>OU895878.1:45442023-47942023 GCA_917627325.4 Chironomus riparius | reverse complement strand
ATGCCTACATACTGCAATAACCGCTTATAAAAGGAAAAATCAACAATCTCATCAATTCTGATGTCACAATATCCACAGATTTTTTTTTTGTTGATTTCATTTTCTCGTTAATTACATTCTCAGAATTTATTCATCTTAAATCATCTCGATAGGTCGCTGCCTATTTAATTCAGACTTCTGTAGTAGACTGTGCATTTCGTAAGAATAAAACTAAATTGTTATATGAATGTTTGTCATAAATTTAAGAGACATGAAAGAAGAAATCAAAATAGAGAACCATTAACATTGTAGAGAGTATGTGGCAAGTATGTCAGTCTGGCTATGCGTTAGTTCAGCTCTATACGTTAATCTGGCTATGCGTTAGTCTAGCTTTGCGTTAATCTAGCTATGCGTTAGTGTAGCTATGCGTTAGTCAACTTTTGTGTCAGTGAAGCTATACGCCAGTCTGGCTATGCGTCAACCTCGATATACGAAGTGTATCGACGATACACGATATACGTTCGCTATATGTTACTGTAGTCATGCGTTAGACTGGCTATACTTCAGTCTGGTTATGCGTTAGTCTAGCTTTGCGTTAATTCAGCTATGCGCAATTAAAACTATGCGTCAGTCCAGCTATGCACCAGTTCAGCTATGTATGCATCTATCCGTCATTTTGTCAGTTCTTCAATGCGAATTTTTTTTCATGTCTTGAACAAAATTTCTCAAACAATATCAAACCATCACCAATCTTGAGTGCATGATAATTTCCAGGTACATCCTCAAACAATAAACATGATACTTTATATATGCATGCATATGAATATGTTAATTTTTCCCATCAGAATTCCACATTTAATTAATAAAATACTTGTTTCTTTTTTTGCTGAATCCAATTAACATTCTCGTTGATCCACTCAAACAACTACAAGAAGAAGCAAAAAAGGTATCAAATTTTAGTAGCGGAATAATAAGAGGTAGAACAATAAATTTAAAGAGTTTTTGATCTTTTCTAAAGTGTATACCCTAACAGACAAAGAGCATGGTCTTGATCAAGAGTACGGTTGAGAATACGCTTTTTTAACATCTTCTCAAGATCACAGTATAGAGCATGTTCAATAGCATACTCAATCATACTCTAGTTTTGAAAACTTGCATGCAAGTTAATTTGCTTCATGATTTTTTATATACTCTCAAGAGCGTGATCGGAAGAATACATGAAAAACATGCTTAATAGCATACTCATAAAGTCATGTTCTATGAAACCTGGTTCTGAGCATGTACTTTTATATACTCTGTTGATCACACTCTTGTCCATAATCTACTAAGCATGGTTTCCAACCAACTCACTCGATGATAGTCTTAAGATGATGCTTCTGAGCATGTACATTTATATACTCTGTTGATCACACTCTTGTTCATAATCTACTAAGTATGGTTTCCAACCAACTCACTCGATGATAGTCTTAAGATGATGCTTCTGAGCATGTGCATTTATATACTCTATTAAACCTAAGCTTTAAAAACAAATGTCAAATCATTATTATCTCCTTATTTAAGAGACTTGACGTTCAAAATGAATGTCAAGTCATGATTTTCTCCTTATTTAAGAGACTTGACGTTCAAAATGAATGTCAAGTCATGATTTTCTCTTTATTTAAGAGACTTGACGTTCAAAATGAATGTCAAGTCATGATTTTCTCTTTATTTAAGAGACTTGACGTTCAAAATGAATGTCAAGTCATGATTTTCTCTTTATTTAAGAGACTTGACGTTCAAAATGAATGTCAAGTCATGATTTTCTCTTTATTTAAGAGACTTGACGTTCAAAATGAATGTCAAGTCATGATTTTCTCTTTATTTAAGAGACTTGACGTTCAAAATGAATGTTGCTTCATGATTTTCTCCTTATTTAAGAGACTTGACGTTCAAAATGAATGTCAAGTCATGATTTTCTTCTTATTTAAGAGACTTGACGTTCAAAATGAATGTCAAGTCATGATTTTCTCCTTATTTAAGAGACTTGACGTTCAAAATGAATGTTGCTTCATGATTTTCTCCTTATTTAAGAGACTTGACGTTCAAAATGAATGTCAAGTCATGATTTTCTTCTTATTTAAGAGACTTGACGTTCAAAATGAATGTCAAGTCATGATTTTCTCCTTATTTAAGAGACTTGACGTTCAAAATGAATGTTGCTTCATGATTTTCTCCTTATTTAAGAGACTTGACGTTCAAAATGAATGTCAAGTCATGATTTTCTTCTTATTTAAGAGACTTGACGTTCAAAATGAATGTCAAGTCATGATTTTCTCCTTATTTAAGAGACTTGACGTTCAAAATGAATGTCAAGTCATGATTTTCTCTTTATTTAAGAGACTTGACGTTCAAAATGAATGTCAAGTCATGATTTTCTCTTTATTTAAGAGACTTGACGTTCAAAATGAATGTCAAGTCATGATTTTCTCCTTATTTAAGAGACTTGACGTTCGATTTTGTATGTCAACTGTTAAAATTTTATCATTTTTTGAGACTTGACATTCGATTTTGTATGTCAAGCATAAAATTTTATCATTTTTTGAGACTTGACATTCGATTTTGTATGTCAACTGTTAAAATTTCATCATTTTATGAGACTTGACATTCGATTTTGTATGTCAAGAATAAAATTTTATTTCGGTCGAATATTTTTTAGTATAAAAGAAAAGTTTCACTTAATTTTTCTTCATTCGCATTTCATACCTCAAAGAGTAAACATCTAAAATAATGGCTGGAAAAAATTCTAAAAAGAAAAGTGATCAAGTCGTGCAGAATAGGCCATTCTTGTGCGCAAGCTTTGATGATGGCTTGATGATGGTTGTTCACACAACATGGATAAAAGAACAGTTCAATGAGTCGCGCTATGAGGTGTACTATCCAAAAAAAAATGCTTCATCCCTTGTATCAAAGAACATTCCGAAGGAAAATATCATTCTTTGGGACTCCAAGCCAGTGATTATAGAATGTTCTCATGGTATGTTTTTAAAATTTTGTTATTTTTAATAACATTTAATAATTTTTTATGAATTTATCCTCAATTTAGAAACTATGATTCAGGCTCGATGTCACCAGAAGGAACTTTCTGCTTCTGATGATGAAAGTAAGAAGCGTATCAAAGTACGCAAGGACCCACTGCTTCAAGATTTAGAGAATGTAATTAAGATCTACAACTTTTTCATTTGTTAATCATACTACTAAATTCAAATTTTCTTTTAGACTGTTCGAGATCAAACCGATGGAGATGCATCAAAGCAAGTACAAAATGCAATGTCTGTGATTGAGGAAACTGTGGCTGAGGAAACTGTGGCTGAGGAAACTGTGGCTGAGGAAACTGTGGCTGAGGAAAATTCAAGTGAGCGAATCGATCAGCTTATTGAAGGTGCGGTGACTGTTGACGATTTGAAGATAATTTTGAAATCAATGAATGGCCAATTGAAACGTAAGAATGAAGACTCTCCAACAAATGATGGTAATAAAAAGAGCAGAACCAATCCCATTGAAAAGAAAATTGCATCGATCGAGGACTTCAATATGTTCTTAATAAAAGCCACCGAATCACAGGAATATAAGGAAAATCTCGTAAGTTTCTAGTTATATACAAATATTCATTAAGTAATGTATTAATTTATTCTTTACTTTAAACAGGTTCGTTATTGGAAAAAAATGCCGGGAACTGAAGGCATGACAAAGTTTGGCAATGGAAAGCTTCATGCCATTTTATTATCAATCTTTGATTTACAGTTTTTGAACGATTCGGTTTTATGGGGGAAAATTATGTGTAAAGGAGGATGCTGCAGGAGACAAAAAGCTGTATCTGAAAGTCCATGGAATATTTTTGGAAATGTTGAAAGATGTCCTTAATCTCGATGATGGAAATCCCACAAAAACTTTGGGAGACTTTATTAAAAACATCCTTAATAACAAGATTAAGCGTGACATGAAAGCTATCCTTAAGAATTCGAAAAAGAATTAAATGTAGAAAACTGTTAAAAGTAGTTTTATTGAAAGAATAAATCAGAGAAAATAATAAAGAACATTTTAAATTTATGAAATATTAATATTTTTTTCATTTTTTGTCATTTATTTCAGGATTTGAATTTGAATCATTTGATATGAATTAATATATCTTTAAAATACGCTCAGAAGCATAATCGCTTAAGTATGTTTTGTAAACATGATCTTTAGATCATGCTTAGTAATATATTCATTAGAGTATGCTTTAGAGTGTACTCCTATTACTATGATCTTTAAAATACGCTCAGAAGCATAATCGCTTAAGTATGTTTTGTAAACATGATCTTTAAAACATGATCAGCAGAACATGCTCTTGATCATGCTCTCAAGTTCAACTTGCATGAAAACTTGCAAGTAAAAAAAGCGTACTCTTGAGAGCGTGATTTTTATGGTACCGTACTGCGATCTCCATTTATATGGGAGAGTACGCTAATTTAGCGTCATCAAATTAAATAATTGATTTTTAAAAAGCATGTTCAGAGCGTGCTCTTTGTCTGTTAGGGATAAAAGTATCAAATTATCACAGTGAGAGTTGAACAGTTTGGGAATTGAGTGTTTTTGTTGTTTTAAGACTAGAGGATTTTTGGGTGGAAGAGTTAATGAGTAGATCTAAGTTCTTGGAATTTTATATTTAAAGATTTTAGATCTCATAAATATTATTTTAATAGTGAGAAAAAGATCTGATCAGTGTATCACTAAGATGTGTACTAAGGGGACCTTACACAAGAATGCATCGTGTAGCAAAGGTTGAGAAGCTCTGTCTTGAACTATTCTTTTGTTTACTTTATGACCATGCCTTTTTGGAACATCATAATCCTAAGGGTACCTTAGACCAGTGGTGGTCAACCTTTTTTGTGCCACGGCACACCTGTTGGTAAGTCATGACCAAAACTGCACACAGCATATGGTTCATGGGATATCCTTAATTTTCGCTGCATAAGTGTTGGCCATCACAGCTCCAAGCCATTCTTATTAATAGGCTATATTTTTAGAACCTGTGTGCCGCGGCACACTAGTGTGTCGTGAAAAAAAAGTGGGTATCCCACGAACTACATGCTCTGTGCAGTTTCGGTCATGGATTATCATCAGATGTGCCGTGGCACAAAAAAGGTTGGCAACCACTGCTTTATAAGTTTGTAGGTTAAGTCACCAAACAACTGAAACCTCAAAAACAATGAAATTTGATATTAATTTTCATAAATCATACAAAAATTCGCTAAACCCTTAAGTCAATTAATAACAATTCACCACAATCATACCCAATGAATCATCGATTTCCTCAACAATAACAATTTCCAAAAGAACAGCCGCTCAATAATAAAAAAAAAGTTTAGCTCATAAAAGTCAAAGTTGTAAATCAACAGTACGATGTACATTTACCAATTGAAGGAAATTCCTTTTAACAGCCATTAGACAGCAATGTTTATTTGTTTAAAAACACAAATTGGTCAATTTCCACTCATCAACTCACAAAATGGTCCTCGATGTCATTTTTACGCTCATTCTAACACAAATTGTCAACCATTTCAAAGTCGTAAAAATCACTTGACGCGAATACAATTGGTCAAAATTGCCACTTGAGAGCTATTGTGCGGCAAAATGTCCAAAAAGAAAAATTTAATTTGAAGTATGAAAAAAAAATTATTATTGAAAATGACATAAAGACTAATCACACATTTTACAATAAAATTTATATCATCAGCATTCCTCTGTTCTCATTTTGAAGGAAGTGATTGTAATTATTTTTGAGATGTGAGAAAGGCATGAAAAAATATTTTTTTCCCAACACTTTCATTTCCCCATGATGCAATTTTACTTATGATTCGAGGATCCATAAATTTTGATGCTGTAGGAGAAGAGCATGTATAAGCTTAAAAAATTATAAAAAAAAAGAAGGGGAAGCAAGTCAAGACGAAGTATGAGAATGGAAGTGCTTCTTATTAAATTTTAAAATTCTTTTGCTCATTGCCATCCTTTTACATGTTTTTCAATCTTCTCATGGCAATAATTTTCCTTTCCTCTTTTATTTTTTTTTTATAATATCATATGAGCATATCGCATCACATACATGTACAAAACTCTTTTTTTTTGGGAGCAATAATTATGGGGACAATTGTGATTTAAGGCTGCATTTTGGATTGCTTTTTCATATAATTTAAATGATTTTGTGAAGTCTTATGTACTAGTTTGTGTGTTTGAATGCTGGAAAATGGCATGAATGGCTTAAGTGGGAGAGCGTTGGCCTTACGATCCAAAGGTTCTGGGTTCAATCCCAGACCAAGTCAAGTTTAAGAAGCTCTTTTTTTCAATTTCACAGTTCCAGTTACCAAGCTCGGTTCGTGTGTTCGGTGTAGTATTGCGGTCTTCAGCATAAAACGTATCTTATTTGCTAGAACTAGTATATACTAGCATCTGGCTGATTTCATTACGGCATTTTGCGCTCATGAATTGTTACTAGGTATATTGCATGTTACATCAGGTCCATAGACGTCCCTCCCTTTCCTCTGAATATTCCATATATTTTTTTTGCCCCCCCACTTCAAATTCCTAGCTACGCGCCTGTGCAGAACATTGAGCTCAAAAAGTTGAGACCTTCAAGCATTATATATATCTGCTTGATTATGACCCTGTTAATTTTCGAGAACAAGCTCTACAAAAATGCTCCTCAAATCCCCACCATCCTCAACAAACTCCACAACCAGTTTCTCATATCGTTGTTATCGTCGTATATGCCTCGAAGGCATACATATAAGTTGTTAGCACCATATATTCGTTAAGCGATATATTTCGTTAATATGGTTGGAAATTGTTTCTGGGTAATTTCAGTAAAGACAAAACGGCATTAGAGCATTAGAATTAATGTTTCATTCATTCGATATCATCGCATGTTCCTTTTGCCTTTATTTTCCTTCTCTTCCATCCCCCTTTTTTATTAAACATTTTACTTACTTACTACTTTCTACTTCTTATTCTCTTCTCGATTCGTATTTATATATATATTTTTTTAACATCCCAGAATCTTTTGGGAAATTCGAGATGATTTTATTTTTGGTGAATATTTTTGTAGAGACTTAGTAAGGCATCACATATTATAAAGCTAGATTCAACTCAATCGAGCTTAAGGAAGATATGAATACATGCAGCGTATTAATAAGAATATGAAATGTATTTTTTTGGGGGGTTAGTAAATGGGGGTCGTTCAAAAATGATGTCAATCTTTTTTTTATTTAAAACTTACTTCCCACGTAAAGAATCCAATCTAAATATGAAATCTTTAGACATCTGCCATGCTATTGTAAGAAAATGTCATAAAAAAATTAAACATCATTTACAAACGACCCTCAAAAATAGGAAATTGAAGTCGAAAGATATTCCATCATTTTGTCCTACTTTCATCCTCTCACACAAAAGAAAGCTAATATTTCCTTGCCATAATGCATTCTCTCTCAAATGCAAAAGATAAAACCTACATAAATTCCTCCTTTTTTTTGTGTGCATCGAAGGAAATAGGAAAATAGAGGGAAAAAAAATTTGAAATAACGCTATTGAATTTCAAAAGTTGTGATCTTCTGTGCGGAAACTGAAACATTCAATTGTGGGGGAGAGAAGTGAGTCAATCTGAGGGTTTTAAGTTGTATCGGATTTAAATGGAAGTCATAATTGGAAACTGAAACATTCAATTGTGGGGGAGAGAAGTGAGTCAATCTGAGGGTTTTAAGTTGTATCGGATTTAAATGGAAGTCATAATTGGAAACTGAAACATTCAATTGTGGGGGAGAGAAGTGAGTCAATCTGAGGGTTTTAAGTTGTATCGGATTTAAATGGAAGTCATAATTGGAAACTGAAACATTCAATTGTGGGGGAGAGAAGTGAGTCAATCTGAGGGTTTTAAGTTGTATCGGATTTAAATGGAAGTCATAATTGGAAACTGAAACATTCAATTGTGGGGGAGAGAAGTGAGTCAATCTGAGGGTTTTAAGTTGTATCGGATTTAAATGGAAGTCATAAAATGCTTTAATCTGAGGCAAAATATTGAAATGAGTTTATTTTGAGAGGAGATTTTAATTACATGCGTGATAAGGAAGGCACGAAGGTATTAGGTATGTTATGTAATGTAAATCTTACAATGTAAGGAGTTGGTCGCCTATGACATCTAGACATAAAAGGGGGGGGGGGGTCTGAATATTTGTGACAGGGAGAATAGGTGGACCTAGAAATTGCTGACCTACAATTTTTTAAGATAGAATATTGTGTCTACTATAATTAGCCGTCACAAAGAGAAGGAGGGGGAAGGGGGGGGGCGTAGTAGAATCTATGATATTTTTATAAAAAAGAAACACAGATAGCAGGGGCGTAGCCAGAAAATTTTCGAAAATTAAAAAACCGTTGTTTTGTATCCTTAAATCTATATTTATTCTTCATAAGTTTAAATATTTAATTCATTATTCATACATTAAATTTAATTTTTCGTGCTGATTTTGACATTTCTTTCATCACTTTCTCTACATTAACTGGTTCTTCTCTATAAATACTTAATAAAACAGTTATCAGATTTTCGTAGGGGGGGCCCGGGCCTCCTATGCCCCCCCCCCCCCTGGCTACGCCCCTGACAGATAGTATAAAACTATACTTTTTGATTGATGTCATAAGTTACCCAGGGAGATATAAGATGACACGATTTCATCTTGATTAATTTTTGATTTTTCTTCATGAAAGAAGATGAAAAAGATGATTAGTAAAAGATGAGTAGCACAAGTCGGATAACTATTCGGGTTTATTGGAGCTTGTGTGAAGTCTCTGAAACCCCATCCCCCCAATCAACCTGGTTTGACTTAGATGTGACATCAAGAACCTACATTCACACGTCACTAGAACCAGAATTACGTCACTAGTCAATAATTTAAAACAAGCACGGAAGTAATGAATATATTTCATTCAAAAATTATCCTGCATTGCTCAATAATTTTTTCTCCTCTGTGGTTACTGATACCTTTTTAAAATGCACTGAATTTTCCTCCTTCAAAATTTCCTATTTCTTTGTATCTTGAATCATTGAATCACTGAATACATTAAAATGAGAAAAATTGAAGGTAAATTCTATTTCCTTTTTGAAAATGATGAGGAAGTGAATAAACAAGTGTGATGGATTAAATTGTAAAATCTAAAATAATCTCACGATTAACTTCATTACAAAGTAAAGCTAATACTTGTATTTTAAATATTTACATGACATCAAGTTAACAAAAAAAAATTTTACTTTGATGTACGCCGAAGATAAAGAAGAAGAAATTCCATCAAGAAGAAAAACAAATAAATTTATTGTGTCGATAAGCAAAAGATCGAAGGGAAACATGTGTACATGCATAATGATTCCATCTATCATCTTCCTTACATTGACCAAAAAGAATTTGATTTAAAATGCTGAAATCTTTTTATAAGTATGCTGCCGCTTGCCATCCTCAGTTAGTCAAATTTCATCGCTTTTGGAATGGGATGGGAAAATTTTTTTCGTGGTATTATAGATCGAATATTTAACATGCTTTAAATTTCCTATAGGAAATTTTTTGTAGCTAGCTTGTTTTTCTGAATTGGATGATATTTGACTTTTATGATTTGTCAGCTTGGCTTATTTATGATGACTATCCGAACCCATGGATCACAACTGATCGTTCGAGTACATCTATCTTTTGGTTGTCAGCTCACTTAAATCTAGAGTCTATAGTTTACTGTTGGGGATTTGGAATCACTACTTTGAAGGCATATCTGCCTGGAAAGCTGTGAGCTTCATTTCCAGCACAAATGATTCGAAAAAGGACAAATTATAAATTGCCAATGCCAAGTTTCGAACCCTTGATCGCTGTGTCAGTATTGCAATAATTATGTACCGAAATACGAAACCATTCTGCCACCGAGACACTTTAGCTTACAATAATAGCAATGACTTAAAGAAATATACATGAATAAGTACCTGACGAGGAAGCATAGATCATATGAGTATCAAAATCATACCCACATAATCAATCGATTCTGTGCGTCATTAAGCTTCAAGCTGATAATTTTCACTACCGGTTCTCATCTTTTTTAATGAAATTCCATAGAAAGTTGTTCCTTTCTTCCACCACCTCAATAAATACTTCATTCACTTTTTTTTTTCGTTCCTCATTCTCTTGTATTCAGTATCGTTCCTCCTCATGATTCTTTAGACTGTTCTTTTTTCTCGCTTCAATATCTAAAACTCAATGTCGTAAAAAATGGTCTTTAATTGAAATTGTGAGGAAAAAGAAAAGAAGAAAAATCAATGGAAAAGCAATGAAAGATTTTCCATTCAACACAACAAAAAAGTATGCGCGCTGGACGAAGCAATAAAAATCAGATAGAATAATATCTCTCGCTCTTTTTGTCATCACGAGGATTTTCACTTAAGACGATGATCACAAAAGAAATTTTTTTTCTCACTTCCTTTATTTTTTCAACACGGACTCTTTTTTTTTGCAAATTCATTTAATTTAATTTTTATTCCTGGTACTTGATTCATTTTATTTTATGATTAAACGATAGGAAAAAAAGTTGAAGGTTGAAAAATTTGAAAATTTGAAAGTTTCAATTCAGAAGCTCATTTTGAGTAATGGAAGGCTTCCATCTTATGTCTATGATCCTGGGCGAGTAATCTGTAAAATATAGATCAGCAATTCTCAAACTTTTTTAAGATTATGGCACACTAGACATCATTTTGAAGATTTGGCGGCAAACTAGGTTGAATAAAAGTTATGTTTGAAGTTAATTTTGATCGCTTAAATAGCCTTGCCATGTCTGAGGAGTTGTGAAACAGTAAAAATTTCCAGTTGCGTCTTAAACTGAAAACACAGTTTAACATCCAGTTTGAGAACCACTGTTCTAGGAGAATCTTAGTTATACATAAATAGTTGACTAGGTTTATCTCAATAGGAAGGTCAAATCTTACAACACAGACAAGTTATGACTAATAAGGTGCATCCTTTGCCATGTTTGGCTCAAACTCTTTAGACAAAACTGACCTAGAATCAAGGCGTGGAAACTATCCCAAATATCATATTTATCCCACATAAATATTTAAAAATTTCCTGAGCATGTATGCACGATAATGAAGATATCCCAACGTATCCTTAGTGTATTGGACGTGTCACTAGGATATGATGGGATATCTCAATTCTAATGCATACAGGCACAAGGATAATTTTGAATATTTTTGGGATATATGGGATAAATGGGATATTTGGGATAGTTTCTATACCTTGCCTAGAATCTAGAGTGTAATTACTCGGAGATCCTTCTCTAAGCAACTTGCCCACTTTAATAAATTTTTGTCTAGCTTAAATACCTTTGAATCGCAGTGCCTCCAGCTGAAAGGCTTGGCCCTTCACACATTATTATTAAATGCCTAATGCTTATTTTTGGATCCTTTAGGATATTCTTGCATCACTCATTTATCTAAAAATGCACCTTTCAACCAAACTATTTTTTCCAAAATTCATTCATATTTCAAATTTTCAGTTTAAAGGTTGCAAAGCTTTAACATTGTCCTTACAAAATCTTCTCCATACTCAAGCTAGATCTGTTTTTAATGTAAGTCTTTGTCTAGCCGATTCGAGTGTTATGATTTTTTTTCTACTGTTGGGACTAAATCTACTCAAGATCTCTCTTCATTTCATTCTATTTCTTTTCTAAAGTGGATTTAGTAAAAACACTCGTCGTAATGATACAGCAGATATTTTTCTCGATTTTATTTCGAAGGAAGCAATTGTTAAAGAAAACGAAATCAATACACAGTAACAGCTTTCTTCAATATCTTTGTAATTTAAGTTAAATAAAATCCAATTTTGGATCAAATTAAATGAAAATTTTATTCATTTTTTGTTTCTTTTGGTAGGTCATTAGGAAGTTAGTTTTGGATCCCTTTTTAGCTTAATCGTTATTTGAATTCGGGTTATTTAACTATGACGTCATTTTTGCTAGGAAGTTGAGGGGGGGGGTGGGGTCTGCAACTTTTTGACACTGTTCATAAAATAAATCTTTTAATCGCTCACTTTGTGATACGGGGGAGGGAGGGGGGTTTCAAAAATTCATTGATCCTAATAGTCATCACAACTGAATGATTCCCAAAGGAATTTGATTTTTTTTTGCAATAATGCAGAAGTGAGTATGGGGGTCCATAATTATCACTATGCCCCAATCAGCAATTTATTTAAGTTAAATTTAATAAATTGACGTCAGCCTTTGGCTTAGCTTTAGTATTTCTCGTTACTAAGCTCCTGTTTAACCACTCAATCACAACCTCATGGCTCTCCTTCACCTTTTCAAACAAAATTGATCACAATTCATCAATAACTTATCGGAAAAAAATGAAGAAAAATTCAAGCTTCACTTCAATTTGTCGTTAAATAAATATTCCTTTAAATAATTCATAGACCCTCTCATCAGACTTTAAAGCCCCTTCCAATCAATATTGGATATTCATCTCATCAATCTCCTCACAAAGCCAACTTCTTCTTTAATTTTCAAACAATAGATTTTCATGAGAAAAAAAATATACAAAATCGGTTTTGAGAGATTTCTGAAAAATTACTGATCTGCGAAAAACATAATAAGATGAAATAAGATAGAATGTAGACAATATTTTTTTGTTTTTCGTTATCGTGGTAGAAGATGGGTCGAGGAATAAATCTATAATCGATACTCATCAGTTTTTCACTCTTGTTATTACATCCTGGCTTAGGTTGGCTGGATGGATAATTTTTTATTCGTATTTTTTTGATAGAAAGGGAAATTATGAGTTTCTTGATTATCGTGAAGCATGACAATAATGTGACATTATCGTGACTAATTTGAATGCATGATTGTCAATTAATAGCTAGACTGTGAACTTTGCATAGGCTGTAAAAATGGGCACTTTTGAGCGGGACATGTCCGCATTTTTGAGCAACGTACTTAAATTACTTAATTGTCCGGCTTTTTTGAACCTATTGTTTTGGGAAATGCTTGAAAATTTGGTGTATCCCTCTTTTGCAGAGCTGAAATTGAGAGATGTCCCGTCATGTGACCAAAAGTCGACAAAAACCGATGGACACCTTAGCTATGTATTATTATTAATTTAATTTACATTGAGGTACTTTGAGTGGCTGATATAGCTTGCATTTGAGATTAGTATGGAGCTGTGGGGCCTGTTTGAGGGCTGCCCGCGGCACCTCATCTTAATCTCACAATCCTAATCTAGAGTACCCTTGAGTACCTAAAAACTAGCCAGTGGACCAGATCAAACACTGCTAAATGTAGGTTGACCAGATTTTTTTTGAAAAAATAGAGAACCTGAAAGTAAAATAGAGAACATCCAGGGTTTTCTGGACGAATTAGAACAAAACAAAACTATTTCATTTTTTAAAAATTAAAAAAAAAATACAGTACAGTCCCCTGAAAAACCAAGCAGATTGTCAACTTAGCTGAAGGTATTTTGCACAAAATTTAAATTTTCATGATGCACTTGCCCAAGAATCAGAATCAACTGCTTTCACTGAAGGATATGAAAAATAAGATTGTATTCCGTAAGGCTCTAGAAACCAGTTCCTAACATCATAGATAAAGCCTAGAATTTGTAGAACACTGATTCTTGATTCTAATGCAGATTTCTTCTTAGTAAAACTAAGAAAATGTACTTGATGGTAGAAAGATCAAAGATGGGAAGCTCATAGCTGTGATCCTTTCTAGTTGACAATATCCTTAACTGCAAATCGTAGAATTTAGTTTTTATAAACATCATCCACAAACAGCACCCCATTAAAGCTTGCCAGATTTTGCCATAGTTTCAATATTCACTCATGAACAATTTCATTTTTTTATAGAAACAATGTGGTACAAAAAAATTGCCATCATCATAAATAATCTACATATGACACTGCACATAATAATGATAGATTGATCGAGAAAATTTATAGCTGTGAAAATTGCTGATTTAACAGAAATTTTTTATTTTCATTGATGCATCAAGAGGAGAAAAAAAAATGATAGAAGAAAATATTTTATTGGGAAGTGCTTTTATGACAAAGAGAGAGAAAGTATGGGAAGAAGATCAAAAGAGTTCATTGTCATATGAGTCATAATAAAATATAAGTTGAGTTTATGGATATAAATTGAAAAACTATTAAGTAGACATTATTGAAATTATCTGTAATTCTTATGAAATTAATTGAGTGATTTAAGTTAACTGGAGGTGCAATGGGATTGGAGATGAAGCATTTGAGGCTTTATGATTTTACGGAGATGAATAGATGCTGATGAGTGGATTCTTGCAGAGCTCGAAGTCGACTCGAAGTCGACTCGAGAACAACAGAACAAGAAGCTGCAGGAAATAGCAGCTTTGGCCCAGAATCGAGTGCGATTCAAATGCTTTGTGGACGCCCTACGCTTCATAGTGGAGCAATAGGAACCCATCATCATCATACTGGGGGTCCTCGATTTGAGTAGGTGTTTTGTTCCAAAAAAATCCTATTCAAATCGAGGACCCATAGTAAATCGAGAAATCGGTCTCTGGTGAGAATTGAACCCACAACCCTATGAGCAAAGGTTACAGATATCCAGTAACTTAACTACTTAGCCATAGAGACTTAAATCTTGAACTGGCAGATTTGTCTTTATATGGATTGATATCCTAGGTATCATTTTGCTCAGACTATATCAAGATCATGGAGATGATCAGTTGATTAGTTCTCTACACTTCTTTTTTAGTACGGCAACAAAGTCAAGGCTTAAACCTTTGGTCACCGAAATGTTATAACATCAAGCTAATTATTGATGAGTTTAGGAAATTTCAAGTCAGATGGTTAAATGAGGGTTTTAGAAAAGATTAGCTAGATTTAAAAAATTGAATTCATGTTTGGATCTTTTGGAGGGACGATGGGAGGGGTTGTGGGTAGAAGGGTAAGAGGTGGCTTCCAAACATTTTAATTTTTTTATGAAATGTGTCAGAAGAGGCAAGACGGCATAAAAAATTCATTTTTCAAAAAATGTCATGAGCTATCTTTACTAAAATTCCAAAACTGGATCAAACCATTGAACTTCCAAGCCAAATCATCTTTAAGTTACAAATCATGCATTTAACAGCTCACATTTGATTAGTCTACGTGTAAAACTGCAGCCAAAAGTCATATTCATTTAAAGTTTTCTATTAAAATAAATTAAAAAAATAATTTAAAATTTTAAAACAAACCCGAGTTCATGGCTGAACAATACACAATTTATTTTTTGTTCTGTTACATCAAAACTACTTCCAAAAAGCCATTAAAACTTGAAATTTATTCCCGACAATTTTCAATCAACTTCCAGCAAAAAAAAAGAAAAACTAAAAAACCATCAAAATTTTATAGTTCAATGTTTATGGCTTTACCAAGCACAAAAACACATAAAATAAAGAACTTAAGTAGAAAAAAATTTTCCACAAAAGAAATGACAAAAAAAGCCAACATTTTCCCATCAATAAAAGCACATTAAAAATCAATTAATTTTCTGTTGTGCCGTTGCTTAATTTATCGATTTTTGGTACCCAATTTTAAATTGCATCTACCCTGATCTACCTCTTAATGAAATAAAAAAAAAAACATTTTTATTCCTCTTGTTCACAAATTTGTTTCGAGTATGTTGCGGTGAGTTTATTTTATTATCGTCTGGCACATAAACTTTTGTGTTATTTCTTTCACTTACAAAAAGTCATAAAATTTATTTTATTTTTTTTTTCTTCTTCGGTGCTTCTTTTTGCCGCTCTTATGTATGCAGATTCGATATTTATGGACACTCTTTTGTCTCTCATTCTCATTTTCTGGTTCATTATGTCAAGGTTCAACAACATTTTTCTGCTTTTTTTTATGTAGCTATGTCTAATGAAATGATAGAAAATTGAGAAATTGGAGGGGGATGACAGGTGCAGTTGGTGGGAAATACAAAACAATTACAGCTCGCAGTCGATTCGAGTTCGAAGTCGATAGGGTTCGAGTCAACTCGAATCGACATCGAGCTCTGATCATTATTGAGGTAAGTTGGGATTTCGAGGAGGGAGTGGGGGGTTATGTTGATCAGCCTCTTCGTTTTAGTGTGTGCATTTTCCTTGAGCCAATGCGCTTAAAAGTACTCTCAAATCCAGCATCATGTTAGAGCCACACCGGGTTTATGCATGATTTTTGATAGATTAATCGACTTGTGCCATTCAGGTATGAGCTTAACTAAAAATTTGAAAACCTTGAAATATTGGTGAAAATTCATTGAAAATCCATAAATTATACTAAAACCACAAATTTAAAATTCCTACTAATCTACCTGTTCCCCTTTAAAAATTAGAAGAATAAAAACGTGTAAAATAATTTTTATACTTTCTACATAATTTTTTTCCTCATGAGAATTTCACAAAAATAAAAGAAAATTTAACTAGAAAAAATGAAGAAGAAAAAATATTAAATGAATCTGTCAGATAATCTGCTAGGCGTTGATGATGATGATGAAAAAAATTCTCTTTCTAACATTCTCGTTGCTGTAAAATTTCACGAATTCCCCAAGTGACGTGAAAATGAAAGATCATGAAGATGTTTAGTCACACACTGAACACCCACCAAGTTTATTTTAATTGCTTCGTTAAATTAAAAAGTTTTTTTACACATTCATAATTCCGCTTCAGATCTAACATCTCATTTGGGAGACATTTGAGAGCATGAATGTGAAAAAAGATATAAAATTCATTCTGAAAAGCATGACGGAACTAAATGTACTCATTTTCCACGCTTTATGCTTTATGCTAGAATTTATAAGGCTGCATAATTTTGTTATGAATAATTGCAACTAGAGAAGACTAAATGTCAATGACTTTCAAGTGATTTGAATGACAAAATCTAACTTAAGTTAATCAAGAATTAGAAAATTGATTTTTTTAAACTTTATTGAAAGTGAGAAATTGCTTATTAATGTTTATTTTTCAATTTATTTTAAAATTTTTCGTTTGTTTTATGACATCACGAAGACTAGCTTATAACTTTCTTATGACCGCTATCCTTGACTTAGGTTACTTGCATGTCAAACTACTCACGAATCTAATTCTATACTTTTTTTTGTATTCTTAATTGATTTCTAACATTTGAGCATATAAATAAGCAGAACTTTTTACTCAAAATCATCATTCAGTCAAGTCTAATTAAACTTAAACATTCAAAGTCAAATCAAACTTGCCAACTTAAACTTTTAAAGATGAAATTCCTTCCAATCGTTTTTATCGTTGCTGCAATCTTTGTTGCTGGTAAGAATTCAAAATTAATCTAGTCAAATAAAGGTGGTTTCAAGAAATTCTATAGAATTTGTTGAGACTTAGGTTTTAAAGATCCATTCAATCACAAATACAATACTCTATTTACTCAAAACAGGAAGCAATGGCGGTTCTCCATCAGAACCAAAAGTCTGTGATGTCGTTCTTAAGATTGTCTTTGAATTTACTGAATTTACATCCACACTTCTTCGATTGTATGTCCTTAATGTTCCACGTAGTGATGATGATAAGGAGAAGAATATGGATGTTCTTTGTGACAAAGTTGAAAGTCATAGTGAAGTTCCTGGTGCAGATAAGGAAAAGATGCGTGGACTTTGCAAAAATGGCGATTTTGAGAAACGAGCTTGGATTGATCAACTTACTCGTGCCAATATTTGGGATTGCTTTGTTGAAATCTTCCATCTTGGATTACATGAATATTCTGCATAATTTTCATATTTTACTAGCTACTAGTTTTTAAAACTAGTTTTTCAAATATTTTGTACTTCAAATTTTTTATACTTCGAAAATAAAACTTTAAAATTAAATATATGACTTTTAATTTAATTATTCTTTGTAAAATACTTTAATACAAAATAATTTACTAATTTAATAAGCAAACAAAAGTAAATTACATTTCAAGTAGCCATAAATTTGTTTAAAGCTTATTTAAGAATCACGATTGACCTGAAAAATTCGAAGCAAATTTCGGAAAATTTTAAAAGTAAAAAATTAATTTTATTTTAAGTGAATTTTTATGGAAAAAGTTAATGCACAGCGTGTTAATATTTGTGGTTTTTTGAGCCAGGCTTACTTATTTTGAATTGTGTAATAATTCCAAAAAAAAAACAATCACGAAATAATTAGGCTTAATTATCTCCAAAATCATGTTGGTTTAAAAATGAGCTTTCATTAGTCATGAACAACATTGCTGATTACAATTCATTCCGATGACAGATTTGTGAGAGATTATCTAAGACTTTGGAACTACCTTTTTCCTAAAAAATTAAACCTTTACCTATTCAGATCAAAATGTGATCCAGTGGTGTGCTTGGGTGTTTTGCAGCTAATGAGAGTTTAACGAGTGATGATGCGCCAAACCACTGCACTCAAACCTAGACCTTCAATTTAAAGTGGGATCTGGAACCACTACTTTGATGACATTTCTGCATGTAGCCTACAAATGAAGGCTCTTAGCTTAATTTCCAGTACAAATGATTCGAAAAAAGACAAATTATAAATTGCCCATGCCTAGTCTCAAACCCATGACCACTGTCTCGCTATTGCAATAATTAGGTCCCGAAGTACTAAACCGTTCTGCCACCGAGCCATTTCAGCTCACATCATATCACTAAGGTCTTGGCTAAATGAACAAGTGGCTCAATTTCAGTGGGAAATTGTCCTCACACAAAATAAATCAATAGATAAATTAGATATAAATTTATAAAAAAATATGAAAACTTTATTTCGAAAGTAAAAAAATTGAATTACAAAATATTTGAAAAACTAGTTTTGAAAACTAGTAGCTAGTTAAATATGAAAATTATGCTGAATATTCATGTAATCCAAGATGGAAGATTTCAACAAAGCAATCCCAGATATTGGCACGAGTAAGTTGATCAATCCAAGCGCGTTTCTCAAAATCGCCTTGCTTGCAAAGTCCACGCATCTTTTCCTTATCTGCACCAGGAACTTCACTATGACTTTCAACTTTGTCACAAAGAACATCCATATTCTTCTCCTTATCATCATCACTACGTGGAACATTAAGGACATACAATCGAAGAAGTGTGGATGTAAATTCAGTAAATTCAAATACAATCTTTAGAACGACATCACAGACTTTTGGTTCTGATGGAGAACCGCCGTTACTTCCTGTTTTGAGTAAATTGATTGTTTTTATTGTGATTGCATGAATCTTTGAAAGCTAAGTCTCAACAAATTCTACAGAATCGCTTGAAACTAGCTTTATTTGACTAGATTAATTTTGAATTCTTACCAGCAACAAAGATTGCAGCAACGATAAAAACGATTGGAAGGAATTTCATCTTTAAAATTTTAAGTTGACAAGTTTGATTTGACTTTGAATGTTTAAGTTTGATTAGACTTGACTGAATGATGATTTTGACTGAAAAGTTAAGCTTATTTATATGCTCAAATGTTTAGAAATCAATTAAGAATACAAAAAGCTGTTAATTGCTTCGTGATTAGCCTTTTTTTAAAAGTCAAAAGTTTAATGAACCAGGTTTGAGCTTCAAGAACTTTTACTTTTCAATTCAAAACTTTAATTTTCTTTGAATTTGATATTAGATTCAAGAATATTATATTTTTCTAAATGTGATTAATTTGTATGAAATAATGAACTTGTGAATTATTCCCATTGATCTTCTGAATATTTTTTCACAATGTCCGTATTTAAATTATAAAATTTGATCCTCTTAAGGCTTTCAAATGACTGAAAAAAGGAGCCTTTGTTGGAAATTGTCAAATGAAAAATAGTTTTTAAAATCTTAATTTTAATTGGAATTATTAATACTCACAAATCTATTTCATCATCATAATGTCCTTGGTTTGAGCATTGCCACTCCATTTTTCTAATCATGAATTCGCCAAGCTGGCTAAAACACACAAAAGATATAAATTAGTTCACGATATTAATAATTGAAAATTTTAAAGGGGGAAAATAATTTAATTTTTTGTGCAAATCATTGACGAAAAATTGATTTTTTTTTTAATTTTTGGTCATCTAACTTCTACCACAAGGTTTCACACGGAATCTAATTCTAAACCTTTTTTGTTGGCTTAATTGATTTCTAAAATTTGAACATATAAATAAGCTGAACTTTTCAGTCAAACTCATCATTCAGTCAAGTCTAATTAAACTTAAACATTCAAAGTCAAATCAAACTTGTCAACTTAAAATTTTAAAGATGAAATTCCTTCCAATCGTTTTTATCGTTGCTGCAATCTTTGTTGCTGGTAAGAATTCAAAATTAATCTAGTCAAATAAAGCTAGTTTCAAGCGATTCTGTAGAATTTGTTGAGACTTAGCTTTCAAAGATTCATGCAATCACAATAAAAACAATCAATTTACTCAAAACAGGAAGCAATGGCGGTTCTCCATCAGAACCAAAAGTCTGTGATGTCGTTCTCAAGATTGTCTTTGAATTTACTGAATTTACATCCACACTTCTTCGATTGTATGTCCTTAATGTTCCACGTAGTGATGATGATAAGGAGAAGAATATGGATGTTCTTTGTGACAAAGTTGAAAGTCATAGTGAAGTTCCTGGTGCAGATAAGGAAAAGATGCGTGGACTTTGCAAGCAAGGCGATTTTGAGAAACGAGCTTGGATTGATCAACTTACTCGTGCCAATATTTGGGATTGCTTTGTTGAAATCTTCCATCTTGGATTACATGAATATTCAGCATAATTTTCATATGTTACTAGCTGCTGGTCAATAAACTAGTTTTTCAAATATTTTGTACTTCAAATTTTTTATACTTTTGAAATAAAATTTCAATAAATTAAAAATAAAACCTATTATCTCGTTTATTTTCTTGACCATTAAATTTAAACAATGTTAACCACATATTATTATAAATTAAGTAGCTCAATTCTGGTTATTACTTTGAAGTACATCACGATTTAATTAATTAAGAATTTTCTTTTGTTCCTTTAACCTCCTTCCAACAATTCAGGTGTATAAATAGGAACCAATTTTAAGTCAACAACATCATTCAGTGAACATCCTTCAGAACTTCAACATTTAAAGTCAAATCAACATTTAAACTTTCAAAAATGAAATTCCTTCCAATCATTTTCTTCATTGCTGCAATCTTTGTTGCTGGTAAGAACAAGAATTCAAGGAAATTCTTTTAAAATTTTACAAAATCTTTTCAACAGAAATCAAAGCCGGTGGCCCAGCAGAACCAAGCGTTTGTGAAGTTGTAGCTCAAGTCAGCTTCGAATTCACTTCATTTACATCCAATCTTCTTCGTTTGTACATTCTTAATCTACCACGCAGTGATGAAGGCTCAAGTGAAGACAAATTGCAAGGTTTGGTTTCTGTAGTCGAAAGAAATGCTGACGTTCCACAAGAAGACAAGGAAATATTGACAAAATTGGTCAATGACAATGAATTTGAAGGAAGATCATTGGCTGATCAACTTACACGTGCTAACATCTGGGAATGCTTGGTTAGCATCTTTACTGGCTCTTTGAGTGGAGTTGTGGCTTATTAAATATTTTATTTTTTTTTTTATTTTTTTATGAATTGTTGAAATAAATTTTTTTGTACGTTTTTCTTATAAAATATTTAAGTTTGTTGTTCATTTAAGTCTCCTGGTTTCTTTAGATATTGTTCCAATACAAATTTCAATCATTAAGGTTGGTTTTGATCAATTACAAGTCTGCATGTCTTTACAAAGGTTTCATGTCAATGTTTAATGTTATTCAACGCTTAATAGATTCTTAAATATATTTGATTTACAACAACAATGACAATCGAAACTTAACGGTTCTGTTTGGTACCTAAATCTATTTTGTAATCCTGAATAGAACAAGTCGGTTAATCAAATAGAAATTCGGCACCAAGCTAGCGTGACTCTGGCATGGTGCTAGACTCAAATCAAGTCCAGCACCATGCCAGCGTCATGTCAGCTTGATGCCAGATTTCCATTTGATTAGACGACTTGTGCTATTTGGGAATGTCATGCACATTGTGCGAATGCTTGTCATAAGGTGGCCTGGTAAGAATTGAACCTAAGTATTCGCAAAGTAGGGTTCAAGATTTTATAAGAGTTAAATGCCTTTATAGACGAAAAAATAGGCGTTTGGCTCAAATTCAGTGTTAAAACTCGAAGGTCATTAGTTCGAATCCAGACATTTTCAAATTTAATTCTTTTTCCTGATATTGACTGCTTAATAGACAAGATCAAGTCATAATTAGGCCTTTTGGCAACGTTTGATTATGAAGCGGATCAGAAAATTGAAGTGTAACTTGAAGAATAAGAACGAAAGCTTATAAACGAAACTTAGTTGAAGAGTATATGCTTAATCCTTCTTAGTGTCGTCAAAGTAAGATTTAACATTCAATTTTTAATTTTTAATTTTCCATAATTATTTATTAGATTTTTTTCTTACAAAAGTATAAAACAAATATATTTCAAAATTTTAAATAGCCAAAACCCCATCCAATGCACCAGTGAAGATGCCAATAAAGCAATCCCAGATATTATCATGAGTAAGTTTATCAGCCAATGATCTTCCATCAAATCTATTTTCATGATTTACTAAGTCATGCATAGTTTTCTTATCTTCTTCTGGAACATCAGCACTTCCTTCCACTATGCTGGCCATACCTAATAGTTTCTCATCACTTGAAGCTTCATCACTGCGTGGTAAATTGAGAATGTAAAGTCGAAGAAGATTGGTAGTGAATGAGTTGAACTCGTAGGCGACTTCTGCAACTACAGTGCATACTTGTGGCTCTGATGGACCTCCCGCGTTACTTCCTGTGAATTAAAAAGAGGATTTTGGTGAATTTTAAGCTCTTAAAGACTCTAAATTATTCTTGTTCTTACCAGCAACAAAGGTTGCAACAAAAATAAAAATGTTTAACAGGAATTTCATCTTTAAAGTTATAATTGGATGACTTGGGGTAGGTTTAATGAATATTCACTGAATAATATTGTTGACTTTACATTTCTGACTTTTTAAACAACGAAAATTACTGAAAGAAAATTGAATTTTTTTATAATTATTTCGTGATGAGCTTCAAATTAGCAACCTGACCTAAGTTAATTATTAAGAACACTTAGCAACCCATTAAATTAGTGTCAAGAAATTAAGTAATTGATAAGAAGTCATTCACTGGATTAAAGACCTTCCTCCTCAGAAAAGTTGCTATGTAAAATTATTTCTTTGGGTTGAACTGACATATAGTCTTTGACCTCCTCCCATCTAAGTTCGTTAACATTGCTAATTTCATTTTCAAACCATTTCTACTTTCATGAACTAATTTATACTTTTAAATCAAGTTTTTTACAATGGCTGTCAATTAAAACACTGAAAAGTTGTAAATTATTTTTGAAATGAGAAATTTTGAAATGACAATTGAGGTTTTTTATGATGTCAAATACTTTTAAGAGCTAAATGAATTGGTTGAAGGTTCCCCCCTCTTTGAAGGTTATAAGTCATTGACCTTTAAAACGAGAAAAGTAAAAATTTTGGAGCAGAGTTCTAGTGAATCCTGCACACACAAATTGTGACCAGGTTTGTTGCAGGGTACATCAGGTCTTTTGATATACTCGTTCTTTTGATTGTGGTTCTTAGGACAGACCGGAATTCTAGTCTGTGCTATGGACCGTACCCCATTCTTTTGATTCCACTATGAACTGTCCAAAGGTTTCAAGTGTGTACCACAGAGACTCTTTATTAATTGAATTCCTTTTGCAAAGCGGTTCCTTCAGCACAAAAGTCAAGAACCCAGCCTCTTTTTGCCTTTTTACCTTTCAGCTAGTAAGTAAGTTGGATGTCTTATGTAAAATAACATAAAATTTTGAATAAAATGCACTCAAAATTTCAAATTAAGGTCGCTTAAAAAGGATTCTTTTTCAAATTCATTTTGAATCCAATCCACTTATCATCAATATGAGAAGCTAACTTAAAAAACCAACAAAACTAGTTTGTAAAAAATTAATTTTTATTTAAGAAAATACAAAAAGAAAATCATTTAACAAAGAATATAAAATTGATGTAGCAAAAATAGTAAATAACAAAAAATATTAAAAAATTTCTTAATAAGTCAAATAGGAATTCATTCCTGAAGTGAAGATTTCAACAAGACAATCCCAAATATTTGCACGTGTAAGTTGATCAGCCAATGCTCTTCCTCCGAATTCATCTTCAGAAGTGATCAAATTTTTAATACTTGACTTATCTTCTTCAGGAACTTCAGCATTTCTCTGGACAATATCGACTAAACCATCCAATTTGCTACATTTATCATCAGCAGTGACTTCATCACTACGTGGTAAATTGAGGATGTACAAACGAAGAAGGTTGTTAGTGAATGATGTGAATTCGAAGCTGACTTGAGCTACAACTTCACAAACCTTTGGTTCTGCTGGGCCACCGGCTTTGATTTCTGTTGGAAAGATTTGGTAAAATTTAAAAGAATTTCTTGAAATTTTTGTTCTTACCAGCAACAAAGATTGCAGCAATGAACAAAATGATTGGAAGGAATTTCATTTTTGAAAGTTTAAATGTTGATTTGACTTTAAATGTTGAAGTTCTGAACTGTTCACTGAATGAAACTGGATGTTCACTGAATGATGTTGTTGACTCAAATTTGCTTCTTATTTATACATCCAAATTGTTGGAAGTAAGTTAAAGGAACAAACGAAATTTTTTAATTAATTATTTCGTGCAGAGTTTTAAATTGATAATTAAAGTTGGGCATAATTTAACTTTAATTCTAATTTAATTTTTTCTACTGAAAGTTTATTTTTACTTTAATTATTCAATTAGTGCTTGCTTACTTTTTTTGAGTTAAATTAACAATTAAGACTTTATTTTATGATTGTCACGATTGACCCTCAATATTATTGATTTAATTTTAAGCATAACAAATAATTTATTTTAAATTAAGGGCTGCTAATTGAAGCTACTTATAACAGCGATTCCCCTCACGAGTTAATTAATTAAGAATTTTCTTTTGTTCCTTTAACTTACTTCCAACAATTTGGGTGTATAAATAGGAACCAATTTTAAGTCAACAACATCATTCAGTGAACATCCTTCAAAACTTCAACATTCAAATTAAAATCAACATTTAAACTTTCAAAAATGAAATTCCTTCCAATCATTTTCTTCATTGCTGCAATCTTTGTTGCTGGTAAGAACAAGAATTCAAGAAAATTCTTTTAAAATTTTACCAAATCTTTTCAACAGAAATCAAAGCCGGTGGCCCAGCAGAACCAAGCGTTTGTGAAGTTGTAGCTCAAGTCAGCTTCGAATTCACTTCATTTACATCCAATCTTCTTCGTTTGTACATCCTTAATTTACCACGCAGTGATGAAGGCTCAAGTGAAGACAAATTGCAAGGTTTGGTTTCTGTAGTCGAAAGAAATGCTGACGTTCCACAAGAAGACAAGGAAATATTGACAAAATTGGTCAATGACAATGAATTTGAAGGAAGATCATTGGCTGATCAACTTACACGTGCTAACATCTGGGAATGCTTGGTTAGCATCTTTACTGGCTCTTTGAGTGGAGTTGTGGCTTATTAAATATTTTATTTATTTTTTTATGAATTGTTGAAATAAATTTTTTTTTGTACGTTTTTCTTATAAAATATTTAAGTTTGTTGTTCATTTAAGTCTCCTGGTTTCTTTAGATATTGTTCCTTTACAAATTTCAATCTTGAAAGTTGGTTTTGATCAATTACAAGCCTGCATGTCTTTACAAAGGTTTCATGTCAATGTTTAATGTTATTCAACGCTTAATAGATTCTTAAATATATTTGATTTACAACAACAATGACAATCGAAACTTAACGGTTCTGTTTGGTACCTAAATTTTTTTTTGTAATCCTGAATAGAACAAGTCGGTTAATCAAATAGAAATCCGGCACCAAGCTAGCGTGACTCTGGCATGGTGCTAGACTCAAATCAAGTCCAGCACCATGCCAGCGTCATGTCAGCTTGATGCCAGATTTCCATTTGATTAGACGACTTGTGCTATTTGGGAATGTCATGCACATTGTGCGAATGCTTGTCATAAGGTGGCCTGGTAAGAATTGAACCTAAGTATTCGCAAAGTAGGGTTCAAGATTTTATAAGAGTTAAATGCCTTTATAGACGAAAAAATAGGCGTTTGGCTCAAATTCAGTATTAAAACTCGAAGATCATCAGTTCGAATCCAGACATTTTCAAATTTAATTCTTTTTCCTGATATTGACTGCTTAATAGACAAGATCAAGTCATTATTAGGCCTTTGGGCAACGTTTGATTATGAAGCGGACCAGAAACTTGAAGTGTAACTTGAAGCATAAGAACGAAAGCCTTTAAACGAAACTTAGTTGAAGATTATATGCTTAATCCTTCTTAGTGTCGTCAAAGTAAGTTTTAACATTCAATTTTTAATTTTTAATTTTCCATAATTATTTATTAGCTTTTTTTCTTACAAAAGTATAAAACAAATATATTTCAAAATTTTAAATAGCCAAAACCCCATCCAATGCACCAGTGAAGATGCCAATAAAGCAATCCCAGATATTATCATGAGTAAGTCCATCAGCCAATGATCTTCCATCAAATCTATTTTCATGATTTACTAAGTCATGCATAGTTTTCTTATCTTCTTCTGGAACATCAGCACTTCCTTCCACTATGCTGGCCATACCTAATAGTTTCTCATCACTTGAAGCTTCATCACTGCGTGGTAAATTGAGAATGTAAAGTCGAAGAAGATTGGTAGTGAATGAGTTGAACTCGTAAGCGACTTCTGCAACTACAGTGCATACTTGTGGCTCTGATGGACCTCCCGCGTTACTTCCTGTGAATTAAAAAGAGGATTTTTGTGAATTTTGAGCCTTTAGAGACTCCAAATTATTTTTGTTCTTACCAGCAACAAAGGTTGCAACGAAAATAAAAATGTTGAACTGGAATTTCATCTTTAAAGTTATAATTGGATGACTTGGGGGAGGTTTAATGAATATTCACTGAATAATGTTGTTGACTTTACATTTCTGACTTTTTAAACAACGAAAATTACTGAAAGAAAATTGAATTTTTTTATAATTATTTCGTGATGAGCTTCAAATTAGCAACCTGACCTAAGTTAATTATTAAGAACACTTAGCAACCCATTAAATTAGTGTCAAGAAATTAAGTAATTGATAAGAAGTCATTCACTGGATTAAAGACCTTCCTCCTCAGAAAAGTTGCTATGTAAAATTATTTCTTTGGGTTGAACTGACATATAGTCTTTGACCTCCTCCCATCTAAGTTCGTTAACATTGCTAATTTCATTTTCAAACCATTTCTACTTTCATGAACTAATTTATACTTTTAAATCAAGTTTTTTACAATGGCTGTCAATTAAAACACTGAAAAGTTGTAAATTATTTTTGAAATGAGACATTTTAAAATGAAAATTGAGGTTTTATGATTTCTAATACTTTTAAGAGCTAAATGAATTGATTGAAGGTTTTGACCCCCTCTTTGGACGTTATAAGTCATTGACCTTTAAAACTAGAAAAGTAAAAATTTTGGAGCAGAGTTCTAGTGAATCCTGCACATACAAATTGTGACCAGGTTTGTTGCAGGGTACATCAGGTCTTTTGATATACTCGTTCTTTTGATTGTGGTTCTTAGGACAGACCGGAATTCTAGTCTGTGCTATGGACCGTACCCCATTCTTTTGATTCCACTATGAACTGTCCAAAGGTTTCAAGTGTGTACCACAGAGACTCTTTATTAATTGAATTCCTTTTGAAAAGCGGTTCCTTCAGCACAAAAGTCAGGGACCCAGCCTCTTTTTGCCTTTTTACCTTTCAGCTAGTAAGTAAGCTGGATGTCTTATGTAAAATAACATAAAATTTTGAATAAAATGCACTCAAAATTTCAAATTAAGGTCGCTTAAAAAGGATTCTTTTTCAAATTCATTTTGAATCCAATCCACTTATCATCAATATGAGAAGCTAACTTAAAAAACCAACAAAACTAGTTTGTAAAAAATTAATTTTTATTTAAGAAAATACAAAAAGAAAATCATTTAACAAAGAATATAAAATTGATGTAGCAAAAATAGTAAATAACAAAAAATATTAAAAAATTTCTTAATAAGTCAAATAGGAATTCATTCCTGAAGTGAAGATTTCAACAAGACAATCCCAAATATTAGCACGTGTAAGTTGATCAGCCAATGCTCTTCCTCCGAATTCATCTTCAGAAGTGATCAAATTTTTAATACTTGATTTATCTTCTTCAGGAACTTCAGCATTTCTCTGTACAATATCGACCAAACCATCCAATTTGCTACATTTATCATCAGCAGTGACTTCATCACTACGTGGTAAATTGAGGATGTACAAACGAAGAAGGTTGTTAGTGAATGAAGTGAATTCGAAGCTGACTTGAGCTACAACTTCACAAACCTTTGGTTCTGCTGGGCCACCGGCTTTGATTTCTGTTGGAAAGATTTGGTAAAATTTAAAAGAATTTCTTGAAATTCTTGTTCTTACCAGCAACAAAGATTGCAGCAATGAAGAAAATGATTGGAAGAAATTTCATTTTTGAAAGTTTAAATGTTGATTTTACTTTAAAATTTAAAGTTCTGAAGGATGTTCACTGAATGATGTTGTTGACTCAAATTTGCTTCTTATTTATACACCCAAATTGTTGGAAGTAAGTTAAAGGAACAAACGAAATTTTTTAATTAATTATTTCGTGCAGAGTTTTAAATTGATAATTTAAGTTGGGCATAATTTAACTTTAATTCTAATTTAATTTTTTCTACTGAAAGTTTATTTTTACTTTAATTATTCAATTAGTGCCTGCTTACTTTTTTTGAGTTTAATTAACAATTAAGACTTTATTTTACGATTGTCACGATTGACCCTCAATATTATTGATTTAATTTTAAGCATAACAAATAATTTATTTTAAATTAAGGGCTGCTAATTGAAGCTACTTATAACAGCGATTCCCCTCACGAGTTAATTAATTAAGAATTTTCTTTTGTTTCTTTAACTTACTTTCAACAATTTGGGTGTATAAATAGGAACCAATTTTAAGTCAACAACATCATTCAGTGAACATCCTTCAAAACTTCAACATTCAAATTAAAATCAACATTTAAACTTTCAAAAATGAAATTCCTTCCAATCATTTTCTTCATTGCTGCAATCTTTGTTGCTGGTAAGAACAAGAATTCAAGGAAATTCTTTTAAAATTCTACTAGTTCTTTCCAACAGAAATCAAAGCTGGTGGACCAGCAGAACCAAGCGTTTGTGAAGTTGTAGCTCAAATCAGCTTTGAATTCACTTCATTTACATCCAATCTTCTTCGTTTGTACATTCTTAATCTACCACGTAGTGATGAAATTTCTGCTGGAGATAAGTCAGGCAAATTAGACGGTTTAGTGGATGTTGTGCAAAGAAATGCTGACGTTCCTGAAGAAGATAAATCAATTATTTTGAAATTAGTAAGTGTTGATGATGGATTCGGAGGAAGATCATTGGCTGATCAACTTACACGTTCTAATATCTGGGATTGCTTGGTTAGCATCTTCACTGGCTCTTTGAATCAAGTTGTTGCTGGTTAAATGTTTTTTAAAGCAAGCTAGTTCGCACTGATTGATTAAGTGTGAATTTTTTTTATTGTCAAATTTTGTAAGGTTTAATTTTTAACATTTTTATTAAATATTTTTTCACATGTTAATTTTATAATTTTACAATAAAAATAAAATTACTTCTATTTTATGCTATTTAATTCAAATTTTTTATTTATTAATTATTTTTTGGTTGTTATTTCATTAGTTCAATTACTTTATGCCTTTCAACATTTTAAAATTGAAGAAAATTTGGAAAAATACAATTTTTAAAATTCACGAAAAATCAAAATTTTTTATGGAGCTAAAACTCCACTCAAGGCACCAGTGAAGATGCCAACAAAGCAATCCCAGATGTTATCATGGGTAAATTCGTCATCAAATGCACGTCCTTTATCTCCCCCTTCGCACAAATTACGCAAATTTACTTTGTCATTATCTGGAACTTCTTCATGGCTTTCTACTTCTTCAACCATGCGAGTAAGCTTCTCAGACTTATTCATGGTCGATGAATCATCGCTACGTTGAAAATTAAGGATGTAAAGTTTCAAAATGTTTGAAGTGAATGCATTGAATTCGTAGATAACGTGTGCAACTACGTAACAGACGCCTTGATCAGATGAGGAGCTCATGACAATTGCTGATGAAGATCCAGCCATGCTGCTTGATGATGAGGAGGCAACAAAAGAACCTGACGAAGATCCGATGAACATTGGTGATGATGATATACCTAAACTTAATGAAGGGGATCCACCGTTGCTTCCTTCAATATTAAATAAAGATGATCGTAAAAGACTTCAAGCTCTAGGAATTTTAAATACTTACCAGCAACAAAAACTGCAGCCACAAAGAAGATTGTTGACAAAAACTTCATTTTTGTATTTTTAAAACTTGATTTAACTTTAAAGTTTGTTGAGATTTTACTGAATGATGATTTGACTAAAATTTGCAGCTTATTTATATCCAAAAAACTTCCAAAATAATTTAAATTTCAGATCTGATAAGATTTTTTTTACTATTTCGTGAAAAACTTGAAATTACAATTTTTAAACCTTTAGAGAAGAAGATAGCGGCATCATAAATCATATAAGGTGTCATAAAAAAATTAAGAGATAAAATTAAAATTCTTAAATTTAAATTAAATGGTTTTTATTCATTTTTTATTAAAGTCGTGAATATTTTCTCAGTTTGATGTCCATAAACCTTGCCATTGTTGAGAAAATAATTTTTAAAATTTGATATTTCGCGGTATATCGTGTAGTCAAGACTCCCCCCCCCCCACTCAGGTGTTTTAGAGAATTAAAAAATCTTTCAAAGGGATGCAGCCGTACCCAAAATCAAATACTTTCAACATTCTGTTGCTCATACTTAAAACAAGAGGTTTTATTATTGCACGGGTTTTTACACAATTTCAAAAAAAAGGATAAGCAGGATTTTCATGAATATTTTACGGATTTCAAAAATTTATGTCAATAATTTTTTTTACTTTTAACCGAGAAATATGCTAAAAATTCGCCATCACGTAATACCAAAAAAAAAAGGTCAACAGTAACAACGAGACAAATCTTAAGCATAACTTAAGGGTCATAAAAAGATTTCGGATGAAATAAAATTATGAATAAATTCCTGTTCGCAGTTAATTTTTTACTGTCTCCACCGACGATACTTTTCCATCTGACCTTGCTTCCTTTAAAGCAGTTTAAAGACGTATATTTAGACAATTTTTTTTATATTTACATATCACGTAGCGCCGAAAAAAAAATATATAAACGATCTCCGAGAGAAATATAAATTATATTTATGATGTGACCTGCGTGGATATACCTATTTCATTGAGGATTTTCTTTATAATTTCCTTCATTTCAGGCAGTGTTGTTGAGATGGATTTTGACTAATATTAAGGCGTTTTGTAGGTTTATAAACAAGATGCTAATTAAGGTTGGTGGACGAGGTGGTTTACTACAGGTTTCATCTGAATTATGGTGATGTTCGGGTTCGAATCTTTCCACAAATTCGTGATTTTAAGCATAGCATTCTAAAATCAATTAAGACTTCCATCAGTTAAGACGAAGAGTATTTGAAATTAAGGAAGCTCCAGACTCGTACCCAAGGGAGGGTCATAGGGATCGAAACCACATCATTCAGTTGTTTTATTGAATCTAAATGTTTTTACACCCGGTATTAAAAGTAGCAGGAGAAAACTTTGTGGATGTAAAAGATCACGAAAAGTACTGAAGAATCCCAAGATTGGACGCTACAATCCTTAAAATCCCGAACTGGCAGAAGTTTTCAAAGGATGGAGCAGTCTTTAAGCGTGGCAATGGGCCCACGTGCGCTTAGCCAAGGAAGTAGTTTTAAATATCTCATATTTCATGGACGTCATTCATGAACATCCCGAAATACATTACTATTAAATGATAATCAAAAAATCACCCGAAAATCACTTTAAGTTCCAATTATAACCATAAACTTCATTCAAAACTAGATTGACTTCACATTCAGTAAAATATTAAAGATTAATGACCATCCATCTCCTCATGCAGTTCATACTAAAATTCTCAATTAATTCTGAATCCTCACAAAACTTTTGCCTCTTCACAACATAAACACTTGACCTACATCTATACCCGATACACTCAACAACTCTGGCTATCAACGTATAATTCATTCTCTTTAGTCCATAGTCCATGCCATTTGCTGTAATTTGTAAAAAAAAAGTAAACTTTTTCCTTATATTTGTATTCGATGTGATGCTCACAGAATTTTTTATAAGTATGAAGCCAGTTTCTTGCCGCTAAAGCATTTTGCACATCTATTAACTAAAAAAATTTGTACATTAAGCTTTAAAAAGGCTAGTTTATCTCCAATTGACCTAAATTTTGTGCTAGAAAATATTTTTCTCTGTGCACTCACAGCATACAAGCAATTATCGATAAGAATTTTGTCATGCTGTCACCGAAAAAAAATACATTTTTTGACAAGAGGTTTAGCATGAAACTACATCAATATTCCATTAAAGGCCTTTGGTCTTTAATTCTTAAAGGTTTATTGATGATGTAAAATTTTAATTGAATTAAAGAGGGGTTTTACATCTGACCGCATTAAAGTGCTTGGAAAAATTTGTGTTGAAAATATGTCAAGTCATCAAGATTGGGGTTCGTTGGCTTAGTTTGGGACGTGCAAAAATTAATTTTGTATTTTTTTATTAGCAACTTAAATTGAATTTTTTTTACAAAAGTATTGGAGATGTGTCATAGAGCTAAGAATACTTTAGAATTCAGTGGTGGTCAACCTGTGTGCCAAGATAAAAATTAGGATATTTCACGAACCGTATGCTGTGTGCAGTTTTAGTCATGGCTTACAACCAAATTTGCCGTGGCAAAGAAAAGGTTGACCATCACTGGCTGAAAACAGTGGGTTAGCTACCTCAGGTTTCCTATTCCGGAGTTCCACTTTGTTGTGCCTTAGGAGAACAGTAACTATTATCAGAGGTGAAACTAGAAGTTTTAATAAAAAGGGGGAGGAGGGGGGTCCCAAAAGTTTTTAATCAAATGTTTGTAACCGTTTTATAATAGCTCAATCTTTTCAAAATCTGTCCTTCTAGCTCCTCCGTTCCCGAGGTTAAGCTACGTAATTTTTAAATGACTCCTATCCCCTTTACTTAAACATAAGCTTTCAATTCAGCCAAGAGGATCTGGACCCCCTTAATACTTTTGAACCGCCACTAGAAAGATTCAAAATTTAATGGGGGGGGGGGTCAATACCCTCCTGGCTACGCCCCTGCTCTAATCATCCAATGAATACTTTTTTTTTTTGATTTATTTAATAGCTTTGAGATTTGTAAATATTTTAAAAATTTCATTCACTTTTTATTGCTTTTATACGTTTCATTAAGGTCAAATGTTTATTTGACGACATCTTCAAGATGAATGAAATATAAACACAGAAAAGAAAATTGAGATGAGAAGAGAAGAAAAATCTCTCGACAGTGTGCCGTATTTTCTTTTAGATCTTTTAATTTACATTTTTTTCGGCGAGAAGAGAAAGCAATAATTTATTAAACATTTAAATACAATTTTTTGGCGCATGTTTTGTGTCTTGGGAATAATTTTTGCAAAATGTAATAATTTGTTGATGCTTTAAGAAAATGATAGCCGTTTAGTAAAAAGACAGATTAGCAAATTTTCGTAAGATTTATGATGTCAGCTGAACTTTAAAACGGTCATTTGTCTCGTAAAAGTCTAAAGAGATTTAAAGATTTTTTTTTAAAGAAATTAAATTATTTAAAAATCTATTGATATTAATTTGGATTTTTTTGGTACAAAGAGATGACTGAAAATTGAGATACAATAGCTTTGATTTGAGTCATAAGTCATGAGCTGTCTGGTGTTATCCGAAGTTCTTTCCCACAAGCTCAGTCAATTCCTGGTAGCACTAGAAACCGGCCTTAGGTTAACAAGACTATCTAGGTTTGTAAACATTGCCTTACTTTAAGAAATCTCCATGTTCATCGTGTCCTAGGACGTTCACTAGCTTAGCCTGACTACAATCTATAGCAGAGATGGCCAACTTATGTTCTGCAGAAAAATGGCATCAGTGGACCAATTGGTAGAGCTTTGGCTTAACAAGCCAAAGGTCCTGGGTTCAATTCTTGTCGAAGTAAAGTTTTATAAGCTCTTTTTTCATTTCATCGTTCTAATAACGACACTCGGTTCGTGTGTTGGGTGTAGCTTTGAGTTCTTTCGCACATAACGTGTCTTCCTTGTCCAAAAGAGCTGAGTCCTTCAAGCATTATATGTATATGTGCCGCGACACACAGGTTTGCCACGAACTGTATGATGTGTGCGATTGTGCGCATGGATTACTACCAATGTGTGGCTTTTCACAAAAAAAGGTTGTCCACCACTGATCCACAGCGATGAAAATAACTTTAAACATGGAAGAAATCTCCAAGCCTCACTCAGTTCCATCAAAATTCCCATCATATTATTAATTCAAAGCTGTTAAAATTTTACAAATTCAATTAAAAATTCTTCCATTCAACCAGTCAAAAAGACTGCACATTCATCAACAGAAGATGCTTTCAAAATGAATTAAAATAAGAAAAAGTGAAGGAACGAGATTGTTTATTTAAATTTTCTTCCCTCTAAGATGATTATTTGCACATTTTATGAACGCTTCTCTCATCTTCATTTAAAAGATGCACTTTTTGAAGTCTAATCTAATTTAAAAATAATAATAAACACAGAACAGACAGAAAGATGAATGAGTAAAGTGTAATAAGTGTGATATAATCACAACAAGAAAATTATTTAAAGTCATCTGACTTCAATCACACCTGACATGTTGATAACTTTAATTTAAATTAAATTTATGATGCGGTCGATTAATGTTGTTGGTGTTGTAAAGTTGAAAATATATAATTATTTCAAACGTCGTTAATTAGATGGAAATATTGTAGGGTAAGATGCTTGCGTGGAAATAAATGTCAGAATAAATGATGATTATGGGAGATAATAAATCTATTAATAAACATAAATATAGCTGTGCATCTTTAAATACACAGTTCACATATAGCATCTGAGATGAAATAATTTTTTCAAGTTTAGTTCATTTTTATGATGCTGAATGAGGGGAAGTTGATGATGATTTCCTTGTTTTGTCGATTTGCCTGGTTTTCAACATAGTTAATTCTTCTATATTCAATAATATATTCATTAATCGATTTAATGGTGCCAGATTTTGTTCAATTGGACTTAATTTTGCCTGATATATTTCAAATGTACTAGATTCTGGCAATTTTTTTCAATTGGACTAGATTATTCCAGGCTTTTTTCAGTTGGACTAGATTTTGTCAGATTTATTTCGAATGTACTAGATCCTGCCAGATTTATTTCAAATGTACTAGGTTCTGCTAGATTTGGACTAGATTGTGCCAGGTTTTGTTCAATTAGACTAGAATATGCCAAGTTTTATTCAATTGGACTAGATTATACTAGGTTTGGTTCAATTAGACTAGATTATACCAAACTTTGTTCAATTAGACTAGATTCTTCCATCTTTTTTTCAAATGTACTAGATTCTGCTTGATTTGGACTAGATTATGCCAGATTTTGTTCAATTGGACTAGATTCTTCTCGATTTATTTCAAGTTTCAAGTTAAAAGACTAGCTAAATGGAACCCAAATGCGTTTTCAAATTCACTCTAAGTAAATAAAACCACACTCAACTTTATCTATATACTCATCAGTCTAAGTGTGGGAATAAAAATTGAAGAACTGAACGGTAAAACTGCGAATAAAAAATACAAAACACGTTCGTGCAGTGAAAAGAAAGAAAACTTTTTAATCCAAACTGAACGAGGAAATCGAAAATAAAGAAAGAAATGAAAAACTTTATAATTGAATGAAAATGGATGTGATGAACATTAATTTAAATTCAATCAATTAGTGATTTCAAAACAGACGATTTATAAGTAATTTTTCATTAATCCACTGCTGTTTGCCAGAAACTTAGCAAACTTACTAGATCGATTCAATTTCTCATATTATTTTTTCCTCATTCATTTTATTTGCTTGCGTACAATGCCAGTAAGAGATATGAGAGGGAAAAGAAAACAGAAAAAGCAATTTATTTTCCTATTAACGAGGTGCCACAAGTCAGATGAGTTAATTTTCAAAGTTATCTATTTTGATAATTTGTTAATGTTACGTTTCATTTGAATATTATTGTCATTATGCTCCCCATTTTTTGGTTGTGGAGGAATTTTGCGTTCGGGATGTATAAGATTTCTATAATTTGATTAGTGTAATTAATGAATTGTTTATGGGGTTGTTTGGATGTGACGTAATGGTGATGATAAGGGAGAAGGTGGCTAAACTATGTTATGAGGCAAGTAAAGCCCTTAGTATGAGTCAAATGACACCCTATTCTTGAAAACCTATCCTTTCCTAAGTCTCTATCATTAAGTTACTCCTTTATAAGCTCAACCATCATGTAGCACCCACAATCCTCCTCCCCTCCACACCACAAAAACTTAGTCATATGATTCTCAATTGATTTAACTTGTAAATGAGAAGAAGAAAAAGTTTTGCTTACATGCTTAAATTGTTTTCAGATTTTTATAGCAGAAATCTTTCATTTTTTTTGTGTGTTTATTTAGCAGATTTATTGGTTTATAGACCTTTTTAATAGTCAGTCTTATGAGCTATTGATGTAGTTAATTTGTTTATATAGATTCGATTACTTTTGAAAATGAAATATTTACTCTTAAGCTATAAATTTCTACGCAAGTTCGTGAAAAAATATGATGATTAATCAGATTTGAGTATTTTATAAGCTATCCAAAAATAACTTTTTGAGTAGAAGTGGAGTTTGAAATGATTAATCAATAAATCGAAATCTAAATGTATTGTGAAAGGTAGTTGAGGTATTTATATTGAGTATGTTTGTAAGAGTCTAGACATGGCAACCTGTTTTTATGATGCTGAATGATTGGAGAATGATTTTTGAGAGTCTGAGGTAGTTTAATCTTTGATATATGATTGACTTAGAGCATTAAAGAGGCTTGTGACTACTCAAAATCACTTTTAGTAGCAGAAAAAATAAACTTTTTAAAATCTTGTCCCGAGCGGGAATCGAACCTGCAACCTTAGGATTTCTGTTCGCATACTCTAATCTCTGAGCTATCGAAGGTTGCTAAAAAGCTTGGCAGAATGCAAACTTAAACTATTTTCTACTTTTATCACTATATTTGGTATTATCATTGACTTAGAGACTTTCAACAAATAGCTAGAGACATTGTTACGAATTTTACAGTGAACTATGAAAGGTTTCTAGCTCTTGCTAAGCCTGCAAATTTTGCAACATACTTTATTTATTCTAAACTTCATCTTTGCAAGCAACTTGCATTACCAAGTGTTGTTAAAGAAGGTACTCCATAACAAGTATGTCCATAATGAGGCTTGTATGACACTGCATCGCATACTTTGACACATCAACGCAAGATTGATACACTCAAATCTTCAAATATCGTTGCCGTACCTTTAAGTGGCTCTTAAATAATTCAAATTTCATTCTCCATTAGTCCATTTAAAATATTTAATTTTCTAAAACAGAATCCAACAAATCTGAACAACCACTTAACCAGCATACAAGCTCATTTCTCATAAATTGCTACAAATCAAATTACAAACCTACTTGAAAATAACAAAAATAACTCATTTTCCCCGATCAATAAATTTTCAAGCTTTATTATGGACAGTTTGACCCTCTTTTTCAAATAATAAGTCAGATAAAGTCTCAAACTTTTTCAGGACGAAAAAAGAAGAATTTTCTTTTGTTTAATCGCAATCGAATCTAATTAATCGAAGATTAACAGCAATAAAAGTTGAAAATAACTTGGAAAAATGACTCAAGATTGATATCAATAAAATACAAAAAGAAGCTCAATTAATCCAGGAATAATAGACGGTAGCAGTAAAAATATGAGTATAAAATAAAAGAATTATGCAAATATTTATCACCAAATACTGAATCAAAGCTGCTAAAGGCATTTATGGGTAAACTTTTATTTTCTTTTATGGGAGTATCGTCTCAATTTTTGCTACTCTCTTCTGTTCCTCGTGATTTTTTGATTTTTTTTGCGAAATTGGGTCGTTCATCAGTGATGGTTAACATATTTTAAGTCGCAAGTAAGCAGTTGAATGTCTCAAAAAAGAAGATTTCTGTGAAATTTTGGCATAGATAATGCAAGTGAAGGGCTCCCAGGGGAAGCTGGTATCGAAAATCGACAAAGTACGCTCAGACTCCAAAGTTTAGGGCTAATTTGGGTAGCCAACTCTAGTCTCAAATAAATTTTATTTATACCCCAAGTTGTAGTACATCGAAATTTATTTCTAAACTAGGATGCCCCGAGTACTGCTAGAAACTGGCCTCTAAAGTGTAAAAAAAAACGTATGGCTTTGACCAGGGTAGTGTGAAAAACCATCCCAGACTGATAAAATTGTTGAGGGCAACCTTGACCCCTTCCTTGACCTCTTCATCTTGAGGTGCTCAAGATTTACATTACTCAATTGTCAGTCCTAATATTCTATTTTGAGTGCCTAAGCAATAGTAAATCTACAAAAATTCCAACCAATCAATTCACATCATTTATGAACGTCCCCCTATATTTGCAGTAGCAAAAAGAACACAGAGAGAAGCTCACTCCAAGTGACAGAAAAGAAAATTGTTTGCTATTTGATTTTTCTCTTTGAGCTAACTCGCTTCTTTTACAAACAAAATTTATTGTCAAAATATATTTGCCATTTTCATTTTAAAGAACAAAATTTGGCTTTCTCATCTGATAATCTGTGAATTTGTTCAGAAAATAAAAAAATGTCTCTTTCTCACTCCTTCTCTTTTTCTCTGCATTCATATTTATCTTTGAATGAATAAAATCAAAAGTTTTTTATGCTTAACAATTCTATGCATTTTGAAATGAGGAATAAAGATGAAGAATTTTGCTTTCTTAATTTTCTCTTCACTATAAAAGCGACGATTATATTTTATATAAAAATATAGACTTTGATATTTGTCTGCTTGTAGGGTTGCTGTTGTGTTATTATAGTTTTTATGGGGTTGGGAAATTAAATTTTTTTAAGACTAGGGCTGGTATTGGGACCCCTAAGGGCCATTTGTCCTACTTTACCACAGTCAAACTCAATTTATTTACCAGTTTGAAGTTCATTGATTTAAGATTCTTCGGTAGAAACCCTTAAGTAGGTTTTAAAACCAGCCTAGAATTCCAAAACAGTCAAATTCTAACCCAAAATCTAGCACAATTATGAAAATACACCAAATATGGCATTAAGTAAGTCATACATTTGTGTACATGATGATGCAGTAAGGAATAGTGGTCTAGGCTACTTGTTGAGAATCACAAAACTGTCCAATAAATAATGGAAGTCTAGTTTTAAACTCAGACAGCCACAGTAAAACCAGAAATCAGAAAGTCACAATACTTCATAAATTTAATAAAAATTAAAAAATGAATTTTTTGTCAACAACTTTATCAGGCAATTTGGTAAAGCTACAAAGGAATCAATAGCATAATCTGTAAATCTATGGAAAGTCAAGTCAGAAACAAATTCATTATTGTTGGTTAAGGAACAACAGAAGCATCCAAATTGCTTTATTTGTGGAGGTTAGCAGACATCATCTTGCATGCTGCAAGGGTGTAGTACTTATAAAATGATTAAAATTGATCAAAAATGATCAAAAAATGATCAAAATTGATCAAAAATGATCAAAAATGATCAAAATTGATCAAAAAATGATCAAAAATGATCGAAATGTAATTCTTCAGTTCCACACCCTTGGCATGCTGGAGAATTTTGAACGTTTTCGGATCGAATTCATCATAATTCAATAAGCCAAAGTTCTCTTTTAGTTTGGGAGGAGGTGGTCATTGGAGGAAGAATTGTGACGTTATTTGTAAACAACTTCCAAGCTAAAGCCTAGAAAAAAATCCTTTAAATTCAAATTTTTATGATAAAATCTAAGAACTAAGAATATCACTATCTTGCTTCATAAGCTTCCCTTAATCACACTCCAAACTTCCATTTAAGAAAATTTATAATCTTCTAGATCTTCTTATAAGAACTTAGTGCTTCCAAAAATTTCCTAATTTCCCATAAAAAAAACTTCAAATCTCATCAAAAATTCCTGTATTTTAAATTTCATAAAAAATTCATTTTTCTTTGAAAAAAAAAAACTTTCCCGTTCAATATTTTATTCCTCTCCAGCCAGCAATGTTTACATCACAAGCCGGTCTGAAGCAAATGTTTCTTTATCACAATAAGTTCTCAAAACTTTATCAACTTTTCCATTTATTTTCACTATAATTTCCGACTCATATATTTTGAGGGAAGAAAAAAAACTTTTCGACTAGATTGCGACGGGTTATTTCAACTAGTTATTGTGGCGATAAAGTCTATTTATTCATTTATTTTTAAATGTTTTCTTTCTCGTTTTTTTTTGTTGCGATTCTCATTTTTTATTTAAAAACTCATTCAACTTCGCTTTTTTGTCTTCAATTTTTTAGCGCATTTCTATAAGCGGAAGTGCATTTATGAAAATTAGATTTATTCATTTGGGTTGGGGCTTTACGTTGTTTGGATTGTTAGCAGGAAGTAGTCTATTGACTTTGTTTATTGGGTAAGTGATAGCTTTGATATATGCTATTGAACTAGGATAAACATTAGCTTTGTAAGGATTAGAAAATATGGCATATCCTGTTTGGAATAGAAGTTCAAATCCTATACAATAACTGTGTCCTTCGTTCTGTGAAAGCAGTGATTTAATATTGCTTGACAAAACGATTGAGTGCTTAAAATTAGAACTGCATCCTAATGTTTCGCAAGAATAAATTCTTAAAAGCTTAGAAGCCATTTAAAAATGATGTCAGATATTGTTGGAGGGGTGGGGGGGGGTTGGAGTTTTGTGATGGTTTAAACCAGTGAAAGACAACCCATGTGCTGCGATACACTTTGTGAAATTTGAGAAATACCATGAACCGTATGATGTGTGCTGTTTCGGTTATATCAAGTGCGCCATAACACAATAAAGCAGTGGTTCTCAAACTATGTGCCACGGCACACTAGAAAAAAAATAATGAAAATCATTTAATGTGCCGCAAAAATTTTATGTAAAAAAATGTGACGTGGACCAAAAAAGTTTTAGAAACACTGCATTAAAGGTTTTGAACCAATGGTTTAGACAAAATACATTTTTATTACCACAAATTTTGAATTATGGTAGGGTTGGCGAGGGGGGAGGGGTCCATAACTTATAGTCACTGTCAAAAAATCAGTTAAAAATTTTTGATTTTTTTAAAGATGATCCCCAGCCTCTTTACTACGCCCCTAATCCAACACAGTCAGTTAATCAATTCATCTTCCAAACAAATACAATTATCAACAAATTATCTATTTAATTGTGTTTAATTAATTTTTATGCCTTCCATAAATTCCCCTTAAATCACAAAAAAAATCGCTAAAATCCCCCCCACCCACCAGCATCAACCCCAATTCATTCTCTGAATTCATGAGATTTTTAAGATCTGCTAGCGAAAAGTATTGCTATGGAAGAGACATCTCAAGTAATTTTTTTTTCTTCATTCAGCTAGCATAAATTGAACATTAAATATATATTAAAATGAAATAAACGAGTAGATAAATTATGATGATAAAAAAAAATCCTTTTAAACATGTAAGAAGAGGAAAAATAAAATATTTCATTTTATCAACAAATTAATTTTTCAAAAAAAAAAATAAAAATAAAATTACATTTTTGTGACCAAATCTCGCCAATAAATCTTGCAAGGATTTACGTTTTCTTTTCATCCGTAATTTGTTTAGATGTAATTGTGTGCATGGGGATTATAGATATAAACAGTGGGATTGTTCAGAGATGATGTCATAGATTAATAAAATGAGGGATCCTGTGCCCTTCTCGGGGTGTGGTCGGTTGGATTCATAAGGAACCTTTGCCTGGAACCGAAAAAAGAGCGCTGGTTTCTAGAGCTACCGAAGCATAATCGTAGACAAACCTTAGTAATACTTTATTGCAGTGGTGCACAACCTTTTTTGTGCAACGGCACACTTAAGTAGTAAGCCTTGACTGAAACCGCACACGACATGCGGTTTGTAGGCTTTCTCGAATTTCACACTAGTATACCGTGGAACATAGGTTGGATATCACTGCTATAGAGTGTAATTTAAAGGATCAGTAAAGTACATAGAGTGAGGGACAGGGGAGAAGGTGAGAACTTGAGAATTGTCCAAAAATACCCATACAAAGAGGAACCAGAAACTAGAACTAACGCAATCCTCTTCTTTTCATACTAAAGTTTGCTAAAGTTGCTAGCACCAGCCAGACAGACATCACATCCAACCAACCCCGAACAAGCAAAATGAGCAAGAAACGAGATTGAAATAAAAAGGAACCCGAGACTAAATCTTATTGTTGATGAAATAAATTATTCTCTTGAAATATAAATATCTTAAAGTCAAATGGACATAAATTAATTTCCACCCAACACGAACATGCCGAACGAACTTGCAGTATAATTTAATGGTGGAAAAATCGATGCCTCAATTTAAGGTTAAAATATATGTATGTGGAATGATCGTTAATTAACATATATTATCCGCAATGGCATAAATAAATTCAATTCGTATACGTATGGCCTATACTCTAGTCGGGACCTACTATTCATCCATAAATTTGCTATATCGAAGTCATAAAATACATCCAAATGAAAAACATTAAAATGTCACTACAAACGTCAAAACAGAGGAGAGAAAAATGTGTGGAAACAGAAATTAATATCTTTATAAAATGTCACACAACTGTGAGTTAATGAAGGAAAAATCTCGATCGTTGAGCGAATTATTTATGGATAAAAATTTAGTTTTTTTGGTAAATTAGTTTGCGACGACTCATTTCTCATTGAGATAATAACTTTTGACAATGATAATTATTTTAATTAAAAGTCTTGTAAAAAACATCTGGAAAGTTTACAACTTCTAAGCGCACATTTTCGTCTGATTTATTGATTGAGATTTTAATTGGAGTTCTATTTAAAATGCTTTATAGTAGCAGTGATTGGTAGATGTCTTTGATTAGGTGATTTGCTCTAATAGAGTGATGTACAACCCGTGTCTGCGGTTTTTGAACATGACTGACCACCAAGTGTGTCTTGACACAAAAAAGGTTGTAAACCAATGGGTGGTCAGACCATCTGCTTAATTATTCAGAGGACAGTTCTCTATTTTTTTTTATTTTTCAAAAAAAAAATAGATTTGTTTTGTTCTAATTCTTCCAGAAAACGAATTAAATTGGTAGACATGTGGAATGTCCTCTATTTAACTTTCAGGTCCTCTATTTTTTAAAAAAAATATATGGTCATCCTATGCATGGGTGATATTATGGTGGCTGGCTGAATAAACTAAGTTCCAGACACTTATTTGTGCCTACCCGACCTTAAGTTTTAAATTGTAAACCTCAGTTTCTGGATTATTTGATCAGTTATTAGCTGCTGATTCGAGCAGGAAGGCGAGGGGATTAGAACGTCGCGAATCTTACAAATCGAGTTGCAATGACTAGAACAGGTAAAAAGCACTCAAAATTCCACTAGACATTTTCTGGAATCGAACCAGGGTCGTTAAGGTTGATTAGCCAACACTCTAAGCACTACGCCATAGCTACTTTACAACACTCCTGCTTTATATGGCTAATAACGGTATCTAAAGTTGATTACAGATATAACTTGATCAGTAAAGCTGAAAAGGACAAAGATTGGGTGGGGAGAACATCATTACTGAACGATCCCTTAAGAAACTGGTTCAGCTATTACAAATTTAAAATTTCTGAATTTCTCGACATTAATCGCAATTCAATAGACATTTTTCTGAACTGAGAATCTAATCAAAAGACTCCAAATTTCAAGTCAAACAATCCCCAATTGTTCAAGAGATTTTAAACTCAATAAATCCCAAATGACGCCAATTCAACAGTAAGTTTTAAAAATTCACATCACAGGACTAAGCAATTTAGAAGAACTATTTCATAACATCTTCAAAAAATTCTATCTCTGCAATCTATCTCTATCTCAACAATTGATTTTCCTCTTCAAAATCAGGATTATCCCGCATAAAACATGACATTGACCGACATAGCATCAAATCAGTTTACTGTTCAGTCATCAAAATTGTCACGTTCTGTTGTATTGCATGTTCTCTTTGCTTTAGTTTTTTTCGGGATGATTTCGTTTTTTTTTTTATTATTTGTCAAATCTAGGACATACAGTATAAATAGGACATTTACTATCAATCTAAAGACAATTCAGGCACTGCAGATGGACGTCATAAATTTTTTTCCCTCAATTCTGCTCTAATTATTGGCGAGAATGAAAAAAAAAATTATGAATCCTTAAAACTGCATATTTTGCATAATATTATGCTAAACAGGATATCCAATGCAGTTCAGCATCCAACAAAAAAAAAACTTCTCAGATGAATTAAGTTTTGTATTAAAAAGATTGAATTTAAATTATTTTATTCTCTTTTCTTTGTCCATTCGAGGAGAAAAGCGACAATGGAGAAAGTAAGAACAATAAAATTGACATGGCATTAAATATGATTTTATCAAATAGAAGTGATTTTTTGGCGACATCGTTGATAATTATTTGAAAAATATCAAATTTTAATTTACGAGTAATTTTAATAATTCTGATACGAACAATTCATGTTCGACAGACTTATCGAAAGTCTAGGGGAGTTATAATATGTACGTTCGAAAAGTTTAAATTTGAAAAAAACCGTTACAATTTTGTTGATTTTATTGGAGTTTTTGATCGTTTTGAAAAATATTTATCTATATTATGCTTATCATTAAATGACTACATAATGTTTCATCTAAATTTCATAAAAATCTTACTTAATTTAAGTTTTAATTTTTTCCTAATTTTCGAAAATTTCAAATTGCAGGGTATGAAATTTCGAATTTTGTATGGCAGACAGACAAATAAGATATTTTCACAAGTTTTCTTGGAAACTGTAACGGTCGAAACCATCGAATTGTTCGTATCAGTAATAATTGATGTCGAAAGTCAATAAATGCTATTTTTTTCTATGCTGGGGAATGTTCAACGAATGGGAAGGCTGAGAATGAGTCCTCCATTACAGAGTTGCGATACAGGTTGCCTGTCAGAGGCACAGAGGCACAGAGACACAGGTGGCAGATCTGTCACAGATGTTGTCTGTAAATAGGCAGTTCCTGTGAAAATCAATATTTTTTTGCCTGTCACAGTCACAGATCTGTCAAATCTGCCCACAGATATAACAGATCTGTGCCTGAGACAGACAAAAAAATATTGCCTGTCACAGGCACTGCCTGATAACAGGAAAGTGCTAAGTGATTGGCTGTGACAGATCGCAACTCTACTTCAATATGAAAGCAGCTTTGAGCCTTTGAACAATGGTGGAAGTCACAAAAATTAAGATTTTTCAGAATATTTGTTGACAAAGCTATCCAGAGGTGTAGCTAAATTTTTTTAAGGGGCTAAGAAGCAAAATCTAATCCAAAACGTCTTTTATCAGCCCACAGATCTATAAATTTGGACAAATAATTTTTGAATTTTCATTCACTCAAATATTTTTCCTTGTATTGATTTTCCTTTGTTCTTCTATTAATTCCTTCTACTCCTTGTTTTCATTATATTTTGACTAAGCCGCACTTTAAATTGAATGGAAAGCGGGGAATGTAAAGTGAAGTAAGGAAGTGTTTGCCAAAAATGAGTTGAGACAGCACCATGCCTTCAAATTATCTTGAACAACTGCTGAATATATTTATGAATTATACTGAATGATTCTTCTTTATTTGCAAAATTATAGGAAAGGAAGTACCGAGGAGAATATGACTTTTTATGTATCAATAAACGAATTCAGGCGCGTAGTTCGAAAGTTTCGGACGTACTAGTTTTTCGAATTTTTTAGCATTTTGAACTTACTAGCTTTTTGTACTTACTAGCTTTTTGAACTTACTAGCTTTTCGAACCTACTAGCTTTTTGAACTTACTTGCTATTCGAACTGACTAGCTTTTTGAATTTGCTAGCTTTTTGAACTTACAATAGCTTTTTAATCTTACTAAATTTAATAGCTTTACCAGTTTTATAGATTTACTATTTCGTAGCATTGCTATTATACTAGCTTTTATTACTTACAAGCTTATGAGTGGGGGGGGGGGGGATTGATTGTTGGGGTTCAAAATCTAAAAAAAAAGGTTTTATTTAAAGTAATAAAGTTTAGAATCTGCAAGATCACGAGATCAATCCAAAAATCGCCGAATCAAGCTTCATCACCAGATAATGCATGTACATTCCGGTCCTACTTCCTCAATAAAAAAGTAAATTTTGCATCTGAATGGGACATTTATTGAGGCCTTTCATTTTCCTTTATTCTATCCCATAAATGAGAATGGGAGCAGCAGAAACAATTTACTAATATAATAAAGAAGTATTCACTTATTTCAATTTGAATGTCGTCGCTGGTATTTGAGAATGCCATGCCAAACGTGGTGCTAATGGCGTGAAAATTGTCCCGAATAATATAACAAAAAAAAAAAAAAAGAAAGGTATACACTCTTTGTCTCTAAATCGAGAGAAAGGTAATGGAAGAAAACGAAAAAATATGAAAAATTGGATGGAAAATGAATGCTGTCGTATTTAAAGGACATTCTACACATAAGTATAATCGTATTGAATATCGATTTTTTGTGCAAAAACAAAAAAAAATAATTTTCCTATTCATTTTCTCCAAAATAGAAAAATTCGAGTGAGAGAGGAAGAGGGAAAAAGGAAATCAGAAGGAAGAAAATTGACACTAATTTATGAATACTATTTTTTCTAGTTTTTTTTGTCTAAACTGAAATAAAACTAGAGTAAATTTGGGGCAGTTGTGGTTGGAAGGAGGCGCATTTAAAATAATTAAATATGCGTTTATCTTTGTAGAGTCATGTTTGCTATCGCTGAACTGATTTGATATCAAACTAGTTCAGAACTAAATGAATTAACTTCAAAAACCTATTGAATTGGTTCATTATTGGCAAATTATTTCAAAAACCGATCGGAAGTAGTTCAGAATTGGTTATATAGATTCAAAAACCAATTGAACTAGTTCAGAATTGACAAATTATTTCAAAAACCGATAAAAATGGCTCAGAATTGACTTAAAAGATTCAAAAACGTATTAAACCAGTTCAGACTTGATCAAAAGACTTTCAAACCATTAAAAAACACTCAAAAGCCAGACAAACAGACATACAGACAAACTCAGCACAAACTCATTTGCACACCACAAAAAAACCTCTCAAAATAAATATCTAAAAATGTTTCAAACCCATCTATCTAGTTTTTTTTTGGTCAAGCAATTCTATGCATAAATTTTTCATATACGAAAAGGAAGCGGGAATGCGTGATTGAAAAAAAAGTAGAGGAAATAAAATTGAAGCAAATTTTTTGACATTGGCAAAAGCACTAACGTGATTTGCATCATTTCGCTTCCAATTTTCAAATAATTTCAAATGCGAATCAAGTTTCTAGCCACATGTTTGTATCCAGTTATCTCATTCTATGTTTGTAGCTGCTACTTGCATGCTCCTCGATCTCTCTCTTTCTATATCTATATGGATATAATTTTTTTTCCTATTTAGAAAATAATAGATGAGGAAGAGAGAGAGAGAGAGAGAAAGAAAAAAAAGGAGGAAAATCAAAAGCATGAAATGCATTGCAAGAAGATTGCAATCATGAAATAGGATAAAAAAAAGCCTGCAGTTGTATTCTATCATTGTGCTCATCTTCAATGTGTTTTCATGTTTTCGATTTCACAATCTTGTTTTTTTTTTTATACAACAGATAAATTTTTCTTTTCTCATTTCATCCTTTTTGCAGGAATTGATGGAAAATAAAGAAAGCAAAAGATGTATACAAGTGTATGGGGAATTGATGAGAATCATCGGTGTGTGCTTTGAATCATACAAATGACACGGTTAGAGTTCAAAAAGCAAAAAAGTCTTTTATGTACATTTATATCTATAGTTTGGAAGAGGAAGAATGGCATTTTTTTATTCATCTTCTTCAAAAAATAATGTTTTCTTCTTTTACGTTAGCATTTAAATGATTTCACCTTTTCTATTAATCGTCTCTTTTAAGGACTCTTTTTTCGTGGGTTGGGTGTCTTTTGTTGTCGATTTGTCTGGGAATTTTATGGATGTTTTCAGGTATTTTCTTAATTTGAATTCTAGAATTAAGATGGGAGGGGTGAGGTCCTTTCTTGAAGTCCTTCCTTAAGATAATTCCTTGAAGTCCTTTCTTGAGTTCCTTCCTTAGAGTCTTTTCTTTGGTTCCTTCTTTGAGGTCCTTCCTTGAGTTCGTTCCTTGAAGTCCTTTCTAGAGTTCCTTCCTTGGAGTCTTTTTTTAAGGTCCTTCTTTGAAGTCCTTCCTTGAGTTCCTTCCTTGAGATCCTATCTTGAGGTCCTTGCTTGAGGTTCTTCCTTGAGTTTCTTTCATGAGGATTCAAACTTTAAACTGAATGCCAATGTAACTGTCATATTCATACTACAAATTAATAAAAGTTCATTAACCTCACCAATCCCTTCTCCCTACCCCCTCCCTACCCCCTCCCTACCCCCTCCCTACCCCCACCTATTCCCAATTCATTATCCATCAAATGCGCCAAAAGCAGCCACATCATGCACAGAATGAATTGCATACAACACAAATATTAAAAAACACGTATATCTCCTCAATCATATCCAACCCCTTCTTTTTTTCATTTTAGCTTTCTTTGCTATTATTTATAGATATAGATCAAAAAATAGTCGTGAATTTGTCATCAATTCATATCGGCAAGCCTTTAACCGCTTGCACAATGGAAAAAAGCATGGTAATGGTGCTTGCTTTGTTCCTCAACATAAATGACTTGAAATTTTTCATTTTCTGAATTAAAATAGTGAATGAAAAATAAAAGTTTATTCAGCATAATTCAATTCATATTATCTCTATATCGATTAAACAACACAAACAATTTATTTTTTCAACATTCATTGTTTTTATTTTTTTTTTTATTTGAAGATAGTTAAATGTAAAGTATGAATGGGACTTTATTTTTTTTTTTCGTTTTTTGTGTTTATGTAGGACGGAATGTGGGGATATTTATGAATGATGTCAATCTAAAAATTTGAATTTTTGAACCCCTTGCCGACCTCCCATTTTCTTGTGGCTACAACATTTTGCTTCTATATGGCCCGCCCAACAAAGCATGTAAAGTTTTATTCGTCATATAATATCAGCTAATACAATGGTTACGGATGAAGAATCTCTTCGTGTCTTTGAGAGGCAAGTGCTGAGAACGATTTATGGTCCTATAAAAGAGGGGGAGGAACACAGAAGTCGGCATAATGAGGAATTATATGAGCTGGACCAGGAGGCTGATATAGTGAAGGTGCTGCGAATAAATCGAGTAAGATGGGCTGGGCATGTAAACAGACGTTGGAAGGCTCATCAGTGCTGAAAGTAACAACAGCTGAATTTTTGGATGGTAAGAGATCTCAAGGTTGACCGAAGAACTCATGGAATGGCTGTGGAAGCAACGATGCAAATGTGATAGAAATTAAAAACTGGCAGAAGTTGTGTAAGGATAGAGTAAGTTTTAGACGAACTCTGAATGCGGCAATGGGCCCACGTGCGCCTTAGCCAAGGAAGTAAGTAAGTACAATATCAGCATCATTAAAAGTCTGATATAATTCTGCGTTACTCCTGCTCTTATAAAAGTCTCCTTCTCTTTTTGGTCCAAATATTTATATAAACTGCCCGTTTTAATTCATATTTTAAGAACCCTAGTAACCAAAATCGTCCATATGTATTACACTGACCTTCCTTAAGAACATCAATGCAACACATATGGCCGAGTATGGTTATTAGGGAATCTAATATATAATTTCGATACTAGCACTAGAAACCGGCCTACAGAATACCTTAGAATGACCTAGACCTCTTAATCACCATTTCTATATTATTTCTTATCTACACCTCATCAAATATTAAAGACATCATTCACAAACAACTCCCACCACAAAGGTAAAGAAAGATGAAAATTTTGCAAATCACTTTTTTGTAGGCTAGTCGGAAAAAGCGAAGAGTAATTTCTGGGTATTGCTTCATATACACCAAATAAACACGAAGAATTAAGCAACAACGATGATTATAATGTTTCTGACTTTTGATGCGATTACTTTTCATATTATGTATTATTGTACACAATTAACTTTCAATGATTCTTGATATTTGCCTTCGTAAAAGTGAATGAATATGTTTATATTAAATTCATTAGACTAATGCATGCAGTCTGATGAGTATTTGATCTCTTAACTTAATTAAAATAAAATTTTTGACGCAGTAAATTGTTTAAATTTGGGAATTACTTTAAATTATTAAAACTAATATAGATTTTGCAATTTAATTAACTATCTGATAAGACCAATGCTAGCAAACAGAAATTTTTGAGTTCTTATTATTCGAACTTCGAATTTTCGAGGTTCTTATTATTCGAAAATCGAATCTTCAAAGTTCTTATTTTTAAAAAAATTCGTTGTGAATTTTTATTTTCCGAGTAATTTGTAATTTTAGTGAACATTCCTACTAGTTTTTATGATTAAGATAATCACTGTGATGAAATTGCATTCCTTAAATGTTAATGCTTTAAAAAACACCTAATTTAAAAAAAAAATAAAAAGTAACGGACTTTCTTATTTTGAAATTTTAAAAAAATACCACGCGAAAATTTTGAATTTTTTTTGTTTGTAACGGACTCTGTTCTCTTTGCTAACATTGGTGATAAGATAATGAACAAATATACAATGCAATTTATTTTATATTTATCAAATATTTTTAAAGAGTATTAAATCAGAGTTGAAAGCTAGCTTTTGCTGACTGTTTGACTAACGACCAACCTGCCAACTCTGTTAAGCTTTATGGACATTTAAATTAATTAAGGTAATCAAATTGTTTTTGATAATTTTTTCCTGAAAGGTATAAAAGGCGATATTATTCTTTTTCAGTACACCACTTTAAACAGACTCTGCTCAAAAGTTCTTAAAAAATGTCAAAAGTTTCAATTATCTTCCTTGCTCAACTTTTAGTTGCCAGTTTATCATCAACTTCACCAACTAGCTACGATCTTTTTGAAAACATACCTTTTTTTAAATTAGGAACATACAGTAAGTAAAGAATCAAGTTGCTGAAATCTAGAACTTCGCATTTCTTAGTTGCTTAAAATCACTAGGATTTTCTAAAATTCTTAGTATTTCCTAGGAATTCCTTGAAGCCTACATAAACCTCTACGTAAAATTTCTAGGAACTACGTAAATTCCTAGGAATTCCTAGGAATTACTTTTTACCAGATGTCCAAACCCCTTCGCATCACATAAAAGCTTTGGCAACATCTGAATTTTTTACTAATTTTAATGTTATCCATTTAATTTCGGAGGTTTCACAGACGACGGTGTTGAATACCAAAAAACATATTTTGCATCAAGATTCTCTTCAATGCCTTGGGCAGAATCAAGATCATTTTGTCATTCATTTAATATGGATCCTTTAACGATTGAATCAAAAGCAGAAGAACAAACTTTTTTAAATCTCATCACAAATCAATTAAGATCAGCACCAAATGGTTATTTTTGGACAGACGGTATGACTGTTATATCAAAATCAAAAACTGAATGGTTTTTGGCAAAAACAGGAAGAAAGGTTTCATTTCCAATCTCATGGTATCGAAATGAGCCAAACAATGGTTTTGATAAGGTTTATGAATATTGTTTCTTGGTCTTTAGACATGCCAGCAATGAAAATTTTCTGTTTGGCGACGCTGATTGTAACTCTAAAAGAAGAATAGCTTGTCAAAAGATTGACTTTATAGTATCAAACTAAATTAATAAAGTTTATTTGATCAAAGTTGCAATTATTTAACTCAGTAGTGCTCAAATTATGTGCTGTGGCACACTAGTGTTCAGTGAAAAATTTCGATGATGTTTTGTGACTTCAAAAACGTCATGAAAATCATTTAGTGTTCCACTAGACTATTCAGGTAAAAAAATGTGCCGTGGAACAAAAAGTTTGAGAATCAGTGATTTAACTCTTAATACGTGGTTGGAGCTTTACTATAAAAATGTTAACATCAGTAAATGCTGATCAATACTCCACAAAACTAACAATCCATCCAAAATCACGACTTGTTCACTTCTACATAAAGTATTATGTGCTCTATAAGCACAGCTAACTAGAAAGTATACAGTCAATTTCACAAGTATCTAAAATATATCATATTTCTATGCAATATCGTTCAATTCATATATCAAACAGAAGAGCAGTTTAGATTCATTGTATTGGCACTTAATGCTTCAAAATTTTCTTTTCCTCATAAATCACACATCCTTATATCTTAGAAGAGAGAAGAATATACTTGAGAAGTACAACAAAGAGAAAGAGATTCATTCAGATGTTCGAAACACTCAAGAAATTTTTTTTAAAGAAAACATTTTACACTTTATCATAACTCCATATAAAATTCAGCAAGTATGGATGAGGAGAGATGAAATAACAATATAAAAAGAAATATTCAAATTTTCATAAGAAGGAGAAGAGATGAGACAAGTTAAGAAGAGGATTAGTATGCTGGTCATAAGCGCATTTTTCTGGGTTGGATTCCATGAAATGTAATGATTTTCATTAGTAGCACTTAAATAGATTTGCAAGCTCAGGGGTGGGGTGGGGGGGGGGGTTCAGACAGAAAAGAACAATAGAAATTCCTGGAAATCCATTGTTTGATTTTGAAAAATGAACGTTAATTTCGGAGTTTAAAAACGCTTTGTTTATTCGAAAGCAAGTAGACAGACCAGGCGCGTAGCCAGGTGGGGGGGGGGGGGGGGTGGTATTTAGGATACGAATTCCTCTACTTTGAATTTTTTCATTTTGCTAGAGTTTTCATGAAAAAATCTTTAATAATCACCCCCTCCCCCTCTCATCTCCATATATCCCCCACCCTCCTCTTTAAATTCCTGACTACGCCCATAAGGTAGACATTTATACGTAGTATTATAAAGTTATTGGAGCCTCCTATCCTACCGTTAACAGACACTAGGAACTCTTAGGTTAAGATGCCTTTTTATTAGCCACCTAGCCTTGACCAAGCCTTCCTATACTACAACCTTAAAGTTCCTTTTGGGGTAGGTTACCTCTAGTTGTTCAAGGTATCCCCAGAATCTGACCTCTGATAGATGAACGACTGACTTTTCAAGTAACCCTAACAAAAAATACAAACTGCTGAGTTGTAATGACAGTCTGGCAAGCTGTGGACATTAACCACATATCCCTATACCCGAAAAAATCTCGCGAAAAAAACTGAATGATGAAGAAGAAAAATTGTGTATATCTATAATTAAGTTGTCAGAAAATGAAAACCTATCAGAAAATTTATGACACAAAAGAATTGTTCAAGTCGGCTTATGAGAAAAGTTCCGAACTTCTTTTCCACAATTTCACTTGCTTATTTTTTTTTCCTTCTTATCTGCCTTAATCATAAACTTTTAAAAGATGTTAACTTATCAAACTTTGAAATGCTTTTCATGCAAATTGCTGCCCTCAAAAGCCCCACATTTGCAAGCTACAAACAAAAAAGTTTATCATGCAGAAATAGAAAAAAAAGAGCTAGAATTTTGTTTGTTCTTTACTCAAGTGTAGAGCAAGCAAACAAGCAAGTAAGCAGCAACATCATCAGCGGCAGGAGCAAAGAAAATGAAAATAACATAAAACGAAGAAGATAGAAATGAGGGAAGAGAAAGATGAGCACCGAGTGATGCAGATGCAAACAGGCAATGTGCATACAAGACACGTTTAAATGCAGAGGCAACAGCACTTGGGGAAAATGGTTAGCAATCAAGTCTTTCCTGTTTTTAGCATGAATTTTAGGATATTTTGCTTTTGAGTATTGTGATGCTGTCCGTATGAAATTTTGGATGCTAGAATCTAGATCAGAATGTTTTGAGAACGGAAAGGGGGACACGCAGGCGGTAAACAACATGATGGAAAAAAGTTTTTATGGATTTTTTTCCAAATTTCTTATTAAACTGAAAAATCTATCAGATTCGAAAATCAGTGAGAATTTCCATTCAAAACTTTTTTCCACTATGTTGTTGTCCCCTTGGAAAAATACCATAACCCTAAATCTTAAAACTCTGAAAGGTGAACCTTCTATTTATAATCTTTATTTATAAGCAGTTAAGTGCCTTGCTGGTCGAATAGGTAAAGCGCTTGGCTCAAATTTGGGATGGTAACTCGAAGGTCGTCGGTTCGAATCCAGCCATTTCCAAATTTGTTCTTTTTCGGAAGTTTAGATACTTCGACTGCTTAATGTACGAGATCAAGCCATAATTGGGCATTTGGGCAACGTTGGATTAAGGAACGGGTCAGGAACTTGAAGTGTAGCGGGAGAAATAGGAACGAGAGCTACAAGATTACCCACGAATGGAATATTGATAGAACGGACCTGAAAAGTATCACGTAACGCCTACAGAAGATCGAAACGAGAGCCTTAGTTTATTTGAAACCTAGATATGAAGATTAGAAGTTTGATCCTACATAATACTAATTCATATGTATACAAATACAAAAGTGTAAAATGTGAATTATTTCCGGACAGTATGTCGTCAATAAATGCAATAAATCTTTCATAAAAAGCATTTAACATTTAAGTCAGAGTATATAAAGACCCCCCCTCGCCCCCCCCCTCCTCCTTAAAAGAATGCGCCTTATCCCAACTTATAACAAAAGTAATTCTTAATCACTTCAACATAACTCACATTGCATTTGCTCATTCGCCTGTTTCTGATTCAAGGAAGAAGGAGTTAAAAGCAATTATTATAAGCATGCTGAGCTTTATTATGATCGATTTTAATACTTTATCATGTTCTACGTGATTTGTTGCTATTCTCATACACCCCCACACCACAGTATACAACTTCTGTTATGTGTACTGCATGCATCATACCAAGAATGTCAATATTTGATTTCAATTTATTGGTTCACCTTATTGCTTTCATCTGATGTTGATGAAAACCCCCTTCGATCCGCATTTGATGTCTTTGTTGTTGATGTTTGACGTTGATATTCCTATTCCTGACATCTACTTATGTCATCCTCGATTCGCGACCATTGCTTCTTCTTCTTTTTTTTCTGCAACTTTAAGTGCTTTTTATTGGAGACGAAGCAACAAAGTTTTATGATTTTATTCTCTCTCGCTGTGTCTATTTGCTTCTGTTGAAAAATTTTACGTTATATAAAATTTTGAATTTCGATTAAGTTCAAAATTAATTCAATATTTTCAAATTCCAAAAGTCTGTTAACATGCCAATAATTTTGCAATAATTTAATGTCTCTTTCACTTTAATCAATTAAAGTATACATACATTTTAGACAATTTCATTGATAATTTTAATATTTCGTTAACTTTACTATGACTTTGATCATTAATGCGCTTCTGTAATGAGTTTGTAATCAATTTTATACTTGATCAGTCTTTTTAAATCGTTTTGTCAACTTGTGAAGTCGCATAAAGTTACGTTTTATAAAAAATTAATTAATTAAGCCATTTGTTGGCAACAATTTTATATAGACAACTTACCTAGACACCAAAGAGTAAGAAAATATCAAATTGTATTGATTTTAGGCATTAAATTAATTATTTCCAATATTTTTCTCATATCCACCTTTTCAGGTGAATTGAGCCTAGAAATTCAAAATTAAATCAGGTTATTTTGTGAATTAAATTCACTGGCATTGATAGAGGAAATATAGATTGAGGAACAGCCAGGAATTGAATAAATTTTGATGAGGAACAATAAATAATTAATAATGACTGGAAATATCATGGATTTTCTTTTCATTTTGGATCTACAGGCTCTATAATCGACGTCAAGTAAGTTGTTCTGTGAATTTGGGTTAAATAAGGCATAAAAGAAGAGATTTTGAGACAATTTACAGCAAGTTAAAAAATTTAACCCCATAAAAATTAATTTCGTGATTAAGATCAAATTAATTTTTTAACACTCAATTCACTCTGGATTCACATTGGATGTAGTGAAGTGATATAATACATATAATTGAGAAGATACTAAGCATCTAAGTGCATTCTCATGAAGATTTAAAGAAAATAAAAACATCCAGTAAAAAATTGTGAGATCCAGAGAAAAAACATCCAGTGAAATTTTTTTAAAGATACAGTTGAATATTTATAGCACGTTTTTTTGTATTTGATAGTTTGTGCGTTTTATGAAAGAATTTGGACGATTATATAAGTCAATTTGTTAATTTGAGATATTTCATTTAAAAAAATATATATTTTATAGCAAATAGTACGTTGATATTTCTAATATTTGAAAATTATAGCAAGTTTAAATTGCAAAAGTTCGTTAAATTATTGTTGACATAATTATTGATTGTGAATCAAAATCTGATTTTGTTTGAAAAAAAAATCAATTTAAACTAATTAATTAATGATTGTTTCAGTGAATTAATGTGTTCAAATGGTAAAATAGCATTGCGAGATATAGGAAAATTCTCGAAAGTAAGAAATAGTGTACGATTAAGATAATTTTATATTTTTGTCTTGAAAAAGTGAATTTCGATATTAATTTATCACTTTTAAGACTGCAAAATCCCATTAGATAATATAAATTATTAATTAAACATCGGGAAATGCATGAGTGTTGTGTGTAATTAACATAATTAATTCCAAACGAAAAAGTTTGATGAAATCTGATCATAAAATCATATGAAGGAATAAATTAACAGTGTAAAAGAGCTTAAGAAGATAGATTTGATTGTGGATGTAGGAATTGTTCTGTTTGGATGCATCATATTTGTTTAAAATTAATTAATGAACAGAAGATTATTTGAGTAAATAGTTGTGAAGTGATTATTAAGATTGTTGCATTCGTTTGCTAGCTATAGTAAATTTTTAATGCTTAGTGGCAACGTTATTGAAGAATTAATTGTTGATTTGACAGAAGAGTCAAAAGATTTAAAGATGTCTGATGTTAAATGTTTTGTCTGTAATAAATTAATTGAGATAGACATTCATGTATGTTTTGGATGTGAAAATGAATATCACGGAAATTGTTTGAGTGATCAGGAATTACTTACAGTTGAAAATAAGTTTGAATTTTTATGTGAGGAATGTATGAGGATAAAAAATAATTTATTTAAAAGAATGCAATTACAGCCAGGAAATGGAGAATCCCAAGGTGAAGGATCAAGTGAAGTTGCTACTGGAAATGAGTCGACTTTTGCTGTTAAGGCATTTGAGTTTTTCGACAAGCAGTCGGTAATGAAGCTACCAGAAGTTGTTGATACAGACATGTCATGGGTAACATTTTATGAATCATTTGTGAGTACGCAGCATAAATTTACAGATCATGAAAATTTAGTACGAATTCAAGCTGCAATTAAAAATGTTGAAGTTATGAGAATCGGTGGTAAAGGGCTTTTTAACTTCAAGACTTATAAGAGGTGCTTGAAAAATGTTAATGAAAGGTTGAAGAATAATATGAATACAGTCAGTAGTGATGCAAAAGAATTAACAAAGCATCCATCAATTAAGGCTGAACAATATACAAAATTAATTAAATTTATAGACCAGATTCGTAACTTCAATTTTTTGGCTGAAGCTTATAATGACCTAACATACATTACTAACAAAATGTTCATCACTGAGATTGCCGATAAATTTCCAAATTTCATTAAAAATAAGTGGATAGATAAGCATTTTGAAAAGGAATCTCAGAATGAACCTGTCATGTTGAGTCACTTGGTTGAAGTTCTTGATAAAGAACTGCCTAAGTTAGAGCTACGAATGAGAAATGATAAGATGAATTTAGATTCTGATACTAATTCCAATAAATCAAATAAAAATGGTGAAAGGTTTAATAATACTAATACAGATTCTGAAGTTGAAGACGCAGAAGAAGATGAAGATGAAGTAAATAAGCATGAAAGTAAAATAAAATTCGATTCTAATTATTGCTGGTATCATCGTAATAATTCACATCCATCAAACAAATGCAAAGATTTGTGGAAACTTGACGGAAAGTCAGTTTCACAATTAGCTAAGGAAAATTACCGTTGTACATTTTGTGGGCAGAAGAAGCATTATCCATGTCCATTTAACAAAAATATGAAATGTATTGTTGAAAATTGTCAAATGAAACATCATGCACTGTACTGTTATAGCAGAAAGGCTTATAAGAGAGTTGAAGATGATAACACACACAATACTAACAACACTAACAAATCTCTAAATTGTAATTCAGATGAGTCCAACTCAAAATGCTTAAAATCTACCAATAATAATAATAGAAAATCTGATGATCAAAATAGTGATTCAGAAGCTGAGAATGAAGAATTAAAAAAGAGATTCAATAATTTAAAAAGTGATGGATTGTTCACTGATACAATTTCTGAATACACGCGAGTTAATAATTTGATGAAAACAAGAACTTCCAATTTTCATTTAGTTGTGCCTGTTAATGAATTATAATCCAATTAAAGCTTAGTAAATCATAAGCTAGTGTCTTTAGAGGCAAATAAATCGTTGGATATTAATTGTGATACGTAGTTGAAGATAAATGTTCAGAATTTGGAATTTTAATTGTCTTGCATAATTCTTTGTGCGAAGAATTTGAAACACAAGGGAAAGAAATTCTCAGTAATGGTTTAGAAAAGTTAATATTCATTAGACATTGTTATACGATCACAAAGATGATCATGTAGAAATTAAGGCACATAAATGATTATAATTTGAAGTTATGCTTTCATAATATTCTGTACAAAGTAAATTTAATAGTCTTTAATAATTTTATAAGATTCATAAGAATCGAATGTTGGTTCATTAAATAATTGGTGCTTAAAATATGGCACTTGTGATGGTTAATATAATTTATTGGTTCATGTTCTATTTATTTATTTATTGAATGTTTTGTTAATTTAATAATTTATTTTGTGAAAATTGAAATGAAAAGACATTTCTATCACATTTCCATTGAGTCGTTTGAGACATTATATATCAATTTATAGTTGCCAGTCAAAAGTATATATATATGGATTAAAAAGTCAGTCGTGAATAATCGTGAAAGATATATTATGAAGATAGAAATATCAATTAAATTATTTAGCTCTCTGATCAGGGATTAAAATATCCCATTATATCCATCAGTTGTGATAAGTTGATGAAGAAACTTAATAAGTTTGTATGTTTGAAATTTTTTATTAGGGTACCCGAACAGTGTAAATGGTAAGACTGGCCATTTTACTTTAATTTACACACTTGGTGAAAAATTGCGATCGCATACATTATTTATAATGTTTCCGTAGAAGGACATTATATACTGACCTTTGATACAGGCAGTAAATTAAATCTTTTTGTTGACATCAAAAATGATGAGACAAAGAGGAGAGGATCACCACTCTTGATTGGAATGGGTTTCAGCATATGATAATGCTGGAACATATCTACTAACCATTCAGGTTAATGTAAAGTTATTAACCTCAGTTAAATTTCATAGGTTGTATTGATCAGATCATAAGAGCATTAAACATCGAATGTTTCGATATGAATATGAAGATAAGAGAAATAAGAACATAAAGTTCATTATCTCACGATTGCGACTTAATTATTCCCTCTGTGGATGTTTGTTCTTTATTTTATTTAGATTGCTGTAGGACTGGACACAATTATCTCCAACAATGATTGGAATGGATCTTGAAGACTCAATGAAGACTGGAATTATAGAACTACATATCTTCCACTGGAATGGCGAGAGAACAGCAGTTGGAAAGAGACATGAACACCAATATCCATCATAAACACAATTCAATTTTAAGTTGATTTAATTTATTTTTGTTAACTAGACAGTTTATCGTATTCAATATCATTTAACATGTAAATCACTTTCTGGCTGGGAGTGTTGAAAAATTTTACGTTATATAAAATTTTGAATTTCGATTAAGTTCAAAATTAATTCAATATTTTCAAATTCCAAAAGTCTGTTAACATGCCAATAATTTTGCAATAATTTAATGTCTCTTTCACTTTAATCAATTAAAGTATACATACATTTTAGACAATTTCATTGATAATTTTAATATTTCGTTAACTTTACTATGACTTTGATCATTAATGCGCTTCTGTAATGAGTTTGTAATCAATTTTATACTTGATCAGTCTTTTTAAATCGTTTTGTCAACTTGTGAAGTCGCATAAAGTTACGTTTTATAAAAAATTAATTAATTAAGCCATTTGTTGGCAACAATTTTATATAGACAACTTACCTAGACACCAAAGAGTAAGAAAATATCAAATTGTATTGATTTTAGGCATTAAATTAATTATTTCCAATATTTTTCTCATATCCACCTTTTCAGGTGAATTGAGCCTAGAAATTCAAAATTAAATCAGGTTATTTTGTGAATTAAATTCACTGGCATTGATAGAGGAAATATAGATTGAGGAACAGCCAGGAATTGAATAAATTTTGATGAGGAACAATAAATAATTAATAATGACTGGAAATATCATGGATTTTCTTTTCATTTTGGATCTACAGGCTCTATAATCGACGTCAAGTAAGTTGTTCTGTGAATTTGGGTTAAATAAGGCATAAAAGAAGAGATTTTGAGACAATTTACAGCAAGTTAAAAAATTTAACCCCATAAAAATTAATTTCGTGATTAAGATCAAATTAATTTTTTAACAGCTTCTATGCTTCTGGACAGAGATGGAGTTGAGAATTGAGAGGGATTTCGACGGGATGGACAGAGGAGGTTGTGTTTTGAGAAGGCGCAAGAAAGTTTAAGGTGTATTTGGAACCTTTTAGGGGTGGTTGAGAAGTTTGGTGATAAGTTTTGGGGGGTCCTTACGCTTTTAGACCCAAAACACAGAAAAATCTGTTATTGAACCCCCAAAATCTTTGAAAATATTTTTAAAAAATTCTTAGTCATCCCAACTACGTCCTTGCATCTAAAGCATCTTCTACCAGCATGTGCATTAAGTAAGAACAAATTTATTGAGAGGAGAAAGGAAAAAAAATTCAAACGATGCTCATGGCTAAAAAGTCTTGCTCCTTGATTCATCAACTTGAATATTTTTTCCCTATCATTTCCATATTTTTCCTCATTTTATGACTCTCATCACTCTACCTGATTTTTTTTATTGCTTCTTGAGTGCTAAGTTTCAAAGCAATCTGTATGAATGCATAATAAACAATATTATTTTGCTTCCTCCTTTCTTTTTATTAATTTCAAAAAAGTTTATTTTATTTATTTTGTTGTAATTAAGTGAGAAGTGATGAAAATGTTAATTCAACAAGGCATGACTTGATAGATGTTTTAATTTTGTAGTGAAAATTGAGCTTTAATTTTTTTGCTCTCATTTTCACTTCCGGAAGAAAAATAAATAAATTTGAAATTGAATTTTTTGGAAGCTTTTGGCCTTTAAATATTTTTTTGGCAATTCGGGTGTGCAATTAGAGTCAGTGGATCAAATAGGTATGTTGTAGTCCTTTTAAGTGAAGTATTGTCATATTTAACTGAATATTGAGGAAAAAATGAGGATTGACAGTGAGAAGTAGTTCGAATCCTACTTAAATCTGTTGGCAGGCGCGTAGCCAGGGGGGGATTTTGGGGACAAATTCCTCAACGTAAACAGAAATTTCTTTATTTTGCTAGGGTTTTTATGAAAATATCACAAAAATCCCTCCTCTCCCCCCCTTAAATTTTTCCATACAAAAAAATTTTTTGTCCCCCTTCTTTAAATTCCTGATTACGCCCCTGTCTGTTGGTTTAGGCTGTGTTGTCCGAACTGTGTGCCGCGACACAGGGGTGTGCCGGAATTTTTTTTCGCAAATGACATGAGCCACGTGCTCTGTCATGGCTCACTCCAAAGGTGTGCCGTGGCACACAGTTTGGACAACACTGGTCTAGACTAAAACCAAGTAAAGTTTTCTAGCTAAACCTTACATCTGAGAGAAGTTGGTTTAAGGGGGTCTTACATAATATTTATTTTGTAATATAAATCATGCACAAACGACTCCGAAATGCAGACCATAAGCTAAAGATGTCATCACAAACCGAAAAAAATCTTCTTTATAAAAAAAAGTTCCATTCTTAAATAATCAAAGAGTCTTTTACATTACAATCAATCTATCGCAATGTAGGAGCACAAACAAGATGGAAAATAGTTGAGTAGGTAAATATTCAAAAGGAAGAATTCCAAAAGAATATAAAAAAACCTGACAAAACTCCAAACAATTTAAAATATTTTCTTTGTAATCTTTTTTTTATTTCTCATTTCTTGTGGAAATATCTTCGGATTCGACAATACAGAATGTGGAATAAGAAAAAAAAAATCCTTTATAGATGATACACGCCATACAATCATCAGACACGTATATTCAAATCATCAAAGGAATTGCTGAAAATCGAAAGAAAAAGGCTTCCGTTGAAATGCCTTTATGTTTTGCTTTATGCTTAATGAAAAATCAACAACAAAAAAAAAATATAACGACAAAATTAAAGCTTTCGTGAAGGTTACATAATCGCCTATAATGTATTGTTATGTTGTGTGGGATTTAAGGCATGGATTGAGAAGCAACAACAAAGCAATGAAGAGAATAAGTAGAAACTAGAAGCATCAAGACAGAGATGGAATGTGTACATGCGTGTGTTCTTAGCGAATATGCGAGTAGATTAGGATGTGTGCCAATGGGCTGTGATAGGTGTTTTGGGGAATATGAGCTAAGATGGACTATGGTGAATTAAATTCGATGCAAAAACAGCAGGATGAATCGTTAGTTGTGAAGTTACTGCTTAGAAAAGCAAGATGGTTGTGTCCACTTGTCACGAAATTGTAATAATGCGGAAAGGTTTCGGTGTTGCTTTCCAGTGTTGCACTTTGGAGTTAAATGAACCTTATGCATTGCGATCTTGATCATGGAATAGCTGAGGTGCATTACGCTCCAAATAATTTTTTTATGGAATTTTCAATTGGTAAAGTAGATACTGGAGAGTAAAGCCATATGTAGGAGTATCTGTCTGTCTGAAAATCTAACAACAAGGCCAAAGTGGTCAAATGGCTAGAAAACTACCCGACATCGAAAATCCTATTGTTCAATTCAATCAAGGTTTGAATCCTACTAGAAATAATTATATTATGTAGATTTACCATCCTTTGACTTCTTCAATCTTTTTTGATGACTATCACTAGATTAACATCTTATTATAAGCACTATATGATATCTTTGGACATTCTTGAAAAATTGGTAAATTCATTTTAATTACCAGTAATTCCTTATCAACCAAATAGCCAGTGGAATACCCCAAAATCCAGTTTTTGCTAAATTAATCCACAGACTATGTGTTAAATGCATGAATCCTCAAGTGCTAAAATCAAAACCATCTCTATTGGCCCACGCAGACCCATATATCCTTCAGAAAATATGTTTGATTTCAAAAACTATCGTAAGAATACATTTGGAATGTTGATAAGAATTCACGCCTTGTACATTTTGTAATAAAGAATATAAACTCCGACAAGCGTCTTCGCATTCTCCAACAAACTGTGTACGATGTAACAGAAGACAGTATGTATAAGTATATGGATATTGTATAATAGTGCTACGAGAAAGAGCACAAGAGATAAATATAAAGTATGTTGAAAATGACGAGGTAATGTCAGAAACATCATGAAAACGTGAAGAACGTTTCAAGTTGCTTTCTTTTCTATGCAAAAAAAAATAAGAAAGAATGAAAATAAAAATTACATTTCTTCATCTCCTTCCATCAACAACTCTACCTTCTATCTCAACTTTCTGCAGAGATTTCCTAGAGAATATTGAAAAATATTAAACGATATATGGATGTTTATTTTCAAGTTTCATTCCCATTCCTTCTTTTTTTTTCGGTACTCACTTGAGAATTTATCATTTCTTATTTTTAGGAGGATTTTTGGGGGGATATGGTTGATAAGTTTAACATTTTGGGTGGCTGGCTGGAGAGTTTTGGAATGATTGTGATGAATAAGGCTTGGGTCTTCTTTTGGAATGATTGTGCAGTCTTATCAATTGATCGTAAGGCAAAACCCTTTTCTGGACAGATGACAATATTCAAGCTATACTTTAATGAGTTTTGAATGTTATATCGTGTAAACGGAAAAGTGTTACAGACCCAAGGAGGCATTCTGACTGTGCCATTAAGGTTATCTGATGATAAGTAAATGAAATTTTTTATACCTGCCGTAATGTCGCATTGGTGACATTTGATCTACAGCGTAGTAAAAACCCATGGACAGAAAATAAATTTAAGTTTCCATATTGATCTCGAATGCGTCCGTTTCCAGAGGTTACGCACTGGTTTATTGAATAGTTGGTCAAATTGGTGGTCATTTAGCTACATGTTTTTATATGGACTAGCATTTAGTTCCGTTGGAAAAGATTCCAACTTTCACGGCATGATTCATCGGGAAAATAGCAGAGACTTTATAATGCTTAGTTAATAACTAGACCTAAGGTCGACTAATGTCACTTTTTTGTAAAATTCGAGCTATTAAGAAGACTTTATGTCTAAGACTCCCTTAGGGACTACTCTCATCGCAAACCAATGCCATGCTTCTGTTCTTGTTCACCGACTTATTGCTTACTTATCAATTGAATGGTTAAGAGGTTCAATGTCTGTTAGCTTGTCTAGTTTACTAAATTTTTAAAGCTTCCTAGCTGTTTGATTGACTTGATAGCTTGTAGATTGATAGCTTAAATTGCTCTTAGTCTAACTGATCATAAAGATCGCTACATGATGCGCTTAAGCTCTCTTCCAATCATAAACAAACTCTTATTCAGATCTTTCGGGTTCTTCTTCTTCTTTCCTTTCTTTTTTCGTTCTTGAAAAATCTTTCACTTTTTTTCCGTTTCGAATCTGAAGAACACATTTATCATTCACGCCAGTGGGATTTTTTTTCTCTCTTTTCTCTTTCTCACCAGTTTCACGAAGACGTTTGTGAAAGTTTTTCGCATGTCTCAATGAATGTAAAAGTTACGTAAACAAGAAGTTGAATGAGATGCTGACAAAAGACAACTGACAGTTGTAATCTATCAAGTTCTAAGTGCTCGAGACAGAAATTAATTTAATTATTGTATTGAATATTATGTTTTTTTTTTTTGAGAAACGAAATAAAACACTCGGACTGTGACTGGTTTTGAAAGGTGAGAATGGATGTAATAATGAGAAAGTGTGATGTAATGAAGTGACTGTGAGGAAATTAAAATGAATTTTTTACTGTGGGTTCATGCTTGTGTGATGTGAAAAAGAGTGAAAATTAAGGATTATTGCCTTAGGGTGGGTCGCTTCACTTTTTTGTGTATTTTAAGCCTTTTTCATACTCTTTTTTGGTTTTCATTGAGCTCATTTGTTTTGATTGTTTATTCAGCAGATTTTTGGATGTGAAAGGAATTAATGAATTTGGTTAACGTCAATTTAAGCTGCTGATTGGTGCAGTTGTCTGTCTTGAGGTTCGAAAACTGAGGTGGAGATTATAAACTCATTATAGTTTCTTTCAAGGATATCGAGCCATGTAAAGTCGGAATGAAATCTTGTGTATCGAGACATATGAAGGCAAAACTGCTGATGCAACAGTAAGACCTCAGTGGCAAGAGTGGTTACTCAACAGATCGGAAGTTGTGAACCTATTTTGTGAGGACGTGGGTTCGATTCTTACCAGAAACCGATCACTCAAACCATTATATAGAGTACAGTCGATATGAAAAGGATTCACACAATGTTCATGATTTTACACTTTCAAATATATGTTGAAGGGGAATACAACATGATGAGAAAACGTTTTGACGATTTTTTACCAATTTTCTTCCACAACGAAACAAAAGTGTGATGCAAAATCGAATGGAAATAATTCTAGAGCCAAATCTATCAGAATTCTCATGAAAAAATGTTTCCCATCACGTTGTTTTCCCCTCGAAAATTTGAAACTCTAAAAAATATCAGATGCACACCTTAATCTATAATTCATACCTTACTTATACTTCTATATAAGATTTTGTCTTTTTTAATGGTAACTAAGTTCCAACCTAGCTTGTTCCCCTTTCAAAGCCACTGCCAAGCAATCAAGTCGACATTCAATCTAATATCTAAGTTTTTTCACACGACACCACGAACCAAAGCATCTTCATCTGCAATAGTATCACAAATAGCTAAACAATCCATTAAACTATCCACATGAATCACGAAAACTAGATCCATTAGAATACACAAAAATATATTTAATAATTCTACCCATTGGCACATGTGTCTAAATGTTATTTGAATTTATGGCATGTGATGATTCTTCAACCCCTCCAAGCATTCCCAATTCTCTCTTTTTTGCCACTTGTGCTCTACCATTTTTTTTATGTTCCTCTACCTTTACGAGAAAAAAAGAGGAAATTGTGTAGAATGTAAAAAAAAATATATATTTTTTGTGCTCTTCAGTTTCAATTCTGTTTTTTTCTCCTCATGCTCCACTCCACAGTTTCATTTATCGTCACGTGCTTTTTATTGATTTTGATATCATCATCATGTTGTCGACGCGATCACCTCACATTTTACATTTTTAAACATTTCCGTCATTTTTCTTTATTTCTACTTCTTCCTCCTTTTTTTCATCATATATATTTGCAAACACACGAGCGATTGGTGTCGTATGGCAGCAAAAAAAAAAGACACCACAAAAATGCACTTTGCGATGTTCTGCTCATTTATGGTGAAATATTTTTCATTCTTTTTATTGTTATGAGTCGCTTTGGGGTTTGTTCATTAATGATGTTTACTGAAGAATTCAATTTTCAGAACACACAAGTATGAAATCCGAATCACTTGCAATCTCTGCACATTGCAAAGACACGTGTACGTCTTAAAACCTGATGTACCATACAATGAACCTAGTCACAATTTGTGGGCGCAAGATGCTGCAATCAAATAATCCAGATGCTAGTATCCCTAGTGAAGGAGACACTTCTATGCCAAAGACTTCAAAACTACACCCAACATACGAACAGAGCTTCGAAACCCGAATGATGAAATAGAAAAAGAGCTTCTAAAATTTGACTTGGCCTGGGATTGAACCCAGAAACTCTGGCACGTAAGGCCAACGCTCTACCACATAAGACACTGATGCTATTTCACCGCTCCCCCAAACTTTGACGTAATAACTTAATGACCCACATTTTTTAAAAGAAGTAAAAAAATTTTATAGCAAACTTCAATTTCACATAAAATATATAGTCCAGTGCTTACACAGCAGCTTGATTTCATGATTCTTTGAAGTAATATTCGTACTTCATTTAACCGTTCGAATGCGGTGTGTACATCTGTGTGTATATATGTGCTTCATTTGAAAGCGAGCTTGATAAAATAAAAAAAAGTTTCACAATTTTATATCATCATACGGGTTTGTTTCTTAAAAGCTTCAATTTCCTTATTTTTAAAGTGACGAGCTTTTTGAGGGATGCTGGGGAGGTAAATTTGAATTGTCTGTCTGATCATAAATGGGGTTTTGTGTTAAATGTGACACTGATACTGCAGCCAAGGTAGCACAAACACGTTAAATTTAACCTGATATGTCCCTCGGGCATGACACAAGCCTCCCGATGGCTCAGCGATTTTTAAGAACCAGGAACAGTATTGAATCAATTCACACACTAAACCAGAATTTAAAACTCTCAAAAAACTTAAAAACTCATTGAAAGAATTGCTAAGAATCAAAAATTGTGCTTCATTTGCCTTCCAACAAGCTTCTTCATTTCCACGTTCCTTTTCTTTCCCTTCGTCTGCCATTTATGTATATATTTATGTACATACTCACGTATATGAGCTTTTTTTTTAATATGTCCGTACTAAAATTTTGTTAAATGACGCTATAGACTTAAATGGAGAAGCGAAACGGAAGGACGTTGAAAAAAAAATTAGGATAGTCAAAATAAAGGAGGTTAGGAGCGAAAAAAAAGCTGGAATAAGAAGCACACAAAAAAAAACTTAAATAATGTATTTAAACCCACATTCCTTTTGTCACATCACAGGCCGAATTCCATAGAATGTATTCATTTTACTTTCCCCATCCATCCTCATTCTTTTGAGGGTAAGAACTTTACATTACAAAAAATGCTCAAAAAAAAGAAGGAAGAGCGAGTTTTCTATGTAATATTGGTGGTTGTAATTCTCTAAAACATGAGAGAAATAAAATATTAAGGCATAAAACTTCATGTTAAAGGCAAATCACAAGCAGAAGAAATTTATGTATTTCGATTTCTGAAACATTGAAACGATGTATTGAATAATCAGAGTTTTTAGAGTTAATGCCGCTTTTTGGTTATGTTGGTGACTTCCGTGTTGGACTGTGAGGTTTGATCTATTTGCTGGTATAAGAAATTAATCAGTTTGATCATGGCAATTGACATGTCCCGATTTTAACTTTAAGATGGCGGGATGGACCAAATTTTCAAGCATTTTTCAAGAAACAGACCTTGATGTCGGCTCGAGATTTTCATTGATTTTGAATAGCGGAGTTGACTCTGAGTTGATACAAATTTTCATCGACTTCGAGCTCTGTCAAGAAAAATAGGTTCAAAAAGTTGAACTGTTCCTCTCAAAAGTGTGCAGTTGGACAGGCTATTTATTGATCAAGATTCATGACAATGAAAGTCAGTTTGATTGAATTCAGTGGCTGTTCAGTCTCAAGGCTTCACGGATTTCCTAGAAAGCATTGCTTGCAATCAATCAAACTAGCTTCTTCAAATGTTAATAGGGTCAGGAGCGTAGCCAGGAGAGTCTGGACCCCTCTTCCTGTTCTTTCACTGCAGTTCAAAATTTTTAAGAAGTCCCTTCCAGCTCCGCCACTGACTTGGGTATTCATCGATTATTGCAAATACTAATGAGATCCAAATCACTTCTTTGACTAAATTTCTTTCGCGGAACTGGGGTTGGGAGAACTTAAAATCACAAGACCAGAAACTTATATCTAAAAGAGTGTGGGTCTCGAACATGTCCACATCCCTCAATTCCACCCAGAAGTTCAAACTCATTCAAAAACATTCAATTTTTTTGCAAATGTTTGCTCTACTCAGTGTATATAGTAGTGGTAGCGTAAAGAAAGCAGCAGTAGCAATGAAACGAAACAAAAAAATGAAAACTGTAGTGCTTTTTGGTTGAGTGAGACGGAGATACATGGAAGGAGCACAAAAAAGTGAAGGAAACTGTTACATAAAACTTTTTGGCATCGTTTCAATGAAAATTTCTTCTTATTCTTACTATTTTCCAATATTACTCTTTCCATTGCTGCATATTCCGAACTATAACTATAAAGATGGTGGGGCTGCTTAATAAGTATGATGCATAAAGCTCTCCAATGCTTTACTGTTCCCACCAATTGAAATATTAATGAATGCATGGAATTTTCTATGAAAGCTCAATTTTGACACCAATAGACACGATTGCATCTCCATCCCACAAAATAAACATAAATTTTTCCTCTAGATATGTTTAACCATCACTTTTATCACAATTGCCTCGTACCTCCATTATTCTCGTCTGTAGTTTCATAGTTTTCATCGCACACACACACTCAGGGGTGTAGAAAGAAGGGGGTCTTGTGAGAAAATTGAGCTTTTCTCAATTAATCCTAGGGGCCATTCACTTATAACGTAACGCTTTTAGGGGGAGGGGGGGTCTAAGATTTTGTTACGATTCAAACAAGGAAATTTTTTTTTCATACAAATTTTGTTACGAGGGGGGGGGGGTCTAAGAAGTCATTTTTTCGCGTTACGTAATAAGTGAACAGCCCCCTAGCAAATTAATCAATGAAATCAAACCTCCTGACTACACCCCATCACACACTAATCCTCTCGTCTGTCTTTCCCATCTCTCAATGTAATGAAAATTATGAAAGTTCGGTGTGGAAAAGAAAATTGAGGTGCATTCAACCGCACCGCACTAATAGCAATAACAAGACGAGAACGAAATGAGACGAAACCAAAATTGGATTAAGTTTTTCCGAGTCATATATCTTATTGTAAGACCATTACGCTCGTTTTCTCTTTTCCTATGCTTTGCCTTTACTGTTCTATGTTGCCACTGGGGGAAATTATATCATCATCATCATCATCACTATCATTATTAATCTCATATGTATGAAAAGCAGCCGCCGTAAGCCGTAAAGAGCTCAACTGAGTAAAAAGTCAAAAGTGAAACGCCCTATCAACTGCCATCGTAGACAAGCAGACAGATTTTGATATGAGGTACTGTAGTCTATATAGACTTATGTATATTACATGTAGAATAAGAACAATAAGAAAAGATATTTATACTAAGGATGTGTGTATCTAAACTACATTGTGTTGTGCATGTCTCGCGTGGAGATGGAGTTTTGTGAAGAATAAGAAAAGGGAGTTTTTGTATGTTGGAAGTTAATTTTGGTGCATTACTGAAAGTCATGAGATTTTATTAGAGAAATAAGATAGGAGCAGGGGTGTAGTTTGAGAAATAGTTGAGATCTACGGTTTTCTTTGATTTATTGTGGATCCAGGCTTATTGCTGGTTAGTTAAAACAATCACTCTGTTATGTTTTGTATGGTTTTGCAATCTACATACTAAATAGAGATCACTTTCAAATGATGAAGGATCATTGACACTTAGTTGAGGTATGGCATAATCCTGTTCAGGGTATGTGTCAGGATAAATCAGAATAGTTTTAATAATTTGTGAAATTTGAACAAAAAGCGAATGTCAAGGCGTGGAAACTTAGGATTAATCCTGAAATATTCCAAAAATCTTAAAAAATCCCTAAGCCAATAAAGATGGAAATGTAAAATCTCTTTTGAATCCCTGATGCATTTGATGAATAACTTCGGGATTTAAAATGGATTTCACATTTCCATGTTTATTGTATCAGGGATATTTTAGGATTTTCGGGATTTTTCAGGATTAATCTTGAGTTTCCACACCTTGGTGAATGCTGACATGGTAGTGACGTGAAGGCGACATCTTGTGAAATTTCTAGGTTGGCATGGCTGTTTTATGATTCTTAGCAACGTCAAGGCAACACGAATCACAAGACATAGTACTTACTTATTTACTTCCTTTTCTAGAGCGCAGTTGAACCAATTGCCGCGCATAGAGAACGTCTAAAGAAAGCTCTATCCTTCGACACCTTCTGCCAGTTCGTGATATTCAGGACTCAAGCGTTTTTTTCAACACAACTAATCTAAGAGTTCTTCGGTCTTCGTCTTGCTCTTGTGGCAAGAGCACAAGGCAGCCTTGTGAACGGAGAAATTCAACAAGGTGTAGCCTTCACGTTGCCATCATGTTAACTTAAACTTTGTGTCTCTCGTGATTGTCTAGCACTAGTATAGGTTGCCACAGTTAATCTTATTAAACAGCACTTAAAACCTTCTTGCTACCTTAATATCAAACTGTAAAATAAATGCGATAATTCATAAAACTTCTATGCTGAAAGTTGCAGCAAAATGAACAACTTATGTTTCAACCAAATCTAGTTCATTAACTGCAGTCTGCAAAACGACCAACATTTAAAGACGCACATCCATTAACAAAACACTGCACTGCAAACGAGAGGAAAAAGAAATGAAAAATTCAGGTTACATTAAACGCTTCTTAAACCTTCAAAATAAATATGTACAAGTCCAATGTATATATGTGCACATATTTAGCGAATGTCGAGTGTCAAGAAATCATGTTACAGTTCAATGAAAGAATTGCTTTTTTTTCAAAAAAAAAAAAAACAGGAATGAAAAACTACATTTTGTAAGAAAAAGAAAAAGGAATTAAAAAAAGAAAAAAAAAATTGTTTTCCAACATTGCACATAGCTATGGGAATTTCTTTACATTTTCTTTTCCTTCACTCTCGTTGCCTTATTTCATTCAAGCACGGCAACAAACATAAAAAATGGTTGAAGAAATTTTTTGATGTCTACAATATTTATGTGCTGCTACTAGCTAAAGCAATTTTAGTCATGGTATGAGGGACAGAAGGTGGAGAATGGAGGGGAATGAATCTGTCATCGTTTCCATTCGTTTCTCTTCATTCCTTCACTACCTCAGGCACTTTGTTATGCTTTAACACCGCTCGCGCTCTCTGCAACTTGAGTGTAATGTTTACAATGACATATTAAATTAAAGCAAGGATTTTGTCACACTTTCGGATGTTCTCAACCTCTCCCAATTCTCATTTTCTCAATTTATCCTCCTTTTTTTTTCTTCCTTTCTTTTCGACATTATTCTGTTTAATTCAACCATTCACAACATTCCATTTAAAAAATTTCCATTTTTTTCTCGTTCCTTACTATTAACAAAATAGCAATTTATTTTTGTACTTCTGCTTGCTATATATATGCCATACTGTATATGCCTTTAAGGTTGAAGCTGAGAATGCATTTAATTAAATTTGCATTTTGCACACAAAATATAAATAAATGGGATCTTCTGGTTGAATATCAATGAATGAAATGAGTTTTGTGTGGCTTGAGCCGACTAGGGGTGAGTTTTGGGGATAGCTTCCCCAACTCTATACGCTGTTAACCAAATGAAGACTCTTCTTGAAGATGCTAAGTGGTAACAGGAGCTCAAATCTCCTCCATAGATCTCTATAACCCCCCTAGAGTCCACCTCTGCCTGAGCACACCCGAAAATCCAACATACATAGTACTTTTTGGTGTTTGTATGCGCTCACACATAAATATTAATTTCTTTTGCAAATGTCTTGTGTGACAAAATAAATAATAACATTTATTTGTACTGCTGTTGTTGCTTCTGCTTCTGCTGTTCCTCATTTTAAGTCCTCATAATTGTTTTTAAGTGAATGAAGTACAATAAGCTTTTATGCATAAATTCTCATTCTTCCCTCTCGTTCCTGTCGTAAATGCTTTGGTAAATTTTTTCGTGTGTGTTTGGGCTGTTTTTGTTTCTGCTTCCTTTATAAATATTATCGAAGGTTAATGCTGCATTGCAAAAAAAATAATACTTTTTATATGGATAATATTAAGGGTAGTGGGGGGGGGGGATATTTTATGATGGGAATAGAATCGGTTAAATTGTGGAATATGTTAGGAATTTCAGGATTATTCTAAGTACGGATATGGACACTCAGGGGTGCAGCGAAAATATTTAAAAGGGGGGGGGGGGGTGATTTTGGGGAAGACGTTAACAGAAATTTCTTTATTCTTTAATTCTTTGAAGAGTTTTATGAAAAAATTATAATCCCCCCCCCCCCTTCCCTCTGAATTTTCCATATAATTTTTTTTTGCCCCCCCCCCCCCCCTCTTCAAATTCTAGGCTACGCCCCTGCAATAAGGCAAAAAGTTACACTATTGTATAATAAAAATGATCTCAGGGGGATAACAACATGGTAAAACATAGTTTTAACACAAAATTTACTCCAACTTAATAACATACCAGAAATTTTCAAAAAAGTGTAAATTTGTCAACAGTTGTTGAAATTTAATAAAAATTTTCCATCAAAATATTTTCTAACCATGCTGTTTTCCCCCTAAAATAACAGCTCTTCTTAAAATAAAACTCAATAATTTAAAGCAACTTCCTTTATCTCAATATCATAAAAAATAAAGCAGCTATAACAATTAAATCCTTATCATTTCCAGTAAAACTTAATAATGATCCACTATATTACAAGACTATCCAGCAAGAATCATTCTCATTGACCCATATTCCCGGAAATATCAATAAACTATTGAGATTTACTGAAAATATTTAAAAAGAAAATTTCATTGATAATCTCCAGCAACTAGACGTACTAAGTACATTATACTTGAGATCAACTAGCTTGATATAAACGAGTACATGCACATATGTGTGTATAGAGTCATCAGTTTAAAACTATCTACAGCCATCAACACTTTTACAAGCTCATGAAGAGTACTTTTGATAAAAATGAAGATATAACTGGACCGGATGTGCTATAAATCTAGATAGTGTCGACAAAATGTTGAAAAAAAAGTTAAGTATTAAAATTTATTACCCGGAATAATCACAAAAATTTAGTTAAAGCCATCAAAAAATACGAGAACTCTTAAAAGAGTGTTAAAAACTATGATGTAATCACAGCACGATACAATTTTTTACAACCATTATAACTGTACAGTACAAAAAAAATATTATATTAACGGCAGTATAGATTTAAAGCACTCACTTTATCTCCACTCATCTTCTTTCCTTCTCAGTATGTATCCATCTACATGCAAAAACAAAATTTGCATTTTCATAAACGCTTCGTATATTTTTTTAGCATATCGAGCTTTGCATCACCCTGACAGAGCATTATTCTGGCTGTGCGTTAGTATGGCTATGCGTCAGTTTAGCTGTATGTCAGTTTGTGCGTGAAATAGGACCTGCACAAGTCTGTGTGTTAATCCAGCTGTGCGTCAAATATGCTTTGAGTAAGTTAAGCCGTGAGTAGGTCCAGCTATGTATCAGTCTAGCTGTACGTTAGTTTGGCTATGCGTCAGTTTAGCTACACGTCAAACAGGCTTTGTGTTAAAGGGATTGTGCATAAGTGCAGCTGTGTTTCAGTCAAGCTTTGCATCAGTCGAGAGCGCTATTCTAGCTGTGACTCAATCCAGCTTTGCGTTAGTCTAGCTGTGCGTTACTCTAGCTGTGCGTCAAAAAAGCTGTGTGTAAGTCTAGCTGTGTATCAATTTAGCTAAGCGTTATTCTGTCTTTGCGTCAGTCTAGCTATGCGTCAGTTTGCCTGTTCATAAGTTCAGCTGTGCTTCAATCAGCTGGTCACTACTTATCAATACAGGAACAATGCGCTTTTGTCAATCACGTGAGCTTGCATCCACACAAGTTATCTTCGTATGATAGAAGTCGACGTTAAGGATAAGACAGAAAAAAATGAAACAAAACAAAAGACTTTATGGAAGCACATGACAAGGAATAGGGTATTTATGGAGAAAGCAATTGCATAATGCCAGAAAATTATCCTTTAGTGCTATGATATTTTTCAAGTGCTTTTTAGTGTGCTCTTATATATATGTGCTGGTATATTCCTTCTATCCTCTTTAGTAGACAATAAAACTATAACTGCAGTTTATCGTTTTGCAACGACGACGATGGCAAAAGTCATTATAGTGCACATGAGGGAGGAAGTCGAACAAAAAATTTTCATGGTCAAGTAGAAGTTCGATTTTTTTTTGGGTTATTATTCGCGCCAAAGTTTTTGCCATTCAATATTTTTTTTGTAGCTTTCTTTATGTTTTGTTCGGAGGGAGTAAATATTTTTTTTTTATTCCTTTGTTCCTGAGTGTCATTTTCCTTTGTCTTGTCTTGATTTTATTTTACACATATTATTATTTTAAGGTTATGTTTTATTTTGTCAAGCTAGCGAACTCTTGTCAATTTTTGCGAACTTAATGCGTTTTAATAATTTTCCATCGACTTTATTTCAACCAAATTTTTTGCTTTGCTTGCTTCCTTATGGTCAAAGCCAAAAAGCACATGTATATTGTGTGTACCAGTTGTGTACTGTATGACAAAAAGGATTTCATTTTTTTTATTATACACATTCATATCTATATGCATATATGAACTAGTTTTATTCTGTTTGCGTAGATTTTATTGGTGAACAAAAGTTTTTCTGTCTCTATGCATGTGTATCTACTTATATACTTAATTTTTTTTCATGTCCTTCAAAAAAAAAAATCATTTCTTTTTCTCCAAGTAGTCTCTTCAATTCACATACATACACACATTTACAAAATAGATGTTTCTGACTCAATGGCATGAATGTGAAAGCAGATGATGATGAAAAAGTTGGCGAAGTTCATGTTAACTAATAAGTAATAACAATTTTTGGAATGAATTTCATTATGATGAAATGATTGGTAGTAATAAATGGTTTTGGTCTCGATTGTAAGTTTATTTTTGTTTGAGAGTTTCTTTCTTCTTACAATTTTCTTCCTTGCAGTCTTTATAGATGTGAATATGTTGGTTGGGGTATCTAGTTGATTGGGTGTCGATGGGACAGGCTTTAGTGCAGTCAATAATTCATCTAGAAAAGAAGGAAGTCAAAAATATAGAATATGACACTATAGAGATTAGTGCAGTGGTTCTCAACCTATGTGTCACGATATATTTGCGTGGAATACATGTTTGGATATTTGGGAATACACGCTGTGATTTTTGGGGTCTGAAAAGTTAGCAAAACACTATTGAGTATGATGCAGGGGTTCTCAACCTGTGAGACCAGAGTTGCGATCTGTCACAGGAAATCACCTGTCACTTACCTGTTAACAGGCAGTGTCTTAAATATTTGGCAATATTTTTTTTGCCTGTCACAGGCACAAAGCTGTCACAGATCTGTCAAATCTGCCCACAGCTAATACTGTTAACAACCAATATCTGTGGCAGATCTGTCACCAGAGCATGTGACAGACAACCTGTATCGCAACTCTGCTTTAAACTATGTTACAGGAGCCATGCTCTCCAAGCTTTCTAAAAATGAAAAGATCAAACACCCCCAAACTCACGAACCCCCCTCCCCCCTCCATACTGAATAAAATTTACTCCAACTATTTCCAAACTTTTTAAAACTGAACTATTAAATTTTATTTATTTTTTTTTTGAAAATAATTTTTCCATCAACATTAAATCTACACAACAGCAAATGCAATTCACAGTTTTTTGAAAAATTCATTTTCCCGTTTTGACGATGTTGATCGAGTCGATGAATATTTAATGAACTTGCTAAATTTATTATTGAATAAATCATGAAGTTCTCTCGCTTCCATCAAAAACGAACAGATTTTTATTTTATCTATTTGTGCTTTATTTTCACTATTTTGTTGATGACGAAGAGATGTTGTGGACAGGTGGTAGATTCTGGAGTTTTTGTTGATGATGAAGGTACTTTTGAGAATGAGATTTGGATCTACACAGAGGTGTAGCCAGGAATTTAAAGAGAAAGGATTTTTATTATTAAAACCCAAGCAAAATGAAGAAATTTTTGATAAATTAGGGTGATTTGTCATCCTAATCAACCCCCCCCCCCTCCCCCTGGCTTTGCATGATAAATTTTTTTAAGCTTATTTTTGGTCCTGAGACAAGCGTTCCGTCAGAGTACCGAACATGTTTTGATTCTTGAAAATTACTGTTATTGAGCAGAAAGGCCTTTAGGTAGCTTTATGACGTTGTGCTGCTCGGGTCTGTTGGCTGTCATTCTACAGAAAGTTAATAAAATGTTTCACACTTTTAAATTCTCTAATTTTAAATGCAACTCCTTTGGGATGAAAACATTTAAGAATTCTATGTGCCCTAAGAGACCTTTAAAAACATTTACTTACTTCAATTTTGAGCTATTTCCGTATGCTATAAAAACCAGCAAAAATCTTTAAAAAACCAAAAAATAAATTCATGCTGAAAAGATCTAATTTCCACTCCAAAATTGTGTCATGCATACAACATAAACTATTTATACCACTAAATTTCCATTAAGAATGAATCCCCTCGAGGAAGCCTAAAATCCACAAAAACCTCAAAATTACGACAATCTCCAATAGAAATAAAATCGATGGACACCCCACAAAACACATCATATGTTCTCGACAATGCTGAAATAATTTTTCTTCAATTCTCTGCTTATTCAACATGATCGCATTAATATGGATATACACATTCATCCATTCATATTATTATCATTACTACATAATTTTTTTTTTTTCGAAAAGAGATTACTGAAACATTTTTAATAGAAATTTTTCGTGTTGTCGATCTCTTTTTTTTGTCTATTCAGGGGCATGTATTTGTATATTAAGCTGGGCTTGGGGGGCTGGTTTGGATGTTACGAAGGAGTATAAGTTGTCCAAAATTGTCATTTTTGCTTTTCATATTAATTCTAATACTTAATGACAATGATGAAAGGAGGGGGGATTTTAGGGCTGTGATTTAACAAGCGACAGCATGCAGTGCAAGTCCAATATGAGTTTTTGGCACCAAAATTGAAAACTTCAATAGATTTTGACCTTAACTGTGGGATGATGATGATGGGTTCCTATTGCCCCACTATGAAGCGTAGGACGTCCACAAAACATTTTAATCGCACTCGATTCTGGGCCAAAGCTGCTATTTCCTGCAGCTTCTTGTTCTGTTGTTCTGCGTCCCGTTCAGAACCCCCCCCCCCCCCCCCTAATTCCTTGGACATTCCAGAAAATTGCTTGTCTCGCGATGTCTGTATGGTCTTTCCTTAATGTATGTCCAATCCAGTTTCATTCCCATAATTGTGGGATACGGACTCGCGAATCCTCCTTTTTCTATGGACCTGGCAATTCAAGCAAGCTATAGGTTATCTCAAGTGTAAACAAGTCCAGCAATTGCTCTGAAGCTTTGTGCCACTCATCACAGGCGTAGCAAGGGTATTTGAGGTCAATAATAATTTTTATTGAGTAACAACGTGACCTAACATCCACACAACTCCCCCAATTTAACCATACTTGTGTTAGTAATTTACTACCAAAACCAAAACTTCATTAATAAGTATTATAGATATGTAGATAAAGCCATAATGCCCATTCGGTCTTCTATTTTATTGATTCTTAGAATCAGTTATACATGACCAGACTGTTAATGACTTTTTCTTCTGTTCAGCAACTGACAAACAACAACAACAAAAAAGCGTCCCAACTACCTTCATCATTATTTCTGTGACTTATTAACGAATCTTTTTTTCTTGCCTTCCCTGTGTGTGATTAATTGATAAAGCTATTTAAGAAAATGAATGAATAAATGTATACGCCTTGAGGTCAAGCTAATGCTGAAATAGGTGAAAAACTGAAAGAACCGAAAAGAAAAACTTAAATATCGGTCATCTAGATGTTGTATTTTATTTTAGACTCCTGATTGTATTATTTTTGGATAACATTTGTGGAGTGAGCGTGCAAATGGTATGAGGTGGTCAAGAGCATGTTCTTCTTATTCCATTTCTATTTTCTTTTTTTACTTTTTTTTTTCTTTCCGGAAAACAAGAAAACAAATTAGACCCCATTGAGTTCAAAGCTTCCGTTTTTGCGCACTCCTATCCGAAAAAAAAAGTTTGTTAAGAAAGGCTTTAAGGCTTGAGTCAGGGGAGGTGGAGGGGGCAACAGAGAAAAACAAAATAGCTTTTCTTAACTTTTCTTTCGTTCAAAGCCACAAACTTTATTTATTAGTCACACAATTGCGTGATAGAATTCGTTATTGGTTGTTTTTTGGTTTTACTCCCTCAAAAATATTATTTTTTTTGCTATGTTTTATTTGGGAGGAAGAGAAACCATTAATATAAATCCTAAATCGGTCGGTAGCGCAAGCAATAATAATAATAACACAATAACAATTAAATAATTAAGGAAGAGAATAATAAGAAGAAATTAGGAAGACGAATAAAGAGAGAAAAATGAACTCTTTTAAATCAGGGGGGTCGTTCATAAGTGATGTCTTTTGAAATATTAAATTTTTTAAAATACACATTCATATCAGATAGCAAGGATATAGCCAAAGTTCAGGTCTCAAATGTGCGTGTTTTGTCTTGATCGACAGTATAAGAGGGGGGGGGGGGGGGTAAGGGTGGTAGGTATAATTATTTCGACGACGATTTATATTCTGATTAAGTTTATGGTTTAGACAGTGTTGACTTAATATCGAATCTGGGTATCGATCATTATATAAGCGAATCTGCCAGTCTAACAGTAAGTCCGCATTAGCCGAGAGGTTCAACAACAGATCCGAAACCAATAACAAAGAGAAGATGTGTGGGTTCGATTCCCATTTACTTCGATTCATGCACTGTCTACAACATTGCACTCTATATTCCATGAATTGTTCAAAATCTCATTCCAACCTAAACCCAGAAATCTCACTCCTTACAATAAGAAAGCTTAAATGAAGCTAAGCGTCAATTGTGTGCGACGACCCCGAAAACTTATAAGAGAGAAAACGATTATGTCTTGAAATATTTCGTCTAATTTATATCGTTAATGCTTGAAAGCACATTTGAGAATTCATTCATCCTTGTTTATTGAATTAGAATGTGTCTACACAATATCTCTCGGAGGGGGTTAGCAAATGTGCTATGTTACTGTGGATTTATTGATTTTGTTGGATGAGAATTATTTTTTTCCTGTTAGACTTGTGAAACTTTTGTGATTGCTTGAGGGTTTATGCAACTTTTGTGATATTTTCTGATATTGGGAATATATTTTGATTTGTGGATTGCAGTATGTAGTTTTTTTAGAGCTAGAGAATTTATAGAGATTTGAGGGGATCTCTAAGGGTAAGTTTGAATTTCTCTAAATCAGCTGGTGTGCCGCGGCACATGGATTGTGACATCACTGCTTTAAGAAATGGTTTTGATAGATTGGTTTCCGGTGGGAATCGAACCCATGTTCTCACAATAGAGCATTACAGATGTAAAATCTGTTGCCTAGCCACTCGAGCAAAGATGTCTTACTCTCGCACTGGCAGATTTGAAAACATATGGCTCGATAACCCAGATTAAGCCCACACTCGATTCCATCAATCTCTCAATTAAGAATACCACAAAACTCCAACATCCCACAAACAAGCATGTAACAACAAAAGCTTCCAACCCTCAACTCAACAACAAAAAAAAAGTACATGAAGTATATGAAAATTCTATTATTGCTTATATTATTGAATATAAGCCTAATCATCTCATTTATGCATCATGTTCATTTATGAGAAATTGTTTAGAATTTATAATATATAATCTCACAGATATGCTTGCACAGAAAATTAATGACGCATAAAAAATATCACCATAATATTTCAATGAATTTGCTCTCAAGATTGTACCCCAACCCTCAAAAAAATGGCATAATACGATATATCAGCAAATATGTGAATTAATCCATAAACATTCATCCAATTCACATAAATTTGTAAATTTTTCGATATTTTTTTTCTGTCTTGTAATTTCTTTGGATTAAGGCGTAGGAAGGTGTGTGGCTGTTCGAAAAAGAACGCAAGGAGTGTCATTAAAATAAGTAACAATTAGCAGGAAATGCCCAAAAATATACATTGGAACTAATAAAGTCATTAGGCTATTTTATTCACTGACCCAGAATGTCATAGATATGCTGTCATATTTCTCATGATTCACAATTGACTGTGTTGGGGATGTAGGATCAATTTTTCAGAGCATTGACGAGACACAAAGAAAAGGACAGAATTAATTGGCATCATTAAAGTTTATAGATGCTTCCGACGAAATTCAAAAATAGAGAAAATCTGTCGATCATTTGTTGCCAAAGTAATTTACAGCTTAGCACTCTTGATTGCTCTGGGCTGTATGATGAAAATGAAAAATTGGAATAAGAATGGATTTCTTCTTGTTCTCAACGGATTATGAGAGATTTTTGGATTTAGAGGCCGATGTTTTAATTTTGGCTGGATATCATGGATGGAATTAACATGAAAGTCTATAGATTTATTTTTTTGTGGGCTAAAGGGATGAGTTGTGGTGCAAGAATTGATAGTGCTTGCTTACTTACTCCTATGTGGAGCTAAGGCTACAACAAAAGGCTTTCCATCTGACTCTGCTGCTGGCTCTGGCACCAAGTTTGTACAACTTCTCTGTCCGCACACTAAACTGACAATCTTTCATCACTGTTCTGCGTCAAGTAGCTTTTGGAGCTCCTAAGAGTCTTTTTCTTTACGGATTCCAACCAAGGGCGGTGGAAGTAAGCTTTTGTTTCTGTTCCAACATTAACATTCTTTCTGGCATTCTTCTTTCGAAGTGTATGTTTGATCCAGCCGTACTTCCTCATCTGTATCTCCTTGTTGATGTCTCAAGAAGCTGATATAAGTGTGCACACACGAGTGACGGAGTGGTAACGTAGAGATAGAGCCTTATACAGTTTTATCCAGCGACTTGGTATTTCATTTTGGTAATGAATAAGGCTTTTATCTCATGAGTGTTCACAGTTAGTAAGCTGCATTCAGCTATAGAGGTAGCTTCAGGCTTCATCTAAAGCAGGTTATGGATTACAATTGATCTGTACAGCAACTTTCATTCTCGTGCGTTTGTTAAGTTTCTCAGTCTCTCCTCCCACACTGAACCACTCCAAATGAATTTTAATTACAACATTCCAATCAAAACCAGCTCAAATGTCACACTTAAAAAACACCTTACAATTATATTCAATTTTTCATTCCGTGAAGCATAAAGGACAACAACCTTGAATAAAGTCATTATCAAAACCTCGTTAATTAAGGATTATTAACTTCATCGTTTCAATCATGAAATGTTCCAATTATAAAAATGCGCCCCAATCCAACCTCAACATTGACTCTCATTTCAGCAAAAAAAAAATTCGTCTTTTATGTTTGAAAAAGAAAATGGAAAACGAAAGGAATGGTCAGTTATATTACATGCGTTTTGTGAGAGAGAATAAAAAGAAGAAGAAAAAGCAAGACGAAAGAAATAATTGGTTGGCATGAAACCTTCATATTAAAAACTCATTTTGGTCAGTCAATTTCTCATCAGTTTAGCATAGGGTAATAGTTGTTAAGAAGAATGAAAAGAAAATGAGGAAAAGAAAATTCCTTTTGTCGATGAAACTTATAGTGATGATGGGTGTGGGGGGTGTGAGAGAAATTTTGTGCCTTAACATACCTATATAGTTGTGAACAATACACAATAAATTTAACAAGAGAATGAAAGAAAACTGGAAAAGACCTTTTCTATATTCAAGGCATAAGGCACATTCTTTTATTTATAGCAACAATCGACACGATAATGAGAAGCTATGTCTGCTGTTTGACATTCTGGTTTAGAAACAATTTCTTGTGAAGTATAGGATTTCATACAAAAATTCAGAAAATTTTCTTTTGAAGTATAAGATTTCATACAAAAATTTAGAAACTATTTCTTGTGAAGTATAGAATTTCATACAAAAATTCAGAAAAATTTCTTTTAAAGTATTAAATTTCTTACAAAAATTCTTAAAAAATTCAGAATCAATTTCTTGTGAAGTATATGATGTCATACAAAAATGCTTAACAATTTAGAAACAATTTCCTGTGAAGTATAAGAATTCATACAAAAATTCAGAAAAATTTCTTTTGATGTATTAAATTTCCTACACAAAAATTTAAAAATCGGTATTTTACTTCTTGTGAAGCATAAGATTTCATACAAAAAGTTTCAAAAATTCAGATTCAATTTCTTGTGAAGTATATGATGTCATACAAAAATGCTTAACAATTTAGAAACAATTTCCTGTGAAGTATAAGAATTCATACAAAAATTCAGAAAAATTTCTTTTGATGTATTAAATTTCCTACAAAAATTCTTAAAAAATTCAGAATCAATTTCTTGTGAAGTATATGATTTCATACAAAAAAGCTTAAAAATTTTGAAACAATTTCTTGTGAAGTATAAAATTTCAAAATTTTTTTTTAAAGTTTTCTATTGTTCTTCTCAGTCAATATGTGAGTTCGAATCTCTGTAATTACTTATCTTATTTTGTGCTGTGACCCTAACCTCAAAAAACGCGCTTGAGTCCCTTGCTACACAATTTTGCGTCTAAGCTTATAATTCTTCCTTTTGCTGTTTCATTTGTAGTCCTCTCTCTTTGTCTTCCATAATTTTTTTTCCTTCTGCACTGCCTTACTCTTGCTCTAGTCTCATTCCCAAGTACATATTTATATAATTCTCATAACAAAAATTTATTTATTGCGAAGCTTAAAGGGAAAAATGTGTGTATATATTGCTTCTAAACGGAAACAATTAATTATTTTATATTATTTGCTAGCTTTTTACCCCCCTCAAGCTCCTCATATTTTTTTCTCTCTCTCCTTCTCTTTTAGTAACTTTGTGTTATTAATATAATATATATTTTTGTGAGAAAAAAATTGTGGATTATTTGGTCTGTGGGAAACAAAGAAACATTGAGGAAATAAACCAGAAAAACCTCAGCAAAAAAAAATTATGTACATACGTTTTATTATTTATAGATAGATAAATTGACGCAATCGATTTAACTGCCTGTATCTTTTTTCATTGCTACATTTAGCTTCATTTTTTGAGGATTTGTAATGGATAGAATTAACAGTTTATTTTGAAGGTTTCGAATTCAGACATTTATTGTCTTGCGGTTGATTTTTCTATGCTATTGATTTCATTATGGTGTACCTTTGTGTGGACGCATTAAGGAGAGGGTTAGTGTTTATAGATTAAGGAACGAAAATGAAACAAGTTGAAAGATATTTGATTTGAATTGATTCTAAGAACGTGCAAATGACTTTAATTCCAACAATAATCGGATGCATTCTAGTTTTTTCTTCCTAAATTATTCAACTAATCAGCCAGACAACCAGAGAATCAAACATCCAGCCATACATCCATGCATCCAAACAGGGGTGTAGCCAGGGGGGTCGTCAGGTGCCTGGGGAACCCCCTTGAGATTGAAATTTTTTTTGGGGTACTTCCTTGAAAATCCTGGCTCCTCCCATAAAGCCAGACAGCCATACATCCAGAGCATCAGCCAATGATATACCTAGAAAGTCAGTCAATCACACAGCCAGACAGCCAGAGAACCAGACTCTCAAAGTTTGCATCATATCCCTCCACCAATAAATTTTAAAAATCCATCGTCACATCTATTTTTAGACACATCTTAAAGTCAGTCGTAGAAGGTGTAACATCATATTTTTAAACAATAAACCAAAGTTATCACTTTTACCAAAAATCCTATTTTAAACATAATAAAAATGTAAGATGCCATATTTTTTGGTCGTAAAAAAAAGAGAGAGAAACTTTTTGGTTCCGTAGTAAAGATCGCAATCTTTTCACATCTTTGTTTAGTTGAGGATTTATTTTGTTTCGGTACGATAATCATACTCATGTCTTAAAGGTAGGCTTAATCATAAATATGATATTTAGTCGTTTTATGAGTGACAACAAAAGGATGAACTTTTTTTTTGTGTGGGGATGAAAATTCAATTGAGAATGGTTTATAAGGGTACGAAGCTTTTGTTGATGAAGTGGAAAATTTTTGATGGAAGGAAAATTGTAAGCAATTTTTGTGTGTTGACAAAAGATTTTACAAGTTTGTTTATTGGGACTTAAAGATGGAGTTGAATAAATTGACAAATTTTTGATGAGATTATATAATTTTTATGGATTAGTTGGTAATTCTTGATGTGTAGTTCTATTTTAGGTTTGCCTTGAGATTGGTTTAAGTCTATACAGTACAATCGACAACTGATGAAGAACACTAACCTTTTGTCACTAGGTTAAAATTGGTTTAAGCAGTGATGACCAAACTATATGCCGCGGCACACAAGATACAAGCAACTTCGTTTACTTGATGTGCCGTGACTCAGAAAGTTTGACAACACTTGGTATAAGGAAGGCAATTCCAAATAGCTTGGAAACTGACTTCTTGTGTATCACTGGTATTTTTTTAATCAAGTTCGCTTCCTTTAATCTCAAAATTCAAACATATTTCCAGTATTTCTAGGTATGAAGACTTCTTAAAATGTCCAAATTTAAAAGTGCTAGGATTCGGTAGGATTTGAACTAAAGAGACCAGAGCTATTCAAGCAAATTTGAAATGCAAGTGTTCGGTAGGATTCGAATCAAAGACTGCAGAGTTACTGAAGCAAATTTTAGCCAAGAACCTTACCGACTGCTACAAAATGCCTCTTAATTGCTCGAAATTACTTCCAGCTAGAACCAGTAAACGTTTAGCTCCTTGTTTGATAATAAAAACAAGGAGCTAGCTCACACGTTCCAAATGTATCATAAAAAGCCCTCAAAAGCTCAAAAGCTTTTAAAACTAAATCTGACAACACTGCAGGTTTCTAGGTGGATAATAATTCTGCAGTTAATTCATACACATTATCATTATTCGATAATAAAAAATCATTCAAAATTGTGTGTGCCTTTACATAGCCCAAAAAATATCATTTACAAATGAAATAGACGCAAAAAATGTGCTTAATCACTGAAATTTACAATCGACATTGTTCATCATTTCCCACACCCAAGCATTTCTTTTTGTGTTCTTGTGCCTTTTTTTGCCTATTTCTTTTTAGTTTTCTCGCATTAGCTAGATGGAATGCCTTTTGAAACTGAAAAGAAAAGACGAGCGAGAGAGAACGAGATATGAAGAGGGGTGGTGGGTAGGCATTCACTCATTCTTCACACAATGAGCCAAAATATTTTTGCATGAACATAATTCTCAATAGATAAGGCTAAAGCTAAATCAAGCTCTTGTTATGCCTATACATACACACCATAACTATACTCAATTTCTTTTTCGGCTCTAAATCGATATTTAGAGGCAAAATTTTTAGATTTTTGGCATTTTTGGTGTATATTCTATAAATATGTAAAACCTATACGTGTGTTATAATGTGAAGAGGAATGAGTGAGGTTTATTCCATATGGATATGGAAAGGGAAGGTTAACATTTAATATTTCATTGGGGATCGTCTTTGATGTTCTTTTCTCGCTCCATCTCACTTTCTCTATTCACATCCTAATTCTTTTTACACTATTTATTCTCATCACTTCAACATTCGTCATTGACGTTCTTCAAACAGAACGATTGTGCCGGAAATATTTCTCATAGAAAATTTCTATAGATGCGAGGTTTTGTGGGTGATGTGTGAGGTTTATGAGCGGTTTGTCGAAGATGGCTAGCTACGGATGACTGTGCTAGAAGTTGTATAATTTTGACGAAATAGCTTTGGTGTTCAAAATACTAGTTGTGAGCTACATGAACAAATAGAGATGGGGAAGGGGGGGGGAGGGGGGAGGGGGGTTCCTAATGTATGGCCAATCCAGTTCCATATCCTTTTTCCAACTTCGTCTGCAACAATTTGTTGTTTAGCCATTGCATACAGCTCTGTGTTTCTTTTTGTTTGAGGATAGTAGATGCCACATATTGCTCTCAGACATTTGTTGACGAAAACTTGAATGCGCTGTGTAAGAGCTTTTGTGACTTTCCAAGTCTCGCATGCGTAAAGAAGTACAGGCTTAACGTTCGAGTTGAAGATCTTCAGCTTCAGTCGTCTCGAAAGTCGGGGGGAGGTCCAGACAGTCAGATAATCAGTCAAAAATACAGCCAGACAGCTAAACAGTCCACCTACCCCTCCAAAAAAAATGCGTCTTAACCACCTCAAATTTCATTGCACTCACCTGTTATTTTCTCCATTCATTTTTATATATTTTTTTGTTTTAAATTCACATTTCTTTGCAATATAGCTTTTATGACGTGCCATGACTGAAATTCCACTTCTCGTAAAAAACAATTCTACACTATTATTTCCATTCTATATCAAATTGTTCATACATAAAAAATGTGAGCAGTTCTAGTGAGTGCGCGTTTAATGTAGATCAAGGTGTAATTTCACTTTCATTATAATTAAGAATTTAATTAAAAAAAAAAATCTACTTCTACTGCCTGCCTTGCTGTATGTATCTCATGTCGCTGAATGTCTCATTTAATTTTACTATTTTATTATTATTTTTTTTTCTCATTTTCTTTTCTTGATAGTTAAATTTGATGTGTTTGATGTGAGAAAGTTTATGTGAAGTCGTATGGAGGAGGGGATGAATGTGAAATTGTAAAGTAAAAATGAAAGAATAGAAATAAAAATAAAAAGAACTAAAAGCACACAACTTGAAATGAGCAAAATCTTCATTTACTTCACTCTCATAGTTGTTTGCATATGTGACATAGAGAGGGGATGATGATGGGAAAAAAAAATTTTTTTTTTAAATTTATTCAGGTAAGTGATTATTTTTAGAATACTAAAAGCTGTTCCTTTTTGTGAACATTAAGAGATGCTTTTTTTGCTTCTGTTTGCACACAGAGTTGCTGAGTCTTGAGTCTCTTTTAATTTAAGTTTAAGTATTTAAGAATGATGCCGTTGGCACTGCAATGATTTGATTCTTGAGGTAGATTCAGGAGATTTTTAATGGATTTAATTATGATGACTTTTTGAAAGTATTATTATTATCCCAAATGGCACAAGTCAGTTAATCGAATAGAAATCCGGTGCCAAGCTGGCATGACTCTGGCATGGTGCTGGCTTTGTATTTATTCCGTCACATGCCAGAGTCACACCAGCTTGGTACCAGATTTTTGATCGATTAACCGACTTGTGCTATTCGGGTATTGTTTATTTGTTGACATTACCGTCTGAAAGAATTCTTACTTATACAAGTTTTTACATTGATTTGTGATACATTTCATATCACTAAGTTGATGTAGAATTGAGCTTCCAATCTATAAATCTAGGTTTCGATTGAATTCATGCTCATTCTACATTTCAAATCCATTCTAAGAATATTCCATTATAAAGTAATCTTAAATCTCTCGTTTCTATTTCTCCAACTACACTTCAAGTTCCTGATTTATGTTTTAATCCATTGATGCCCAAATGCCCAATTATGGCTTGATCTCGTTCATTAAGCAGTCGAAATATCTAAACTTCTGAAAAAGAACAAATTTGAAAATGGCTGGATTCGAACCGACGACCTTCGAGTTACCACACCAAAATTGAGCCAAGCGCCTTACCTATTCGACCATCAATCCACTTAACTGCTTTGTTATGATGTTGATTTATATGAGACTACATTTTATAAGACCTCATTTAGAGCGACCTTCAATTTATGAATTATCATCAAACATTTCCAATGTTACATAAAAATATGCCAAATCGTAACCTCCAAAGTAAATTCATCAAACATTCCAACAGTTTCCATAGAAATCACAGATAAAACATATTTTTGTAGAGCATGTAGACACGATCTAGACAAAAGAATTATTTTTAGCATCTGCAAAAGCCACAAGAAAACTGTCCTAAATCCTCAAAAAAAAAACCTTATCCAAAAGTCAATATCTCCACAACAACTCTGCCTCATATTAAACCATAGTTTTGTGTTCACAGATTTATATGTACATAATATATGCAGATACTTGTGTATAGAGAATAGATAAATAAATGTATATAAGATTTTTTTTTTTTCTAAATGAAATATGAGAGCAAGGGCATGAAATTTATCTATTAAGAATAAGAAGAAGAAGATGAAAAAAAAAAAATAAAATAAAAAGAAAATACACAAAGGATTATGAAAGATTGATTTTCTCTTTTTCTCTCTTTGGTTTGTGTTCTGTGGTCGTATGTGACGTAACATTAAAAGATTATAGTATGAACTTTCTAAAAATAAGAGGACGTTCATTCACGCTCAAATTATCTTCTTTTCTTCATCTTAGTCATCTTCTTATTATTTTTTTTGACTCTATAAACAAATTGATATATACGAAATTTGTATATGAAAAGTTATTCATTTATCATCTTTTTTTTTCTCTTGATTTTAAAAAAGAAAATTTTCCTTTTCTTTTCATTAGTCGCTGACGGATTTTTTTTTGTTGTCGTTTTTACAAAAATCACTAAATTAATATTTTCTTTAGCATTAGAAATGTATGAGACAAATAAGATTTAGGGGTTCTAGAATGCGAGGAATTAAAATTGAGGTTATATTGAAAAAAGTTGAAAGTTCGTGTTCATCAAATACCAGCCTTAGAACACCTCAGGCGCGTAGCCAGGAGGGTCTTGCCCCCCCCCCCCCCCCCCCTTAAACGTTTTGAACTGCAGTGAGAGCACGAACCTAAAACGCTTAAGATGGGGACAAAACCTTCCTGGCTACTCGCCTGGAACCCCTTGATGGTAGACTATGACCAAAACCCAAGGGGAAAGTAGCTTAATGCAAAAACTGAACAAAGCTTGCGGATCATGATTTTTCAAAATAATCTCTGGCACACAATTGAGACAATACTAGCCTTTATTGTACCATCCCTTTAGAGTCAGCTGTAGAATTCCAATGTCCTTAATAAATTCCACCAAGTCCAAATAGCACTGCTTCCTTATCCTGCCGATATTGGCAACATCTTCCTTGAAGTGTTTATGGCGAAAAAAACACATAATGACTTCCAGTCACATAGAATGTGTGCCTTGGTCTCCTCAACTTTACAACAAAACCTACAACACTTAGAGTTACTCAAATTGAGCTTAACAAGAAAACTATTGATACTCATGTGTCCAGTAAAACCACCGATTAAGATGCTAAGATCACTTTTTGTCAGTTTCAAGGCATCATTTAGGCTGTTCTTGTTAGTAGACTTACTTTTCAGTAATAAATCGCTATTAAAATATTTTAAGAATTTATTAACACACTACAAAAATTACGAAGAGATCAAGAAAGATTGTCAGAAAACCAAAACGAAGCAAAATATTCAGCTACATGCTTACAAACAATAAAATCATCAGTTTTCCTATTATTCACATTTAAAAGTATCTTAATCAATTTTTTACGTCTACCAAGAAATGTCACGAATCTTAGAAAAAAATAGTCTACAAAATTCCCAAAAGAGCCAAAAATTCCGAACATTATAAATAAGCACAAAATTTATGGACACCCTAAATTTAGATAGAGACTAAAAATAAAACATTTGAAGTACTCTAGCGCACATCTACTATTAAAATTAGATCAATCAAAACGAAATGAAGCGTGTCAAGGAATCCAAGATTTATTGAAATGAACTAAAAGAAAGATAGAAATAAGATATGAGATAGATAAATTTTAGATGTGTAATATTAAAAATCAATAGATTTCATTTTCTATAAAGATTTTCGATCTTGTTTCTAACACGAAATTTTGTAATAAAAATTATTTTAAATAATTTATATTTAAATCGATTCTGACCTATTTCGCATAAGCAGATAATTTTCGTCTTATTTTGGTATATTCAATATTAGAGGTAATCTCCTCAAATCTCAGATTAGCTTTAAATATTTCAGGTTAATATATCTGCAATAGCTTGTTCGTTCCTGCACAAATCCTGCATTTAGATTTGATAAAATATTTTTTTTTTCGTATGAATTTTTAGGGAATTTGGGATGTATGGATTCATTTTTAATCAAGTTCTTAGCTTTTGTGCTGTATTGCTGTATTTTTTTTGGAAGTATGCAGATGTGAAATTAGTAAATTCAGAGATTTTGAGTATGAAATTTAATATTTGGATTTGTAAACCACAATACCCCCCCCCCCCCCCCCCCCCCCCCGCCGAGCCTGATGTAGCGGCCCGGCTCGTAGGAACTTGCTGAGTGAATCTCTGGACGTTAATTAATTCCTCCTTCCATTTATAATTATCGTTGAGCGGCTGACTATTTATGTCAACTAAGATCAGCAGGAGTCATCATGTTTTGTCAATTGAACCTATAAACATCCATAACCACTGCTCCAAATTTACAAAACAGTATCAATTTTCTCAAAATCTTCTAACCGATTTAAAAATAATTCTTATAACACTTCTCCGTCTCACAGTCGCACAGCATCACTGACTTGTCTGGAAATTATGTAAACACTCTTATTCTCTTTCCTGTCTCCTCAAATATGTCATTTGTCATTTCATTCTAAAAATAAACAAATTTTTTCCGACCTTGAATTTTATTCTTAAGGTTCAAAAGATTAAGCAAACGAAAAAAAAGAAAAACTTTGTCAATTTAAATTCTGAGAAAAAGTCAAAACAAAATCATGAGAAGTCAATGTAAACATCTAATCTAATTTGTAATGCAAAATGTCGTTGAATGAAGCGTGGATGAAGAAGAAGAAAATGAGAAGAAAAAATTATTCGTCAACACATCTTGCACAATATTCTGAATCGTTCATAGGCATTTTCTTAAAATATCCAAGAACAGCGTGAGAAATATATAAATTCAAGACATATGTTTTTTGCCTGATGTCAAGAGATTTATTGAAAGGGATTTTAACGTGCGTTTTTGTGTTGGGTGAAGGTGTGGATGGGTATGTAGTGTCTGTCTGACTTTGCTTGTCATTCTGTCGAATTGTTTATCTGTCGCTTTGTTGCTCTGTCACTTTGTTGCTCTGTCATCATGCCAGTCTGTCGCTTTGTTGCTGTGTCATCATGTCAGTCTGTCACTTTGTTGCTCTGTCATTATGTTTTTGTTGCTCTGTCATTATGTGGCTCTGTTGTTCTGTTGCTCTGTTTATTTTTCTCTACAGTTTTGCCATAAAGAGCTATAATTCGCTTTGAAGCTCTAACTTAACAAACTTCATTACTTCCCTGCGTGTGCCGTCGTCTCACACAATTTTCCTCACACTTACACTCAATGTACCTTAAAAAGGAAAAAGACGGTCACCGAAAGGATTTTCGGAAATTGTCTGGGATGAAATAAAAAATATTTTATGCCAAATCAGTGCAGCCATTGAGAGGAACGAAATAGTAGTAAAAAAATGCAAAGAAAATAAAATTAAAAAGGTAAGAAATGAAAAGTAATTTTGCGTTTGAGTACCTGTGAAGGGAAAACGAAACGAAAAATGTAGCAGCGAATGAAAGGAAAAAAAATCGTTTAACTGAGGAATAAAATCTCGTTCCGTATACCTAACATAAATCTTTGTGCGATGATAAGTGTTGTAGCATTGGAGGCGAATGGAGGAAGAAATGAAAGAGTGAGTTGAGTTGAGTTTGGAAATACCCTTGTAAAATGAAATTGCTACAACCAATTCATTTAAAGATAAAATGTTTGTATATGGATATAGATATATCCGCCAATTTTCTCATGAGATTATTATTTTTTATTGCTACGTGCTATTGAACAATATTATTAAATTTTCAACATACGGTTATTAATTTAATTATGGTAAGCTATTGTTACTCTTGCTGGTTGACTTTCTGATGACAATCGACTGGTTCAGGCAAAAGGCAGTTTCGTAGAACATACTAAGAACAATAGTTTAGGCAAAATAGAATGAATTCATTTGTAATTGTTCGATTTTTAAGGGATAAGGAGGAGAGAAGTCTTTGACATTAGTGGAAATTGTAGGACATGTCCTGATTGAACCTAGAGCATAAGGTTCTTAAGATACCTTTTTTTAACCAGAAATTTGAGTTGGTAAGGCAAAATGTCCCCATGTCGAATCAATCAGGTGGATATTTTCGATCAGAACTTTATTGAAATAATGCAAAATCTTAACAAGAAGCAAATCTATTGAAAAATGTTAAACCATATACAATATATACTTAGCTGGATCTCCACAAGCCTTTGGTCATTGGAGCCTGGGGTATAGAGCCATATATAAGTGAATCTCCCACTGCGAGGGTTAGTCCTTTGTGGCGCGAGTGATTAGGCACCAGGTAGGTATTAAAAACCCATTGTTAAGAGGACGTAAGTTCGATTCCCACAAGAGCCCAATCCTTCAATCAATATATGAATTGTTGATATGACAAGAATTTGCACAATGCTCATGACATTACACAGCCAAAGTCTAAACAGACGAACACCGGTGAACCAAACCAAAATTGACAAAGGAGTTGTCTTTCTATAAAAGAAGTCATCATCATTAATTGATTTAAAAGAAAAACAATTTCTTGGTGCAAAATTAATTTAAACTGACTTTAATGAAGCTTTTAAAATTACAAATAACTTCTCTTTATACACAAATGTATCTTAAGATTCTCAAACAAACTAAAATTCTTATTTACAAAAGTTTTTACATCAAGTTCAGAAATCACTAAGAATTTCCTCAAGTACAACAAAAATATTTGAACATGCATTTCAAGATACTTTAAAAGATACAATCAAGGAAGCTGTAAGAATCCAAAGAATGTAAGAGAATGAGAGAGAGAAATTACATTTAAATCCTCAAAAAAAAAAGAAAAGAAATTCATTCACAGCATTTCCAATTATTTTCATCTTTCAAATCCTTGCTTAACCCAATTTCCTTCCCAAAAAATAAAAACCGGCATAAATGCGTCCAAAAAAACAAGTCTGTATGTGTGTGACATGAGAACCAAGAGTTTGGTCAAATCAACCAATTTCCCGGTCAATTCGAACATTAGACACAAAAAAAATTGTTATCAAATTTATTGTGATGAGATGGAAAATTCGCTCCTGCCTGACTCTCTCGCATTTTCTCTCTCTTCCGAAAAAAATTGATCCTAAAAAGCATTTATCCTACTGCTGATGCTGCTGCTGATGAAATTTACTGTGCATGTATGAGTGTGTACAATATCTATCTATCTATCTGGTGTATGTATACACAATTGAGGAAGAAAATTCGATTTTTGCAGTAGCAGCATGAAGAAATGAAAAAAAAAATGCAGAAGCAGTTATTTTAGGGGGAGAAAGAAAGAAAAAAAAAGCCGAAATGGAAAATAGGAAATTAAAGAGAGAGAATTCCGAGAGAGAATCAAGTTCGTAGGTTCGGTATCGTCGAAAAGCACACTCGTGTATATTGTGAAATGGTCTAAACAGTTTATTGAGAGAGCTTGCAGCATGAGATTTTGTCTCTTTTAAAGAGAAATGTAGATCATACATAACAATAATACTACATCATACAACTTTTCATTAGTAATATAGTTTTCCCGATTTTTTCTGTATTTTCGACTGTTAGTTGATGGTTAAACGTCGCGTTGTAAACATCTCTCACAAATGAATAAGAATTTTTAATAAATTATTATATTAATAATAATTATTAATGTTTTACTTTAACCGTTGATTTTTAATCACAAAATAATAACAAAAAAAAAGAAAAAAAATTATTTTTGTGTATATAAATAATTTAAAAAAATTAAAATCTATAAAATAAGAGAGAAATGATGAAAAAGTTTCGCGGATGAGCAAAAATAAAAGGGAATAAAAAAAAAGTTAAATAAAAATGATAATAACAAAAAAAAATGAGTTTGAAAGGTGAAAAATAAAATAAAAGAAAAATTGTGAGATGAGAAGGAAATCAAGTGATGTGAAAAAGAAGAATCAATTTTGATCACTGAACAAGAACAAGTTTTTTTTGAGTGAAAAAAATAATAAAAAAATTATAATAAAAGTTTATTAAATTCTTAGAAAGTTCTATATAAAAAAAAGTTGTTATTCTTAACTATATTTATCGACTTCAAAGTCTGCTTATCGGTACGGATAACATTTTATTTATTTTAATATTGCTTGATTTACCAACCCTTGGATTCAGATTCTATATTGGAATTAAAAATAAAAAAAAAGTTTTTATCTTGATTGTCACATGACGAATATAAAAAAAGTGTCAAAAATTACAAATAAGCAGTCAAAGACTTGTCATGTCAAATAATTGAGATTGTTCAGCACGCAAGGATTTGTTCTTCTTTAATTGAAAAAAATAATAATTTTTTTGGTTTTGGATTACACAAAAAAAAATAAAAATGAAAATTGCTGCAAATTAATCAACGGAAAAAAATCGATAAAATTTTTTTTGGCCTACGTGGAAGTTTTCAGATTGTCCAAAATAGTGCAAAAAATATATATAAGTTGTGTAAGCAAAGATAGCTTCACTATAAATAATCAGCCAGAAATGCAAGAAGAAATTTCTATTTTCAATACTACGGATAGATTTCTGGATTATTTTTGTTACGATTGATTTTTTTTCTTCTTTCTACAAGTTTAATATGAGAATGAAAAGTTGAGCGGAAAATGAATTTCATGAAAATGTTTCATGACATAAACGAGAAGATATTGAGGATGAGAGAAAGTCAAGTGGATGTTTAGTGATGAAAAGTTGCAATAGTTGTGAAAATTTTTGTTCTTTATTTTTGCTGATTTTAGTTTTATGGAATTTTTCACAAATTTGTGAATTTGAAGATTTTGAAAATTTTGTTTCTTGAATTCATGAATTTGAAGATTTTGAAAAATTTTCTTCTTGAATTTGTGAATTTAAAGATTTTAAAAAATTTATTTCTAGAATTTTAAGGTTTTCAAAATTGTTCATAGTTTAAGTTTTAATAAGAATTCTTTAAAATTAAAGATTGTGTGGCAGTTAAAGAGCCGGAAATTGTTAGATTTCGAATCATTTCTTAATTGAAAGCTAAAGTTGCTCATAACAAAGCTTGAAATTAGCAAAGTTCAAAAACTTACTCTAGTAGAGTCGATTCGAACTAACTTCAAGCTATTTTAAAAATTCCAATTTTCAATGTTTTAAAATTTTAAATTTGATTAAAACCAAATGAATTAAATTTCATAAATTGATTAAAAAATTAAAGAACAAAATTAATTGTAATTTAAGTGTTATGGTTAATTTAAATTTGCATCCATCGCCCCCCGTACTCCTCTCTTTTTCACAATTCTTAATATTTTCCATATTTTCTCAAATCTCTCAAAATATTGAAGTTTAATAAAAAAAAAATAATTTATTTCTCAATTATTAAACAAATCTTAAAACATCGAAAATAGATTAAGTTTTGTTTTTCCTTCAACTTTAAATTCGTCTGAAACTCAAAAAAATTCTTCTAAAATCAGCATTTAAATTTCCATTCTTATTCTCATCATCTGTTCACAATTTCTTCTTGACTAAATGAAGCATTATCACCAGATTGACCTAAAACATCCACTATCCACTTATCATAACTACAAAGTGATTCTAAAGTGTAGTTTTTTGTGTGAAAAATGAAGCAACTTAAACCATAAAAAAAGTTTATCACTTCCAGGATCACTTCATAAATAAATTAATGTTGTGACTCTTTCTGTCTTTCATGTTATGGCTATTTTATTGGATATGGATAGGAGCTAGCAGATCTAGCATGAAATATGAAGATTATAAGTTTTTAAAAATATTGGTTTTAAATTAGATTTTCGAAAAGATTAAAAATTGAAATTTATTTTCAAAAATTCTAGAAAATGAAGAATTTGAGAGTTTGAACATTGTGAAATTATTTAAATAAAAATTAAGTTTGAAGATTTTTTTTCAAATTTTATGAAAATTCAAACGTTAAGCAGCTAAAATTTAAGAAAAAAACTAGGTTGTGTCTTTAAATTGGCTAAGACTTCGCAAAAAGCAATTAAAAATCTAAAAGCTAGAAAAAGTTAAATTTGAAAATATAAAAATAATCCAAAAATCCATCGAAAATCAAAAACTGAAAAAAAAAATCAATAAAATAAACTAAATCTTAAATCATCGAAATTTCATAAGCAGTGCTATCAATTTTCATCAACTTCCTTCTGTAGTTTCACCAATTCTTCAAGAAAAAAAATCCGACAATTTATTCGTGAACTGAACAACAAGATTATTTGACATTCAAATGAATTAAGTTGCTAGTTGTATGACAAGAACTTTATTAAATATTTATTATTCATGTGAACATTAACCAGGACCTGCCACAAAAATGTCATATGGAAGCTCAGCTGTAGTTGAACGAAAAAAAAAATGTTTCTGTTGGATTGTGCTGGCATCTACGCTGAATTTTTGATTGCAGACTTTGTGTCTGAATTTTTGAACTTTTTTATTTTAATTATTCTAAATCTTTGAATTTTTTTGAAACATTTTTTTAAATGAAATTTTAAATTATTTTAAAAACTTGTTTAAGTAAAATTTTAAAATGTATTAAACATTTTTTGTACATGAAATTTTGAAATATTTTTAAAATAAAAGATTTAAAAAATTCAAATAAATTTTAAAAAAGATTTAAAAGATTTTAATAACTTTAAGTAATTTGAAAAAATTATTAAAAATCAATTAAAACTTAAAAAAATTTAAAATTTTCAATTTTCAATAAAAAACATTGAAATAAATTTTAAAAAAATAGAAATTATAACTGAAACTGAATCTAAGGGTGTCGCACTTAATATCTTTAAGATTTATTGCATCGAAGGTGATAAAATATAAAATTTATCAAATCTATTGCTTAATATAAATAAATATAAAAGTAACTACCATTGAATCACCGTCAGGATTGAATAAATAAATACAAAATCACAATAATTGTAAAAATATGCGAGCTTTTATGAGGCATAATAATAAAATTACGCAAATTGACCGACAAGAATAATGAAGCAAATTATATTAATTGCTTGTACAGGCACTTGTCAAATGGATCACGATGGAAAAAAATATAAAAAGTTGGCAACAAATCACAAAATGATGAGCAATTAAAAATTATGTCCAAGTTCAAATTTTGTGTTTACAATTTTTTTTTCTCTCCATAAAGTTCAATCACCAGGCATAAAATAATGCAAATTTCAGTCTCCCCCAAAAATAAATATTTTAAAAGAAACTTTAGCTTTAAAGCCGACAAATTTTGCGTGAACAAAAAAAAATAATGACTAAGAAAATAAATTTGTCCGTAAAAACAGCAGACACAGAGAAGAGAAAATGAGAATTAGTCTAATGAATGAAAATTGATGAGCTCTTTCAGGGAAGGAGTGCTCCTATAATATTATAAATTTCAGTTATTTATGGTGTAATTTTTAAGGCAAGAACTTAGCGAGGGAATTTATAAGAAATGCAAATTATGAGTTGGATGACTGGATGATTAAATGACTGGTTGACTAACTAGATGGAAAGGTTAATGACAATTTTCGGTTCGATGACAGATTTACAAGACGATTTGAGAGTTTTTTTTTGGAATGCCATAATGTTAAGTATCTTAAAACACTAGTTGTTGTTGGCTGCTCGGCTTTCTATTTTATTATTTTACTGTTTGAAGACAATTCTAATTAAATATTAAATTTATCAAAAAATGCGCCTTAGCCCCCCTCAAAACTTTAATCCACATCTCAATAATTCCCCCTCTTAATTTTTTCCAAACAAGAATAAAGAAAAGTCATTAGAAAATGAATTGGCAAAAGAAGTATGTAAAAGTCAAATTAATAATGTGTGTATGAGACTTCTTTAAGCAAAAAAGAACGAAATTTATTTACTTAAGAGATCTTTTTTCCTCATTTACATTCGCACTCATTCCATTCAATAACCCGCATCTTCTGTCATGATGATAATGATGCTGATGATGATGATTATAATACGTTTATGTAGATATGAAGGGTGAATACAGAGCGAAAAAAAATTAATTAAAGAAGCTCAGAAAATTAATTTTTCTTCTCCTATTTTTTCTGCCTACTGACTTTGTGTTTAACATCATGAAAAGAAGAAACCTTCCTCGCGATTTCAAATTCATATTTATGCATAGCGCATCCGGAACAACGGATTTTTTTTGTCTCTCGTTTCTGTGTTTTTGTGGTGAAATTTGAATTTCTTTAGAATTTTTTTTTGTGAATAATCGGATTTGAGAAATTTTGTTCGGGTATAATTGTGCTGTGTGAAAATATTGTGGCTTGATATCTTTTTTTCTGTGGTTTTATTTGACTGCTGTGAATAGACTGAAGGATGGGCTCATCTGCTAGGTTGTGACCACGACAATTAAAATATTGCAATTTGGGGAATTGTTTTTTTTCTTTTAGCTTGAACAGTTCTTGGATAAATTTATGAATTATATTAGATTATTTTCAATATTTTTGTTGAGATATTGATTCTTGGTGAGCAATAAAATTCAGATTGGAAAACCAATTTAAAGACAATAATACAGAGACAACGTGTGACTAGGAATACGATTACTATTCAATAAAAAAATATAAAATCCCGAAAATTGAATTTAAAATTTCTAAATATGCTTAAAATTTAAATTTTTCAAAAAACCCTAATTTCAATCAAAAAGTTTTAATTAATTATTTTACATCAATTCACAAGTCAAATTTAAAATATTAAGTATTTAATTAAAAGTAATTTGTAGAAGAATTCAAATTTTAAATGTGATTAAAATAGATCCTCATTAATGAGAAAATTATTTGAAATTAGCTACCTGCAAAATTTTCAAAGAAAAGTAAATACAATTTAGTGTGAGAAAATTCCGTTCTTAGAAAAAGAGCTTCGTGTAATTTTCAAAGGAAAACTCTTCATTGAGAAAATAGCTTTTTTTTTTGGTATTCTTCATGTTGATGCTTTTATCATTTTTGCGTTTAAAAATATAAATAATCTTTTTTTTGATTTTTATGAAACAATTTATATTTTAAAATTATCTATTTTTTGAATTTTATTTAAGTTTTGAAATATTTTATTTTTTCAAAATATTTTAAACATCCAAAATAATTTTTATTCATTAACGATTGTTGAAATTGATGAATTTTTTAAGTTTTTCAAATGTTAAAAAAAATAATTTCATATTAAACTTTCAAAAAAATTTGTTTTGAATTTGAATTTTATTTTTTTTATATCATATTCACACAAATTTTCAATTTTTTTTTTAAATTTAATGAAAAGTTTTGAACAAATATAAAGTAAATTTTATGTTATTTTTAAATTTAAATTTATTTTTTAAAATTAAAATTTTAAACAGTCCTAATTAATTCATTCAACCTTTTAACTCCCAAACCATTGACTTTTCCAGCATAATAACCATAAATAATAATATTATGAATTCTAATTCAAATCTCTCTCACACCCCCTCAACGTATCCCTTATTCTCATTAGAATTCTAATTTTAATACCAAAAACTACAAGCAAACATTTTTTCATCCAAATACCCCAAATTTATGCATAAATTAGGGTTTCTGAAGCCGTTAACGGAAACGGAAAAACAGCCGTTTTTCAGAGAAAAATAAAAACGGAAAACGGCTGTTTTTTTCTAGCCGTTTTTTACGTTTTTCGTTTTCAGCTCGTGAAAATTTAAGGTTCGGAATAAAGTAATATTAACTCCAATAATTCTTTCATACTCATTAAATTTAAGTTGTTAAGTTTTGTAACGACCACTTGATGTTTAAATATTTTTAAAGTTTGAAGTATCCTGTTTTTTTTTTTGTTATAAGCTAGTAGCTTAATTATAGAAATTTTGCTATCTTCGTTATCGTCTCGATTTTATTTCATCGACAATGTCATTAGGCATTGAAACTAATACTTAAAAAGTTGAAAAAGATTAATTAAACTTTATTTTCGGTAGTAGCTTAGTAAAGATTACAAAAAATTTTCAAATTCAAAAAAACTTTACTAAGCTAGTAGCTTAGTAACGAGGAGTAGCTTATAACGAGAAAACAGGGTGTGAATAAAAGTGTTTTTAGACACAATACACTGTAACAAGTTCTTTTTTTGAACAATTTCAGTATGTGACTAAAACCGTGCATAAAACACAATTTCGGTAGAATTAAAAAAAACGGACCCGTTAACGGCCGTTTTTTGGAAAAAAACGGAAACGGCCGTTTTTTAAAAATGCCGTTTTTCAGAAACCCTATGCATAATAATATTATTAAGCGCGCGAATTACAGACATAATACCAAAATTAATCTCCTTTCATTTTTCCTTTATTCTTGACTAATTTTTATAAATGAAAAACTCATCATTATCATAAATATCATCAAAAAAAAATTGTTTTTGTGCCATTCAATCCCGAAAAATTTGTCAATTTAAAAATAATTGCTTAATTGTTGTGTTGTAGATACGAAAAAAAAAAATTAAATAAATATAAAGTCATTGAGATAGTAAATGACATAAAGCGATGGAAATAGAAAAGTTATTAAATCTTTTCAACTCCGTTTAAGATTTATGAAGGAATCAGTTATGAAAAAAATTATTTGATAATGGATAAGGGTCATTCATAAGTAAGGGTACCAGATTGAATTTTATTGAATAGTTTTGTTTGTATTTTGGAAGAATTAGCTATTATATGTTTGAAAAATTTTGCCAAAACCTAGCACATGGTCTATTTATAGGTTATGTCTTAAGTGGTAGGGATAAGAACTTTTGCTGTGAAAACTTAAGCTAAGAGCTTTACAATACTCAATTCTAAAGTAAATTTGCACCTATAATCATTTTGTAGAAGAGTTGACAGGAAAGAGGGTCCAAAAAAATCCAAATTTTTCCAATAAACATCACTTTTAATCAACCCCATAGATACCATCAAGAATAGAAGGCGGAGTGCGATTGAGACACACAAAGAGTCAATCTCATGTCAAATAATAATAATAAAAATATCATTTTTCGATCTGTGGAAAGGATAATAGAAGAAATGTCTCCTAACGGACGGAGACTAGATGAAAAATCTGTTTTTGATTTCTTAAAATCATGACTGATTTCATCTCCTCCTTCTTTCTTCTGCTGCTGCTCATGTGTATGTGAACTCTAGTCTCCTTTCTTATTTTCATTATTTTTTTTTTGTTGTTTGTCATTGTTAAACTTTTCACGACTTATGAGATGATTGAATAATGGAGACGAAAACTTTTTCTTTCTTTAGTTGATGTATGGAAAATCTACATATGCTGCATGATTTTTGTTGTATGGATGGTGTGTATAGAAATAAATGACTGATTCATTGAATCAAAGAGTATTCAAACTTACAATGCGATACTGGAAAGAAATTATCAGGAGATGAGTTTGAGGATGGGTGGATCAAGGCGTCATGTTGATGGATTTTTTTGGGAATTTTTTATGGATCATTGATTCAATTTTGAGGATGGAAATGCATGGTATGTGAGTTAAGCTTTAATAGTGACTTTAAAACAATCTCAAATAGCGCATAGGTTAGAAAAGTCGCGAAATAGTGGCAGAATGTAGTTGTGAGGCTAGCACAGAGCTAGATTCGATAAAATCCAGATAGTCAGTTTCATACCAGGCTTGTTGTAATTATTCTTGCTACAACTAGTGCTATTCGGGGATCAACATTTAAATAAAAGTGGATCAGTTGAGAAAAGAAGCTTTTAAATGAATTTTTCTAGAATAAAGAATCGAACACACGTCCTCCACTGATTCAACTTCCATTTTTCAAGTCGCATGCTCGAATAGCAGGGGTGTAGCCAGGAATTTGAAGAGGGGGGGGGGGCAAAAAAAAATTAAATGTAAAATTCAGCGAATGGGGGGGATTTTTATGAATTTTTCATAAAACGTGATTACGCGCTTGCCGAATAGCACAAGACAGATAATCATCGATGTCCTCAAGTTATCCATATCGTCCCAATTATCCAACTTGTGTTACTCGGGATGACATGCAACTAAATCATGTCCCACAAAATATCCTGTTAAAGATATATCCTAATCATTCAGTAACTAGGACAAAAAGCGTCCCACTCCTCAACATTTTTTCCATTCACCCCTCAAAAACTCCATTGCAATGCAAGCCAAAAATGCCACAAAAAAAAATATGTAACACACAAGACGAGAAGAGACTGATGAAGGAGCAAAAATAGGAGAATTATTTTGTGTTATTATCGAAAGCAAACGAGAAGGAAATAGCACACAGAGTCAATGGATATAAAAAAAAATAGTAGGAAAAGATGATGATACAAAAAGTGATAAATTATGATTGAGATGAAAAATGGGGATTTAGAAAATTATGATGATAATAATTGATGAAAAGAATGAAAATACATCAATAGTTAAGGGTGGGATGTACAGCATTACAAGCATCTATTTCTGTTCCTACATAGCATGATGGTGTGAGTCAGTTTTATGTACATATGACCACAAAAATAAATATAGACGTTGTTAACTTTATTATTATTATTGTTAATGTTTTACAATTAAAAAACTATATATGAGAATGATTGTACACGTATGGTACGGCATAGAGCTGAGAATTTATTATTCATCTGTCATTATTTTTATAACATGAATATGAATAAATATAAACTAGCTAAAAGTTTCATTCTCTCAATAAACCGTAATTTTTTTTTTTTGGGTTCTACAACACCATAAAATTTATTTTTATATTTTACCAGCCCCCCCCCCCCCAATTCCAGGGTGGCCGACATACATACTCACATACTCAGAAACTTTAGTTAAAAAATGAATATAATCGTCATCATCATAAGGCAAAAACGAGTTTGCATTATGAACAAGCCAAATTCATTCGAAAGCATATAAAGGGGGAGGCAAGCTATCGATTATAAAAAAAAAAATAATAATTTTTCATTTCTCCCTCTGATTTGCATTTTTTTTCTTTCTTTTCTGCTATTCTATTTTTCATTCGTTAAAAAAAATATTTTTTTCCTGTCATAATTCAATAATGCTATTGATGGTGTAGGGAGTTGGAGAGTGAGAAGGATGGAGACAATAAGTTAGAGGAAAAGAATGCAGGATGATATATATTTTATTATATTATTAGGCTTTTTAGAATTTAGATCTGGAATAAAATAGTATAAAATTTTTTTATGGTAATTTGACGGTTCGATAATTAAGAATTTCGGGTATAAAGCGCATTTTTCTAAGTTTGGGTAGTCTAAATTAAATAATATTCCGGAAATTAAGCACACTAGCTACTGGTGATTCTACTAGTCAAATCAGTTACTAGTCACACTAGCTACTAGTCACACTGGGTCTTTGTCATACTAGCTACTATTCATCCAAGCTACAAGTCACACTAGCTTTTAGTCATACTAGCAACAATTCATACTAGCTACTAGTCATACTAGGTTCTTGTCACACTAGCTACTAGTCACACTAGCTCCTAGTCACACTAGTTACTAGTCACACTAGCTACTTGTCATATTAATCTATGAACATAGTCAGCTCTTGTTGCATATAAGCTGACATTTTGCAAAATTTCAAATCAAATGACTAACATCTATCATCTTCGAAATATCCTCTACTTGCCCAAAAAAAGCCTAGTCAACCTGTTACTACAGAGTCTCAATCCTTAAATTAAGGAGAACAAACCCATATATAAGCCTTTAATACGCCCGTCTCACTCTTCCTTCAATCCAAACTCCAAACTAAACTAAAAATAAACACACTCTATTTTCAAACTCCATCTCCATCACCCCTGAAAAAAAATAGAAAACTCAACCAACTCAAATAGAACACGTAACACAATTTCACACCTCGTGTTGCTCATTGTTGTTATTAAATTGTCGTAATTAATCAAAATTAGATATCGAACAGAGAATATTTCGTGCATTGAAAGGGAGTATTTGAGCTGCATTAGTCCTTAATGATTTTTTATTGTCGAAGCCTTTTGTTATCCGAGGTCTGATCTAATTTATTGTAAATTACATTAGTTGTGGGAGGGTGGAAAAAGGGTTTTAGAAAGACGTGGAAGTGTCAGTGGTCTTGTGGAGCTTCATTTATTTTTCTGAGGTCTGATCAGCTATCAATTTCTAGATAAAATTATAAATAAACACTAAACTCCAAAAAAATCACCCGCAACTGCCAAATACACCCCAAAATCCAACTCACACCACTCCACAAGCCCTCAAATATCCTCAAGACTTAATATTAGAAATTAGCATCTACTTTTGCTAATGATAAAATGACATGATGAGCGTTTTTCTTTTTGTTTGCGTGTTTCATCAAATTAACATTTCACGTCTTAAGAGCCACAATCTTAACCAAGCCATACAATTTGTAAGCAAAAATAATTCTGTCTAGAATTGAACACAAAAAAGAAGGTTCGTACAAAATAAGCTGCCAAATTGTACGTGCTCTATGAATTTTTAAAATGCTTCTGTCTTTTCACACATATCCGTACTTATGAAAGCTTTTTATTTTAAACTTTTTATGTTGAGTATTGTGCAAAAAAGGGCCAAGGATTTTACTGAGTTCAAGGATGCCTTTTATTGGTGATTTTTTTTTTTGATCGGAAGTGTGTGAAGCAGTGTATGACTTTTTTTTTTGATGTCCAGTGGGTGTTTTTCACACTCATGATCTAGAATTGAAACTTAGTCAACTGTTAATGTTACTACATGGGTCATGACTGATTTCTGGTGGGCGTGTGGTCTCTGAAAAGTGTTGGCTTCTAGCTTAACTAGTCGATTTCATATAGTGGACCAGCTAGCACTCAACTAGCTAGTATCCTTGCCAAATTGCTCTTAACAGAGCTCGAAGTCAATGTAAATTTCGAGTCAACTTCGAGCTCTGCCTCTTAAGCTATCATATCACTAATACCAGATTGTCAATGCACAGGCGAGTAGCCAGAGGGGGTCTTGTCCCCCCCTTAAACGTTTTGAACTGGAACGAGAGCACGTCCTAAAACGCTTAAGAGGGGGGCAATACCCTCCCGGCTACGCGCCTGCCAAGTCAGCAAAATACAAACTCTCAAGAAACAGCACGAAAAAAAATCCAAACTAGTTCCAAATGTTAATGCCAATTACCAAAATGTTCATAAAATTGCATCATCCTATGCTTCAAAGCATAAAAAAATCATCATTTTCATAAAGCAGCATGCTTACTCACTTGCCACATGAATAGAGCAATTTTTATCTGAAGTAGCAATGAGGCTTAGCTGAAAAATGTTGAGGACTAAAAAGAAATCGAGAGAAATGAAATGAATAGAAGTTGAAAAAATATCGTAAAAATTGATTGGAGACAACGGCTGGAGTTATTTTATACACATGAAAAGATTGAGAAACGTCTCCTATTCATAATCGTCTAAAATAGATTCATTCATGCATGCAGAAACTCTCGAGACTCATGAGATGGATATGAATAATATATTTAACCCCCTTCTCCCTCCTTACTCTACAAATACAAAAATATGAACCAATCAATTTAATGATATTGCGAATGAATAGACGATTGAAATAGATAGTTGATAATATTTTTTATTTCGGCCTAATGGAACTCTATGTCTCTACATTCTTGTGCCTTTTTCTTTCTCTTACCACCCAATATCATCAACATTATCCTTTATGCCAAGCTCTTAGTTTACTTGTAAAATTATTCACATTTCGTCATATCCAAAAGCATGGGTGGGGGGCAACCTCCTTCTGAGTAGGCTGGCCATTGGTTTTTTCTGATTTTTGGCGGTCAAGAAGCGGGACATGTCCAGATTTGAGCTCTGAAAAAGCGGGACTCAACAAATTTTCACACAAAAATAGGTTCTACAAAGCAGGACATTAAGGATCTAAGGCGGGACTGCTCAAAAGTTAGATAGCCTTCATCTAAGTGGCAAAGATTCCTCAATTTTCAAAGATTTTTTGAGAATAAAAATCTTATAAAAAATTCTTCTCCCCCACATCGAAAATTGTCTAGATACATCCCTGTCGCATAGCATAAAGTATGGCGTGGAAGGAAACAAAAAAAAAAGTGAAATTTATTATCGTGCTTAAGTGAATATTTTTGAAATATTTCATTAAACATACGCGCATCGTTTTCAATGATAATTTCAATGTTATGAGTTATAGACTCTCGTATGTCTACAGCCATACAATTTTTATATTATTTTTTTGTGTGCTCTTTTCTCCGCCTATATACAATAAATTTTTTTGAGATCAAGTCAGGTCTACATGGATGGATGGATGGATTGTATATAGAATGAGAATTTATATAATAACAGATGATGAGGATGTAAAGAGGATATTGAAAAGAGAAAAACACTCGTACGTGAAAGCTCATTATGATCAAAGAGAATATGTCTGGTTATTTTTTCCATTATCCTCTTTGTGTAGCACGCAATGGATAAAAAGAGCTGAAAAAAGTCAGAGTTTTGAGGCGAAGGGGTGTATTTAGGGGAAGATAAGAGCTTTGAGGTTTTTACTATATTATTGGGGGATCTCTCCTTATTTGTAAGGGTCTATCCTAGATTGTAAGAGCCTACACAAGTCTGTGAAGGTCTATACTAATCTTTCGAGGGTCCATGCTTGTTTATGGAAGTCTTTATTGGTCTGGAAGAGTGTATGCTAGTTTATGGAAGTCTTTATTGGTCTGGAAGAGTGTATGCTAGTTTATGGAAGTCTTTATCAGAATGTGACAGTCTATACTAGTTTGTGGAAAGCTTCATCCATCTAGGAGAGTCTAAACTAGTTTGTGGAAGGCTTCATCAATCTAAAAGAGTCTAAACTAGTTTATAAGAGTCTTTATCATTCTCGGAGAGTCTACACTGGTTTGTGGAAGGCTTCATCCGTTTAGGAGAGTCTACACTAGTTTGTGGAAGGCTTCATCCGTCTAGGAGAGTCTATACTAGTTTGTGGAAGGCTTCATCCGTCTAGGAGAGTCTACACTAGTTTGTGGAGGTCAATATCAGTCTAGGAGTGTTAAAACTAGTTTATCAGAGTCTTTAATAGTCTATAAAGACCAATGAGAGTCTTCTGTGAAGATCTCTGGATGTCTATGTAAGACTATTAGGCACTGTAGGAGCTTTTAAGTCTATGTAAGAGGTCCAAATGCCCACCTTATTGTCTATAGAGATATAAAGGACTCCTATGAGGTCAATGAGATCTAATCAAGCCCTGCCAGTGTTGCAAATGTAGATGTCTACACTAGATGAAGAATGTAGATTCTTCAATAGTTTTTGTCTAGCTAAGAAACTTTCTTCATAAAGATCGATTTTACATGTAGAAAGAAAAAAACCATCTACATGTAGATTGTGTCTACATGTAGAATCTGTCTACATGTAGATTTGATGTAGATGTCTATAATTCTACATTTTTTCCAGGTCTACATCAGAGAAGAATGTAGAATCGTAGACATCTACATTAAATCTACATGTAGACAGATTCTACATGTAGACACAATCTACATGTAGATGGTTTTTTTCTTTCTACATGTAGAATCGATTTTATGAAGAAATTTCTGTCTCAGAATTTATCTGATCCAGACAAATGGCCAGAATGCAACACTGAGCCCTGCACAGGCCTTTTCTTTAATAAAACCCATCAAAATTTCAATCTTAACCCCTGACTCTACACCCTTTAACAAAAAAAAAAAAAAATCAGCCTTGTATCAATACGTATGCCTATAAGGCAATAAAGGTGTGAAGCTTTTTTTTTATTTATCTCATGTATGATGTTATAAAAGCTCAGATCTAGCATCATAGCTGCCTGTCGATATGCTATATATGCCGTGTATGATATGATGATGCATAAAAGGAATAAAAAAGTAGTAAGCTTTTATACGTGCTTACTACATCAATTTATGTGGTATTTTGTTTGTTTATATTCCGTTGAACTGTTAAGGAATATTCTTTTTATATCTGTAGACTAAATAAATAGATATCTGAATTATTTATGTAGACATAAAAAATTGACAATAAAATATATATAAAGGCAATGAAAAGAGTGCCTTTAATTTTAAGGAATAAAAAAGTCGGGAAGTTTTAAGAGGCTAGTGAGCGTAAAATAAAACAAAAAAAAATATACAGCAAGAAATAATAAAAGTGTGATAAATTGTGGAAGGCCTTGAACTTCCGTGATTATTTGTTTGTTGTTGTTTCAGTTTGTGGGATGAAAAGAAGTGCCAAGAATTCTTTGTGTCGAAGATTAAGGTAGCTTAATCTTCTTTGCCTTAGTGAAAAGTTCAACCACCTCCCCCCTCCCTCGCCCAAATCTCCAATAAACCAATACCCCCAACTCCCCTCAAACACGGAAGTCAAGAAAGTTCTCGAAATACTTTTTCAACGTGCAAAAAAAAAAAAAATAGAATAAATCGAAATCATGCAATTTAATCCTTTTTCAGCCATCGAAGCGAAATAATTCAGTATGTGAGGGTGAGGAGAAGAGCATAAAAAATAATATTTACATGTCGGATTGCGCTCTCTCACTCTGTGTGTCTGATTCAAGTGGAAGCAATATAAAATTTATTTATATATCCTGGAATCTGAACAAAGCAAAAAAATCATAAACAGAGATTAAGAAAGCACATAAAAAATTTATTTAAATTTCTCAGCGAACCTATTTATCTCATTTCTCGTAATGTTTTCATTTCTCTCCTCGTTTTCTTCATTTCATTCAGAATTTTGTACTTTATGGGGTTTATTTGTTGGATAATATGTTTATGGTTGATGTTTCTCTTTAGCAGCATTCATGCTATGAAGACGTAAGGTCGACGCATAAATGTGCGCGCTTTCATGAAGAAAATTCATTGTTTGTGCCTTACAATTTCTTATTTTGTTCAGGATTCTATTGATTTTTGAGAAATGCAGGCAAATTTAAATGTTTTTTACACATATTGAATTTAAGGATTTATCTGGAATTTTCACTCTCAGTGGATACACCATTGGGATAACAGTATCAGGGGCGTAGCCAGGAATTTGAAGAGGGGGGCAAATTTTTTTTTGTATGGAAAACTTTAAGAAGCGGAGGGGGGGGGGGGGGTTGGGGATTTTTTCGAGTGTTTCATAAAATCTCTAGCAAAATGAAGAAATTTCTCAAGACGAAGGGGGATTTGTCCCCCAAATCCCCCCCCCCCCCCCTAGCTACGCGCCTGAACAGTATGAAGTCGACAAGACACAAGAACCACTCTTGTGTATGTTTCAATGGTTTACCTTCTTATTAACCATAGTGAGTGAGTATTACTCAATAAACTACTTATTGAGCTCAGGTTCAAGCTAGTGATTGCATTAGCTTCAAAACATTCGTAGACAATCCCTTTCGTATGTTACAAATTTGCTAGGGTTTTTTTAGGAACAATAAGCCCAAAATCAACCCCCCCCCCCCCTAAAATTTTCCTTTCTTACAAAAAAAGTTCAACCCCCACTCCTCTTGAAAACTTTCTGGCTACGCCCCTGAAAACGATAGTCAAAAATTTATTCTATCAAGTTTTGAACCTACGACTGCTATAAATGTGTTGCAGCAATTACAAATCGATTTATTGTTTCAATTTTTGATATTTAGCTACTTCAACTGATGTAAAATTCTATAGCCGACGCTAAATCTCAATTCTCGTCATTTAAAAATATTCTAATCCAATCCATAGCTTGTAATAGCATTCATTAAATTGCCATTAATTTTAATGACACTAAAATCAAAAAGGAAATGCGCTAATTTCATTTTCAATGCATATAAAAATAAAGTTCAGTTCCTTTCTGGTTCTTATCAAAAAAAGAGTACAAAAAATATCCTTAAAGTCATAAAAATGAGGCACACAAAAAATCAATCTCATTATCAAAAAAATATAAATGTCCTCACAATTTGAGGAACGAGAACGAATTTTTCTCTTTTATTGTCAACAGTTTTATTAGAGCAACTAAGGGTGTAGGAAGACAGAAAAGGAAGGCAAAAGAAGCTAAACAAAGAGCAAAAGGAAGGAAAGAAACTTTCTTTCACTCAAATTTTTTTTTTGAGGAATGAGCAATAATCATTTTTTAGAGCAGCAGCAACAACAACAAAAAAAAAAAATATGAAAAATTGTTTCAAAAAAGGGAAATATGACAAGTTGAAATAATTTTCATTTCAGAATGAGCACAAAAAAGTTTTTTTTTTTTTTGAGAGAGAATCAGCAATGCTGTTATTTTGCTTAAGGGGTTGTTTGTGGATGAGGTGCATTGGAAAATTGATTTTATAAAATTGTTTAAACTTTTTAGGGGCCGTTCACTTATGACGTCCAGGGGGGGGGGGGGGGGGTCAGCAAGAAAAGAACAATAGAAATTCCTGGAAATCTATTATTCTTTTTTGAAAAATGACCGTTAATTTCGGACGTCATAAGTGAACGACCCCTTTGTGAAAAGTTGCAATCTGTCACAGGCAGTCATCTGTCACATGCAATAACAGGTCACTTATATTTTAACAGTCAGTGCCTGTGACGCGCTGTGCATGTGACGGGCAGTGCCTGTGACAGTCAATATTTTTACTACCTGTCACAGGCACAGATCTGTCAAATCTACCCACAGATATAACAGATCTATGACGTATCTTTGCCTGTGACAGGCAAAAACAATAACCAAAAACAATATTGCCTGTCACAGGCACTGCTCTATTAACAGACAATATCTGTGACAGATCTGTCACCTGTGTCTGTGACATGCGACCATGTATCGCAACTCTAGTTTTGTGGGAGTGCAAAATAGCTTTATCTAGCTCTTGCATGATGCAAGAAAAGAGTTGCTTGAAAAAGACTAGCTTTTCTGCTTATAAGCTTCCCTGGTACCAGATAGATATCGAAGATCGCTCGTAGGTAAATTTCAATGAATCTATCGTGCAGCCCGTCCCTTAAGCTGGTCACTCCTTCTCTCTTTATTCTTAAAAAAGGCTAGACATCATTTCTAAACAACCCCCTCAAAATTCACCAAAATATGTTATATCTTCCACCAACATTCCTTTCATTTTAATTTAAAATGTCAAAAATTAGTATGAAAAATTATCTCAACTATTAGTTTTGTCATTGACTTTCGGTTCCATTATTTGTCAGTAATTTTCTCGAATTTATCAAAAAAACTATTTGACAAATTGTCTGTCATATGAGTTTCATATTTATTTTGCTGTGAGCCCCCAAAAAAATGTAGAATTTTTCACCTGTACAAAAAAAGCTATGATAAAACTTATTTCTATGTCATAAAACATATACATACAAAAAACATTTGAAATATGAATATTCTGTTTGTGAATTTTAAAATCGATTTTTTTTATTTCAGAATTTTCAGAACAAAAAAAAAGCTTTCAATATTTAAAATATTCCACTACGAAGGCAAAATTGACACAAAAACCGATTTTTGTAAAAAAAAAGTAAAAATTTCTATTCACATAAAGGGTCGTTAACTAATGACGTACAGCATTTTGAGGGGGGAGGCTTATTATTTTATGATAGCTCTAAGAAATGATTTTAATATTAATTTTGAGAATAAATACGATGAGGAGTCTATAAATCATGTTTTTTCACAGACATCATAAATGAACGACTCCTAAGCTTTTTTGGGGACAATTTATCTTTTGGAATTTATTAGGCAATTTGAGTTTTACGCAGCAAGATACTTCCAATAAAAATAAAAATGTAAAACAATGCATAACTCGTTGTATTGTGTCCGAATTTTTATTTTTTTCATAGCCACAGAATAATAGAATGTAATTTTTTCGCGTATGTGTGGGCTGATGGTGGGTATTGTTCGGTAAAATCAGAAGCTTTATTGTTAGAAAGCCGGTTGGGATTGTCGATAGGATTTGTTGTGGTGTTTTATTTGATTTTTTTTTGGAGTCATATTTGAATTTTTTATATGAATTTGAATATTTTTGATTTGGGGTTAATTTGTAAATTGAAGTCAATATTTTCGTTCTTATCTTTTAATGTTAAGTTGCAACCTCTATTTAAGGTTGTCTTAAGAGTCATTTTTGATCAACATCCTTCAAAAAATAGAGGGCAGAGGGTAGAAAATTACAAAAATGTTTCTGCTGTATGGAAGTGACGTTGGCAGGAAGCGTAGCCATGATTTTTCAAGAGACTTGGCTACGCCCTGGGCTTAAGTAATTTTTAAAGTCAAAACCTAGTAAGCATCGCCAATGCAGCGACAGAGATGAACACAAAAAAAAACTTCATTTATAAATTGCCCCCTAGACTTGAACTTTCGTTTTGATCTTACATTTCCAGACAATTGTATGAGCCTAAGTAGATCAACTCAATGATTCAAGTCACAGTTTCATAATGTAAACTGAAAATTTTGGGAGAACAAGGTTTGACTTCTATTAGAAAAAAGAGAAAAGCAATTGTAATTTCTCATTTAAAAATAATACTTTTGTGTGAATGTTGGACTTCCTTAGCGCCCCTAGCACCCCATCTTGGTCACATCCCTTTTAAGACTGACATAACAATTGCTGGCTTAAGAAGAAACACATAAATACAATCAATTGTCTTTAACGATGCAAAACGATTGAGCATTTCCTAATATGACCCCAAGGAAAAATTAAATAAAATGAGCTTTGCAACTTTTTCAATAAGAATTTCATGTAAAAAGCAGTGAACAAGGGATCATCTCATGATCATGATGAACGACAATTCTTAAAAACTATTCGACATCTTTGACATACCTGACTCACTCCAAACTACACCCCAATAACTTCTAGCTCACTTAAACTAATCTTCAAAATTTATGTTTCACAAAACATATATCAAACTTCTTGTCTCTAGCAACAGAAAGAGCTTTTGAACATAAAAAATGAATTTTTATTTTATTTCATCTATCTGACTGAGGTAGAGCAGATGAGACATGAGATATAACCATTGTCAAGTTCATATAAATATTTCAAAGCTTTATCGAAAAAACTTTTACTATACAATCCTTCCAAGAAGTTCTTTTCTTTGATAAAAAAAAATTGCATTCAATATATTCTGAATTATTGTACAAGTGTAAGCACATCCAGAAATTTATTTAAAAGTCTCGTAACATTTATCATCATTATAATATTCATTCGCAATAATAAATGTATTTCAATTGCATTCAATAAGGGCATATATGGAATATTAACATCATTTTTTGTTCTCTTAGTGACGGATATGAATGTAAAGATGCATGTTGGGATGAGTTATTGCATATTTTCATATTTCATTTGCTTTTTATGATTTTTTGGGGTGGATTAAAAGTGATTTTTAAGATAAAATGTGATTTTTTGGGATCTGGATCGTTGAAGGTCTGTCTGTGCTAGGATCAGGAGTATCAAGTGCCAAATCGGCTCCTTCTGATCAAAACCCTTCTTCCTAACAATTCTAGGACCAAATTTTACCCTAAACCCATTATTTCAAGAGTCACACAGCTCCAGACCCCTTTAAACCCCCTCCGTTAAGTCACCCATCACCTCTGCACGACCCAATATATTATCATTTCACAATTTTTTAACCGCATTTTTGAAAACTTGTTTTCGAAAAGGGAGCTTAATAATGCACTTTATTCGTTCGTTTGCTCGGCTGTGTAAGCATAAAAACTTTGTAACCAGACATCCTTGAGAGCTTGGCTTTGTTTAATTAGATCAGTTCTAGCTAGTTATTGACCGATTGAACAGTTAAAAGTCTTAAAACAGTGTATTTATACTATAATTAATGATTTTTTTATTTCATATGAAAAACACGTGATGGATGCGTTTAGAAAATTGAATTATTTTCTACCGTTGTAAAAATTGTAATCAGGGTGCGTTCAGAAAAACCGTTAAATGATAAACCCATTCATTTTTTATATTAGCATTCATTATAATTATTTGTTAACTTCACTAAAATTAATGATTTCTAATCTTCTAATGATCTGTAAATGAACGCAAAATAATAAGATAATCAAATACTGATCGCTGCGTCAAAAATGCGCTGAAGTCCCTCGATCAATAACACGAGGACTTTTGTAATTTTTTTATGTATGTGACACAATAATTTCACTGAATATATTACTGAGGTGGGTGACGAAAAAAAAATTGTTATGATGCTAGAAATAAATTGTTTCCAACGATGATGAAACATTTTATAAAGTTCGTTAAAGTAATTTTTCATATGCGACCATTGATCCAAATTTCTTTTTTATGCTTCTTCTCGTCTTTTTTATTTCCACCTCCTGCTCCACTGTTCATTTTCACTTACCTTATTTACTGCTGTATTCGGTTGCTACTTCTTTTGTTTTGTGCTGCTTCACTCATATTCAATTTTTTTCTGTGTTAGGCTTCACAAAGTAAAAGTTGGAAAATTGGTTGGAATGTGGTTTTACGTGAGTGAGTTGAGCGCGCTTTTCTCGAAGGTTTTTGGGTTTGTTGAAGATTTTCTGTGATAATTAAAGCATCTGAACGTCTGGCTGCGTCTAAAAGCATCACACATTTTGTTTTAAACATTGATTCTCTATTAAGGGTGTCTAATTGATGTAAGCATCACACCAGTTATAAAAGATTTTTAGCAGAAGTAACACTATTTGGTACGTCAGTTGTCATGAGTCAAAGTTATCGATGCAAAAAATCATAGTTCATCCATTTTTAAGGAGTAGGTTCAATTCCCATATAAAGTAGATTTATAACTAGACTTGCTAAGATAGCTTAAGCTACTTGTAAGCTTGGCAATTGTTGAATGGCTCTAAGAACATGTATAGAACATATAAGCCTTAGCACGAGTCTGGTGGTTCAACTATCTGTATGTATATTATGGATAGCCAAAATAATGCAAGCACCTAGATGGGCGAGTGGCTTAGAAGTCAAAGATCATCATATTATGAAGTCTCACGTTCGATTCCTATTAACCCCAACTAGTTCTACATTACTAAGCAGCAGTGATGGTCAACCCATGTGCCGTTGCACAAAAAAGGTTAGACACCACTGCTATAAAGCAGTTTTCTTAAAATCCACAACAATCTGATAATTATAGTTATTACTACACGTATTGACAATCCAAATAAAGTCACCAGACACTTCAAACCAGAATTTTCTATCAAAAACAACCGCGCTAATAATAAAAGGTGCTCAAAAAACCACACACACATGCATAAAAAACCACAATGTACCAACCTACCCACCTACCTTCCTACCTATCAGCCATATATTATATGAATGCTCTGTGGCTTTGCAATTTTTCTGCTGCTAGAAGAATGAAAAAGTAAAAAAAAGGTGAAATTCAGGGTGAAAAATGTGAGTTAAGTTAAAGCATCACCAGATTATGTGTGAGAGAAAAAAAAAATTTAATTCATTCATTCATTCTCTTTTCAATTCATTTCTACAATCATAGCATATATGCTCTACATGTGGCAAACGTTAAAGGTAAAATAGAAATTCAAAGCCATGTGGGGTGAAGTCTTCCTCCTTTTATCCATTATTCTCGGTGTATGAGAATGTAATGTAGATTGATTTAATTTTCTTTGATAAGCACAAAAAGCCATAATATTACATCTAAATCTCTCTTCTATTTGATTTTCTTATTCTAAATTAGTGTAATATCTGTTTCAAGTCTTTCTTTGCTGTGGGAAATATGGCGTATGTATTGAGAATTATGGTCGTAATATTTGAATATTGATATCCTATATGAATTGTCATTTATTTTTATATTTCTGAAGGGTGGAGGCTGTTTGATCTTTTATTGAATTTTCCGGGCTACTTCATAGCTTTTATTGGGATTTATATGGATGAATGGGTTATGTTTGTGAATTTTATGTAAAATATTCTTGGGTGATGCTTTAATTTGACTTGGTTTAGATGTATGATGTGCTTTGAGTGTTGTGTTATGTCTTTAGGAGCTCTTAAAGTAAATGTGATGTAGTTAAGTTGTATAATCCTCTGTTAGTGTGACTCCAATGTGCATTAGGGGGGAGGGGGCTGAATAGATCTGTACTCAGGTTTGTAGATGCGTAGAGGGGGGAAGGGGAGGGGGGTGTTCTGGGTCATTTCGCTATTTTATTTGAGTCATAAAGTTTGCATTAGATTTCTTTTTGAACTGACCCCCCCTTCCAAATAATGAACCCCCCCCTCCAAATAATGACCCCCCTCCCCCATAGTCAACTTTTCCCTTTTCAACTTCAGACTCAATAATCCCTCATTCAAATGAGAAATTAATTTTCATAATTTTAATGATCCTCAATTCAGTAATGCATCTCTTCCCATCTCATTCTTACAACTTCCATCATTATCCAAAAAGAATTTTCCATATGCATACATGCTAGTAATTTGCTTCATTATTCAAATAAAATACTACATTTTAACAATTTTTATATTTCCATAACTTACTACTTTCTCATTTGATGATCCGGAACATATCGGATTGCAAAACTTTGCATTTGAATGCCTCGATTTATGTGCTATACTGAACTCTGTAGATTTTCTACGTAACGTTCTGAAAATTTTAATTGGAATAATTTATATATGTTTTTTTGAGACAGTTGGTACTAATTGTTTCGAAAAGTTTTTGGAAGTATTATTTTTTTTTTGGTTCTTTTACAAAAAAATGGGAAATGAATGCATTCATACGAAAAGTGGGAATTTACTCGGTCAAATGAATTGCGGCAATGAAGTTACTATTAAGTTTTTGAGAGGTTTGGTTGAAGCACATACTGGAGTTATTTGGATTGAAAAATGTGGATTTAATCGACAGGAGAATAAGAATTATGATGAAGTTTAGAGTCGTTTACTAATTTGTGTGGCTGAGATGGGGGTTAATGGATCTATGTTCTTCTAGAGGAGATTTAAGAGTTGTGATAGTAAATGAAGACTCTGTTTATAGAGGCATAAACGGTTGGTGTCCTAAAAAACACAGGATCCTTGTTATGTCGCTTGTGGCTAGCTCTAATACTAGCTATATGCTGCCAATTCTTTTATACAGTCTCTATCAACCAAAAGAGGTATAAAATCTTTCTAGTGTCACATCCTTAGCTAAAGGGGTATGAAACTAGATTGAGGATCCTTGGTTCAAAGAAGAATTATTTATTCAAAGGTTAAGTATGCATTATTGGTGTTAGAAATAATTATGAACGAGAATTTTCACCTTAGAAAAATGCAATTAATTAAATTCTTCAATATTTATTGCTTTTAGTTTGATTATGACCTTACCCGAATTGCACATGTCGGTTAATAGATTAGAAATTCTGCAACAACCCGATGTGACTCTGGTATGGTGCTGGATTTAACTTGAAGCTAGCACCAAGCCAGAATCATGAAGCCTTGGCGCTCGATTTCTATTCGATTAACCATTTTGTGCCTTTCGGGTTAACTTTAAGATATAAATAATAAATGACATACAGTAGCGGCCAAAAGTATCCGGACAAACACAAAAATGTCTATAACTTTTGACTGGATGGTCCAATTTAATTCAAATTTTCACTGGAATACCTAAAATCGAATGACAATTAATAAAAATATTACTTTAATAACAAATCTTTAAAACCAAAAATTTTATTTTAAAAAAACTAAAAATTGAATGGACAAAAGTATCCGGACAAAATTAAAAGTTTAAGAAAAAAATACTCTTTACTAAGTGAATGGCTTATAATGAATAGAATTTTGAGTTCTTCTGTTTAGTACTTTGTTGGGAAGCCCTTAGCATCAATTACTGCTTGACATCGTCGCGGCATTGAGTCCACCAGCTTAATCAAAACATCTATTGAGATCTTTTCCCAAGCATCCTTAATTATGGTGAACAAAGCATTCTGATTTGTAGGTTTTCGACCTGAAATTTGTCTCTCTACATGTTCCCAAAGATGCTCAATCGGATTAAGATCCGGACTTTGAGATGGCCATTCCAAAACTCGGATCTTCTTGGTTTTAAAAAATTCCTTAACGACGTTCGATGTGTGTTTGGGATCGTTATCCTGCTGGAAAATCCAACCTCGAGGCATAACACGTTTGGCATGGGGAAGCATTACTCTGTTGATGATATCTTTATACATTTCCTTGTCCATAATACCAGTAACTCGATGAATCGGACCAACTACATCACGACTAAAGCATCCCCACACCATAACGTTACCTCCACCATGCTTAACTGTCGGTAACTGATACTTAGGATCGTTTCTATGACCCTTTGGTCGTCTCACAAACTTTATTCCATCAGATCCAAACAACATAAACTTTGATTCATCACTCCAAAGAACTTTTGACCATTGCTCGCGAGTCCAATTAAGATGTTCCTTGGCAAATTTTATTCGGGCATTTCGATTCTTAACAGAAACAAACGGCTTTTTGACGGGACGTCGTCCAAACAATTCTGCATCATTCAATCGACGTTTAGTTGTTCTTGTACTCACTTGAACATTGTAATATTCCTTAATTTCTGCATTCAATGTTACAGCACTCTTACGCGGATCAGCTTTCGATGCATTAATTAAAGCCTTATCTTGTCTTGCAGTTGTCTTTCTGGGTCTTCCTGATTTCGGTAACACGTTATGATTATTTCTTTCTCTAAATCGTCGAACAACATCAGCTATTGTGGACTTTCCAGTACTAAATTGACGTGCAATGTCTCTGTAATTTCGTCCTTGATCTACAGCACTAATAATTGCTTTTTTAACTGGTGAACTTAAATATTTTTGAGTTGACATGATAAATATAAACAAAAAGCACAAAATACTTAACAAAAAAGCATTCGTTCAGTGGGAGAGAAGCTTTTTAAGCAAATTTCCGTTAAACTTTTAATTTTGTCCGGATACTTTTGTCCATTCAATTTTTAGTTTTTTTAAAATAAAATTTTTGGTTTTAAAGATTTGTTATTAAAGTAATATTTTTATTAATTGTCATTCGATTTTACGTATTCCAGTGAAAATTTGAATTAAATTGGACCATCCAGTCAAAAGTTATAGACATTTTTGTGTTTGTCCGGATACTTTTGGCCGCTACTGTATATAAAATCGATATTTAGATTTAAAATCATATCTTAAATCAAATCGTACAAAAATTCAGCGATGTATGGAATTTATCTACAATTAAACCCTCAAATGCATCCCCACTCAAAATATCTCTTACTCAACTTGAATTTTATAAAAAAAATCTTATAAATTTCTCAGAAATTAAAATCTAAAAGACAATTTAAATAAGATTAAGCATTTGCAAATTGATCATACCATAACATGCATAAGTAGTCAAGACGAGACGAAAATCTTTCCGGAATAAAAACTTATGCTACTCGAATCAAGATCAGGAAATTAAAAATCCGGAAAAATTCTCGTTGTTCGCTCTACTAAAGGTATTGTCGGCAATCATCTGTAAAACATCTTAAGTCATACTTTTGCTATTCTTTCGTTTTATTCATACGAACGTGAGTGCCAACGAATTGACTTATTTATTCCGTTAAGGTTCCTTCTCATGTTGTATCACGAGACTTCTGTGTAAGGCTTACAATTGTTCTTGTAAATGAAGTAGAAGAGTCTAAAATATTATTTTTCAGCGCCATGACATTTATTGTATGTTGTACACGTATGTGAGAGACCTACTCGCTTCGACCGACATGAGAATTCATAGATCTTTTGCCTCCTTTTAACGTAATCATTGCAATCACTAAGCGAAAGATTTATTTCTTGTTTTCTAATTCATCGACTTGAGACAAGAAAGAAAAAAACGAGAATGAGATTTTTGTGTATGCTACGTACGAGCCGTGTTCCTTTTACTGATGTTATTGTTAGTGCTGCTGTAAGATGAATCTCATGGAGGAGAAAAAAATAGCAGTTGTATGAAAGAAATGAAAGGAAAGGAAAATGTTTTATCATCCCAGGATGTAGAAATACTTTTCGTCTATATTTTTTCCTCCTTCTTTTTTTGTGAACCGTCTTCTTGGTATCTCATTCAATTTCTTACTTTTGTAAGTAGTTTAATATCTTGGCAGGGGGTTTGAGAGTTTGATGAAATGCTGGTTAAATATTAAAACACGGTCACTTTTTAGGGGTGTGTTTAGTAAATTTGATATTATTTTAATAAAAACTAAGGTTAAGAAGAGCGAATCGCAGCTAATTGGAGTTTAACGAGTAAGGCGTCAAACCACTGCACGTAAGCCTATTCCTCAAATTATAGTTGGATCCAAACCACTCCTCTGATAACATTGCTGCCTGTAGCCTGCAAATTAAAGCAAAAGGACCGTCATTTCCTGTAAGATTAAGATACGAAAAAGGACAAACACAAAATTTCCTATGCTGAGTCTCGAACCCATGATCGCTGTGTCGGTATTGCAATAAATATGTACCGAAATACCAAGCCATTTTGCCACCGAGCTACTTAAGCTCGCTTTTCATAAACGCAGCTTAAATGCAACCTTATAAAAGCAAACTTAGGTTTTTGTCGAATAAGTGAAGCTCAAAAGTCTCTTGTAATAGCAAAACGGGGGTCCCCATGTCATTAAAAATTGCTCCAAACTCAACAAGTATTTAAAATCGCTTTGGTCTTTCAAAAGAGAAAATTTTTACACCTGCTCTGAATTCTGTCTGCGATGCTATTTTTCTTAAAGCTCTGATTAAGTTCTAGAATCCATAAATAGCTTATACTCAACTTTAAGCTGGTCACAATTGGGAAAAAAAACATGATAAAAATTAGTTTTGATGTAAATTCGCTTAAATTAATGTTTTATTCTCTTCTTGGTTACTCTACTGACTCATCTGACATCACAGCTACTGAATTAACTTACCAAGCTATTCAAAACACTCCAAATATCACAAAAAAATAACCTTTCAACCACCCCCAAAATCCCCCTTTTCTCATTATAATAGTTTTCTCATATTTGTCATAAAAATGCCACTTATAATTATTATAATACCTCACATATTTTTGTCTCTCATTCTCTTCCATTTCTGCCCTCAATTTTTCCGACTGGGCGAGAAAGAAAAAAAAGCACAAAAAAACGAAAGAAAATAAAAAGACTTTTCCGTTAACAACGAAAAATAATTTCTATTATGGTTCAACATGATTTATGCTCGGGGTGAAGCACAAAAAGAGGACGATGAAAAAAAAAACTTTAACCTTCTGCATAGTACGGTACTTCAATAAAAAAAATTATGGTGACTTGAAAATCAATAACAAGATACCGAAAAAAAGAGAGAATATTGTAGGAATGAGGAAGCACAGTTGAAACTGTATATTTCAATAAAGGTTTAATTAAAATTTAAATCGAGATATAGTCGTGAAGAGAAAGTTCAAGTCCTGCCGAAATATAAAACTGAGAAAGAAAATTGAAAATGTAATTAATTACAAGTGTCATAGATCTAGAACATGATATTTCGACTATAGTACTTGAAATATGATTCAATTAGTGGTAATTTGCATCACTTTTTTTTGCTGCCTCTTCTAGCTCTTTATTTCCTTTACTTTCCATTCTACGAGGATAATTTTTCTACATTTTCATTTTAATTTCAACCACATTAATAGAGTAATCTCAATTGCGGCACTTTAGTAGCTTTCTGTCTCTTGCTACACTCTTCTACAACTCTTTATGTATATCTTTTTATGTTTTATGTTTTTGTGCTGCTACTGCTGCTTCTGCTTTCTTGAATAAAATGAGTAAGTGTGGAGTATTTTGTAGGATTCTAGAATTAATGTGGTTAAGGCGCATTTTTTTATGGATCTGACACCAGATGACAAAAAATTGTCAAGATTTTAATCAAAAAAGAGTCAATTTTATTTAAGGGGTTGTTCATAAATGACGTCGAGGATTTAAGAGGTGGGGGTCCGTAGAGGTATGGCATTTCAAACATTTTTGTTACGAGGTGGGGAAGGGTGGTGGTGGGGTCTCTATTGCTGCGCTTAGAGATTGTCTTAAGGCTGTTCTTTTGGAACCTTTTGTCAGTTCAGGATAGTCTCAAGCGTCCTTTCCAATACATCCAATCCAGGAATTCTTCAGACTTCCCCGTGATGTTTTAAATTTTATGATCACAGTTAGACATTTTTGCTTCAAGAGTGGGTTTGTTCCTTTGATAACAAGCCTCTGTTGCTTAAAATCACTAAAATTTACTGCTCCAACCCTTAACATGTGAGCTGAAGTGGCTCGGTGGCGACCTAATTATTGCAATACTGACATAGCGATAATGGGATCGAAACTCGGTATGAGTAATTTTTAATTCTGTCCTTTTTCGAATCATATGAATTGGAATTTAGGACCACAGCCTTCTTTTGTAGGCTACAGGCAGAAATGTCATCAAAGGAGTGCTTTGGATCCCACTATAAACAGTAAGTCTAGGTATTAATCAGGAGGTCTGGCGAACCATCTCTCGTTAAACTTATATTAACCATATAACGCACATAACACGCAGCTATGGATCTTAAGTTCTGAATGCTAAAGTTTTCATCTCCAAAGATGACTATTTTAAGTCTAAAACGACTCCTTTTGTAATAAAAAATGCATCAATAATTGGACAAGTACAGCTGCAATTGCAACACTTTCTTGCACTTTTATAAAAGCTTCCCAGTCAATCAAAATGAATGCATTTTAAACCCCCATAATTCCACCACAAAAAGAAGTCAGCTATAGAGCGACAGAAAAATTTAGCTTGGCTTGAGTTCACAAGTGAAACATTGAATGCCTTGAAATAAAAACACAGAGGAGCTTTTGGTGTAGTCGATTATTCAACATTCATACAAAAATGACTGTTCCTTTAACTATTTCACCAACTACTACCCTTCATCTCCTCGTCTTCCTTTTTATTTCCTTTCATAACACATAAATGATAGCGGAAAAAAATGCTGGGATGTAATAATAGGGAAAAAAAGTTATGCTGTGCAGTGTCAGATGGAAAGAAAAGTCTTTTTTTTACAATAATCATGATGCTCCATTTTCTCTCCTTCCTCCTCATTTTTAGTTCCCTCTTTTTTTTGTGTGCTCTTTTGAATTCATCCAGCAGTTGAAAAAAAAGTGCCACTGTATATTTTTTTGTATGGATGTAAGTGGTATATTTATATATGAAAATGGCAGCAGCAGTATAATAATATGGATGTGGGGTAAAAAAATATACAGCAGACGAAAATTTGCTTCAGTCGACTGAATCTAGACTTGCCATAGGTCGGCATATAAGTTAAGGCTTGAGGAGTCGTTTGAGAGTGATGTAAATCGGAAAATTGGTGCTGCAAGTCATAAATTGATAAATCTGACCTAAAGTCAGTTTGGGTTTAAATTGGACTTGATTCATGGCAATAATTTGCATTCTTAAACATTCATTATACATAAGTTGGCCTCGATTAACAGTTTCAGAACAACAGATGACTTAAAGTCATCACAAATGTCCTTCTTATCCAGCTCATAACAACAATCAGTAACAATAGAATCCAATCCAGCCACAAAGTCATAATATGATCCACAACCTTAATTTCCCACCCCTCAATCGACAAAAATGGCAAAGATTGAATGGTTTTAACAATAGTATATGCAATATATGGCTACAACTAAAGCACAATACACGGAACCAAGTGAACTGAAAGAAATGTGTGTAACAAGGGAGAAAAAAAGGGATGAGCGATGTGCTCATAGACATGGAATAATTTTTCCATTCAATCGTCAAAAATCATTTCTTATTTTTTTTTGTGTGTGCCTTGATTTCTTTCTTCTTTCCAAACAGAAGGAACTAACTGTGCATATATCGGATGGGGCTGTTTTTATGAAGGCATCAAGAGAGGAAAATAGAAAAAAAATTGGGTAGAAAAATTTTCAGCGTCAATGACATTTGTCCCTTTTTTTCCTTCATCTACTCATATCATTTTGACTCTGTATGTTATCAGGGGCAAATGGATAAGCAAATGTGTTATTTTTTTGGTACGTAACTATATGAAAAGGATCCAAATATAGTTAAATTATTAACTAATAATACGTTATTGAATTTCTGTGAACTTACTCGACGATAATGGAAATATTTCATCTAATTATGAATCATTTCTCCTATAAAGCTCATTAAAGTTCAATAAAAATTATTATTGATGTTACTCAGTAGATTTTACTCATTTATCTAGCTATCGATAATCATCCATTGACAGTGTGATGAAGCACTTGGATGTGTAATGAGCTAGAGTTATGAGTTTGAGGAGTCATTATCAGGATATTCAACCTAATGTCTTTCCGTCTCGACGAGTTTGAATTGATATTGAATGCTTCCTGGATTGTTGATTGGCTGGGTGGACGGAATTGATAAAACTGAATGTTGAATTTCTTTCTACTATGTTTGAGCCATTATTACCCTATCTGGTGTTGGTCAACCCATGTGTCATGGGACACTAGTGTGCTGCAAAAAAAATTGAGAAATCCCTCGGACCGTATTCCGTGTTCAGTTTTCGTCATGCATACCCTCAAGTTGTGGCGTGGTACAAAAAAGGTTGCCTACCACTGATCTATCCCCTCCTCTCGTAAAAGGAAATTCATAAAAAACCCTTAATTTTGATTCTAAACTTCAAACATCAATCAAGCTTATGAATAAAGTCAACCCCATTCAAAGTTCAAGTCAAAAGTCCTCTCAAACAAATATTCAACTTAAACTTCTAAATTCCTCGAGTCTACAACCTGTGTCAATGCCATGTGTACACATTTAAAGGCGTAGTAGCAACAAACACATTACAACTAATAAATTTTTCACCGACACATTTTCCTATTCATTAATGTAAATACGTTCCTATTTAAATATTAATAAATCTAATAAGAAATTCCACGCAATAGCCTACATGCCGATAACATTCTATTATCTAAATCAATGACAAGCCATCCCGAAAATAAAACTTTAAATACACATGAAGGGGAGCCATGCAAGAATTCCTTCTCATTGTTGTTTCCAAAAAGTTTATTTTTAGGAAAAAAAGGGATGCTTCCATCAGTGATTTATTCTCATTCTTTCAATTCGACTTATGTAAGCCCCTTTTTTTACTGCCACTATAGCAATCAATACACATAAATATAAATATATTTATATGTGCGAATGTATACCCGTACACTATAGAGCGCATAGCAAATGTTTCTTTCTTTCTATAGCAAAAGCATCTCTCTTGGAAAAAAAAATTAAACTTGAAAAATGTTATTTTTTTGTTGTGAATGAGGGGAGAATAAGATGAAAAATAAATACATTCTTATTTCTCGAGTGATGTATTTAGTTAAATGTGCTTCAGTAGCATCAACAATATCATCATCGTCATCATCAGCATAATTTTTATCGATGAAGGGAAGTTGTACGAAATACATACATTTTTATCGACTTACAAGACTCGATATAGAGTTGTAGAATTATTGAGTTGTATAATTTTCTGCATTTTTGGTATGCGATGGGGATGTTTTTGATTTGGAAATTGAGTTTTTTTGGTGATACTAGGTTTAACATAGTCAGACGACTTGCATGAATTCAAATGGTTATCTTTGATTAAACTTAGTATTGATCAAAGGTGTCTGGGCTAAGTAAGGCTCTATATGGCTTGATATTGCACATCATGGCTCAATATGACTATACACAACCAATTTGGACACTTATGGCTCAATATGGCTCAATTATACACACAACTAGGACACTTATGGCTCAATATGACTTTACACAACCAATTTGGACACTTATGGCTCAATATGGCTCAATTATACACACAACCAGGACACTTATGGCTCAATATGACTTTATACAACCAATTTGGACACTTATGGCTCAATATAGCTCAATTATACACACAATTAGGACACTTATGGCTCAATATGACTTTAAACACATAATTAGGACACTAAGCTTAGCTTTATTAAAGAGTCTTTGAGTCTCCAAGTGTACCTATCTTCTGCTACTTCTGCTAATATCCCAATTCATTGCTTGACTTCAAAATAAACACAAAGCTTAACAGTTTGCCATCAAAATCCAAACAATTCTTCCCAAAACTCCCAACTTTTCATCAATTTTCCCACTCAAACTTAACGAGTCATCTTTAGTACACATTCCTACAGATTCAAGATGAAAGCAATTTTTTGATTCTTCCATCTTTTTTTACTCTCAAAATTGACTACCAAAAAAAAAGGGAAACTGTGAAAGCATTTCAGATCATTTTCGATAAGTGCTTCCCAGTGGGACAACAACCTACAATTTTGTGTGTGTGTATGTGTGAGCTATAATAACATTGCAATACTTTCAGTAATTTAATATACAAATATTTATCATACACTTATGTGCTACCTTTTCCTACCTCAATTATTCAAGTTGAAAAAACAAAATATATTTGTTCTCCCTATGTCTCATCGTTTTGCTACCTCCTTATGATCATTATTTTCTCAAGCTCAAGTGTCTTTGAAGGGGATAAAAAATAACAGATTTCCTTCCATGTGAATCTTAAGGATATTTGAGTTGGAAACCCTTTTTTTACTCTCACTGGGTATTTAAGTATTATTAGAATCACAGAGACCTGGTTTTTCTCATGTGCCCATCATTGATTTTTATTCTTCTTCTCTTCTCCCCAATTCTAACCTTTTTCGCTTCTATTCGACACACTTTCTAGATAACATCCAAGCTGATGTCATTTTTTTTTGCATTTCAATGTCAGACTGACACGGTATCGGATTTTTTTTTCGTTTAAAATATGAGGTGTAGAATGTTTGTTCTTGCTAGATATATGTACTGATCATTGAACCAGTTAGAGATGTGGAAAATGTTTAAATGGTATTGAAGTGTCGCAGTTTTTGCCTTTTGGCGAGGATTTTTATCTTGAATATTAGTTTTTTTGAATTTTAAATTTTTTTGGGGGAACTAGAAGGGTGATATATGGATAGATTGAGGTTATGGAAAGGACAGGCTCGCGTTGAACTGGTTATATGTATGTGGCGGATAGCCGAAGTGATATAAGTATTTCGGTGGCAGGGATTTATGATCGAGTGGTCCGAGATTGCCTTTTTTGAGTTCGTGGGTTCGATTCCTATCGAACCCGACTTATTTTGCATTAGGATACACATATGGCAGTTATAGAGAAATCTACAGTGAGTATGATGAGAATTAGGGAGCAATGAATTTTTAAGAGGTTGGGGAGCATCCAAGTGATTTTTAAAAAGAACGAAATTCCTAAAATTAGGGTTTATTAAATTAAGAGTTTTGACCTCCCAACTGTTCTTGTATACGCCATTGATATAGAGATGCTTGGAGTATTATTGCTTGTTATGCATCTTTTATTCGTTTTACTAATGACCAAAGTACTTGTCAGTCATACTCATATCTGACTTGTTTGTCTGATCGATAGTAAGCTCTTCCATTTAGCTCAGATGTTGAACTGACACTCTTATTACTGATATACGACATCCAGCTTGGTGAGCTCTATTTTATCTACAAAAATCAAGAACTGAGATTGCCTAATTCTTCGTTAATTAAGGATTAGGACTCCCTTTTCCTTTGTGGAGCAACTTCTAGAAAACATCCAATTATTATCATTTCCAACTGCTGCACTATCTGCTCCTTGTCATAAATTCATGAACATTTAAAATATATTTAAAATTTAAAACTCCTTCAGCAACTAAATTCCCACTATTTTATCAAAAAACTTCCATTCCAACCCAAATAACACAACTGACCTCCACACAACTCCGTATACCTATTCACACACGTGCATACCCCACCATCCAAAAATAAATCTCGACACAAACAGATTTGAAAATTATCAAACCTTTTGCTGATTATATCAAGCACTTCATATACATTTTCTAGGATAAGGGATGACGTGTGTAATTAGTATTATGCTTAACGTTTCAAAATCTCATTCCAAAAAAGCAGTAAACGCAATCAAAATTAGTTAGCTAATTGAACATGAAATTCAATTGCCTTTATTGTCGGCACTTAAAAGCGCTAATTTACTAAATTGGTTACAATTTTATTACTTGTTTACCATGAGACACAAAAATATATATTTTTTTCTTAACCTTTTTTACCGTCTTCACATTGTTCTGTGTATGTTTCTTGTTCAATATGAAACCCCATGATACAAAAAGAAGTAAAATCTTTTTCATTTTTTTCTTCTCTTGCTTCTCTTCTTGTACAGCACAATAATAATAAAAATAAAAAAAAAAGTAAGGAATAAGAACGACAAAAAAAGGAAAAGGAAGCGAAAAAAAGCAATGGAATGAATGTGTGTGCACGAATTGAGATATATGACACATTATGGAAAAAATATTTATCTCCAGAGATGGTAAGTAGGCACAGGGAAGGAGTAGAAAATTTAATAAAATGCAAATTATCACATTTTTTCTGCTTGTTCCATCAACGAATCTGTGACTTTATATGTGTGGATGTATTTCTGAAAAAAAAAAAACTAAACATTTTTTTAAAGCTGTGCATGTAGATGATGATTATGATGTAGATAAAATGGCATTTATTGTCGTTAGAGTGTAGATGAAGTCATACGAGCTGCATGAGTGGTATGGAGTGTAACTGGGAAATTTGAAGTTTAGGGGATAAGCTGCTTGGTATAATAACTATCTAGGATTGCCTTAGAGACAATTTACGATCCAGAGACTTCACTTAGATGACGCTAGGATCTGGCCAGCAATTGTCAATAACCAATACTAAGTTGATGCTGTTTGCATCAACAGAACCCCTCCATGACTAAGAGTTCTTGGTATAATCCGATTCATCATCTGAATGCCCTCCATGACCAAGATTGCTTGGTATAATCAGACTCATCATCTGATTGCTTATGTTCTTAAGTCTAAGCCAAGAGTGCGGAACTGACAATATCAGAAATGGACAAAAAATGATCGAAAATGAACAAAAATTATCAAAATTGATCAAAATCTAATTTATCAGTTCCCTTGGTCTAAGCCAGTGATGTCCAAATTTTTTTCAGACACACAAAATGTGGCTCTTGTCATTTCCAAAAATTGTTGTTCCGCGGTTCACAGTTTGGACACCTCTGGGTTAATCTATTCCTCAAGGATATTTCTAGGAGGTACTGTTCTTTAAAGTTTGTCCTTACTATTCATCTTTCGGTCAATATTCCTAGGTTATACTTATTAAGGAGAGTATTTCGTTTGTGGAACCAAGTAAAAAAACCCCTGAGACCAATCTGGGGACCTTTAGAATTAGTTCACTGTGAGCTATAGGAGGGCACCGTTGGAATCTGTTTAAAAACGGCTCCTAATTGAAATTTGAAGCAAATCGATAGTTCTAAGCAGAGCTCGAAGTCGAGATGACTCGAAAAAAATTAAGTTGACTTGAGAAAAGTTGAGACTATTCGGTTTTGAGTCAAGTCGAGTCAACTCGAGTCGACTCGAACCCTATCGTTTTTGAGCTCTGGTCGTAAGAAATTATTTCATTACATTACAAATGAGCTCCCACGTTAAAATAGTACGAAGATGTAATTTTGTGTTCTAAAAACCCTTCAGTAATGACAATAAGGATACAACTTATATTACAAACCCACAACATCCCCCTTAACACGTTGCTATACAACTATAAATTCTGAAGTATCAAAACAAGCATGCAGAAAAAAAAATATTCAGGTTACATGCTACTTTAACAGAATATTCCTTCATTTGACCATAAAGCTGCCAAAAAGCTGCCTCACGAGGATCATGAACTATACATTGTCGATCGATAAAATCAAAAATTTTATTAGAATTTCCTTATGTGTGCCATCTTTTTCTCTTCCTCTACCCTCAATATTATGTGCATATGAATATCTCTCGCCAGGGGCGTAGCCAGAAAATTTTTAAGGGGGGGGCCCATTTTCGAAAATTAAAAAAACTGTTATTTTGTATCCTTAAATCTATATTCATTCTTCATAAGTTTAAATATTTAATTCATTATTCATACATTAAATTTAATTTTTCGTGCTGATTTTGACATTTCTTTCATCACTTTCTCTACATTAACTGGTTCTTCTCTATAAATACTTAATAAAACAGTTATCAGATTTTCGTAGGGGGGGCCCGGGCCCCCTATGGCCCCCCCCTGGCTACGCCCCTGTCTCTCGCTCTACATACAACCGTAATATTTATCTGGTCTACGTTGCGTTATATTGTGATGTGAAAATGTGAGCACTTGCTCTACACATATTATCATTATTATTGTTATTATTTGCTTATAGCTGGAAACTCTCAAACCTCACATTTTCAATAACGTAAACGAAATGTTTCTAATGCTTGCGCTTTTTTATTTCTTGCTCCATTCCTGAGACTAGAATAATCAATGAATGGATGTGGGATATTGGGTGAGAAACTATTTGAATATGGATATGAATCAAGAGTGGTGGGGGATTAATTAAAGGCAAGACATCGAATCGGAGGGAAACTTTTAAATCAGATTGGAAATCGAATAAAATTGAAGAATCAGAAAGAAAAGTTTAAAATTGTTTGAGAATTCTTGAAATGGATTTTTTTTTTGTATCGTTAAAGTTTTTGTTGAAGTTTTGTCAAGCTTTGGAAGTTTTATAATGACAAAAGCTGGACTATAGCTTTTGTTTTCTGTGACTTGAGCATTTTTTTTGCATTTAAAAAAAATCAATTAATTCTGGAATTTTTAAGGAGATTTTTTAAATCCTTAACCTTAATGTCTTTTATATTAGGCGTAACCGAGTGTATTTGGGCCAAAGAAGACTTTAGTCGAATTTACACAAAATCCTATTAAACTTCGAGCTCTAGTCAGCTTTAAATGACTCCATTTACTAAAGTTAAAACTCTCGCATCCAAAATTAAGCTATAAAAACTAACCAAACTCATCCCTCAACACTAATTCAAAGAGCATCAGCTTCAGCATCAAGAAGACCACAACAAAACAACATCAACAATATCCATAGATGTAGCAATAGAATCAAAAGACGATAAAGGAACGTGAAAAATAAATGAATTACTGTTCTTACTTTTACATTTATACAGGTTTAGTGTAAAGCATTTTTCAGGAGGGCAATTTATTTAAATCACCAAAAAAAAAAAAAAATAATTTTTCGAAAATGTTGTTAGGCCAAAGGGGAATTGTGTATTGAATATTATGTGTGTGGTTTTACTATACACGTATAGCATCATGAGTGTGTGTGCATTTATATGTTCCTCATGCCTGCATATGCTCTCGTCTAGTAAAATGATGCTGCTTGCTACTACTGCTGGTGCCACCGCCACCCAAAAATAGCATTGCTGATATGTATATTGGTGCCATGTTGCGGAAACATTAGCATAGATCGTTCATAGAATAAAATGTCTATAATACCATTCATGGTTTTGCTTTCTACATAAAACCGTAAAATTATGACATTTAATGCAGTGACATCTATCATACATATTGAATTTTCAATTGCCTTTTGAAATATGGAAACAAATAAAACTTTTCGTGGGAGGGGTGCAGAATTATTCTAGCGGGAATATTTTAATGCAGTAATGCAATTGCTTTCATGAGCATTTCCCGTATTTATGTAAAAAATAATTTCATATAAAAATAAAAACTTACAAATAATAAAAGTTCGAGCAAATATTTTCAGTCAGATACAAATTTGTTTTTTATGCACATACATTTGTGTGATGGCATTTACGAGTGTATTGTTCTAACATCCCTCTCGCTCGTATTTATATTTAAAATTACCAATCGATGTTTGAAATGAAAAAGGAAAAAAAAGTTTTTCTCTGCACATTGGAAATTCGGTGATGAATTGAAATAAGAGAAATGCATTGGTTGAAGCGCTGTTCAGTTTGGAAATGATTAGGTAGAATTGAGTAACCTTGTAAGTTTTGTACCCACTAAAGTTCCATGTCTAATGAAATTTAATTGAACTCTAGAAGTTGATTAACAGAAAAAGTTCAATAGTCTTTTGCGTTCATCTTGGAAAAAGCTGTGTACCCTTTGTGAAAGCTGTGTACCCATTTTAAAATCTGTGTACCTTTTGTAAAAGCTGCATACTTCTTGTAAAATTCATGTATTCTATAGCTGTGTACCCTTTACAAAAGTTGGGTACGCTTTGCGAAAGCTGTGCACCCATTTTAAAAGCTGTGTACCCTTTGTAAAAGGTGTGTACTTTTTGTAAAAAGCTGGGTACCTCTTATAAAATTCATGTATCCTTTACAAAAGCTGTGTACCCTTTACAAAAGCTGTGTACCCTTTACAAAAGCTGTGTACCCTTTGTGAAAGCCGTGCACCCTCGTTAGCTTCAAACCCCTTAAATTTTATATTTTTATAAGTTGTGTATCTTAAACATTTGAATTTTGTTTTCTACTTCTTACAAGTTGTGTACCCCTCAGATGTTAAATATCTTCTATAAATTTAGTGTCTCTTAAAAGCTTTGTGCCCTTTGAAGTAAAATGACCTGTGAAAGCTTTGTGTTATTGAATATGGCGGACCGATTTGAAGTTGGATACCCCTTAAATGCTTCAATCCCACTTAAATGTTTCAATCCCCCTTAAATGTTGCATGCTTTTTTTTGTAATTATGTATTTTCTATGAACTGTGTCCCCCTTGACACTCTTATTCCCTTCAAAGCTTTGCGTCCTCTCTATTCATACTCCTTGAAAGTTGTATAACACCTTAAAACCATGTAGCCCAAACTATTTTCCCACTTTCCATACAATTCACTCTTAAAAACAAAACAAACTGCACATTAATATCCTCAATTACAATTCAAAATAGCGCTTAAAATTGTATACCGTACCAACCGATCGAACAATTGTGCACACCTCCACTAAACACATTTATTCTTCTCCCTCAATATATATAAATTTCTTTTCCCTCTTCTGTCTGTATACTCGTACTTCTTACTCATCCTTCCTTCCTGTCTTTTTCTCTCTTCAAAATTCATGCTGTCCTAAATTTTAAAATGTGCTCTACTTGCTTTTGTCGACCTCTGCACGAATACATGAACGACATAAAACTATCACTTGGTTCTGGCTCGTTCGTTGCTACTTGCTACGTATATAGGATACAATTCATGTACAAAATACATACATAAATGTGTGTATTTTTTGTGAATAATGATATAAGTATTAAAAGAGAGAAAGATGACTGGAAAAAAGCTCTTCATTTTATGCATAAGCGCATCTTTAAAGCTCATTAATGAAAGCTTATCATAAAATGAATGTTCAAAAATCTTTTTAATATCCGCATTTTTTGTGCTACTTTTATCTTTGTCTTCTCTTCATGCTACTGCATCTGTATGCCTTTAAATGAGTCCTGTTTGCTGAATGTGCGCGGTTTAAATGGCACAAAGAAGCAGGCAACTGATAAATGATGGGGAAAAATGCTGAAATTTTCACTTATGAAATCTAGTCTGGTTTTTTTTGTTCTTCATAATTTTCATCATAATCGTAATCTCCCGAAAGGGTTCATTTAAAAATGACGTCTAAATTTTAATATGGTTTGACACTGTGTACCTCTTTTGAGCTGCTTATCTGATTTGAGTAAGCCAACAACTGTGAGTTGTGAGTTTTGTCCCCCTTTGAGTTGTGTACCCATTTTGAGTTGTAAACCTGGTGTGTTGTGTACTCCTTTTAAAGTTTGTACCAGTTTTGATTTCTGCACCCCTTTTGAGTAATTTATCACTTGTGAGTTGTTTACCCCTTTGTGAGTTGTGTACCCTCTTTGAGTTGTGTACCCTTTTTAAGTTGCACACACTGTTGTGAGTTGTGTCCCCCCTCTTGAGTTGTCTACCCCCCTTGAGTTGCGTCCCCCAATTGAGTTGTGTCCCTTCTTTGAGTTGTGGACCCTTTTTGAGTTGCAAATACTGTTGTGAGTTGTGTACCAGTTTTGAGTTCTGCACCCTATTTGAGTAGTTTATCCGTTGTGAGTTGTGTACCCCTTTGTGAGTTCTGTACCCTGTTGTGAGTTGTGTACCCCGTTTAAGTTGTTCATCTCTACTGTTGTGAGTTGTGTCCTTTCTTTGAGTTGTATATTCTCTTTAAGTTGTGTACTTTCTTTTAAGCTGTGTATCTCTTTTGAGATGTGTAACCTTTTTGACTTGTTTTGTGTAAGATGGAAGTCTAAAACTCTCAATTTTTGGAATAACGTCATTTATAAAAGACCCCACTATGGAACCTCTACTCAAACCACCACACTCAGCATATTTATTTTATTCTATTATTAAATGAACTTTTTTTCGTCTCTCTCCCATATGTATGTATCATCATGCTTTGGATATAGCTTTACAACATGAAATATATGTATAAGTAATGTGCACAGAAAACCGTTGGCTTGAAGTGTTATAATTTTATTCTCTTAATGGCATGTGAAGCAATGACGGAATACTAATTTGTGGAAAATGAATTCAATTATACAATCTCAAATGGTTTTCAATTAATTCTCTCTCTTTCATTTTGCCTTTCCTCTCCTCATTTTCATGGTGGCTATTTTCTATATCACGCTTTATTACATCGTGATAGCCGTTAGCAAATAAAGGAAATTGTCCATACATACGAATAGACTTTAATTTTTTTTCTAATCTTCATTTTGTGTCTCCCCCTTTTTTTTTTTGCAAGCAGCTTGGATTCGATTAAGTTTATGTCCATTGCGACATAAGAAAACGACTGGAAGATGTTGTGATTTTATATTATTTTTTAACTTACTTTCCACATTTACCATCTTTATCATTTCAAGCGTATATTTTTTGATAATAAAAAGTTTTTTCATCCTTGCTTGTAACATGGGTTGTTAATTGGTCTGATTGTCTCTCTATTAATGGCTTTATTGCTGGCTATGGATAGAAAATCAGATGCAAATTGCAATTTAGAGTAAGAGGATGTGTTGGAATGTGAATTTAATTTTATTATGTCTTGAGAATATGGAAGAGAGGTTGGAGTAGAGCTGTCATTGATTTAGTTGAGTACTTTCAAAGTCTGAACTTTATTACAAGGTTGTTCAAGTATGGAGCTGACTACTGACGTCTACTTCTTTCGTAGAATGACTCTTTTAGAACCTCAAGTCGATCATTAGACCATAAGTCTAGTTATTAAGTAGACATCATATCTACAGTCTTGAACAAGAACCGATTTGCTCTACATCTTGACAATTTGTCTTGTCATAGTGACCATTAGGGACGCTTTTAGGGATTCATTGGAAGATTACATCAAAACTGACAGCAACTTGTTAAAAGTCATGTCAAATAGTGCCTATGCCCCCTCAACTCCTCATTTTGATAGTGTAGATCTCTTTTCAACTACTATTTGTGTATATTAATGCAAAACAAGTCGGATTTGTTGGGAATCGAACCAACGACCTCAATAGAGGCGATCTCTGGTCACTCGTTCAGAGATCCCTGCCACTCAGCTACCGAGGTACTTATCTTATATCGGCTTTTCGTCATACAAGAGCCTTATGCTCATACCTATCTACTGTTGACATGCTCTTCGAGCCAGATAGCTTTAACAACGTAGCAATTCGACTAAAAATCTTTAAACATCGCTCATGTCCATAACCCCTTCCATATTTCCTACTTTTCCAATTTGTTTTCATCCACGCTCCCCTTTTTCTTCTCCCCTTCCACTTCCTCATATCCCTTATCCTCTCTACACATTGAATTTATAAATATTAGTCCTATAAACATGAAATTTATGGTTGAATTTCATTTTAAATACACTTTTTTATATCATTAGATTTGTTGTTGGGGATTGGATGGTACACGAAAAAAAGTCTCTTAAATGTATGTCAAAGGCTGGGCAGTATAGATTTTAGATTACAGCTGATTTTAATAGCAGTAACAGCATGACAAAGTATAATAGTTTTTAAACTTTCTCCATATTCTTTATATAATGTTGCAAAAATGGCACTAAGGGTGCCTCTGATATGTTAAACCATTTTTGATATATTTAATGGAGTTTTTTTTAACCGAACATAAAAAATAAATTTTGTTCCTTATCTTTAGGTCGTCTTTTGACCCCCTTCGTCATGCATACATAAAAAAACGAGATGTCATATGGAATTTTTAATATTGGTCTAATGGTAACTTTACTTCCTTCTCTATGTCCATGATGCAGCATTAAAGGAATGAAAAAAGTTTGAATATCATGCCTCGTACGGAATATTCTATTAACTTTTCTGCTCAAGCATATCCTGTTCAAGACCGTAGTTGGAAATTATTTGGGAGGCCTTCCTCTCTTTCAACCTCTCCTGGCTACACTCATATTCCTATATAAAATGTTATTCCTGATTTGATGTCCTTTCATCATCCCAAAAGCAAACTTCTTCCTTCTCTCATGTCTTTAAATATCTTCTTGATAGATATAAGCATGAATTATGATTAAGACACATGTACACATATATATACGAAAATGATTGTGCTTAAGTATCTAAAGCTTAGATAGACAAGCTGAGATAAGCCAAACAACAGTAAATTTAAGATCCGATATCTTTGAAAAATGCGCAAAAAAATTCTACATTATTATGTTTTAAAATCAATATGTTTGTGTGCATGTAAGAAAATTTATTACAGCTTAACAATAAGTATATCTTCTATGTCTTTGGGAGACAGAATCGGGATATAAAGAGAGTTTTTGATGGACTTCCAGGTTGGAGAGGGTGGTAGATTGCATTACATCATGACCGGGGAGGTTTTAAAAATTATGTGGAATGTTAAATTAGCTTTTTAAACTTTCTGGCTAGTCGGATCACAAGAACTGCTTATATAGTGAATTATGCTGTAAAGTTAAGTACCCCCCCCCCCCCCCATCCCATCTAATAGCTCAGTGGTATGAGTATCCGACTAGAAATCCTTAGGATTAAAAATCCACAAATTTCTGAAAAGCTACCTATTTTTGGGATTTTTAATATTTTTCCTCGTCACACCTAAGGATGTCTTATGACACACCAGTGTGCCACGGCACACATTTTTGGAAAACACTGCCCTAGGATGTGGATTTTAGTAAGTTCAAATCCTACTCACGATCCATTGTTTGGAGTTATGATCATCTGCAGTCTGAGTAGTCAGACTTTAGCTAAGAACTAGTAGGAAAATGTGGTGTGGGCTTAGTCAATGAAAATTGGCAACATTCTGTCTTTGATTCTACAAAAAATTGTGACATTTTTTTAATAAAATTCACTGATAGCAAGTGATTTCCATACGGTTCAATTCTAAAAGCTTTCCTGCTTCTTCTGATAGCTACATACTCCAGTCAGCACGGTAGTCCAACAACTCCCTTCCTCAACAAATGTCTTCTTATTCCCACAAATCCGAGAATCGCAAAAAACAAGAATTATCAAACAACATGATCTTCCGCTTTAGAGTAAAAGAAAAAAACGAAGAAGAAGCGAGAGCTGAAATTTATATACACAATTTTTGTATACATTCATGACACAGTAAAAGAAAAGAAAGGAAAACATGATATATCGAGAAATTATGAGATTGCTAGCGAAGATCTTCAAATGCATGCGGTTTTTCAGATTTTTTTTTTCTCTTTTTCTTACTGAATTTAAAATTTATTCCCTGAAGTATAAAAGAGAATAAATTTACATAATTACAAACAAAATGCTCTCGACTTCATCATCATCATCAGCATCATTTTCCTCTACTTTGTCGTGTTTTTCTCCCGGTTCCATTTCTTTTCATCATTTCGTTTGAAAATGTGGATTGTGTGAATCAGTATTAAGAATAGGCACACAAAAAAAGAGAGAAAAGAAAAGAAAATAGCTCCAAGGTTATTGCAACATCCGGATGAATTGTGAGCGATAACCTTCAGAAACAGCATCAACATTAGCAGTGTCAGTTGAGCATTTTCGTCTCAAGTGTTCATTTTGTTGTCATAATAAGAGTTGAATTGATGATTGGAGGATTTAAAGCTAGGCAATATCATTGTGGATTTGTTGTGGATCTTGAGATTGGGATTCGAGCAACACAGTCCCAACAGACGTAGGACAACTAATGAATTATTTTTGGAATGCCAATGAACGCCCACACGTTTAATAGTTTAATAGGCATCATATCATGTTCCACTCAGGTAACAAATTCAGAACTTCTAGAGCCCTAGTCATAGCCAAGTTCTATTTAAACCCACAAAAAATCAAAAAAAAATCCTCAAAACTCTACAAAACTCAATTAATCTTTCAAACAACTAGAAAGTATAATTCAACCTAAATAATCTCACGAGTCTTCAAAAATATTTCACAAATTAAATCTTAATTATCTTCTCTTAAATATCCGGACTGCCGTGATGACGAATCTGTGAATGTAGAACACCAGATTGATGAAACTCCAACAAAAAAAAATAATTTCTCTTTTATAAAGAAGCACTTGTGTCAAATTTCACTTCAATCATATGAAAAATAAAGCAGATTAGATCTGTGAAATAAAAGAGATGTAAACAATCTTAATAACCTAAACAATCTGGTCGACAAAGCGTGGAGGTCAAGGACTGAATGTGAAAAAAGAATGCAACTGGAAACTTTCTAAACAATTTTGAGTAATGTAAATTGTTGTGGTTTTGTGTGGGGTGTGTTGTGTCTATTTCTGAAGGTTTTTTGAGAATTTTGCTGAAGATTTGTGAATGAGAATTGAAAGTTGGTGGAATCTACTGAATGGAAAACATGACATAGGTTGACTAATTGTAGGTGTCCCTTGTAGGTGCTTCATGTGTGTATACTAATGTAAAACAAGTTAAGTTTTATGGGAATCGAACACACGACCTCAAAAGAGGCGATCTATGACCACTCTATCAGAGACCCCTGCGACTCGGCTACCGAGGCACTTATTTCACTTCGGCTGGCTGTCATAGACATATAACCGGTTTCTCAGTAAGCCTTATGCTCAGGTCTATCTACAAAAGATATGCTCTTTGAGCCATATTCACACCAATGAAGCTAGGCATTTGAAATACATCATTTATGAACTAGTTCTTATCATATTCCATCCTACCTTCCATCTCCCCAAAACATAAATTCAAAGCAGCTCAAAACAAAGCCAACACGCTTCACATGTCCTACTTCTTCCACAAAATTACACGTAAAAGTCTATTTCACCATCTAAACTAGCTATAGATAAGCACAGTAAAGTGTTTTTATTTATTTATCAAATCAAAGGACAAATATGTACGTTTGCCACATACAATACGAGAACGAAAGCAGCACAAACTTCCTTTTCTTATTCGTTCGTGTTTCTTACTACTTTTATATCCATTTCATTCACCAAAACTAGTCAGTCAAACGATAAATGAGTGTAATAAGAAGTGAGGCCTATATTTATTTATTTATTTTTGGCATCAGTTTGTTAAACATTTAATACATAATCGTTTACCCATATAATATGGTGTAAAATAGCAAAATGACTTGATATAGACATGACAGACGATGGGCGAGTAGATGAATGAAGTGAATAAAGTGAGAGAATGATAGGAAGAGATAAAAATAAAATGCTAGTGACAAGTTAAGAGTGTTAACTTGATTGAATCAAATATGAAAACTATATCGTCCCTAATTGCTGTGGGCTGTGTGCGCATATATATATATAGATCCTAACATATGTGTAACATATCAGCACATATATTGCGAATATAATGTATGTAGATGTAAAGATCAACGAAGCATACACATATGTGTGAAGGCTATAGATATTGTTAACTTAATATGATGCCTTTGCGGAGCATTATGTATGTTATGCTGCTCATCTCAATTTCCCGTCTATATCCCAACCAAAAAAGAAAAGAAGTTCCTAAGAAAATAGTTGAATTTAAGTCTGAACAATCATCACTTGATTTTATTGACTAGATTTTATTAGCTCAAGGGCTTTTCTTCATTTACCGCCTTCACTTATTTTCCTATCATCGTAGCCATTTCTATTTCAAACCTTTTCTTTCATGTCGTTGGGAGCTTTTTTAAGGGATCGTTAGTTTATGATGGTTAATGTCAAGGAAGTAAGGATGGGAATGGATTGTCTGGCGGAATCTATGAATGATCTAGCCTAATAGGAAGGATCAGTAGCTGTGAAACACTTAAGACAGTTGGATCTTTAGGATGAAAGCTACTTAAGGATGGATGGAATAGATTTGTGCTTATGAAGAGCTTTATGGGCTGGTTTCTAGAGCTACCTGAGGTACCATAAACTAATTATAACAGCCTATACTTACTAAGTCTCCAGCAGTACGATTTAAGCATGCAAACTTCAATCAGTGAGAGGCTCAGTGAGGTTTAGTGATCATTCGATGGTTTGCAAGACATGGAAACTATGCCAAATATTCCAAAAATATCCAAAATAATCCCTGAGCCTGTTTACATGAATATAAAGATATCCCAACGTACTCATATTGTATTGGACATTTAATTTTAGAATTCGATGGGATATCTCAATTTTAATGTATACGGGCGCAGGGATTATTTTGGATATTTTTGGGTTATTTGGGATGAATGAGATATTTTTGGGATTTAATCACAATAGAGTGAAGTGAAAGGACAGCCTGAGTTGTCCTAGAAACCAGATTATTATCAGTTGACTAAGGTGTCATGGTTTTGTTCCTTTAATTGAGAAATTGTCCATTTGATAACAATTTTGAGGATTTCTTTTTGAAGTTTTAAGTCAATAATTGAATATAGCTTAATTAAGCTCTATCTCAACTCCCCAAAAGGTCCTCCAACTTCACTAAGGACAATCAAATTTATAAAAATCCAATTTTTCAACATACCTCACTAATGAACAAACCCATCACTTCCACTTCTCTTCCTATTCAGCCTTCTATTCACATCAAACATTCAGATAAATATGTATATAATAGATGTAATAGCTCATCATCTCTGACAGCACTTAATATTTATTTTTTTTTTCTCTCAAACATCTTCTTCATCTTCACACTCGGTTCTTTCATTCTTCTCGCTCTCATTTCTTTCACATTTTACAAAACAGTGTTAATTTTACAATCTTTCTAACACATTTTTTTGTGCTCTCGTTATTATCGTTATTGCTATTGCTATTCTTGCTGTTGTTGTTGATGTAATCGCACACCTTTGGGGGTTCTAATGTGGAAATTTTCTTCATAATGAGGATGTTCAGCAATTCTTGGGTAGACAATTTATTGAGGTAGATTACGGAAGGTTCAGTGGAAAGCTTCTGCATGGATACCTTTGAACTAATAAAAAGCTTTGCTTTCCTGTTGATTCCTTTGGGCTATTTTGAAGAAGATTTGGGTTTATGAAGATTTTTTTTTGGTAATTGCATGAATAATTATTGAGTTTTTGGGATTGTTGAGAGGAAAATTGAAGAATCTGATGAAGAGCTTTTGATGAAGATGCAGTTTGTAAGATATTTGATTGAACTGGAAAGTTCCCAATCTACTGACTATGGGTATCCATCTGATTGACTAGAAAAGAATCTGAAATTTAACTTTTATGGTCATATGCATCTGATATAGTCATTGCATGACTTTGACAAGCATTTAGATTTTTCTGAGGGTCTTGAGCCATACAAATGTCATCAAAAATAGTCGATAGGGCCACAGAGGGGTAGCAAGGAGGATGAAAACCCTTAAACATGGGAAATTACCCCTAATTGTGCACGTAGCTTCTCTCAATTCGACAATTTTCAATCAATTCTAACCTAATCCTTAGAATCCCTACAACACCATTGCCTTCAAGTCATTCCAACTTACTTTGTGTCTCTCACACCCCATCCTTAACTTTGAAAATTTCTTCATTATTCTCACAAAAAAAGCATAAGATATGAACAATATAGATATATGTCTACATACGCACATACATGGATGTAATCGGTGGGAGGGGCTGGGGGAGCATGGAAAATTCTTTACGATTTTCTTCACAATTTAACCGAGAAATTGTTTTGTGTCTTCTTTTTATTCCTTAACATTTTTGTTCATCTCTTCAATTTCACAGGCATTTTTATATTTATCATGGCAATAACAATAAACCAGTGGGGAGCTTTTTTTTTTAACACAAAAAAAAAATTAATTTTAATTACCTTACAAGAAAAAGTATTAAAATTTATGAGAAAGTATTTAATTCCTTCTCGAGCTTATTTTTCATGCTTTTAGTTTTTTACTTTTCTTTGGATGAATTGGGGATTAAGGAGATGAGGCATTTTGACTGTTGAGTTTCTTTTTACGACGGATGATTTTCTTTTTGGTTTGTTGGGATTTACTGCAGTTTGTGCAATTTGCTGGAGAGGTTTGATGGTGTTTATTGGGTTGTTTTGAGGATTTTAAGAGTTTTTGGAGTGTCTTACAAGTGTTTCATCATTAAGTGGATCTGAATCTCTTATATAATGTCTAGATCCTTTAATAAAAGTACTTTCAGAGCATGAGCACATCTTTGACTAGTTATGGCCAGCTTATGGTAGCTTCTTGGACTTCAAGCGGTCAGCAAGCTAGAGCTTAGGGGTTCACTTATGACGTCCAAAATTTTGGGATGGAGGGGGTCTAGAAATTTGAGACACATTGTAATAAAGGAGGAAGTGGGTCAGAAAATTTTTAACATCCGATTTCTTTGTGAAAAATTCATTTTTTGTGTCTATGATTGAACTTCACAAGAGAAGGGGGGGGGGGGGGGGGGGGTTGTTGACATTTGAAACAGTTTTGTAACAGAACAGGAGAGGAGGTCAAAAAATTATGTTTTTAAAGGATGTACGTCATAAGTAAACGGCCTCTTAGCTACGAGTTGGCAATCGTATGATATTGCTAGTTATACATGTCCAAGTGATAAAAATAATGAAGCTTCACCTCTAATTGAGTGTCAAAAAATTAATTTAAAGCTCAAACCCTCAAAAGCTATCCCCATGACTGTTCTACAGTGTCTCAATCCTTTTCCATGTCTCACACCACTTCAAACTCAAAATCAGAACTATAACACCCGAGTCTCCAACATCATCAAACTTCAACATAATTCATTCAACGCTAATCTTTGCCTTAAAAACTTTCACACGCAATCCAAGCCAATTTTCATTCAACAAAACTTTTCCTGAAAGCAATCAATCCAAAAATATCCCAAAAAAGTGCGTCTCTTCAAACCCGCAAATCTGTCAAATCCCGTCAAATCAAAACCACACAAAATAAAACTTGTATCACTTTAAACTCAATGTCTTCTTCTTTTTATATCTAATCACGTTTCTGTTACGCTAAATACCAAGAAATGAGAGAATCTCATCCCACATAAAATGATAAATTTGTGACGGAGCTGAATTACGTGTGTGTAAATTGTGTAAGGTAGAGAAGAAGAATAAAAATCAAGACATGTATGTTGATGATGCTTTGAAACTTTTTGTGCGTGTTCGTTTATGGAACGTCTTTAACAAGTAACACATTTATTTCCGATAATTTTATTTCCTCTCTTTCTGTTTTTGGCCTTATTTGTCTGTCTTCAGCCGTGGATGAATGAAAAAGTTTGCCTTATGATATCCACACAATATCATACCATTGCCACGATTCATCCATTATTTATTTATTGTATGCACACATGTATTCGTATTTTTGGCGTATCCATATGTATCTGTTTTGTAGATAAAATTACAATTCGTTTTTTTTTATTCAATTTTCACACAAAATTCAATTTAAACTTCATTCCCTTTTACACTTCCATTACACGTCGACATCATCGTCGCCTGACGTCGTCGAGCCGCAACATTTTCAAGTGGATCGTTTCCAAGTTTTTTTTTCTTTGCCTCCTTCCTTCTTTTTAACTTTTTTTTCTCTCTCTTGCCTCATTTTTATGCCGTAGTGATTGTTCAATGTAATCAAGGGTAAATGGTGTGTTTGCTTAATTTGCATTTTTTTTCATAATGCTTTTTAAAGTATTATAGGGGATATAGGAAGTGAAAAGTAAAAGGAAGTGATGGAGGCCTCATTTTTTGAAATTTTTCTTTTTTTTCGTATGTACATCCACACGTATTCTATAACCAATGATAAGCGGAAAAAAGTGAGGGACGAGTATTAATGTGGTGATGCTTGTAAAGGGGTTTATGAAGGCGCATTCTTATCATATTTATGGATGTATTGAAGGTTTATTGATTTTTTTGAGGTTTATTGAGCTTAATCTTGTTACGCTAGAGTCCTTAATATCCTGAACTGGTAGAAGATTTCTACGGATAGAGTTGTCTTCAGACGATATGTAAGCGCGGCAATGGGCCCATGTGCGCTCCATCCTTGGAAGAAGAATGAAAGAGAGAAGCTTTGCTACAGCAAGTTTATAATTACCACAGTATTGAGTTTGATTTAGTGCTGAGTCTTTTTTCAATGTTACAACTAGACATTAGGATAATGATGGTCATGTGAGATGTATATGAATATCAAGGGGTTCATTAGCTAGCGACAGTGGTGCAGCAATAGGTTTTAGCATCTTAATAAAGAAATGTGTAATAAAGAAAGGTTTTTGATAAGTCAGAGCGGCTTAACGCCTTAAAATCAAATGGCGCGACCTTATTTGGATAGTGCATCAATTTATAGAAGATACTTCAGACTGCAGAGCAATTTTCTACTTTCATGCGTTCACATTGAAAGCTCAGGCTAGAAAACTAGGTGGTATACCTCCAAATAACCCCAAATACCGCTAATCTTCATGCAAATACCGCTAAATACCACCTAGTTTCCGAGCCTGGTTGAAAGCCATTTTTTCGCCATTTGCCTTTCACACCATCGAGTCATGAACTAGTCTGAAAAATTTAAAAACTTCTTCACCAGCTACGCATTTGAATTTATTGCAGCTTTTAAAAAATATCCTTTCCTGAACATATCCATCGTTTCCTTCATTCAATTGAGTTTCTTATTCAATTTGGGGACTCAAAATTCAAGAGTCGATCATTAGTAAATTAACTTGGTTGCTCAAGACTCCAATAAGATCCAAAATGCTTTCATATGCAATCATATCCTCCATTTTGACCTCTATGAGACCTCAATAATTATCCAGCCAGTCACCCAAACCACAACGACCCCCGAACATATCAAAAACTCACCCCTCCAAAAAAAAATCAACCTAAAAAATAAGAATGCTTAAGAAAAAAAATATAAGAAAATGAGAACAAGTATGTGTATAGCTTGCCTATGCCCTGGTTGATGTCTGTTATGTTCGTAAGTGCGGAGCGAGTATTTTATGCACGAGTCAGCAAAAATAAATTCTTTTTCATTGTTTCTCGATATTTGGATTATTGAAAAAAAAACTTGTGGAGACTAAAGGATGATGAAGTGGAAGTGAATAGAAGGAAAGAAGCAAAAGGAAAATGCAAAAGCCATGAATCGAGAAGGAAGGGAAGATGAAAAAAAAATCGCAAAATAACAAGATTATTTGCAATTCAAGATAGAGAGATAACGGGATATCAATATTGATGGAAATTCTATTGGCAAACATTTGTGATCGTACACACGTCGTCATTTTCTATCTATTTTCTCCTATCCTACCCTATGATGAGATGTTGTTATTCTATCCTCTTATACACGTTCTTGGCGCGCGCGTTCCAATGATATTTAAACCACAATCAATAGATTAATGTAATGCGTGATTTTCTCTCTACATTTTCATTTTCTCCTGATTTTGTTAACTTTTTCTATAGACACAAACGTTCTACGTGCTGCCGCGTATTTGCTTTGTCCAATCGTCCAGAATTAATGACTCAACCGACGATTTTTGCATTGATAATGAAGCCTATGTAAATTCTGTAAATGTCTGGGATTCAATTGAGGTGAAATGATTCTCGTACCATCAAAGTCAATAGGAAATAAAGTTAATTATAAGCTTGATAATTTTTTAGTTGACTGCTTCCGTAATGGGGCATCAATAAGTTACGTCTTTCAACATTTAGACGCCTTCAAGCTTCCAGTTTTCAAATTCACATTTTAATTTTTTGCTCTGAGCATCAAGAGGACACCATAAAATGTTGACATCATTTTCAAACCCGCCCCTCATCGAATCAACAGCAAAAAAAATAATTTTTCCTCTCGATTAAGTAGAAAAATTAATTAAACACCCCCAGACGATGTTTCTATAGATTTTCAATACATTGCCCCGGTCAATAACATGAATGAAATCATCAACGACCCGGCATGCATGTTTATGCTATTACGAAATATTCAGAAATGACGCTAGACAAAAAATAGAAACATTGAACGCGTTGCGGCATTTCTCGTTGATGTCATAGGACTTTTTTTTTCTTCTTCATTCGATATTTCGATTGGATGCATTGGTTATTGAATAATTTCAATGAAATTTGTGTACCAATATTGTGTCTATTTTAAATGCAGAGTTTGACATGAAAATGCAGGCGGTCGATTCATCAAAGGCATTGCAGTAGAGAATATTGTTTTTGGGGACATTAATTTGATTTATTTTTGAGGTTTGGACTTTTTTGTTGTGTGGAAATAAAATTATTTTTATGGACACTGATGATAGAGATGTGTGAGGCATTGAGTTTATTACTGAATGATGTTTTTGGGAGAGGAATATTCAGACTTTGTGGAATAATATGTATTACAAGGCTAGTAATAATAGTTTAAGGAGAGAGAGTTCGCAAGATTTCCCGCTCAAACCTAGAGCTACAATTTAAAGTGGGATCCGGATCAGAACCAGTCTTTTGATGACATTTCTGTCTGTAGCCTACAAAGGAAGGCTGTGAGCTTCATTTCCAGTATATAAGATTCGAAAAAGGACAAATTAAAAATTTCTCATGACTAGTCTCGAACCCATGATCGCTGTGTCGATATTGCAATAATTATGTGCCGAAGTAATAAACCATTAAGCCACCGAGCCACTTCAGTTCTCAGGACAAGTGGATACAAAATTACAATTTAAATCAATTAATTTGCTTACTAGAGGTTAGTAAGGTTCGCTAGTACGGGCTAGTACCTATATCGAACCCTAGTGTCAAAGTTGAAGTCAGAATTTTTTAAATGAGCCCAAAAAATCTTCAACAGATAGGCGCGTAGCCAGGGTAGGGGGGGGGGGGGGAGATGATTTGGGGGAAAATCCCTCTTCATCATCAGAAATGTTTTTATTTTACCAGGGTTTTTATGAAAAATTCGTGGTAGAGCGCAGCAAGACATGGCTTTACAAATTCTTTTTTGCATTTCTGCCTGTTTGAAAAGATTATTAAGAAATCTATCTCCGGAAGCGCTCTTGAGTCAATTGTACTTTATAAATCTACGTCTATAACTTCTCTTCAAGCACATTCTTTTTTTCTTCGTAGTTAAATCGATGGGAAATGGAAAGGAAAAAGAGTGAAAATAAAGAGTCAGTTAGTCACTCAGTTGTTCAATGGTTAACAATATCATTTGACCGGAAATTTGTGAAATGTAGTTTTCTTTAACTTGAAACTTTTATGGACATTCACCGAACAGTAAATGGGATATTATTTCAAGTTGTTAAAAAAAAAGCTAGAAGAAATGGAAGGTGACGATTGTTAACAAGAAGAAATATGAAGAATAAGTTTCAGCTTTTTTTTTGCCTTTGGTTTTTTTATCCTTCCTACTGTGTCTCGGATGCTGAAAGAAGTGACATTTTATCTGAGATTTCAGAAGGAAATAAAAACATCACCGCTGACAGGCGAGTAACCCAGGAGGAGGGGGGGGGGGGGGATTTGGGGGACAAATCCCCTGACGTTAACAAAAAACTCTTCATTTTGCTAGGAGTTTTATGAAAAAATCATAATTCCCTCTGAATTTTCCATATACATTTTTTTTGTCCCCCACTCTTCAAATTCCTGGCTACTCCCCTGCCGATGTGTTGGAGCTAGCCAATGTTGAATAGTTTATTATACTCAGTAACACCATATGAACATAGACATTAGAGAGCTACAAAAAGAGAGTGACGAAACCATAAGTTTTTCTTTGAAGTTTAAGATGAAGGTGCTTTTGGTTGTTTTGTTGGTCATTTGTTATGTTAAGTAAAGTTGGTGACCTTATTTAAAGGCAGTTAACTTAAAAGAAAGTTTAAAGGTTTTCATAAACTTACCAGGGATTGCTCTAAAATCAATAAAGTAAGATCAGTCACATAATCGAGAGCTAATGAACCCCCTTTTTATAAAAGATGCTTAATCCACTTCATTCATCCAAACAGTCTCTAAACAGCATCTCTTTACCTCCCAAAACGATGACAATCAAACACCTCATTATGTACATAAAATGCACATAAAAAAAATCTTAAAAATAAGTTGAAGCTGCCAGAAAGACATTTGTGTTCATGTAGACATGAAAAGTTTACATTGTTGAGTGTATAATCTATCTAAAATATTCACCATACAATTTCCGGTTATCGATGAATGTAAAATTTGTGAATGCGTACAAAAAAAAACAGTTTTTCTATAGAAATGTAATTTTGAATGGATATAGCCAATGCTGTTGTTGAGGATGAATCATTAAGTAAATTTTTGTGATGACTATAATGTGCTCGGGCAGGCACACATTCTGTCCGAACGAGAAAAGTAACATAACATAGCTTCATGTAGTTATGTGTGTCTATTCACTCGATACTCGTTATATTTTCAAAGAGAGAAGAAAAAAACGAACGAGATAGGAAGGAAGGAGATGGAAAAAAGGGCAAAAACATTTAAACCTTATACTTATTCAAATATCTACATATCCATCCACAGATTATTCAAGCAAATATTGATTCCTTTAGAGCTTGAGGTTGCTTCTCTCTTTCTTATATATATATTTTTTTTTGGTTATGCTGCTGTTGATGACATAAAAGATACTGTCGTTCTTGCGTGTGTGCTTCTCGTCTGATGTTATTTATATACATCAAACCCATAGATTTTAGATCTACTCAAAATGATGCAGCTCTCTCTTTCTCCACTTTTGCTGTTTTCCTTCATTTCCTTACTTTTTTTTGGAATACTTAACAATCTGAAGACTGTGATTAGGATTCAATGTTGCTGTTCATGTCACAACGTTGTTTTTTATCATCGATTCTTGCATCAAACTTCGAGCGCCACTTCTTGACATCGTCAGCTCCTTCAATGAATTAATTCTGCAACTTTGACTTTGATTAACCAAAATTCTCTAAAATTACATCAACTTTACAAGTGTTCACCCCTTGCAATCCACAAAATGAAGACATTACTACTAATATCCTCACATAACCATCATTACCCACCTCTGCACATCGCTACATGCTTATACTCTACACATTGTCATCATAGATGTTGTTGTTGTTGCCGCAACCATTCACATACTCAATATTATTTTCCTTTTTTCTTCACTTATAAAGATGAATATCAAAAAAATGTGTGCAAAGTTATTGCTTTTTTTTCTAAGATTTTTTTTTCCTTCTTCCGCTGTTTTCCTCACTTTTCCTTCAACATTGTTATTCCTCGTGTGCCTTTTTTTTCTATTCTTTATTGTGGGGAGGTTTGAAGAGTGAATTGCGTATAGCACATAACATATACGTAAGTGACAGAATTTTTGTGTTTTGTTCTCCTACGAAATTTCCTGTTTTACCGATGGCAAATGACTTTCTAGTGAGGAGGGAGCTCAAAATGACATTCTAAAAAAAAATAAAAAGCCACACATAAAGTAAGGAATAGAAGGGAAAAATAAATTTATTTATACGTGAGACTATTATTGTTCCATATCGATCGAATATCTTTACAAATTTCTATTTCTTTTCTTCTTCTTTGTTCCTCTACAAAATAAATTTTTTTTCTTGTGTTGTGCTTTTGCCTTTCCTTTCGTGCATTCAATTTCTCGATTTGCTGCTCGTTCCATCACAACTTCCTCCCAAGATCCCCAAATATAGATGAGAATGTACATTTTATCAAATGAATGAAATTTATAAATTCCAATGGGAAATTGAGAATTATTCTATAACTTTCTGTGCTGTTTGCAGTTTCTTTTCTTTTGGAGCTTTTTGGTGATGTGCTTTTTAAGGGGTGTTAGGAGGGTAAGGTGAGAATTCTGACGTTTGGTTGGCTGGCTGGGCAAAATTGTTGTGGATTCTAAGATTTGTTGCTAGGGATTTGACTAGTTTGAGGTTATAATTTATTTTTAAAGGGTTATTTTAGTTGCAGTGGCACATGGCCGTATAAAAAGCAGCCAGATCTGAAGTTTTGAGTTTAGTCATTTCTAGCTTCAAACTCGAACTCACAGCTTTGTTATTATAATCAAATCTCACAATAGAAGCACCTTAACTAGATTCTTGTTAAAAACATAGTTGCAATCTTAGTTCCAAGACGTGCCCTCCCAAAAAATGCGCTTTATACCCCAACAACCCCAAAATCCACCTCAATCATCAATTTTTCTCTCTCAACTACCTTCTGCTTTCCTTGAAACTTTTCGATATTTCATGAATATACTTTTTTTTTCATCCTTTTAAGAAATCGAAAAAGATTTTTTTTTCCTATGCTTAACTTGTTCTCTCAATGCTCTCACACTATGTTTGCCATTCTATCGTCGAAGTTATTCCATGGGGAAAAATTTATTGTAAAGTTATTGTAATAGGTTTTAATAGAACGAGTTTAGTTTTATGACTTTGTGCTTTACTTTATAGTTGTGTACTTTTTGATGCTTTCCTCTCTCTTTTTTTACACCAATGGTATGCATATCCTGTTTTTTGATAACTTTCCAAAACATATAGAACTTTAAATAACTTCAGTGGGTTAGAAATGATATTCAAAGATAAACTTTGAACTTTTAGGAATAGATTAGAAAATGTGGATGTGAATTTGTGTAGGTAGTTTATGGAAGGATTATTTGCGATTATTGGGGAAATTTTCAATGTGAACAGCAACCACATAGCTGTAATTATGGTGGAAAGAGACAGTTTGGAAATAGAAAAGTATTTAAAAAGAAAGTTCATGTTTGGTAAAGTAGCGATGAAACTTTTTCAATTGTGTTAATTGATTTTGTTTATTATTTAAATGTTTGTTCAGTTATTGCGGAAGTTTGTATGATTTTTTTGTGTATTTATAATTTAAAACTGCTTAGCTTCAGTCAGAAAACAGCTTAAAAATGTAATTTTTTGCTTAAAAGTTGAAAAAAAAAATTAAATTCGAGTTTTCTTCTCACCTCGAAAAGTTTTTTGCTCACAATTTGCTGCTATAAACTTATTAAGCATTATTAATAGTCTTATTTTAATTAAAAAAGTGGCGAGATCAGGTTACAATAATCTAGAAACTAATAACTCAATGACTTATTGAGTTACAGCACTTTTAAAAAATTCAAAATGGCGGGTAAAAATTAAAATAATGATTCAAATAATTTGAAGAGATCATTTATAGAGCTACTTTTATTCCATTTAACATAAGAATCAATAGTATTTACTAAGAAAAACTTAATATGCTCTTATTTTTATAATTGCGTCCATATTTCCTATCTTAAGATCAAAGTCGATCTAGATCAAACAAAAAATTAACCAATCTTATTTAAAAAGATTTTCTTAACGAATTTCTTTTCTCAAATCTTTTAGGAGCCGTTCACTTATGACGTCCAGAGTGAAAGGGGGGGGGGGGGGGGGGGGGTCAGCAAGAAAAGAAAAAAAGATATTCCTGGAAATTCATCGTTCTTTTTTGAAAACTGATCGTTAATTTCGTATGTCATAAGTGAACGATCCCTTATCAGTCCATCTTTATTATTCATTAAATTCAACTACAACCACTTCAAAGTCTGCCTTTCAAAGAGCCAATGAAAGCACGTCTAGGCGACTGAAAGTTTTTACTTTTTTCAACTTCCGGAAATGAATTAAACTTCTTTAATGATTCCATTTTAATTCCTTAAAATAAGCTGATGGGTTTTGCTCATTATTCCTGCACAACTAAAAGCATATCATTACAGCAAAGGAATCGTAAAAGGCTTTCGTTTTATACTGCAATATCCTAGTACAACCTCATAACTTTAGAAAAAAATATACTGCAAGACTATTAAAAATTATGTGAATGAAATACACTTAAAAATTAAATTTTCTGCAAGAAATAGTTTCTCATTTATTTCATCGTCTTTCCTTTCCTCGTTTTATTTTATTTTTTGATTGAATTGAATTTCCAATGGATTTTTCAATTTTTTTTTTTATAACAAGACGTAAACTTTTTTATTTTAATTTTTTTCTTCATCCCCTTCACTCAATGAAAGCACGTTCAATATTTCCTGATCATGATTTATATTGACATTTATAATTCAAATTGCATTCATTCCGGTTCATGATGCAAATGTATAAGTAGTAGAAATTTATATACATATATCATGTGCAGAATTTTGCGCATAATAATCCTTCGGTACTGTGTATTGGATTATTGCATTTTAAACAATTTCTTTTTCTATTTTTTTTTATGTGCATAAATTCGTTCCTTTTTTTTGTTCGTTCGGTGCTTTCTGTGTCAGTATGTCTGCTACTTGCATATCATTTGGCATGGAATCAGAGGTTGGTAGTGGGTTTGTTTTTACATTGAGAATATTTTGTTTTTTATTGGACAACATGAATTTATTCTATGCATATGAGGGTCAGTTTTGGTTGTCTTAGCCAAATAACATTAGTTGTGCAGATGGATGGACTTTCTTAGATGAAATCGTATTGCTTAGGTCAAGAACTGCATAATAAAATGATTTAAATTGAATAATTGTGCACCTGACTTGGATAATTATTGAGTTTAAATTATGTTAGGTTTTAGACACAAGTTGCTTCGAATTTTGAGCCAGGAATTAATTTTGGGACCAAGCAATGATCATTTTGATCTAGATTGTAGATTTTTACATCTGCTTCCTCGATAACCGCATTTAGAATGCTAATCTTTTGGCGATTGAATGAGGTCTTTTGGCTCTTATACTATCAGATTAGCTATGTTTGTCTTAGATAGCTCCTAAAGGAATATCATTAGATTCATATCCTTAATAATAATGTGTGAAGGGCCCAGCCTTTCAGCTAGAGGCACTGCGATTCAAATTAGAACAGAATCTATTGTACCACACCCTTTAGACCTACAGTTTATAGTGGGATCCGAACCACTTGCAAGCTCTGCACATTGCAGAGACACGAGTACGTCATAAGACCTGATGTACCCTGCAATGTAGCTAGTCACAATTCGTGTGCGCAAGATGCCGTAAGGAAGTCTTCCAGATGCTAGTATATCCTTGTATATCTAGCAAAGGAGGCATATTCTATGCCAAAGACCTCAAAACTACACCCAACACACGAACCGAGCTTCGTAACTCAAATCCTTACTTTGACTTGAATTCAGTAAGCTGCTTTCACCACAACTTCCCCAAATAGAACAAGTCGGTTAATTGAATAGAAATCCGGCACCAAGCCTGTGTGACTCTTACAAGAAGCTAGCCTCAAATCGAATTTAGCACCATGCCAGAGTTACGCTAGCTTCGTAAAGGATTTCTATTCGATTAACCAACTCATGCTATTCAGGTTCTAGACTTATCTTTTCGAGCTCAAAGCTCTTCTTACACCGCTGCATCATCTTTAGTTCTGTAGGCTTTAAAATGGTGAAGTTTGCTACTCAATGATCGATGCCTAAAAATCACAATAATTGAGCATTCAAAAAATCAATTTATTCAAGAACTGCATTGCTAACCCAGTGCCTTTTTGCTAAAGTAGCATCAATGTGAATCAAATAAATATCATAAATGCCTCAAATCAACTCAATTCAAGTGAACAATTTCCTCAAAAGCTCCCCAAAACTATTCCACAGATTGGAAATATGTAAATAAACTCATTTTATGTCTATATTTTTATTTTTTTGGGGCTGTTCACTTATGACGTCCAGGGGGGGGGGGGATTCAGAAAGAAAAAAACAATTGAAATTCCTGGAAATCCATTGTTCTTTTTTGAAAAATGACCGTTAATTTCGGACGTCATAAGTGAACGATCCCTTTCAATATGCGATGAATAAAGTTCAAACAAATGAAAAAGAAAAGAAGAGAAAAATCTTAATCGATTTTTATTCATTCCCTCTAAACGTAAAGATACAACAAGACAAAATTAAAGGGAGCAATAGAAAGGAAGAAGCTTTTTTTCGTATTCATGTCAATGGCACATTTTAATTCATTTGCAGAAAAAAAAAGTATATAGAACCAACCACAAGAGAAGAAAAAATAAACTTTGTCGTCGTCCTTCTTCTTCTTTTCTTTGTATTGAATTTTAGTCGTTAAAAGCAATAATATAAGGAATAGGAAAGTTTTTTTTTATTTCCGTCTTTAACGCAAAAAAAAAACCTTCCTTATTTTGGGGTGGTTTGTGAATGATATCAATTAAGAATTGTAGTTTTTGACCTTAGCTTCTGTTTTGATTGAAACTATGGCAGTGCTATACATGGTGCTATCTTGATTTGATGTTCTGATACTTTGAAGTTGTGATGTTGACTCACCTGATCGGCAGGCATTGAAATCCATGGAAATGTTTGTCACCCGGCGGGCAGGTTGATAGTATAGTTAGAACCAAGCGGTAGCAAATTTCAATGACAGCCACCACTTGTTGCCTAGTTGGAAATGGCTTGGTTCTAATAATACTTTTAACCCTGCCGCAGGGTGTCCAACATTTCAATGTGTGCCGATCAGGTCAGAGATCCAAGCAAAGCGTAAACAACATGATTGGAAGTTCCGACCAACTTCAAACTATTTATAACTAGCTTCTCACCATGTTGCTAGCCTTTTAGATATAAACTAAGTTTTCTGGGGTACTTTTAGCATTATAGTGAATAAGATCAATCCTTATCCATAACTTATAGACATCACAATCAATTGCCCGCCAAACTTTTCATACTCCTTTTATACATCCCCATTGACATTCATTTAATGTCTGGATTGATGAAGGATAAATACGTATATATAGTTTCAAAACTGTACCCCCACCTCTTCCTATCACCGTAGAAAGAAAAATCAATTTCAATAAGTAATGATGATGAGAAATGAGCGGAGACGGATGAATGATGCTTGTAGAAATCCAAAAAGAATTTCAGGTATAGCTTTAATTACATTCCAATATCATCACGAAAGGCGGATTAATATTTAATTTAATTAAATCACCTGATAGTCGATGTAGATACGAGAAAAATTGTGAATGAGATGAAAGATTAATGGAAGACACTTTATAGTGGATAAAATTAATCAGGGGCTTAATATCGATTTCTTTTTGTTCTCATTCAATGGCTGAGAGTCACGGCAGCAAAATTCAACAGAAGTAGGAAACTGTTGTGGATGGGAAATTTACGCATAGAAAAGAAGTTATCATTGGATCTTTGAAAATTTGTTTACTCTTTGTCTAGACATGCCTCTGTGTCTACTTCAGCTAATAATTCTGATGAAAGATCTTTTACGAGGGACAAAAAAAAAGAGAACTGCGAAAGTGGGTTGAATATGAAAAAAAAATTCAATGTCATTTAAATAAATATTTTTTGGGGAAGTAGTCAGCATGTTCTTTAGATGCTTTAAAATGAATGAAGAAACCATTTTGAAGTGGCTTTTAAAAAATATTACTTTTCGAGCCATTTAAGCTTGAAAGGAGGATAACTTACAATTAATTGCATCTTTTAAAAATATAAGTAGTCGACTAAATAGAATTATCCTAAAACCATATACTAGGCGATGCATAATCCCACATAATCAGGTACCATATGAGATTCGAGATGTTGGTTCTCATTTCCATTTCAAAATCTAATTTGATCTTGATTTTAAGCCATAAACTTGAGCATATGGTCATGAAACTAGCTTCAAATGCGAGAAATAAATAGCTTTAAAGCTACAGAATTAAGGAGTTGTTCACTTATGAGCTTATGACATCCAGAGGTGTGGAGTTTAACTAGAAAATAATAAAAAATCAGGAAAGGGGTCGTTCACTTATGACGTTCAAAATTAACGGTCATTTTTCAAAAAAGAACCATGAATTTCGTGGAATTTCTATTGTTTTTTTTCTTGCTGCTTCCCCCTTCCCCTGGACGTCAGAAGTGAACGGCCCCAAATCAATTGCTCTTTATACAAAATAACCATCAATTTCCGACGTCATAAGTGAATGATCTCTAACGGATTGTTCATAACTTACTTATTTTACTTTGCTGGTCGTACAGATAAATTGTAATCCATGACCTCATATGAAGGTTGTTCATAAAATGACGTCATATGAGGTTTGGAGGATAAAGAGACCAAAAGCTTTTCCCGACATAAACAAGAAAATTCAGAAAAAGAATATCAATGCCACTCCCACACAGCCCCCCCCCCCCTCCCCCACCTACAAGTTTCTAAAGTCTGCAACATACCTCCACAAAATTAATAAACATAAACTACTTAAGACACAATTTTCCTCAACTTCCAAGCTCTCAAGCTTTCAAGTTATGTTTTGATGAGAAACAAGCAATGTCAGAAATATCAAATTATACATAAAGCAAATATTAAATTTGCATCAGAAATTATATAGAAGCAGTGAGTTGATCTAGCATTAAGAACATTTATTCCTGCAATACAGATGAAATTAAAATGGGAACATAGAATAGGAGGGAAGAATTTCACAGAAAAAAAAGATGAGAGACGGAAAATTTGTGTATTTTGTGTCTCTTTGATGCCTAAGAGCAGCAGCAGCATAAAAACCTTTTAATATAATCACAAAATGTATATTTAATTAATTTCCGTAAAGCGTCATGACGACAAATGAAATGTCAAATAATAAAACTTATGATAATATACATGCATACATCTACCCTCTCTCTCTTTGAGCCTTTTTTTTGATGTTTTCCTACTACTAATTCCGAAAATGTAGTTACGTATATCTACACATATATCCTGTTATTATCTCTTATTGTTTGCTCACATATTCACATCACATAGAAATGCCTTTTTCTTTCCTGAAACACAGCCTGACAGTCAGTGTGAAAAGAGAACAAAGCTAGTAAGATTGTGGAGGGATGCAAAGAGCTTCGGTGGGGGTCGTGTGAATGTTATGGAATATTTTTGAGGGGACTTTTTATTTTTTTATGGAAATTGAGCTCATTACGGGTGGATTTGGGTCTGATTTAGAGATTGAAGCCTTTTTTACAGTCAACAAACGTCCATGCTACTTACCAGCGTCCTTTTGTCATTTTAAGAATCGAACCTGAGATTTCTGAGTCAGTTTTGAAATTTTCACGTACCTTATTACTGAACTATGAAACAATGAGCCACTTTAACTCACATAGAGCCACTTTAACTCACATGGAGCCACTTTAACTCACATCCAGCCACTAAAACCGTCACACACTATCCAAACAACCCCATCAAAAAAGCGAAGCAGCTGAATTTTAAAAAAACACTGAAGCATACACACCAAAATAAAAATATGAAAAAAAAAATAACTTTACATAGCTCAACACAACTCTAATGCGAGAAGAGATTTATAAATTTTTGAAAGCATCATCGCACATGCATACATGATGATGCGGCGTGCCTCCTTCATCTCTATAATACTATTCTTCCCATTTTCTTTTGTTTTGTTTTGTTTGAAGCTGCTACCATTAGCATCCAAATCGTGTAAAAAAAAGCAGAAAAACAAATGAAAAAAAATTTTTTTATGGTTTAATCATAAAAAGCGAATGCTGTGCTTTCCTTTTTTATTCTTCTTATTCCTTTCCATCCTTATTACTATACTATACAACCGATGCAAGTTGCTAAATAAATATTTGAAAGTGATGTTGAGGGGAAATTAAAATTTAAAAAATACAAACAAATAAGAAGAGGATTCCTTTACAGATTATTTTATATCTCGTGGGGAACGAATATAATGTGCCCTGGCGGTGCAGTGTGAGGATGATTAATTTTTTTTGCTGAGGGGTTTGCTGGTTGAAAAAAAAAAAATTTTGTGTTATTGTAGATTGGGGATTAATGATTTTTTTTCCTCGTTGTATTATTTGATTGGGGTTTTGAAGCTTTTCTAATTTGAATTTTAAGCTGAATTGAGGATTTGTGTAGAGTTAGAATTTATAGCGACATAGGAAGAGTTTATGATGCATGTGGAAGAGAATTAATACTAAAGTAAGTGATTCTGCCAATACGAGAGTAAAGTCTCTGTTACCGAACGGTTAAGCAACAAAATGGATATTTCGAATGCTATTTTGTGAATTCATGGGTTCGATTCTCACTAGAGACTGATCTTGTTGATCCATTAAAAGTAGAGTTTTGCTAATATTATGAGATTTGAGTCACTTAATCACAGTACTCAATATAAAATTTATAGTTCGAAGGTTTTCTAAGCAAAGCTGTGAGCCAGGTGCGTAGCCAGGGCGGAGGGGGATTTGGGTTACGAATAAAATAATTTGGGGGACAAAAAAAATTTTTATGAAAAACTCGAACCTCCCCACCCAAAAGTTTTCCATACAAAAAAAATTTGCACCCCCCCCCCCCCCCCTCTCCAAATTCCTGGCTACGCACCTGCTGTGAGCTGAAGCTGATTATAAGTTAAGCTGGTAAACTGCCAAGCTTTAATGGAACCAACTTTGATTGAATTAAAGAGAATAAAAACAGAAATTAAAAGAGCGTGAGTTCAACTCCTAGACTAGATTTGACAAGTCTTAACTAGAGATGACCGGAGATTCGCTCTCCCAAAAGAGAGTTTAAACTTTCATATATAGGTTGCCATAATTAATAAAGGTACTTCTAATTCTATAGAAATTAGGCACAAATTGTAAATTCCCAGCGAGTGACTATTGACCTCCTTTAAAAACCAGTTGTAGAATAGAAGGACATTTTATTATGATTTTGTCTCACAAATGGGATTCAAACCCATGTGTTGATATTGTAGATCACTTTTTCGCACCATGGATGCATCCTTGATTGCCATCAATATTGACAAAAGCCTAATTTAGACTGTTTTAGATTTCTTCCCTCCAAATTCCCACAAAAATCTCAAAAAATCCCAATTTCAAGGAGAACCGCCCTTTCATAAAAAGCTATAAAAATTTTAAATAAACATCTCAGTCACGTGCAGCCCAAAAAGTTTCCTCCAATATTTTCATTTCCAAAAAAAAATAAGAAGCAGATTCTTTAATAAACAATCTGACACACTTTTTGTCTTAAATTATTTGTTTTAGGGGAAGAAAATAAAGAAAAAAACTTTTTCCTCAATCTTCATTTGTTGCGCATTATATGTGAGAAATTTTATTTTCATCTGATTCCAGCAGTAATTGCTGTGAATTTAACTATTGATTTTTCCTTCTCTGCTTCTTTTACATAATTTATTGTGAAAGAATGAAATATTACTTCCTTTAAGACTTTCACAAGGATATAAAAGAATGGTAGTTTATCATCTTATGTACACTTGAAACGTGGCACTTCTCTCAAGTATGCCATAATGGTGACAATAAAGTCTTTGTCTCTGAAATTTCCTTAAAATAAAAGTCAACAAAATTTTTGTATAATGGACATGTCTAAGCTTACAGTCTACAAATTCTATTATTATTACTTTTATTGAATTCTTTTTTCATTTTTATTTTCTTGGTCGCATTTTGGAATTTTATTGAGTATTAGAATATTAATAAAACTTTACGTAAGCTTGTTGTAAAAAAAGGCTATTTAATGGGAATTATCTTTAGAATCTTTGAGTTTTGTTGCTGGATATGTTGTAAAGTTTTGTTACTTTTTATGAGTTTTAGGATGAGATTTTCGGGTCGGATGATGTACTGGAAATTTAAGGAGAGATCTAATTGAAGCTTTGAGGTACATAAAGCGGGACATAGGGCAAGTATCAATGATAAAGTGTAGAGTGGGTATTCAAACCTACAATCAATGAATCTGTCTATTTGTAGACAGCATAAGATAATGCTAGAGTCTACGACCATGTTTCTAAGATCTGAGAAAGATGACTCATATAGAATTAGCTGCTAATTCAATATAAAAATGCTAATCTAAAGATAAGTTGCGTAGTTAAGAAGGAGGGGGTGGGGGTCTATAATTTGATGAAAAATTAACATTCCTTTAAATTATGCTGAGGATTTTAACTTACCTGGCTTGAATTTTCCAAAATCACACAAATACAGCACAGCAGAACGTTGCAAACCGTTTAAAATTCAGCAACATATCAGCATCACTTCTATAGCTTCACTTTAAGCAAAACAAGAAATCAAAACAGTCGAAATCAAATCAACACAACAATTACAAGCCCAAATCTACCTTCTATTTGCTTCCATAAAAAGCACTTTATCCATGCATACACAAAAGAATAACAATATAAAAATTCACAACAACACCTCATCAAATTTATCAAAGCAAAGAGCTTAAACAGCACTGATTTAAAAAGCAAAGCTCTTGTGTGCCTTACAGACTTGCAAATAATTTCGTATACATCTACATCTGCTTAAGATACATTCGCAAATAGAACCTCATCATACATCTTAAATGGCACTCAAAAAAAATATTTTAACAGCTCAAAACAATCAAAACATAAAAAAGAATTATAAAACAAGCGAGTACAATACAACTAACGTATCTAATGTATGTAATACTGTTCTTAAACTTGAACGAGCAAATAAATAAAAGAGAAATATTTGCCAGTTTCTCTGCCTGCTGTTGTTGCCTCTGAATTGAAAAAAGCTTCAAATTCAGCTTTTGTTTTGATAAATTTATTGAAGTGCCATCTTGCAAAATGTAAATAAATAAATAAAAAAATTTCTTCCACTTTCTCGCTCCCCACTCAGCGTTTCCTATCGACTGACTGTGCCTGTATATCTGTTTGTTTCGATTTCATCATGCGAAAATTATTTATATCTCTCTTATTGATTACGTAATATTCAATAAATATTTTCTCTCGGCAAATTCCTTTTTTTCCCAATCATTTTCACATTATCTGGTACCGTACGCACAATCAGTGGATGAATGGGGAGCGTTCATGTATTACGTTTGATGTTAGAAGGATTTTTTTGTAGCCTGGGGGATGCAAAATCATACCTAGTGGGTTCAAGCTCGTATCTAGGAGTGTAAGATTCATGTGTGGACTAATATAACACTTAGGGTTAAAGATCATGTCTTGGAATAAGACACTGGAAGTATTAGGGTATGAAATGTACGATTCCTTGATGATTGATTGACTGAATTATTTATTTATTGCAAATTTGATCCATTATTCCTCAAAAAATAAGATTCTAGCATGCACTAGTTTACTAGCTCACTAAAATCATTAGCTACCAATGACTTACTTTCTACAAACCTAGAGTGCTTGCCTAATATCTTTTGGAGCTGTAAAGCCAAGAGCTCTTGGCTTTGCTTAATTCACAAATGAAGAATTTAAGGACTTAACACGAATTATTTGAACCGTCTACTACATAAGGGGGTACATCATACATAGGGTGACCATCTTATTTTTATGAGAATACAGGACATTTGATAAATTTCCTAAAAAATACAGGACACAAAGGAAAATTTGAAAATTAACGGAAATTTTCGTGAGAAAAATACAGGACCTGGAACAAAATTTTCAAATTTATACAGGACAGGGTTTTGAAATACAGGACTGTCCGTTGTAAAACTACGCAGATGGTCACCCTAATCATACATGTTTATTAAGTAATATGGACCCATGGTATCCAGGGCTATCATTATTGTGATAGTAAGTCATTTGTAAATAAAGCCTAAATCAGAGCTGACTGTTCCTTCAAATCTAAAACTTACATCCTTAACTTTTGCGTACTTGGGCCCATTGTCGCATTCAGAGATCGTCTAAAGACAGCTCTATCCTTCGACACCTTCTGCCAGTTCGGGATATTAAGGACTCTAGCGTCCTTATCAACACATCCCATCCAGGTCTTCCTTAAAAAGAATTAAGGAATCAAAAAATCTTAATTCTTTTAAGTGACCTAACAGACAATCGCCCCCAATAAAGGTACATTTTGATCACCTAGCGAGCTTTACATGAGCGCTATTTCTGGTTGTGAAGAAAATTACACACCGCACACATCAATTTAGAGTGAGAGAAGAGAGATTGTAGCATTAAATTTTCAGTTCATGCTGTTATTTGCGTGTAATTTTCTTGTTTGTTGCCGTTGAGTTCCTCCTGTCATCTTAAGTTTTTCATTTGTCAACATTTATTATTAAAATGTTACAAGCAAATTGAACACAAAATGTTTGTTTTCAACTCATCGTTGTCTCTCACTTATACGCTTTACTCACTCGTTCATCATGCATGACAAAAACTTTTCTTCTTCAAATCATATTTTCCTTTTTTTTTGCTTCTTATTTTTTTGGCGCGTTGTTACAAATGGAAAAATTGGTGTGGTTATGTTCGTAATTTATTCTTATGTCTGTTTGTCTAGCAAACTAGTTTTTTTTTCTTTTTTGTTTAATGAAAAAGTTTCTTTGATTGTTTATCTTTGAGATGTGATATAGTATGTGACTGGAATGGATATGGTTGCACTAGAAAATTGGGATTTAAATGGAATTAAATTGGAAGTGTTTTATAGAATTAAATTAAAGTTTAAAGAACTTAGTCTAATTAGAGTTCCTCTCTACTAACCACATTCTAATTACAATAATTTAAATTTTAAAAATTGAATTTTTAACAACGTTATCAGTTGGAATCGAACCTCGTTCTTATGATATCAAACCTTAACTCTTACAACTTAGTCATTAGGGTGCGAATCTAACTTTGACAGAGCCCCAATTTAAATAATTAATCTATCCTCCAACTTATCTTTGGTGTTATCGTTCATCCGACTTTACTTTGAACTCAAGTCGACTTCAAGCCCTGCTCTGAACCTTTACCATGAGCTTTGAAGCTTCGCAAACAGGCAATAACATTATTTTATAGACTTCACAACCCAACCACTCCTAAAAATCCTTTTAAAGTGCTCATAAATTAAATCCTTTTGTGCCACGAAAAGCCTTAGTGACAATTTCTTAAGACTGAATCAGTCTCCACCCCATGAACTGTGCATAGTGCATCTGTTTTTGCCAAGAATTTATCTTATCATCTTCCAAAAATAAATCATTTTAAGATAGAAAAGTTTTTCTTTATTGGATTCCTTCCAAAATGGCAGTAGAACTGCCAGCATACCTTAACATTTCTATTCTTGCTTAAAAATATTGCAGAATGTCAGTAAACTACCTCAAATTTCATACATTGCTGAAAAATAAAATGCGCTTTAATCACAAAACTACAATAACTTCCTTACTCGTTTTTTTTTCTTGCCATAAATTGATTTTAAATATGAGTAAAATAATGACAACGAGAGGAAGAAGATGCAGCAGAACAAAATATATTTTTCTCGATGCTGAAAAGTGTGAGACGATAGCTTTTATTATTATTATATTTATGATGATGTTAATGATGATTGAAAAAGGTAAATGAAATAGACAGAGTCGAGTGATGATGAAAAGGAGTTGAGATGTTCAGAAAGAGACATAAAAATAAGCATCGTCAATCGACAGTGTCATTACTACTGCTTACACTCAAATTACTAATCAATAGACGTATCAAATTGAGCGTACGTACATCAATAGCTAACATGAGACTCTCCATCATCACTTTTCTTCTTTTTTCCTTGCTTCAAACACATACACTGATTTTTCTTCTTTTTTCACATCATTTTCTTCTATGTAAGTCTTGATTTGTATTGTATGATTTTTGATGATGTAGAAAAAAAACAGATTCTTTTATCTTTCAAGACAAAGTTTTTTGTGAATGCAGGGTTGGTTTGATGGACAATTTGAGCAGATATAATAGTCATTAAGACTTGGTTCAAACATCTATTCGTTAAGAAGGTCAGGAGGGTCTAATCAACTTAGTTTGCTTGCGGCATTAGCTAGTAATCGCGTTATATTTAAAAGTTTCATAAACTCCCTACGCTTCACAGTGGAGTTAACCTAATTCTGATAGTTTTCAGTCCTAGACTTCATTTTAATGGTCAAATATAGTAGTCCTAGACTAGGCATGTATATGTAACTGCTGCATGTGTATTCTAATGTAAAACAAGCCAGATTCGATCGGAATCGAACCCACAACTTCAAAATGGGTGATCTCTGACTGTTAATATACGATATTAACATATTTATTTATCTATGATATACTTTTATACTTTCTATAAATTTCACTAGATGTCACTTTAGTATATCCAAATTATGCTTTAGATTTGAATTATTTCATGTCGTTAATGAATTTGATAATCATTATGTATTTCATAATTTATTGTAATGTATAACTTTAGAATGACGTTATGCTAAAGTTGAATATACTTTCATTCAAGGGCATAATAATTGCAGTGCCGTGTGCAATTTGGTGTGCACATTCCTTTGTAAGGCCTTGAAGCAATTAGTATAAAAGAAGATAGCATAGCATGAATAAAGGAGTCTATTTTTTATTATCAATAGGTCCAGACCTTCTTGTTTTAAATATTTATCAACTTCACCATTTGCAGTTGTGCAACACTGACCACTCGACTAGAGATCCTTGCCACTAGGCTACCCAGGTACTTTTCTCACTTCGGCTACTCGTCATACTCATACAACCAGTTTCACTACGAGCCCTATGCTCAAGCCTATCTCCTTTTGATATGCTCTTCGAGCCATATTCACAAGACTTTACTTAGATAACCTTTGGTTATGCCAATGACTCCTTAACTCGTTTAAAAATCTCAATTCTACCAACTCTGCATCCATCAAATCCGATAAAAATTGTGCCGACATACACACACCCATATTTGTACTTGAAAAATCTTGTCAATTCTCTATTACATACACATCTTCTTCCTTTTACGTCATAGACATCTTTTACGATTCGTCTTAAAACCTACAAAAAAAATGAGACAAGCATAAATTGAGTCGAAACTGCAAAAAATCTGTGATTTCGTTTGATTCAGCTAATGAATGTTTGTTGTGCTTCATTGGATATAAATAAAAGCTGTGATATTAAGTAATGGATGTGCGTGATTTTAGTCATGAATATTCAAATTTAAGGAACAATAAAATTGACAGGAGAAAAAAAATTATTTGATTTTGAGGTTATGTTTATGTAAATTTGATGATTCGACAAAACTTTTAAGCAAAACTACATTTTTTGCATTTCAAGCCAATCGGATTACATATTCCTCTCTGTTAGATCAACATCCGAAAAATTGTTTCATGCAAAATTGATTTTAATTAATTCGTATTGAAAATAACATAAATTTTAACGGTGAAAATGTTATTGTTTGTATTTTATGAAAATAAAATAAAGTTTTTATTCCAAACATTTTCTAACGTAAGCTGTGAATTGTCAATAAATTCCACTTACGAATATAAAATTTGTAGATTCTGAATTCATTGTTCGTCACATGTTTTGTAATTTATTTATTTATTTTTTGGGGAAATTATTTGAAAAAGTTTGTCTGGATTGAAGGAATTGATAGAAATTGTAGATATTTATGCGAATGGAGCATGAATACCCCATCAGTATATTCTTATAAGGACTACCTCTTGAAATGGCATCAGTGGCCTAAGTGGTAAAGCGTTGGCCTTACGTGCCAAAAGTTCTGGGTTCGTTCCTAAGCCAAGTCAAGTATTTGAAGCTATTTTTTCATTTTACCTTTCTAGTTTCTTTAGTTGGGTGAAGTTTTGAGATCTTTGACACATAATGTTGTCTCATTTTTATTACAGCATCTTACAAATCTTGCACTAATTGTGACTAGGCAGGGGTCATCAATTCTTCAGACGTACTCAAGTCTTTGCAATGGGCAGAGCTTGCAAGTGGTTCGGAACTCACTTTAAACTGTATGTTTCTGTTCTAATTTGAATCGCAGTGCATCCAGCTGGGCCATGGGAAAGGCATGAGAAACCATAAATAAACCCAATGAGCCTTAACACCAAAACTATCCCACTCAAAACTACAAAACATCGAGAGTCGAAAATGTAATTTTCATACGAATGTTGCAAAGCCACGCATATAAAAAATTCAATTTAACATACGAAATAAATTATTTACCGATATTTAGCAGTAAAAAACGAGAGCAATATGTAGTCCTGTACTGTGATTTTATGAGTATGTCTCTATACAGTTGCATCAACCATGTTGTAAATATTTTTTTTCTGCATCATCTACAATGCGTAAAACATGAATTGTAAAATTATAAAATTAAATTCTCTATTCAATCAAGCCTTTACATTTGTCGGGGAGTCTCAATTCACTGAACTATTTTTTTTAATTTGAGAAAATTGCTCAGCGTCGCACATCAACATAATATGATGAGATTTTGATCCATAAAAATGTTAATAGCAGCAGAAAAAATTAGTGCACAAGTCAAAATCGGATTTTTATTTATTTTATCGTCGTATGTAATTTTCCCCTTAGTTTATGCTTTTATTTGTACACTTAGCAACCCCCCCCCCCCCCCATATGTTCATACAGTTCCCAGATAAGGGTTGATAATATTAATTATTATGAGGAAATAAACTGAACTTTTTTATGTTTATTCTTTTCTTTACTTCCATGCCTAATAGTCGATGCGATATCATTCCCTGATGTAAATACAGTAATATAAAACTTGTTTTTATTCTGATTGGGGATGTATGTAGTAATTAGGTTATGGAAAGCTACACAATTTACGCTTGTATGTGGAAATTAATTTAAAAAGCACTTGTAAAAATAGATTAATATCTAATTTAGAGCAACATCTAATTTAATTCTGCTTATTTCGTATTGACTGATGGGAAATGAAATTTGAAGGAAGAAATTGTCGTGTATTGATATCAGCTTGATTACAGCATCTATTTTAATCAGAGATTTATTGAATTTGGATGATGAAGGAAGATAGAGTCATGGAAAAAGGGGATTATTCAAGTATTAAGTTTATAAAATAAATAGGACTTTCAAAGCCCTACAAAATTTTCACAAAACATAATTTTTTTGCCTCCCGCCATTATGTCGATTTAAAGACATTATGAATTTAAAATATCAAAAAATGTCCTTTATTTGAAAAAATAAATTACAGAAGCTCTCGTGTTATTGATCGAGGGACTTAAGCGCATTTTTGTGTTAGCGAGAAGATTAGAAGATCATTAATTTTAGTGTTATTAACAAAAAAATAATTACAATGAATGTCCATATAGACAGTATTTATCATTTAACGGTTTTTTGGAATTCAATTTTTATCGGTTTAAAAATTGAATTTCTGAACGTACTCTGATTACAAATTTTTACAACGGTAGAATATAATTCAAATATCTAACGCACCACGTGTTTTTCATATGAAATAAAAAAAATAATTAATCAAAGTATGAATGCACTGTTTTAAGACTTTTATCTGTTCTGCCAGCCAATAACTCGATAGAACTGAGCTAATAAAACAAACCCGAGCTCTCTACGATGTCTGGTTAAAAAGTTTTTCTTCGTCCGTACAATCGAACAACCGAACAAAGTGTATTATTAAGCTACTTTTTAAAAACAAGTTTCAAAAATGCGTTAAAAACAATTCAATTATCTTCAATAATCTTCTAAATGAAGTTAATGTCCCTTATAAAATTGATAATCTCCTAGAAATTCTTCAGTAATAGATTCTTTTCCCTTTATCAGAAATCTAAAATTTCTCAATTACCACTTATATCCCCCCTGTAAGCAACCCCCTTTAGCACTAAATTTTAAATAATTTAAAAATGAAAATTCCCAATTGCGTTTTTTGTTATCTTTTTATATTTATTTGTATCATTTTTTATCTCCCCAACAATTTCTGCTGTTCCTGCGTCACTATGTCAACTCTAGTTTTACCATGAATTTATACAGCACATACAGTTGCGAATGTATTCTCTGTACATAAATAAATTTTTATGCAGCACCATATAAAAGTTTTCTTTTTTTTGGGAATGCTTTTTTGTGTCTTTATATTCATAGCTTGTTGTCTTCTTGTTCTCCATTTGTGCTGCTATATCTTCCCGAAAAGCAGAAAATATCAGAGGCATTTTGGGGCAATAAGACAAAATATCTTGATTCATAAATTGAGTATATATGTAGGCATACATATGAGGCATAAAAACTTATAGCAAATAGTCATTCGTTTATTTTAAATGTATACACAAAAATATTTATGTTGATGAGATCACAAATTGAATTTAGATGTGTATGACTTGATTTTTTTAGGTCATTGTTAAATAGCAAATAAAAAGCAGCAAAAAATGCGACACAATTTTCGTTCTTCTATTGTCTTACGGCTTCTTGCATTTTATTTTCTCCTTTCCTTTCTTTCTCGTGAGGAAGAGCAAGTTCTCATGAAACTAGATCAGGGATGTGAGGAAATTGGGAGCAAGCTTGAATAAAATTCTGTCTAAATGCATATAAATATTTTATTTTCTTTTATTCGCCTAGCTTTCTTGATAGAGAGGGTGGGGTGATGCTTTTTTGTCTTAGTGTGTACCTGATTAGCTTGATACAATGGTTTGTAATACTAGTGCAAGTAAAGCCTCTGAGACCAAGTGGTTAGGGGTCGTTCACTTATGACGTCCAAAATTAATGGTCATTTTTCAATAAAGAGCAATGGATTTCCTGGAATTTCTTTTGTTTTTTTTCTTGCTGGCCCCTCTTCCCCACTTCCCCCACTCCCATTTAGGCTTGATTGCCTTTAGAGACATTTCAGTTTGTAATCCTAACCAAGGCTGTGGAAATGATCAAAAATGATTAAAATACGCTTTATTAGTTCCGCAGCCTTGATTTTGGCTCTACCTCAATGTCTTCAAAAAATTTTTTTGTCGGCAACACTCCTTGATGCTAAGCCATGATCAACTAGTGTGTCAAGATACAAAGTTTGGTATTCACTGCTTTAGATAATTGTTCCTTAAGGTGTGTTTTTGTCAAATAATCAAGATACACGTCAGTGATCTCTAGGATACTCCAGAAGAACTTCCTTGTTCTAGTTTTCCTCTTATTGCAGTGTTGTTCAATCTTTTTTGTGTGATGGCTCGCCTGGGGAATAAACCACGATCAAAAATGCACACAACATGCGGTTTGTGGTAGATTCTGAGTTTTTCCTCGACACACTAGTGTGCCACGGTAGACAGTTTGGATAACACTGACTTATCCATCATTATATGCTGCAAAATATTTCTATTTTCTAATGAAGCCCTCCTAAAGCACAAGGACATATGGATAAGAAAAATGGTCTCCAAAATGCGCCTAAATACTTCAGTAACTCCTGTAAACTTCTACAAAAAAAGACATTTATCCAGAGCACAACATACAAACTGATCTTATCTATCCATTTTATCTTGTCTACATAAAAGAAGAGCCTTCCTTCTCTTCATATTACCCAACAAACTACTTTTAATTCAACTAAATTCAATTTAATTTAGAATTAATTTTATTTTTTTTTTTCGGGAAATAAGCATAAAGAGGAGCAAGCGGAAGCAGAGACAGACAAGACACAAAAAAATAGTGCAAACAAAACGGCACATGCCGTAAGTTTTTCCTCTATACATTTTAATGTTGACGAAAAATTTTCTGGTTGGAAAATGAATATACGTGCTATGACATATGCATGTGATGAAACAATGAATGAGACGAGAGAACAAAATATTTGGAAAACGAGGAGAAATTTTCGTTATGTCATCTAAAATTAAAAATCTTTTTCTTTTTGTGCAATACTTTTTTTTGTCGTTTCTTTTCTCACAATTCACTCGTCATCAAACAAATAAACGAGAAGGAAAATCAATGATGTGAGGCAGCGTTGTTGTTTTGGCTAGTTGAATGAACCAGGCCATTGTTTTAGTTTTATTAGAACTGGAGCTTGGATTAAGAGTCTAAAGATTTAAGTCTTAGTTCTGTGACAAACTGGAAGATTCACTGGAGTGGAAGTAGACCTCATTTTAAAAGGGGGTCTAAGATATTGTGACAGCTTTAACAAAGGAACATAGAACTGGGTCGGAAAGGGTCTTAACAGTTTTGACAGACGTCATAAGTCAACAATCTCTTTTACTATTTAAAGTTTTTGGATTTGTAAACTTAAGAGTCTTAAGAGAACCAAATGTAAGTGAATCCTGCATCTTGACTTATTTAAACTGGATCGCCCAGGATCAGATATAAAATCCTCCAATGTTTCAATAATCTTAGCTTTCTGTAAAGTCGTAAGCATTGTGCGAATCGTTGTAATATCAACAACACTCTATATCAGTGGTGGCCGACCTTTTTTGTGCTAGGGCACACCTCGATGGAAAGATATGATCGAAACCGCACACGGCATACGATTCGTGTGTCAAATCTGCTCTATAATATAGATTGAGAGATCGATCTATGGTGGGAATCGAACACACGACTCTACCATAAGAGGTTTTCAGATATGCGTTCTGTTGCCTTACTTCTCGTGCCACAGAAACCTAATTCTAGCACTGACAGATTCGCATATATATGGCTTAATAACTAGATTCTACTCTGCTCAGATTCCACACTTCCAATGCATCAGATCCAACGTTGAAAAAATAGGAAAAATAAAAAACAAGAAAAAAGATAATTTTTGCCTTTCCTTTCATTTTAAAACGGATAATTTAATTGATATGCTATGTTTAATGCAATTGTATAGCGGAAAAAACTTGTTCGATACTCGAGTCACATCAACTCGTCATGGCATGATGAAATAAATTTATTAGGTCTTTTTTTATGCAAAAAGAAAAACTTTTTTCTGTTTTGTTTGTTTTTCAATTTTTTATAAGGTAACAAAAAAATTTAATTAAAAAATTTGTTTTATGAAAAATAAAATAATTTTTTTTCTACGACCATTAGTTGAATAGTTGTTTTGTGTTGTGCATTGCAACGTAGTCATAATCATATTTCATTTTTCTTTCTGACTTTATAAATGTTTGTAGACTGTGAAAAAGAATAATGAAAAGAGCATTCTTGAAATATTCTTGAAAATTATAACTCGAGAAATAAAAAGTTTTTTATTTTTGAATGCTGTAAGGTTTGCTTTCTCAAAAGGAATGTAATGAGATTTCCTTATTATCTTCTTGGTGAATGAAACTTTGGAACTAATAATTGCAAATCTTGTTGCATAGTATTCTGATGAGGAAGTGCTGTCTTTTTGAAGTTTTTGCAGACTTTTAATTCAGTAGATTTTATGGAGCTTTTGATAGCAGAAACTGAGAATATTTTGAGGTATAAAAGAAGTTTTGAGAAGAATTTTCCAAATCATGATATTTTGCAAAATTAAGAGACTTTCCCGGATAGCATGAGTCGGTTAATCCAATAGAAATCCGGCACCCAGCCAGTGAGATTCCAGCATCGTTCTGGAATATGTTTTGATATGTAAAGTTGTAGATTTAATTCCGTGTGAATGTTGATGTACATTTGGTCACAGCCTTAACACCTTCCGAGATTGAATGCTTAGATAATTCACCTGGTACGATTTAATTAACACTCGATTGAATGTCACGACTAATTAATAATGGACACTTCATGTGTTGTGCAAGACGTGAAGCTTCTCCTGGCATCTTGCTGGACTTTTAGTTAAATCCAGCACCGTACCAAAATTAAAACCGCCCAGAAATTAAAAATTTCATCATCCAAAAGTCAAATAAAATTCTAATAAATTACACATCAAAAGCCAAAAAAGAACTTTCAACGCAATTAATAACTTCAATCTTGTAATGATCTTTCGCAAAGCCTCAAAAGCGAAGCACAAACCAAGAAGAGAGTAAAAGTTTATGTCAACGTATTTTCAATGCGATTCCATTAATTTACAAGTTTTAATTAATTTTTTTTTGTGCTTTCGAATTCGTTGCCAAAATATAAATAACAGGCTTTCAAGTTAATTAATGGAGATTCTTTCACTAGCTTCTTTTTTTTGGAAATTTCTCTATCCAATTTCGTATTGGCTGCTTCAAGAATTTCCAAGATGAAAGCACAAAATTTATTTGGCATCTCATGCTGCAGCTTACACGAGGAATAATGAAAGTTGAATGCATTCAATGCTTGTAAAAATGAAATTAGCTTCTTTTTGGACTAATTTATTGTCTATTGCCGCATGCTTCTAATTTTCGTTTCTAGTTTGGAATAAAATAAGAAATAGAAACTAAGTTAAGTTAATTTGATAGATAAAATTGAGATAAATAGAAATACATTTAATTTGGGCAATGAAGAAGTTTAGATAGCTCAGTCAACTGATATCCCTTATTATTTGGAATAGCCTACGAAAATCGATAAATTCAATTTGTTTTAGTTTTAGTTGAAATTATTCAAGGCTGAAAAGTTTTTTGTTGCGTTGCTTTTCTGTTTCTTTCTTTTGAGTAGTTTTTAAGGCTTGGCATGGGAGAAGGGGAAGGGGGGGGGGAGTAGAAAGTAAATGAATGGTGTGACAGAAGAGAAGCTAGATTAGGAAGGGTTTGGTGTCAATAAGTTCAATTTTGCTGAAGTTTCTTGAAACAGGTTACCACCTTCACCAAAATGTGAGGCGTTGAAACTATCCCAAATATCATATTTATCTCACATATCCCAAAAATATTCAAAAAATTCCTGCGCATTTATGCACGATAATAAAGATATCCCAACGTATCCTTAGTGTATTGAACGTGTAATTTCAGGACATGATGAGATATCTCAATTCTAATGCATACAGGCTCAGGGATAATTTTGAATATTTTTGGGATATATGGGAAATTTGGGATAGTTTCCACGCCTTGCCAAAATGTAAGGTTAAACACTAGGTTTTGGGATTTTACTGACAAGAACAACCTTTTATTCCAACAACCAGTAGTAACACTAGTCGATAGCCTCTTTATTGTCTCGAGTCTCTAAGCTGTATCAAATAAACCCTTTACAGCACCGTTCAACTTCACCATAGCACTAGCAAGCAGCTAGGTGGCATAAAGAGCTAGTTATAACCTTAAAACCCAATTTTAAGCTGTCACCCAAATAGCACAAGTCGATTAATCGAATAGAAATCCGTCATTAAGCTGGTTTAACACTGGGATTGTGCTGGACTCAAATCGAATTCAGCATCATGCCAGAGTTACGCCAGCTTGGTCCCGGATTTCTATTCGGCTAAGTTACATCCTAATGACCTCCTAGATCATCCAAAATTTTTTTCAACATTTCCAAAAAAGCTCATTAAAGCTTCATAATTACAAAAAGCATCCAAAACCACTCCACAACATGCGTCTTATCACATCCCCCACCTCCAATTCAAATCACAATCTTTTCATTTCTCAACATTTCGTTTCATTATACTTTCCGCTCAATTTAAGCTAACCTAAAGCGAAAAGAGCAAATGCAGAAGAAGAAGTCATTAATTTTCGTAAAAAACTTTTCGCATAACTGTATATTTTTCATATTTTCCCACTCATTCACTTTAAAAAAGCAAATAAGAAGCTCAATGAAAAGTATTTGGTGAATAATTTAATGAATCAATTTTGTGAGATCGATAAAAACATATTTTAGTGCCTGTTCTTGCTGCCTCTGAATGCTTTTTTATTTGCTTTCGAAGAATTTTGTGTTTTTTTGGAGTTGGATGGATGGAAGAGGAGGGGGGAGAAGTTTTAGTGAGTGATGTCTATTAGAATTTTGGGTCTACTGCCTTAAAATTAGGCGTCATCGCTTAATTAACCCCAAGAGGACAACAACATGATGGGTAAACAATTTAATGAACAATTCCCCCCAAAATGTCAAAGAAAACTGCGAATTTCCATCAAAAACCAATTCTCATCACGTTGTTACCCCCTCGACATCCCCCTCGACTCCCTTAAAAATACATCAGCATTTACACAAAACATGAATATGAGCAAGAACTTCCATCCTTGTATTTAAATTGAAAGGAAGAAAGAGAACCGAGAAGTGGAGGAAATAAGGCAATTTATACCACAAAAGTAGCTTAGCATCAACAGGGACGTTTCTCGTTCAACCACACAAGAAGCAGGCAACAGCAGCACAAAAAAAAAACATATTCAGAGTTGATAAATTTTTGTGTGTAGCAATGAAATATGTATGACGCTGTTGCAACAACAGCAGTGGCTGTCTGAAAATAATATAAAATGGAATATGATGTGTACTTTTGTGTCATTGCTTATGCTTTCACGTATTCACAAATTTATGTTCACAAATGTAAATTTCAATGACATGTTGCAGAGATATTACCTCCTCCCTATCATTTTTTTTTGGTATGGCACGAGCGTGCTCTCTCACTCACTCAGTGCCTCATTTTGTGTTGTCTGAATGATATGTTGAGGCAGCGACCTGCATGTACACATCACTCAACAATTTTTCATGCTCCATAGAATTCATTTCGTGTATTTATAAATATGCTGTATATGTACCTACATACATCATATACATATTATGCTGAATTGCTGCGTTCCACAATAAAGTATCAAGATACAAATAATTGATGTTGATGACGATAATTTAATGCAGTAAGAAGGAAAATGAGCATTGCCTTAATGGTTTATTCATATTGTAATTACTTACGATGATGTTACATATTCACAGATAACAGTGAACTGCTGCGGCTCCTCCTCTTTCCTGCTGCCTCATTTATTCACTAACTTTTATTTTTCATCTTTCCTTTTGGATTTACTGAAATTTTTATTTATATAATTCTATATAATTTATTTTTGTGGGATGCTTGAGGTTTGGTTGTCTTACTTTGATGGTTGATGGTTCTAGTGACTTTATCTTGTTGATGGGTTTCAAGCTGATGTCTTTGTTAGACAAAAATCATAAGTATCTACTTGATTATTGTCTTAATCAGACAATGAATCGTTTAGATCTCATCTGCTTGACTTGAAGTGCTCAGGTTAGCTCTTAGCATGATGTAACTAAGACACTTTCTAAGTTTAGATAGCTAAGAGTTCTTTTAAGTCTGTTACATAATATCAGGGGCTTTAAAAAGCGATTTATGAAGGAGAGGGGTAAGCATCGAGGTCTTTTGCTGATCTATGCCTACAAATTATATCATAGATCACATATAGTAATTTCTTTGAGCACGCATAGCAATTGTGTACTTTTGTTGCCTTTGGATGCTGCATTCTATGATTCTATTGTCAGCTACAGCGTTTAAATCATGAATTCCTATTGCAAACTAGTCCATTTCAATATCAAACCTCCATATGGATTATAAACTAGAGCTCGAAGTCCATGAAATTTTGTATAGAGTCGAGACGACTCGGAGTCAACCTGCCATACAAAATCGATCAAAAATCTTGAGTCGACTTCGAGCTCTGCCGTAAACATGTTCAATATAAATATAAATGTGTCATAACATCTTAATTTTCAACCATTAATGACCTAAAATTGGAAAAAAGCCTCTTAAATCCCATCAATTCCGCTCTGTCATGTCTGACGTAACAAACCCTCTAGCAACACAAACACAAAGACTCGAAAATAAGAATGACTATAAGTTGTGAGAGATCAATAACAATTCTCTAATAGTTTTGCGTGGTCACAAGAGATCAATTTTCAGCACTACATCATCATCATTACCGTCATCAACGCTGCATGCATTTACAGTTCATTCTTTTTTCACAATAAAAAAAAAATACGAGAGAATTTAATAAATAAGGAAGCACAAAATTGTATGAGGAACCAATGGTCCGTTTCGATTTTTTTCCTTTCCATTTAGGAATTTTTTGGGGTTTCTTGTTGTTGTGGGGTTGTTTGTAAGTTACGTGATGTCTGATCTTTTAAGCTGAGGGAGTCTGAAAAGGGAATGGCTAGACGAAGGTAGATATTTTTGTTAATGCAAAGGTTTGCTTAGATCTAATTGATGCTTAAGTCTATGCTCAGCCTAGTTTTTCGTGAAGACTACTTATAGATGATAGTCTGTGCCTAGACCAGGGGTTCTCAAACTGTGTGCCGCGGTACACTAGCGTGTCGTGAAAGAATTTGATTGCAACAACTTTTTTTGATAATCAAATGTGCCGTCAACCAAAAAAGTTTGAGAAACACTGGTCTAGACTCTGAATGATGGCTAAATCTAGATGATATGCCTACGTCTAAATGATGCTTAGATTCAGATGATGCCTAGGCGAATGCAAAAGCTGCCTTATTACTCCTTGGAACCTTTCTAATTACTCTTAGGATTATCATAGCCTAAAAGTCTAATTCCTGTACGTCATTTACATCCAGCTCCATATTTATGTATATATTTTTACTCACACAAAATATTATGAGAATCACGAACGATGAATGTGCAAATATTCGATGATTCCACACCATCAAAAAAGTTCCTTTTCATACTTTTCTTGTTTGATTGATGTGATATGATTAGGCAAGAAGACGCTTAAATTATGAATTTTTAAGAGTTGAGTTGTTCATCTAACTGAATAGTCTCGGTTCGTCTTTGAAGCTTCTTTTGTGCCTTTTTATTGATTTTCATTCGAGCACCAAGAAAAGAAAAAAAAACTTTAATCAAAAAATCTTTCACCATAATTGCCAGACAAGAATTTTTCCCCTTTTTTTTATCCACTCTATTGTGATAAATTCAAGTCTTAGAGGCAAGTAAAGCTTGTTGTAGTATCTGATGTAAATTTTTATTACATAAAATATTCAAACAGTCTCAACAAACACAGCGAATAAGAAGCGGATTAAACCCCGAAAAAAAAATATTCCCTTTTGTTTATTATGCCAGAAGAAGCTGATTGTAGATGTATGCATGAATTCTTTTCCGGATTTTCCTTAAGATATAGTCGCTTAATTCCCATTTGAAATTTTACTAAGACGAACATTTTTTGTTATCCTCAAAACCACAAATTGCACATTTTTTATTTTGATATTTATTGCAGCTGAAATCATAAATTTTTTTTGTAGAGATTTTTATCAGCTAGCTTCGTGCTGGTTTATTAAAGTGTGTACGTATGAGAATTTAGGAAGTTTTCTGTGTTGTGGATGGGAAAATGATTATTTTTGAGGTGTTTGATTAAGTTTAGTGGGTAAGGGAGTCATTGTGATGTATCATATCCTCCCTAATGTGGTATGGGAGCTGTCACACAGTTCAGATCAACGATAAAGGTAGACGCAAGGCTGAAGTGAAGCTAAAGTTGATGTTTTAAGTTGGTTTGACTCTGTGGCAGCCTCAGTCTGGTTGTTGTCGATGATTTTCGCTTTTTCTATGCCGTGTTCCATTTAGTTAAGTATTAATAGCTATAAGACTGTCAAATAACCTGCAAGATGTCCTTTCATCCATCAATTTAGACACATCTTCAATGTTACACTTAATTTTGTTCATAAAACTGCCCTGTTAAGTTTCGAACTCATGATAGGTGCGTTTGAAAATGCTTTTTAACCTAACATGATAAATCATTAAGTCATCAAGCTGCTAAGGCACTCTATGAACTTAACAGAGACTTATTTCATCGCAAATCTTGCTAAAGCAAACTCTAAATCAAAATTGTCTAAACTTTTTGAGCCACAGCTCACCTTAGCTATGACTTAAGTCGCAAACAGCATGCTGATTGCATCATTTTTAAAAAAATCTGTGTGCCGCAACACACAGGTTTGACAACAATGTTCTAAACTCTCTCTAATCTTTTCCTCATTCAAAATTCTTCCAAACCTGTCCTCATTTTCATCATTATTTATGTACCATCCATGTTGTATGCATTAATTTAATATTCAGAAAATAATAATTTAAAGCTACACATTTTCGATGTCACAGAACGTTTCATTTTAGTAAGAGAGAGAAAAATGGGCTGCAATCCCGCTGTCTTGCTGTAAAATGAAAAATTATGAAGCGAATGTTTTTCACATGAAATCACAGAATGAAAATATGTGATTATTTTTAGAAGTCATTGTCACCTTAATACACTCGACAAAAAATCCTCGAATGGATCATTTAAAATGTAATTAAATATCACATCGAATACGGATATTCTTCAGAAAATGAATAAAATAGCACCGATGAAGTCAAATAGATTCATTTTTTTTTTTGTTCTGATCTTTAGTGCTACGTCCGTCAACATGTTGTCATCGCACGGTACACAATTTTTATGTTTTAATGTCAAATATTTACATTCTCTCTTTGCTGTCACTGGACGCTGCCATTCATATGTGAATAAAGAGATATTCACACTTTTTTTCGAGGGGGTTCACAGCTTGAGGAGAAAAAAATTGATAGAATTTTTTAATTTCTCAAACTTTTAATAAGTTTTGAATTTTTTTTTTACAAATTATCAAAAATTTTCCCACAAGGTTGTTTCCCCCCTGCACATTTTTTTACCACACACACAAAGTATAGTGTACATTATCGCACTGTTCTGACGCTTCCATTTTTATATGCTCGCTCATCTCCTATTCCGCAATTTATGTATTCATCCATGTACATACGGATAGCGGAAATAAATGAATGAAAAAAGGAACAGACAAAAGAATGGTGAGATGAAAGTACAGTAAAGTTCATTATTTATTTAAAGAATTATGTAACAGTCAAAATTAAAATGTTCCACTACTATCTGGGAGATATCTATATAAAATACTATAATGGAGGGTTTTTTTTTATTCTGTGCTTTTCATATCCTTGCTGATACTACAATGTGCTGATGTATAGTCTGGATGAAAAGAATTAAAGTTTGAGTGATTTTTCTGTGGGATTATGGTTTTGTAAGGCGCAGTTTGGATGGATGTTTGTGGGAACATTTGTGTTTTCTGTAGTGGAATATATCAGGTTTTGATGGGATGCGTCATGATGTTTTGGGAATTTTGGGCAAGATCTGTCTACGTTTGAATTAATTTTGATATGATAATCTGCAACTAGGAGCACTTAGTTGCTCTTATTGATATATTAATTAAGAATAATGTTATTTTGAATACATATGATGCAGCATGGAATTCGAACACATGCCTCAAGATGTAAATTCATTACTTATGATTTGATGCATGTGAGGATGAATGGCCCTACCGCTGTATAGTCATATGGTTAGAAAAAAGTCGATTATATAGAGCAGTGTCCATCAAGTAACATGTTTCTAGTTCGAGGATATAACAATAGACTATTCTAAAGGAGAAGGACAAGCCTACACATTTATTCAACTATAAACGAATGCTCCTAATCATATTCCTAAATAACAACTTAATTCAAGTACCCCCACTAGTCAAGCCCCCCAAAGTGCACTTTCTTCCACTCCAAACTCACCCAAATCTCAATCCAATCGTAAGTCCTGCATGTCACAATGCCCTCAATCCCCACAATAACACAGATATCAACTCACATTCACGATACTTGAGAATTTATTTATTGAATTTTTTTTCTCATCCGCATCCCTATGTCATGCAACTCAAACCGTATCTCAGACGATGCTGCAACATTCACATTTTGCGGTATTTACAATATGAGATTTTTTTTATCGACAACAGAACAATTTTTTTTTAAATTCATGCTAAAAATTAAAATGTAACTTAAAGCCCCTCCCTCACGTTGTGATGCTGAATTTATATTCAGTTCGCTTGCCTACCGGCGATTGTTTAATTGCATGGAAGTAGCAATGCTTTTTATGTGGAGAATGAGAGAAGATATACTTATGTGAACGATAAAAACTTGTACTTAAACTCGATGAAATTTTCCTCCCCACGATTATAAATTTTTTTCACCGTGCCTTTCCGGCTCATTTTCATTATTTTGTCTCTTTTCGCTTGGCGCATATATCTGCGATGTTAATATTGTTTATGATTGCCACGAATTTCTGCTGATGATGCTACCTGTAATATATATTTTTTTTCCACTTCAAATGTGGGCTTATTTGATGTGAGACAGAGTTGGAAGTTTGGTGGGAGCAAGTGGCTGCAAGATAACACATTGTTAACAGCCTGATAGGCACAACATCATCGCTAACGTCGACAAAACATCAAAAATACTCAAGCATAGCGTCAAAGACCTTACATTATTTTAATAACCAGTTACAACGCAATATTTTAGAGGCTTGGGTCTAAAGTAGGGGCATAGCCAGGAATTTGAAGAGGGGGGATTTTATATGGACATCGGGGGAATCGTCTCCCAAATCCCCCCACCCCCCTGGTTACGCGCCTGGTCTAAAGTCCTAGTCGCAACTTCATTGCTAGGCCAATTGTCCTTTATAAGCCATTTTAAGGCAACAAACGAGAACTAAAACTCAAACATCGAACTCCCAACTCTGAGTCATTCAACAACCAGTCCTCTTATATAAAGTCAACAGTATTGAGAACTTTAGCTCTACAGAACAGTTCATACAGCAGAGAGAAAAGAATTAATCTTTACCTTCTACAAATGGATTCAGGAAAGAGGGTTTATTTGGGATATATAACCCGAATAGACAAAGAGCGTGCTCACTTTTGTGAGCACGTTAATGAGCATACTCAAAATCATCATTTAACGTGCTCACCTGAGCACACTCAGTTGAACATGCTTGTGAGCACATTGTGAATATGCTCACAAAAAAACAAATTTTTTGAAATTTTTTATTTTATTGAGCATGCTCGAGAGCATACTCAATTCCTAAATCTAAGCATGCTCACTTGAGTACACTCTTAAGCATACTCGTGAGCACATTGTGAATATGCTCACAAAAAAATCAATTTTTTTAAATTTTTCATTTTATTGAGCATGCTCGAGAGCATACTCATTCTTGAGAGCATGCTCATGAGCATACTCAATTACCAAACTTAAGCATGCTCACTTGAGTACACTCTTAAGCATACTCGTGAGCACATTGTGAATATGCTCACAAAAAAAACAATTTTTATAATATTTTACATTTTATTGAGCATGCTCATGAGCATACTCAATTCTCAAATTTAAGCATGCTCACTCTTAAGCATACTCGTGAGCACATTGTGAATGTGCTCTAAAAAAACATTTTTTTTTAAAGATTTCACATTTTATTGAGCGTGCTCAAGAGCACATATATTGAGCATACTCTGAGTATGCTCATGATTTTGTATATACTTCACAAGTCAAAGTTTCTAGAATTATATATAGTTATCTACTTTTTAACTATAAACATTGTTTAAAAACATTTTGAGATCAATTTCGAAGTATTTAACTTTGTTATAGTTTATATATGAGTTTTTGCCATAATAAAGTATAAAGGTAAATTGCAGCAGTGGTGTAATGGTTATGGTAATGGTCTTAGCAACAGAGCGGTCGTGAGTTCGAATCCAGGTAAAATCCAAAATTTTCTTAAGTGTTTTTTTCAGATTATTAATGAACAAAATTTATTCTAGAACATTAAAAAACTCTACAACAGTAAAATATATCAAAAAAAAAAATAATTTCAAAATTTAATTTTTTTGAAAATTATAAAATAATGTGAGTACACTCAGTGAGCATGCTCAGAGTACACTCACGAGCACACTCACCGAGTGTACTCAAATGTCACATCATACGACATAAAAAATGTTGCATGTCACACAACAATTTGAGCATGCTCAAAATTTGTTAAAATAACGTGCTCAGAGCATGCTCAAAAAACGTGCTCATTAGCGTAAAGTAGTGGCATCACTTTTCGTATGAAAGAGCACGCTCACGAGAGCATGCTCAGCACTGAAATTGAGCGCGCTCATAGCGTGCTCTTTGTCTATTCGGGTAAGTTTCGTTGCTACACATATGTTTGTTTATGTCATGCAGATATTTCTAATTTATCTTTCTATCTCTTCCTTACATCGCTTACTTACTTATGGTCTGTGGGATTAATTTTCACTCTTTTTCCTATTTTCTCATTTTTTTGTTGGGGGTTGTTTGGAAGTGACGTCCTTCAAAAACATGAATTTTACGCTGTCACAAAATTTATATCGAAAGTAATTTTCCCTTGTTTGACCTGACGTCATAGGGGCCGTTCACTTATGACGTCCAGGGGGGGGGGGGGGGGTCAGCAAGAAAAGAACAATAGAAATTCCTGGAAATCTATTGTTCATTTTGAAAAATGACCGTTAATTTCGGACGTCATAAGTTAACGATCCCATAAGTGTACGACCCCTAGGAGGTTGTTCAAAAGTGACGTCAATGTGAATTCTGAAGTTTTTGAAACCCTCAATTTTTCAACATAAGAATGGTCCTTGAAGTGTCATAAAGCCCTAAAAGATTGCTAAACCATAACTAAGCATCGACGTCACTCGCAAACGCCCCCAAATTTTCGGTTTTAAGCACACAAAAAAAGTTGTGCTGCTTGTTGTTATTTGAAATGTTTTTCACGTTCACTGATATGAATAAAATGAGAATTATTCTTCATGAAAAATGTTTTATTTTATTAGACTTTATGCTTTAAAAACAGTCTATTGTGATACAATAAAATTCCATTTTTTAAAATGAAAAATAAAGTATAAAAAAAAATAGAGAGCTTTTCTACAGGATAAACATTTTAAAAAGGATGACTTGGAAAATATTTTATGGTCTAACCATTTTGTATAAACTAGTTCTCTTTTTTTGTGTCTGTATTTTATGGAAAATGGGGATGAATTGAATTTAAATTCACAGGAATTATGGTATTGTGAGCTTTTTACGAGTAGTTTAACATTTGAACGTTAATGTGGATGGAAATTGTTCCTTTATTTTGATTGTAAGAGGATTTTCGAAGGGGTTTGTTCATAAATTATGGATGTCAAATAAACATTTTTTAAAAATCAATGCTTTTAAGGAAGTTACAGCTGCCTTAGAGTCAGTTTCTGGTGCCAAACTTAAAAGTCTATAGCAGGGGCGTAGCCAGGAATTTGAAGAGGGGGGGGGGATAATATTTTTTTTGTATGGAAAACTTTTAAGGGGGATTTTTTCGAGTTTTTCATAAAACTCTAGCAAAATGAAGAAATTTCTCAAGACGAAGGGGGATTTGTCCCCCAAATCCCCCCCCCCCCCCCCTCTGGCTACGCGCCTGGTTTCTAGTCACAGTTGAATTTTAGTTCAGTTCTTTGATTTTATGGAATAGTGCCTCGATTTGACCTAGAACATTAGCTACAAGAATGTCAGTTGGTCTGCCACAGTAGAATCTTCAACAAGCAAATGTTCTATCAAGATGAGAGATTCCAGAAGGATCTAAGGTCTGCAGAGCACATTCGAGTCATTTTTGCAATTTTGACAAAGGCACAGACATACTTGATATCGTGTTGGACGTCATGACTTAACGAGCTCCAATCAAAATCATAATTCAGATACTGAATAGCTCATTGCTACTGCATCCTTATTTTCAATAATCAATGATACTTTATCAATCTGATTTACTTAATTATCTATTCAATAAATTCAATTCAATTCAATTTTAAACAAAAAATTTCAAAAAGTTTTAAATCAAATTTTAAAACATGAAAAAATAAATCACAAAAAAATTTCCATAACTTCGTCCTCGAAAAAGCTCAGAAAGGAAATCAAAAAAGGAGAAAACAATTTTTCATTGCGGTAGAGTATGGAAGAGCGAGTTCACGGTTGAAAAAACTTTGTTATTTGTTACTGAAAAATTGTTTGGGAGGGAAAAAAAACTATTTACAAAGACTTTTTAGTGGAGAGCATTTACTTCCTCTTTTGTTTCAATTGCTAAAAGATATTATTTATTCAGTGTCAGTTGAAATATTACCAAGAGTCAGAGGTGGAGCTACAGGAGCTCCTTCCCCGCTTTTTTTTGGAAAAAATCTACAATTTGCTAGGGACACATTCACTTATGATTTTTAGACCCCCCCCCCCCCCTGTCACATATTCTAGTAGCCCCTTTTCTCAGGACGTCAAATCAAAGGTTACGAAAGTTATAATTTCCTTTTTGTGAAATTGTATGTCACATATTTCCTGATCTCCCTCTCCTGTCACAATGAGTCACAAAATCTAGACCTTCCCATCCCCAATAAACCGCAAACGTTATAAGTGAACGAACCCTATGGATTTTTTTTTTAAAAAAATATTTTCTGGCTACGCCCCTGCCGAGAGTTATGTTGAAAATTGAGAATTTAATTTTTAAGCATTCTGAAGCAATTTAGTTGAAGTTCTTTGGAATTGCTTGAATAATTTTTTAAAATTTTCGTTTTTATTTAAATGATGGAGTAGTTCTTGACTTACTGGGACTTCAGAGAATGTATGTGGAGCCAAAGAGGTGTTGGAAGCCTTAAAACAGATTCTTTCTGCATAAGTCCCTTCCTGAGTCAAATTTGGGTGGATTCGAACCAACGACCTTCGAGTTTTCATCCCAAATTTTAGCTAAGCACCTTACCTATTCGACCAGCAAGCACTTAACTGCTTAGACTCTAGCAAAGAAAATAAAATTGACTTACATAGCCCTTCAATCCTTTCCTTAGCTACGTTTTTATTTGACATCTACTAAACATGTATTCAATGGTATTTACAACAAAACTTAGTCTCATTAATTCTGCAAAAATAAATTCTTCCACAAAACTAGTTTTTCTTTGATTTATTCTCCAAAAACTTAACATTTATATCGATTTTATATTCCAACAATTAACAGTAATTTGTAAAACACAAAAACAAAAAAAAATCTAATAAATTTTTCCATTTCCTTATTTACTTCCAGATTGACTGATTCAGAGTTCAACCCAAACGCGAACAGTGTATCGACTAAAAAGTGAATGAAGCGAATGAACAATAAAAAAATAGTTATTTTTTTCTTACTAGAAAAATTATTCGAACATTTTTTTCGCTAATGCTTTTCTAGATGAACATTATTAAAGCAATTTTAAATTAATAATTCAAAAAAAATTAAATATATTCAAAAAATAAGGAATAATAAGCAAAAAATGACATATAGAACTATAATTTAGATGAGAATGGTTAAGTGCGATTGGAGTCGGTCGCCTGTGATATGTGGATTGCAGTGAGAATAAATTGGTTATCGGTTTGTGCTCCTTTCTTCTTTTAATAATCATTTTTTAATATCAAAAATATTGGAAAAATTTAAAAAATATATAAAAATAATAATAATCACGATAACCATAAAAATATTGTTAAGTAGAATCATTTAATCTATTTATCTATCTATTTACTACTTATATACATAAAATATCCTTACATATATCTTTGCATACATATTGTTGTTTGATGAACAATAGCAGAAATAATATAAATAACATTAATAATCAAAATAATTTAGTCCGAAGAGAAAATACATTTTCTGAGTACAATTTCCGGTCATTAATTGGAATCTAACCTCAATCTCTTCTCTTTTTTATTCATTTCTTATGCACGCTGATCATTATACCATCTTTACACATATGCACCATCATTTCCAATTAGAATGAAAATATATTATACATTATAAAATTAGACTGTACTGTTTTGTGAAGTAATAAGGAACACAGAAACACTTTATATATACTGTAAAAAAATAAATAAATAATATAAATAATAACTAATCACATGTTAGTAAAAACTCAAATAAAAAGTCATTTTTTACGAATGAAGTGAGTGTGTGTGCGGTGAAAGAAAGTAAAAGGGTTGTGGTACATACAAATTACGAATTCTACATACAAATTAACTCTATAAAAAAAAATAACGATTCAAATCATCTAGTGGGGAGTGAGAGAAAAGAAGAAATAAAAATCAATGCTGGGCTATGGTAATGGATGTATTGGATTTTGATAATCATCGGAGAGGATTCGATTGCAGGTTCGCTTAAAAAAAAATTATGTCACAAAATCTGTCATAAATGTTTTCGCAAGACTTGATGTGTATAATTGATGTTGTTTATTTTTATTGACGTGTTTCTTTTTATGTTTACTAAACTTATTTTTAACACTTGTTTGTTTTTATCGTGTGATATTTGTGTGTGTGTTCATCCTACAAATCTATCCTTTCTATCTACAAAATCTCTTTTCTTGTGAGGGCTGTTTGGGTGTTATGTAATGCTACAGGAGCTTAGAAAAAAAACCATTACCTATTCAGATCAATAGTGATCCAGAGGTGCGCTAGGGCGTTGCAGCTAATGAGAGTTTAACGAGTGTGGATGCGCCAAACCACTGCACTCAAACTCAGGAGCTTAGGCGATGGGTAAATGCGATTTTCCATCAAAATAATGATTTTAAATTGTCATTGAAAATTTGCAGCTAGTCTAGGTTAGCTGGAAATCATCAAGAACATTTAAACTATAAAATTAATGTCAGCTTACCCGTTGTTCTTCTTAACTAAGGCTGAAGCTAGAAATTTTCAATCAAGTAGCTCAAAATACGCTGTCATGAAATTAAATGTGAACATAAATGACCTCCAGGGTAGCCCTAGATCAGTGGCAAACAACCTTTTTTATGCAATGGCACACCTTAGTGATATGTCATGGCCAAAAACGCACACAGTTTACGGTTCACAGAATTTCACGAATTTTCTAGCAGCACACTAGTGTCCTGCAGCACATAGGTTTGTCATCACTGCCCCATAATAATATTAATGTGAGAGGCTTTCAGCCAAGCGATGTGTTACTTCACGTTGCGATGAGCTGGAGGCACTGCGATCCTGATCGATGATTGAATCAATTATTCTGTATAGAATCTATTGCACCCTACATCACTGCCTTAGAAGTCAAACTACAAGCTACACTGCTAACATTACATAACATCCAAACAACCCCCTTCCGCTTCCTCACTTTTTGACAATAAATAAATAAATCTCAAATAACTGACATGAAGTATCTATAAAAATTCAAATATCCTCAATTATTCCGATAGTTGTCAACTATGATTACTAAATCATATAAATTGTCAGGACATAAAAATAGCTTATCAGCTTGAAAAAGACCATCAACAAAAATTTTTTTATTGGCACTTCTTTATCGATAGATATCAAAAGTTAATTATTCTCAATCACTTCGGATTTTCCTGAAGGTTTATTATGGGTTTATTATGTATGATATTGCTGAATTGGATTTACAGGGATTTAGCTGAATAAAAGTGGGATTTTAGATAAAAGTGTTTTGATTTTTGGATTAATTGATCTCGTTATGGGAAAATTATGATTAGGTTTACGTGCTTGCTTAATTTATTGGACCCATTTGGGTGCGTTGTCAGGAAAGATTTGAATAATTTGTGAATAAATCGATTAATTTTGATGCACGACCTTACTAAATTGAAGCTTACAGTTCTTTACTGGCTCATTCGACATGTTTTATTTTTAATATTCTGGTTCTAGAACGACTTATATCTGTTGTAATCAAGGGCGTAGCAAAATGGGGTTTAAAACCTACCTGTTTGGAAAAATTTCTTTAAGTTGCTAGAGTTTTTGGACAAAAAAGTCCAACCCCATCTCCCCAAAAAATCTCACTTTATTGCTGTCACTTCGATGGTCGTACAGATCAATTGTGATCCATGACCTCCCTTAGTCGTCTCCTAAAACTAGCTCTATTGCTAGTTGTAGTCTGCCAATTGCTGATTCCAAATGCAACACTGACTCTATCAACAGCCTCTTTCCATAAGTTCTTTGGCATTCCATGTGATCACTTTTCAGGGGCGTAGCCAGAAAATTTTTTAAGGGGGGGCCCATTTTCGAAAATTAAAAAACCGTTATTTTGTATCCTTAAATCTATATTCATTCTTCATAAGTTCGTGCTGATTTTGACATTTCTTTCATCACTTCCTCTACATTAACTGGTTCTTCTCTATAAATACTTAATAAAACAATTATCAGATTTTCGTAGGGGGGGCCCGGGCCCCCTATGCCCCCCCCCCCCCCCCCCCCCTGGCTACGCCCCTGTCACTTTTCATCTAAAAAATTGGATTTGAAAGCCTTATTTAATGGTGCGTCAACGGGTTTTCTAATAACGTGTCCAGCCCATCAAAGCCTGTCTACTTATTGCTATCAAACTTATGTCTTTTGGATGAAGAGCTTTTGATTTGTCATGATGAGGATTAATATAGACTTCTCGTTAATTTAGCACTCTTGTAAGATCTTTGCTTTACCCCCTTTTTAATACCAACTTCAAACTAGGAATGTCCATACTAAAACTGTAATCCTGTGAATTCTAGCTCATTGCTTAAAAATTTTAAATGATGCTCTTCTAGAAACGACAAAAAATCTTTCTTGCCAAAAAAATTATTTAAAGCTTCATCATTCACCCCTCAGGAGGGGTCAATCTCGATAAATGTCATAAAAATATTCCCGATTAGCTCAAAAGAAGCATCCGATAAATGCCCTACATATAAAATATTTCCGTCCACATATCATATCATTTACAAATGCCAAAAACCGAAGGGACATAGTAAATCCACATAAAGTGTCGTTTCATTACATCATCCGTAGATAAACACATATATCATGTGAGAATAAGTGCTTTAGGTATATCAGTAGGATTTATCAGTTATAGTTTCTGTATGTACATAGATAAGGACAACGAGATAATGGAAAAACTCTCTACAAATTATCCAAACGTATCAAATTTTATTTTTTTCGTTTTCTGCCATCCTAAACAAATCCAAACTATTTATAGGCCATTGCAATATTTTATTTTGTAGGTCATTGTGTCGCTTTGTTTAATATCTATGAGGATAAAAAAAAAAGTAGAAAAAAAATGGAATTGAAAATAAACACGAAACCCAATTTCACCCTTGTAGTGTATTCACCTTGCAATAAGTTATAGTCGACATATATAGCAAAATATCGAACAGCTGACAACTTTTACTATTTCGAATTCAAGGGAAATTAAATGAATAAAGCTTTCACATATATACAATATAATGTCAAGAAAATAAACGAGTACACATTTGTGTTTATTGATGGAATATGTAGGATAATTAAGGAGAGAAGAGAGGGGCTAGTATGGTTTATTATTGAGGGAGCAACTTTGTTTAAAGATGATGGATAGCTAGTCTGTATGAAAGAGGTAGCTAGTATAGTTTAGGATGTGGGCTATCTAGTACGTTTATTGAATGGGTAGCTAGTATAGTTTAGGATGTGCGCTATCTAGTACGTTTATTGAACGGGTAGCTAGTATGGTTAAGGATGAGTGGAGCTAGGATTTTAATTGAACGGGTAGCTAGTATGGCCAAAACTGAGAGAAGCTAGTATGATCATGGAAGGGCTAGCTTGTATGGTTAAAGATGAGAGATAGCTAGTATGTATGAAAGGGGTAGCTAGTAAAGATTAGGATGTGGGAAAGCTAGTTTGTTTAATAAAGAGGTAACTAGTATGAACGGGTAGCTAGTATGGTCAAGGAAGAGAGGAACTAGTATAATTATGGAAGGTAAAACTAGTATGGTTAAGAATAAAAAGTGCTAGTATTAAATAAGTTAAAAGGTTTGACCACCTATCTTCCTCCATAGCCGCAACGGAACCAAAGAAGCCATTTAAAGCATTTTTATCAAACTTTAGCAATTTTAAGAACATTTTCTTACTTCAATCTTAAAGCTAGTATGCTAGTATACTATATTTCTAGCTAAAAACTCAATCACAACCCCTAACCACCCGCCTGATCCTCATGCATTATGAATGAAATTCAAATGTCGGACACACTTCATCCCTTAATTTTTTTTCTCTATCATTTCCTACTTACTTACAACTTTCATATACACTACCATTATTATTATTAATATATATTTATGATGATTCGATAATTTGATGTGTGTCTTACACGCACATGTACAATGTAGTCAATAAATATCTACATATATCTATTTTATTACATTTCACTTCCTAAAACTGAAACTATCTAGCTAAACATGTGCATATTTACAATTGTTATTCGATTGGTGTCGCTGTTGTTGTCATTATTATTGTTATTATTAAAATTATTATTGATATTATTTTTATTTTGATGTTGTTTGTTACATACTAGACTCAATTGCTACTGCTACTGCTGTTGATACACAAAACATTCAGTATATCAAATTATACTTTCGAATATAAATTATGTCAGTAATTCATGAATTTTTGGGTGAATAATAGAAAGAAAGGCACAAAAAAGAAGACGAAATGTATTGGGAACTGGGTGTGGACACTTACTTAATGACTAAATTATTTTGGGGGTTTTTCAACTCATGGGTGCATCTAGAAGACTAATGGGTAGCCAGGAGGGTCTTGTTGCTTTCTTTGTACATGTTGATTTTGAAAATGGTTGGTTGTAAACCACACCATCCCTAGCCTGAATGTAGGGCTGCTGGTTGTTTGGATAGGCTTTTAATCTATCCTATAAAGTACTTATTATGGCATAGGGCTCGATTCCCAGCGGTGCATTTAGCAGTATCAAGGGGTATCACAAGAAGGTATGCACTTGACATTTGGTCAGCTTTGGAGGAAGACTTCGGCTTTCCCATTCCCTTTCCCAAGCAGGACGGGCTGGACCTTCCTTAAGAATTTTGAGTCGTGCTCTCTCATGGCTGCTCCCCTGCAAAAAGAGTTTCACGACTCTATTCGATACTTAAGGCTAGAAACGTTAAGGCTCATTCAATAGTGATTAAATAATAAACCACTGACCTATTGGGATATCCAAAACCTAGTCAAACTCTTAAAGACCTCCTTACAATATCCAAAAGCAATGCTCATACAAAACAGTGTCTACACCCTCGACAACAACAAAAAAAGAATTCCTACAAAAAAAAAAGAAAGGACGAAAAGAAATGAATGAATGAATGTGAGGCATAAGCAGAGGAAATAAAGTAATACAAGTAATATACAGAATAATAATAGAGACTAATATTAATAACATCAAAAAAGAGAGACAGCGAAATTTATATTTGATATATCACAAAAGAAGCAAAGCATGTAAATATGTGTACTAAATGTATTTTATAAGTAAATGTTCATTTTCAATGTTAGAATCATGTTTGTTGAAGCAGTCACGTATTACGGGAGGAATTAGTTGTGAAGATTGCCTTTTTTTGCCTCAACTCCTTTCTATTTCTATCTCTCTCTCGCTCCTCTACATTATCTCCTACTTAATTTACTCAAATCATACTTAAATCGTCTTGCATACGTGACTGAAGCATTGCTTGTGTCTTTTCGCATTTTTCCAAAATTTCCCACAATTTATTTTTTTTATAGTCTCATGTATACATTTAATCCTTAACATCTAAGTCCAATAAAAAAATAGCCAATTTTATTTCATGTCAAATTATGAACAGATTGAAGCTCAGAAATTGATACAAATGCCTTCAAGTTGGGATAAAAACTTACGATTGTGAATGGAATAAGAATCAATTGCAACCGTCAAAAAGTCAATTGCAAAACCCAAAGAAATTTCCTCTTTTTTTTGCTTACCTCTCATCGTGAACCTTTTTTAAGTAGAATTTATTACGGACAAGTTATCAGCAACCCTTAGAAATTCATGCTCGGCTGATGTTAATTGTATTTGACTGCAATCGTTAGAGCTTCAGACTTTGGGGTCTGTATTATGTGATGTTTGGTGATTACTCCCCATAGGGAGCTGCGACATCAATTAAAATATGTTCAAGACTCCGGAGCTTAATCATCCTAGAGCTGCAATGAATTATAACAAATCAAAACCTCCCTGAAAAAATCCAGCACTTATGAACAACCCCCATTTCGGTCCAGCCTTGCCAAAAAGAAAATCAGAAAGTATTTACGACTTGAAAACTTTCTCACATTATTTGATGTATCCTGCTGGTCATCTAATCTAAGTTAATTCAATTAGGACATGATTTTCCTAGATTTTTATTAGCAACAGGTCGTTTACATCTCTTTCTCGTTTTTGATTATGAATACGTGCTGGTCGTAACGAAATGATTACAAAAACTTTAATTACTTAATAGAAATTAATGGAACGTTAATTTGAACGACTTGAAATGCTGTGCGATGAGAATATTAATGGAACAAACTTAAATTTTTTATGAGTTAGATACTATAAGCATTTTTTGTGAGTCTATTTTGGTAATTGTTTTAAGTCGACCTTCTTTGGGTGCTTTAAAGAAATTAGTGAGATTCGTAAGAATTAGATTTTTTTTTTTTGTAAATTAAGTAGAGTTTTAAAGCTTATAGCTTCTTAAGTTTTTAAATAAGTAGCGCTTATTAATGATGGCAGGAGAAAGTGTCTGCATTTTTTTAAATGGGGGTCCAAAATATTGTCTGCTGAAATGCTCAATGGTGATGTTTGTGCTATTTATGTATCAATTTCAATAGTCTTTCAATGATTAATTTTTGAATCAGAGCTCTGATTTTTATATCGAAGAGCTTAGTCCCCATTTGACCCCCCTGGGTAGGCCCATGAATGTTGTATATTATGCTTTCCAGGCGCGTATCCAAGGGGGATTTAGGGGGGGAACAAATTTTCCAAATTTCCACAAAAATTTCTTCATTTTGGTAAAGTTTTAATGTAAAAATCGTAAAAATTCACACACCCAAATTTTTTCAATACAAATTGCCCCCCCCCCCCCCCCTTCAAATTCTTGGCTACGCCTCTGATGCTTTCTATATAAGAACTCTATTTTTCAAAAATAAAATATTTTTGTTTTGTTCTAATTTTTCCAGAAATCAAATAAAACGGGTACACACGCTGGATGTCCTTTATATTACTTTCAGGTCCTCTAATTTTTCAAAGACCTGATAAACCGACCTGTGGCATACGTCTAGGTTAACAATCTAGTGCTTTTCGTCTTCGATGATAATCTGGAATCTACTCTGATAGCTTGACTCCTTTAGCTTCTACTTAATACTCTTATTCGATAACGAATTAGAGTAATAAGCGGAAGTTCAGGAGTCAAGCTATCAGACTAGATTCCAGATGGTCAACCAAGACGTAAAGCAATAGATTGTAGAGTCTATAGACACCATTTTCTAAAATTCAGCATATAACATTTTTTTGTCACACAATAATCCCCATTTTAGCTTCAAAATTGATGCTCAGTTTATCTAATTATTACTTAAATTCACACAATCTAAACTCCATCCTATTCAACTCAAAAAGCCGTTTTAATATCAAGCTCAAAATAATAGTATGTAGGGATGTCTATTGCATTTGATTTGTGTTCTAATCTATATCGATTATCTTTTATAATTTCAACAATTTCTGCTATTTTTAGTGTTTTTTGTTTGTGTGTGTGTGTGTGTCTATGCCAGTAAAATATTTGTTTTGTATAGTTTTTTGAGCCACATTTATTTATAGATAGAACTTATCCGTGAAAATATACAAATTTCTATTGTTTTATTTTATGCCTAAATTTAAATATCATACAATCAGGTACAAATACCCCCCCAACATTATCAAACATTATAATGCCAAAAAGCATGAATAACACAAATAAGAAAGAGAGAGGAAGTATATCTAAAGGTAGGACAGCAACACACGACGAAAAAATAAAATCAAAGACAAAGCATTCGACTAAACTTCATAATTGTATGCGTGACCTTTATTTTTACAAGCGACAATCATCAGTGAATGAGTTAATTAAACAGACATTTATACTTTTTTGGTAGAAATGGAAAGACAAGAAAATGAGGAAAAAGGAAGAACTTTTTCTTTATCTCTTTAATCGCTTACAATTTATTTGTGTGCGTTGCGCAAAACTTTCTTTGTCTGTTACTACCATCATCATTGTCATCAATTCTGTTTTTGATGTTCTGGATGGGGTTCGGTTGGACATTATGGAATGGCTTTGGGTATTGGATAGTTTAGGAAAGAGCAAAGGAGGGTTGTAAGTGATTTGTTGTAATAAATACACATTCTTAGAATTTTGAACTTTATAAGCAGATTTGGGGAACCTCCTAGCTATTTTTGGATCCAGAATCATTCAATTGAACTCCTTAATCAGTTCAAGATACAAGAAGTCAATAAAAACTTTAAGTTCAGTAAATTCAAATCCAAAAAGCAACAAAGTCAAAAATTTTGTCTACCGAGTTACGAACCCATGACTGCTGGAACAGAAGTCGCTGTTAAAAACAGTCCAACGTCAAAACCATTGAGCCACAGACCCACATTTTCCATCTCCATTGAAATTGCTAAATGACACTCTTAAAAGATCATACCCAACGTCACATAACATCCAAACACTCCCCATGTCGAAAAACAATCTTTTTCTCTTTTTGTCAAAAAGTTGAAGCAGAAAGAGAGTTTGAAATTAGACAGAAAAAAAAACTTTTTTTTTATGAGATGGCATGTCGCTTTGAGTTTTTAAAGAAGGATTAATAGATGAAATTGACGCAAAAGGCGTGAGGAAAAGAAATATTTTTCTTTCTCGTCTCTTTTAAATCGATTGCGAGACACAAATTGAGGAGTTGACTAGTTTGTGACAGATTTTTCTCCCATCATTATCATCATAGCTTCTTTTTCTCACTCTCATTCCATTGGTATCATTAAAAACTAATTTGTGTCATCTTACTTTTCTCACTTCCAAGATATTTTTGTTCCTCCTTTTTCTGCTTCGTTCTTATGGCTGTGTCGTAAAAATGAGGGAAAACTAGTTTGTGTGATTTTGGGATGAGATTATTAGGGAACGATGACGCTGTTTTTGATGATCTGAAGGATTGATGAAGGTGCGGAACTGAAAAATGGAAACTGTACAATTTTGATCATTTTTATCAATTTTACATCCTTGAATTTGATCAAGTTTGACTAAATTTGACCATTTTGACCCTAGCTGATCTGTGATTTCGATCCTGCATCTCCGAAATTAAATTCTAGTTTTAAATTTAATAGTATCAAATGCCAGTGCTGGTCAACTCTTTTAATGCCAGAGGTGGCAACACAGCATATGGATCGTGAAATTTCTTGAATTTTGTAGCAGCCATCACTGATTTATGAGATCCCAATGATGCTTAACCTTTAATAATAACGACTTAGTAGAACGTCACCGGCTACATTGTGGTATTCAAGATGACTTTCAGCCTCGTTTTTAATAGAATATACTAAAACCTAGTCAATCTGATCCAAAAACTTACTCCTCCATTACTAAAATAGTTGAGCTCAATATTTTAATCATTTCTCAGATATTGCATAAGTTTAAGGAGTCTTCATTCCTTCATTCTCATAATTTTCTTATTAACGATGATATTTTATTCATAGCATTTATTTTAATTGCAATTTCTTTCTCTGTTCAGTTGCGCCATAAAAAGTAGAACAGGAAAATATCATCGGAAACTGTCCTAGTGACAGAATATTTTAAATGAATATCATAAATCATCCCCAAAAGTAAAAATGTCTCATCAATAATTCCCATTTTGTCATTTAATGTACACTTAAAATTTCGATAATTATTTATTAATTAAATAATAATTTTTTTTCGCTCGCCTCGTGAGCTTTGCTCAATTAAAGACTTACGATTTCATGTGAAAAGCCATTTCCCACACCTCGAGTGCTTCCCCCTCTATCCTGTATATATAAAATAAAATACATTATATTATCAAAAAATTAACAAGCCACAGAAAATTATTATGAATTTTCACTGATTTCATTTCGGTTCATTTGTTATTGTTGGTTCACTGCTATTATTATTAATATTTTTTTGCCTCTCACGTTTCTCTCTTCTTTTTTGCTGCTGTGAATATACATCGGTGCTACTGCTTTATGCCAACTTAATTATATTTATGGCACATTAACATGAAGAATTTAATTACGATCCAGTCAAAAAAACTGTTATTTTTTTGTATGTAAATGGAGGTACGTCTTTCACAGATTGCTGCTCATTTTCAGAATTGTTAATCAACTTCGTCTGTCAGTTTTGTGTTGATTTGTAGTTAAAACAATTTTATTTTAGTGAAAAATTAATCAGATTCACGAACGGAAGTGGAGATAATAGGAATAATGAGAAAAACAGTTTTGTAATTTTTTAATTATGAAGATGTTACGTTCTGACAGAGGCATTAGTTTGTAATTTTTGAGAGAATGGATAAGAAGAGTTTATGGGTTGGAAAATGGGAATTAATGGATCTGTAGTTTAATATTAAGGTACTTGATTGAAGTAAACACTTCAAAGAGAATTTTAAATCTAGTGTTGAAATAATTATAGTCCTTTAATAATTATTGTATAGACTTTTGTGGATATAGCTTATGAATATTTTAAAGGTCGTCTAGAAAGTCACTTATGACGTTGAGTAAGGTTGGAAGAAGAGTTAAGTTCATGTGGACATACTGATTTATGTGAGTGAATACAGAATCAACTAAGTTCAGTTTTAGTATTTTTTATCATTTCAATCAGCTGATATACACTTTTAAACAGAACACTATAATCAGCAGTGCTGATTCGGCACTTTGTCATGTAGAAGAACTGATCAATTTTAAATCTAATTTTAATTAATGATTGTATTGAATTGAGAATCATATCAAACGCATCAAGTTACGCGATAATATAAAAATCTATGGTAAATAGGATTTGAACCAATTCTTCATAAAAGTTGGATCTAGATTTAACATTCTGAACTTGTCCATTCGATCATGAATCTTCCTTTTCTGCTGGTGAGAATTTTGCATATCCGTTTCATATCAACAACACTATTCGTAATTATTAAGAGGTCAGCTTCTGATGGGAATCAAACCAAAGCCCTCATCAGACCTCAAAGCTTACCAGAGAGATGTTCATCGATTTTGTATGGAAGAGTTGACTCTAAGTCGACTCGACTCCATACAAAATTTAATCAGTTTTGAGCTCTAGCTAGGGTGACCATCTATTTTTTATGAAAAAACAGGACATTTGATAAATCTCCTAAAAAATACAGGACACAAAGGAAAATTTGAAAATTAACGTAAATTTTCGTGAAAAAAATACAGGACCTGAAACAAAATTTTCAAATTTATACAGGACAGGAATTGAAATACAGGACTGTCCGTTGTAAAACTATGCAGATGGTCACCCTAGCTCTAGCCCTCACAATAGAGGACTACAGATTGATAGGTAGAATTTTATTAGCCCTGTCGGGCAGATAAGCTTAGATATCAAGTCTATTGCTTAATTAATCTGTCACAGAAGTCTTACCAGGGCCTTAATTTTACACTACATATAATTTAATACCCCAGACTATACTCTGTTAAGATACCAAAACTCCAGCTACAACAGTAATGGCCAACCCGTGTGACGTGAAAAAATTTATGTCATCCGACGAACCGTAATATGTGTGCGGTTGTGGTCAGTTCATAACACCAAATTTGACTTCGCACAAAAAAATGTTGGACATCACTGATCTACAGAATCAAAAGTACATTCTTAAAAAAAATAATCTTTAATCAATAATTTAAATTCCTACTTCCAACGCAGTCAATTGACCTGATTTAGCCCACATAAAATTAACTTAATTCCCAAATGTTTTACAAAATGCTTCCCTCATTGCAAAAACTTGCAACTTTTGCCTTTTTTCATCCTCCTTAAAATTCCAGTCAAGCCTCCACCCATCAAATGACCAAAGAGAGAAAGAAATCTGTTCATCACAGCACTTCAGTTGATAGAAATTTCGATAATCCTAACCTAGCTATATTACAAAAAAAAAATAACCTCATAAGATGCCGTCTAAAATGCTGATAGAGCAGCAACCGAAAAACATCCTAATGAAATTATGGTCATTAAAACTTTTTATCTCTTTGCTCAAAATAAAAAAAAACCATTTTCTTGATCTTGTTCACTCTTTTCCTTTCTTTTTTTCTCGTCCTCATCACAGATTTAATTTACGAGATTCTCACAAAGGTTTTGAATTTTAAAGACATTTTCACGGTAAATGTCTTCAATTTACTTCACAGTAATTTATAATGACGATGAGAAATTAATCTGAAAAAATTTTAAACTTAAAAACTTATTTTGTACCCTCGAATGCAGCATACGAAGAAAATTATTAAGGCACCAATTGAGAATTAAAAAGTTTGATTGCAATTTCGATGATAAAAACATATTCTTAAGAACTTAAAGCTTTTCGTGAATTCAGCGCACACATAAAAACTTATTTTTACAAATTCTTTTTATTGAGGGGGCGTTCATAAATGATGTCTTTTGAATAGAAATTAAGAATCACTAAAAACATGCTCTGATGAGTTATGTGGAGGTGGTGTCGCTATGAAAATGGCAAAGAATAAACCTCTTCAAAATGGTAACCAAACTTGGCAGGCGAAGCAATTGGCCTTTCAAAACACAAATATTCAATCGAGGGCAAGTGGCCTTCGAAAAAGTTTTGATCCACGCACCGCTGTTTGATACTGCAGTGAAAGTATGGTCAAGGAATCAATTCTATTGCTATTATCTTAACGATAGAATTGTCATCTTCTTGTAAATCCCCAAAACTCATGTGCCACACAACAAACATCTTAAAAGAGTAGAACCTAGCGTTACTTAACATACCCAATAACCCCATCCATGTTTCAAGCTTCGAACGAGCAAAAAAAAAAAGAAGTTACACGAAAAACTTTTTTATTGAGTGAAAATTGTTCTTTCGAAGTAAAACAGACACACAGAAAAAAAATATAATAAGAGAGAATGAGAAACAGCATGCATGCATAGAATTGATTATGGAAAGGAAATAAAAGAAAATTCGATAATGTGGAACGAATCAATTTTTTTTTCGTTCCTAAAAAATTTTTTATATTACTTATAGTGATAATACATTTACTAATACAACCATAAATTTAGAGCTTTTATGTACGCTGAAACATCCACAAAGATTTATATATCGATAAGTCATAAAAGTGTCATAAATATTTTGTCTGTTTTCCACTCAAATGGAATTGCGAATGTAAGACATTTTTAATGAAAGAATTCCATCCATATTTTTATTTATTTTTTTTTTCTGTCTTTGCCACCCTTACTAAGCTCCTAAAAGGCCTTAAAAACTTATCATAGCCATCATATACACAGCATAACGCAGTTTTATTTAGATGATAATTTTAATAGCTTTGTATGGTATATGAACATATATTTGGGGGTGTAATAAGATATATGAGGGTGGTTGTAGGGCAGTAGTGTAGCTATAGAAGTGGGAGGTGTGGAGAACTAAAGTCAATAAAGTCTTGGAGTTTCAATAAATAAACATTTGACGTCGAACCCGTTGCTAAGTCTTTCTTAAGCAGTGATGGTCAACTCATGTGGTGCGGCACAATTTTGTACCGCGAAAAAAATCAGGAAATATTACATGGTTATGGCTACCCATCAAAATGTGCCGTTACACAAAAAAGGTTACCCACCACTGCTCTAAAGAGCTCCAAATCTTAAACTTACCTCTAGAACTCCCAAATCATACAACCCTACCCCGTTCAGTCTCACACAACATCCAAACTACTCCACTGATTTGTAAGGCTTAAGAATCTTAAAGAGAAACTCAAAACAATCTCATAAGCTCCATATGAGGAACAGAATAAGCACAAAACTAATTATCTAAATTACTATTATTCATCTTATTCTTATTTTTCATTCATAGTTTATTTCAATATCATCTAATATCATTTATGTTACTAACTGAGTTGGTTATGAGATAACAAGCTTTTTGGGATGTAAGCACATACTCTCGTCTTTATGTCTGTGTTTATCCTTTTATGATCCCTTGGGATGATTTTATGAAGATTTTTCTTGATGGATGATGACAAATGGGGTTGATTTAAATGGGATTTTAAAAATATAAATTAGATTTTCTTTGAGATGGTGGATGTCGTTGAGAATTTTAATGAAATGGATGCTTTTGGTTTGTAAATTATTTCTTGAGATTTTTTTGTTATTAATGAAGAAGATTTAATTTTTTGGGTATATTTGAAATTTAATAAAAATATTATTGATGTCCAGATTTGAGCTTAATACTTGGTGGACGATATGATAAACGATTGGAATCATTTTTGAGGTTAGGGCGATATTATTTAACATTAAAGAGCTTCTACTCCTAAGTACACTCCTCCTTTGTGGCTCATAATCAGAGTTGCATATAGTAGGGCTCTTTGTAGGTTCTTTATAAGATCTTCATAGTCGTTGATTTAATGATTCTCTCGTCCGGCTACTTCCTGTTCTTGTTCCCCCCCTTAAACGTTTTGAACCGCAGCGAGAAAACAGCCTAAAACACTTAAAAGGGAGACAATACCCTTCTGGCTACGCGCCTGTGAAAGATTTAACCTGTCTATGAAGTGTAGAACCAAACGAATTAATGTCGCAAGCTAAATGAGTTAAAAGCCCTGAGCCGCTTTTTTACGAGTTGACGATTGGCAAGCAGCAATAGGTTTATCAGGTTCTTTTCTACCCGGTGGATTCCAAAAAGCAGCTTGTCGCGTTATATTTGCAGGGTATTTTCTTAATGTGTGACGAATTCAACCCAATTTCCTTTTGCCTAGATTAAGACATTAGCTTGATATAAAGAGGGACATTTTAGTTTTTAAAACTCAAAATTTTATGAATTCCTATTCCTGTGGACATCAAATCTTTAAATTAACCCCCATTCTCTCAGTAATGCGCTTTAAGTACCCGAACCCTTTACTCTCAGGGGCGTAGCCAGAAAATTTTTAAGGGGGGCCCATTTTCGAAAATTAAAAAAACCGTTATTTTGTATCCTTTAATCTATATTCATTCTTCATAAGTTTAAATATTTAATTCATTATTCATACATTAAATTTAATTTTTCGTGCTGATTTTGACATTTCTTTCATCACTTCCTCTACATTAACTGGTTCTTCTCTATAAATACTTAATAAAACAATTATCAGATTTTCGTAGGGGGGGCCCGGGCCCCCTATGGCCCCCCCTGGCTACGCCCCTGTTTACTCTTATCTTCTGATACTTTTTCTTAAAATTCCATTACAATAACATTCAAAGACATCCACTCAAAAGTCATCACAAAAAAAAAGAAAATAAATATATAAATTCCACATAAGTTCTTGTAAGGATCTAAATGTTAGGGAATATTAATATATTCCATATATAAGAATATTATTCACTCAAAATGATAACCAAGAAAAAAAAAAAGATTGGAATGAAGGAGGATGAAAGACGAAGAAAAGGCAAAAAAAAATAACAGAAAACAAATAAAAAGAGAAGAAAAAGCAAAAAGCATAAGAAATCTGCATATTGTTTCAGTAGTGATATAATGACATTTATATTTATATTCAAGTGGGTTTAAATATGATGTTGCTGCTCTTTTTCATCGTTTAAGTATTCCTTCTGTCATAGACGATATGTAGCATGGTATGTTCCATATATATAAGTATTGTTGAAAGAGATAAAGAATGAATAAAGATATAAGGGAAGGGCAAGAAGGGCACATCTCATAAAATGACATGAAGAAAAAAAAGCGTCTTCCACTTGAGATGAAAAGAAAGAAGCGAGCAGCATAAAGGAAGAGCAGAGAAAGCAGAAAAAAAAATTATCTAATTTAGACAAAATAATATCATTTATATTCACAGAGACAAGGCGACAAAAATAAATATCACAGAAAAATGGCATGAGAAAAAGAAAAATTCTTTCTTTTTTTGCCTATTGTGGCATCTCGATGCGGCATGAACATGTAGAATGTTAGAGTATGCCACTCGGCAGGCATCACATATTATAACGATTCATTCCTCCTCTTTCATCAGCATCATCATCATCAAGTTTAGTCCTCACATATTTTTCTATTACACAAGACTTACTTTTGGGGGGTTTATTAGACAGTGACGTCTCATATATTGGAAGGTTTGAGGGGATGTTAAATCGATTGGGGTTCAGGAAGTAATTCGACTACGAGTGGTAAAGCAATTAGAGGTAATCTGCATCTTATGTGTAGCATAGACACTAGAGTCGGTTACTATGACTACTAAATGCTTGATACCCCTTAGTGGTACATGGTTTATTGATTCTAACCTTCGAGGAGCCCTGAAAAATGACCTCTGGATGCTAAAAACCATAGTTATTAAGAGGAAGCATATGATTACTTGCTTCCTTGGCGAAAGCGCACGTGGGCTCAATGCCGCGCTTAGAGATCGTCTGAAGACAACTCTATCCTTAGAAACCTTCTGCCAGTTCGGGATATTAAGGACTCTAGCGTCCTTAAAGCATTTCATTAAGTGAATAAAATCTTCATAAAACCGTCACTTTCTCACGACCCCCATACTTATTTTGATAATATTTGCATTTACTTACTTACTTGATGTTTGTCGTGCGCCTCCTTGTTTTCACATTCTTATGATGTGTATCGTCATTCTTCACATTTTTTCTTGAGCCTCTCGTGCCTCACTCTCTCTCACATCATCATGTCCCATGTCAAGTACAAGAGGAGCAAGAATAAAAAAAATTTTTATTTCCTTCTTAAATCATTTTTCTTTTCTTCGTGCTTACTCCTTCAAATTGTGCTGCAAGTTGTTACCAGAAACTCATTTAACCAGAACGAGTACAAATGTTTTGATTTTTCCTTTTCTTTGCTTGCCTTTTTTTGTGCTCAAATTACAGTCACAAACGTTTATGAAAATGACTTCCATGCGTCGACATTAAAGCTCTTTGCTTGATGCTTCGTGGGAAAGAATTTTGATTTTTTTTTCTTAGCTCATGTTATTTAAATAGGATTATTTAAAGAGTTGATCCGATTGAGTGGTGGAAATAAAATATTTTTTTGTGTGTTTAAGGAGGCCGGAGTGGTGCTTATTTGTGAGGGGTTTTTTATGCTGTTGTTATGATGAGAAGTGTTGATAATTTATTGACTGAGTTAATTTTGATATGAGTTGGAACTGGATTGGTTAAAGCAATAAGCCCGAATAGCACAAGTCGGTTAATGGAATAAAAATCTAGCGACATGGCAGCATGACTCTGACATGGTCCTGGTTTCAATTTCAATCCAGCACAATGCCAGAGTTAAATCAACTTTATGCCGGATTTCTGATGAATTAACCGACTTGTGCCAATTTCAAATGTGTATTAATCATCATGCTTAAGCAAGTCTTCTTCCCAGAATTGCAATTCAAATATCTTCTGAATTTAAATATATTAATTCAAACCTGAAAGCATAGAAAATTTCTATTTCATTTTTAACTCAGCTCTTAATCAATTCTTAATTCATAAATAGTATGAAGGGAATGTATTGATATAAAGCAGTGGTGGTCAACCTTTTTTGTACCATGGCACACCTTAATGGTAAGCTATGACCGAAACCACAAATGGCAAACTCTATTGTGCCCACTTTTACACTATTGTGCCGCGGCACATGGGTTGACCATATAAAGTATTAATATCCTCAGACAATAGAACAAAATCATACAAAAGAACCATAAAGTATTAAATTCCAAAGAGAGAATTAAAATACAGACAAAAATTCTATTCAAGTTAAAGACATAAAGTCTGTACAGCTCGGATTGAATCAGTATTTATCAAAGAAGAAACATAGAAATTGAATTTTTTGCCCCTTTAAACACAGAAAGGGAGGATATGAGAGAAATTTTCTATTAAATTCTTTTTATATCTATGCCAGAATTACATGATACACTTATGCTATTTTATTATAATCCTAATCAATGTGTATGTAATTTAAAACTTGAAGCTATTAGAACTTTAAAATTGAAGAAAACTTTTTTCGAAAAAATAGGGGGCCATAAGAAATATGAGGATCGAATAATTAAAGCTCATCCGGTTTTTATGGTTTTTCTTTAGGAAATTTTACACCTCAAGATGATGAAAAATGCTCACAATGGGGAGTCGAATGTAAATTATAGGATATTGGATAGAATTTCCAAGAACAACTTTATTTAAATTATGTTTTATGGAAAAAAAAATCAATAAAATTGAATAAAAACTTTTCTTTTTTGAATTACTTAACTTTGTGATCTATTAAAGAATTTTATGCTAACCAATTCCGACACCATCTTGTTCACAGAACATTAGAAAATTTAAATACGATTTGAGTATCATAATTTAATTAAGATCATAATTGATATTCATTAATGTGCTCAATGCATATTTAATGGTATTTAGAATAAATTTATCAATTTTGAGTCAATTTTCATTCAGTCTTTGAATATATCATGAAATTTAAATGGGATTACTTGTGTAAATATTTTCTTGAAATTTCCAATCTGTGAGTTATGATGATTGTGATGCTATAGAGCATGCAATTGAGATAGTTTAGATTGTTTAATTGGTTTTAGTTTTGAAATTATTGAGAATCGGAATTTCAATCAATTTTTAGATTCCTTTTAATTGTTGGAGGCAGTTGGAGGTATTATCGGGGTTGAATATTAAATTCGGGGTTGGCTTAAATCCTGATTGTTTTTATAGAGTCGTGAATATTTACCTTTGATTACATTAGACCAGTCAGTGGTGGGCAACCTTTTATGTGCCACGGCACACCTTGTTGCTGAGCCATGACCAAAACCACACACCAACGGCTCGTGGGGTTTTCTGAATTTTTTCGCGGCACATAGGTTGACCATCACTGCTTTAGACTTGCTACTCACTGTGTAATGTCATGAGCTTTACGCGAATCTTGTCATATCGACAATACGCCATATGATGATTGAGAGTTCGGCTTCTGGTAGGAATCGAACCTACGTTCTTACTAAAGACTAGATTACAGTTTTCCAGTCTGTTGCTCAACCACTTGGTCATAGAGGTCTTATTCAAATACTGACAAATTCGTCTACATATGGCTTGAAACCGTAAGTTTAACTCTGCTCAAAAAAAATATAAATTTTCAGTTAATCATTCAATTACCCTTATCTCCTGTTCTAAGCACTTAAACTGTATGATATGCAAACGTTATTTTCCTTTGATCAGACTTGACCCATATGTTGCAGATAATATACAAATGTAGCTAATGCTCTTCTCCATCATCCCTTCAAGCCTTTCAATCTTGTTCGTCTTTCTCATGATAACCACAAAGCTCTGACGACACTGAAATAAATTCTCAAATATGCAAATAAATTAAAATCTCATAAAGTACGCAATCTGAGGCTTGAAGCTTAATTTCTATCCTAAACTATCGTTTTACATCCTCTCCAAAATTCCAACGCATCTCTCGTCCAAAATATCCATTTGCATGCAATCACTAATCTAATTTTAAATAAATGATTTTGTTCCTCCATCTCGTTGTTTATGTTTGTAAAGTCGTCTTCGTCTACATCGCTCTTGGATTGGTCGAAATGTTGATGAGAATCATCAACGTCGTGCATCTCACGCACAGCATGTACATGAACAACATTTTTTTCCGATTTTGGCAATTCTAAACAATATTTTCCATTACATCAGATCTATCTCCAAAAATGTATCATGAATTTTCATTTAACTTAAAAAAGAAACGAAATTGCTTATAAATTTCGGTCCTTACGTTAAGTAGATGTGGCATGTTCAGCAGACACAACGAACCATGAATGAAGCAGAATGAGAAATGGAAAAGAAAGTTTTTTTTTATAGTTCTTAACATATCTTTTCTTTTTGATCTTTATAAGTCTATAGACTAAAGTTTAGTAGAGCAATTTTCGTAAGAATTCACGTACGCGTGATTAACATAAAGTAGGGCAATGTGTACTCACAATGAATCCTTAAAAAGTTTGGAATAAGTAAAAAGAAAGCGGAATGGTGGATTGTAATGTTGTGAGGAAAGTCGAGGATGGAGGAGGTCATGAATAAGGATGAATATTGATCATCTGATTCTATGATTTTTTTTTTGGTGTATTTGATTTTTGGGGATTATTTTGAGGGTTTGAGAAGGTATATATCAGTGTTGTGCAAACTTTTTTGAGCCACGGCACACCTTAGGGGTAAGCCAAAGTTACACACAGCATGCTGCTCGCGTCATTTACAAAAATTTCCTACAGCACATCAGTGTGTCACGGCACACAATTTGAGCAACACTGGTCAATATAGATGTAAGGTGGGCAACTGAGTGCTTACAAAGCTTTAGTTTGATGTAAATTGCAATTAAATGAGGAAAAGTCTTTTGAGGCACTATGAATCTAAAAAATCATGTATTTGTAGCTTTAAGTATCCAATTTTAGACAATAACTACACAATTCTAAATGTTCATGATAATAAATGTGCATAAAATAGAATAGAATGTAATGTAGGGTTTTGCTTAGAGCAAAAACGGTTTTGCGATCGATGATCTGTTGTACCATCCCAGGTCATCTATGATAAAATTCCTAAGTCCTTGATGAAGCCAATAAAATGTGCATAAAATCATTTAAAATCAAAGAACGCTGACTTTATCAATCTACAATCCTTAATTCAATAAATAAGTTCCCCTCCCCAATCCATCAATCTCTATTGACCAGTGATGCCCAACCCATGTGACGCAAAAATAAAATTCAGAAAATTTCAGGAACTGTATGTCATGTGCGGTTTCGGTCATGGCTTGATTTTTTTTTTTGGCAAACTAGTGTGACGCGGCATACAGTTTGGACAACACTGCTGTAGAGACACAATATGATATATTTCCCAAGATTCCATCTCAACTCATACGCCTCTCAACGAATAGATTGTTCAGCATTAAATTTTATGCGATACAGTTGAGCTAATTTGAAATGAATATCGATTAGCTTCATAGTCGCGATATTGCATTCCTTGAGAATACACAAATGTAATCTAGATGAGGAGGAAAAAAAATAAGTTTATTCTTAGACTGAAACTACACACTTCTGATGTTGACGATGATGATGTTGATGATGATGACGATAATGGTTGGAGGAATATTTGCATGACATAAGATAAAGTAAATAAGATTAATGAGAAACTAGACTGAATAGATTGTGATTTATCATTGTTATTATAACTTTTAAAAAAACATTACATAAATGCGATCCTACACAATACGGCATCATAGATATATGATATTTTATACAGCACTTGAAAAATATGCTCATATCATTTTTTGATTGTCTCTTATCATTGAGAATACATCTTTCATGTTCTGCTACACTACAATTCAATGACATTTAATTTTTTTATTTTATTTCATAAGCAGCTTTTGTTATTGTTAATAAATAGGAATTGTTAAATGATTATATCATTTGCTGAAGTGGCGATATTAAAGCGTAATTTTCATATTTTTATGCTACCGAACAGCACTTTTATGAATAAAAGGATTTTAAATATTTGCCCTAGATTTGAAAGGATGGGATGAATAAATTGAAGAGGATAATTTGTCATTTGAGTATGACAGATGATTCTTAATATGAGGACGAGTTATTCTGAAAGGTTTCATTTGTAATTTTAGTTCTGGAAAGAGGACATTCCTTCCTTAATTTGAAAATGATGTAAACTTAACTTTGTAGTTCAACTAAAGTGATTTGTACTAAAGTAATGATCATCTAGAATCATTAGATCTAGGATTAATTCCAGGAATGATGAAATAAAGATCAATGCCAAAAAACATTCCTGGAATCCATGCTCTAATCCAGTGTTTCTCAAACTTTTTCCAATATAATCAAATCATAAAGAATTAAAATAGACTGTCAATTTTAGCAGTCAAATTTTTCCACGGTACACTTAGAATTCCTTCATGGCACATTAGTGTCAAAAGTTGAAAACGTTTCGTAAACGCCTTCCACTTCACAGTGGAATGAAAGGACATCATCATCATCATCATCACATTAGTGTCCCGCGGCACACAGTTTGAGAACCAATGCTGTAAACTATACTCTTAGTTCTTTCTTTTGCCCTGCCCTTAGAGAACATTTTAAGACACTTCTTTCTTTCAAAAACTTCAATCTGTTCAGGATGTAAGGGACTCGAACATCCTTTTCTTTATATATTTTTCATTTGATGATCTCTTGACATCCAGAAATTCTACAACTGTTATTCTAAGTATCGAACTTCCTTTGACAAGATGTACATCTCTTATCCATATCAAGCAGTTTGCTGGAAAATCCATAACAATATCAAATATTAGCAGCTTAAAAGATTTCGTAATTATGCCAACTTTGACATTTTCTGCTTCCATCACTGGACCATAAATTGATCTCCGTATACGTCTTTTTAGATGCCAACTGTTCCTTTATCCATTAATCATGAAATCCTTAAGATAAACCTAAAACTCACCAAAAGTCCATATTACGGTTAGTGTAAAGCCAGATATGACGTAAAACTGGTACCAATCTAGCTCTGCGAGCCATTTTAAACCTTTCTGTCGCAATCTGCTATCAAAAATCAATAATTGATCCCTATTGACTCATTAAATCCACATCAAATCAAACAAAACAGAACTCCTACTTCTATATTCACATCCAAATCAGCACATCATTACCCACTTTGCAAGTCAGAGACTCATTCAACTAATATAAACATCAAGAAGCACACAACAGCAAATGATAAAATTGTTAAAGAATAACAAACTCAACGAAAGAGAAAAGTACAAACAAAAAACGAGTTAAAGGCTTCATAAAGACGACGAAATACGGAAAAAGTGGAACGATGCGTAATGGAAAATAATTCATAAATATATAAACAAACATTAATGGGAGGCAAATATAAATAAAATGAAAACAATAAGACAATAAAGAGTTATTTGCTTAAAGGGGGAAGAATAATCGCTGAAAAATATCAGGAAGTGAAATTTTCTCTCTCAGTTTTTTGTGCAGAGCTTCCACTATTGAGTGCTTTATAGATTATTTATATGAGACAAACATAAAAAAGAAGTGGATGAGGACAAATATGAGAATGATTCATTGCCATTGTACTTGTTTGAGACAATAGAATGATGAATTGAAGTTTTTCTTTTACGGAAATTAGATTATTTTCAGTTTAATTTCATTAATCATGAGAATTTGTCTGAGATAGCTATAAATCTATCTTTTTTTGAAAGCCCCCCCCCCCCCTTTATGATGAAAATTTAACACTTTAAATACATGGAATTTTCTAATTTCAATAATTTAATCTGGGTTAAAGAAAATGGGTAAAATGTATTTTTTGTGCGGACATCAGGGGCGTAGCCAGGAATTTGAAGAGGGGGGGGGATAATTTTTTTTTGTATGGAAAACATTTAGGAAAGGGGGGGGGTCATGAAAACTTTCGGAAAATGAAGAAATTTCTCAAGACGAAGTCCCCCAAATCCACCCCCTGACTATGAACCTAGCGGGCATCTAGTCGATGAATCTATGAATCTAGTCGATTTTGCTAAGATTAGCTTATATTGAACCTGCGACAGTTGGAATGACTGAAAATGAAACTTACCAGATTTCATGGAGCAGGAAAGAAGTGTTGGGTCAACCACCTTCCTCCTATTTACTGATTGTGCTTATAAATTTTAAAACCCACCCACAATTCTTGTTACACTACTATTCAGACGCAAAGCTATGCAACCTGTATCATCATAGTGCTATAGAGTTGTTAATAAGATAGTTAATCATCTAATTACGGGGAGTATTTTTTAAAACCCCCGTGAAATGAAGTTTTCAATTTGGATCATTTAAGTGTGTATGGAGATTACAATAAACCGACAAATCGCCATTTTGGATTCCACCATTTTGAAAATTTGTATTAAAGTGGGCGTGGCTTAGAGCGGAATGACAGTAAGACAAATAAAGGTTTGAATTATTAATAGCCTTTTAGATTTCACATCTCGAAGCATTGTGATCCATGCTTAATCAGCATAAATTGTTAAAAACAAGTCACACAAAACATGAAATATAGCAGAAACTTTATTAAAATTCATAAATTTTCTTCATCATAACCTCAAAAAAAAAGAAAATTCCAACAAATTACCCAAAACGCGACCTTGAATTCAAAACACAAAAGTGATTTATTTCCCGTCCCATCAGTTCACATCAACTCAACAGCAAGAAATTTATGTTAAAGTCCTTGATAATAGCTATTGCATGCACTCTGTTGAGTCCTTCAAATTGTTGCTCCACAAAAATGCTTTCAAATAAATTTGTCATAAGTCAAATAAATCATGAGCATATCCTTCAAAAATAATATTCCCAGTCCACCCAATTACCAATGTCAATTCACGTACGAGCCAGTCAATGACGATGAAAAGTCTCATTAATTTTTAATTTTCTATAACTATCGGTTTCAACGAAATGCAGGATATTTTCATGGATGGACTCAAAATGAAAATAATAATATAAAATTAATGCTCCGAAATGCTGTAAAAGCAAAAAGCTGCTCGACATTTTCCATTTGAAGCAGAACAGATTAAGATTCTTTCTTTTTTGTTCGTTCTGTGCGCGCAACCCCTTGAACGAGTCGAAAGTTTTTTTTAAAGAAGAAGTTTTTCTTGTAATAAGCAGTTAGAGGAAATAAGGAGTATTGGGATATGATGTCATGCAGTATGGGGAGGGCGCAGATTGTCAACAGAACGTGAAAAGTACAAGCAGATAAGTTCTAGTCCTAGGCTTGCTTAAGGTCTGTATGAAGACTAATAACTGTCACTAAGCCATCTCATGAGTTGATTTGACACCGCGTGTCAGAGTGTGCACTATCATGACTCATTCTGGATCATTGTAATGCTTGTGGTATATTTGATCACGTGAGAATCGAACCTATATCTTTACAATAGAGTTTAGTACTGATTTCTAGGCTGTTCGATAAGCCACTAAGACATACTTACGTACTTCCTTGACTAAAAGCGCACGTAGACCCATTGCCCCACTTAAAGATCGTCTGAAAACAGCTCCATTCTTAGAAACCTTCTGCCAGTTCAGGATATTAAGGACTCTAGCGTCCTTTTCAACACATCCAATACACGAGTTCTTCGGTCTTTCTCGTGATCTCTTGCCATCCATAAAGTCTGCAACAAAGCCACTTAACCATAGTTGATATTTTTCTGGTTAAGCAAATGTACGTACCTACATGAGGCTTATCATGTAAGAAGTCTATCTTCAAGGTTTTTTAAGGGTCAGTATTTCATCCATGGTCTAATCCTTTCCCAATATTTGATAATGGCCACTCCAATTCCAAGTCTATGTCAGCAACTTAGACATCACAAATGAACGATCCCCCTTCGTTTAAAATAATAGGAAATAATATTCTACAAAAATAGCGCCCAATGTACGGGAAATGTTATACACAACATAAAAAGAAAAGAGGAAAAGAATTAGAAACAGCAAGAAAGAAATTGACAATTTTTGAAATGTCATGTTCGTGATATTTTATTATTTTTCCTCTTATTCACTCACTTTCTGCTTTCATGATAAATTTAACAGCAAGAATGTGCGATAAAATAAATGAAACATAAAAATACGTCGAAATGAAGGGCAATGAGTGAGTGAGGCAGGAGGACAGAGTTAATTTCAATTTCATTTGCAATAAAAATTCTCTTCCGCATCTTCGGATATTGATGATGAAAAGAAATATGAAACAACTGAGCTTTTATTGCGCATTTTTTGATGCTAATTAGAATGTATATGAAAATTGCAAATAAATGTCAAGTTACAAGCTTAGTCGACAACACAACTCAAATTCTTCTTCTGCACTCAAAATTGGCTTTAATCCTCAACTTTAAATTAAACCACATCATCAAAAAAAATCCCAAATTCCCACCAAAAGTCAAAGCTTTCATCTCCAGTTTCAAACCTCTTAACTCAATTCATACCAGTCATATTCTCTTGAAAAGGGTACTCCTATGAGAATAATCGTGTATGATAGACGGACGTACAGACAAATGAACATTTAAGCATTTTATTATGATCCCATTTCATCGTGAAAATGCACAAAAAAGAAGGAAACAAATTGTAATGAATTTAGAAGATGAGCTAAACTCACATTTCGTGCAAGTGGGGTTGTTCATGAGTACCAGCACTCGAAGTTGATAAAATTTTGTATGGAGTCGAGTCGACTCTGCCATACAAAATCGATGAAAATCTTGAGCTTTGCTGAGTATTGTCAGTCAAGTGATTGAGTTTTTTGGAGTTGTATAATGATTTTTATGTTCTTATTGTATTTCTTAGTATTCAATTCCTACAAAATACAATGATAGTTAAACAAAGTTTCATAGGTTTGGTTTAGGGCTAGAATGAGTAACAAGAGCTTGATCGAAAGCGGTTTAACAGTTCTAATTGTTGTTAAAGACGGAGTTGAGTCCATCCGTTGACAGATTTTCTTACAATTGCAGCAACTCTTAATAACGGTCTTTTTTCTGTACACATGATTCGAAGAGGAACTGGTTTAGCTGTCAAGTTACGGATCAAACCTATTAGATTGACTTTCAAGTGTATACAGGCAACTAGCCTGTATACAATGTCACAAGTCGGTTAATAGAATAAAAATCTGGCGCCTTGCCGATATGACTCTAGCATGGTGCTGGCTTCGATTTAATTCCAGCACCATGCCAGAGTCACACCAGCTTAGTGCCGGATTTCTGATCGATTAACCGACTTGTGCCATTCGGGATTGAATCTTTATTTATTTCTGACCCATGCTTCCTATCCTCGGTTTCTCATATCAAATGTTGAGGTTTATGGATCATCAATTTTCAGACGTAGATTTGAAAAGTTTTTTCGTTAAAATTATCAATTTAATATTTACTTATGCTCCAACACTTCCTCTTAATTCTCCAAATAAAACAACAACTCCAACTACTTCAAAACTGCTCATTTCATTCTTCTGTCAATTCATTTTGTCGTTATCAGCTCATATAGATTCGAAAAATATCATAGATATTCAGCATATCAAACACTTATCTAAGTACACTTTAAAGCATTTTAAGTGCTCAATTGCTTTTTCCCCATGAAGTGCACATACCAATAACAATCATATTTAATTGAATTTGCGTGCTTCAATTGCCATCAATTGATTTTTTTCATTCTGTTTGTTTCTTCTTCCTCATTCTCTCTCCTCATCTACCCCCACTTACGAATTGCAATTTTTTTTTCTTGTACCTTTTTTTTGTTCTTTTTATGCTCGCATTCTGTTCTTCCGTCTTCCTTACGTTTCCCCATTATATTGATTTCAATGTGAAACTTCTTTTTTTTTGTGTGTGTTCAAGGACTTTTTGAACTTTGAGAGTGAATAAGTGAATGTGAGTATATGGTTGGTGAGAAATAAGTGAGCAGCATGAAGGAGGGAAGTGTAAAAAGCACAAGAAGCAAATAATAATGTTTTTAAGCCATCAAGAATTTTTGCCATTGAGCAGCAGTGCTGATAAATACTTTTATCGACATTTCGGTTATTTTTTTTGTAGCTCATTTTTTATTGGGCATGTATAAGTGACATGGGATGTTGTGGGACAGCTTGTATGAATAGCGATTTTGGTGATGGAATATTAAAATTTAATTATATAAAATCGGATTATTGTGGGGGATAGGAAGGGTGGGTCTTGATCATAGAGTGTCTATCAGATAAGTGACATAGGTTTTGGTCTCAAATGCATGATCAGTCAAGCTTTGGAGGATTTAAACCATTAATGGACAGTCCATAAATGTGACAAAGTTTGAGTTCTTACTAGGATTTACAAAGAACAAACCTAATTTGCTATTTGGGAATCTTAATTGAGCCAAGCGTACTAATTTCAAATAAAATGACGATCAGTGGGTTCCGACCACTCATTTTGACAATTAAAAACAGTTCAAGGGACATTCAGACCTTTCTCAATCCCTAATAAAGCTAAACCCTTTAGATTGGTTGATATTCTCATATAAATAAATTATTTGGAATCATACTATCTATTTATGGATGATTTGACACCAGTATAGCCAAAATAGGAAGGCTTCTAATTAGGAAGGCCATGAATCACAATTGATCTGTATGGCCAAGGAAGTAAGTTGGTAATTATAGCCAGAAAAAGAGAGTAATGACCCTTAACCTACACTTTATGACCCCATTAAACCTAACATAACATCATTCTCAAGCAGTTTTATTAAAATATTAAGTCAAATTCTAAATAATGTCAATAGCACTACAACTTAAAAGCAAGTGCTTTCACATAAAATTCAAATCCCAACATTCTTTCCCGGGCAACCATCTGAAATATCCCTTAAGCAAAATTCCAATTTAAAAAGTTTCAAAAAAACCAATAAATTTTGCAACACCCCCCAAAAAAATACATTATCTAGGTTAACATTTTCCCCGCACACTTGCGGTTGTGCAAGAAATGCTCATAATTTTCTTTGTTCGTCATAAATTAAAGTCGACGTTGCAATAATGAGAGAAGAGGAGCTTTAAAAAGCACTTTCATTATATTTAGAACAATCAACATAAAAACAATAAATTCATAAATTAATGTTTACTGATTACGAAAATGTCATTTATTAAATTTATGTTGTGAAAGCAATAAAATTTTCATCCGATAGCTTTCCATCTTCTCGTTCTCTTCTTTCTGGTGGTGATGCTTTAATGATTTGTCTTTAATTTTAATCAATGAAGAATAATATTTGGAGAATGAGAGCTTCTTTTGGTCAACGTTTGAAGTTTTGGGTGTGAGGATAGGCTCTTATTATTAGATTATATACTCGGGATAGGCTTGTATCTAGGGTTGGAGGGGAATTTGGTGTCAAATGCCCGTACATGAACAGAAATTTATTCATTTTGCTAGGGTTTTCATCAAAAGTACCCCCCCCCCCCCCACAATAATGTGAGAGGGTTCCAGCCTGGCGATGTGTTCCTACACATTGCGACTAGCTTAAGGCACTGCGATCCTGATCGATGATAGAATCTATTGTACTGTTATCCTCCAGCCCCACGTTTCCACTGAAATTCCTGGCGACACCCCTGAGTCTCAAATTAAGCTGCCTCAAAGTAGTCCGACTCCTTCTAGCTTCACTCCGATTACTTACGAATTAAATTGTTTGTCAAACTGAAGGCCCTTAAAAAACCAAAATCTCCCCAAAACCAGCTAAATCAGTCGGGAATGACAATAGCAAAGAAGTTTAATTTTTTTTCATAATTTAATAGAATTATGAGTGATGGTTTTGTGACTTATTTACGATCATACCAAGACATTATTATAAAATCTATAATGAAAGAACATTAAATGAGCATTATCATTTCCTACTCTTCCTTCCTCATCTCCTTTTTGGTTTTCAAGCTTCTTTGTCATCAAGCAGAAGCAGCAGCAGCAGCTCTTTCCCAAGGCTTCAGTTAATATAAAATAACGCACATTTCATCATAAATAATCTTTCATATATGAATGTGGACAAGCATTTATTTTATGATGATTTGCTCTTAACAAAAAAAAAAAGATGTATTTTGTGTGTGCGCACTTGTGTAACTGAATTATTGTATATTATGCCAAGCATGCATCATTTTTTGAAATGGATGGTCCATCATCATGATTTAGATCTATAAAGAGAGGATAAACAAGAAATGAATTACAAATTTTTTTTGTTTATATGTATTTAGATTATCTTTAGTTCCCATCCTAAATGAATAACCACAAGTATTTGTATCTTCTGCAACATCATCATCCTATCTTGTTGGGATGATGCTTTGTGATGGTTTTGTCTGTTCATTATGCTTTACTGAAAGGCTAATTTTCTATTATTGAGGCTATTTAGTCGACTTATTTCTGGATGTGTTGGGGTTTTTAAGGAATGATATTGCTGATTCTCTGGAATTTTTGATAGAACAGCTGCTGCAGATATGGAAAAATAAAGAGATTTTCTCGTTGGATATGGAAAAATAAAGAGAGAATTCGGGTTTAATTGAGCTGTGGTTTGATAATTATAATCTTATAGAGCAGTGATGGTCAACCCATGGGTCAAGAAAAAATTCGGCAATTCTACGAACCAAATGTCATGTACGGTTTTAGTCATGGCAGACCATCAAGGTGTAATGTGGCACAAAAAAGGTTGGGCAACACTGCTCTAGAGAAATGAGTGAATTTATGTCTGATTTTAGTACCTTAACTAGATAAGCCCTTTTAGATGGGCTTGGCTAATACTTTTCTCATAAAACCTTAACAAATTTGAGATTTCTACTGGTTGAGGAAGTGAACTGGATCCTAAAAATCCACTCCTGGCTGCAGTTGACCTCTCCTGAAGGATATAAGCCCCTTACTAAATTAAATAAAAGAAAAAGAACTCTAAAATTATTCAAAAAACTTCATACAAAAATCCAAGAGTCTCTTAAGCTTCTTTCTTCCTCATCGTCATCGTCTCCCTTTATTCATGATCACTTCCTTGTTAATTTGATTGGTTTTTATTTAAAATTTAATTTTCCATCAATGAAAAAAAATCCGAGTCTCGCAATTCATGTTATCACAAACCATGCAACAAAAACAGCAAATTTAATGTCGAAAATTAATTAAGAAGAGAAGAGAGAAAAGAAGGAAGATAAAAAGGAGACGTGCTGTAGGAAGAAAGTATGGAAAAAATCTTTCTGTCTGCACGAAAGAAAAAGATTTGTTATCGCCCAACTGACTAAGTTTAGCTTGCTTGATGGTTGACTGCTTAAACAACTGAGAAGATGGATGAATGGTAGGGGAGATGAGGGACAGTGAATGGACAAATAGGAGGGAGAGCGATGAGAACGGAAAAGATAAATTAGCGTCATTGTGTAGTGGTTTGAACAAAAAATGGCATACGATATGGTTTAAAAATTTTCGTGACTGTAAATCGTTTCTCTATCTCCATGAATATTGCTTTGATGTGGCCTATTGTGAGTGACGAAAGCGCATTTTAAGAACGAGCTCTTGAAAAACTGAAAAACTGACGCATAGCCAGACAAATGCATTGATATACTCACGCATAGCTAGACTGAAGCATAGCCAGACTGAAGCATAGCCAGACTCATGCATAGTCAGACTGAAGCATAGGCAGACTGAAGCATAGCAAGACTGATGCTTAGCTAGACTGACGCACAAACAGACTGAAGCATAGCCATACTGCAGCATATCCAGACAGATCAATAGATGGACTGACAAAATGTTTATTAAATGAACTATAAAAATGTTTACATAATTGCCGTTGTCGGTTTTCAATTCACTCATTACTAATGCTGAGGATGCTTTGGGGCCACAGAAACGAGCGTAGATAATAACCATGCATCTCGTTCTTTATAGAATTATATTTTCGGACTTATTAAATCGTATCAAAGTATTACGATATGACAAAATATGACAAACATCTTACTATATAAATTAAATGCAATTTATAATTTTTCTTCATCCTCATCTCTGCCATGCTTCATGATAAAACGAAGCGACAGAGATGAAAAATTTGATCCCTTTTTTTGCTCAAAAGAGGGAAAAATAATATTTTCTTTCATAACAAGCTTCCATGACTCATCTACATGCTTCCTATTCGATAAATTTTCTCCTTTTAATTTGATTTAAGAAACTTTTTTTTGTGGGTAATTAAAATGCCTTAATTTTTACAATTGAGACGCTTTTCTGGTGTTTTGTTGTTGTTAGCTTTTTCGTGGAAATTTTGCTGTTCAAATTCAATTTCACCTTCAATTTATTTTGGAGGATTAATTTGGATTAAAATTGAATTTCATTAAGGTTTTGTGAGATGTAATTGAAATAATATTTTCATTCGAAGCTTTTAAGAATGAGACTTTGTTTTGGTGTGTGGGAAGGAAGTGTTGGATGATAAAATTATTGGTTGATTTATTGGAGGTTTGTGTACCTCCAACTCCCCCCCCCCCCATTTTTGTTTCTATAGAATCTAATCCTTTGATTTATTTTATGGGCTGAACGAGGGCTGCTATACATGCACCTGTGCACAGGTGAGAACCGTACAATTCATTGATAATTCATAAGGTGCCTGCATCGTCATCCAGGGCTGAACAAGACATTTTTTGCGGGGATGTTATGAAGTTTCGAACCAAAATTGATGATATTTTCTTAAACGAGTTCCGCTACTAAGTTGTTTTTACAATTTGTCTGTACGTGTGCCATTCGGAGTTGAGTTTAATAAGAATTCTCCTAAAAGTCATTAAAATCTTTAATTTAGAACAAATTGGATGATTAATTCAGTAATTAAAATAAGCTTTAGGTGTGCTGAAAAATTTCTTAAATAAAAATCAATTCAAAAATTCTTACACGAACTTACAAAAAAGGTCTTAAATCTGATTAAAAATCATTTCAATAGCTAATTTTCTTATTAAATAAATTAATTATTATACCTTAATTTAATACACACAACTTTCCTGTTCAATGAATTAAGAATTTATCAAAAAATCTAGTACAATCCTTAATTAAATCTAATGAAATATTCACAATCTTCCTACGTGAATTTTAATGTGAAATTAATTGGAAAAAAATAATTTTTTTTTAAGTTTTTCAACTTACTCCTGAAAGCTTCTCCACCGCAACATCAAAATTTATTTCATTACATTAAAAGATCAAAAAAAAAATGTTAAACATCAAAATTGCACTCGTAAAAGACTTCCTTTAATCTATAAAGTAAATAGAAATCCAAGCACTCAGTCAGTCAATATGAATACATAATCTCATTATCTTTAGTGCCTCAAAAAGTCTTCTTTTGCTTTTTTTGCCAAAGAAACAAATGAAGGAAAAAAAGTTAATAATGAAAAAAATTTAATTCCATCCACAATAAAGCCTGTAATAAATTTTTAAAAAGGAAGCATGAAAAAATTTACTAAGAAAAAAAGTTTCTTTTTTGATGGATTCTTGACTAGATTAAAATAATAACAGCAATAATGATACTCATAATGAAATTGGTAATATGGAGCAGGGATGGACAACCTTTTTTGCAACACGGCACACCTTTGGAGTAAGCCTTGACAGCAGATGCGCAGTAAGGGGTTTTTAGATGATTTGGGATTTAGGTTCTGGCACACTAGTGTGCCTTGGTACCATCATTGAATAGAGGAAAAGTTTAAAAGGATGTTAAGATGCAAGAGCAAGTCTAAGAAGAAAGCAGAGGCTTTGGCATAGCAAGGGGAGCAACTGGAGCTTTAAACCTCATAAAATGACAAAAGTCTCATCCAAAGTGATGCCAAAAATGATACAAAGGGTAGTCAGGGCTTTGATTTCACTACAGATGACAAAAACCTTTGCAAAACCATTAAAAGTATGTCAAAACCTTCTGTCAAAATTCAAAATTAACCGTTTTCGATGCAATATAGACCCCCACATCCCCCAACAACACCCCTATAAATCAGTATGACTAAGCAAAAAAAATGATTTTTCTCAAGAGACACATGATATATTCAATGATACTAATTTTTTTTCATACGATAATCTAAAGACTTTATGACAGCAAGCACAAAAAAAGCAAGTATAATGTTACAAATGTAGCTCATCTTTCCCACTCGTCCTCCCCAACATGAAGTGTTTCTTTGCATAAATATAATTTCTTTTTTGTTAGGATAAAGATGATGATGATGATGGCAACTAAGGCTTTTTTTCATCCATCAAAAAAAAAAAAACACGGTCTTAAATATGCTGCTACTCTCACTCAAAATTACTATGTGTCGAGCGAGTCTTTATGATCATCAACATTATCATCATGATGTGTGTGTACACATTGTATGCTTGGTGTTTTCTTTCGAAGCTTTATATTAAAAAGAATTAATCCAAGAAAAAGTCAAAAAATGTTGATGTTGAGAGTCGAACCGTGATGGATGGGTAGAATTTTGGGGATTCTATGGTTTGATGAATTTACAATCAGAACCAGAACAAAAACATTTTGACATGATGTCTTGTAAATTACTAGACTAAGGGACGACTAATGTAGGGACGACTAATGTAGGGACGACTAATGTAGGGACGACTAATGTAGGGACGACTAATGTAGGGACGACTAATGTAGGGACGACTAATGTAGGGACGACTAATGACTATTTTTGGGAAGTTCCAAAAAAATTGTCATTAGTCATCCCTTGCGTCAAGTAATTTACTAGATATCATATCAAGTGTTTAACTGAGGAAAATTGTGAAGGCTGTCTACTAGAACTTATGTGAAAAATTGGCTGAGTCCTTAACAGGGCCAGTTTCTAAGACTAATATACTCCATGTTGTAGTACATCGAATTTTATTCTAAGCCTAGGTGCTCCAGGTAGCTCAAATCCTAAAACCTTATGTCACTTATAAATCTTAAAACTTTTCTGTGCTATTCCTGGTTGTGCTATAACCAATCAACTTAGTGGTCGTTCACTTATGACGTCCAAAATTAGGAGGGAGGTGGCTGTAAAATTTTGTGACAGCTCAAACAAAAGAATTTTTTTCCACGTAAGTTTTGTGACAGGCGTTTAAAAATCATGTTTTTTTACGAACGTCATAAGTGAATGGCGCGAACTATGAATCCACAACTAACACGATGGTTAGTTTATGAATAATAGATGCTGAAAAAAAGAAAGATCCAATACAGTTTGCTTCTCTTGCAAGCTACAAAGAGTTCGGAGTTCAAGTTGACTCCACATTGATTCCAACAAGATTCAGTTGTCTGTTATGTGTCGTTCAGATAAATAAATTCGAAATTTGTCGACTTCTATAACAAAATCTATATTTTAAAGACATTTGTGTTATTTATCTCATAGCAAGAAGTCATCTATTAACAGTAATGTCCAGGAAATCCCATAAACAATCACGATGTATTACAAAATTAGTCAACCTATCGAGCACACCCGTTAACACCTCATCCAACCTGGATGATCCCCTAAATTTTGATATTTATGACAGTTTTGTGACAAAAGACATTTTCTAAACCGTTAAAATCCTTCCAAGTAACAATCCTAATCTAAATCAATTCTTAATTCAGCATTATTTCAAAACTGCTAAATAGCGTGAATAATTCTATCCAAAATTGATATAACAAGCCATAAAAATACTCCAGCAAAAAAAAAAATAATATTCTATTCTCGCACCATAAACAAGCAAATAGAAATCTACATAATCATAATTCACCTTAAATCATAGATTCAATTCCCGAATGACAGCTGATTTTATCTATTATTAAATGGAAGCCTATGTTGCCTTCAACGAACCTCAAATAACACATTACGGTGCGAACATGAAATGAAAAAGAAAGTTGAGAAATGAGAAAAATTGTATGAAACAGCAAAAGGCATGTATGATATGTACGTATGATGATGATAGCGATAAGAAAAAAATATATTTCCGTGTGTGCAGTATCATAAAACATCCTCTTCCTCTTTATCCTTACATTATATCCTTAATACTGATATTAAAACTGAATGAATGAAGTGAATGACTGTAGAGAGCTTTTTCGTAGTTTTGTCATTAATGCACAGTTTAAGCTTGAGAGAAAAAAAAGCATATAAAAAATGGAATAAGAGTAAAATTTGTGGAAAGGGGAATGAGAGAGAGAAACATTAATGTCGTACGTAGAAAGTGAGTGAGTGAAACAAAATCAATTAGAGGGAGGAGACGAGCTAAATTTGTAAGGAACCGGAAAAATATATACAAATTATTAAAATTATGATGAGAATCCATAAACGAAAACATTAAGGACACTGTAGTCATTTGTAGCTGAAGCTAAGAGGCATAATGTTGATGCTTTATGCTTCGGTACGTAAATGTTCTATGGCAGTGGTGGTAAACCTTTTTTTTGTGTTCGGGACACACCTTGGTGATAAGCCATGAACAATACGGTTCGTTGGATTTCTAGACGTTTCACACTAGTGTGCCACGGCACATGGGTTGACCACTGTTCCTTGCGATGAATATGACTGCTAAAGAAAGATATGATTTTTGAAATATTTGCAAAATTTCAATAAAAATTCTCACAAAGCTTGAACCCCCTTCAATAACATGTGCCACGGCACATGGGTTGACCATCACTGTTCCATGCGATGAATATGACTGCTAAAGAAAGATATGATTTTTGAAATATTTGCAAAATTTCAATAAAAATTCTCACAAAGCTTGAACCCCCTTCAATATCATGTACCGCGGCACATGGGTTGACCATCACTGGGGTGGATATAATTTTTTTCAAAAAAAATTCTCACAAAGCTTGAACTCCCTTCAATATGATGTACCGCGTCACATGGGTTGACCATCACTGTTCCATCGGGTGGATTTAATTTGGTTTTTCAAAAATTTTCACAAAGCTTGAACCCCCTTCAATATCATGTACCGCGGCACATGGGTTGACCATCACTGGGGTGGATATAATTTTTTTCAACAAAAATTCTCACAAAGCTTGAACCCCCTTCAATATCATGTACCGCGTCACATGGGTTGACCATCACTGTTCCATCGGGTGGATTTAATTTTTTTTCAAAAAAATTCTCACAAAGCTTGAACCCCCCTCAATATCAACTAGTCCCCTAAAATCTAAACGCATCTTTTATTTCTCTCTCATTCCCCCAAAACCAAGTTTTCTCATTCCACATCCCAATCCCATACTCAACTCGAATGTGTATTCTTCTCTTACATTCTAGAAATTAAATGAATTTATATGTAAATATGGGGTAGGACGATGCCATACCATATAAAATGATATTGCTGATGATGAGACACTAATATGAATGTTGGAACCGCAACAAAAAAAAAACACAAAGTTTGATAAATAAATGAAAATTTCGTTGTGTGGTTAATGTTGGTAGCAATCTCATCGTTATTTTTCTGTTATATCCTCAAAGAAGGCATCCCACAGTTCATATTACAAAATTGACACTCGAGAAAAGACAGAAGAAAAAAGATTGCAAATGTAAATTTGAAAATATATATAAAAGAAAATAAGCATCAGTGTAATGTTAACGTTACATATAAATATAGAGGAACCGGAGAGTGTTTTTAAGTGAGTCGCGTGAGCAAGCACAAAAAAAAATATAAAACTATATTGAAAAAAATAAAATGGAATTAAATTGTGAGTAAAAATGGATGATGAACATAATAATCATCATCAACATCTACTAGACTAGCTAATACTATTAAAGCCACTGCTACATAAATGGATCTAATTTAATGATACTTGCAAGAGCTAAAAAGAAACATTAGCAACTGTAAGAAAAAGAAGGGGACGGCTCTGCAGAAGAAGAAGTAAAGTGAATAACATAGGACATAGAGCTGTACATACATACACAATATAATAATAAGGTAGAAGTCAACAACCAAAAAAATAAAGAGAAAAAGAAAGATAAACGAACAGAAAAGTAGCTTTTTAGCTCTGTACACACATACATATAAATTAAAACAGCAATAAACCCAGCATATCGCTCATTTTGATGATAATAATAATAAATAATTGAAACAGAGGAAAAAGAGTCAGTGGTGATATAATACAATACAATATTATAAGAGCGAATATCCCAAAGAGATCGTACATTAAGCATAAAGGAAAGAGAAAGTTAAAATAATAAAATATTAGTAACAGAAACGAGTGACAAAACCTCCTCGATAATAATCTTTTTCTGCTATAAATGATAAGTGATTATGATCAACGATATAATAGTATTAAATCACTACGGAGTGCCTCGTTAGTAAGTTCCTTTCCTGAATTGTGCTACGTCTATAATAATTCACCGATTAACAAGAACAGGAGCCTTGGAACTTTAGGTTGTCAATATTTGTAATCAATTTATCTGACATATCTGAGAGAGCATCGTCGGATAAAAAAGACTTCGTTACGATTTATTGCGAATGAGATAAAAAGTTATAAACTTGTAGAATAATTCAGTTAATGCAACAATTTAAAGCATCATAAAAGGTAATTTTGAATCTTTGTAGACATCTTCGCGTAGACTAGAATTGATAGAATTTTGCTTAACTTTACATTAATTGCTTAAAATATTCATAATTACGTCTGGGAAACAGTGTTGGCACTAAGGATTTCGCGTAGAAATGCATCAAAAAAGTCATTTGATTTTTAAATTAAATTTTTATTAGTGTTGAGCTATTTAAGGGGCCATTCTTTTATTACGTTGGCATTTTAATGAAGAGGAGAGCAAAAATTTGTAATATTTCAAACAAATAAATTTTTCATACCAATTTTTAAACGTAGGGGCTCAAAAAATTAATTATTTTGCGTAACGGAATAAATGAACATCTATGCCCTGGGATTGGTTTCTGGAGATGCCCGGGGCACCTAAGGGCAAGAATAACATTCGATGTACTTTAACATGGTTTATTAATAATATTAATCTTAGACTAAGGTAGGGTAGCCTTAGTCTTAAAGTGCCCGAGTAGCCTTAGAAGCCGGCCAAAGTTGTAAGCCGACAAAAGCTGAAGACAATTTTTAACAAATTTTAAGCATCTTACTAGGTTCTACATTCAAATATTGTCTTTCATTAAATAAGGATATAATCAAATTCCAAAGAGTTGCAATAACTATTCTCTCTTGAAGTCGCCATTACCCCAATATCGCTCCTTAACAGCTTTCGAAATCTAGAACATTTTAATTAAATAAAATCAGCTATAATTCATGAACCATTACACAAAATACAGGTTGAATCTGGCTGTTGGTTCAAAGTATCGATACCAGCTTTGCATGAGCCATACTTCTTACATACATCGCTGGCTTTACAAACCAATTGTGATCCATAGGCCCTTCCTAAGTTCGCGTCTGAAAAGACTCTGTCGCTGGCTACTCTGTAAATCCGCAATAACAAATGCTATGCTGTCTCTGTAAACAGCTGGTACAATAGATTCTTTACAAATTGAATCGCAGTGCCTCCAGCTGAAAGGCTGGGCCCTTCACTTATTATTATTATTATTATTATTATTGCAGAGTCTTTCCATCTACACAGGGACGTAGCTGGGATATTGAAGAGGGTGGGGGACAAAAAAATTTTTTGTACGGAAAAATTTTAGGGGGGGGGGGTGATTTTGGGATTTTTTCATTAAAACCCTAGCAAAATAAAGAAATTTCTGTTTACGTTGGGGGTTTAATCCCCCCCCCCCCCTAATTACGCGCCTGGTCAACAGCGCAGTCTCTTTTCATCTTAAAAAATGATACCAACTTCTTACAACATCCATAAAAACATTTCCAACGCTGCATAATTAATTCTAGTCTCATAATTAAAATTCAACTCAATTAAACTATAATTTGAACACCGATCACAAAGTACTTAATTAATTTAACTCTGAATAAACATTAATTGTTGAATCAATGATTACAAATTTGAATTTCGTGAATGAAGTTACGAAAAGACCAATTTACATAATTAGTACGACAGTCGTGCGTTCGAAAAAAAATCGAAAAAGGTGAAAAGGTTGGGCATTTTTTTTTGCGAAAGATTTTTTTAAGCTGAAAAATTCATTAAAATTCATAAAAAATAATTTTCAAAACAGTAAACAATTTTTTGGGGTTTGAAAAATTGTGAAAATTTGTTGAGGTGATTATTGAAGTTGAATGAGGGATTTCGATACTTTTTGATGAAGCTATTAATTAAGAAAAATTCAAATTTTCAGTAAAAATTTCCTTGAGGGGCCGTTCACTTATTACGTTCGCATTTTAGGGGGGAGGGGGGGTTTGAAAAATTGCAACAAAATTTAACATAGGGGGGGGGGGGGGGGCTGTCAAAAAGAATTTAACGTTCTAACTGCCGTCTGTCTTTTAAAAAAAAGTTAACGAAAAAAATTTGAATTGTGAACGTTCAGGGGGGGGGGGGGGGGGGGTGAAAAAAGTCGGTTTTTTGCGTAACGTAATAAGTGAACGGCCCTTGACCTCGTCTCTCTACTGAAGGGAGGGCAGGGTCACTACGGTTCTTTTTCAATCATAGTCACCACAAGTTTTAACATACTTACTTACTTTCTTCCATGACTGGGGCGCACGTGGGCCTATTGCCACGTTTAGAGATCGTCTAAAGACAACTCTATCCTTCGAGACCTTCTGTCAGTTCGGGATATTAATCAACACATCCAATCCAGGTATTCTGTGGTCTTCCTCTTAATAAAAACTTGATTTTTCACATTTTAATTTTAAAACAATACAAAACTTCCAATTCAGCATGATAAAAACAAGAAGCATCCTCAAAAAAATAGCAAATTTCACTTCAAACTTCCAATTATTTCCGAAAAATAACTCAAAAATCCCTTCCCATTCATAAAGCTTACCACAAAAAAGGAAATAAATCAATAAATAACAATAATTTACAAATCATGAAAAATTAAAATTATTCATCCAGACATGACTCAAGACAATAGAGAATGTTTAAAGGAAATAAAGCATTTCCTTTAAAAATGTCCCATAAATAATCTCTCTTACGCACGCATCCTATTATGAATGTTATGTTGTGAAATTAAAATATATGTAAAAAGAAATTTACGTAACATCGTACGCCAATGTAAATCATATGGATATGACCTAAAAATTTTATTTACTAAACAAAAATTGTTAAGTCTAATAAATTTATTATTTCATAATAGCGTCACATAATTCTACCATTATTCATTTGATTATTGTTCGGAACAAAAATTTACTAGTGAAAAAAAAATTATTTTTGACATTTTACTCACATTTATATCATGGCTCATCATTTCAAGCCATTTGCATAAATATCAAAGCATGCATCTTCAAAATACCGTGTCAAATTTCCTTAAATTCATTATTTCAACCATTTGCAAATGACAAAATAGCTGTCGGAATGAGAACTTGTTGGGAATGTCAATCATAAAGGGGTTTTGGAAGCGCATTTAGGTTGATTGCTAAAATTATTTTTTTTCGTAGTTGCACACCCCTTTTGAATTTTGTTTTATATTCCTTCAAGTTCAGATATGGACCCCTTGTAAGAAATTTAATTTTGTTGAAGTTAAGTTGGTCATAATTGTAGCTAAACTCAGATTGAAGTAGTTGCATACCCTTTAAAATCTAACTTAGTACCCTGTTCTTTACAGGCATAGCTAGGGAAGCTATAAATAAACTTTAGGGCAATTATTTGAAGCTTTTTGAAGTTTACATTCAATGATTAAGACTCATTTAGACTGGCACATTTTTCCATTGATTAAACCTAGTCATTTTGAATTTATAGCAAGAAGAGGCGATGTTTGCTACCCTCTGAGTATACTCAATCCTAGTTTAAGGTGTAAAAGCTATCTGTATGCTAAATATAGTTTAGATTTGATACTCCCTCCAATAGCCACACTAAGATCAATCTAAACAACAGCCAATACATACACTATAAGCATCAATCGACGCATCAAGCTAACAGAAAAAAGTGCTTCAAAAAAAATGTTCAGCTGACAATTTTTTTTTGTTTATTTCACAAAAATGTTGAACGATTCATTGTAGCAGAAACGAATGCTACGAGAATGATAGATAGAGATGACAATAGTTGAGCAACTGATGCGATTTTTTAAAAAATTGCTTCACTCTTTATTTTTTTGTGTCTTGTCTATATGCTGTATATGTGCCTTGTTTTTGTCGTTTCATTCCGCCTGTCATTTGCAGTCTTATTTATTCGCTTCACAAAATCTATGTCGAAACTCAAATATCATTGTTAATGATTACAAATAGATGTCATACATGAATGAATCAATGCTATAATATCGACTCGCAAGGTATGACCCAGATTATTGCTGAATATTGAACTTCTTACACAACGAGCTTTTTTTGCTGCCGCTTCTTCTTGTTCTACTTCAAATTATCCGTGTGAGAATGCAGTAAGCTGTAAATAATTAGAACTATTTATAACCTTAACGAATGTATGCTTTTTTTTTTGTTTGAATTGACACATTTTTCTTGACTTGAGTTGAGAATGAGTGTGCATGAAATGGCTTTAGAGATTATAGAATGCAGACAGTTGTGGAAAAATCGTGTATTTTATGTAAATTTGCAGCATCAATGAGTTGTTCTTATTATTCTAAATCAATTGCATTGAAGGAGCAGCAATGTGTTATAGATTAGGGCTTTAAACCAGCTATCCTGGTTTCAATTCTAGGTTATGTTTAAAAGAGTTTCAATGTTTTTCACTTACCTAGCCACAAAACCTTGTTTTTATAACTTACAATTTGGTTTCAAGTTTTGCTAGGTACATTGTCTGTTCCACTAAGAGTTGTTTTGCCGTTTTCACAATTTTTGAGGGGAAGTGAGGTTAAAATTCATTGAACATTCCCAGTCGTGAAGCATGCAATTATGCAAAAGCTACAATTTAAGGCCACCCTAGGGTATCTTAGGATCAACAATCAATTTCCTTCAATCTAAGATGTAATTTAAGTTTAATTGTGGTCAGACCTCGTGCGTGGCTCTTGGACTAGACCTAAGAATTGTCTAAAATGCAAAATTGCCTAAATTAGAGTCTGAAAATCCAATTTCATACTTAAAATCAATATCAAAGTTCAATAATAAATCAATTCCATTTCCATTCTTCATACATTAAAAAAAACATAAGAGGAACCCCATCCCCAAGTTCTAGAGCTCATTATCATTCATAAATCCATTTCGTCTCTCTTGAAAAACAATTCTCAAGTGTAGCTTATCTAGAATCCCTATTGTATCCAAACATATGAATAGTATCACAAAAAGTGAGCATGAAAAACTGGCAAAAAAACAACAGAAACATAAAAAAGGTAGGAAATGATTGAATGAGTGAGTGAATAAAAACAACTGCCATTAAAATGTAAAATGTACCTCAAAAAAAAGGTACTTTTAGATCCGGCATACAGTGGTGAAAACAATGACAACATTGAATGATCGAATGGGGAGACCTGGAAATGTGTTTTATCACAATGAGAACGAGAGAAGAAAAGGGACGCAAAAAAGACGAAGGCTTTTCAATTTATATACCTTCACATATGCTCGACTGTATACGACTCATTTTTTATTGCACATCTTTTTTTGTTCTTGTTTTTCGAAATCTCTCATCCAGACACACTCATTTAATCCCATTCTGATTTTCAAATAATGAACACAGTCAGCTAAACAACAGAACAGAAAAACAGTCAAACAGAAATTATTATCGTGTAATAAGCTGTGCTGATATTATTTTGTGTATAGGATTTTGGTTTGACGGTGGATTTTACAGTGAATTTGGAAGGCAATAGGTCCAATATTTCGTTGTGCAAAGTGACTATAGAAACAGCTTTACTGATTAAACAATATGTGATAGAATTTAAATTGACACAGTCGATGAAAAGTTAACAATTTTTGGATGAACAATAGTGTTGCTAGGATAGGATGGTCTGTCTCGCAGTCTATCTGGTATTCTGGGAGGAGGGAGGTGTCACTATTAAAAAAAATACAAAGTTTTGTTCTGGCTACTCTCTGCTGGGATTTGGATCCTCAGGAATAAGATTGGTCTTGTTATAAAAACAATGAAGCACCATTGATTTGTATGGATGGTAGTGTTGCTAGAGGATAGGATGATTTTTCTCACAGCCTATCTGGTACATTGAGATAAAGTGACACATCAGAAGAGGGGGGGGGGGGGGGAGTCACTAATAAAACGTTCACAAAGTTTTGTTCTGACTAATCCCCTGCTGGGATTTAGAGTAGAGCGTATATTAGATTAATGACTAACATCAAAAATAAATGGAGGAAATGAGAGTGGCCAAATGGACGTTTAAGGGTCAACTTCCAACCCCCCCCCCCCCCCCCCCCCCCCGTATTTAAAAAAATTTCAATTTGCAAGGATATGAAATTTTTTTCAAAACCCCCTAAAAAAAATTCTTGCAACTCCCCTGCATATGGACATCCAACCAACAACTCACAACATACTTCTGACTTCCCATTGTTTTTCCACTTCCCATCCATGGTCTTATTATTATTTTATATAGCAAGACAATATTTTAAGGTGATAACAATAAACACCAAAAAGAGCGAGAGAGCAAGTTCCTCAATCTTATTCGGCCTGTTTCACTAAAGTGGATTATCCTCGATTTCGGATTATCCACTTCAGTTTTTTCGAAATATCTCCAGACGCTTAAGGTTATTAAGAAATCTAATGTGTGATCTAGTTAGAGTATTTTGCTACTTAAATTAACATAAACTTAGAATTTTTATATCTTCACTAGTTTGAGAATTATAGCAAAGATCGAAGATAATCTACTAGATTTGGCTAGAAAATTGAATAATTAATACTTCTTAACGAAAAGTAAAAGTTTAAAGTGTACAGAAATTTCAGGCATACTTCACTCTATTATAATCCAAAATTAGAAATACCACACCTCCCATAAAGTTTAAGATATTTACAAAAAACTGAAGTGGATAATCCGAAATCGAGGATAATCCACTTTAGTGAAACAGGCCGTTTATTCCACTTAAGTCTTCTTATTGACATTAAAGGAATATCAAGATTCATCATTGTTATTATACTGTTATGCATATGAAATCCTTTTGTCATTTGTGCCTTTTGTGTTATCATCATTCATTGTTCGCTGATAATAACAGCAAAATTTTGTAGAATCGATGATTATGTCGTAGAGATAGAGAAAAAAGAATCTAAATGGGGATAGCAAGAGAAGAGAATAATAGACATATACATGGATATAAGGACATCACATCCGCATTTAATCCAAAAATGTTGTTAAAATCTAATTCATTTCATGCACTAAATCTTCATTTATTTCTCTTCCTATTTCCTTCACACTCACTATATGTTAATTCAACCGCATCACATAAAACCAGCCATGAAAGCAGCATGTAGCATATACACACATACAAACTTCAAAACCAGCTTCTGAAAAAAAAGTTGTAAGCAGTGATGAAGTTTATGGAGATGGAAGTTGTTGGGGCATTCTTTTCTGTTGAATTAGGGAACAGATGTTAGCTTGGATAGTCAGGCAGACATATTTATAATTGAACAGACATACAGCCAGCCAGACAGACAGACAAGAACTTCAACTCCTTGAAAATAACAGCATCAGAAAGATTTTCAGTTGAAATTTTTTGTGAAGCTTTACTTGCTTCTCCTTAAATCGCATTAAACAAAAATAGTTGGAATGTACGAGTGAGTGAGATAGCATCAGTAAGTGAATAACAAAAAAAATATAAAATGAATGAACGAAACATTTCATCAACAGCCATGACGGCAGAAATGGAAAGATGAGAATGCATTTTTCATATTTCTTTTCTGTTAATTGAATTTCAAGAATGAAAGGAAAAAAAGGGAGCTTTTCATATTTACATCCGGCATCTAAAATATCGCTTGCTGTTGATAAGAAGAAAAATAACCTGACACATCCAGTGAGATTTTTTGTTGAATGTATTTACGATATGAATATGCCTCAACATATAATGTAACATTTATGACTATCTTGATACATGATGCAAAGCGATGTGATTTTGAAACATTGCATAATTAAATTCCTTATAATACATTTCAATGCTGCATCCGGAATGTGAGAGATATGTGTGAAAATGTATTTGAATTTTTTGAAAAAGGAAACTTGTTAATACATTTATGTGTACATTTATTTCTTGCAATAGTTGTAGTTGTTCAATCGAATCAATGGGAGCTTTTAAATCCGATTGAGTGTGTGGAGAATTTATTGTGTGTACAAAAGGATTTCTTTCATGCCTTTTAATGTTGAGTGTCTTTTAACATGAGTGTTAATTGTATGGAAAGAATTTTTTTATGGGCAATTTGAAAGAGAAATGTCGATACTTTTGAGTGCTTTTAAGTTTTAAAATACATTTGGATGGTTTTTGAGTAGCTTTTGTTCATGTTTTTGTTTCTTTGTTGTGGAACTAGTGCAGATCAGTTTTCCAATTGTGAGTTTTTAAGGATTTAAGCTTACAAACTTCAAACATCTAAAGGATCGTTGTGTTAGTAGAGGATTGTTTACAGACCATTTCCATATATTATGATGACTAGAGCGCTTAGGCTTATTAAAAGAAGTAATGTGAGAGGGTTCCAGGCAAGGAACGCGCTTCTACACGGTGTGACAAGCTGGAGGCACTGCTTAGGCTTAAATAAAACTGCATTCAAATAAGTTTTGGAGAATTCAGAGTATTTAACGACACTGAAGCTTATTTTTGTTGAATCAAGGCAGTAACACTATCGAATGCTTGCTTATCTGAACAAAATATGCAGTCTGAGCTCAAGCATTTCCTTGTGATAATGATGTAAATTCTAAATGACAACTAAGCCTGAATAGATCAAGATCAGATTCGTAAAAATTGTCAGAATCTGTTTATTTAGTTTATTTTGACTAGTTTAGGATACTAAGGCTGTTTTCGATAGCTATAAATGTACAATATCTTATAAACATGATCATCATTGGGTATTGAAGTCAATCAGTATCCAGGGGCTGGTTTCAAAAGCTATAAATGTACAATATCTTATAAACATGATCATCATTGGGTATTGAAGTCAATCAGGATTCAGGAGCAGGTTTCTAAATCTTTAAGAGCTCCCAGACGAAGTTACAAAAATCACTTTCTATTTTGTGGTGCAAAGAAAATTGATTGTGACTAGGGTTGGTCTCCCAGGTACCCCTAAAAACCAGTATAAAGGATATGATAAAAAATTTCGGTTACCAAAGTATTTTATCTTTTTTTTTAGTCTTCTTGAAGTGCATCTGGACACCTCAGACTAAACTAGACTCAGCTGGAAAACTTAATGTAAAGAGCAACTAAGTTCCTTTATTTCCCACACATCTCAAGCCGTCTCAAGACGTCTCATAAATTCTCAACCTCCTCCAATTCACAAAATACAATAAAATCCATCCTCAATTCAAGCATTTATTGTTCATTTCTTGAAGCTATACCGCAAAAGCTCTCTCAAGCACCCCATTTTCCATTTATTATAGGATCTCTTATGAAAGTAAATTGCATCATTTAAATGATAATTCCACAAAGTAATGACTACTCAAATGAAACCCCATAAATTTATCAAAAAGAGATTTCCTTGAGTATATCTCATTAAAATCTTGTAACAATCAGTCAATAAGATGCTTTAAAGTAATTATTACATGAGGATTGGAGTGGCAGACAAGAATCTCTAAAGATGAAGTATGTATTTATTTTCACATCCTTATAGCTTCATCTCGAGGAGCATTTATTGTAAAAGAATTGAAAAGACTCAGAAAACTTCTGTTCTTATTGGTTGAATGAGTTGTGCAATGCAAAATGGGGGAAATGAGAGATATTTCTCGATTACACGCCTTTTGATGAAAATCTTTTGATTCTGTTCTTTTAATCCTTTTGTTAAGTAATTTTCTGAAATTAAATTCTTTGAGCTTTTTGAGTCTTTGTTGTGTGCTCATTAAACATATTTCAAAGGAATGAGAGGAGCTGAGTATAGGAAGTCATTAGGATCTACCAAATAAATGTATTTGAACAGGATGACTTCTATAGATGCTTAATTGTGCAATATAGTTGAACTATGTAATTAATAATTGAATTTAAGACAGAAGCATCTCAAATTTGACAAATTATAAATCGTACACGAATGGCACCAGGCGATTAATCGATCAAAAAACCGGCACCAAGCCGATGTGACTCTTGGATAGTGCTGGATTTGAATCGAAACACCATGCTAGAGTGACATCGGGTCGGTGCCGGGTTTCTGATCGATTAACCACTTGTTAATCCCCCTACGAACCCCCTACGAACAGCCCAATCTCCCTCCGTTGGATTAAGTCAAGGTTCAATCCCATAAAAGCGTTACGTAATAATCAAATAAGCCTTTAATGAGCCACAATATTTCATAAAAGTAATTTCTACAAAATAAACTAAGAACAATATTCAAAATCATCACTAAAAGACTTCTCATAATTCATCCTTTATCCTCTTATTCATGGCTTTGCCTTTTTCATTTTTCCTTTTGATTCTTTTGAGATTTCAACTTAACAAAACGAGCATCAGCAGCGCCAGTAATAGCATCAACAACAACAACAAAAAAAGCACTAAGCGAGAAACTAATGAGAATTTGGAGATATCTTTAAAAGAAACTTTATTTTTTGTGTCTGAATGAACGTGAAACTTTTTTTTTGTGTGTTGCCTTACCAACATATGTATGTGCGCTATTTGGAGGATGGAAAATTTAATTCCAACAAATTTTCCGAAGAGATTTTTTTGCTGCTTCCCACTAAGTGAAAAAAATGGAAGAGGAAGAAAATGTTGGATGTTAAAAAATGGCTTCAATGGATGTAAAAGAATACGCATAAAATATACATTAAATGCCTTCACTCCTCGTAATCGTGGTTTTTGTGTGTTATGGCTGTGTACGGAATGTGGTAGGAGACAGGGGAAATAAAGAAGGTAGACTTGGATAACTGCTTAATACGTGTGTATATACCGTACACACAATTTTTCTTATGCTTGTTGTTACTTTCCCATAAAAAAAAGTTAAGAAAGTTTTTTTAAAAAAAATCAGGGCCTATGTGGGAAATGAGAGGAAGACGAAGAAATAAAAAAACTTTACTTAACATTAAAAAACCTGAGAGAAAAAGTTGTGGATATATGTGAGAAAAGCAATGTTTATGGCCGTGGTGGGGGTTGAAGGTAAAAAAGTAAAATAAAATATCTATTTATATAATAAATGATGGAAACCTGCATATTTCCCGTAAATCGTTGAAATATTATTCCTTTTTCATTTTTTTTGTGCTTTTCACAAGATTAATATTTTTGTAGCAAAACTTTCCTTTTTTTTGATTGTGATCTCTGGTATTTCTCCTTACTATTTTTCCATTCCGCATACCATCAAAAAATATCACACAGGAAATACACAAAGCAAGTGGGGGGCCTTAAAAGCACAGAGAAAAAAAAAATATATAAAATAATGTAAAAGAGAAAAACTTTTTATCCTCATTGCTATCATTTTCTCTAAACTAGCAAAGTTTTGAATAAATTCTTCTTTTCCATTTTGCTCTCTGTTTCTTCATTTTATAGGATGTTTGGTGAAAAATGAGGTTATTTTTGGTGTTATTTTGTCTGAATGTTCAAAATAATGATTATAACCTCAAAATGCAGGATCATAACCTAAAAATTCGAAATTATAACCTCAAAAATGGCCAACATAACCTTGACATAACGTCAAAATTCAGTAATTTAACATCAAAAACAGAAATGTATTCTCAAAATTCATCAACTTAACCACAAAAGTCAGAAAAATAACCACAAAATTTAGCAATCTAGCCTCCAAAATAGAAAAACATTCTCAAAATTCAGCAACCTAACCTCAAAACTCAACAATATAACCTCAAAATTCAGCAACTGAACTTCAAAATTCATCAGCTTAACCTCAAAATTAATCAATTAAACTAGAAATTCTGCAATTTATCCTCAAAATTCAGTAACTTAACCTCAAAATGCATTAACTTAACCTCAAAATTCAGCAATATGACCTCAATTCAGCAGCTTAACCTCAAAATTCATCAACTTAACCTCAAAGCGCAGCAACATAACCTCAAAATTCATCAACTTAACCTTAAAATTCATCAACTTAATCTCAAAATTTATCAACTTAACCTCAAAATTTATCAACTTAACCTCAAAATTCATCAACCTAACCTCAAAATGAAACAACATAACCACAAAATTTAGTAAAAAAACGTTTGAAGAATTTTAAAAAATCCAAAAATTCAGAAAAGCCAACATTTAATAAGATTTTAAAAAAATTGTAAAAATAGTTTAAAAACGCAAAGAAAATGTTATCGCTTTAGTATTACGCTCATCACTCAACTTGTGACTAGTTACATAAGAAAAATGCGCCAAAATTATCCCCTCAGTCATCTTCAAACATCTTTTGACTTCTTCGTCTTCCTTTCATTTACTCAAAGCTCAAAAAGATGTATACTTACAGCTTACTTTTGCCAATTCTATTTACTAATATTTTTGTTGTCGCAAGCTTACACGCACACCACATTTTCTAGCACAAAAATTGTTTGTTTTCTTCCAATAACTTTAAAGTTATTGCAATAAGGGAGAAATCTTCTCGATTGCTTGACATTTCGTGTATCGATTTTTCTCTGCTACTGCTGCTGCGATAACAGTCGGAATAAATACATTTATGTATTTATTTTAGGCGTATATTTTGGAATATATGATGTTATTCATATCCCTTTGCTTCGCATTTATCCACATCTACATAAATCTTGTGCTTAGGAACGAGAAAAGAAAAGAAAAAAACTTAAATCAAATTCTGCATGAATTTTAGTTTTCTGTCATCTTTTATTTTTATATCTTTGGAAGGTCGTTGTGTTAGTCTCGGAGAACTTATCATGATAAAAGCTTAATAAAGCTTGCTTGCTAAACGGACAGATATTTAAATACGTCAAGAATAATTTTTTATGAAGAGTTTATTGCTCCAATCGAATGAGTTATTCTGCTTTATTGTTGTATGACAATAGCAATAAAAAGATTTTTTGTTTCATTTATTTGAGGGGTTTGTTTATGAATGACGTCTATTGAGGTATTGTAAAGTTGGACTTTACTCTACTAGAGGACGATAGCTCTTAAAGTTTGTCTGGAGCTGATTTTTAAGGACTATATTGAGTACCCTAACCTAAAATTGAAAATCAATGTCCCAAAATTAGAGATATGAATAATTTTGTTATATTACTGGAGAATGGAGCCTTAGAAGCTATTGAAACCGACCATTTTTATGATTCTGTGTCTCTAAGACCTATCTGGGGGTCTCCTTCAGCAACTGATTCCTCCTTTGGTCTTATTTTTATCAGATTTTGGACTTTTACTGAACCTTAATCCAAAAGCCTTCTTAAAAGATAGACGTCATCTACAAATAACCCCAATATGAAGCATCAGAGATATAGCCAGCGGGATTAGGGGTCCAAACCCCTTAAGTTCCCTCTTCAATCTAATCTCTCCCTGAATTATCTCCGTCCTTATCTCCTAATAAATCAGACTGTATTTAGTTGCTGCTTCAAGCATGAATATTGATTATTAATAAATTATCTAATTTCATATCAAAATTTTATCGAGCCTAAAATCCAATCGAATGAAAATTTCTCCAGTTATGGTCACAAACTACGACAACTTTGACATTCTTTTGTGACGCAACATTTGACCCGAAATCATGTCAAGTGAACAAACTTTTGAGCACATTTATCCATTTACAATTGTATCAATCAAATTAGGAAAGGCAAAAGCAACAAAAAAAGATGTCATCAAGAATAACTTTTTGAGGACGCCTTGTTTTGTTGTATTAAAAATGCTTCATTTGTTAGTCGTCGTAAACACGTATGTCAGTACAAAATATGAAGGAAACAACTTTGGTTATTTATGTTCAGTTTTGAACTTAATTTTATTTTATTTTTTTTGGAATTTTTCTTTTTTTTAATATTTTTTGTATGGATCAGGTGCGTCTCCAGGGGGGGGGGGGGGGAGGGAAATTGGGTGACAAATCTCCCTAAGTTACCAGAAATTTCTTTATTTTGCTAGGGTTTTTATGAAAAATCATACCCCCTCCCCCTTAAATTTTCTTTTTTTTGACCCCCCCCCCCCCTCTCCAAGTTCCTAGCTACGTCCCTAGAATGGGTAGATATGAAGGAACAACTTTTTCATTTCATATTTTTTTTTTGCACAACAAATGGAAATTTTTTCATATTTTTGAATTTAAAATTCAATAATTTTAATTACTTGTTTAAATATGAATGCTTAATGGGTTCATGACATGACTCATAGGGGTTGAAATGTGAATATGTAAAGAATGTTTTTAATATTCAGTTTTTTGTATGTTGTAGTTGACAGGAGGTACTTCATTCTTCCCCAAAAGTTAAATTCAGTTCAGTCAAGAGGATTTTATAATTTGTTCCAAAGCTCAGGTTAGGAGCTTGTCTTACTAAGAATTTACGGCATGAATAAGAGAAGTGAGAAATAGAAAAAAACTGCCTTTCATACGGAGGTCAAGAGTCAAGAGGGGGGGGGGGGTAGCCTGAAAAGGACCACTTCTGGCTCATGCTCATAATCATAGGAGAAGTATTTTATAAGTCATTCTCTATTTAAAATTCCAACATCTTTTAAGACATCACTTATGAATCACCCCAATCTAAAATCATCAGTTCAAACAATCCCCCCCTCCCCTCCTCAAACCCCTGCCCCCAAACAATCTCCAAAAAAAGCACTCATGAATATCCAATCTATTCATGGATTCATCTCCTCACACCCGTCGCAGTCCTAATCTCTGAAAATTCATCAATTGATTTGATGGATGGATTTCATCAGCTTGAATAAATTGATTTCAATTGCTTAGCTTCTCCCCCCAAAAAAATAAGACTTCTCATTTCCCTTCTTAATCCATTGATTTTCGCGAAAATCGATCAATAATCTTCAGATCTCTGATTTATCAAAATAGAAAGCTATAAGCGATTTGGAGATAATGCATTCGTAATCTATATTATGAGCTTGCATAAAATACAGATAGAAGTTAGTGATAATCTTGTTTGTATCATGGTAATCTCTGCATTTGATTGGAGGAAATCAAGTCTTACTTAATAGGCGTCTAAGGGCTTTTCAGTAAATGAAATGGCATCAATTGATGGATGCTTGGTGGCTTCATTTATTTTGTTGATGAATGTTTGGTATTTATTCATTTCTAAGGCTGTGATTTGTTGGAAATGGAGTGATGGTGAGTAGGTATTTATGGAATGTTTGATAGTAGGAGATGCTTCTGGGATTAATTGGAATTAAGGTGAGGGCATGTATCTCATCATTATTTGCATTTAAGGTCATTGAATGATCTAAAAAATAATTAACTTAGGCTAGATCTCAGAAATTAAAGTTTTGTATGGACCCCCCCCCCCCCCTCCTCCACTGGTAAGAATTATGTAAAATACTTCATCCATCGTTGTTGTTCCTTTTTATTTATTTAATATCATTTTTACATACATAAGCAGGATCTTTGACGACGAAAACTTTTTTATGTCAAAGTTTTGAATATTTTATTTGAATAAAAAGATCTGGAAGTCTACATAAGACTAAGTTTTAAACAGATAGTTCTACATGCTTGAATTTGATGAATGACAATTTTTGATCAAAAACTCTCAAGTTGCACCCTCAAAACTTGACACGTGCCAAACATCCCCTAAAAAATAAATTTAAACCCTTTTAAATTCAAAGCATTTCAGCTTTACACGGCACATTTACACAGTAAAATTTTATGAATAAAATATATGAAAAATTTAAAATTAAAATTCACATCAAAAAAATGCCTTCAGGCATCCATTTCGTCAAATTCCAGTGCATAAAATACCTGAATAATAAAAAAACTTAAAGAAAATTGCTTAGGGGAAAGGATTCAAACTTCAATTGACTTTATCCCATTTAAAGTTGAATGTTTTAATGCTAGCCTTTACCTTTCAAGACGTTTCCTACACAAAATATGATAAGATAGTCCCCAACAAAAATTGAGAGCCTTTTGTATGTAAATTGTGTGTAACACGAGAAAATAATCTGCCTTGCTTAACATCCAAAATAATTGTAATAATAATAAAAATAACTATAAATGTTAATTGTTAATGATCCAGTCAGTAGAAGAACATTTATAGTTAATTAATTTAAAATGCTCTGTTTTCATGAGATTATTTCAATGACAAAGCTATAAGAGGTGAATAGGGTGATTGCTGGGGATGTAGGTGGTAATATTGTGAGGAGAGGGGGGTTGAAAATATATTTTATGAATTTGTGTACTCTAGCCTTACACTAGCTCCATTTCTAGCACCAGTTTTATGCGAAATATTTGTTCATCTTAAAGCGGTTCTTAAACTTTTCATATAGCGTAGCATAGTTTAAGAAACATTAATTTAAGACCTGTAAATCAGATCCAAAACCTGCCGGGGGCTTAGCTAAACATATTTTGAGGAGAGGGGGGTGAGAGGGGGGGGGGTGGAATTTTTTCTTTAAACACGAGAATGTTGCATGAGGTTCGTGATTTTATGTCAAAAAACCGTTTGGAAATTGAAGGATTTTTTCGAACGTTCAGGGGGGGGGGGACCCATATACCCCCCTACCTAATTCTCTAGTTTAGATGATCAACCATTGTCTGATTACTCACTAGACCATGTTTAACCCTTTAAACCTCTTCATACTTCCTAAAAACACACCTAATAGCACTTATAGACACCAAACAACAATAGAAAAATATTTCCCACGATCAAATACTTCACATTCGATTTAAAAAATTCAAAAAAAAAGTTTTTCCAATTCAGCATGGATTACAAATGAAATGAAAAAAAAAATCAATTTTATTTCAATTTTCAAAAGCTGTAACAATAATTTTTCTTCAATTTTTTTGTTCCTGTGTGCTCGAATGTGGAACAGAAGCAAAATGAGGGAAAATAAATCACTTAAAAGCTCGTTAAGTGCTTCAAAAAAAAATCGAGTAGCTGAGATTTAGCATGACCATGAATGGTCCTAGTGGCAACATATAGACTGTGGGGGAATCGTCAATCTCATCATCTAAATTACTTAATGACCTCCATATTCACTCGAGCTTGAAAATTTCCACTAAATTATGTAACGATGATATACGAAAAGAAAAGAGAAAATTTATTTATTTGCTTTTTTTTTATTTTTATTTTTTCGCCATGTTAAGGAATTTATTATCGTATTGCTTGCTTTATTATCGTCTAGTTCATGCCGATTTTAGCGTGTTTTGTGAGAAAAAAAAATTGGGTCGATTGTTCCTGTGGGTTGACTGATGTGTTACTGCTTTGGTGATAAATGAGTCAATTGTGTAGTTGGTAATCAACCGATGCTGGTTGAAGAATGGGTTGTGACTTTTTTTAGTTTTCTATGACTGTGTACAGTAGAATGAGCGTTACAGTATAGTCAAACTTTATATCTTGTACGAGAAGCCTTGAGCTATTTTGAGCAGAGGTAAGCAATCTGTTTTGTGCTATGGCAGAGCTTGATGGTTAGGATTGAAACTACATGATTTCACACATTAGGACACACTAGTGTGCCGCGGAACATGGGTTGGACGTCTCTGATTTAGAGAACTAATGTTGAAGTTGTACATAAAAAGATGCTAAAATGCCAGAGAGAATGTCATTGCTGGGACAGAACCACAAGTTTATTACGCCGCCCTTGGTTGGAATCCGCAAGAGAAAAGACGCCCTGGAGCTCAAAAAGCTACCTGGCGTAGGACAGTGATGAAAGAATGTCAGCTTAATGTGCGGACAGAGAAGTTGTACAAAGTCGGTGACATAGCCAGCAACAGAGTCAGATGGAAAGCTTTTGGTTGTAACCTAAGTTTTACATAAGAACATGGTTACAGTAAGTATAAGAAGATGCTGATAAATGATGACCAAGAGCATTTAAGCTATGGAAAGTGCCAAAAGGATACAAAACTCAGTTCATAAGCTTCTAATAGTGAACAAATAAGACATAAAATTCCTCATCCTTCAATAAAATGCGCTCAAGTTACTTCCCTCTAAACTCGTTACATTGACTTCATTCCCTCCTTTTTATTCCCTCGACGTTATGGGGAGTGCTTTTAGCACTTTAGTACTCACTCACATTTCTTGTTATTCACTCACTCACTAGCTTCTCTCATCTATACGAATAAACATGAAAATGTTATGCTTCTTTTATGCTCTTTTTCTACTCTATTACAATTCTTTATAGGTCATTCGGTGAAAGGAATAAACGAAAAAAAAAATATCAGCCAAATATTAGCATAATCACTCGAAGAACAGTACGAAAAAAAAAAGTTTTTTTTTCAGCTATGGCCTCACGTTTCCTTTTGTGTCGTTGCAGTTTTCTTCATTGCTGTGTCATTGCACAGCACAGTGAACGAAAGCGGAAAGGAAAAAAAAAGTTCCACCATTATAATGGCTGGAAATAGAATGAATATGAATATAATACATTCATGCATTCGTACACACATTTTTATAAAGTTTGTGCAAACAAATGGGCGCATTGTATAAATATGCCACACTAGATTTCTATTTAATATTTTTTGTTGCCATAATAATAAAAAAAGTTTTCTTTTTTTTCGGTGTGCTCCCCCACAGCACTAGCAAGCTGCAAAAAAAATTGCAAAAATGAAAACTTTGCGCAATGAAATTTTTTTTCCTTCAAATTGAACCGTGCTCGCATATTGTAAAGTTAAAATAATTTTTTTTAAATTTTATTTCCTTTCTGTTAACTCAATTGGAATAAGTTCGGAATTAAAATCAGTTTTCTTCATTAATTTGGGATTGCTGCTGCCAACTGTCGACCAAATTCATATTTTTTTTCGGTTCCGTAGTTTAAATTTAAATTAGCATACAAAGTTAATGTGATAAGTGCATGACGATGATTTTAAAATTCATTGGAGGAAGCTAGTGGAATGAAGTTGGAATTGGGATATAATTTTTTTTTGTGGTACTGATGGTTGGGGGTCTGAGTTTTGTAATTTTTATTAAAAATCTAATTTTAAAATAATGTCAGAAATTAAGGAATTGATTGATTGAGCTTTATTAGCCTTAATGAAACATCAAGTTAATTGATTTATTATAAATTACAAAATTCCGAACACCCCCCCCCCCCCCCCCCCCCCCAACCCCCTCAGATTCAGCACAGTGACCAAAAAACCTTTAAATGTGTTAAACTCAAAATGTGCCGCATTATAATTTAGCCTTGATGCATAACTAAACAGAAATCTAATAGTTTTAATCTATTTATCATTAAAATAAGTTAACCGAAGGGGAAAATAAAGCCATATTTGTTCAAGCTTTCAAATCTATTTACTTTTATTATTTAGAAGATTAATCGGAACAAGAAATAAATTTTGTGGAGAACGCTAGGCGATATTTCATTTATTTTCTGTAAATACAGAACAATAAGTAAGTACGGAGCGATTGTGAAGCCCTTTTAGGCATTGTGATTTAAATCGTCATCAAGTTTCACATTTTTTTCCTCATAAATATTCATATAAATACCAAAAAACTACATTGAATGGAATATTAATATTAATAATTATTATTCTCGGTTGTCGAGGGGTTTGGCTGTGGATTAAGCAATATTCCTGGAATGAAACCCGTCTTCCACTTTTCATATTCCTTGTTCATAACGCGTATAATCTCTGTTTTCACTACTTAATTGTTAATGTGATTTTTTGTTTAACTAAGATTAAGTTGATAAAATAAAAAAAAAATTTCTCCGTATTTTGTTAAAATGCTTTTATCGTATTTTATGATTTTTTCATGGTTATTCCTTAATAAATTCCATTATTTGATCTCGACTTTCAATTCACAACATAAACTTGTGTAGGCTTGTTTCATTGAATATTTATGGAATTTTTTTAAGTGCTTGTAATTTTTAAAGATAATAATTTGTTAAGAAAATTCTGAAATTTAAGTTTGTTAATTTTTAATGAGTTAAAGTATGTCTAGAGTAATTGTAATTAGGGGGTGTACTGGTTATAGAGCATTTTAGTATTATGGATGATGATCAATCGCTTATGTCAGATTATCTTTGTCGATTCTATTAAAATTAACAGCTGGCTGTTGCTTAGAAGAGTTCAAAGGGGTGTAAAACTATGTAAAAATTCTTTTTAAAGCCCCGGTCAATGCTGTGAAGCCATGAGATTGCTGGTGTGTTTCGATATTGTTTATGAATCATAATTCAACTCTGAGAGTTTTAAAGCTTTGCTACAGTAATGACTCACTTCTTTTAAAAGCTTTATCTAGAACAAAACTCATCTCAGAAAGCAACTAAGACTATACATAATAAATACAATTACTAAAGTTCAAAATATGCACTTAAAAATTGAATTTCCAAAATACCTGACAGCTGTGAATACGACATTGAGAATATGTCCGATAAACATTAAAACAGCACGTCTTAACCACAATAAAAGTGTCAAAACAACAACAAATGTCGCACACAAACCTAAATAAATCAAAATCCTAAATATAAAACTGACCATCTTGACCAGATTTAAATAAAACTTTCATGTTGAAATAACCCAAAAAAGGAATTAAAGATAAAAAATTGACCATGATCTGACATTTATTCGATGATACCTCCAGTAATATGATATATTACATCCAAAAAAAAAAAAATGACACAAATTTTCACAATGCATATAGACACAATCGGCCTGTTTCACAAAAGTGGATTATCCTCGATTTCGGATTATCCACTTCAGTTTTTTGTAAATATCTTAAACTTTATGGGAGGTGTGGTATTTCTAATTTTGGATTATAATAAAGTAAAGTATGCCTGAAATTTCTGTATACCTTAAACTTTTTCTTTTCGTTAAGAAGTATTAATTATTCAATTTTCTAGCCAAATCTAGTAGATTAACTTCGATTTTTGCTATAATTCTCAAACTAATGAAGATATAAAAATTCTAAATATATGTTAATTTAAGTAGCAAAGTACTTTAACTAGATCAGACATTAGATCTCTTAATAACCTTAAGCGTCTGGAGATATTTCCAAAAAACTGAAGTGGATAATCCGAAATCGAGGATAATCCACTTTAGTGAAACAAGCCGTATATGATTGACGACGGTCAATCGTCATCTTTTATCATCATCTCATTTCCTGTAAACTGACATAATGATTAATCTTATTGATTCCAAGAAATCACATTCGTAACCCTTATTTAGTGGAAGCTGCAATCCTTTTTTAACTCACAATACAAAAGTTCAAAATCGATTTTATTTATAAAAAAAAAAAAAAATTCACGTGAATCCTACACAAAGCTCACATGGGTGAAAAATAAGTCATTTGTGAGGATTCTTGAATGTTTACCATCATTTATACAATCTTCCTCCCAAATGCTTTTAAAGAATTCTTTCCTTTCCTTTTTCACACTCTAGTTATTTACTTTTGATTTCTTTCCTTTGTGTACACTTTAAGGATCTCCTCCTTCTGCCTTCATTTCATGATTGAAAGTCATTTCTTAAAGGATTAAAGAATAAATATTGTAAAAACTTTAATTTGAAATCATTCAGGAATTTTTGTTTGGTGGAGATTTTTAATCGAGGAAGAGCTTGTTGGTTTGGATTGTCTGAATGTCAATTTATTAGATTGTCTTCAAGTTTAGCTATTCGTATGTTTGGTTATAGATCAGTCTGTCAGTTTATACAATTGCCTCATAAAATTGTCGTTCAGACTGTGTTCGAATCTCATTCTCTCGTCAGTCTGTTACATGTATGAGGATACACGTATACAACATGCTTAATTACTTACTTCGCTGATCGTACAGATCAATTGTAATTCATGACCTCCGTTAGTCGTCCTCTAAAACTAGCTCTTTCGCTGGCTACAGTCTGCGAATTGCCGATTCCAAATGCAACACTGTCTTTTTTCAACATCCTCTTTCCATGAGTTCTTTAACCTTCCACGTGATCTCTTTACATCTACAAAATATACCCTCATACTGTTTTCGTCGCTGCAAGAAGATAATGAATTCGTTTTGATGTCCAAATTTAAGTATATATTCAAAACAGAGTTGAGATCTGTCACTTGTCTGTCGCCTGTCACAGACCTGTCAACAACATTGAGTCAGTGTGAGGACAGTGTCCTAGACAAATCTGTCACCTATGCCTGTTGACAGGCAATCCTGTCTGATAACTCTTTCTCAAAGTTTTAAATCCATAGAAAACAATAAATAATTTGGAAACTTCCACTTGTGAAGTAAAAAGATTTCATACAAAACCAATCATAATTTTCTTTATAAACCGACATTAACAAGGATTCGAACCTTTTTAAATTTTTCTCATACTCAAAACTACCAACATGCGCTTTTAAATCTGATTCTTTCAATCCACATCCCCAGTCCTCCCTTTATGTAAGGATCAAAAAAAAGAAAAATAGAAAAGAAAAACTTTAAGAAAATCATTAAGTTTTAGACACAAATAGAACTTGACAATGTTTACGAAACTTTTTTAATGATTGTAAATTCAAGGATTTTTTCCATTCCTTCCTAAAATCATGGGATAGCTTTCATTCTTTAAACTTCTAAATCCCTTTTGTTTTAATATACAAGGATTTTTATTGGAAGATGAAAAAGTTCCATAGTATCGGAATGACTGAATAGAATTACCATTTTCTGTTTTCCAAAATAGAATTGAGAAACAATAAAATTGGAATCTTGAGCAATGGTATTATGTGTAGGAGAAACAGATGAGACTTTATTTCATCTCCGTCGATGGGGTTCAGAAGGTCTTCAATTCTTCTTCTTATTCCACCTTCTCTGTGTGTCTGTTTTGTTGTTGTGTTTTGTAGAAGGGATTGATTCCGTTGCTGTTGCTTTGTCTGACTATATATCTTGGATAATGATGAAAAATATTGAGGAAGTCATGCTTTATTGGATGAATTTGAGTTGACTCTTATGGATGTTATTGAATGATTCTGCTTCTTTTTTGGGATTGATCTCTCGATTTGACAAAATGGAAGTTGACTCAACACATGCCCTTCAAAAAACATGCGTTCAAATCTCTCGAAACCTAAAACTTAAGAAGACTTTAACAATTTATTTCGGATTTTAATATTAGAAAAAGTAAAGAATTGAGCACAGTTTGTTGAGAAATCACAATGAAATAAAGAAATAAGAGAAGAAAACAAGATTACATGAAGGAAAGCAAGCAAGCACAAGACGAAGATTTGAAATAATAGTTTAAACGAAGCAAGCAAAAAAAGGCAAAGCACCAGTAATAAAAATGAAGAAAGGGGCCGCATAGAAGAAATGTAATAATCCATCAAAGCCTTTTACTGTTTCATTTATGATCGATAAAGATTAAAATATAATACAAGAACGAAATGAGAGATGGAATAGTACAAAAGATGAAATATAAGATGAACTTTATAAATAGTAAAATGGAAGATGGTCGATTGTAGATGAGCAGCTAGGAAAGGGATGTTAAAGAATGATGTGCATCTAAAGGAAGAGAAGATTAGGACCAGTGTTGTTCAAACTATGTTCGATACACTTCCACTGCGTCGTTGAAAAGACTTCGCGAGGTTTGTGTCTCTGGTTTAGTGTTCCATGCTCTGAAAAGTTTAAGAATTGTGAATACATTTAGAAAGGCTCTAGGACAGTGATGGAAAACCCGTGTGCCGCGAAAAAAAATCGGAATTCCCACGAAACGTTTGCTGTGTGTGGTGATGGTTATGGCTTACCACCAAGGTGTGCCGTGTCTTAAAAAAGGTTGTCCATTACTGCTCTAGGGAGTCTATTCAGAGAAATTCAACTTAAACATGTTAACTAAGTGTCTAGGCCTTGTAAAATTAAGCCCTGTCTAGCTAAATCTAGCAAATCTACCGATCCTGTGGGTCTTTACAAGTCAAATCTTGACTTATTTTTGCCATTTCTGTGGTATCAACTCTAGATGTAGCCCTGTCTCTATAAAAATTGTTTGGAAACATAAACTTAGGCCCCTGAGTACACAACAACCTAAAAGATGTTCTCAAAATTCCTCAATCGTCGACTACCATTTAAATACCAGACGTCATTGTCAAACAAATAAATTTTTTTCAGTCTTATAAATGATTAAAAGTATTGAGCAAATGAGGGTTTGGGGGAGGGGGGAATAAATGGAAACAAAATCGTTAATGTTGCGTATATTTATTCTATAAATAAATACAATATGTGTAGCAACAATAGAGCATTGTGGACAATGGAGAAGAATTACTGTTATCGTTCCTTAAGTGTTTTATCATTCCACCAAAATGAATCTGCTCGCTCTTTCACTCCTCCCCACTTATATTCACATTTACTTTTCTTTTCTTTCAACCAACATAAATGTCTGAGTTCTGAATAGAGCAAAATAATATTTTTTTTTTTCGTTCTGATTTTCTTCCGTTCCACTCGATTCTATTGTTAAAAAAAAGTTTCAACTCTCATTTCCTCCGTGTAATTTCAAGAGCTGATTTTTGGTTTAGAAAAAAATTTGTACAATGACTGGTTATATTGGTCATATTGTTGTGAAAGCTTTTCCTTTATTTTCTTCTTTTTTTTTTGTTTCGCAACATTCGGATTACAACAAAGCGGGGGTAATTTTTAAATTTAGACAATCTTGAAAGAGGTTTTATTTACATACACATAATAAAGATAGCCGACCAAGTCAAGCAAAAGTTTTGTTTATACATCCTTGATTTTTTTGCTGCTGTACAACCGGATTTTAAGATATTTCTTTTTATTCGGGCTTTCTGGTCGTTAGATGGAAAATTTGAATTTTTTATGGACTGGGAAGATGAAATAAAATCTACATCAAAATTTGCTATCGAAAAGTTTGTGATATTTTGAGAATATCGATAGTGTTCATTATTGACGTCCACCAAAAAACATGATTTATAGACTGACCTTTTCCAACCCCCCCCCCCCCCCAAACTGTCACAAAACTTATATGGAAAATTTTTCCTTTGTTTAAGCTGTTACAAAATTCACGACCACCCCCCCCCCCCCCCCCCTTAGTCTCGGATATCATAAGTGAATGACATCTTATTTGAATTACTGAGTCAGATGTCAAAACATAGTTAACCTTGCCAGGGGCGTAGCCAGGAATTTGAAGAGGGGGGGGGAGGTCAAAAAAATTTTTATATAGAAAATTCAGAGGGAAGGGGGGATTTTTATGATTTTTAATAAAACTCCTTTCAAAATGAAGAAATTTTTGTTAACGTCGGGGGATTTGTCCCCCTGGGTTACGCGCCTGAACCTTGCTAAACCAAGGAGAGTTTCAAAAATAAACCATATAGGATCATACCACTCAAGGCATTTAAACCTCATGAGACAAACTTAAAGCTATATTGTTTTCCCATTTTAAAACTAGCTTATAGCTCAGAAGTTAATCATTATTAAACCAACCATTTATAGTGCTTGCTTGCAGTCAGTCATAATCGTCGAATTCGTCTTAAGCACCAATTTCAAACACACTTGGACCCAGGATAGGGTGTACAAATAATTTTTAACAAATTCTAATCTGGACTGATTTAATGGCATAAACAAATTGGGAATCGAACCTTTTTACTCAGTGGATAGCTCAGAATTGCTAAAGCTTTCCTCATTGACATGCGAATCAGTCATAGAAGCTTTACTCTCGCCCTGACATATTCGACTTCATATAGCTTAATATATCCTTTTGCCTTCAACATCACATCTATAGCCATCAATTCCTCAACAAAATCACAAGTCACCCAATCCAAAATAAGACAAAAAAAATTTCAACAGCCAAAAACTAAGCAAATAAAACTTCTTAAAGTTCCAACAACAATCATTTCCGATCGATATTTCATCAGAATCTGTTATTCCAAAAATTTCTTCCGTATCACGCAAAAAAAGTGCTGTAAAAGAAAGTTTTTCCTTAATTTATTTGAATTTACTTGCTTATCAATAAAAAATACATCTCATAAAAAAGGAGGAAAAAGGAAAAGCTTCAACAATCTTTGAATAGAAAAGTGTAAACCAGGAAAGAGAAAATGAAATGTGACGGAATGTTAAAAAGTCAATAAAAATTGACGTATTTTTTTTTTTCTTCTGTAACTTTTTACGCGACTCAGTCAAGAAAATGTTTTACTTTTCCTTTACATTTCGCACTTAGTTCAATAGAAAATTAGTTTCGCTACAGTAAATTTTCTTTACTTTGAATGAGTAATGAGTATGAAAGGCACGAGAAGCCCACTTCTTTCTTCTTCCTTCCGTCACCATTTGTTGTTTGTTTGCCGTTGTCGTCAGACGGTTATTTTCTCGGTGTTATTTTTGTAAGCTTTTTGTGGCACATTTTCTTGTAATGAATAACTGGTTGATTTCTGCGTTTTGGTTGGATTTGCTGTCTGTCAGTCTGGATAAAGAATGATACTAAAAGCCATGTTTCGTACCCAACATCTAAACCTAATTTAATCCTGGGGTTGCCTAGACCTAGCATACAATTAAACTTGAACCTCACTAAGGGGCCGTTCATAAATAATGTTTAGGAAGAGAAAGGGGGGAGGGAGGGGTCATCAGAATAAAATCTTAAAAATCCGTTTTTTTTAAAAAATGATTATTAATTTCGGACGTCACAGGGGCGTAGCCAGGAATTTGAAGAGGGGGGACAAATATTTTTTTGTATGGAAAACTTTTAGAGGGTAATTTTTCGAGTTTTTCATGAAAACTACCAGAATGAAAAAATTTTCAAGACAAAGGGGGATTTTTTCCCTTAATCCCCCCCCCCCCTTGGTTACGCGCCTAGGACGTCATAAGTAAATGACCTCAACATCATTTTCAAACTCTTTAAAATGCGCCTTAAAGTCACTTCCCAACAGGCATTATTAACTTGTCACTTTCATATCGCACAAGTAAGCAAAAACTTCCACCCGGAGCGTTGACAATACCGAAAGTCAACTGCCAAAAATTGACATATCACTCTCATTCCTATGTTACGCGTTTGCTCGCGCGTAATTTGATAAATTAAGTTTGTTTGCATTTATGATTTAGTGTTTCTTTTGGCCCTACACGCTCCATTACATTAATCAAAAATTGAAGTTGAATGAGCTTCATGTTTTTCTTTCCACTTTCACTTTTTCTTCTGTTTTGCTTGTTCTCGAGGTATTTCCCTAAAAAGTTATGGAAAAACTTGAAGGCTTATTTGGGTTTGCCTGATCAAGTTTTATTTGTTTTATTCTTTCGTTCTTCTAATTCATTTTTAAAGAGATGGCTTTAATATGTTGGATGTTTGATAGGCAGGTTTGATTAGGTTTAGGATAATTAAGGATAATTGAGAAGTTTTGAGGCTAAAGCGACTGTCAAAGGTGTAAATGAGGATGTCTAGACGCTTTTGGAGTTAAACGTGGTCAAGAAGTTCTTGAAATCGGCTGTAGTGTTGTCACTAGTAAGATTGCTAGTAGTGTAACTAGTATTGTAACTAGTACTAGGAGTGTAACTAGTATTGACCCTAAAGGTGTCGCTAGTATCGACTCTAGTAGTGTCACTAGTGTTGTAACTAGAATTGTCACTACAATGAGAATAGTACAGACCAGTGATGATCAACCAGTGTGCCGCGGCACATTAGTATGTGGTAAATTTGTTTTTGATATCACGTGAATTGTATGATGTGTGCGGTTTTGGTCATGACTTACAGGTAGGTGTGCCCTGGCACAAAAAAAGGTTGCCCACCTCTGATTAGACCAATCTCTAACGTTTCAAAACCAAAATATTCAATCTCCATTTTAAAATAAAATACATGCTGTCATCAAACAAAACAACTCGAAATAAATCACAATGCATCGCATCCAAAACTCTTAATTAAACTTAATTAAACTTAAATAAAAACATCAAATCCAATTCAAAGACCATTCCGTTTCAGATCAATCTCCTCAGGCACTTGAATCCTCACAAAACAATCTACAAAATTAATTCACACAACCCCACAACACTTAATCGTTTAATTAAACAATTTTATTTGTTATGTAAATTCGAGAATGATGATTTTTACCGAATGCTTCAAGAGATGTATATAGAAATATTTATGTGTACATTTTAATGCAGCACTTCTGTAGACCAACTGACAGCAACTGCACGTTTCAATAGTTTGCATATTTTTGATTACCCGGAGTGCTTGACCTGAATGTGAGGAAAATAAAACAAAACAAAAATAAAAATTGAGTTGGAAGTACAAAATAAAAATGCAGAAATGAATATTGTAATTATAATTAAGTCATTGCTCGGGGCGGTAATGGTGCACAAAAAAAAAATTTGTAAAAGAAGCAAATAGAATGGGTGAAAAATTTCCGTTTTTCTCTGTCTGAGTGCACTTCCGTGTGTTCATGAAAGCAGCAGAACAAAAAAAATGATAGTAATAAAAATATATTTTTTATTATATCTGATTCATTATGTTACGGTTATGAAATTGAAATTGTTGAAGAAATTTTCCAGACATGGGGAATGTTGTAGCGGTTGGATGGTTCGGATAAAGATATTTCAAGCTGTATGTAGTTGTTAAAGGTTGCCATGGGGGGCTTTATCTAAGTTTTAAATTCTTTTTAAGCAATATTTGATTTGTGAGTTGGATAAGGTCAATGACTCAGTGTTCTGGCACTTTGGTGTTTAATAATCAATGAAAAATACATCAGTCATGGGTTCAAATCTCATCAAGAGATTAATTCAAATCTCAATTTTATCAACTTTTTCAAAAAATCCTTCAAAATCAAAAATATTTTCCAAAACGATGAAGATTGTGATCTCAAAAACCCTAGGGAAGACCCGGGGAGTCATTCACTAATGACGTCCATTAAAAATATGATTTCTAGACTCACCCCTTCTCTCTGTCACAAAATTTCTGTAAAAAAAATTCCTTTCTTCAAGCTGTCACAAAATATTAGACCCCCCCCCCCCGAAAACGTTGGTCGTCATAAGTGAACGACCCCTAACCAGCATTAATCCAAAAAATTATTCCCATGCCTAGTAAAATCATCAAATATAAAAGATTTTCATCCTTTTTATGGTTACGATTATTTGCATAAAAATATTGATTTTACGGTGCCATTATATTTATCTCCATTCAATTCCAAAAAGAGCGACCTAAAAGGAAGCACACACAAAAAGAAAAATCAATAAATATTGCATGAGTAGAAAAATCTCGTTTTGTATAAATAAAAACCCGAAAAAAAAATAAGGCTTGGGATGAGCAAATTGCGTAAAACAACAAGATAATTAATAAAATAACATAGAAAAATAGCTTTGTGAAAGCTCTGTTGGCAATAAAGAATACCATACAATGTTTGTGTATATACACAAAAAGAGAGTGTCTTATGATTATGAAGTTGTTGTTGCAAAAAAAAAATTTTGTTATTGATGTCGAACATTCATTCTCTAGCAAATTTTATTTTTGTTTTCCTACACCACCACTTAACATAAACTTGTCGTTCCTTCACAGATCCACACATAGAGCAGGAAAGACAAAAAAAATTCACTTCATCAGCATTGCATATGCTTACTACATGTGGATGAGATGAACAAAAAAAAAAGAATTCTGAAAATTCGTTTCGTGTCATTAGAACAATTCTCACACCTGCTTTATGTTGGTTTATGTTTGGGTCTGTGTAAAATTCACTGCTGTTGTAATCTAAGTCATTTTTTTCTCAAGGAGGGGTTAATTTGGATGTAATGTAACGTTTAGAGGAGTCGAAGATTGGTTGTATCATTTATTGCAGACATATCCTTAAGAATATGTCCTATTTGCAGAAGCAGATTGCTTGTTGTCCTCTAGAGTAGGCCTACGCTAGTCTTATTGATTAAAGCCTTTACTCTGGCTGTCTTTCACAATATTTTCTACTTTGGAACCAATTTTAATTATAACTTAAGCTAGTTTTACAAGAAATATCTTAGAGTAACACTAAATTATGCATTAAATGAGTGCCATTGGCTATATTTCCTTCTAAAAGTGTGGACTCAAGGCAGTGCTTCTCAAAATTTCCTAATGAAATCAAGGATGCCAAGGAGTAGAACTTAGTGGCATTTACTAAGCACATTAGAATTCTATTGTCGACGCTAAAGTGACGGTTCAACAGATCTAAGATTGCAGCGCCTTCTCGTGTGTAAACCTTAAATTTAATTCTATCTAAGCTGAGGAGCACTTTACTTGAGTTTAAGAAAGTATGATTAATGATTACACAATGCAATCAACTTGGGAATAAATTGAGTTTTAATATGACTAAGGTTATTACGCTTAAGAGCACCAAAAAACTGCCCCTGAGCTGAAGGATTCAAAAACTTAAAGAATGCAGTACTTATTCTTGAAGTGCCACAGCAAGATCAGATTATGGTCCACTGTAATGTCGAACTGTTGATGTTTTGACCTTCATATCCAACTGAAGTCACTACACCTATCAAAAACATCATATCCTTCATAAAATCGATCCCTTAAACCGCAAACTTCCTTCTTTCTATTACATAATACACAAACACTTCCCATGCACACGTCTGATAAAAAATAATATGGTCTGAAATTAAGGCGGACTCTAGTTTATTTCAAAGAAAAATAGCAACAAAAAAAAAAGAGATAAAAAAGCATAAACACTCTTGAAACAAAAACCGCAGAAAAGTTAAATTCCCTTTTAGGTATTTTACAAATAACTACACACCAGCAATGCTCGTACTGTTGTATAATATTCAAATAAAGTCTCGCAATAATGAAGGCAACACACAGAAGAAAGGAATTGTTAAAATCTCCGAATAAATGAAACGACTTTCGCGCATTTTCATAAGTTGGCGACGACAATGATGATGATGAAATTTCATTACAAGCAGCAAGCAGCAAGAAGCGATGGGGGTGTTATTGTTTGCGTTTCAGTTATCATCGTTTCAGCTATGAATGAGTGAATAGGTTAATATATACGGAACGCGACACTTTATGGTGTTGTTTTTTTGGATGAAATCTGAGTAGCTTCTTGATAATGTTAATCCTTTAAATTATTCCACAATGTTGTCTCGTCGATGAGGTGTTGGATTCCTTTTAATTTAAAATATGACGGAAATATTTGTTTACTTGGTGGCTGTTTAGAGATTTTTGAGGCATGGTGGGAGGTGTGGGGTAATTTTCTGATGTGGATTCATTGAAGTTTTGGTGGGTTTGCTGAAATTTGATGAAAAATTTGAGTGTTTTACAAGCTATTGAGGTTATTGGTTTCCTAGAAATGTTATTCAGTCTTGTGGGAACTTTAAAATGGTCAAACCTTAAATGTAAGATTAAGATGTGACTTAAAGCTAAGCTATTCATCGGTTTTTGTCGGTTTTTGACCAAAAGCAGGGCATGAATAGATTTTAGCTCAGAAAAACTGGATCGAACCCAATTTTCAAGTATTTTTCAAGAAAAATAGGTTCAAAAAAGCGCGACATTAAGGATTTTAGGCGGGGCCTTGTTTAAAAAAGTGGGACTGGCCCTTTCATAAGTCATTACATTTTGGACCTAGATTCATGTAATATACACTTGACAACGTCAGCCACTTAGCAACAACTTTTCAATCATTTTTAACAAGGGTGTGGAACTGAAGAATTACATTTTGATCATTTTTGATCATTTCATCAGTACTAAACCCTTGATTTTTAAATGGCTGTCAATTTAAACAATCTAATTTCGAATGTGAATCTCATTATGACCATCCCAGCTGTAATTGTACGTGGACTTATGAACTGCACGTGAAGATTTTAAGTCCAGAAACAATTTGTATCTGGATTTATAAACCTTTAGTGACTTTGATTTTCTGCATTCATAATTTACTGCGCAAGATTTATGTGTCTGGACTTATAACCGCATCGCTAGATTTTAAACTCTAAGAATCTTCCTAATCTACACACATTTAAGACCTTGAATCATGTTTTATGCAATTTCCAATTGCAGACACCTGGCAGCTTCTATTCATCTATTTGAAAATAGCTGTCGTTGTATGTAATCTGCTTCTGATGTAGATCTCTCTGTGACCATCGTAGAGGACCCCGGATATCCCAAGAAAATGGCCACAAGCTACCCATGCATCACTCTAACTTCTTGCCTTAGAATTATTCCTTAAAAGCTTACAAAACTTCAAACAGACATGCAGTCAAAACTAAAACCACAGAATCTCCATTATTTCCTAGTCAACATCCAAAACAAGCATCGCCAAGAAGAAGCATTCAAAAGTAGCGCAAAGTGAGAAAGAAAAACTTTTAAATTTGACTGTGTTACAGCAGAGTGTAGTAATAAAACTTTTGGTTTTTTGCTGCCGCTGCTACTAACGCCTTTGGGCAACGAAAGCACAAAATAAATGTATGACTGAACAAGTAGAAGAAGAAGAGGAAGAAGTGGAATTATTATTATAAAAAAAATTCTGCACACAGAAAAGAGAGAGGATTTTTTTTTTTTTGTGCAAATATATAATGAAACATAAATTATGCATTTTTATGGAGATTAAACATGAAGATGTTTAATTGCTAAGCTTTGCTTAAAAAAGAGAGAGGATATTATCCCTTCATGATTGTCCTTTCTCTTTTAACTTTCTAAAGAAATTGCCTATAAGCAGTAAAAATGAAGGTGTTTATCATTTAAATTGTAGACTTTCACGCAGCTTCATTTTCTTTATTATTCGCGATGGGGTCAGCACAATATAACCTATTTAAAAAAGTACAACTTACCGAGAGAAAAAAAAATTCTCGTTCTCGCCTCGTTTATTTTCTCATCTTTACCACCGTGTTAAATTGGTTTTTTTTCCTCCCCATAGTATGCAATATAAACTGTTGCGGTTCATTAAAATATCTTTGTGCTCTATTACATAAAGTAAGGTAATGTTTTCCCTGCTTCTTTCATGCCATTTTCTCTCTTCATTCTCGATTCTTATTTTATTTTTTTTTTGTAAAATTGTGTAGGTGTAGTGAGACTTATAACTTTTTACAAAGGATTCACCTTCTGAGCTTTTAAGCTTTTTTTTTCTTACTCATTCTCTTCCTTTTCATTTAGTTTTACTCAGAATTTTAGTATGTAAATCATTGAGTGAACAAATTTAAATTAGCATAAAAAATTAAAGTTTGAATAGATCTATTGGATGCAGGGTTGTTATATTCAAGAGTGCGGAACTGAAAAATTACATTTTTGATCAATTCATCAGTGCCACACCTTTGGTAATATTAGGTATCTAAGTTAGAAATCTAAGGTTTAGTTCCTTTCCTTCATATTGATTCTTTTTATATCGAGCCTGCTGTGGATACATACCTAAGGCTTATGAGACACCCCAGGTTAATAGCCTCATTGATCCATAATTTATAGGTTGTCAGATTTTCAGTTTTAATCAGTTTTCTTACGATTTTTGTTCAAAAAACGAAACTTGCCCCGATTTCAGCTCTGGAAAATCAAGACAGACCAACTTTTGTCATTTTTCAAGAAAAATAGGCTCAAAAAGCAAGACATTAAGGCTCTAAGCCGAGACTTTGTTCAAAAAATCAGGACTTTCCCCCCTCAAAATGGCGCAGTTGAACAGCCTATCCATAATCCATTCAGGTGTTTGGGATCATGAATCCCCATCTCATATTGTGATTAAAAGATAATTCATGTAAGGGTCCACTTTTTTGAGCTGAAAACAATGTGATTCAATTTGATCAGAATCAATTGTACCACATCCTTTGGAACAAACCAGAGCTCCAAGTCGATAGGGTTCGAGGCGACTCGAGTTAACACGATTCGACTCAAGCGACTCGAAACTTCGAGTTGCGAATTGATTCAACTTTTATATGAAGAACTTGATTTCGAGCTCTGTACCAAACCACTTCCAAGCTCTGCACATTGGAAAGACACGATTACGTCTAAAGACCTGATATACCCTGCAATGTACCTGTTCACAATTTTCGTGCGCAAGATTCTGTAAAGAAGTCAACGATATAGCTTCATAGCTACCACCTCTGACCGTAACTCTATTTTATTTTCTTTCAATTCATGAGCTCCTTTAAAAGTCAATGACCGGAGAGAATCTTGTACAAAGTTAAATGTTTTTTCCTTCTTAAAAGAATCTCTTTTTTTCTTGTTTGCTTAACTTGTCATCTCAGGACTTACTTAATAGGGATTATACTTTGAAACTTCACGGATTTAGACTTCAGTATCGATAAAAAAAATAATATTTAATTCAATTGAGAAGAGATTTACTTAATCTTTGTGATTTAAAAAAAATTGTTTGGATAAATTGATAAAGAGGATGAAGTGATAGGAATTTGAAAGTTTTTTGTTTCTGATGATTTGGGGGAAAGGGGTTAAGGGTGAAGGTAGTGCAAGATACAATTTTTGAGGATTTTTTGGTGATTTCTTGAAAAGATTCTGAGGACAAATTGATTTTTGGGGTACTTTTAAGACCTAGAATGTGTTCCAAAAATATAACCTACCCTAACATAGTCACAAGTGCACTTGATGATGATGACTATTTTTTATTGGTCCACTGTGAAGCGTAGGGCGTTATTAAAGCGGTTGAACAGGCTACAAGTACGCTTACTGCTTCCAAAACCCCACAAATCACTTCCAAAACTCTTCTTACAAGGAAGTCACACACTTCCCATGAACACAACCAACAAACTTTACTCTTGATATTGCAAAATTTATTGAATTTATTTAAATAAAATTTTCGTACGTGCTGTATCAATAATATTTTCCATCTAGCTGAATAAATCCCTTTTAGCTTTTCTATGGAAATTTAGAAAATTTATAAATCAATATTTGATATGATTTTAAGATTACAACCATGAATAGCTGTAGATAAAAAAAATTAAAAGTTTCTTAAACTTATTCTATTCAGGAATTGAACATTTTATCATAATTCAATTAATTTCTAGTTTTTTACGTCTGATAGAATTTCTTATATAAAGTTGACAGTAATGATAATTGAGTAAATGTGTGTAGAGATGATTGCAACCCACTCCTAAGTTAAAAATGGTCAATTATTAGATATTGCTGTACTCAAAAATAGTCTTACATACCACTCCACCCCATTTGTGAAAGTTAGCTTCACCACTGACTCCATTTGGCATGACAATAATTTTTTTAACATCGACCAAAATATGACTGAGAATATTAATTAAATTTTGGTTATTTCCATGTATTTGTTAATGTTCTTAATGTGCCCGGAAATTAAAATAAGGGGTTGATCATATGTGATGTCTATTTGACTGCATTCCAAGAGTAGCAGCAGGCCTCAAGAATGAGAAAGTCGCAAGACGGGAAAGGAAGTCTTGCGACTTCCTCATTCTTCAGTCCTTCTGCTACACAAGCTAGTGTCACACTAATTTTGTTCAAAAAATGTCAATGGTGTAAGCTAAGGACTTGAATTCCTACTCATTAGATGTTTAGTACCTTCAAAAAAGCCTACAAGAGTTGCAGATTTTATGATTTAATCCAGAACATCAAAAACGTTTGCCATGCCCCCCCCCCCCAAAAACTTCCTAAACCTCATAAACAAACAACCCCTCCAAACAAACCGACTATTTTGACCCAATTGGAACTTTTCTGCATCGTCATGGAAAACAGACAGACACAGAAAAAATAATTTCTGGCAGTAAACATGAATGCAAAACTCTTCACGACCGTATGGAAGACATAAAATGAATTATAATTTAATTGACATGATAAAAGTGTAGGTTGCCATAAAAAGCAACTGAAATTCTTTTCAAAAAACTTAATCTCCACAATTTCACATGTCCTACATACATAAGAACAACCATAAATCTTGCCGATAGCGCTGTGTTTTAGTTTGCATTATACGCTTATATTATCTTCATACATTCATGTATGTACGATTCGCACTGGGGAGATGTAAGAGTAGAGAAAAAAATTTGCAAGAAGTAGTTACAAGATAAGAGTGGAAAATGTGGGAATCATGTGGAGTGTGAGTGAGCAAAATGTCTACAATCTAAGTCGATGGGCGAGTGGCAAGGGAAATGTAAGATGTGGAAATATGTAATGCAAAAAAAAAGTAGAAATTGGATAACATTAGCAGACAATGAAGTTATCGTCTTATAACTGTATACTCTTGGTTGTGGAGCTGTAACAGAAAATGAGAAAAACAGAATTTTTTTTAAGATGCTGCATACTCAACATTGTAACAAAATTATAGAAAGAAATTGAAATAATTTTTTCATTCTCATTTTCTCACTGCTTCTGCTTCTTGCCTACTTTTTCAGGCGCATTTTGAATGTTGATGATGCTCTGTTGGACTTATTTTGTCGAAGGCTTTTTGCTTGAGAAGCTCATATGCATTACTTGCTGTAACCATGTTCCTATGTGGAACTTAGGCTACAACAAAAGGCCTTGCATCTGAGCTCAGTTCATATGCATAACCTTCTTTAATCATTGAATCACGAAGTTTAGTTGTTCGGTCTTGAATATTAATGGGTATCGAACACACGTTCTCACAAAAGAAAGCTTTTCTGGTCTGTTGTCTAGCCACTTGCGCCACAGAGACTTAACTCTCACATTGGTAGATTCGCTTTTGTATGATTCGACATGCCAGATTTCAATAGCTTTGACATCTCAAGTCTGTACAACTATCTTTCCAAAAAATGCTCCTTAAATCACCACACCCTATACTTTTCATACCATAAATTCCGCTTTACTTTGCTCTTCCGATTACTTCCACTTTTGGTGATTCGTAACTAAATGAGTAAATTTTTACGATATTTTATGATGACAGCTATGAAAAAAAGAATGTAGGAAGAAAATTAAAATTTTAAACGAAATGAAGTTTTTTTAATTCACAAAATAAATTTTTCATGAACATTTTTTGGAGTTTTTTTTTTTTAATTCTCAGTGCATTAAAATTCCTTTTTGTTTCATCCAAGTGCCTGCTGTTAAAGCTAAAGTTAAATTTTTATCTACTTCCTTCCCCCTTTTATTTTTGCTTTTATTATGTACATAAATTCTCTCATCTCTTCAAGCAGTTTAAGTAAACTGACGATTATTAAATTTGTAATTGATAAATAAATCCCCAACTGAAAGTTGAAATTGATAGAAGCAAGGAATGAATGTAGAGCAAACTATTTGCTAAAGTACATAGCACACGAGTCTGCAATAAGGAAGAAAAATTAATAACAGAGATAAAACCTTTCAAACTTTCTTTCTTTGCTTCTTTTTTGCTCTGTTTTATCTAAACAAAAAGTTTGGTTCTTACTTCCATGTGAGTAGGGAAGCAATAAGAAGAAATGATAGATTTTTTTTTTTGGGTTAAAATGTGAAAGAAAAATGAATTTAATGTCAGATGAAACTTTCGATGAGGTCAAGTTGGGGCATGCAGTCAATCTGTCATAGGAGGAATTGTTGAAAGGTTTGATTTAATGATGTTGTAATGTATTTTTGGAATGAGTAAGGTGAAACTGTCTTTGAAAAATAATTCTGAGTCTCAGTTAAAATCACAAGGCTAAATCTAAAGAAGACTGATTCGGAAAGCACAAATCAAGGCGTGGAAACTATACCAAATATCCCATTTATCCCATATATCCCAAAAATATTCTACATAATCCCTGAGCCTGTATGCATTAGAATTGAGATATCGCATCATATCCTGAAATTACACGTCCAATACACTAAGGATACGTTGGGATATCTTTATTATCGTGCATACAAGCTCAGGAATTTTTTGACTATTTTTGGGATATGAGGGATAAATATGATATTTGGGATAGTTTCCACGCATTGGCACAAATTGATAAAATCCAGCAACAAGCTGTTGTTAGCAACATCTAATATCTGAATATAAATTAGAGTTGGTATCAAACTGGTCTTTTTGGTTCCAATAGCTGTTGAAGCAAGTCAATTTATAGTCTGCATTAGTTTTGCTACAGACAAGAACCTATAACTCTCCGTAATTAAAGGTCAATGTCTATTTATGACTTTTAAATCCAGCAACCAAGGAGTTTGGACTTCCTTGCTTAGAAAATGGCAGTATGGCATCTAGGATCTTAGTTTTTGTATTAAAAATAAACGTAATAGATCAGTAAAGCCTATAAAATCCAGAATTTTGTTTAATATAGCTTATCTCTTTGACTTAGAATCAAAACACTTTGTTATTAAGCTTATAATTGCCTAGTCGCAAAATAAAATTAGCAATCAGCTCAAAAATTCACAAAGGACTCCAAAAAACACTAAAAAGTCTTAAAATCCTTTCTCAAAAGCTCATCTACGATTAAAATAAAATTCCACACACACGGAAGCTCATAACCCCATCCCCATCTCACCCCTTCAACTTCCTCCTTTTGTTATTATTTTGTCGGTAGAGTAAAGCAAATAATTTTTTATTCCAACCTATCTCTCCTCCCAAATAATAGAACGTACGTACATAAAACGTAGTGAAATTGATAAAAATGTTCATTCATTCAACATCAATTCAATAGATTTCATTTGTGATTCAGATTGAACTTCTTACTTTATACTTTTTTTTGTGTATATTGTTTTTTCAAGAACAAAAATTTTTCCACATCCTCCTTTATTTTTATTTCTTCCAATGTGTGTGTGTGTGTCTCTTCCTTCCTTCCTGTTATTTTTTTTTGTGCTTTACAATCAGACGTATTTGAATCGAGCTTTTGCTCTCTCTTGTTTAAAGTACCATGGAAAGATGGAATTGTGTACGGATTTATAAAGGAAAAGAAAAATTGCATTAAGCTCAGGCTTGAGCTTGCATCTGAGAGAGAAATTTCTTATTGTTTAGCTTTATTTTAACATTTAATCAATCACTAGTGAACCGCAAATCCATATGCCCTTCCCCGCCATCTGATTTCGACGATGAAAAATTGATTTTGAAAGACTTTTGTTCATTCAGTTCATTCCATTTTGTAAATTTTGCTCGTTTACAAATCTTAGTTCTTCCTATTCTTCCTCTTCGCTTCTATTGTTTTTTAGCGCATTTTCCTATCAGGAAATGACGCTATTGTTGTTTCTAGTGTGGAATTTTTGAGGCAATTTAGTTGAAGTATTTGTGTTCATTTTGTCTTGATTTGATTCTTGTTGTATCCACAAGACTATATACAGTCATAGTGAGATATCGGTCGCTGATGAGAATCGAACTCATGTATGTCGAAATTAACTCAAAGTTACAAATATCCAGCTTGTTTTCTCACTATTTAGGGCTACAGAGGTATTAGTCTTGCATTGGCAGATTCTTTTAATAATAGTCTGATGCCGTTGACTCTTTAGTGCTCTACTCAGGTCAGATGTCATCATGACTTACTTACGTTACTTCGATGACCTTACAGATCAGTTGTGATCCATTACCTCCCTCAGATTTCGCCTAAAACTGGCACTATAGCTTGCTACCGTTTGCCAATTTCCTTTACCAAATGCAATACTGTCTTTATTATCAGCCTCTTTCCATGCCATCATAAGGCTGTCTTAATTGTGCTGCTGCTAATAGGTTTAGTCAGCTATTGTTGGGCTTGAGTTTAAACTCAAAAATCATCAAAAATATTCCAGCACATCCTGTCATGAAATATAAATTCCTTCTGCTTTATATCAACCCAACTATGAAGTTTTGTGACCAATCACGAGAAATACTTGTTGAAAATAGGATGTCAGAACATACCCCCCCTCCCCCCTCCCCTCCTTAGCCTCTTCAAAGGACTGGCCCGAAAGGCACACGGCCTTACAAATGAATGTCAATCTGGCTTCCAGAACACCCATGCACCAAATTTGGCGCGATGCCTTGGAAATGCAGTCCTGGATGCTTTATTGACAAGCGTTTTAACGCCGTGTGCCTTTCGAGTAAGATAATCATCATTCCTTTCATACCCAAACCCTCAAAGTGACAATTTTCATGACCATTTCCAAAAAGATGCGCTCCAAACTTTCCACATGACACATTATCTCTTCTACATTCATTCATCTTCCGCATTGTTTCAGGAAAAATTGTTCATAGAGTAAAGGGGATTAATGCATTACAATAAAAATGAAATAAATACAACATGGGATGGAAGATGAATGCTATTGTGAATAGGGATAAGGTTACCATCACATAAATTTCGAGTATGTCTATGAGTCGAAAATTATAAAGGTTAGTTTGGTGATTGAAAAGTTTGCTACATAAATTATCACACAATATTACAAGAAATGAATAAATTAGTGAAAGACTAATGATGAGCAGTTGATGAATGGAAGAAAAATTAGTGGGTGTATGGATGCATAAGTAATGCTCATTCAAACTAAATGAATTGATGATAATTAATGACATATTTAAGGATGTAATATGTGTGGATCGTTTTAATTAAGAATTTGAGATGAATAATTTGATGATTTTTCTTGAGATTATCGTTGACGTGGGGTTTGTGTAGTTTGCAGTTTTAGGGGCACTTATAGGAGTTATCATGAAGTTACGTAGTGCATGGCAGGTCATCTTAAATAATTCATTCAAATTTTCTAAAAAAATCAACAATGACAACGAAAAGCAGTGCAAGATGACAAATGTTGGCAATACAAAGCATTCGAATAACTTACAAAGGGGTCAATCATAAATGACGTCATTCGAAAAATTTGATTTTTAAACCAAAACATTTCAAATTCGGATGCAAACCAATTTTATTTACAAGCCTCTTCGAAAAATATTGACACAAAACATGGATGATCCCCATCTTATCACATTACAAATTGCACAATCGATGATTGAATGTCACTCAATTTACTTACTCAAAATCAATATGCCAACATTGCAGTCTATAAGATAGGGGAGACTGCATAATCTTAAATCAAAAAACTTTTTTTTTCTATTCCTTCCCATCCAATAAATAAAAGTAATTCATCTAAAACAATTGCTTGGGATTACATCTTCTCCGTTATCTAAAAAATGTATTCAGATGCATGAATTTAATAAAGTTTTTTGACCCTCCCAAAAAAAAAAAAAATTCTGTGAAGGATAAAAATCATCCCGTAGAAAAATTTCTATTATGGACTTTTGTATATCTTTAATTTAGTTCATTGTGAACATTCCTATAAGTTAGACTTGTGTACGAAAAAATATTTTTGTTGTGATTTTTTACAGAGTAAGTTTTGATTGTTTTGTTGATGCTGGTGTAATAAAGTGAGCGAATTTTGGAAAAAATGAATTTTTTTTGGGGGATTAGTAAATCAGTTTTTGATTGTTTTATGACGTTCAAACTTAAATTGTGTGCTTAGCTGAAAGTCAGAGCTAGATTTTCATATTTTGGCTCTTGGGTCGGTTGCAATCCAGCAGAGTTAATGGACATCCTAGAGTGCAACTAGTTCTAAGATTAAGGAGCAAATATAATTGCTGAGGAGTTTCTAAAAGCCACTGTACGTGCTTGTATACATCAATGTGCTTAAGTTCTTCTAAAATCGTGGTTCTTGTGCTGTTTAAGGCGTTTAAATGCTTAAAGCATTGCAATTTTCTCTTATATTCACACATACCTCCTTATTCCTATTATAAAAAGTTACAAATTACTTCATTGAATGAAGTTCATTCTATAAAAAAATAAAACCATCTCAACACATCTACATCCCATCCACAAAAACTCAATATTCCATCCACATAGAAAAAAATAATCCACATTACTCTCACCACATGCAATTTACTATCTCAATAAAAAGTGTCTCTTGACAGAAGTATTTTCCCGCGAAAATCGACCCCTTTCCATTCCTCAGACTTGCAATTTTTACAATCCAGAAGACTAAGAATACAGAACATTGAGTCAATTGTATTAATATTTTACTTGTTACTAGTTTCAATAACTGCAATATGACATAAAAATAATAATAATAAAGATAAAACAAAAAGCGGAAACTTTTATTTCTTCTTCTTGCTGTTCCTTTAAAGCCAGAAGAAAAATTTTAAAGCAGAAAAGAAATTCCACCAGCATTTTTGTGCTGTAAAGAAAATCATTTGTTGTCCTGTAAGTAATAAAAGTACGAAAGAGAAATTGATGATAAGAGGAGTCATTTGGATGTGATGTTCATAGACCATTGGTTTTTGAGAAGTTGGGGATATTAGGGTTCTAAGAAAGGCGTTGTGATAGAGAAGGAATATAGTAAGGTCCTAGCTCCTCCTCTAAATCATCCAGTGGATTAGTAGAGGCTTTGAAGTAGCTTAGACTCCGAATTGTTACTCATTTATGTTGATTCCATCCAGAAACAATTCTTTGGCGACCTCTCTTGTTTTTTTACAAGCTACAGACTATCCTATGTTGGACCTTGATAGCTAGAAACCCCCTTCGACTAGAAAACATCTCACATTTGGTGAAACTCTGCGTGATGCCGCATTCATGGAATTGTAGATCTCCCTATAACTGCAATAATGTAAAACAAGTCAAGTTCGATGGGAATCGAACCCACGACCTCAAAAGAGGCGATCTCTGACCACTCGATTAGAGATCCCTGCCACTCGGCTACAGAGGTACTTATCTCACTTCGGCTATCCGTCACACACATATAACCAGATTTAACGCGAGCCCTTTGCTCAGGCGTATGCTCTTCGAGCCATATCCACAGCTAGAGCCACATTTTTTCGCTGTGTGCCTTTCGGGTCCAGTAAGATTACCAGACAAAAAACTTAGTGTTTCTGACACACTCCTTTGCTAGACATCACAACTACACAAATCCCAAACAACTAAATAGAAGACAAAGTTTAATAGAGAAATGCGCCCAGAGATTTCTCGTTCTCTTGATTGTGTTAAAAAGTTATCAAATGTTAAATAACAACAAGAGATCATCCACAAGTATTAAATTAAGCGATTCAAGACGACGCAGTTAATTTATGAAGGAAATTTAATTAAAAGTACCCGAAATGATAACACAAATGAACAATTTCGAGTCAAGCAAAATAAAAAAAATTCTTATAGTCTCCATTGTAGGTGTTTATAGAGACAATATTCTAGATTAAGAGATAGTCTGAGATAGTCTTGCATGAGAAGAAACTCGTTAACATTCTAGATTTAATTTTCTTTCCTTCTTCTTCATCCTAGATGCGAATTATTTCACTTTAAGACATGTTGACCCAGGCGACATAAGATTAGATTTTTTTTTAATTGCTCATCCTGTGTGAGTTTTATGTCCTTTTGATTTCATGGAGCGATACAAATTGCGATGCATGAGGGTAGATATAGAAAAAGGAAGTAGCATGTTGGAGGTTTTTGGATGGGAAGTTTGAAAAGTTTTTATATGGGTTGATCAGTGCTGTTTGGAAGCTAAGGGTAAAGGGTTTCAGTAAATGTTTTGTAGCTTCCAATTCTAGCTTTATTCTTTTTGTTATGACTATGGCTATCTTAGGGGTTGCTATCGCTGAAGCATTAGACACTTTTTCAGTTGTGTTGCTATAATCTTGCACGTCGATTGGTTTTTTTGACACCCCTGACTAAGCCTTTATACCTCATTAATTCTAAACAATTCCCAATTCAATTCACCATTAAGCCAGTAAAATAAAATTCCAAATATCCATCCACCACTTGATTCAATTGAATCGCAGTGCCTCCAGCTGAGAGGCTGGGCCCTTCACACATTATTATTATTATTATTATTATGGTACAGGCAGCAAAAAAAGACGCAAATCTCAAGAATATCGCACTAAATGTAGTATCAAGAAAAGTGTACATAGCATGAGATGGAAATGATATAAACATAATTTTATATTGTATTGTAGCAACGACTGGCGACCCACTTATTTCTTGCGAGGATTAAAATTTTAACAAAAGAAAAGAGAGAAGAATGAAAAAGAAGAAAAAAATCTTAAAAATTCCTTTCCTTCTTTTCATTCTGGTGCTGTTAATGCCATTAGGCAATACTTTACCATTTTTCAAACTACACTATGCATATATCCGCCATGTTCTTAACGTAAAAAATTCATTATTTTCGCTTTTTCCTTCTTCATACTCTATTCATGTTCTTAAAAATTGCGAAAAAAGAAAGTTTTTCTTGCTACCGCATTTCTTTCACATTCTTAAAGTTAGGGGTGCAGTTAGGGAGGGTCTATAATGTGTCATGATTCATGACGAGATGAATGTAAGAACACAATGAGCTAGAGACGCTTTGAACACCCATGAAACTAAAATACACCCCTGGGTAGTGTAAAAGAAACTTTCTCGTCATGTAACATGCGTATTTTTTTGTTTAATTGACCTTAATTTTTCATCCCCAAAAAAGACGAAAGCAATAAGTATGGAAATTTGAGGAAAAAAGATTTCTTTCGAAATATGTCATGTTATGGCCACTTTGAGATTTAAATGCATCATTTATTGTGCTTAACGGCTGGTTAGCGTTTCATTTACTCTTGTTACCCATCCATTCATTGACGGATACAAAAAGATGGAATGTAAAATCGTCCATGGGATGATGCTTGTCGTGATTTATTTTCTGGTGAAATGCTCAAATTACCAACATTTTAACATTCATCCTTAAGCTTGGCATTATTTATTGTACGCCATTCTTATGCTTAAAAGAAAATTTTCGCAATTTACTTGACGCAGCGAACGAGATGAGTGTGGGAAATAAGGAGATGAGGGAAAGGCGAGAAATAAGGAACGAGATGGGAGAGGAAATTTAACGGACTTTAAAAAATTCTCATTTATTTGGTTGTGTATGATAAAAATTTCATTATTTTGGGGGCTGTTCACTTATAACGTCCAGGGGGGGGGGGGGGGGGTCAGCAAGAAAAGAACAACAGAAATTCCAGGAAATCCATTGTTCTTTTTTGAAAAATTACTGTTAATTTTGGACGTCATAAGTGAACGACCTCTTGGAGATATTTATACCGTGATCGATTGATTTAAAGTGCTAGGGGTGAAAATCCAATTTGTATGTTTGAAATAGGGGATGATATTGATAGATAGACATAATTCAGGTCGTTTTATAAACTGCATCTATTGCAGACACCCCTTCCTTCTCCACTGCCACTTTGAAAATTAATAAGTCAACTTTGATGGGATTCGAACTCATAAAATATAACAGATTTGCAGCTATCTGAATGCTAAAGATATAGATCGTTTTATATTTCATAAGTTCCTTCAAAGATTTTTTATTAAATCATTGGAACTTATCAATTAAATATAATAATATTGTAACAAAGTCATGACAAAGCTCTGGCTCTTGAAAGTTTTAATAAATATAATAATAATAATAATAATAATAATAAAAATAATAATCAGCGTAAAACCTACACAGCACAGCTTAGTTTCTTAAGATACTGCTAAGAGTAAGCTCCTATCCAAGACTTTGATAAACAAAAATGACTATAAACAGCTTCGGTCCATTGGAACTAAGATTATCAAACGAAAAACTATTTTATGGCTGATAGACAGCCCAAGGTGGCTCTATTTTGTAGCCTGTTCAACCTTACAGAGTTTTAAAGTCTTGCAGATTCCAGAACCCTCTTCTACTGCTTCATTTGTTGTGTCTTTTCTAAAATTTAGCATCTATCTTGCCTTAATCAATAACATTATAAGAATATTGTATCATTCAACTCAAAAATAATTCCATTTTTACTCAATCTACGATAGCTCATATTAGCTATTAGCTCATATCTCTCAGACAATTCGTCTATATCTCACAACAATCAACTCAAAGCATCCAAGTCACAAGTCATTTGCCTTGATAATCCAAAAAATTATTCATATCATAAACCACGGTCTGAATAAAAAGAAAAGCATAATTTAACGATAAGATGAGTAGATGCTTCATTGGATGTAGATCCTTAAATCTTTGATTACTTTAAAATTGCTTCACGTGCTTCCCCTCTCGCATCTTGGTAGCTGAAAATCTAAATTAAATCTTGGAAACATATAAGCATATTGAATTATTTCTCATACATCAATCAGACTCGATGTGAATAAGTGCAATTGAAACTTTTTCATGCTTTTAATTTTTCTTCTTCTTTGTTCTAACCATTTTTACCATTTCTCGTACTTTTACGACATGCATTATGTTCATAGAATATTAAAAGACTTTCCATAATGAAAATTTTCACGAATTTTACGAGTCTTTTTTTTTCGAGAAGTTGATATTAAATTTTTTTTGCTACTTGAATTTTAAATTTTTTTCTGATTCTTGTCTTGTTTCATCTTGAAGTGCTTTGGCTGTTATGAATTCTCATTACAGATTTTATTGGGAGCTAAACGGAGTAACAGTGAGGGGGGGGGGGGGTGGTTGGTAAGGCAATTATGATGGATAGACAGATAGAGGTAGGAAGGGCCTAGCTATTGGTAGCTTCTATAAAAATGCGTATATTGGGAGGATAAGGGGGGGGGGGGGGGGGGGGGTAGGGATTGGATGAATGAAAAATCACTAGTATTCAATGCTGGTCAATCAAATTCTGCAAAGCAAGGATTTGACCTCGACACCCTCCCTCACTCCTTCCTACACCCCTGCAAAGTAATATCTTGAAAATAAATTTTAAATCATGCTGTTTTGAGGGTTATGTATTTAAAATTATCATACAAACATCAATCAAACTTGTGGTCGGTTTTGCCGTCCATTGTACTTAAAATAAATTTTATTTATTCATTTATTCAACTCAGATCTGTAAGATTATGTGCTCCGTATACATTATTCGATCCTAACGTAATTTGTTTATTTTCAAAAATTCAGGTCTTGTTTACCTCCAGAATGAGTAACAAACCATGCATTTCATTTCACAAGACTCGTTCTATTCACCGTAACTAATCCTTTAAAACAACTCAAAGAGTTTTTCCTCTCTCCATACGTAAGCTTACTCTCGAGACATCCTGCCGGGTAGCAGAAACGCGTGACAACAAAATACCAAATACAATAAGTAAAACAGACAGTGGATGAACAATAAAAGTTTTTGCAAAAGGAAAACAACAAGATGTGAAATTGCGCTAAGGAAATTGTGGTTTTAATAATGGTTTTTGTTGCTTTTCAAATTATTATTATTAATATGCAAAAAAAAAGCTTTTTGATATGAGTTTTCAACTTTTTGTATTTTCTTCTCTCTTGTTTCTCCTGTTTTTCATGATAAAATGCTGCAATTTTAAATTTATAATGTTAAACCAATCCTTATTTCGTACGAACGATTCAAGGGAATGCATACTTTTTGGGTGGTTCTTTATCAAATCTGTAAGTCTTAGCTACTCTACTTTCTTTGCTGGCTGTACAGATCAATTGTGATTCATAACATCCCTTAGATGGCGACCAGAGCTAGCTTTATCACTTGGCCTCCCGTTTGTCAATTATCAATACAAAATGCAACACTGTCTCTGTCAACAGCTTCTTTCTAAGAGTTCTTAGGACACCATAGGTCTTAGCTACTCGTAGCTAAAAAAACTAGATGTTTCAGGCCATTGAATTTGGATTGATTGTGCATAATTGGTTTAAATAAGCGACCTCCACGGTCCCCAAACCTTTTACTTAATGTGACTTCATGCGTACAATCAATCTCATCAGTTTACATGCCTTGAACCTCATCACATCTAGTGAATATATCGTGAATAAATATATGACGGATAGTTTTATTTGCTCCTCTTTTGTGCATGTTCATCTCATATAAACATAGATATAGAATATGGATTTTGATTGTGCTGAAAGTATTTTTTGTTCATCCTCGTGTTATCAAAAAAAAAATATAAATTTTAGTTCATTTAAAAATAAAAGCAGAACAGAGAGCGTTTTAAATGTCTGACGAACAGATAAAATTGTTGCAGGAGTGCAGCATACGAGAACATATTCATACAATAGTTTTTCAATTTAATTCTGCTCCCTTCGAGTAATTGTAAGTATTTATGAATGAGAGAGACACATTTGTACTATTGTATTGCGGTCGTCGTTGCAATTTTACCCATTTACCCGAAAAATTAATTAAAAATAAGCTTTTCACAACTTTCGTCGTCTCACTTGTGTCTTCTTCTTGTTCTTATATTCTCATTTTATCACCACTACAAGTACTTCATTTATCTCAACCGTAATGTACATTATGTTTAAGAGTGCGCCATGACTATAATTAGTTTTTTTTCTGCTCATTCAGACTGCCAAGTACTCTCTATATATCAAATCATATGGATAGTAAGGCACACACGAGAAGAATACTTCATACATACTTGATGTGGTCATTTGCAAATATTCATGCAAAATTTATTTATGATTAATGTGGAGTCAGGATTGGAGTGATGATATTGAACAGTTGTCCGGGTTTTAAGCAGAGTAGAATCTTAGGTACCAAACTATTAGCTGTCGAGTTTAGTAAGACAAGAGCAATGCCTCTGTAGTCGAGCGGATAGCTAATTGCAATTTTGTAGCTCTCTCGTCATTGTCGACGTGGGTACGATTCTTATTAGAGGCTATTATTGGAGTTACATAGAATGTTGTCGCAATGACAAGGATTCAGTCAATGTTTATGACCTTTCAATTAACAAAAGGCAGTAGCACTAACCCAAAAGACACGTGGTGTAAAAATGGCTGTCAAAATAGCGTTCACGATTGAATAAACACGCACCACGCCGAATTTCATGGAAGTGAATACTTCAGAGCAATAGCATAGCTTTATAGGATTTTGGGTTAAGTTAAAAACTTACAAACTTTACTGCATCTACTGCTGATTTAAAGCTGTGCCCATCAGTGTATTATGTCTCGTGTCTAAGCAGCGTTTTGCTTGTGGATTCTACGTAATGTCCATTTTTTTCTCAGTAAACTCTAATAATAGTAAACACAAGTCGAAGCTAACCAGACTTAGAATAAAGCAAAAATCAACATCATTACACAATCAACAACTCTGATTCACATTCCCAAACTTTAACTTCAAGTTGCTTCCTTTGTGAATTTAGGGTACTTAACATTTCTCGGCTGAGCGATTTGAAGATATTTATCTCAAAAAGGTGGTGGAAAACAGACCCTTGGGAAATATTTGTAAATGAAATACTTTACACTCGCTCATGTGTACAATATGTGCCTGTAAATGTATGCATGAGGATTTTCTATTAACGTTACTTAATTATTATTATTATTATTTTTATTCTATGTTGCTTTAAAGACGACGACGACAAGAAAGCAGAAGGCGAAAGACCATAAATTCGCACGTTCTGTACACACATATAATATTTATAAAACATTTTCTCCTTCTTGCTTCTTTTTTGCGATGCTTGCTCTCATTTTAAAGACAATCCAATGGAGGTGGAGACATAGACTAAACATGGGATACAAGGATTTTTCATAAGCATTTGAAAATGATCCCTTTAGAAGTAAATTTATTACGAGGAAGCACCTGAGAATAAACACATAATTAGTTTCATACTAGCTGTTGTTGCATTATTTATTATTCCCAAATGTTTGTGTACCTACGTATGTCTATGCTTCATTATGCTCTATCTATGTATTCCATACATACAAAAATTAAATCTTTAATATGTTCACGTTATGATCTGGGTGAAGGAGCTTTTTAAGTAAGAGTAAATAGATTTTTGTTTTGGGAAAGCACACATAGAGATTAGAAGATGCTGATAGTTGGAAGGGATTTTGGATGGAAGTTCAGAGATAAAAGAGTAGTTTTTGAAGAGCTGGAGGCTTGCAGCTGAAGGCACTGCGATTCAATTTGTAAAGAATCTATTGAACCATACTCTTTAGACCTACCTTAGGTTGTAGTGGGATCCGAGCTCTGCACATTGCAAAGCCACGAGTACGTCTAAAGACCTGATGTACCCTCCAATGGAGCTGGTCACAATTCGTGTCCGCAAGCTTCCGTAAGGAAGGTATCCAGATGCTTTTATATCCTTGTATACCTAGCAAAGGAGGCATATTATATGCCAAAGACATCATTACTACACCCAACACACAAACCGAGTTCCGTAACTAGAACGGTGAAATGGAACAAGAGCTTTCAAAATTTGACATGGCCTGAGGAAACCCAGAACGTTTGGCACGGAAGGCCAACTCTTTACCATTATTCTATTCTTGCTGATCGCCCCCAGGGGGGCGTCATAAGCGAACGGCCATTAAAGGGAATGTAGTTTTCTATGAAAGCTTATCAACATTGAAATTATCCCGAAAATTCAAAAGATTATTTCAATTATCTTCTAGTCCATTTCAAAGGAACTCCTAAAATAACTTTTTTCATCCCCAAAAATGCTCAGACTCAGAACAATGAATAGGAAGTTCCGGATACCTTGAAACAATATTATTTCTATATTTTCATTTCATTTTCATTTTCTTGTCTGTGAATCTGTTGAAAGAATAGAATTTGTATTGTAACAATAGCTAGCTACATATGGATAACCATTGTATAATAGATAAAATAATAATAGAAAAAGAAGGGAAGAAACAAAAAAAATATTAAGTAAGATAAAAAGAGTTCATGTACACTATACATAGCTAGGGCAGTGGTGGAAAACCTTTTTTGTGCCAAAGAACACCTTGATGGTAAGCCATGACCAAAACAGCACGCAGCATAAGATTCGTAGGATTCCCAAATTTGTTTCGCGACAGATGGGTTCACCATCACTGAGCTAGGATATATACCAGTAGTCTTTATATCTCGCTAGATAGGAAATATAACAGCACAAAAAAAAAGAATGAGAAGAGGGAAAAAGAATGAATACAAAGCGAAATGAAAATAAAAAGCTTTAATCAATGGGATGCAATTAGCTCTAACTGGAACACACTCAGTAATAATATTGCTTAAAGGAATGGAAGGAAAATGTTTAAGTGGGCTAAATTGGGTGAGGATAAGAAGAAATATGAGAAGGACGAGAATAGTATGAGAGGAATGACTAGGGACGGAATGAAATCTTGTTACAATCACAGCACAGCAGTAGGTGCCCCATTTATAGGATAGACAAATGTATGCGCATACATACAAAACGTATAGATAAATGGATGTAGATCAATTAAGTTTATTGCATCACCAATTGATTGAAGTTTAGCTAGAACAATTAATTAACAGCTTTGTCTCTTATTTCTAATCATCATTTAGCATCTTTAGTGCCTTCTTCATCATTTTTCATTCTCACAATCATTAATTCATGAACAATTTTCATTTCATATGTCTTGCATGCCTGTTTGTGGTTGGAATTAATGTTTTTCAATGCCAAACGTACAACATAAAATTATTTCTAATTTTGTTGGGGTTGCTTATAAGTGATGTCGATTGTATTGAGGATTTAACATGTGTAGAAGTGTTTTCCTTGCTTCATCCTAAGATAATGACTTGATTATGAACTCAATAATTAAGTAAGGGTATATCCTTAGGGTTCGGAAAACCACTAACTGATTATCTACAGTTATCAACTTTTAGATTATCTACACAAAATCTACAGTTATCAACAGTTAGTAAACTGTAGATAATTTCTTTGAATGAAGAAAATCCGTTAAAAAAATTTGCAAAGTTTTGTAAACAAACAATTTTTGGAGACTTTTTTAATAAATTTATATATAGAATACACTTATTATACATGAAGAGAGCTCAAATGTCAACATTAGCTATTAAAAATCAACTTTTTGTTTATCGAATATTTTTAACGGTTATATGAAATTCAAATATTGTTCACATGTTTGTAAACAAAAAAAATTTGCGAAAATTTCTTAATTTTCAATTAAATCACCACACAAACGCTTTTAAAATACTGAATGAAGCCTAATGTCACTTTATTTGAACTGTTACATGCTGTTGCAGTCCTGATTTTAGCATTTCAACTCTTTTTTCAGTAAATTAATAACGTTTTTTTCCACTTTGAAAAAATTATCTACAGTTACTTATCTACAGTTACAAATTGTAGATAACTGTAGATAAGTGTTACTAACTGTTAATAACTGTAGATTTCCGAACCCTATATATCCTTAGTAAAAAAGTGTTGGATAGTCACAAGAAATCAAAAGCAGTCCCAAACTTAACCCTATTCTTTTGTTGTTAATTCATAAGATCAAGATCTTTGGATTTACAACCTTCGTAAGAAACCAGCACCAAGTCCTCCCCCCCCCCCCTACCTTCCACTAGAATCTAGCACCAAACAGACACTACACAAACTCTTAAACTAGATAATTCTTTTATACCCTCATGGATAGTCCCGAAATGCACAAGTCGGTTAATCGAATAGTAATCCAGCGTCAAGCTTTGATTTAAATCCAGCACTTTGCCAAAGTCATACCTGCTTGGTGCCGGATTTATTATTGATTAACTGATTTGTGCCATTCGAGTGTTTGACATCACTTATGAACGACCCCATTCATCTAATTAATTTTAATCTAATCTAATTTATATCTTTTTTTTCTCAATTTCTTTTCATACGAATGCAGACCTATAACAAGGAACTACAAATCATCACAATTTTCTGAAAGCGTTTCGCACTATTTTCGAGGGGGGCGCGCCCCGAGGTCACATTATTCTCCATCAAGTAATATGGAGTTTTTACGTGGTGTTTATGCGTTTATGCAAGTGAGTAGATCATCGGTGAGTGTCAATCTTTCAATTTACTAATCTACTAACCATATTTCTTTTTGTCTATTTTCCCTGAGACATATAAAGCGACGATGCAGTTAGATCCTTTTTGGCTTTAGAGCGAAAAAGATGTTTTGTATAATAAGCTGAATGAATTTTTGATTGAATTTATCACCTTGATGGCTAAATGATTGATGGGTGTAGGGGTAGGTTTGTGAGTTGAGTTGAAGTGATTTAGGAGTTTTTTTTTGTGGTTGATTTTCAGCATTTGAATTCAATCTTTGTATTTGTAAGAGGCAGGAAGAGCTTAATTACAACAAGATAATTTTTATCGACTCCTTTCTGACCTTTAAAATGAACAGTTTAGTCCTGGGATTGGATATAACTGTGAAAACCTAACTCAATCTCTCATTTGGTCATCAAAATTTATCACAAAAGCATTAAGTATTTTTTGGATTTTTTATTTTATTTTAAAATTATTTAAATAATGCACAATCAAGCGTCAGGGATTCTAAGAAATTCTGATTATTTTGATTTAAGTCAAATATTGAAAATCAAGAATTTTTTGGTGTCTGACTTTTGACTCAAGAGTTTTAAGTTTAGATCAGAGTTGTCCAAACGATGTGTCACGGCACTAGTGTGTTCCGTAAATTTTTTTAGAATTAACACAGGCTGCATGCTGTGTGCCGTGGCTCAAAAAGTTTGGAAAACATTGGTATAGATTGTTTAAGAGGTTCCAATCAGCTTGCTGGATTGTTGGTATAAAGATTTGTGTCTTGGACAGTATTTCTCAAGCTTTTCACTTCTTGGAACTTTAAATCTTCTATTCTTCTTTAGCGACACAGTGGTTGCCTTTACTCTAGTGCTGTCAGGAGCATAGTTTGAGAAGCACTGGTCTAGGTGCATAAAAATAAATAAGATTAGGAATAATCCAAGGAATACCTGGATTGTATGTGCTGATAAGGACCCTAGAGTCCTTAATATCCTTAACTGGCAGCAGGCTAGAAGGATAGGACAGTCTTTAGAAGATCTCTGAACGCAACAATAGGCCCACGTGCGCCCCAGCCAAGGAAGAGAAGAAAAAGAAGAGGAATAATCCAAAGGGAAAATAATATGAACCTCTTTCCATCCATAAACCACTAAATGTCCGTACTTAAGGTCAACACCAACGCCAACACACCTTCCGAAAATTTCCTTTTCTTTCTCTTTAAGCAAATTTACCTTCATCAATTTTTCACCAAAAGTGTACGAAAAGAAATTTAATTTATCTCGAAGCAAAATCTTTCCATCAAATTACATGTTTTTTTTCCTTCCTTCTTTGATTCAAACAAAACCTGTGCATTGTGATGAAAACATGTGATTCTGACAGCAATTGTCAGATAAGAAACAAGAATTTTTATATTTCGCTTTTCTTCAAGTTGTTTCCTTACAAATATGTACAAAAATTATGGTGAACACGTGGAGTTGGGAAAGTTGGTGGATGGTGGATTTTTGGTGAAGGTTGAATTCTTTTTGTGCGTTTTTAGGGGATTAATTAGGTAGTGATGAGGCAGTTTTCAGCCCAAAATCCCTACCTTGGCTTCAATTTTGTGTTCTTTGCTTCAAAAAAGAATTTATTTTGTGACAATAAATGAGATAGTGTCCAAAAACCAAGGTTTTATATAGACTTCTTCTGAAAATGTCCTAAAATAAGCTTTTAAGATCACACATGAAGTTCTATTCACCAAATGTTAGATTTTGAATGCCAAAAAGGGCAGAGTTTGATTTATTTTCTAGGCAATAATCCTGGGCCGGGTTTCTAAGGCTCCCTGGAGCATTCTACCATAGTCTCAGACTAATTTTATTTTTATCCCATATTGTAGTACATCAAAATTAATTTATGTCCGGGTAGACCTGAAAACCGGTCCCAGATGTCAATGGAGACTGATTTTAAGGATTACTTGTGGCGCCATCAAACTTTATGTTTCCCCTAAGGCTACTCAAAGCTTGAATATCAATCTACTATACATTAGAGTAAAGATATAAATTCATGTACATCCTAAGGCTACTCAAGGCTTCTAGACTTGTAACTTAATTTTTTGATTGTGTTTATGTGACTAAGCTTTGTGCCCAAAGGAGTGCTAGTAGCTATCCTAAGATGAGTACCCATATAAAGAGACATGGGGTGATTAGGTTTGAGTAAACCTTTGACTAGCCTGATAATAAGTCAAATTAACAGTTAAAACACATCCAACAAAGTCATCCTATCCCATTGGAACCTCCGACAATCAATCTGTTGAGCTATTGAGTTATTAAAAAAAATTATCATTTCTTATTTATTTCCAACACATTTATTTTTATTATTAGCCATTATTATTTCATAATTATCATCATAATCCTATTTAGTACAGGTTAAAAAAAATTAAAGAAGATATGAAAAGGAAGCAGGAAAAAAATGTTAATTCAATTTCCTTTTCATTCTCTTCTTTTTTATTATTATTATCATCTAATTATAATTTTTAATTAAAAATAAAATTTACAATGAAAATGTGGATGTCTAATAGATTTTTTTCATCTCTTCTTCTTTTATTTTGCCTTTCCCTTTTTTTAAACGCTACCCCATCTCCCTTTTCCCTTTTTAAAACCTCAATTAAATTATCCTCATTATTATTTTGTTCGCTGCCTTCACTTTATCCACCATTGCACATCTATAATGAATATAAATTTCATTATCCTCTTACTTCACATGACGATGATGATTATAAAAAATTATAATAATGATGCCATCACTATGAATGAAGATAAATCATGTGAAAATTGATTCAGCGGTTTTTCGTTTACATACAAATGCAACTGTAATCTTACTCGTAACGTTCTCTATTGCTGTTACAACGCGACAGTACGTAGGAAATCCAATCGATTGTGTTCATACAAGGTAAGTCTCGTGTGTGAGCTTTATTGTTTTAGATTTTTCATTCAACAATGATGCTGTGTAGGGGCGTATGCTGACAACTTTTTGTATTGGCGGAGATAGTTAAGGGGGTTTTGGGATTTTTCGACCAAAAACTCTTGTAAATTGAAGAATTTTTTCCAAATTTTACCCCTAAAATCATCCCTGGGGGTCGTTCATTTATGACGTACGAAATTAACGGTCATTTTTCAAAAAAGAACAATGGATTTCCAGGATTTTCTATTGTTCTTTTCTTGCTGACCCCCCCCCCCCCCCCCCTCTGGACGTCATAAGTAAACAGCCCCCTGGCTACGCCCCTGATTCTGTGATATCATAACAATGTGATGAAGATTTAGAAGGGAGGATCTACGATATCTTACATATCAAAGATTCTATCTTCAATTCTAGGTCATAAGTGATCATGTCTAGGGGTTCTACGATCAAGATTATTCCTAAGAATTCCGTTCTCGTTTCTGATTCACGAAATCACACTGCAACGGGAATTCTAGAAACCCCAATCACGTCTAGTTGAAAGCTCGTTCTCGGATAGTTCAAGTCGGTTAATCAATCAGAAGTCCGACGCCAAGCCAGCGTGGCTATAGCTAAAGCTGGATTCAATTTAAATATAACTCCACGCCTGTGGCTTTGCGACAGATTTCTAATCGCTTAACCTACTAGTGACATGAAGCTGAATTTAAATCGAATCTAGCTCTAGCTAGAGCCACGCCTGTGGCTTTGTGTCAGATTTCTGATCGATTCACCGACTTGTGCTTCCCGATTTAGTTTGAAGTTTCGGATCTAAATGTGTCTCGATTCTTGAGTAAACAAGGATATAATCAAGGGTGCGAAACTGATACTTAAAACATAAGATTTTGATCAATTTTGTTCATTTTTGATAGTTTTAGATCATTTTTGTCTATTTGATCAGTTCTGCAACCTTGGACATACTAGCATCTGTATGACTTTCTTCCTGCGTCTTACGCACTTGAACTGTCCATACTCAATAAACCTTCATGCAAATAACTTTTCTTATCAACCTTAAATAATAAATATTTCAAAATAAATCTTTCAATTCCTTCAAAACCAAACTTTCCTGTTTATCACACATGATCCAGATCCGTACGAAAAGTCACAAATCTCATCTTCACAGATAAAATGAGCTTGAAATAAAAAAGAAAAAGTTTTTCCGAAGACACAATTTCAGATTTTTCTTTCTCAATCTCGTCTCGACAAATCACTTTTTCATCTAAATCCTATAAGATGGCGTAAGAAACAATCAAGAGAAGAGGAAAAAGAAAGAAAAATCTCTGCTGTGCTGAAAAAAAAAAGTCTGATTTTCATTTTCATATTTTTTCCTCATCGTCAAATCGCTCCAAAAAAAACAAAGTTGTACGAGCGAGTGAGATGGAAATACGTACACAAAGATCTGATATAATACATTTTCTGTGTTCGGTTGTGGGAACAAGAAACGAGAAAATTTTTTTTTTCGTCAGTGTCATAAATTTATGAAATGTTATGAGTTTTTTAGCACCGTAGACAATGTCGTCACGGTAAATCATATTGTGTGGCACACGATCAAACTTATTACGCTTTTCATTGCCATGGAATGATGAAGAAATTTCTCATTATCGTAACTCATTTTTCTCTTCTTACTCTCTCTCTTGTTATCACATACTGAATTTTTCTATTCATTTGTCATTTTCACTATCTATCCTTAACTTATCTTACAGAGACATACCGGAAGATGTTCTTAATACTTATTGTTGGATACATTCCACATATACTGTAGTAGATGCATTTATGAAAAAGCAAGGTGAACAGGTGCCGTTTCCAGGAGTTGATAATTCACTTGCGCGAGGTCAACTAACAATTAAACATACCAAGTATTACCAATGGGTGGCGTTTACACTATTTTTTCAAGTAAGTGACAACTTTTTTTTGTGATATTAAAAATTTTTTGGGGGTCATAAGGAGATGAGTTGATGCTGTGTATAACTATTTCCAATGTTTTTGCAAGAATTACAATTTTTTTTTTGTTTTCGTGGCTTGTGTGAAGTTAGACTGGGTGAAAAAATGGGGATCTCTAGTCATTACTTACTAATATTGACTCTGGTAATGTAACTAGTATTGCACTTTGTATTGATTCTGGTAGTGTCACTAGTATTGAACCTAGTATTGACCACTAGTATTGAACCTAGTATTGACCACTAGTATTGACCAATAGGATTGACAACTAGTATTAATTCTAGTAATATGACCAGTATATCCTAGTAAAGTCACTATTATTGACCCTAGTAGGGTCACTAATATTGACCACTAGTATTGTGCCTAGTAATGTCACTAGTATTGCAAAATATATATTTTTCCTATTCAGTAATCACTAGCTTAAAGTATTAAGTCCTTGATAGAGATGAAACTAGTTAAAGTTATTAAATCTCAGAGTCTTCTGCCAACTTCACACAAGTCTACAAAACCCAAAGCGAAACAAGGAAAACATCATCATCTGCTCACTTCTATGGCCACCTCCATAATATTTCTATTTTTATCTGACCATGTTCCCTCTGCATGAAATTGATCATTTATTCATTGTGTATGAATATTTGATCTTTTGCAGATGTTCAATTTTTATGATACAGAAATTAGTATCAATCATCATCGTTGTAATACCTATACAGCTATTTTTTATTAAGAATATTTTATTTCTATTATAATTTATAAAGTATAAAAATTTATTATTAAACAATTTATTTATTGGAAAATGCTAAGTGGGTATTTAAGTGAAAAATAAGGCATTCACAGCATCTTCCGTATCACATTTTGCTGCTTTATTGTTACTATGATGGTAAACAATATTTTATGAAAATTTAAATGATTTCTTATCGTAGCTTGACTATGAAAATTGAGAAATCGTGTATAGTTTCCGGGACATAGACTTTGACAAGTCAAGAGGAAAAAGTGCTGGATATTTTCCACTTGTATGGATACTAGAAGGGATGGAATCGTTATTTTCACGTGAAAAGTAAAATTCAAGTTTTTTAAGCTTATTAACTTAATAAAAATTTTATAATTTTGAAATAATTTTAAAAAAATTTGAAATGGTTTTAAAAAATTTGAAATAATTTTAAAAATCTTGAAATAATTTTAAAAAATTTGAAATAAGTTTAAAACATTACAAATAATTTAAAAAAATTTGAAATAATTTTAAAAAATTTGAAATAATTTTAAAAAATTTGAAACAATTTTAAAAAAATTGAAATAATTTTAAAAAAATTTGAAATAATTTTTGAAATATTTGAAAAAATCTAAAATAGTTGAAATAATTTTAAAAAATTTAAGCTACACTCCAGCAACATTAATCCAGCACAACAGACCCGGAAAACTATATTTAATTCTCACAATAATTTCAGTGTCTGTGTTTCTTTGATTCAATCCAACCAGCCAATTTTAATGAATTTATTGTAATTTTTAATGGATATCAAGCAGAGTTTACATCAATAAACTTGTTTACATCAAGACACCACTTAAAAGCGTAATCTTATAGCATATCTGAAACGGCGAGTAATTTCAGAAAAAAATAAGATTTATTATTTCATTGCAAATTGTTGAAAGAATGAAGAAAAAAAAGAAAAATAAGTGAGAACAAACTCAGTTTTCATGAAATAAAGAAAAATTATAATTTCTTTGCTCTTTCGTTTTTGATTATTCGTCTTACTCTTGTTATTATTTTATGTTCTTTGGGTTGAAATAATTTATTGCTTACTTACTTATATATACTTTATTGTAGCTATTATTTTTGCAAAAGATTAATGAGGATTTGAAATCATTTTTTTGTATTGCAGTTGCAATTTGAATTATTTCAAAAAAATGTAACAATTTAAATAAACATAAAGTGGTGTAATTTTTGATTGGGATTTGAACCCATGTCATATCTCTTGAATGAGAAAATTGTGAATATTAAGCAGCTGAGTAATCGGTCACAAACAGTTTTTCTTGGATATTCACAACTTTGCATATAGTTTATTCAATATGCATCTCATATTAATTCAATATAATTCTAGTATGATACTACAGACCTTAAAGTTTACTTGAATTTCGATATGAATCTTGGTGCCGGATTTCTGATCTCTTAACCGACGTGTGCCATTCAATAATGTACAATTAGTGTATAGAGTTAAAATGTGTCAGACAAGTGAGTAAGTAAGTAATGCGCTAACCTCACATATCATCGTTGCATCCCTTAACTTCCTAACGAGAGCGCTTGAAATTATTCTCGTTGGTATTATTATTATTATTTTTATAATGCTGTTGATTCCATTATTAATATTTCGACATCACAAACAAATAACGATACAAAAAAACACACAGAAAATATTCAGTAAAATGCAACTCATTGCCGTTACATGCAGATTTAATCCCTTTTCATCGTACATTCAATTATATTGCACAACTTACTAGTTATGAAGATTTAATAAAAAGTTTTTTTTTTATATTTTGTTGCGGTATTTGTGGACGATAAACGAAATGAGAGAGTAAAAGGAAAGAAAACAATTAAAAGTTGGAGCTCGAATTAAAGTTTTATGTTTGAATTTCAGGAAAAGGTGAGAATTTCATATTGCTAAAGCAGTGGTGTCAAACCTTTTTGTGGCACGGCCCACTTTTTTGTGGCACATATTCCAAATTCACTCTGGTGTGCCGCGGTACACGAGTTGGCCAACACTGTGCTAGAGTAATTAATGTCTGCAAAGGATGGGAAACGTGAAAGGCAAAAGATGCCGTTGTTAAGAGCTGCAATAAGTTTATAAATTAGAAAAATAATTCTTCAAGATCTAATGATGGAGCCAAAAGGTCTGAGACATCCGATCACCCTCATTATATTTTTTCCCACCTAAATCCATAACCTGCATTCAAAATTAACCAATAGTTCTGCTCCAAAAAACACAAATTTCACCAAGAATCCATCAATCCTCTCATTAAGTATTTACAACTAGAAAAAAATCTTTGAAGAACCAGATAGTTGAGATGTGATTTCATCGCCTCATAAAACGCTCTCACTCACTCCCTCTTTCACAATTCTCTCTTTTTGCTTCTTTCAAAAACATATAAAAACCTAATGATGTTATTAAAAATCATCAGCATCTTTCATCTAAACGGTACGAATGAGTGAGAACAAATTCATCTAAGGAGAGTGTGATAGGGCGAGTAAAAAATCTACCAAAAAATAAAATTTTCTTCATCTTTTTCGCATAAGTCATAAAAATAATACAAAAATTGTTTTTCATACACTTTTTTTGGGGGGGAAAATAAAAAGAAAAATTCGGTCAGAACTGTTTTAGATTATTATTATTATTTTAAGGAAGCAAGTGTGCATAATTTCTTTCGGATATATATTTTTAAGATGGGGTTCTGTATTTTGCTATGAGCATTAAAAGTTAGACTAAATGAGGAAAGGATTGAAAATTGATTGGAATCAATAAAAAAAAGTTCTTTTTTGTGCTTCTTGGAAATTGGTTTTACGATTATTACGGGTGTTTGGGATTGTTTCTTAATCTTTCGAGTTAAAAATAAATTAGCTTTGAATTTTAATGCCACGGATTTGATTTATTGCTAATTATTGTGAAAGACTCATCAGCAATCTGGAATAGCTTAACTTAATTGAGAATTATACCGAATAACACAAGTCGGTTAATCGATCAGGAATACGGCACCGAGCTGATGTGACTCTGGCATGTTGCTAGATTTAAATCGAATCCAGCATCATGCCAGAGTTATACCCGCTTGGTGCAGGATTTCTATTCGATTAACCAACTTGTGATATTCAGTGATGGGCAAACAATGTGTTGCGGCACTAGAAAATTTGAGAAATTTTACGATCTGTAAGCTGGTGCTTAGCTGAACACCTAGATGTACCTTGGTCAAACTATGCAACTTCAGATTCAATGCTGCTGCCTTCAAGGGACCGGTTGCCTTACGATTTTAAGGTTGAGTCGTTGGCAAAAATAACACACAACTTTAAAAATAGGATCACCAGGCTGAAATGAAGTTATATTCGATGTGAATTCGGGTATTGTGGTCAATACTCAAAGAACTACAGAGCATTCAGCCTTAGATTTATTCATAGATATTGTAGTAGAATCCAGCTAGACAACTAAATTGCTATTTTCATTGTAAAGTTATGCTAGCGACTGTAAAATAAATTTAAGCCAATTCAGTGAAGTCAGGAATTGAATTGTTATCAAACCTATAAATAGGATTCAAACCAGAAGTTCTTTACAGCAGTGGTTGCCAACCTTTTTTGTGCGACGGCACACTTGAGGGTCAGCCATGATCAAAACCGCACACAGCATATGGTTTCTGGATATCTCAAATTTTTCACGGCACATTGGTTGACCATCACTGCTTTACAGTATGTTATTAGCTTCATGCCTTCTTCCTTGTGACATGTTGTTATATCATCCTCAATAGATGCATATTAGCTGTCATTAGCAGTCTGCATCTTACAACAAATCCCAATTTACAATATTCTATTCCAAAATCACAAAATTAACCCATAAAACTAGAACAAATCTATTGTAAAAGCATAACTAGAGCAGTAGAGCATCAAATGTCCAAAAAAACAGATTTCATAACATCCAAAAAATAGCCTCTCGAGCGATCAAATCAATCCAATCAATAAAACATATTGACAATAACCAAATATCTCCACTTTATGTATACTGACCAACACCTTCACACATGCATAAAAAGTTTCCAACTAGAATAAAAGAAAAAAAAAAATTGTGAAATAACACAAGGGAAACACAAAACACACCACTGTGCTGTATCATACGTCAACAAAATTTACCTTGAACTATTTTTTTTTCGCTCCTATTAAAAGTGAATGAACACGAAAAAAAATAGAATTTGTGTGTCTGTGCTTACGCCAGCATGCACATCTGAAAAATAATATGACTATGAATATGTTTCGCTCTCTATGATTTCATTTATATACAGTGGAAAATGATTTCATTGAATTTCACTGACTTTTCTTCGTATTTTTTTGAGTCATATTTTTAGAGGCAAAAAAAAATAAAATAAAATGTGAGATGATTTTGGAGGCCGCAAAGTGATTAAATATGCGTTGAGAGAATGTCATTATAGATTCATAAATCTGGACCCACATGAACTGCGACATTTTTGGGTGGAAAAGAATTAATTTTGACTTTAATGAACCTGAACGAAGAATTAAGTTTCAAAATTTTTTCAAATTTTCTCGTCCGTCAAAAAATAACATTTTTAGCAATGTTGTCGTGTAAGTAGTAAAATTAAGTGAATAACAAATTTCCGGCTCCCTCCTATAAAATGACAATAATAAATTTCGAAATGATATCAAAATGTAAATTAAGAATCTAGTTACTGACTCTTGGGGTTGTTCATAAATGACGTCAATCTAAAATGTCTGAGTTTTTAACAGGGGGTTCGGAATCAAGGAAACTTAACATTGAGGGGGGTTTGAACCTCTACAACCCCCTCATTCTGGCAAAGACTAAGTCCTCAACACCCCAAAGCATAAGATGAAAGAACCAAAACATCCCTAGACACTCAAAACCTCTCAACTGCCCTTAAAATCAACCATCACTTCCCCACGACCCCCAAAGACATGTTCCAACATTTAACAAATCTTTTTCAATTTAATTTGATGCGGAAATTATGTAAATTCTCTCACAATCTTCTCATCGTTATCGCCTAATTTCAAACATTCTAAAATCAAAGACAACGTCGACGTAAGAAAAAAAATGCATCAAATTGGCCATTAATTAGGTTTATAACCCAATAGGATACAATTTCTGCTGATGATCACGTTAATGATGACAAAAACGTGTATATTTGGCTTTATTTATAGAACTTTTCTTTTCTTTTCACTCAATAAATATTTTACACATCTTCATTCGTTGTTGGCTCTGACGACAAAAAAAAAATCCCGAAATTGAGTATCTGATGGAACATGTGATGGGGAACAGGAGAAGAAATATATTCACATTTTTTTTTTTTTGGTGGTTGAGTGTCAAATGATCCCGGTGGGAATATTTTGTGATTATTTTTGGATATTTTATTTTTGGAGGAATTTATTAGGTTGGTGGGAGGGGGTTCATTGCCAAGGTATGATAATAGAATTCTGAAAGTTGGAATTTAACAGAAAGCGAATATAATTTTTGGCTAGTGCTGGTCAGAAAAATTCTTGCTGTATCTTTATCTTTAACTTTCATATTCATCGCATCTTCTGTTATTTTGAGGGTCATGCTCCTCTGCTATTTGTCATGCTACTCTATGCTTCTATATGTTGGTACCAACAATACTCTAAGGAAGTCCGGGTCTTGGTCTCAACATGTCTCTATACTAAATTAAAGAAATGACACAAAGGCTTGTTTTTTCGTTAAATAAGATTCAATATACATAGATTAAATAGACATGTTGAGTCTCGAACTTAGGATTGACAGCTTAAAATTGAAGTATAAAATGTTGTCGTGTGGATATGGCTCGAAGAACATATCTGTAGTAGATAGTCCTGAGCACAGGGCTCGCGTTGAAACTAGTTATATGTGTATGTCGGATAGCCGAAGTGAGATAAGTACCTCGGTGATCGAGGAGCAGGGATCTCTGATCGAGTGGTCAGAGATCGTCTCTTTTGAGGTCATGGGTTTGATTCCCATCGTATACACATATGGCAGTTATAGGGAGATCTACAGTAGCAGTCTATCAAACTACTAATTCAAATCGACAAAATCTTACCTCAATTTAGATACCTTAAGACTAAATACACATTGAATATGATACTCATAAGTGGAGAAGGGTAGCAAATGAAGTTGGGGGTCGTTGACTTATGACGTCCATCAAAAAACCTGATTTTAAAATCGTCAATATAACCAAACCGCTAATTTATAATCCCCATTGAGTCGATCAAACAAAACATTTTCTATTATGTATAAAAAAAACAAAAAGGATGAGCGAGACATAGACCTAATATTTCGGTATCATGTCTATTTATTGCATTATTGAAATGGTGTCGTAGCAGGTGTTATATCGTTTGTTGAAAAATAGCCTCAATTTTCAATGATTTATAAATAGATTAAAACAAAATACGATAATGCACAACTATATATTTAAAATTTCGGTTGCCAAGCAGTAGCAAAGTATATGTATGATGATTTACAACACAAAAGGCAGATGTTGCGCATCAACAAACATTAAACGGTAATACGATAGGCCCAAAAGCCATAAAAAAGAGTAAAAGATCAACACAAAAAAGTAAAAAAAGAACATCAAAGTTCAGACATTTACTCAGCAAAACGTCAAGGCATTCATCATATTTTATGAGATTACTAGTTTTTTTTATTGTTACGGAATTAATTTTCCGACAACAAGTTCTTTCTTCTACTTGATACATTCGCTCGTTCCTCGTCTCATTTTCATTGTAAAACATGCAAATCTCTTCGAAAATGAAACGATTTTTTATGACCCTAATTTTCTTGATGGCTTTTTAGTAACAAAAATAATTTTTTTCTTGGGGATCATTAAGTTATTTTGTCACCAATTGATCCACTTTATGAGTTTTAATTTTTTTCCATTTTGAAAGAATTTTCCAACATCTGAGAAGGTCTAAGTTGCCCCTTACCTTCTCTAAAAGTGACACATAACTAAGTTGATCAGTTTGTTGTGTGACCCACGTGTTTCCTAATTTTTTTGGGGGGAATTAAAACAAATCAAGCCCATTTTATTTTTAAAAAATGAAAATACAAGAGAACTGTCCTCTGAAGAACCAAGCAAATGGTCAGCCTACACATAACTAGTCATCGACCCCATTTCTATCGTAAAACGTTCACTAGACATTAAAAAGTGTCAAATTTATGTTGACAAGCAAACAATCTCGTTCATATTTCCTTATTTGCGATGAAATAAAAATCAAAAGAAATAATTTTTTTATTATTACACAATCAGCATTAAGCATCATAAGGAAGTTCTCCAGATTTTTTTTAAAAGCTCAGCAGCATGTAATAAAAAATAAATTTCGCATCTTTCACATAAAGAAAAGCGCAGTGAACTCATTAAATATTAAACAAAAGTATTGAGGAAGTGGGACTGTAAACGAGATAAAAAAATATTTTACTTCATTTTATGAATTTTGTAGTGTTTTTTTGTAGCACTGTTTTTTGTGGGAAAGTTGGTTGTATGGGGGTCAAGATGATGTGCTGAGTGATGATGTTGCTTATTTTTTTGATAACAAGGATAGCTCTTAAACTCTTTAGACTACATTTGATACTAGATTTGATACTATAGACTACATAGACTCAAACTGGGTAACAGAGCCAGCCAAACTAGGTGACAGAGCCAGCAACAGAGTCAGATGGAAAGCCTTTTGTTGTAACCTAAGCAGGGGCGAAGCTAGAAATTTTTTAAGGGGGGGCCCATTTTCGAAAATTAAAAAACCGTTATTTTATATCGTTAAATCTATATTCATTCTTCATAAGTTTAAATATTTAATTCATTATTCATACATTAAATTTAATTTTTCGTGCTGATTTTGATATTTCTTTCATCATTTCCTCTACATTAACTGGTTCTTCTCTATAAATACTTAATAAAACAATTATCAGATTTTCGTGGGGGGGGGGCGGGCCCCCCTGGCTACACCCCTGAACCTAAGCTCAACATAAGAACATGGTTACAGTAAGTAAGTAAGTCTACATAGACATTTCTAGACACTCAAACCAAAACAAATTCTTTGAAAAACTGAACCTCTGGTCTTTTTTTTTAAATTCAGTCCCTATTGTGACTTGTAACTGACCTTTTCTTTGATTGAAAATTATAATTTCGAATAGAGTAGAATTAACGTCTTACCTATCGCATTTAAGGGCTCTAAGGTGAAGAGTGGAGGGTCTGAAAATCCAATTATTTTTATATCTAATAAATGACCGGCTTCTAGCCACAATCAAAAGTGTGCAACTGATAAATTACATTTTGAACCTTTTTGGTCATTTTTTGATAATTTCATCAGTACCGCACCCTTGGCTACAATATGTCTTTAAATAACTAGTGTCAGTTAAGTTTTGTGATATCTACATGATAATTTTCCATCCACATAATCTGCTTATTTATTAGTCCTGTCATGAATGTCATGTGGGTTTTATAGCAAATACAAACATTCAGATAACATCACTAATTGTTTATCAAGCAATTTAGATGCTTATTTATACCAAATTCCTAATACTTTAATAATAATCCTCAGCACAGTAATTTCCCCAACTTAATCTGTTTATATTGACATGTCACACAATCTTCATTCCCCTCAAAAATCATCCATAAAACTAACAACACATCCCGCTGTCATCACAGTTCTAAAATAATCCAAAATCACCTATAAAAGTTAACATCTCTATGAGAAGTCTACACGTCGTAATCTTCAAATAAAGCTTCAACCATAAACTTGAAATTAAATTCCAATTAAATTTACAATTTGACAGTATGTCAACAGCAACAAATGCGCGATAACTGGCAATGATTTTTCCCCAACTTCTCCTCTCCACATTTCATGTGAAAAAAAAATATAAGAAAATGTTTTTTTTTTTGTCAGAATTTTCATTTGCAACGTGACACATTTTCGACTTCATATAAAACTGTCAGCATTGAATTTTTGGCAGCAAGCAGCATATGTAGCACAATAAATTATGTAAGAAATGTATATCTATAATATAATAAATATATATGTGAATAAAATTAAGTAAATGTTAGGGAGGTATATTGAGTGGTATTGAATGATTAAGCTTTGAAGTGTCTAGTATGTTGTGAAAAATGAATATTTTCTTTCCTATGCGATTGATATAAAACAGTTCTAAAAATTAATTCGATCATAAATCTCATATTGGCAATATTTTAGAATTTTTTGAATGTGTTGGTGTCCTGGAATGTGGATATTGTAGATGTAGTTGAGGTTTTGGGGTTAGAATGGAACTTGATGCATCAAAGTTGTGTATGTGCGGTATCAAAATCTTTTATTTGGCCCTTAAGATTAGTGTTAATGACCCCGAGATCAATTATCTATTTTATCCCTCGATATGTTCTAGGTTTAATCCAATACTCAATATTTAAAATCTTTTGAGTTTTTATTTAAAGTATCAAGCAGTTTTGTCCAAATTTTATTTAACACGGCACACATAAAGGGTAATCCATGATCAAAGTCACACACAGCTGTGCACAGCAGGCGGCTATCCTCATTTCCAAAAAATTGCTATGGCACACAGTTTAGACAAGACTGGTATAAACGAAGAAAATCCTAAAAATACCTCGGAGAAATGTGATTTTGGGATGAAACAGGGATGTTTCTGTGATCTTTTATTAAGTTAATCTTAGCGATTGATCTTATTCTTCTAATTAGAATGATACTTACTTACTTCCTTGGCGCACGTGGGCCCATTGCCGAGCTTAGAGATCGTCTGAAGAAAGCTCTATCCTTAGAAACCTTCTGCCAGTTCAGAATATTAAGGACTCTAGCGTCCTTAATAAATTAGAATGATACTCTTGAGCATATCCTTTGTATCGGTAGAGTAAGGTGATATTCAAGAGACTTGCAGACTCTAGACTTGGATCAGCATCGATTCCAGTATGTGAAAATAAAAGCCACAAAAGAGCCATCATAGTGCTGAACAATCTCTAGTTTATACCCAAGCTAGCTCCACGTCAACCTAATTGACCAGTTTCAAACCTTAATTGATCATAAATTCAGTCCGAATTTCTCTCAACCCCCAACAATTGTGTGCTACATGGGTGCGAATGATTTTATTATTTATCCATATTTTTTTTGCAACATGGCTCAATTTTTTGTGATTTGATTCCATAATTCTAATGACATCTAATAACAATAATGGTAACAATTTATTCGAGGCCATACAATATGAAAAATTGACCATTTTTTGTGTCAAACATTATTGAGCATTATAGTAATGACGGTGTAACTTTTATTGTGAGCCAGTCTATCCAATATATAACATCACATCCATTATTAATTTATTGAAATTCCATTCGATGCGACTCATAAAAAGTTTTTATTTTTTTCATTTCCAAAAACATGTATATTGACATAATAACGATATCAGCAGTATCATCAGCAGAGAGTAACACAGTATCATAATACGATATGAAAACATATTTGTATGCTGCAATATGTATACACTTTTGGAGCACAAATATAATAGTGTAATCTAGCATGAATAATAAAAGAACTTAATATATACAAACACTAGACTTTAGTCACTACGGCAAAAATAAAAATTTGAATTACTATAAAATAAATGAGCGGAATGTATAATAAATAAAATATAGGGTATGGGGATGGATTAAGTGACTGATTGTCAAGGGGAACATTTTGAGAATGGGATTCGAGAAAATCCTTTTGAGTAATCTTCATCATATTCTACACTTTTTCGTGTCTACATGGAAACTGAAGTCTGTCTGTAGCAAATAATAATTATTCTAATTTAAATGCAAATTGATTCATGCACATTCTTTTTGGCTTAGCTCTTTCATTGGCTTTGATATTCTTTTGGAGCATGATCTTGGGGAGTGTGAGGGGAATTGGCTTTTAAATTGTCTATTATTCTTCATATAAGTTGGAAATGATTGTAAGTCAGGAGGTTGTCTTTTGATGTTTTTTGGCGTTCAATTGGGGTTGTGCAGATTCGATAAATCTCTCCAGAAAAGGTTTTAAGATCAACAGGTCAATCAGGTAACTTAAAGATAAGTCTTCCCTGCGAAAACCCTGTTCTAAAATTTCTGGCAACCTTATTGACTATAGCTGAAAATTTTGACAATTTTCAGCCCGAAAAATATCTTAACCTAGATTGCACAAGTCAGTTAACTGATCAGATATCCGATACCAAGCCCGTGTGACTCTGGTATGGTGCTTTGATTTAAATCCAGCTAGAAAGGGGTCATTCACTTAAGACGTCCGTCAAAAAAGCATAACCGTTTCAAAATTTATATGGAAAAAATTCCCTTTGGGTGAGCTGTCATGAAATTTAAGCCCCCCCCTCCCCTCCTAAAGTCCCAAATCTCGGACGTGATAAATGAACGACCCCATATCTTGAACTGAAACCAGGGCTGCGATACAGGTAAGAACCGTACAATTTCTTGATAATTTATGATGTTTTTCTAATAAAACCAGACAAATTCTAATAAACCTCACAACTTATCAAGGAATTGTACGGTTCTCATCTGTGCACAGGTGCCTGTATCGCAACCCCGCCTGAAACTAAGATTCTAGAGACCAAAAGACAAACCTAGGTTATGTATAAGTATCATATAGAACGATTAATACAATATTTTTGTCAAATATTAATTTATTGGTCTGGACTAGTTGAATAATCCAAAAACACTTAAGGATCCCATTCTAATAATTCAATAAATATCCTCAAACTTATAAAAATGCGCCTTAATTCACCAAACTCTATAATCCACCCCAACCATCATCATCACCATACCTTATAAAACATCAACAATGAAAAATTAGAAAAAAATTGTCATTGTGCAGACAAAAAAAAAAAAGAGAGAACATCAAAAGCATCCCTCCTGCATCTTTCCATGTATAAGTGTCATGATTTCACAGTGTCGAGTTACAAATATCAACACATAAATTGCTAATTCACCTCTGGATCACGTCCAAAAGAGCAAGCTTAAAACAAGAGATAGGAGGAAAAAAAAATACAACGTTTTCATATTCTGGGAAATAAAGAAAAAGAAGGAAAAACATCATCGCTCACGGCCTCACAAATTTGTGCATCTGGCAAATTTTTGTCGATAGTTTACAAAAGACGAAAAAAACTAGAGAAACACAAGAAAAAAATCTTTTAAATTTTTGTTCTCTTCAAAAAAACCTTTACAGCGTTGAACAAAAATTTAAATTAGCGAAAAAAAAAGAGTCATAATGTAAGTCGTATTTAAGGCAATGTGTATAAGTCTTCACTCTTCTCTGTTTATATTATTTTTTCCTAGATTATGAGGGGGGGCTGTTTAGAAGTGACGTCTTTTTTGAAACGAGATTTTTCAGACATTGAACTCCATACAAAACAGACACCCCCCCCCCCCCCCTTAGTTGACTGATTAAATGATCATTTTTGGGTTATAACATGGATGTTCCCTAGGCTCTTGACTAGTTCGAAAAGCCACATGATTCCTGACACCCTTCTTCCCTTGAAACGCTTGACATCATCATCAACTAACCTCCGCATATCCATGAAACTTTTTAATGAATATTTCCTTCATGCATACATCTCTAATAGCTTGTAACCGTACCACTTTATGAAAAAACATTGATCGTTAAATTCACGTGATACGAAATATTATTTTAGAAACAAGTGAGGCTTCTGCGTTTGGTTTGACGGCATCATATTTTATCTTTAAGATATTTGCAATATGATGAATTATTCGCGGATAGGAAATAGAATTAAAATTATTTTATATACAGAGAGAGCTCTCTGCTGTTTTATGATCTATATATTGTAGGTGATGTGGCAAGAAAAAGAAGTTTTGGGATCTTTTTGAGGTTTAAAAGTCTACAAAAAATTAAAGTAAATATGAGAATTGTGAAATTTGTAATGATGCATCAAGATTGAGTGTACATGCTTTGTGGGATAATTGCTAAGGATTTATTGATAGTTGTGAAATTAAGACTGTTGATTCAGATTTATTTTTATTTGGAATTTTTCATCTAGACGTCTATGGAATGATTGTACATACTGTGATGAATGATAGATTTGGAGACATGGGATCAGTTTTGTGGAGATACGGGATCAGTTTTAGATTTAATTAATTATTTTTTGGAGGAATCTGAGTTCTCTTCTTTGATGAAACTTTAGCATCTTGATTAAAATGTTCAGTTGAGGGTCGCTTACCTAATGTGTTCTGGAAGTATGCGGGCAAGATATGTCCAATCGACTTAAAACTCAGCCTGAATATTGTCCTATTATTGGTTATTTTAGGTATTCAATTAAAACCTTTTGATCATGCTTAGTCCCCGAGATAAAGCATGTGCTATTGTCGGCACCCACAAAATTGGAAGTGCGCGGACGACTTTTCATGAAAGCATGGGCCAAGCCATAAAATTTTGAAGTGGTGTTTTGATTTTGTATCAATGGGGTTTTGGGATTCTTTTCTCAAGAAAAATCAGCTAGTAGTCTCAAATATCATCCGCAAGAATAATTAAAATATATATCAACTTGATTATCGATTGGCTGTCTAACTGCTAGGGTTTTCAATCCCGGGATTAAAATTTACTGAATCTCTGGTTTGATTTCGGGATTAAATACATTTTAAACCCGGGATTGAAAACTCTACCAACCGTGCACCTTTAAACGGGACATTCCCGCTTTTTGAACCTTTTTTTCTTGGAAAATACTTGAAAATTTGGTCTCTACCGCATTTTTTGAGCTAAAATCGGGACATTTCCCTCTTGTGACCAAAAATCGGCAACGCCAATGGATAGCATTATCATCCATGATCATGATTTTTCTCAAATTTTGCAAAATAATTCCCAAATAATCATATGATCATCATCACCACTGTAATAACATTTAAACAATCCTAAAACAAATCAAGCCCAAGAATACAAAATAAATTCGTAAACCCCACAAAAACCGCATTGACAATCCAAAGCACTCCAAAGCATATCCAAGGAAAATTGCGGAAAAAGATTATCACATTTGGTGGGTGAAGTTAAAAGTAAAACACATACATCGTTCATATGTGATAATAATAATAAAAAAAATGAGAGAATCGTGCATACAGTCAACAAATTCGAATGTCTGTAAGATTATATCTTATGTGTAAAACTGATCATTGAATATTCATATATAAATGAAGTAAAAATACATGCATAACGACTGTATGTGCTGATAATAAAATAAATATTTTTTTTTTGCAAAATGGAAAATTGCATTGTGATATTGGAAAGGAAATGAAAAAAGAGAGCTAAGGGTTGACAATTGTAAGTGCCTTAGGATTTTTTTTTTATTGCATAGACAATAAGCAAAGCAATTCATATTCATGAAAAAAAAATGCACCAACTGTACATGGGTAGGAGAAGGGGAGAGTCGCATAAAAAAGCTATTTAGAGGGTGAAGCAATATATATACACAAAAACAATATTGGAGCCAATTTTTTGCTTCATATTTATATTTTATAAAAAAAAATCAAAAAATCTACACCATTATAGCAATCCACATGAAGAGAAAACACGAGAGAAACAACAGTATAGTGCAATTATACACAATGGAAGCTGAGAGATAAAATTTGCTGAATTAGTTGTAGAGTCGAGGCAAAAGATCAGGCTGAACGGCAAGAGGAAGTTGTATACATGATGGCAAATATTAGCATAATATACAAACACATATGAACATGCGACTATACGTATGTGTATATATATATCAAGCTACTAAATACGTTCATTCATTTTCATTCATATAATATTGGAAATATTTTTTTTTCTGTATCCCGTATCTTTTACACACTACGACTCGTTCTTTATTATAGCTTCATCTCTCCGAAAAAGAAAAGAAATTTTCATCATGATGAAAAGAGGGAAAAACTATACAGAAGCAGCAGCAGTAGCAACATTATTTCTGAGCCAGAAAAGAAAAATACACAAATACTATATGTCGTTTGAGCGTTGGCCAGTGTTAATTTTGACGTCGTGACGCGAACAACTAGCGTCCGGGGATACCAGAAACCCGAAATTTTTGTTAAATAAAATATTTAAAAAAAAGATCTACTTATTTTTCTTATACGTAGAGTTTCTGTTCACTGTCTCTCTGTGTTTCGCGAAAGTTACTATATCATGTGTCATAATATAATGAAATTCAAAACCTTATAAAATCGTAGTGGAAAAAAAATAACTTTTTTTTTTGTGTATAAAAAAACAAAGTAAATTAAATAAGATTCTTCATTGCCTTTCATGTGCATGTGCATCAAGTGTGTGTCCTCCGACAGTACAATGTAAATAGATGTGTATCATATACACATTAAGTGACATAGACACCCCGTTATTTGTATAATGATTATACGTGACATCCTCATTTATGATCATTTAAAATATGATTTAGTTAATTATGTGTGAAGCAATATATCATCATCTATGTTTAATTAATGCCTACTGATGATCATGATTATAATGCTAATCAGTTTAATCTGAATTTTTATCGAAGAGGGGACGAGAAAATGTGATTTTTAATGTGGATTTCTGTTTTTGCTTTTGTTTTGCGTTGAAAGTTTAATGAGCAGAGAATAAATAATGTGAAGATTTTTGGCAAATTTCTTTTTTTTTCTTGCGAATTTTCAAGACATTAAATTGAAATCATAAAGAATAAGGAGCTGAATTTTGATGACAATTTTTAAAATTGATTGTGACACTTTGGCTAAAAGTCTTTGATCGTCAGGCCTTAGATTGTCAAATTATTTTATCGACGGCGGAATTTTTGATTGTTTTTTGAATAAAAAGATAAGTTTTTGAGGTAACAAAGTTGCCAAAAAAAACTTTAAATTAATAATTAAAGTTTTTGAATTTTTTGACGTTTTTAAACAAAAAATTAACGAAATTAATGAAAATTTCAGGGGTTTTGACCCCGAACCCCCTCGTTTGCAACGCCCTTGTTTCAAAAACTGGGAAAATAAATTTCCAAAAATCTTACTTTTCAATTCAATTTGACTATTTGACTAGAAACGAATTCAAATTTTGATTCAAAAAATTCAAATTTTGATTAAAAAAGAATTCAAATTTTGATTAAAAGAAATCAAATTATGATTTAAAAGAATTTTGAATTTAAATTTTGTTCAAAAGTTGTAATTTTTGACAGCATATTCTAAATTTTGTGATCAAATTAGAATTTTTATTTAAAAAAATAAATATTGTTGACAAAGTTTCAATCTTTGCTTTCAAAACTACAATTTTTGATTTTTAAAACTAATTTTTCTAATCGAAATTTCTCTAATATCAATAAGTATTAAAATTTTAAATCTAAATTTGAAAACATAATTTTAAAAAATTTAAATTTAAAAATTTTAAGTTTCAATTTAAAAATTCGAAAATCTATTTTTTTAAAAATTCAAATTTGCAAACTTTAAAGTTGAATTCTTGTAAATATTTAATAAAACTTTAGTGGTTTTAAAATAACTTTTAAAAAAAATCAAAAAATTAATTCACCTTCCTAGTCATTCTTTTGGCTAGGATACTAATGACTAGCTCTCAAACTTTTTCAAAAAAAAATAATCACTGGAGTTTTAATTGTCCAATCAACAGAACATTCTTCATTCATCAAATTTGAAGTCTCAGTCTGAACCTTTCCAGATCACAAGACTTGTGGTTTTTGACATCTTCATTCAAAATTCCTAATTAAATCCCAGAGTTTTAAAATTAAAAAAACTCGCAAAAATAATTTTAATTGATGACATAAATCTGCAATTCGTCTACTCTTCTTACCGCTGTGTCTTTTACCCAGCAATTCACTCAACAACGCCTCACTCAAGCTTCATAAAACGTCATTCAAAACAAAAAGAATCAAAATTTTTACATTTCTTCACCTCGCGTCAAGTCTCGCACAGATCACATAAATTTCAAACAATTAAAAAATCCTCTGAGCAGAACAAGAATCATGTTATAGTGCATTCTTTTGTGTATTTTCTGAATATGAACATTTAAATAATTAATGATAATCTGATCATGAAATATTTCAATCATCAAATTGTATTCGAAAATGTTTCAATTTCTTTCTTTTTTTTGTGCTTGCCTGAAAATTGATTTCTTTTGAATTTTTTTCTTTTATTAAAGAATTTTTCTTCTTCACGTTTTTTTCGTTCGCTCATTTTTTTTTCTTTTCTTTTTTAAATTAACGATATTCAATTTGTACAAGAGTCTGAGATAAAAATAGATATTTATATCTATAACCATGCTTATTTTTGAAGTTTATATAAAAAAAATTACTAATCTTTTTTTTGCTACAATCTACGTTAAGTAGAGAAATCATTCAAAAATATTTGTGTGATTTTTTTCTCATTTTTGGTTCAATAATTAATGATGATAAGCAGATTGCCAATATATACTCTTAAAAAATCCGCGATAAGTTATTTGAAGGCTTAAATCTCAAAAAAAAATATTTAACATAAAACACACACAAAAAATGTGGTGTAGTCATGCAGAAATTTAAAAATAATTAAAGAGCATAAATTTGCTCTGTTGAAAATTAAAACAATAAACACACAGCGTAAATGAGTGAAGAGAATTGAAATGTTGCGAAGCGATAGCGGCAACGTGAGTGACGACTGAGATGACACAATAAATTTTCTTTATTTACGCATGATTGCCATTATTAGTGCACACTGTGTCTTAAGAATTAATCTCTGTTGTGAGGAGGAAATTAAATGGTTTTTTGAACTGAGTTGAGTTTCTGTTGGGTTAAGTTTGTCATTAAAAGGGGGTCAATTGTGTGAGATTTAATAGTTTTGTTCTAAGTTGTTGATTAATAGCTAGTCAAAAGGTGTTTGAGGTTGTAAAGACTTAGTCTTTTGAGCTATTGTTCTTCTTTTCCTCTCTATTTCACTAGACTGAACGTCATCTGGATTGAAATTTGTTTAGAAACCACTCTACAAATTAATAATTAAGTGAAGCTTAATACTAGAAGCACGAATATATTCTCAAAAATCAAAATTCTTAAAAACTTAGCATTTTAAAAAATTCTTGCGATTTGGCATATATCCTTAAAAATAAAAATGATCCTTTAATGTCTAATAGCAATTCTCATTTTAAAAAAACAGCAAAAAAAACTTCAATTTAGCAAAAATCTTTAAATTCACTACAAATATTAAAACAACAAATCAGAAAATTTCCTTTTTACAATTTTCCCAACACTTTTCCTTTCAATTCATTCGCTCCTCACGTTCCGCATTGTCTTGATTATATTTCAGTCATTCTTTATATCTTTCAGACCCGTCGATCATTTGTGCTTTCATCTCTCAATTGTTGCTTCTTTGATAACCTTTTTTCCTTCACTTTTCTTTTGTGTCTGTTGAAAATATTTTCTCTTGTACTATTTTAATCTTTTTAATTTAAATATTTTCATGAATTTTAAATGCCTTTTTTTTTTTGAATTACTTGTATACAATTTTTTTTAAATGAAAATCCTCTTGACTTAACCTATTTAAAATTAGCAGTGACTTGTCTGTGCTGAAAATGAGAAAAGAATGTTTTAATAAAAGAATCAAAGATTTAAAAGATGTCAAATGAACACATTCAATTTAATCTGTAGAATTTATATCCGAGAAATTTAGGCTAAACCGCACTTTTGGTAATAAAATCCTTAATTTTGGTTCCTTAAACTTTTTTTAAAAAATCCGCAATGCATTTCCAGTATAACATATCCAGCATCTGAAAGTGATCCCAATATTAGCAATTCAAAAGCAAATGCCATAAAATAAATCCCCAAAAAAAAACTTTACGTTTCATGCCTTAAAATCAGCTTATGTGTAACCTCATAAATTTATTTAGAAAGCAAAAAAAATATTCACGGTCAATTTTGAAACGAAATTGATCATTTCTTCAGTCTCGATTCGTATAAATGTTTGTGCTTGAGATTTTCTTTCTTCTTTTTTCCTTTGTGAAAAAAAATTCTTTGACGCATTTTTTTCTAGCGGGAATTTGTGCTGGATGTGCATAGTTTTGGATGATAATTTGTCTGTGTGGTTTATGAGGAATATTGACGTGTTGTACAAACTGTGTACCGTAGATTTTTTTTGGAAATGAAACGAGCCATAAACTGTGTGTGACTTCGGTCATGGCTTATCTCAAATTCTCAAGAATTCGTTTTGCAGTACTTGAAGTTTTTGAAGGTGGATTTTTGCCATGCTTCCAAATGCTGGACAACCATATGTGAATATTGGTCTAATGGCTAGATTGTAGATGAAAAAAATTTGGACAACACTTGTTTATAGGGTTCATTTTTGTGGATGGAAATATTAATTTTTCATAGAATCTATTGAACCGTAGCTTTTGATTTATGCATCTCAATCTGGACTCGACGACATGAGTATGTCATAAAGAGCTGTTGTGTGTTGAAATGTTATGTTCACAAGAAGTTAGAACCATCCAAAATTACATTTCGATCATTTTCGATCTTTTTTGATCATTTCATCAGTACCACACCCTTGGTTAGCACGAGACAGTAAGGATGTAAACCATGAATTATCCAACTTCTTTATTGAAATAAGTTCATGCTTTGTAACTGACCTCTTCCCTTCTAAGAAACCAGTATAATCCTTAAAACATAGCAAATGATACTCGATCGAACAAATCTTAGAATCTTATAGAACTAATTAGAAAATATGCTAAGACCTTCTGAATAACCAAATAATAGATAACAGAACAACTCTTAATAACAGATCACGAGTGGGACTCGAACTCATATTATAAAATTTTTGGTAAAATGCTTCTACCACTGAACTATCAGAGGTTGTTCTACTATATGACCAAGTCCAATAAATAAAAATTCCATTGTTTTCTGTGTCTTATTGTCAAGATTTAAAATTCACTGGCTATTACAAGATTTTATAATAGATTCAAACATGTGAATTTTCTACGAAGATTTTGCATTAATTCTACCCATTTCAAAGAACGTCCCAGACAAACTGGAAAGCTAGTTAAGCTTCTCATGTATTTAATACAAGTAAAATGTCTTGGTTGTTACTATTCAAGAGCCAACTTCAACTGATAGAGCTCTTCAAAAAATTACAAACTTTAAGAATTGTTGAGAAAAATTATTTAATTATCCTCATACATTCGTGCTTATAGAAATATGAGGATAATTAAGGTTAAAAATTAAAACAATAGTTTTATAAAATAACATGCATTCTAAAGAACATCCAGAACATGCACACTTGCCTCAAGCAGCACAAAAGTCAAGACAATCCTACAACATAGCATCCTTAAATCTAACCTAAAGCAAAATGCGTTAAAGTCATTGAAACTATACAATAAAGAATCTCTCACAATGCTCACCTACTTCTGCTCACATTTGAAAAATGGATGAACGTAATTAAATAGAAAAAAAAATATTCTCTCAATCTTTTCACATTTAAATAAATATTTAAAAAGAAAATTTACCACATATATATACATCCACATCTGCATAATTATCTAAAATAAGTGAAAGAAGCAAATTTTCAATATGAGTTATTATCTATTCTATCAACTTGATGGTTTACTTTATTTACTTAAATTCAAGCCACAAGATCGCTGTCATGCTGTATAAGACAGGCAGTATGAGTACATTTCTCTCTCTTGTGTTTCGATTGATTGATGTCTTAAATTTGGTTAAATAAAAAAAGAAATCGAGTTGAGTTTATCTTGTCTTGATACATTGAATATTTATGTTATTTTAAGAAAGATTTAGTAATCAGGAACAGGCACTTAATCCTGATGATAAATATTTTTTTTGACTGTGATTCAGAGGATTTTTTTTTTATGGCAAAAAAAGTTTTTTTTTTTGGCGAAACTAGACTCAATGTTGATGACTTGGTTGTCTAGGGTACTTTAAATGGAGCTAGACTAAAAGATAAGGCATGGAAACTCAGGATTAATCCTGAAAAATCCCCTGACGCATTTGAGAAAAAATTTCAGGATTTAAAAGGGATTTCACTTTTTCATGTTTATTGGCTCAGGGACATTTTAGAATTTTTCAGGATTAATCCTGAGTGTCCACGCCTTGCTAAAAGGTATCTCTTTTGTCATGACTAGGGTCCATTTTATTTTAAGGGTCCTTGAACTCTTAAGTGTTCAAAATTAATGCTTGATATGAATCTGACCATACGGATTACCGTAAGCTATAGCTTCAGTCCAAGTAGGGTACAGTCCACTGTTAGTGCTGTTGCTATTTTTGACCAGATCCTAGTCACATCTGAACTTAGAACAAATTTATGGTTCATAAGGTACCCAAAAACCCCCGACAGCCCCTGCAACCTCTTAATGATCCAAGCTTCAACCCTGAACAACACAAAATAAATTTTTCATCTGTTCGAAATTATTTAAAATCAACTGACTGTATCATCTATGTGTCATTTACCTATTCTTTACACATGTCTATCTATTAAACTGTAAACATGCATTGCCGCATTAATTCCTTGCCAAATGAAAATATTTAACTATACTTCGTGCGTATAATTTGACTCAGACTTGATGTTGGATTCTTTTTTATAAAAAAAATATTCACGAATAAAACAAATTATTTGAGTTGTAAAAATTTTTCTCACATATACAACACAGATGGTTAATTTCACGTCATTTTGAAAACTGCAAACAAGAAAATAAAAACTAATTTGCAGAAAATAAAATTTTTAATGATCAACAACTTCTTTTTTTTTCACTCATTTTAATTAAAATTTAAATTATTTTTATATGTAAAACTAAATTCCAACAGATAATTATTATAGCACTTAGTAAAAAAAAGCAACAAAACAGGCGTTTTAACAAAAAAGAATAAAATTATTGAAACATTTTGCAATTTGGGCGTCACTTCAAATGATTTTTATATGAGGTGTGAGAGCTTTTTATTTTGTTCTTCAAAGTTTTTTGAGGATGGTGATTCATTAGGATAATTTTTATGGGATTTTAGTTGTTTGGAATAATTGTTATATCCTCTTATGAGGTTGTGTCCTTATTAATTGTAATGTCATGAAGCTATTGCAGGCAAGACTAGCTTTTTGATTGACTTGCTGGTTCAATGTGATCTCAAGAGTGCTGAATTGATTAAAATGATTAAAAATAGTCAATCATCATTGTGATATCTTATATTAAGGCTGTTCAACTGCACACTTTTGAGAGGTCCCACTTTTTTGAACAAAGTCCAGTCTTCCTTTTGGAAATGCTTCAAAATTTGGTCTGCCTACTTTTTCTGAACTTAAATCGGGACACATCCCACTTTTTGACCAAAAAACGTCCAAACCGATTAACAGCTTACTTATAGAAGATTATAGTCATGAATTCTAATCAGCTAAAGTGCTTATATGGCGCAGTAGTTTAGTGCTTTGGTCTTTTGGATTACCACAACACTGTGTGAGCGATCCAGAAGATTTAGGTTCAAATCTCGTCATTAAAATTTTTCTAATTGTTGCTTTTTTGAGCCACAGTGGCTTTTGAGCACAAATCTAATAGTTGCATATAAACGCTTTAGGTAGAGTTCCGAGACAGGTTTCTTGTCAACTGGAACAGGTGACAGTTGTAGTGCTTATCGAGAGGCACTGACAGGTGACAGATAACTAGGGTGACCATCTGCGTAGTTTTACAACGGACAGTCCAGTATTTCAAAACCCTGTCCTGTATAAATTTGAAAATTTTGTTCCAGGTCCTGTATTTTTTTCACGAACATTTCCGTTAATTTTCAAATTTTTCTTTGTGTCCTGTATTTTTTAGGAAATTTATCAAATGTCCTGTATTTTCATAAAAATTAGATTGTCACCCTACAGATAACTGACATATCGCCAATCTAGCTTTAGGCAAGAAACAAAATCAAAAAGAATAGTTCAAAATAAAGCAGTTGTTCCTAGATCTTAGTCTGCATGCTAATCACATGTTCACACTAGTCATACCTCCTAATAATCATGACTCATCTATTAAATATCTTATTCAGAATCTACAAAATATATTAAACTGTAATCTTTTTGAAATATTTACTCAAGAAAAAAAAATCATCTGATTTCGACAGATTTTTCATGACTAATCCCAATGAATCACCTTCAGTTCTCAGAAAAATAAAATAAAATGAATCTTTCTGCATTCATCAACGTCAATCTTTATCGCATTTAAAAAACACTCTAAAATTAATCTTCAAAAGCATTAAAATTAATTCTCTTTGTCTAGACATATGCATTGTACTTTCAATTTTTTAATCACTGACTTCCTATCTAAATCCCAACAAAATTTCCTTAAGGATTCTCTTTTTTTTTTGCTCAACAACCATCCAAAAAAAAGTTGTACTTACGATAAAAAGCTACAAAATAGAAAAAAGATAGAGGAAATATGAATTATGGAGGTTGAAATCATATTATTGCACACTTTAAGCACATGCAGGAGTGTAATTGGAAGTGGAAGGAGTGTCTTAGTGTTTACTGATTATTCCTATGAGACACACTTAATACACCCCAGCACATGCACATGAAAGACGAAAAAAATAGCGGAAATAATTCTAACTATAGTTCTATACATATAATTCATGTGAATATCAGGCTACAAAGCATATAACATAATAGTTTGTGTGGATATAATCATAGCCATTTAGAAAATGTGCGCTTTCTTTCGTGAAACGAGAAATGATCTTGATTCTTATGAGAACATCTACTTCCATACATATATTAAAACTTATTATGTCGCATGATGCGGATAAGGGTAGAACATACAACTTAAAGTGCCATTGTTAATATAAAAATAATAAAAATTATCATTGTATACACATAAAAAAGTGAAATGCCAAAAATGTCAGTGACCCCGGCTAATTGTAAATAAAAAAGAAAAATTCATCAGTGAAAAAAGACACACAAAAAAACGATTTTTTTTCTATCTCCATCATTCCTACAATCATGCTTTCTACAGTAACACTATCTAAAAATTTACTACAGTCTAATAATCTCTCAGTGATATAATGACAACTGCCTTCGACTTCTTCAACTTAATTAAAAAAACATTTTTAAAACTCTGTGATATAAAATGGCGCATAAAAGCACTAATAATCAGTTAAGTCATTTAAAAATTATGATGGTTACTTTCTGTTTAATTGCTGTTTCGGGAGGAATATCGAGAGTCTCAACAATGATGATGATTACAATGTTGTTAGGAAATTGCAATTAAATATCCTGAACCCAAAAAAAATAGATAGAAGAAGCAATTGGAAGTGTTTTGTGTTAAAAACTCAATTTACTTCATCGAATTTACGATTTAATTAAAAAATTCGCTTTCGAGCGTATCGTGAGAAAATAACAAAAGAGAGAAAAAGGAAGTAAAAATAATTTTTGTGAATGGAAAAAAGATGGAACAATTATGTGGGGGTTTACAGACAATCAGAAAGAAACAAAGACGAAAAAGAAATAGAAACGATAATAACATAAAAGTGCTTAAATGCGGATGACATTAAAATTTTATTTATAGAAATTAAATATTAAAGTCGTCACTGTTATTCTGACTTGTGGATCGGCTGCTGATCAATCATGTTGGATATATTTCGTGGCCTTAAATCTTTAGTGAAAATTAGTCATATACAAATTGACTCACCAGTATTTCGATTGCATTATTCAATTACTGTTATGATATTGGTATGTATTCTCATTTTTATTAATCCCATACTGTCATGGCTCAACGTCCTCCATAGCCATGACAGCGACAACAATAGAAGAAGACAAGTGATATTGATGGAAAATTAAATTTACTTCTATTACTATAAAGATTGCATTCTCGCTGATAGTCACAACCCGACAGTATGTAGGAAATCCAATTGATTGTGTACATACAAAAGATATACCGGAGGATGTGCTTAACACTTATTGTTGGATTCATAGTACATATGCACTCAAAAGCATGTTTCTCAAGAAAATTGGAAAGGAAGTGCCGTATCCTGGCGTTGGAAATAGTGAAGGGAAAATGGAAGACAGAAAAGTCTATAAATATTATCAATGGGTGTGCTTCATGTTATTTGGTCAGGTTGGTGTTTGAGACAAAACATAAATAAATGATGATAATGAAAAATAAACAATTTTAATCCTATTTAATCGGTGTGAATGGATGTTTAATCCGTTGCCATTGTTTTTTGACATGTCATTCAGGGTGTGTGACCATATGCTCGACTGTTATTGAATGCTGGTGGTGTATTGTTTTGAAATGGATAGTTTTTGAACTTTTTTAAAGATAAAAGATTTTTTTTTTGGAAAAGTTTATATTTAAAATTTCAAAAATCATTTTTTAAATTTTCAAAAATCATACTTTTACCTTTAAAAATTATTTTTTAAATTAAAACAGGTATTTTTTAATTTAAAAAAGCATATTTCAATTTAAAAAGTATTTTTCAATTTTAAAAATATTTTAATTTTTTATATATTTTTTTAAATTTAAAAATATCTTTTTTTTTCAATTGTAATAATATTTTTTCGATGTTGACTTAACATTCTTATTTGAAAAGAATATAATAAATTTAGTAAGTTTAAAAACTTTAAACAATTTTAAACATTGAAAAACTTGAAAACATTTAGGTTAATAATTTGAAAATTTCGAAAATTTCGTTTAACAGTAAAAAGAATTTCGTTTTAAAACCCAAAATGTTTTTTTTTGTTTTTTAAAAAGAAATTTTAGAATAAAAAAAAAACATTATTGTAGCAGCACGAAACTCTCCCGACAAAGCTCATCAGCTTTTATTTACAATTTTAAAACCTTAATCATCTCAACATTTACTCTCTTTTTTTCTACAAATCGAACAACAGACTTCAGCTGTTAAAAATGCCAATAATTAAAATCCCTGATATGGATTAATTAAATAGTCACTGTATTGTGAATTTATCACGAAAATATTCCATAGATGCATTGAAATATGTGACAGTGTCGTTTATGTCGCGCAATGTGTAATTAAAAGTACAAAATGTGAAATCAATTTCCCATAAAATTAATGTCATAATGAAATTTTTCCATGATAAAACGATTCCATGAGAGTTAGGGATAATTATTAATGCTTGATTAAATGAATTGTTATGAAAAAGTTTTTTTTATTGAATTTGTGATTAAAGATAAAAATGCTTTTGATTAAAAAAATGTTTTTGTGGATTGAATTTTCATGCGGATGTGTTTAATATTTCCTAGAATATTTTATGGAGGATGCGATGTCTATTAATTTAATTTTAATGATTCGTGGATTTTTCGATGGGATTTATTTATTGAGTATTATGGTCAGTGTTTTAGTCGATAATGGCTTATTTAAATTTTAAATTCAAGTTTATTTGGTAAATTTGCTGCTTAGTGTCCCTAAGTTTTAGCAATTTCTCGATCGTATAGCAATCATTCATGACTTTAGTAATTTTACAATTTTACACAGAAACATTAGACTAGCATTTCATCTCCACCCCCTCCCCCTATTCCACAACAAAAAAGCTCATCCATTAATTCAAATATTTATTAAACAAAAACTTTCAATTTCAAAGAAAATCAATCAAAATATTTCAAATTTTCATGTCTACCCACTCTAATGACTTTCTCTAAAAGTTCGATACAAAAAAATCTCTGAATGAATCAAACGAGAAAATTTCAATGAACTTCCCACACAAATTTAATTCACAAGTCTTTCTTTTTCATAGTAAAATAAAGTTTAAAATTACGATATTGCCAATGACATTTTCCATTTATGTTTTTCGACCTTTTCGTCTCTTTATGAAAAGCTCAATGATTCGTAGATTTCTGTGTGTCTCTGTCTGTGACAGCATTAGATACAATTTTAATAACAAGTTGATACAACAAGAATTACAGCAACAACTTTAAGGTCTACATTTCTTTATTATATTTGCTGATTGTATCGTCTGTGATATGAGATTTGTGGGTCATTTACTTATGGCATCTGATGCTTAAGAAGATAAAGAAGGCTGCACTGCATACAGAGACAAAGCTAGTATGGTTTCTAGAGGTTTTGTAAGTTTTGTAAGATTTGTCAGACTTTTGTTTTAAAATCCTAATATAATTTTAATTGTTGAGCATTTTAAAGGGTTTTTTACTTAAGGGGCCGTTCACTTATTACGTAACGCTTAAAAGGGCCCCTTTAGCCCCTTTCGCGTCTGTCAGAAAACATGATTTTTAAATACCCCTCGTCCCTTTCTTATAAAGCTTCAATGAAAAAAAATTCTTTTGTTTGAGCTAACGCAAATTCGTAGACTTTCCTCCCTCCTAAACGTTAGATGTCATTAGCAAAAGCTAAGCTCAAAAGAGGGATTTGACCCAAAGCCATCAACTTGTTGTATTGCATTATATATCTTAACTTTTCCTTCGTTTTGCACTTAATATCACACTGACAGATACGTCTTAATATGGTTCAATGACGGAGACATTACTTTGCTCCAAGTAAGGATCTCATTCACTACAATGCTATAACTGAGGTTTCAACTTGCATTACCATTAACACTTCAATTGAGGATCCAAAATCCTAATTTTTCACAAACATCATTTTTGTATAACCCTATCAAAATTCTACAATTTGAATTAATTCATAAGAAACTTCAGCCTGAGTTCTAATCAAAAAATCATATCAACAGAAAATGAATCACTTGACCCACACAATATGTCCATTTTCATATTCAAACAATATTTTCCTTCTGACGAGTTCACAAAGCCATGAAATATGTGACAAAAAATAAAGTCAATTTTGTATAGAATTAAAAGACGGACAAATAGAATGGGCATTAAAAGTAATAGAAACATATTGTCGCATAATTATTTTTCTGAGTAGATTTCTTTTGTAACATAATGGATAAAAGTATTCAAGTGTTATTCATGTTCATACTTGTTTTGTTCAAAGTAATATCGCAAAAATATATTTTTTTTATTTTGTTATATTGAATATCAAAAAAAAGCTTTCATTTCCATTTGAAAAGAATAATGGAATAATAATAATATCGTTGCGGAAGTTGAGATTGTGATATTCGAGGCAATTTAACGATAATCTAAAAATCGATAGTTTTTAGCGCATTTATTCAATAAAAGGGATTTTTCTGTGAGGATTTAATCTTCTTTTACGGCAAGCATCGGTATCAGTTTAAGCATTGGATATGCAAGATTAGAGATTTTTTGGAATTTAATTAGCATAATTCGAGATTAGCTGATATAAAATTTATGAAAATGTATTTTTGGAATATTCAGGATTTTAGAGACCCCCCGCGCTCAAATGCTTATAAACTTTTGGCTTTAGAAAGGGAATCGACCTAATTTTGTGAGATTCTACACCCACACTGTCCATCTTCCTCTTCAATGACGCTTCATTATTACTTACTTACTTCCTTGGCTGAAGCGCACGTGGGCCCATTGCTGAGCTTTGAGATCGTCTGAAGACAGCTTTCATCCTTCAAACTTTCTTAAATAATCAATTTCTCATTAAAATGTAATAATAAATTGCAATACGGATTGAAAAACTTAATCATAAAGTAATATCCATAAGAAAGTATATCTTTAACTCAACATCAATAACGCTGCTGGATGCGACGCTATGTGGCTTATTGCACATTAATTATAAACATTCTTTACTTCATTTCATTTCGTTTGCCATCCACTTGAAGCATAGCTTCGCTTTGTAATTCAAAAACTCCCAGTTCTTTTTTACATCCATTGACATTGCAATGTAGCGAATTCAGTTCTTTTTTTTTATTTCATTTTGTATATTTTCAAACCATAGCGTGAATAAATGAGCGAAACAAAAAAGAACCAAATTGGCATCGGTTCAAAAAAAATATAGAATAACGCATACCATGACGATTTCGATATTTTTTTTTGGACTTGAATATGTGGTAGAGGAAAAAAAACAATTGAAGGAAATTCCGGAAAAAAATCATACATTAATCGATTGTGCACTAATGTTCGTCGATTTTAAAATAGGATTTTTCAGATTTTTTTTTTCTTCTGTTTATTTGCAATGTCGCAATAATACCCATTTATCAGCAATCTCATGAAATCAAATGTTCGACATATATTTCACTCTATAGCTTTTATTTGCTTTTGTATGTTGGGATAGTAAAGATTCATTGGAACTAATTTACATGCACGAAAAGAGAGAATGAGAGAATTTTTCCGAGATTTACTCGATTCTCTTCTTGGCTATTTGTACGATAAACTATTAAGCGGCTCAAAAAGCAACTAGACGCATCGATAAATTAAATAGTTTAATGGGAATCGTCAGTCAATATTCTGGATCAGATGGATTTAATTGTATTGAAATAAATAAGAATTTGAATGGTTTGTAAATAGAAATTTTAATTAATTAAGGACGATGGGATGAGAATGGGTTGCAGAAAAAGATCTTTTGCTGAACTCTTATTGAGAGTGTTTGATGAATTCTTTGGGAAAACGTGATTACTAAGGGTCCTCGATTTAAATAGGATTTTTTGGAACAAAACACCTACTCAAATCGAAGACCCCCAGTATTTTAGTTCAAGCTAAAGTTTCGAGTATTGAAAAACTTAAAGAGCTAGGTGCAGATCTCATTAAAACTTACTCAGTTTCATTACATCTTACATCAGCGTTTCTCAAACTTTATCCCTATTGATCATTGTAGATGTGGCTCGAAGAGTATCAAGAGTAGATAAGCCTGAGCATAGGGCTCGCAGTGAAACTGGTTGTAAGTGTATGACGGATAACCGAAGTGAGATAAGCACCTCGGTGGCCGAGTGGCAGGGACCCTAATCGAGTGGTCAGAGATCGCGGGTTCGATTCCCATCAAACCCAACTTGTTTTATATTTGTATGCACATACGACAGTTATAGGAAGATCTATATTGGCGACTAGGAGTTCTTGTTCGCAACATAGAAGCTGCTTCAATTGACGAACCGAACTTAGAATTTTATCACGTGACACTGGGGCTCCGCGAAGGATAGTTTGAGAATCACTGTCTTCCATGCCAGTAATCTGCAATGTTGTTTACAAAGGAACAATGAAAGCATTTAAATATGAACAGTTAACATTAATAAGATACTTTTTGAAGTGCTTAAAGAACGTTAGGGGTGAAGTCATAGCTCCTGTAAGGGTTCGAACAAGGAGGAGATTTGTAACTTTGTAATACAGACAGAAAAGATTAAGAGAAGCAATCTACCCAACAACTTACTCTCAACAACTTAAAATCTTGTAAATTGAAGAAATATTGTATTTTGGTAGGAATTATGGAATCAACCCCTTACCTGATCCTGACCTCCATTCTGTAAATTTAAAACCACTTCTGCAAATTCAGCTGCAAATAATTTAAAGCTCAGTGAAGCAAAAAGTATTCTCTACATTTAAACATTTCGTTCTGAGCAATTAAACAAATGTTCATGACGTGTTTGCATGCAATGCAAAAGCATCCGCAGTTTAATCGTTACTTCTTTTCCTTTCCTAATTCTCTTTTTCATTTCCCTTGAAATTTTATTCAATGTAAAAAAATTAAACAATAATATTGAAAAATTTCTGCCGGTGCTTACCAACAATGTTTTTAAGTTTCCTGACCAAATAAATAGTGGAACAGATGCAAATGAAAATATTTTCCCAAGACACATTCACAATAATTATCCAGACAATGTGGGAGTTAATAAACCAAACATTAATAAAATTGCCCTAAATATTTGACGGGTCTGGGGATTGCATATATGACCACCAAAAGAGAATTTATTACAGCCAGATTTTCTTTATTTTTTATTTACGTGTGGCAGAAAATAAAGTGATCATTAAAAATCTTTAAAAAGTCATTAAGCCAACATCGTTCACCTAGCTTTGTTATTGAATGAACGAAAAACACCTCGAAAAAGAAGAAGAAAATCGGGGAGTGCAGCTTTAATGATTGATGAGACATTATTGTTTCGTAATTTAGTGTCAGAAGCAAGGAGAAACGAGAGAAATGAGGAAAATTATGTCTGATAACGAAGCAAAAAAGATTTCACAGGTTATTGAGCATTAAACATTTTCTTTTCTTTGAACATCTTTTTTGAATTCCTTTGGCTTTGAGTTATTATTTTCCTTTATTTTGCTCATTTTACATAGTTAAGGGGATTTAATAATGATGTCTTATGGCATCTGATATTCTAAAACGGGGTCCATGGCTAATGAGAAATAGTATATAAGCTAATCAGTTAAGGTGGCATGGCTTATAAAAAGGGGTACAAAGCTTTTAAGTGGGCATATGACTCTTAAAGTGAGGTTCATCGCTCTTTAGTTGGGGTACATCGCTCTTTGGTTGGGGTTAATCGCTCTTTAGTTGGGGTTCATGGCTCTTTGGTTGGGGTTCATCGCTCTTACAAATGTTTTTAACTTCGAATTAAGGAACACATTGCTCTAAGTTAAGAGGCATATAGCTCTTAACTAGGGGTGCATGGCTTTTAAGTAGGAGGTACATAGCTCTTAACAAGGGGTCCAAAACTTCCAAATAGGAGTTTAATGCTCCTAATTAAGTAATCCATTGCTCTCAAATTAAGGGTATATAGCTTGTTACTATGGGTATATTGCTTTTAAGTAAAAGGGTATAAAGCTGTTAAACAGGGGTACACAACTCTTAAAAAGCAGTGTAAAGCTCTTCATAAAAGGATTCTAATTAAGTAATACATTGCTCTCAAATAAAGGGTATACAGCTCGAAACTATGGGTACATAGCTTTTAAGGATGAGGGTATAAAGCTGTGAAAGAAGGGTACACAACTCTCAAATAGGAGTTTATTGCAGTTAATTAAAGGATTTATTGTTCTCAAGCATGGGTACATAGCTCTTAATTAAAGGGTTCATGAATTTTTTCCAAGTTCCTTAAGTTTTATCCAAGCAAAAATCGCATTTAAATCTGACATCATTTCCAAACTCCTCCCTCTACCTTCTATTTCATGTAAGATAGCTAAGAACATATTTCAAAATCTAACGAGACACTGTCCAATTTGTGTCACACTCTACTTCTTATAATCCATTATAATGAAATGATAATTATCATCTAATGATGCATTTCTATAACAAGTCTAATTTTGATGCCAACGACACAGCAGACAAATACCTCCAATATTGCATTCGCTCGATGAAAATTTCTCTAAATATTTTTCACAACTTTGTGTATAAAAAAAATGTTTTCATGTTAAACGAAAAAAAAAACATGAAACAGTTCAGCACACATTTTCATTTTAAATGTGTTAGCTTGTTTCATGAAATTGAGGGGATTTCCAACAAAAATAGACTTAAAAAGTGATTCATTATTTTTTGATGTTGAAGGAAGATCAATAATGGCATTTGAATGAATTTTTTTTTGTTGTCACATTCACACCGTTCATAAAATGTGAGAAGGTTTGAGAATTTTCTCTCGGGTTTATCGTTAGCTCGCTGTGAGGTTCTGGCATGCGATCGATTTTTAAATGTATGATACTCGCTGTTTGATATTTATGCTACTGATAACATGATTGGTATGAAATTTAAGCTTGTTTTGGGGGATTTTATGCATTTAGGAGCTCTGGAGAATGGGGTTGACTAGTATTTTGGAGTATCATAGCTAATAGTTGGTCGTCAATTCAATAAGTCGCTATAAATGCTCTAGAACCAAACTAGAGACCAGCATTCATGCTAATCCATCCTCAATTGCTGTTAGTACAAAATGAGCTCCTTATTCTTAACTTCTGCACCTCTCATATGCACAGACATCCAAAAAGCACTTTAACAAATTTTTCTCATCCTCTAAATCCTCTCCAATCTACCTAAAACCCTATTATTTCCCTCAATTGCTGCGAATACATGTGTAAATTCATCATAATCCATAAGAAATTTTCACATGACAAGAAAATATTCTACAGAAAATCCTTAACATTAGGAAAAAATCTGCTTCATCATTACAAGTAATGTTATTAAGGAATTTCCTCCTTTCCTCTTGTTCATCAAAAACAAATCATTTATTATAAAGAATTTGGGCTAAGCCTTATTTGATGAAGCTTGGCTTTAAATCAATAAATATGTATATTGAGCGGTTTTAAAGTCCTTTGTTGATTGGAGGGATTGTTGAAGTGATGTATTTTGAGTGTTAGATGTGATTATTGAATTATATGAGCACGTGAAGAGTGTCAATTGGGTTTAGATCTTCATGAGAAGATGGAGAGGATCGTGAGCTTCAAAATTGACCCAAAATATTTAGCTAAACTCTTCATATCAACCCACAACATCCATAGCCATCTAAATCATAGTCATATCCTCAAATAGACTAAAAAATTCCATCCAAAAACCCGAATGAATTTAATTTGACTTCGATGTCATTGCACAAGAATCTCTACAGCACCAATAAACCAGTTCATAACTGAGCCAAACATTCTGATGAAATATTTCAAAAAGAACTTGGATATTATGGACAGCTTGTGTATTTAAAAAGCTGAAAATAATTGGAGCTTTGATTGTTAAATAGAAAAAAAAGGAATTTAATGAAATAAAATCCACATCGAGATACAAGAATGTCGAATGTTTCTGTATTGCTGTAAATTTTATTTTTTTTTTTTTTTTTTTTTTGGGAAATAAACGTTTTTTTGAAGAGCAAAGTTATTTTTACAGAGGCTTCCATAAAAATGCCTTTCGTTAAATTACTGCTAATGATAGAAAGACGAGAACAGAGAGAGTTTTATGAAAATTTATGGTTTAGCAGTTCTCAAGAGAAAAAAAATTTACCCTATATTCATATACGCGTACATGATTTGTTTTCTTCATTTTTCTTTAAAATTGGGGGTTGTGCTTCAATGATATTGGGTTAGTAGATGAAAATGGAAGTTTAGTCAAAGGCTGACAAGCAGAGATGTAGCTCCTTAAAAGGATCGAGTTGCTAGTTACAAAATAGTGTTTCTCAACCTTTTTTGATCGACGGCACCTTCATCAACACTTGAATAGTATCGCGGCACCTTACACGATTTTCAACACTTTTTAGAAGCCATAGAACTAAAAAAATAAAGGATCATTTTTAGCATTTAAATTTTTTCTTTGTGTGCCGTGGCACTCAGTTTGAGAACCACTGTAAATAAGCCTTATTCAGTTACACTTCAACTTTATTTTACCTAATATTGAAGATTATCTATTTTAAAAGAAATGGGCATAAATAGCCTTAGCGAACAGACATCATTTACAAATGCCCCCCAAATTAATATTTTAACTCTTCGTGCTCCCATTCTGTTTATTTTTTCTTGTATTTTGTATACGAACAGCCTGTAAATGTTTTCTAAACTTTTATGGCGAAAATAAGAGCTAGAAAAAAAATATTTTTGGATGTAATAATAATTACACAATAATTAACGCCTCGAAAAAATTACTTTTCCCTAATTTTTCATTTTTATATTCAAATAAAGTATAAAAATTAATTTTTTATGATTCTTATTTTTAGCGTCTGGCGTTGTTATCCCGACTCCATATGCACATTCGCCATGGAAAATAGATATGGAAGCTTTGTTTATCTTTATACATACATTTTAATTTTTATTGGGGATTTCTCTAACACCGCAATGTAAACATTAAACTTATCTTAAATTGATGTATGATGTAATATAATTCCTCTCTTGCTATATTCACAATGGAAGTGAGTGTGTTTAGTGGTGTTGGCTGTGAAAAATTATTGCTGAATGTCTGGCGTTTCATGGGATGATACAAGCTCACATTTTTTGGGATTATTTTTGCAATAACTTAAGAATTTTTTTGTTTATAGTGGATTTACTTTTGAGGTTGAGATTCTTGCATTTTTTTAAACTTGTTCAAATTTTAAGGGGGTTTTTAGATTCTTTCTTGTCCTTTTAAATTAAACACTGGAATAGCTTGACTAGATTGACATCACAAAGATCTGGGGGTGCTCTGACTGTGTCGAAACAATAGTCTAGCTACTAAATTGAGCGTTGTCCTCTTTGAGCGTAGAAGTATAATTAGAATCAAGCGTCAGCTGCTTGAAAGCCCTTTTCTGCCCCATGTCAAACAATTCAATGAATTTCAATGTGTGCCGATCAGGTCTTTGTCTCACAATCCCCAAGATAGCAAACATGGTACCAGAGCTCGAAGTCGACTACAGATTTTCAGATTCCGAGTCGACCTCGATTCCGTACAAAATACCATCGACTTCGAGCTCTGCAAGATACCTTCAGAATATGGAACTGCATGAAACGATTTATCTTGATATTTAAAAATTAACATTACGGTCTAAAACAGAAGCTGTCAATATTTTTCCTAGGAATGTGGTTCAAATCCGGCTTTAGAGATTGAAAATTCATTAAGCCAGCATGAGTGTTGCTCAAGTCCATGCAATAATTAAGCTAACGCATCTAAAATCAAGTTAATGTATCCAAATCACAAATTTCATTCAAAATCACGCTCCTTTCCTCAAAAACAGCCTTCAAAAAAATTCCAATCAAACCCATTAAAATTCCAAGAATAAGAAATTCATCAATTTATCCTCATCCTACTGTTATTAATGCTCTTGCTGCAATAAACTCTAAAGTCGAAAAACCAATTTATTGACCAGAGCTTTCAATTATGTTTTTTTTTATATCCTCTGTTTGTGTAAGCAAAACTTAACACATGTGCCATGTACTTTAATCAATGAATTATATGATGTGTGTATATGGTCTGCATATCATGGCTATGCAATGTAGATGGGATAAAAAAATATAAATTTTTCATGTTTCCTGATAATGTTAATTTTCGGACGGGGCCGCATTTGTTCGCGATTAATTAGATATTACAACAATCCCTTTCAGTGGCTGTGTAAGTTAAACAATAGTTTATTGTTCTAAATTTACTATTATTACACTAGGTGTAGAAATAAATTTAATTAAGTAGTCTATAGCTTATTATGCGGCGATTCTAGACAAGGTATTTGACCTTTTGTTGTGGAATTCTCATTAAAATTCTCACAAAAGATGAGAAAATCATAAAATAAGCTATTCAAGCTGTCATAGCACTTCCGAAAATTCTAATTTGAGATAGAAGTCGTTTAGAAATGGAAAAGATTCACCAAAACACTGCCGCAGATTTTTCTCTGTTTTCAAACTATCCTGCGGTCATGATGCAGCTCACATTGCGGATTAGCATTGATTTTAATTTTATTCGATTTTTTTGTAAACCATAAAGAATTTTGTTGTCTCAATAAATTTTGGTTTGTTTGATAGAATGTAATTATTGTCAGCTAGTGGGTGGAGTTTCGACCTTGAGAAGAGATTTTTGGATGATAATTATGTTGTAATCAATCATGTAATAGAGATTAGAGTGACATTGGAAGTAGGTGGAGAGAGGAAATAGATTTAAATAGGAAATTTGATAGTTTGATGATTCTAGATTATTAAAAATATTCACTGATTTTAAGGAGATGTTCAATGTGTAGAGCTTGCAAGTGGTTCAGATCCTACTATAAACTGTAGGTCTAAAGGGTGTGGTTCAATAGATTCTTTACGAATTGAATCACAGTGCTTCCAGCTGAAAGGCTGGGCCCTTCAAACATTTTTAATTAAGGGGTTCTTAAGAGGTTCTTAATCTCTCAGATAATTGTATATGACTAGTTTGAATTGAGATTATGTCGAAAAAATGTCTATTTTAATTTTTAAAAGCTCTAACTTTATGAAGTTCAAAAAGCCATCAAATTTATTCAAAATCTAACCCAATTCACAAAATTCACCATAATTCTCATCAAACATAATTGAAAAATTAACTCAAAAACTATTCATCATAAATTTCCCATAATTCCAACACTTTATCTTCACATGACCATAATTTTGAAAAGCGACAGCCAAGCAAATTGAAAATTAAAGAAATAAACAATTCACTGGAACAAGATTTATTGTTAGATTATTATTTTTTAAGAAATCTTTGTGATAAATAGTCATTTATATGAATATTATTTTTTTTGCGATGGCAAAGGCCTGAACAATAAATTAAAGTAAGCGACATAATATATCTTCAAGAATCTTCATAACGCATTTAGTGGAACATTAAAAATTTAAATAATTCATATTTATAATAGGGAAAAAGATAGATGTGAGGGGGAAGGGGGGGGGGGGGGGGTGGATGATGTAATTTTGTTGAATTTTGTTAAATAGAAAATTGATATTTGAGACTTTTAATGACATCGGATAGATTTTCAGAGACATTTTACACAATTTTGTGCTGCGACTAATTTGTCTTGTATTGAATCGCAGTGCCTTTAGCTGAAAGGCTGGGCCCTTCACACATAATTATTATTATTATTAAGTTGCCTTAATAGAGGAAAATCTACCTTAAGATGCAACAATTCCACCAAATTTATGAATCAGGAATTTAAACCAAAAAAAATAATTTTTCAGAATTGTGTCACCAAAGTTAATTCCACCAAAAAAATACCTCAACAAAAAACTCATAAAAGAATTCAACGAAAAATAAAAATTCAGCTTAAAAGAATTTTTATAGATTTAAAAATTCTTTTTTGATGATATAATTTCGTACATAAAGGAATTATTAGGAATTTACAATGTTGTCATGGAAGATTGCGCCCATGAGAATTGAAGAAAATATGAGACAGTAAAATGTGAAAAACATGGAAATTTTAGCATCGTAAATTTTAAGGGAATTTAAAGTGCTTTCAAGGTGCCAAAGAGACTTTAAAAAATTATTCTGGTTGTTAAATGTTACTGAATTTTAATGACGTGCATATTTTATGCAAGGAAATTACTTGATTTTTTTTTATTCATGTTGTAAAAAAATATTGCTGAATTTTTTTTAAAATTGAATGCAATTTGAAAATGGAGCTGGTTGGATGTTACGTAAGGGAATGTTGATGTTGTCTAAGGTTTGATTTCCAAGATACAGATGAAATAGTATTAATTATGATTATTAGAGTTTTGGTAAGATGCTCAACTACGTTGCTGCCTAGAATGTGATGTAACTCGAGTCCAGTTACCAATAAACCATCTCACAAAAACAAGTTAAGATGCTCGAATGTCAAAAATCACTTAAAATTATGAAAACTTACATCTAGACTGCATCTCGACGTTAAAAAAATCTCTGTTGATATCAAAAAATACCAATTCAATTTATTACAGCCTCCATTCACTTATAATTCAAATTGTAGTCTATAAAACTTATCAGAATAGCACAAGCCGGTAATCGAATAGAAATCCGTTGAAAAGCTGGCTGATGAAAGATGGTTCTGGCTTCTTTTTAAATACAGCACCTAGCCAGAGCCAAACCAGCTTAGTGCAGGATTTCTGATCGATTAAATACATTTTAGTCCACATAACCTCCCTCACATGCTGCCTGTTAGCTCTAATACTAGAAAATTGTATTTAGCATCACAAAAAACTCAACGAGCCCCAAAAGCTTATCATACTTTCCTCTCATCTTTTTTATGAGTCACAAAATGTTATTCAGTGCATCCGGATTTTTTTTTGTTCGCATATCGAGCCCCGTCGCACTTAATTCAAGCTACCAGATGAGTGCCACCAAAAAAGAGTAGAGACGATATAATGAAAATAAACGGAAAATAATAGATAAAATGTTTTAAAAACGAAAATATTTGTCACATTAAACTATCAGCAAACGGAGCAGAAATATTTATCATCAGAAATTTTTCATTGTTAATATTTTTTCGTCGTTTATTTTTAAAATATTTTTTTTATATATTTTGCATATCTTCAGTCATTTTTCATTTTTTTCGCTCTTTTTTCTTGTCTCTCTCAAACAAACTCATTCGCATGCGAATGAAACTAAATATCTCTACGTAAGATTAATTTCGCTTTTTTTCTGGATTGTATTTCATTTTGCTATTCTTGTAAAAAATCGCGTGGCATAAAAATTTTTTGTTGTAGTTTTCATTCTTTAATCTCATTATAAAGTTAATGACAAAGCGGAAATAAATTTTTTTACATCTTCATGTTTTATTTATTCTCGCTGCTGGTTTTTTTGAGATTCAGCGGTTTTGAATGATTTTTCATCGGACTTAGCGAGAGCAACCTCTGTAATTTATTTTGGGAAATTGAGTCATTTGTGGTTGACAAATAATTTTTTTTCTAAAATTTTTGTAGATATTTTAAAATTTTTATAAATTTTTTTAAATGTTTTTAAAATTATTATTTTAAATTCTTTTAAAATTATAATTTTAAATTATTTTAAAATTATATTTTTAAAATCTTTTAAAATTATAATTTTAAATTCTTTTAAAATTATATTTTTAAATTCTTCTAAAGTTATTTTTTTTAAATTATATTTTCCCAAAAAATTATTTTTCACATTTTTGCACAAAAATCATCTTAATTTCTGCAACAATAAATTAAATCGTGATCCCACATTGCCATCCTTAACCTCTGAGTCGACTTTTGTGACAACACAAATAATGATAAATTTTTTTAAATGTTTTTAAAATTATTATTTTAAATTCTTTTAAAATTATAATTTTAAATTATTTTAAAATTATATTTTTAAAATCTTTTAAAATTATAATTTTAAATTCTTTTAAATTTATATTTTAAAATTCTTTTAAAGTTATTTTTTTAAATTATATTTTCCCAAAAAAATTATTTTTCACATTTTTGCACAAAAATCATCAAAATTTCTGCAACAATAAATTAAATCGTGATCCCACATTGCCATCCTTAACCTCTGAGTCGACTATTGTGACAACAAAAGGAAATTTAAGAATGTCGACCAGATGAACATGAAAACATCATTTGTCATCCCACCCACATTCTACCTTGAAAGGCTATTACTCTATAATTGTTCATGTCTCGTCTTCTAAATTATTTTTTAATATTCCTGAACAAATTACACTCTGAGGAATTATTAGCCGTGAAAAATTTTCATCCGAAAGATTATTTTTTGCTTGAATTTTTCAGAAAAGAGTGACTATAAAAAAATGTCTTTGTAATTGTTTTATGTTCTATAAAATTGGCACTTTATTGTCTACCTTGTTAAATTTTGTTGGTACTTAATTCCTACTTACTTTAATTCATTTATTGAATGAAATGAGATTTGAGCGATCCTTTTACTTTTTATGATTTGGAATTCAATTGAATATAATGTTAAAGATTGTTGGGGAATTGAAGGTATTTTTTATGGAGGTTTAGGTAGTGTTGATTAAATGATATGGAAGATGCTGAATTATTTATGAACTTAGCCGTCAATTTTATGAGTTTAACATGAATTTTTAACTGTTTTGGTGTCAGCTTGATGCTGGATTAGAGTTCAAATCTTGTTTAGAATCGACATCAAGCTGGAATTATGCAGGAATAATTTTTCATACCTGCACTTAGTATTAAGATTTTACAATAATTAATAACCTTTGATGCACATTAGGATTTGTATAAAACATAATCTAGGTTATTTGATCAAGTCTTGATCACATCATGGAGTTGTAAGTCTCAGGTTTTGTCATATCAGAGTCGTAGCCAAGAGGGTCTGAACCACCTTAAGAGTTCTAAACTGCAGCAAAAAAAATGTTCAAAATTATTATGGGGATCAGACCTTTTGGGTACACCCCTGTTATGATTTATATATACCCAAATGACAAACGGTGTAGAAAAGATATGAAAATTATTGACACAAAACTGTCTTGGATGCAGATTCTGTGGAAAAAAGCTCAACGGCATTCTTGTACCTTGGTGTTGTTTCTTGGCATTCAGCTACACCTCTTCTTTGTTAAAGTATAGAATATATACAAGTACAAGTGTAGTTGTAGGTATAAACAGAGAAACACGCTTCTGGTCATGATTTTCACCTTTTTCTACACCGTATGCTTAATGGGTATTAATCTACAATTTATAGAAGAGTAATGATGCTCATTCCTTAAAGCAACATAAAATATTCGAGATGGAATCCATATTTAAATTCCCAAATCTATGTGGCTTCAAAAAAGAAGCCAAATGGAGCCAAAGACTGATCATATAGCATCTGAGTTCCTTCTCTTCACTTCCTCAACCTTAGTTGGACGTCATAAGACTATAAACGCCATAAATTTTAATTACAAATCGTTCTCAAACATTGAAGATTCGTTTAAAAAAATTCAATTAATTTAAAAAATAATAAAACATTCCATTCATTTACTTGACATATCCATAGTTTTAAGAATAATATTTACCATATGAGAAATTCATGACATATTCATACAAATGAAAAAAAATCACTTCTATTTGTAAAGCAAAAAATAACAAAGATTTATTTTATAAGAATTCAAATTAAGCTAGTAATTTATGAATCAAAAACATATACAGCACATGGAGCATGGTCAAATGAGATTCGAGAAGTGTGTTCAAATTTCACTTGAGTCGATACTTGAACACATTTCATCCCGTAACCAACAAAACTTAACATCTTGAAATGATTTTATATTAAATTTATTTGAAATTTAATTCTTTATCTCTCAATTTGCTTGTCATTTTCAGAGTATTCTCTTTTACGCACCAAGATGGTTGTGGAAGTCATGGGAGGGTGGAAAAATTCACGCGCTCATGATGGATCTTGACATTGGAATATGTTCGGAGATCGAGAAAAAGCAGAAAAAGAAATTATTATTAGATTATTTATGGGACAACCTTCGGTTTCATAACTGGTAAAATTATTCATTACTTTTAATTTTGATAATTTTGTCATTTAAATTTTCTAAATGTTCATCATAATTTTAATAATTTTTTGATAAAAAATTCCCATCAAAAATGTTAAATAATTAATAATTACCAATTTGAAATGCCTAATTCCTAATTTAGAAATTAAATGTTAATCGATTATTGAATTTCAAATTTTTTTAAATTAAAAACAAATTTATGAAAATATACAGGTGGGCGTACAGATATTTTGGATGTGAGCTGCTATCGCTTATAAATGTTATAGGTAAGTGAGATGAAAAAAATAATCCATTATATGTACTTTATTATTATTATTTTTTCGGACACTATGAAGCATAAAAAATGCATAAATAAATTTATTTTTCTACGGTATATGCAGCTTAAGCTCTGCAGTAGTCTGCAAGATATCTAGATTGTGATTTAAATAATGAAGTATGCAAATTTGGAGTTATGTGTGAGGAAAAAGTAGAGCATTACATTAAAGCGAAGAATCTCACTATTTTTTGAGGCACATCCTTCATAAATAATAATGTTTTCCCCCCAAAACTGCAGCATACCCAACTTCTATTCCAAAAAATTGGAGTTTTACATTTTCAAATTATTCACACTTTTATTTCCACAATTTCCATTTAAACTTTTATTCCGTGCTCTTGCAAAATCAATAAATGCACATTAAATCTTCCATTTGATTGAACAGAAAATAAATTAAACTTGTAAATGTCCAAAAATCATCGCATGCAGTTTCCCTCGTCCTTCTCATGCCATCGTCTATAAATAAATTTTGGCAATTTCACATGCAATATTCTATAATTAAAATATCAATGTTAATATTAACGTAAATTCAATGTGATGAAAATCATGGATGTAATGAATGTGATGCTCAATATGTTTGCTCTACTTTTCTTTCAACACGATCCTTAGGTTGGATTTTGGGGGGATTTTTTATGGGTGGAGAATTTTTTTTCGTTGAATTATTAAGTGGGAGGGGGGAGAATGGACTTTGAATATTTAAAAAATATGTAGCAAAGCAAAAAACTTAATTTTTAAACTCCTCTCCCCCGTCTGTTACAAAACTGTCGCAGATGTCAACACCCCCTCCCCCCCCCCCTTGTGATGTCCAATCCAAGACACAAAAAATTATAATTTTCGGATTAAAATATTGGATGTCACAAATTTCCTGAACCCCCTCCCCCCCTTGTCATAATGTGTCACAAATGTTATTGGAGCCCCTCCCCCTAAATGATAGACGTAATAAGTGAATGACCCCAAATTGATTTTCACTTATTAAGACCAGGGGGGGGGGGGGGTTGTTTGAAAATTGTGACAAACTTTGATAGGAGAGCGAAGTCAAGAAGTTTGTGACATCCAATTTTTTTTATCAAGGGCTGGGATTGCCCTTGATGATAATTTCATGGCAGAATGGTACGGGGGTCTTAAAATCATTATTTTTTTGTGAACGTCATAAGTGATTTGAATAAAATCTTTGATTATTATGTCCATAAATCTTAAAACTTAAATAAAAATTATAAAAAAAAAATCACACAAAATCCCCACAAGAACCGAAAAAGAATCTCCAAATATCAATAATATTTTCTCCGATTGCTCAATAAAATATAGACAGATAATATAATAAGGAGGAAAATCTTCTTTGATTTTTATTAATCCCATTCTTTCATCTCATTTCTTTCTCGTTTCATTGCCATTCTCGCACGCCTTATGTTTTAGGTCAAATGTTCTTAATGAACAAATTCTTCGATGGAGAGTTCATGACATTTGGCCTTGATGTGATAAAACATATGGAAGCGGATCAGGAAGATCGGATGGATCCGATGATATATATATTTCCACGTATGACTAAATGTACATTCTATAAATATGGTGTCAGTGGCGAGGTCAGTTGAGAATTTTATTTTTTTTTTGACATTTTATTTTTAGATTTTTGTGGCACAATTCACAGCTGCTGAAATTAAATTAAAATTTTTTCTTACTAAACGTGACTTTTCCTTTCTTTCTTATTATTTTTGTAATTTCCATATGGAATTTCCACACACAAACTAGGTTGAACGACACGACGGTGAGTAACAAGGAATTGAGAAAAAAAAATCATAAAATCTCATTTTTTAAATGCTTTGAATCATGACTTTTTATTAATTTTACAGCCATATGTATTCTTCCTCTTAATGTGGTAAATATTAAAATTTTGGACCGGCTCTCAGACTTTAAAAACATCATTACTAATTATTATTTTCATTAATTCCATCACAATCTAGGTGAATGAAAAGATCTACATATTTCTGTGGTTCTGGTTCATTTTGCTAACAATTTTGACATCATTAACTGTAATGTATAGAATAGTCATAATATTTTCGCCTCGCATGAGGGTGTATTTATTAAGATTAAGGTTTAGGTGAGCCATAATTTCCGTATTTTTATCACTTTATGACATCATCAAAATTCAGTTAATCTCATTTCTTGGGGCGACATTAATGATTCATCTTGAATTATTAATTTGTAGTGACTGTTGGTGGTCGGGTGATTTAGATAATAATTTGTGCTGTACTGAAGCTCTTCAACAAATGAGATAAATTGATCCCGAGCGGCACATTGAAGGACTATTTTATTGGGGATTAGAGAGGGATATTTTCTTGTGGACTTTGGGATTACTGAAGTTTTAAATTAGAAAATTGGATTTTAAAAAATCTTGCAGTACATTTTTTAAAGATTACTTCAGTATTTTCAGTAAGCAAGCTAATGACAGCTAAGTTGTCATAATCAGTAGCCTTTAAATCCAAGAAATTTCTCAAATATCTTAATCAAGGGTGCTGTTCAGTTCTACACATTTGTTTTGAATCGTTCATTTTCTTGCAAAGCAAAGTGCAATCATTTGAGATGCCTAAAAGGCAGGAGCGTAGCCAAACATTATTTTTAAAAGGGGTTTCGAAAATTGGGTTTAATTTAATATGAAACGAAGCTTCTTAATAAGAAGCACTTTTATTTATTGCTATCGACCGTTCATTTATTACGTATAGGCGCAGAACTTGAAGTCGACTCAAGATTTTTATCGATTTTGTATGGTGGACTCCTGCAAAATTTCATCGACTTCAAGCTCTGGTTTGGATGGTGGGACAAATGAGATTTAAACATATTTTCATATTATTCTTTCTTTATGTTATATTTCACCACTTTTACTAAATTAATGTTCCTGAATAGCACAAGTCGGTTAATCAATCAGAATATGATGCTGGATTTAAATCGAAGTCAGTGTCATACCTGCTGGGCGCAGGATTTATATTCGATCAATCGACTTGTGCTATTCGGGGTTCATTATTCAAGAACGTAATAAGTGAATAAAGGTCCAAAGGTAGGAATATTAAATGTCATTACCTAAAATGAATTTATTTTGTTGATTATTTGCATTTGAAAACATATTTGAAATTTAAATAAAAATTTACATAAAATTTAAATCACAAGTAAGAGGAAACCGGGTACCTAAGGACCCTCCCCCCTTGACTATGCTCCTGCTAAAAAGGTACAACAAACTTACATTGAGGATTATATCAAAAGTCATAAAACTGCAACAAACAAACTCACCCTTACGTCCCCAATACTGTAATAATCATTAAAATTTTAAGTTTTTTAAATCCATTTATAATTTTTGAATATATAACAGAAAAATGAATCTTCGCATCAAAACTTCTCGTATGCGAGATTTGAACTCGCAGTTTTTGGTCTGTCAATCGCATGCTTCAGCCGAAGCTGCTAATAAGGTTGACAGAATGTCTATCCATCCAATGAAATCTCCAAACTCTACGTTATTCAAAATATCAATCGCAACCCGAGTGACAAAAAAATTCAAGATGAGGACGTGACGCTGTGGCGTTACTATGCTTTTAAATCCAATGGCTACCATGTAGCTGCCAGTTTTTTAGTACGTGCTGAATAATATAGCAATACCACATCGCCAGTTCTTCAAATTGAACATTTTCGTTGCTCGGGCGTATTTGTGCTGCTCGGAAATAAAATGATGCATAAATAATATCTCCCGTACTCACAAAGTTAAGAATACTAATGTATTTTCTTTATTACCATTAATTTAATCCGTCACAGACTAGTACGTCGAGATGCCATAGAAATAATCGTCCGAAGATCGAAGATGGGCGATTGGTTTCTACTCTATATGCTAGGTGAAAATATAGATAGTATTATATTTCGTGATGTAATGGGAGATTTAGCTAACCGATTGAATAATAATCAACATCATCGTGTACCTGGACTCAAAGGGGATATACAAGATGCTTGATATTGGGGGTATTACTAGATTTCTATTATTATTATTATTATTTTAATTTCTATTGCTTAAAATCTATTTCTTTTTTGTTGATAAATCTATTTTTATTATTTTTTTTAATTAATCCACACTTTACTATATGACTATCTACAAGTTGGTTTCTAATTCACTGTTTTGCAGATAAGTGCGATAAATGTTCTACACACAAAAATCATTTATGTATGTTTATATCTTTAAATAAATTATAATGATGATGAAGAATAAAAGAAAATCATGAAACAGTCTAATGCAAATAATGATTACATTTCACAACCCTACCCCTCTACATGATGAAATCGCGCAATTCAATTTTATGCAATAGGAATCAAGAACGAAAAAAAAGTCGACAGAAAATAACAAAACATAAAATGGAATTATTGTTAAATTGCAATAGATATTAATATGTTGTTGATGATTTTGGCAAAAAAAATTTATACTCTTTTTAAAATGAACAAATTTTTTTGTTGTTAGTTGAAAAAATAATGAATTTTTTAAATAGACTAAATTGAGCGATGTGTCCCGAGTTGATGCAGGATTTGGTGTTAGAGGGAAATTAAGGGATGGAGGAAAATAGCAATAAAGTGATCATTTAATAATTGATTGCGTATTGTTGCTTTTAAATGATTGGTAATGAACTTAAAATCGATTAATTTTGCTGCTATATCGAATGCACCAACATTTGGTTGGCATGACAATGAAATATCATGAATTTGGATCACATTCAGAGCTGACTCGAATGGCACAAGATGGTTAATCGAATAGAAATTCGACACCAATCCAGAGTGACTCAGGGATGGTGCTGGACTCAAATCAAATCCAGCACTATGTCAGAGTTACACGAGATTGGTGTCAGATTTCTATTCGATTAACCGAATTGTAATATTTGGGTAAGCTGATCATCTGTTGTGTCATTGATCTTATAGGCACAATGTACCCTTAATCTACAAAGATTCTGATCTTAGCTTGATAATTATTTGAAGGTAAATCACAGATCAAGCTTTTTGTTGCTCTAGGAGATCCTAGAGAATTGAATCCTTCAAAACGATTATAACCAAGTTTTCCTACTTAAAGGAGCCCCAATATTAATCAAAGAAGGTGGATTAAGACTCAAAAGCTTCAAAAACAGTTGCAACTTAAATATTAAAGCTCAAAAAATTAATCAAATTTATTTTATAAGGAACATAATTCTAAAAACATGCTCAGTGGTGTCATTATGAGTTCACTGAGTACGAAACAGCATGAACAGCATTTGCTTGCTTGGACAACACTATCAAAAAATAATCCTAATTGTCTCTATTAATCTTCAAACCACAAAGCAAGTTATCTCAGAATTCAGAATATCTTGACAGTATCAATTGAATTGAGATTCTTGAAATCAAATCTAAGTATGAGTATTTAAATGACTTCTTACTGATAGCCATGAATTGTCCTCTTATGAATTATTTGAAACAGTTCCTCTCAATTATCATAAGAGGACTCCAATCAATCTCTCGTTAATCTCATAAAAATGGTGGTCCAGTTAGACATAAATCACTTTAAGTAAGCCATTGAAGTAAGATTGTCTGTCATTTTGTTTGATTTGACCAATTGAGATACTTTGGATGAAGATTTTATTTCGAATTAATAGAACTGACTATAAAGTCGACAAGGAAAATTTAATTTTGCTGAATTTCTGTCGAAAATGATTTTAATGATTTCGATGGAATTCTTGAAGATTTGAAAGGCAATGCTAATTTCATTGAATCTTAGCAAAATCACAATTCAGCATTAAAACTTAGAAAGCTTGCAGTATTAATAGTTCTAGCTCAAACTCCTTACCACCATACTGATGGGTAGCTGCTCCCAAACTTCTGCACCAGCATCAGGACAAATAAAAATTGAAATATTTTTTCATCCATTTATTTTTAATTATTAAGTTCAATAATTTTCAACAAACAAAAGAAAAAACAACCAAAAAAAATCACACAAAAAAATTAAAAATGAAAATATAAAAAAAAAATCAAAAGACTAAAAAGAAACTATTTGATCAGTTTTAATGATATGTGTTTTTTTCACAACAACTAAAAACCTATAGTTTAAATATGAAAATAAAATTTAAACCAATATGTACACACAAAAGGATATTTTAAATAAATTTAATGTTCCCATATCATCCTTTTCCACTCAAAAAAATAAAAAAAAATCCCCAGGACATACACACATACACACACGAACCACACATAAAAATAAACAGAACACACAGCTCACTTTATGCCTTCATAAATGAGACAGAACTTATAAAAAAAACTGATACACATACAACCATAAACAAGCATAAAATCTAAACTTTTTTAGCACGCAAATAAAAAAGGAATTCAAATAATTATAATAAAAAAACCCATAATATTTATTAATCGGAATGATTATCAAAATAACAGAGAAAAAAATAATGGAAAAAAAATTCAATTGCGCGATGAATTTTTTTTTTGTACGTATGAATATGATTTTTCGTTTTTGGGGGTTATTTGGAAATGATGTCTCATAAGAAATTGGATTTTTTTGAGTTTTTATCAACTGGACTGACGTGGATTCAGACCTTCAGCACTGCTAAAAACTTATATACTAGATCGGTACTGATTTATATATTAAAACATGTGGAGACGTGCTCTAATCTTGAGTCCATCCATAATTTGAATCGATTTCAAGATCTACGGCTGATTTCTTAGATTTAACCAATTGAGCACTTATTTATACTTCAGATTAGAAAATGCTTAAGTGTGTCCAAAGGTTAAACCGAGAAACCAGCTGTTGATCCTGAAATCGAATCGAATTTTATATGAACTCAATTTATTAAACCAGAAGCTTGTTCAACCGCTTTATTAACGCCCTACGATTCACAGTGGATCAATAGGAACTAATCATCATCAATTTAGTAAACCTATCTGATGACTATGAGCATCCAAAATAGCCAAAATTGTCTTTTATTTTCTACTAGCACAAGTCGGTTAATCGATAAGAAATCCGGCACCAAACTGGTGTGACTCTAGCATGATGCTTGATTTAAATCGAAGCTAGTCAGAATCATGCTTAGTGCTGGATTTCTATTCGATTAACCGACTTGTGCTTTCTGGGATTAATATACTAATTATCCTATGGAATGTTGATATAGTAAAAATAGACAATTCTTTAAGTCCGTACTAGAAGTTAAAGAAGTTTCAACTCAAAAGTTGGACTTGCTTTAATTTTATAAAGACTTAAGAGGATCTCTGACATAACAAAAAAATTGTCTGATTTAAAAATCAAACAAAAATGGTGCGTAACGTCAAAAAATCCTAATTTACCCAAAACATCATTTTCAAACGTACCCCAATATGTATTTAAATTTGAAAAAAAAATTCTATGTAAACTTTTATGCCTACATTAAAATCCTCTTATGTTCTCAATTCATTTTCAGTTTCGATAATTCTATGCTTCCTCTATTTCTCATTTTTTGTCTGTTGTTGTGTGTTTAGTTCGATTATATGTTCAAATTTCCCTCATAATATTATTTTTATAAAAAAAAAATTCGATTTTTCCGTAGATTCCGCGTTATCAAATAATATTTATATTTATTTATTTCAATTTTATTTATGCCAAAAAATTAGTTTCTGTTGCGAATATAAAAAAAAGATCGGTTTATGTTCATATATGAATACCGTCCAAAAATTATAAATATATATAAATATATAAATAAAAATAAATGAAAATAAAATCGAAAAGAATATAAGCACATAATATGTAAATGAGAATTAAGAGATAAACTAAATAATGTATGACATTAAAATTTGCATAATATCAAGAAAAAAAAATACAAAACAAACAAAAGTTCGTGTTCACGGGACAGTTTTTAAAGTGAGAATTTTTCAATTACAAAAAAATGTTTAAAAAAAGATTATTAAGAATAATTTTTTAAGTCTCTTATTTTTTTATTAAAAATTTTATTTTATTTTTCGGCATCTAGTTGATACCTGTATTATTACGTATGAGTATCAATTTTCCAGTCAATTTTATATTTAGGCCAGTTTTAGGGGCACATTTAATAATACATTTCACCTGCTACCCCAAAAAATTTCTTTATATCTCTTTCTATCTTTAAATGAAAAATGTATGCAAAAAAGTCAAGGTGTGACAATTTTGAGAGGAAAAGGTGGTGAACTTTTAGTGAAATGTTGGTAAAAATTGAGGATTTGAGGTTTTCATGCACATCAAGCTATCTTTGTAAGCTTGATTTGGTCAAAGGATTAATCATCGAGTACCATGTGCAAGGATAAATCGAATACATAAACATTTAAATCAGGGACATAGATGGACGTAATATGAACGTAGTTCTTACAAAGTTACAACTAGATCATAAAAAACCTGTTTCCGCTGACTTCACACATACCATGAGAACCTCAAAACCTTCCCTAAAAATAAATCACGAGCGATAAAATCGAGCATTAGCCTATGCCATTAAGTTGGTGTTTAGCCGCAGTAAAATTAGGTTTTCATGTTAAACTAGCATCAAGCCAGAATAAATCTTACTCTTAAAGCTGAAACCTTAGAACCTAAGCTGCGCATAGAAACATGGTTACAGTAGTAGACGTAGACCCCTCTCAGACCTCATTTTGGTATATTTATTATATTGCCATAAGCCAGAATATCCTAAGAAATCTCAAACTTTATTGCAAAAATTTCACCAAAAAAATTCATCAAAACCTCGTCCCAAAAAAGTGCTCACACCTTGATTCAAAGAACGACACAAACAGAAAAAGTTGAATTGAGTGAAAATGAAATAAATTCCAATCCATTTTAAATTTTCCATCCATTGTTCACATAACATTACAATTCCTTATTCCAAGGTTTTAAAAAAACACACAACAAAAATAGCAACAACGACAACAACAACAGCAAAAAATGTGCACCAGATTATTTTTCTGCATAATGTGAGATTAAAAAACATGTAAAATAATGAAAATTTCAACATTCTTTAAAAGATAATTGAATATACAACAAATATATCAAGTGCTATACTTCCAAATGCTCCAAAAAAAAGTTAATGTTAAAGTAAAATAAATAAAAACAATGATATAAGAAACTTTCGGAAACGATGAAACTGCCAATTAATTTTATTATGGAAAATGTAAAGTTAAATTAGAAAAAAGAAATATCATCAATAATGAAAAAAAATGTAATAAATTACATACGGACATACATTTTTCTAAGTTGCTAGGTTGTTAAATATATTTTTTTTATTATTAATGAAAAAAGTTTCAATTTTCAGCTTAAGTTTATTCTCTTTTTTTTCATTCTTAAAATTTAAGTTAAATAAAAAAATTTATAATTTTTTTCATTTAAAATGAAAAATCTTAGTAAAATAAATTGAACAAAAAAAATTGAAAAATGGATCTCCTTTAAAACTTTTAGAGTGTACTTTTACAAGAAAAATTTAAATATAAATAAAACAAAAAAAAAGTGAAGAAAATTTAACTTTAATGATGAAGTTTAATTCTTAGAGGATTTAAATGATGAATTTTAAGATTAAGGCTAGAATTAAAAATCAAACATGCGACTTACATGAATTACACAAATGTGCTTAGATTGATGCTTATTGATGTTTGATATTTTGATGAGATTTATAGATGTTCTATGCAAAGCTATGATTTTTATTACCTTTTTTTAAATATTTCTTTATCAAGTTCAAGCTAGGTTAGTTTTAAGCAAGCTAATAGCAAAGCTGAATTCATTTAAACTTGCTTTTCACTAGCTTTAAACTTAACTTTTCTGAATTCTAAGGACAGCAATGATTTAAAAGCTTGGATGCCGGGGCACACTAGTGTGGCGTCAAAAAATCATAAAATTCTACGAATGGGTTAACACTATTACGTGCCAAGGAAAAAATGTTCTAAGCCATTTCTGGCACCACTGTTCGAAGCAATCAATAAATAAATCTTCTTTAGGTTTGGATTTTGGTTTATAAAAGATCATGATCAAATGGCCACATTGTGTCCAAACATTTGAGTTCTTAATGTTTAAATTAAAAGAAGCTTTCCAAAATAACTCAATCTTATGATTTCATCAATACATTGAGATTTGAGCAAGAATGAGAAAAGTTTAAGATCAATTTCAAAAAATCCTCCAATATTAATGAAGCAATTTATTCTTATATCAAAAATACTAATCTAAAGCTCTCGATTAAAATCGAATCACGAAAGGAGTCAGAACGCAGATAAAACTACTATTAAACATCAATAAATTTCAATTTAAGCATCAAATACATATTACAGGACTAGCATACTCATAAAACTCATTAAGTAACGCGATACATACACTTTTCCACTCTACACACTTACTTAAAGATTTTTGGAGGAGGTTAGAAGGGTTTAGTTGGTTTATTAAGATTAAGAGTTGTAGTTTGAATGATTTAAAAATTAGTAAGTCAATCAACTTACAATTCAGAGCCTTAATAACCTAAAATAATCTCAAACTACCAAAAAATTACATCAAAACACTCCAAATTCCTCGATAAACACACAACTTACATAAACACACACCCCACATACATCCCCAAAAAAATAAAAACAATTCGAGAAGCAATAATTAATCGTATTGAGATTAATATTAAGCAGAGAATGAAATTAAGAAGAAAAAATTTCCAATTACAATGCAAAAAGTAAGAAAATTTTATCATAAAAATTAGTCAAGAAGATATAAAAAAAAGTTTAAGATTTACAAAAACTGTACATATAGGTTACTGAAGAATCTGATGAAAAACCCAAATACACTATCTTTACAAAAACCAAAAAAAATGAAATTAGGATGAAATTATATGAAAATAAATAAATTAAAATTACCCAGAAAAAAAGCCTCCATTCAGTGAAATTGAAAATAAATTTTAAGGAATTGCTGAATGGGGCGGTGATTTTTAAGATGAAAAAAAAAACGGAAATAAAATGAAATTTAGAATTAATTGAATAGTAAAAAAATGATAATAATTATCGTAAAAAAAATTTAAGAATTTAAGGCGAAATAAACAATAAAAAAAATAAATTAAATAAACAAAAATCTAAGTTTCGGGACATAAACACACGCACGATATTAAACCTCACGGCATTATTTGATTGTGTCTATTACCAGACGAACGACGTGACAGTAGAACTGCAGATTTAATCGCATAACTGCCATAGAACTGCCACTCACAATGTCATCCCTACTAGTCATAATCAATGCATGCCGCTATGGGTGCATAAAGCGAAACTTGTGACATAAATTTAAAAAATGGCGATAAATTGCAAATAATTTACTTCCTTCTTCTCTCAATCTTATAATATAATTAGTCTTCAAAACAAAATATTTCTTTCGTCATGTGACAACATTTTTCATTCTTAAACAACAAGGCGAAATAAATCCGCTGGGTGGGATGAAATTTTATTCCATCACGCAATTCCGTACAACTCTTTCTTATTATTATTTTTTTCTTTCGTGATGATTTATATCATTAGGATTACAAATTTAAAATAAAAAAATGAATATAAAGACTATGATGATGAAGATGAAAATGCGCAATGTAAGAAAAGAAAACAAATCTAAATAAATTTAAATGCAATTGATAATAGGAATATGTACTTATCTACTGCCAAAAAACAAAAAATAATGATGAAATTTAATGATAAATTTAGCAAAAAATAAAAATCTGAGAGCAAAACTGAAATAAATTGTTATTATAGAAACACAAAATAAAAATTCTTTATAAAACAAATTTTATTGATTAAGGATGATTGTCAGAATTAGAAAGGAGGAAATGAGAATTATCTTTTGATGAAGGATTGCTGACTTATCATTGGATTGTAGGGACAGTATTTTATTATTTGAATCTTACAATCTTTGGTATGGTCTAGAAAATTTAATTTTTATTTTCAGTTGGATGTGTCTGGATTGTTGTTAATGCTGTTTCAATTAATTTTACACTAGTTTGCTATTTAATTGATATTAGAGGCTATAAATTGTCTATATTTGGCTCACAATCCTGAGAAGCTAGATTGTTATTGATGTAACTATATTGATGATAAGATGATAGCTGATGATAGCTGATGATAGCCATGAGGAATGCTATATCGTCAGAGCAACACCAGGGGTGTCATCATTTATGAGAATATTCAGTGACTTCTGTCATCGCAGTGCTATCTCGGTAATCAAAGACCAATTCCTGCTCAAAATGCACAGTTGGACAGCCTTCTGTTACTGAATAACTTTAGACATGAGCTCAGGAAATTTTTCTCCCTTTTAACAGTCTGACTTCGTCCCTGGATGACTATATTCCTGATCAAAATTAAGTCCTTATTCTTCAACAATAAATCAGTTCCATGCACATCACACTCAAGAACTCTTTAATTAAATTTCCCTCCAAAAAGTCTCAAAAAATGCAAATTTATTTATTTTCAAGAAATTTATTTCACATCCCAAGATGCAAGAAAATTATTAATTTAATAAAATATTTCATGTTAAAGGCGACAACGAATATATATTATGACAGGTGTTTGTCACTTGTTATACATGTTGTGACATGAATCGTTTTAATTCCACTCAAAAATTTCCACAACATCTTTATGGTGTTTGAACTTTTCATAATTGTCAATTTTGGTTTTTTGTGTCATGCTTCTTTGGGGTGATTTATGACTGCTTGTTGAACTAGGAGGTCAATGATGGAGGAATGAATATTCTTGATGTTTTTAACTTTGAATGCTGAGATCCTCAATTATTTAACAAGTATGTTAATATCAGAGAGCCATCTTTTGGGGACAAGCCTTTCTTAGTTGCAATTTAATACAAACTGTGAGTATGAGAGTATAACGAGAGGTAAGAGAAGTGCCAAATGTTCATTGGCGACACAAAGACTCAGTTGTGTGTATAGAAGCCTGACTTGCTTCTCGTATACTGCATACTAGAGCAAAAATGTTGTTATACTCAAAAATTAAATGTTTTAAATGCAAAATCAACTCAATTGAATTATTTTGAAAAATTTAATAGCAACCTGAAAGTTTGGCAAGACCTGTCAACTTAAATCAATTCATCTTGCGACTATTCATCCTAATCAACCCCAGCATCAACCAAAAACCACCAGCAATTCAATCAATAACTTTCGTCATCAACAAAAAATCTTAATTTACTCTCGATACACCTCAATGGAGCCTCAACAATACTTAATCAGCAAACAAGATTAATTGCCACACAACACTTCAAAGCAAAGTGATAGAACCACACCAAGATAAATTGATGTAACGAACCAACAAAAAAAAATAAAAATTGTAAGCATTTTTCTAACATACCAGACATATCCAATTTTAATTCTGATAAAGCCCAAAAATAAATATTTAAGATAGCAAAAAAAAAACTTCTCTCATTTTTTTGTCATACCTACATAATCAAGCAATTTCCTTTTTTTTTACACAGCCAGTACTCAATTTTCATTACATTATGTATCTTTTTTTGTCATCAAAAATTTTTTTTTATGTTATGCTTCGATAATTTATCGTTACAAAAGGGAGAAAAAAAGTTTCAATCCTCAATCTCATCAGACAAGAGAATATATGAAATGGAATTAAGCAGGGGCTGCAGGGAAAATACGGCCTCTGTCTTGGATCTGTTCAACCCTTGCTACATCACTGACTAGATACAAAAGCCAACAGAGTTGTTGTAAATGAGAATTTTATCGATTCATGAATGATAAGCACATCATTATAATAACAGTAACCTTGATCAACAACACAACAACCATCCACAAATAGACTATTTTCTTAAAATTGATCTATAAATAAGCTCGCAGAAGCATCAAAATAATGATAAAGAGAGATATAATGATAATGATAGAATGAATTGAAAATGCTGTATTCCAGGCCAAACTATAGTTTAAAAAATGAATAAACTTTTAGAGAGAGAATGAATAAGTCTCAATCAATCAATCATATCATAAGTAACATCAATTTCTATTGAAATGAATGGATAAATTTTCAAAAAAAAGAAGCTCTGCTATTCCATCCCCTCATTTTTTTATTCTATTTTTTTTGCATATTTATATAGTTTTGCTTTTGCCAGCGTCAATTCTTGTCCAAGATAGGAATAACTTTCTTTGTGTATAAAGTACTTTCCATACTATCTTATCAGGAGTGTAGCTGGGGAAAAAAGTAGGTTGAGGTAAGACATTTTCTCAGAGCTCGAAGTCAGCCACACAAAATCGATGAAAACCTAGATTCGACTTCGTGCTCTGCATTTTCTTATCAACGAATCCCCAACCTCCCCCCTTGGCTACATCTCTGTATCTTGTTCTTATTCCTGTATCATTAAAATCTTACTAAACCATTCAACATACACATTTAGAATGATTGTAAAGAGCTTCCATTTATGCTGAATGGAAATGGAATGAAAAATGCGAGAACTAAATCGAAAATGATGAAGAAAAATAAAAAAGTTGAAAGTCATACAGCCAGGGATTGATGCTTTAATACTAGGGTGACCATCTGCGTAGTTTTTCAACGGACAGTCCTGTATTTTTCAAGACTGTCCTGTATAAATTTTTAAATTTTGTTCTTGGTCCTGTATTTTTTTCATGAAAATTTCCGTTAATTTTTGAATTTTAGTCTATGTCCTGTTTTTTTCGAAAAAATTTACCAAATGTCCTGTATTTTCATGAAAATTAGATGGTAACCCTATTTAATACTCGTGAATGGAAGAGCTTTTTATAACAATGAGAACAAAAAAAATTCTTCGTTTACAGCATGACAACAAGATCCCTGTACTTGAAGGTCATTGTGTTTCTGTAACTCATTTCTTTATGCTCATTGCTTGAGTTGTTTAGTACACAATTTTGTTCAATAGTTTATTGTTATTACAGATTATCTATTAACTATGTTGACAATATGATGTGTTTGCTGTACTTAGATTGTAATGTCGTGTGCATTGTGTGAATCTTTATCATATCGGCAACACTTAATATGATTATGAGATCGGTCTCTTGTGAGAATCGAACCTGCTTCCTCAGACAAAAGGGAGCTAAAGATATCCGGTCTATTACCTCATCGCTCGTGCCACAAAGTCCTCACTCTCTCAATGACAGATTCTCCCCTATATTCTTAGATTTTCACCTATATATGGCTTGATGCTCCACTTTGCTCAGATACCACATAGATATTGACACTTACATCAATCTGTTTTGATTAAAATAATTTAGTTTCAAATGAATTTTTTTATGATTGATGTGGCGTTTAATGGGTTTGTGATTTGGATTTGTGGATTAACGATCAATCAGGGTTCCTAACTTGATTAAGTATCTTGTGTTTCTGATAAGAACGAGCAGATCTACAACATCCTTTACTTAAAAGACGATTGAATTTCATTTGAAGTTTGATAGGATTTGAACTTTGACTGGTGAAAACTGCTCGAGAGGTTGGGAATTCATCTCTTGTGGAGGACTTGACCAGGGACTTTGTTTCGATAATGACAAGACGACCAGCATTCTAAAGACTAAATAAGTAAAAAATTCAATCAAATCCTAGCTTAAACCTAACATATGTATTCCATACCAAATATTCCATACCAAAACCTTCTGCTACAGACATTCAGTATCCACATCACATCATCCAAAATTGTACTTCAACAAACCATAATTGGACACCACTACCCAAATCAAAGCAATATACAGTTAATGTTTTGCAATCCTTCTCATATTTTAGCAGGGGCGTAGCCAGGGGGGGGGCCATAGGGGGCCCGGGCCCCCCCTACAAAAATCTGATAATTGTTTTACTAAGTATTTATAGAGAAGAACCAGTTAATGTAGAGAAAGTGATGAAAGAAATGTCAAAATCAGCACGAAAAATTAAATTTAATGTATGAACAATGAATTAAATATTTAAACTTATGAAGAATGAATATAGATTTAAGGATACAAAATAACGGTTTTTTAATTTTCGAAAATGGGCCCCCCCCTTAAAAATTTTCTGGCTACGCCCCTGTATTTTAGTACTGCTCGTGGTCCATTATCTCTTTTTTTTTGCTATCCCGCGAAATTCAAGAACTTGAAATTGATATTGATTATTAAATAAGAGATGAAGTAATTGTTTGAATTTGAGCCTTAATGAATCTAGAAAAAAATTGAGAAATAAATATAAATAAATTGAATTGACGATGATAAATTGAATCCAAAAAAAAGAATGTTCTGAAAGATGAAAGAAATATTTAATTTAATTTTCGTCCTTTTTATTCTTTGCGGAAACAATTGCGAATTGCTATAGGAAAATATAAGAAAAAAAATATTTAAGGAAAAAAAAAATAAAATTGAAAACCAAAAAAATTGTTGTTGTTGTTAATGATTAATATTTAATTAATTTATTATACGACCAAAAAAAACCACAAAAGTGCTATTAGATACCGAATGAAAGCAGAGAAAAATTAAATACGGTCTAAAAAGCTAAGAAGGAGAAAAACTCAAAAAAATGCGTTGCATCCAAAAAATAAAAACAATAAAAAAAATTGCAAAATTGAAAAAATAAAGTCACACATTTTGCGTGCAACTTTAATAATTAAAACTATAAGATTTGTATGTATATTATTAAATATACATATGAGCAATGAAATAAGTAAGAGGAATTACTGGTGATGGTGCTCAATGAATGACTGAATGTTCGGACTTCTGACAACAACTTGCATCATTGCAATTAATCGTAAATATCAAAAAATCCCACACTTTGAACAAAAAAAAAATCTATTAAATATTTAATAATAACGTGCATGCATTCACTCCACCATACCAAAAAAAAACATTTATTTCTTCCTGCTAAATTACAATCGATGATGATGACGGTGAAAGCTATTATTTACCACCCCAAAAATAAATACACACATGGTGATATGCATATCATTGATATTTCTGAAAATTATTAATTGCAATGTATGACATGAACACTGAAGTCTAATTTAGTTTTTCAGCGATTGTCATCTATTATGGTAAAATACTGCCTTACATTATATTAGTAATAATATTTAAAATTACTAGACAAAAAAAAATAAAAACAATTTCTAATTACAATTCCCAAAATCATAAATAATTTAAATATTATGAGAGGAAAATCAGAAGAAAATAGATTTTTAAATAACAAATTCTCTAAACTCTTAACGAATAAAAGAAGGAGGTAAGATATGGATGAGGGGTTTTGAAGGGTACTGAGGAGATATGGAATGGTTTTGGTTATTTCGATTTGCTAGATTCTTTATCAAAGTGTCTAAAGCTAATCAAGAACGCACCTCAGATGATTGTGTTGCCAATTTCTGATTAAACAACGACTAATGACATCCAAATTCGACTAGTAAGCTTTAAGCCTACAACCATCAAACCTTACCCTCAAAACCCCCACTAAGGTCTCATCCGACAGACAAAAAATATCGAAAGCTAGCAAAACTTACAAAATAAGCAGTAAAAGAACATTGAACCATTAAAAAAATCCGTGAAGTTCTCGTTTAAAATTGAGAATGTCTATTATGAAAAAAATGCAAGAAACAAACAGAACAGAAAGAAAATTCCCTTAATTGTATGCATAGCTTAGCAATAAATCTTCACAACTAATAAAAAAAATTAAGTTTTATTCCTGTTTCTTTATTTTCGAAAATTTTAATTTTCTAATAAGCCAAAACAACAAAAAACATTTTATGTATATAAAATAAAATTTATACATAAATGAGAAATAGTAAAACGATTATACGTCAAATTAAAGAGAAAAATTGCCGAAATGAAGATTTAATTGTAGACTGTATGCGGCAAAAAAAGAATATTTTACATTTTTTTCCTTCTTTTTTTATTAAAAATGAACACACACACATCGTATGAACTGAGCGTTGGAACTTTATAAAGTCGAAGTAATATAAATGAGATGTTTTAATTTAAATTCAGCATGAATATTTTTCATCATCCCTCAACTACAAAAAAAAAACAAGGATTTTTTTTCATTTTAATCATATTTCGTCAAAATCTTCATTTTTGAATATGCAAAATAAATTAAAATTTCACTTCTTATGGACGTTAAGTCTTAAAAAATTGAAGTTTAACAAAATCATCGCTGATATCAAATGGTTAAAATTGATTCAGAATCATGCTCGAAGAATTGTTTAAAATTTGAAACGACACCAAATTTTAATCAATTAGTATTAAATCATAAAAGCATGTTAACATCATCTTCAAGTACAATCTAAGATTCTATCAAAGAAAATATCTTCCATCAAATTGAACAGAAGTCATCGATCTTCCATTCCAAAAAACCCATTAAAAAAATTTGTGTTCAAATCCCAAATGTTTTATTCCTCAACAACGTTTTCCCAAAAAGGAATGAAGACAAAAAAAAACTTAATTTCATGCACACTTTATATATATTTAGTCCGAGCCACACGTCATGCTTCTCATTACATTCAACACGAAATAATTATTCAAATTTATTAGTCAAAAAAGGAAAGTTTTTTCTTCAAAAAAGTATTTTAAAAAAATATATTTAAATGATATTTAACAAAAAAAAATTGTGGCAATTCATTAGCATCAAATACAAAAAAAAATCTACACTGTAAAAACCCAAGAAAGAACGAGAATTTATTAAGTTCTCCTAAATTTAAATTTATATTAGAAAGAAAATTTAAAAAAAAAATCTATTAATTATAAATTTATCAGCTTGTTAAAAAAATGATGATCATTATTAAATGAAATAAAGTGAAATGATTAGGATGGATGAACGAAATAATATTTAAAAAAAATGAAATAAACAATCGAGAAATGCTGTTCACGTTATTTTTATTAGTTGTTTAATGAAAATCCTATAAACATATTGGAAAATGAAAAATATTTTGCATCAAACAGTAATTTAATAAGTAATGAAAACAAAGTGATTTTCAATATGCAATATTAAAATTTAATTATATTTGAAAAAAACCAATTAACTCAATTGTGTTATGTACAGTGATCATTATGACAAGTGGACGAAATTATTCATTTTTATCTTAGTTCCATTCATCGGTAATTTATATATTATACACATTATATATTCTATTTAGATGAAATGAAAGTGTTATAGTCTCTAGATTATTGATCATTTTACCAAAAAAAAAAACTTAAATGATTAAAATTTATTGAAAAAAATTCCTCAACATATTATTAGGTAATGTCCACATGTATCTCTATTGAATGGGTTGCTTAGTGATGTTTTGGAATTTTTCTGACCAGATGAGGTGGGTTTTTGGAGTCTATTAATGAGTTTAGCGGGACTTACTGTTTTACTAAAGTTGCAAGAGCTAGCTTCTTGAGTAAACCTTAGCCATATTCTTTAGTATGACTAAGACATAAAACATACCCAAGAAACAGTCCCAACGGCACACGGCATAAAAATGGTATATAGTTTTTCAATTTGAACAGGATACTAATGAAACCTATTCAAATTGAGGACCTCCTGTAAAATCGTATAATAACTGATCTGTGAGAATCAAACTAATGTCCTTACTTGAATAGCAGAAATCAATTAATCGATTAAAAGCTAGCGTACCTCTGGCATGAAGCTGGATTCAATTTAAAATCTGGCTCCACACCGGCTTGGCATCGGATTTCTGATCGATTAATTGACTTGTGCTTTCCAGGTTATTAGAGAGCTTCAAATGTTCAATCTGCCATCTATCAACTTAAACACATCTCAAGAATACTTTCTTAGGATCCTCATTGAAGATGCTGATTCTGAAATAAAAATGAATTGAAATTAATGATGGTACAGTGAGAATAAAAAGTATTAAACGATTGCTTCCTATAATATTTCCAAGGGTGTTCCTTATATTAAATATCTCAATAACAATCACACCAAAAGACCAAAAACGTGTTCATATTTATTGTATCCGTATTAACAAAAATGTATTAATGGTTCTAGTGTTGATTTAAAAAAGGTGAAAGTGTTCTGAGATTGCACTCAGTTAGAGACAACAGAGTTATGTGCTGGCTAGAAATAAGTGAGTTTTACATGTTGTAGAAGGTAAAAAGGGAGGAAATGCGACTAAAAGTGATGTACCAAAATCAAAAAGTATCGAAAAATTGATTTAATTCAAGAAATATTTCAGAAAATTGCAATTATAAATTAATAGTAATTGTAAGCCAAGAAAAAACTAGCGCACAACATTGAATGGGCATCCTTTAGGATCAGGTAGGAGTGAAGATGATAAAATATAAATGAAAACCGCTACACTAGCGAAATATGATTATAAAAATGGCAAATAAGATGCACTACGCAACTATAGCACAACTTCCATTGAATATTTTAAAACTCCAAAAACACCACCAATCTTTAAGATCCCCGAAATAAAAATTTTTGTTATTTTAGTTAAGTTTGATGTTTCATATAAAAAATATTAAAATTTTTACAAAAGGGGTGCTCTGCAATATTCAGCAAAGAATCCAACATCATCAAGCAATCCACATTCTGAAAAAATTAATTTAATTTTTTTCATTACAAAACTAAAAAGATTGTAATGAAAAAAAAACTAGATGGATGAAGAGGAAATTAAAAAAGCCATATTGCATTCTCACATTTAATTAAGTAAAAAAAAATCTATAAAAAATTTCGTTGAATTCTCGATTAGATATAGCGGGATATAATACAGCATTAAAAGAACTAGGGATTAAAAATTCATAATTATTTCATCAAAGGTGAAAACAACGTGAGGAAAAAAAAAGTTTCTTTTCTTACGTAAAAAAATGATAATTAAGAAAAATAATAATAATAATTAAAATAAAATAAATTAAAAAAATAGTCAAAAAAAATCAAATTAACTAGTCTTAGATTTTTTAGAAATTAAACTAATATCTTTATAAGAACAAAAACCAAAAAAAAGTAAATAAGCAACTCAAATCCGCTATGATGGATGCAGTTGGAGTCGATACCATATGATTTGATATTAATTAAATATTAAAAATGAACGAAATAAGTAAATCAATCATCATACATGATTTTTTCCTGAAAAAAAATCGAGATTATTAAAAAAATAGAAAATTGTTCTCCTGTTTTTAAAAAAAATATATTGAATTACTTAAGGAAAAACATTTCCCGGAAAATAAGAATTTATTATTATAATTATTATTAAAAAAATAATAAATATCGTCACACAGTTTATTCCAAAAAAAAAAAATGATGAGATGAAAATATACACAACACACAAAAAAAAGTCCGAAAAGTAATTTAAAATAAAACTAAACTAAAAAAATTGATAATAAAATTTTATCAGCAAAAGACGTTGTTTAAAAAGTAAAAAATAAATAAAAAAGAAAAAAAAATCAATAATTTTAATGAAACAAGATAAATCGATTTATATTATTTAAAAGTGAAGATAAAAAAAACTAAAAACAATAACGAATTATGACATAATTTAAAGAAATACCATTTGTAAATTATAAAATGAAAGAAAAAGTGAAAATAAAAATTTATAAAACCAATTATTGAAATTCAAATGGGTTTTTATTTTTTATTGGATTAAATTATTTTCTAGCTTCCAGTGCATTCCGAGGCATTCTACCCTAATCTCATGTTAATTTTATTTTTTAAGGGTTTTTTTGCATTTTCTATTGTTTGAATTTTTGTTGTTTTAAAAAAGTTCAATGCTATCTAGTTGTAGCTTTCAAAAAATAAAGGAGGGGGTTCCTCACTACGCCTATGTCAAGGGGTACACATAAAAACTGCGTCCTGTATTGAATTTTTGTTTGATGAAGTTTTGCATTTAATTTTATTTCAGCTGTTTATTAAATGGAATAGCAAAGAGCCGAAGAAAAAAATATTTGATTAAAATTCTGATCTCAGACCCATCCCCCCCCCCCCGTGGGCGTGTCATAATTATGTCAGCTACAAAAACACTTACTTTGAAATTTGTCACCCTCGGGAACACTATGAACCAGTATAGCTGATTTTGGTCCAAATCTCGGCCATATATAATGTGTGAAGGGCCCAGCCTTTCAGCTGGAGGCACTGCGATTCAAATTAGAACCGAATCTATTGTACCTGTCTCGGCCATACTTCACACTTATTTGAACCACATTTTCTCGTAACTGTTAAAATATTATCAAAAAGTAATTAATCTTGAATTATGTCGCTATTTTGTCAAGTGTTTTAAGATAAAGAATTTGTTTTTTGGTTTCCACAGTGAAGAGAATGAACAAAATTCAGATGGGGTAGTCGAAATTTTAGATTTCGACTATTTTAAGCTATGCATTACAAAAAGTAATATTTGTATGTGATTTATGTCAGAATTATGTCAATTCAAATAGAACATCAAAAAAAAATTTTTGACCAAAGTACACCATAGAAAATCAATTTTCAATTTTGGACTAGGGGCGACCCTAGTCAAAATCAATTTTGTCACTTTTTTCTTCGAGGGTTTATACAAATGAATTGAAACTTTGCATAAACATTTTAGTGCTTAAAACAAATACAAATAAAACATCCTAAATTTTTTTGAGCAAAGAACCAAGTAGGAAATACATTTTCAATTTTGGACTAGGGGCGACCCTAGTCAAAATCAATTTTGTCACTATTTTGTAATTTGTATTTGTTTTAAGCACTAGAATATTTATGCAAAGTTTTAATTCATTTGTTTAAACCCTCGAAGAAAAAAGTGACAAAATTGATTTTGACTAGGGTCGCCCCTAGTCCAAAATTAAAAATTGATTTTCTATGGTGTACTTTGGTCAAAAAATTTTTTTTGATATTTTATTTGAATTGACATAATTTTGACATAAATAACATACCAATATTGCTTTTTGTAATGCATAGCTTAAAAATAATCGAAATCTAAAATTTCGACTACCCCTTCTGAATTTTGTTCATACTCTTTACTGTGGAAACGAAAAAAAATTTTCTTTATCTTAAAACACTTGACAAAATAGCGACATAATTCAGGATTAATTACTTATTAATAATATTTTAACATTTATGAGAAAATGTGGTTCAAATAAGTGTGAAGTATGGCCGAGATTTGGACCAAAATCAGCTATACTGGTTCATAGTGTTCCCGAGGGTGACAAAATTCAAACTAAGTTTTTTTGTAGCTGACATAATTATGACATAAATTAGGTATAACTTTTGAACTGTGTCGTTATGGGTCTCGGCTGTACTTATGGTTATCTTCCTCTCCGATATTTTCAGTATCCCCACCCCGCCCTACTACTAGGCTATTCGACTTTACACACCATTGTTCTAAAATTTGAGATATGAATTAAAAATTGATTAAGTGACAAATAATCAAAGACTCATTGAGTCAAGTTTACAATCAAGTAAATTAAAAATTATCCAAGTTTCACACCAAATGATCGATTATATACAAAATAAATTGCTCCTCAAATCTATGCAACCTTGTATTCTATTAAAAAGAGCTTCATAGCTTGATATAATCAAACATTTTGATCTTAAACATTTACAGGAAAGAAAATAAAGCTCAAAAAAATATATTTTATAATTAATAACCAGGAATCATTCATAACTCACTTAGTAGCAAAAAAAACTATAAATCTAAAATGTCTGCATACCTGAAACAATCGAGAATTTTACCCATTTTAAAAGACATCGTCCATTCACAGCAGCATGCAATCCAATAAATCAAAATATTGCAACATTTCTACATCGATCCACAATTTTAGCATATCTCCTTGAGGCTTTCCAAGCAAAACACATAAAAAGAGCAGCATAATAAACATTCGTTCTGCCTATTTCAGAAAAAAGAGACCAGAAAAAATTGCCATTGGCATAAATTTTTAAAGCAATCTTCAAAAAAAAGAGCTGATTTTTACTGTTAGTTCCATTAGTGTTTAGAAAGGAATGAGATTTTGTCTGAACTGCGCGATGAGATATTCTTAGATTGCATGTGGAATGAAAGAAGTGGAAGAGAAGTAAATAAAGATGAAAAGAGAGAGGTCAAGAGAAGAAACAGGCAATTAAGTTACTGTCTGCATATTTTGCCGCGATTGATCAGTAAATTAATCTCAATAATTTGAAGAACCTAAAGCAACAACAATAAAGAGAATATCAGCGACGATACTGAAGACCTAAATGAGTGTGGATGCTGATTTGTGGGAAGGGAAATAAAGCGCAGTTTAAAGTGTTTGCACAATTTCTTTTTTGCAGCCATGTTTTAAGAGCAAAGATCTGTCCCATCCTTGACTCATCTGCTCTAGTAGGATCATTTACAAGCCTTCTCTTCTTATTATAAAAGGTTCTTGCTGTGGCAAGACAACCAGACAGAATACATCTCTCACGACCCACAACATCTATCTCCATCGACAAGCTAAGCTCAACATATGCCCACAATTACATGATAAATGAACACAATTTTCTTTCTTTTACATTCACATGAAAAAGGTCAGCGCAATGAAGATGTACATGCACGAATATGTGAATGTGAAAATTGCATCTCTTGTCTTTAAGCTTTGTATAGTTGAATTCCCGATCTGCCAGAGGATCGTGCACATGAGAAATATGCGCTAGCAATGACAGGATTGAAATTAATTTTATTCATTGGGAGTTGAATGTACCATTGGAATCGGAAATGTGGTTAAGGGGGTATGTTGTTCTCTTAGATGGGAATTTATCTTGTTGTACTTTTATCGCTCCTTTTATCACCTAAGATGTCATGTATATTTGGCTTTCTTATTGCCTCATGTATGCAGATTCGAAATAATCAAATCAATACTGTCCGTATCAACAGCTTAAAAGGGCAGGCCTGCAGATTATGTCTGAACCCTTAGTTCATCTCACTTAACTCATTTTAAATTTCAGAGTTGTAGGCCAGCAGACAAAAGCTCGAAGTTGACTCGAGATTTTCATCGATTTTGTATGGCTGAGTCGACTCTGAGTCCACTCGACTCCGTACAAAATTTCATCGATTTCGAACTCTACTGCAGACTGTGTTTATAACAATAAAGAAGTAAGTGGTCTAAAAATCAAGTTTTTTTGATGAACCTCATTTATGGACAGCCCCAAATGAGTTAAAAGATTCCAAACATGAGGCCGTTTTCAAAGGCTTTCACAGGTTATTTTTCTCTAATTGATTGCGTCAAGAAAATGAAACTGATGCGTTAATCTGAAAATTCCAACCCTCAGAAACGTCATTTATGCATATCCCCAGATTATAAATACAATATCGCTCGTTAATCCAGAAAAAAAGAAATGAGAATAATTCACATGCATAATTGTGCATAGTTCATGCACTTCAAGACTAGTAACGGAATGGATAATATCTGTTGGATAAATATCATGAAATTCCCATAAGATTCAAGCATCATTGAAGGGAATGGAAGAGATGTGAAAATATGAGAAATAATTTAAATCCGCACATAATGCTGAAAGTACACAGAAGACGAAACACAATCCATTGTTGGAATTTAATTGTAATTTCTTTTTAATAACACTTGTTTTTGTGCCTGAGATAAGATACATTCAGAAATGTAACAATAACAATTTCTTTTTTTTTTCTCTCTCATTTATTAGTAGCTGCTATGCTGCTGCTGCTGTTCATTTGTTTTGAAATATGTTTGTATGTAAAATTTTTCCTCATTCTCTTGTGCCTTTTTTTGTTACATTTCTTCTATGTACTGTACATTTTTATTTGATCATAAATACACAATATAGTTTGAATAGTAGCAACCTATAAAATCTGGTATTTTTTCCTGTCTCTGCTTATTGCATGCCATATTTTAATATAATGTTCTGTACATTTCATAATCCAATATTTGTTAACATTAATAGCTGATTAATGGCACACAGATAAACAGTGCCATTGTAAATTTTAAGACCAAATTTGTGCTATGATCGAGGTGATTTAATGATTGTTGTCAGATAAAAAGGGGAGGAAATGAGATCAGGGATTTGTTTTTGAACTTATATGGTATTAACAACTTAAAGCTGGAGTTGAATTAAGAATTGTAAATTTGTGGTTTAATTTATCCAACTTACTAGCTAATTGATGGGGTTCGAATATTCGCTCGAGATTGTAATTTGGATTTTAATTTTTTTAAAAAAATATTTTAAAAGTATGTGTTATAATTTATATGAACTTACTTACTTACTTCTCTCGCCGTACAGATCAATTGTGATCCATGGCCTCGCTTAGATGACGCCTCAAGCTGGCTCTATCGCTTGCCAATTACCAATACAAAGTGTAATACTGTCTCTGTCAAAAGCTTCTCTCCAAGAGTTCTTGGGACATCAACAATTTATATGGACATAAAAAAATATGTCGTTCGCATTTTAAGGGGGCAGAAGCATAGCCAAGAGGGTCTTGACCGTTTCCAAAAGTTTAGGGGGTGTCTCCAGACCCTTCTGGCAATACTCATGGGATGAAGAGGGAGAATTTTGTGACGAAGGGATCAAAAAAGTCTTTTATTTGCATAACGCAATAAGTGAACTAGCCCTTGAAAGGATAAGGACTTCCAGAAATCTGAAAAAAAATATAAAAATAAAAATATTTTTGAGTGCCAATCCTTTGATTTTACTATCGGTGACAAAAAGCATTGTTATGTCATTGCTCAAACCTCCAGAATAATTTCTAACTACTCAACTACTAACCTCAACAGTCAATTGGCAGTCAATAGAACAAAACAAATTCTTTGAGAATTTCCGAAGCAAATTAAGTGCAATTAAGCGTTCATCCTCTTCAATTGTGAGACACGAGAAACGTCATACTTAGTCTATCGATGGACAATACCCTTTGGAGAAGAACCTTCAAGGCTATGACATTTAAAGATATATTTTGCACAATTTATTTTTGAATTAATTCCAGATTTTAAAGCCTAGATTGAATGTCAATTTTTTCTGGAAGATAAAGGTCAGAATTAGCATAAGTGTTGTTTTTAAAGACAAAGATGTATTATTGAATTTAGATAGCCATCTCGAGTGGTGATGACTGACAAATTGATGGATAGGACAGCCCTTTAAAAACAATCAAGTCTTCTATTTGACTGTTGTGTAGTTAAAGCTATCATTTCTTTGCTAATAAGGAGCTAAAGCCGGATTTTAATTCTATTTATTTCTGCAGCCCTAGACATATTTACTACTTACTTACTTCGCTGGCCGTACAGATAAATTGTGATCCATAGCCTCCTTTAGTTTTCGCCTGAAGCTGGTTCTATCGCTGGCTACCGTTTGCCAATTGCCAATACCAAATGATAGATATACTTAAATTCAATAATTTTCAAGCAGTATAATAAATGGGGTGCACAGAGATTGACAAGAACTAGCTTTGTTCGCGGTTTCTTCTTCTTCTAGTTCTAGATGACAATAAAATTTCGTATCCAATATAAAAACCATCCAAGATCTAATCAAAAAACATAAAAAAACTCACAACATTTTTAATTACAAAAATTTATATTCTCAAATATTAATATCCATCAATATAAATTTCAAAACATTCTCAAATTCCATTCTGCCTAGAAAAAAAATATTAAGTCCATAAAATCCAGTCGAAATTCACTGAACCAGAAAATAAGTAAACTTTTCACATTTATTCTCCCAAATGAAAAGCTTATTCAAATATAAAAGATTTTAATATTTCATTTCTATTTTATGCATGCAAAAGACTTGAACGACCGATGAAAGAATAAACATCACAGAAATGGTCATGAACAATCTCAAATATAATAAAAATTTTAATATGAAATTAAATTTCCATTTTTCCGTTCATTTAAATGAAACATAATTTTATTTTCTTAAGCAGCATATGATGATAGCTGCATAGCAAGAAAAAAATGATTCTCAGTGAAATTTTTCAAATACTGCAAAACATCATTTGTGCATCGCTTTTGTAAACCGGTTTTGTGTGTAAGTTTTTGAGCTCATTCTGATCATTTTTTGCACCGCTGAGACACAACCGATGAGAACGCTAAATTATAATATTTTTTTTTTCAATTCTGATGATGCCAAAGAATGTGCATGTGCTAGATGCTACACATTAAAATGCATTTTAAAAAATCATTGTTCACGTTCATGGAAATTGTATGAATAGAAAATTATTATCAATCTACGATTCGCGAATTGGGTTACAATTCATGCCTACATTCAATTTGTTGTTATATAAAAAAAAGATATATAGGATAGATGTGGTCAGCTTGTGAGATTTTAAAGCGCATACAAAAATATTTCATTCAAAAAAAAAATTTAAATTTTTTCAAAGGATCTTTTGTTTCCCAGGACCCTCTTGCACCTCTCATCTAGCTTTTCTTGAGACTCAAACTTCAGTATATTATTAAATTTTAGATCCATAGCTTAAAGTTGAGCAGTTGAGCTAGCTGGACTTAAATTGTCATCCAAAAAGTTTAATCAAGTTAATTTTAAGACAAATTAAAATCAATTAAACTCAGAGTTTATTTGAATCGACTCTGATTAAGTTCGGAAAAAAAGAATTAAATTTGACTTCAAGCTTCAAAAATGATCAGAAATGATCAAAAATTGTCAAAAAAATGATCAAAAATTATCAAAATTGATCAAAAATGATCAAAAACGATCAAAATGTAATTCTTCAGTTCCACAACCTTGGCCACGATTCCTTAATCACATTAATCACTTACATTTAAGAAAGAGGTGTCTAATACTCCATTTAGAGGATATAAAGCATTTTTGGGTTAACACCCCTCTTTGCCTAAAACATAGCTTGTCACCATCAAAGTCAAATGTAAACAAATTCTCAGAATCTGGTGAACTGGGAATCCTGAAGATTGGCCATCAAATGAAAAACGAGACCTTCCGAACAAGACATCAACAAGGAGAATTTGTGGCTACGCACTAAAAAGGGTCCTCAAAGGTCATAAAATAAGATTTTTGTATATTCGCTCGTTCTAGTTACCCTACAGCACGAGATGAATCAAAATCAAAAATTTTAGTTCCAAACTACATTGCTAAAAATCAAACTGAATGAAAACTTAAGCAGCAAGTCAAGACATGGACACAAATTTTTTTTCATCTGATTTTATGCGAAACAAAAGAATCTTTTATCTGGTTTCATCAAGAAAAAAAAGTTTTTTCATTCGGTGTCTATGCCTTGCAGCAAGTAGAAAGATAAACAATAAGAAAGTTGGACATGCAGACAAAATTTAAGCAATATTGTTATTGCTCCCAATAAAAAGCTTTAATATATGCTGAGATTCTAATTCAGCACAACATCATACAAAAGTATAGAGAGCAAAAAAAATCATGAAGATCACTAACACAAACACCAACAGCCAACAATGACGTCACTGTTAAATGTCCATTCTCTATATCTACTACATCAGCAAGTTCGCGAGAGGCTTTTTTTTTTATTTCATGTTGTTCATGCTGAGCTTCGCGAGTTGAGTTTAGTAGAGTTTTGATATTTGTGTAGTAAAGACGTGAAACGCTATTCCATCTTGCGCGTTGCTTATTTAGTCAATAGTACGCTCTTAAGTATAGGTGGAAAGAGAGAAAAAAAAGAAGAAATAATAATAAGATATAGACACTATCTGCCTGTTAGTATATATTTTTTTTAATATTGAGGTTTTTTTATTACACAACGACAAACGAACGTGCATTTTTTTTTTATTTTGGTTGTTGAAAGAAGAGAGGAAAAAAAAATAAAAGGTTATTGTGGAATTGAAAAGAAAGAGTTTCTTTAAAAAAGAATTATGTAATAAAAGTTATCTTTCATGTGCTTAAAAGAGAGAGAAAATAATAATATGAATTGCTAAATTATGAGGCAATAATTTACGAATTTTATTGAATAAAAGTGTTATTTTATTATTTTGCATCTGTCAATAATTTAACCAATTTCAATTTATTTCTAGTTATTTAGACAAAAGGAAATTTAGAAAGAATAAACTTTAAATTGTGAAAAATAAGATTGAATAACAATAAAAAAAAAACCAGAATTAATGGAATAAGTTGCCAATATCTTGAGAGAATAGAAGCAAGTTTTATAGAAAATCAGATTCAGACTTGACGGTAAGAAAAATTATTGTTTTTTTCATGTTTCATATATTTTATTCATAAAGTCGACTTGTTGCTATACGATTGCAAGTAATAATGAATTGGATAATTTAGAATGACCTTAGCGCATGTGATTCATTGGTTCTGGAAAGTTGCGTTCATTAAATTGAGGCATTTTAATTTTTTCTTGATTGTAATTTTTTGATGTTGAATTTTATTTAACTGTTTAATGACTTAAAAGGGTTCGAAATGACAACTCTATCTTAGAAAATTTAATAAGTATGGCTATAAAGCAATTAAAGTTGGATCTAATGAGGTACAGACCCTCACTGTCATTTTTTTTTACTCAACTGAAGGATTTTTGACTAAACTTATTCAAAATTTCAATCAGTGCACCTATTACTGATGTAAAGACTAGGGGTCGAACTTATATTGAAATTAACCTATACTGAATCCCTAGGGATCCTCTAGCGGGTCAAGACCACTTTTCATCACACCTAGCTAAAGCCATGATCTCTCTAGAGTCCCTTAATAGAGCATATTTGAAATAACCGATTTATTGAAGACTGTCACATTTGGTTAGACTCTAAAGTTTAAATATTTATCCAAAACAACAAAGTTTAAACTAAAACTTAAGAATTTTGAGTTTAACATCCTTAAATGCAACTGAATGCGAAATCAAAAATCATTTAAATTTATTAGCAATCCCAAAAATTCTATCTCAACAAAAATTTCCATCTTCATAACTCCCATGCAATTTTTGAAACAATTTTTGATGATCTACCATAACATGCATCAACTTAACATTCCCTACACATTTTATTATGCAAATCTTATTTTACCTACACTCTTGCAATACAAATCTTTTTAATATCGACAAAATGAGTCAAATGCAATTTATTTTCAAGGAAAATTCGTTCCACGAACATACTTGCAAACATACATCAATTATACCTGAATATCTACAATATTACATCTCAGCTCAGACACAAAAAAATGGCAAATAAATCTGCAAATAATAAAATACTTTAAATTGTAAGCTTATTGCCGCGAGTATTTGCAGATTAATAAATGTACGATTTCATAACATAGAGACACGTGCAGTCTACAGCTTATTCGCTCCTTAAGCAGTAGTCTCGACCACTGTTTGATTAATTCATAGATTTAATGCTACAAAAGCATTCGCATTTCCAATAAATTATAAACTTCTTTCTCTTTTTCCTACTCAATCAATTTCCATACACAATTTTTCATATATTTTTAACAAGTTTAACGACCCAGAATTTGAAAACCCATTTTTTATCTTCAGTGTTAAATTTATAATTTTTTGTGGTCAGCAACAGCCTATAAGTAATGGTCATTGATTCACATAATGTGATTGATTCACCGTGAAGTTGTAAATTTTATTTCACGATTTAATTGAATTTTATTTTGAATGTGAATTATTAATTAATTATTGCGGGAAATAAAAAACTGTAATGAAGTTGCTCAGTTGAGGAATGGTTTAGTACTTTGGTACCTAGTTATTGCAATACACAGCGATCATGGGTTCGAGACTGGATATCGGAAATTTTTCACTAGTCTTTTTCGAATCATTTGTTTAGAGTGGTTCAGATCCCAGTTTTAACTGTGAAGGTCTAGGTTTGAGAGGGAGTTCTGACGCATCCTCACTCGCATAAGGTCTGAATACTAAGGATCGTTTACTTATGACATCCGAAATTAACGGTCATTTTTCAAAAAAGAATTCCTATTGTTCTTTCCTTTCTGACCCCCCCCCCCCCCCCCTTCCCCCCATTGACGTCATAAGTGGAAGGGGAATTGCTGAAATGAAAGGAAATCCAGAGCTAATTTGCAGACTTTCTCAAAAACAAACAAATCACAAATTTTGTTAATTAACCAAAAATCATACAAATCATTTCTACCAAGAACAGTCATTTCTACCCTAGCCAAGTTTAAATGAATGATTCAACAAATTGTAAAAATTTACGCAAAATGATGTTATAAGCAACGTGTTAATTAAATATAATAGTTCATTAAGATGTTAGAACTTGTGAATTTACTATCGTAGAAGAATTTCTTGATGTTTTTAAGGCACACACATAAAAAATAAAAACTAGGGAAAAAAGCCACAAAAGAATTTTTCATAAATTCCATTTAAACACGTTACAATAAAATTATAATAATTTCACATAATGTTATAGTGGTACAAAATATACAGAGTAGTAATTGTGAATTGCTGGTCATGCAACAGATGAACGGTTGAGTGAGTTTGAGGCATAAAATCATTTTTATTTTTTTGGTTGTATGTGCACAATATAATAAAATATAAAAGAGTGTTGAATGGAAGAGAAAATTATCATAAATTTTTTTTAATGCCATAGCTGGCATGAAGGTTCTTCATAGATTATTTTAATTATATCAATTACTGTCCATATCTCTAGAAATACATTTATGCACTATTTTTTCTCTCTCATTTTTTGATGAGTCGCTTTTGGCTAGTTCCTCTTTGAAAATAGGTGCGATAATAATGCCTCTTGTAACGGATGCAATCTGTTTTTCATATGGAAATAATCTATTTATCTAATTAGTTTTTAACAGACCAAACAGAGCAATGTTTATGATGTACGACTATTTTTCTATGATTACATTTACCGATACACAAAAGTGCGTATTTACTGGTATTTTACAATGATTTAATGAACTCGGACCGTGGTAATGATTTACGTTCTCATTATCATTAGATTGGAGGGGGAAAGGGGGGGGGGGCTGTGTGTGTGTGGTTTATTTTAGTAGCTACTGTTCTGATAGAAACAGTACTGAGTTCTTTTTTAATGACAGTATTCTACACAAGGGTGGAACCAGTGGTGTCAAAATCCCTACCCCTTCCCCCCCTCCTCCAATTTGCTAATAAAAATACAAACCCCTCCGAAAAAAAATCCCGGCTAGTCTAATTAATGCGAACCCCCAAGCCGATAAGAAAAAGTCGGTTTTACTTCAACCAAACCGGTCAATTTACTAAGTTTTATCATTATCAGCTAATCAGCCAGCCAACCAGTCAACTACCCATCCCATTATTCAATAATACAGCCTATATTGTACATCACAGTCATACTCAACTCACCAATCCCCTAGTTTCTCATTAAACCATAAAAAGCATTTCTCATCCAATCTTCCCGAAAATAGTGCCATCCAAAAAAAGAAGATCCATTGTTCCGCCAAATTTCTTGCTATTTAAAATTCTAATGAACAACAAAAATCTCAAAATGAGTCACAACTTCCACGCGCACACATGTTTCTTGTCTGCGCTACGTGAGTCACATTCAAATATCCAATAATCTAAAATGAATAATGAACAGAATTCCAAGAAGAGAATTAAGTACGTTTACTTATGTCTAGTTTTGTAAAATTTCAGGAAATTTAATGGAAATTTATTTAATTAAGTGTGATTATTGAGGAACAGTCTGTAAAGTATCATTGAATGAATGTCATATGCCATAAATAATTTTCAATCAATGTGAATTGGAATGGCTTTTAAAGAGTATATAGGAAGAAAAATGGTAATATTGTTTTAAAGATTTAGCGATCTGAGGAGCAGGGGTTGATCATAAATGATGTTAAGTATTTTGTAGAGAGGCTGGGTTTGACATGAATAGTGGGAGAATTGGTCTTGAGCCTATGGTTACATTTACAAAATGATTAAAGACCCAAGTGGTCGTTCTTTTATGACGTCCGTCAAAAAAAATGATTTTTAGACCCCCTCACCCCCCCCCCCTTTGGTCACAAAATTTAAATGAAAAAACAAATATTATGTTTGAGCTGTCAACCCCCCTCCCTCTTAAATGTCGGACGTCATAAGTGAACGACAACTTATAGAAAAGAGGTAGAGGAGTAGAGGCGAGGGGTAAGGGGGTCTTAAACTATGTGCAACCAAGGAGCATGTTTTATTTGTATTTTACGTTCCTTGTCAATAATCTTAAAATAGGCGTCAAAAAAAATTATTTTCCATTACACGTCATTTACGAATGTCACCAAAATTTTTTTTTTTTTTGCATCTTAATATTAACACATTGTCGCCCGCACAATAAATGAATATTTTTCAACAGACATATTTAAATACGAATTGATTTCCTAATTATTGCATAACATTTAACAATACTTCATAAAAATTATCACATGAATTTGACGATTTCATGTATTTAAATAAGATAATTAGTTGTCTATGACGAGAATTTTTATAGCTTCCTATCAGAATTAAATTAAACTATAATTAAAAAATTCTGGAATGATTTGTCATAAATATTTCCACATCTTTTATGAAATGCTCGGTAATAATTGCTTTTAATCGTCAATTCAACTCAGCAAATATGGCATGTCTGCCATCTTTATTACGTTAGATCTGCTCGAAAAGAAAAACAAGTTCTGCTTTATTGTTTGACATTTTTATATATTTGATCAGAGATATATCTCTCTTACCAATATTTGCCATAAGAATGTAAGCTTAATGTATAGATGAAGAAAATCAGATAGGAAATTTACATAATTTTTTATTTCTTGTGTGTGTTTGATGTTTTGCATTTTGTGGACGTCAAATATTGTTAACGGAAATTCTGAGAATTTTTTGTGATGCTAGCAGTTGAATGAAGTTCTAAATATATCGATATGATGTTATTGCGAGCAATTTATCAGTTAAAAATGAAAAATTTGTGCCATGGTAATTAATTCATGGTAGAATAATTTTTAAAGCTCCTCTTTAAGCTGCAGGGCCTCATTCTGAGCTTCAGATGCCCCTTGTGAGCTGCATAACACCTAGGCTTATCCTCAGAGCTCTATTGGCCTATTTGACTAAATCCAAACCGCTTCTTGAACTTAATTTAGTCGTCAATAGCCATATGCGCTTGAAAATCACTGATTTTTCTTGAAAAACCTGAGAATGACGTCCATAAAGTACACAAATAATGACAATAGATTGACAAATATTCAGATGCATTTATAGCTATCATCAAAAAATTATGAAATCATCCATTTATAAAAATAGACCCACAAAAATAAAATAAATTTTTTTGGGCACACAAAATTATAGACTGCAAAAAAATTATTTGAATAATTTACACCATTTCAGGCAAAAAAAAAGTTGTTGCAAAATAGATCAAGCTACAAGGCTACATCACTTCAAACTTTTAGCGAACATATTTTGCGTGACGATGTGTTCGATTGGTGTGAATTTTTTCAGGCAAATTTAAAGCACTTGGCATGTGTTGAGGTACTTAAATACACACTTCATGTACACGTTTGTAATATTTTTTTTTTAAAAGTACTTCAAAATTACAGGTTGATGCTTTGCGTTATTTTAATTTTATAGTTCTTTATTAATTGGTGATTTTCACCTGCCATAGACCTTCATTGAATTTAAAAAGTATTTGAAAACAATTTAATGGTCCTTGACTTAATTGTTATGGGTTTAATTTTTAATGGGGATTCCCAAAAGGTCTCTAAAGATGTCATCTGCAAACATTGAGTATGTGTATCACAAATGATATTTCAATTTGAAATTTAATACAAAAAAATATGCAACTTAGGGGTCGTTCACTTGTGACGTCCGTTATTAACGGTCATTTTTCAAAAAGAGAACAATGGAATTCCAGGAATTTCTATTGCTTAATTCTTCAGTTCCACACCCTTGGATCCCCCCACGTAATAAATAAAAATCCCCTTACGTAGGCTGTACAACTGCGCACTTTTAGCTTTTTTTCTTGGAAAAATCCTTAAAAAGTTTGGTCGGTTCCGCTTTTTTGAAATTATTTTTTGGAAAAATGTTTGAAAAGTTGGGTCGGTCCTGCTTTTTCAGAGCTGAAATCGGGACATGTCCAGATATTGGACCAAAAATCAGTTTAAAAAAGCCGATGTACAGCCTAACCTTACGTCACATAATAAGTTTCTTAAGAATCCTAAAAATACCCATTATTATTGTGTCAATAAAAAGGTTATATTCGCAAATATCACTTAAATCTTTCTAAGAAAAAGTCACAATCATTCAAGTTTATACAAATTTCATCACATTGAGAACTTTTTAACACAAAATTAACGAAATGCGACACAAAAAGCAGCAAATATTGAATATTTAAATAAATATCTGGAATTCCTAGTTGTGATCACAATTTTATTTTTAGATCATTGACTAAACTTATGTGCAGTTTGAATTTTTCGCGAGAATGTGAATATGTTTCATAGGATTATTGACTATTATTAAGACTATAAAAAGTACATACAAATTCACTAGCTATAAGTACAATGCTTAAGAATTAGTTCAGATTTTCACAAATCAGATTAACCTAATGTGGCTTTAGCGGACTTAATAGAAGAATTTAAGGTAATAATTTCACCATAAAAGAAAATTGCTTGTACCGTAAAATTACTTATTCCCAAAAAATAATATTCTGCACGTTTTAGTCAAAAGCATTGGCAAATAAAATCCCTCAAAAAAATCACGATATTTAATAATCATCTTGAGTATTCCTCAAACATATCGAAATAAAATTTTGAGCATCATTTAAAAACATTTTAAAAGCAAAAACTGCAGCCTCAAATTAATTTTTCCGTCTTTCTGATTTACACTTAATTTTTTTTTACTTCCTCAATGAATTGTACGTACAATTTTCAATTCTATTGTTGTGTGATACACGAAAAATAGTTTTAATGCGAATACAATTGCAGGTTATTAACTCTATGAGAAATATTAAATGAGCTTTTATTCACTTTTCTCATCGCTTATTGAAAAAAATGTTTAAAATTCATCAATTTTTTTGATGCTGTTCTTCTTATATGTGAGCTGCAGGGGTGATGTCAATGGTATTGGCGGGATTGGATGAGATTTTGGATATGACAGATCAGAGGGAGAACTTTTAGTGGGGATTTGAAGTAGCTGAAGCAGTTTTGGCTTGTAATTGCACATCTATTAAAGATTCTAAGCTAGATTTTACTGAGGAACGGTCAAGTAGTATCAAAAATTGTCCACTAAGCTCTATTCAACACCCAACAACCCCCCCCCCCCCCCCCCATTTTTATAAAAAATTTAAATTAAAATTAAAACCCATCCAATAAGCATGCAAATGTTTTGATATGTTTAGATGTAGCCAAAAAAATTTAAAGGAAGGGATTTTGACCCCCTCTGGACCCCTGCTTGTAACCAAACCACAATAGCTCCGCAAAGACACATTTTAAAAAAAATCACTTGCACCCTTGACTACCCCCCCCCCCCCCCCATCCTTGCAGCTTAAGTAGATCAACCACAGTCACCAGACCAACAACTCTGCACAAGCTGTGCTAAAAAGTTAATTAAATGTGAACTTTTGCGTAAAGGCATCAACCGTATAAAACTGCATATGGTAAATTGTTTACACACAGCATGCATGAATCATTTCTTGTGTATGAAAAATTCATAATAATTTTTTTTCTGCTACATGCAAGACTGTTTTTTATGCAATTTTAAGTGTAAAACTTGACAGCCATTTTAAAATAACTTTTTTCTTTACTTTTCAACATTCTGTCGTTGTTTTGTGGCAAATGTGCGATAAAGATACGAAAAAAAAGTCTAAAGCCTTTTTATTAAAATTTTACAAAACCACAACGGCAACAAAAAGTAAAGAAAGAATTATTTTATGGCCATGCATTCCTTTTCGTCATTCACCTCCCTTTTTGTATTCATTCAGTTGTTGCTGAAAGCAATTTAAAAGTGCGACGAAAGATGAAAGAAGCTGCATAAGAACGAAAAGTCATAAATGAATATTCTGGAAATATTTCGTCAATTTTGAAATAAGATATTTCGGTTCTGTCCGAAAAAAATTAACATGAAGGCATAAAATCTTTGATTTTTGTTTCATGTGCATTGAAAATTGCTTAACACTAATACATGCAAAACTTTCTATACTTCTCGCTCTCAGTTTATTAAGCGAGTTTTTATAAAGGAAATGTTTTTGTAAATTTATTTTGTTTTAATGACTGCGACTGGATAATTTTGTTGGATTTTGTGTGGGTGTTGTGAATAATTAAATGACTTTTGACAATTATTAAGTCTGTTTAGCTGTCCTGTAAGACAAAAGTAATGTGTAGCTTGGAAGATTATCTTAATAATTATTTAAAAGTCTATAAAAGACTCTTAGCTTACTTAACTACTTCGCTGGCCATAGAGATCAATTGTGATCCATAGACTTTGGGTTTCTTAGCTTTGTGGTTAAGGTTGGTAGCTTGCTGGGCCAACGAAGCCTATAAAACAAGAGCCCAGTTTGTCTCCGCTTGATTATGTGACTTAGATTAACGGCCTCTCAACACGAGAAGGTTGGGATGGTGCATGGTGTGGTTAGGCTACATGCAACACAAGGCTCCATATGTTTCGCATTCACAATCTTTTAAAAGGCCTAAGCTAGTTGGTTTTATACTTTGAATTAGGAATTCATTAAAAATAATTTTTTAATGGCCCTATAATAGGAATGTGAACAGATTTTTTTGATGGGTAAGAGGTTCCAAACTATCAACTCATTAACTTCTTAATATTTAAAATGTTTAAAGTACCAAGACTGGTTCTAGTTTTTTAAAAGGCCTTCATCTCTTGACCACATCCGTAATCTTACTCAGAGGAAGCTTTAAATCAGTGTCGCTAGGCTACAGTAGGTTAAATAAATTTATCAGGGGGATAACAGCTTGGTGGAATTTTTTTAAAGACTGAACTGTTTCCCCCTTAAATTTATTTGAGTAATTTATAGCAACTGTTTAAAGCTGATTAGCTACCATATGCTTTCTCGAAATCCCGGTCCCGACAAATTTTCGGGATCGGGATCGGGATTGAAATTTTTCGGGATTTCCCGGGAAATCCCGGGAATCCCGAATATGTAAAAAAATTTAAAAAACAGCATTTTTCTGCTTTTTTTCCCAAAAAAAATTATATATTTTTTTGCTAATTATACGGTCATTTATTCCTTAATTAATTAGTTATACTTTATGTGTTACAAGGTAGATGTTTTAATCCATGTTTCATTTGAAAAATGTGAACATAAACAAAAATAGAAAATAAATGTTGCTAAAGATGTAAGTTAAAAGATTAGAGAAAACGGTGTGAATATAATAATAAATAAAATACTTTATAAAAAAAACTTTTTAAAAAAACTACGTTTTTCGCGTAGACTAAAAAGTAGAAAATAACTTTTATTCTTGGTTGTAAAGAATTTGGTTTTAAATTTTCAGATTATATTTAATAAATTTTTATATCCTAGTCAATATTGTTCACAAAGTTTCGAATAAGTGCACTTTGATCTTATCGTATAACTCAACAACTTAAAAACGTGGGCGCATTAATTTAAGTTTATCATAAAGTATTGATTTCACATAAACTTATTTCTCCTCTTATAATGCGCCCACGTTTTTAAGTTGTTGAGTTATACGATAAGATCAAAGTGCACTTATTCGAAACTTTGTGAACAATATTGACTAGGATATAAAAATTTATTAAATATAATCTGAAAATTTAAAACCAAATTCTTTACAACCAAGAATAAAAGTTATTTTCTACTTTTTAGTCTACGCGAAAAACGTAGTTTTTTTAAAAAGTTTTTTTTATTAAGTATTTTATTTTCTACTTTTTAGTCTTATTCTAATGCAATAGAGAAATAAAAATTATAGGGGGTTTATAGGTTACAGGTGTGTTGAACTCCACTTCGTTGCACTTCGTTACGTTCAACTGTTTATAGATTACAGTAGGTTCATAGGTTACAGGTGTGTTGAACTCCACTTCGTTTCACTTCGTTACGTTCAACTGTTTATAGATTACAGTAGGTTCATAGGTTACAGGTGTGTTGAACTCCACTTCGTTGCACTTCGTTACGTTCAACTGTTTATAGATTACAGTAGGTTCATAGGTTACAGGTGTGTTGAACTCCACTTCGTTTCACTTCGTTACGTTCAACTGTTTATAGATTACAGTAGGTTCATAGGTTACAGGTGTGTTGAACTCCACTTCGTTTCACTTCGTTACGTTCAACTGTTTATAGATTACAGTAGGTTTATAGGTTACAGGTGTGTTTAACTCCACTTCGTTGCACTTCGTTACGTTCAACTGTTTATAGATTACAGTAGGTTCATAAGTTACAGGTGTGTTGAACTCCACTTCGTTGCACTTCGTTACGTTCAACTGTTTATAGATTACAGTAGGTTCATAAGTTACAGGTGTGTTGAACTCCACTTCGTTGCACTTCGTTACGTTCAACTGTTTATAGATTACAGTAGGTTCATAGGTTACAGGTGTGTTGAACTCCACTTCGTTGCACTTCGTTACGTTCAACTGTTTATAGATTACAGTAGGTTCATAGGTTACAGGTGTGTTGAACTCCACTTCGTTTCACTTCGTTACGTTCAACTGTTTATAGATTACAGTAGGTTCATAGGTTACAGGTGTGTTTAACTCCACTTCGTTGCACTTCGTTTCGTTCAACTGTTTATAGATTACAGTAGGTTTATAGGTTACAGGTGTGTTGAACTCCACTTCGTTGCACTTCGTTACGTTCAACTGTTTATAGATTACAGTAGGTTCATAAGTTACAGGTGTGTTGAACTCCACTTCGTTGCACTTCGTTACGTTCAACTGTTTATAGATTACAGTAGGTTCATAGGTTACAGGTGTGTTGAACTCCACTTCGTTGCACTTCGTTACGTTCAACTGTTTATAGATTACAGTAGGTTCATAGGTTACAGGTGTGTTGAACTCCACTTCGTTTCACTTCGTTACGTTCAACTGTTTATAGATTACAGTAGGTTCATAAGTTACAGGTGTGTTGAACTCCACTTCGTTGCACTTCGTTACGTTCAACTGTTTATAGATTACAGTAGGTTTATAGGTTACAGGTGTGTTGAACTCCACTTCGTTGCACTTCGTTACGTTCAACTGTTTATAGATTACAGTAGGTTCATAAGTTACAGGTGTGTTGAACTCCACTTCGTTGCACTTCGTTACGTTCAACTGTTTATAGATTACAGTAGGTTCATAGGTTACAGGTGTGTTGAACTCCACTTCGTTTCACTTCGTTACGTTCAACTGTTTATAGATTACAGTAGGTTCATAAGTTACAGGTGTGTTGAACTCCACTTCGTTGCACTTCGTTACGTTCAACTGTTTATAGATTACAGTAGGTTCATAGGTTACAGGTGTGTTGAACTCCACTTCGTTACGTTCAACTGTTTATAGATTACAGTAGGTTCATAGGTTACAGGTGTGTTGAACTCCACTTCGTTTCACTTCGTTACGTTCAACTGTTTATAGATTACAGTAGGTTTATAGGTTACAGGTGTGTTGAACTCCACTTCGTTGCACTTCGTTACGTTCAACTGTTTATAGATTACAGTAGGTTCATAGGTTACAGGTGTGTTGAACTCCACTTCGTTTCACTTCGTTACGTTCAACTGTTTATAGATTACAGTAGGTTCATAGGTTACAGGTGTGTTGAACTCCACTTCGTTGCACTTCGTTACGTTCAACTGTTTATAGATTACAGTAGGTTCATAGGTTACAGGTGTGTTGAACTCCACTTCGTTTCACTTCGTTACGTTCAACTGTTTATAGATTACAGTAGGTTCATAGGTTACAGGTGTGTTGAACTCCACTTCGTTTCACTTCGTTACGTTCAACTGTTTATAGATTACAGTAGGTTCATAAGTTACAGGTGTGTTGAACTCCACTTCGTTGCACTTCGTTACGTTCAACTGTTTATAGATTACAGTAGGTTCATAAGTTACAGGTGTGTTGAACTCCACTTCGTTGCACTTCGTTACGTTCAACTGTTTATAGATTACAGTAGGTTCATAGGTTACAGGTGTGTTGAACTCCACTTCGTTGCACTTCGTTACGTTCAACTGTTTATAGATTACAGTAGGTTCATAGGTTACAGGTGTGTTGAACTCCACTTCGTTTCACTTCGTTACGTTCAACTGTTTATAGATTACAGTAGGTTCATAGGTTACAGGTGTGTTTAACTCCACTTCGTTGCACTTCGTTTCGTTCAACTGTTTATAGATTACAGTAGGTTTATAGGTTACAGGTGTGTTGAACTCCACTTCGTTGCACTTCGTTACGTTCAACTGTTTATAGATTACAGTAGGTTCATAAGTTACAGGTGTGTTGAACTCCACTTCGTTGCACTTCGTTACGTTCAACTGTTTATAGATTACAGTAGGTTCATAGGTTACAGGTGTGTTGAACTCCACTTCGTTGCACTTCGTTACGTTCAACTGTTTATAGATTACAGTAGGTTCATAGGTTACAGGTGTGTTGAACTCCACTTCGTTTCACTTCGTTACGTTCAACTGTTTATAGATTACAGTAGGTTCATAAGTTACAGGTGTGTTGAACTCCACTTCGTTGCACTTCGTTACGTTCAACTGTTTATAGATTACAGTAGGTTTATAGGTTACAGGTGTGTTGAACTCCACTTCGTTGCACTTCGTTACGTTCAACTGTTTATAGATTACAGTAGGTTCATAAGTTACAGGTGTGTTGAACTCCACTTCGTTGCACTTCGTTACGTTCAACTGTTTATAGATTACAGTAGGTTCATAGGTTACAGGTGTGTTGAACTCCACTTCGTTTCACTTCGTTACGTTCAACTGTTTATAGATTACAGTAGGTTCATAAGTTACAGGTGTGTTGAACTCCACTTCGTTGCACTTCGTTACGTTCAACTGTTTATAGATTACAGTAGGTTCATAGGTTACAGGTGTGTTGAACTCCACTTCGTTACGTTCAACTGTTTATAGATTACAGTAGGTTCATAGGTTACAGGTGTGTTGAACTCCACTTCGTTTCACTTCGTTACGTTCAACTGTTTATAGATTACAGTAGGTTTATAGGTTACAGGTGTGTTGAACTCCACTTCGTTGCACTTCGTTACGTTCAACTGTTTATAAATTACCAGTTTTCAATGGGAAATTAGTAACGACTTTCAAAATTTTTCATTCATTTTATAAAATTTAATTTTTTTAAAGCATTCATCAGTAAAGTACATTAAAAATCACTCGTAAAGATTTTGTGTTTATCTGTACCATTTCTACTTCATAACGTGTGGATTCTTAACATAAAGATGCAAATCACATCTATATGTAACGTATTTATAACGGATTTTCAAATTTAAATTCAATGAATATCATTTATATGTTATGCAAAAATACGTCAAACCGTTAATAAAATGAAAAGTCAATTTAATTAAGTTGGTGAAGTGTTAAAAATAATGCAATACATTTAAAACAGCATAAATTTATGCTCAAACTTTGTGTGCTAAATGCACATCGCATATTAATAGTTATTTTGCATTAATTCGTAACGGACCTGTGCTTAACGGTTTTTTTGAAAATTCAAATATTCACTTACGAATATTCATGAAAAAATTACTTGTCAATTTTTTTGTCTTACCAGAATATCTTTAGCTGCTCAAATTTATGGTATAATTAATAATGAGTAATATTAATTAAACTATAATGAATCATATAAATGACTTTAGAGCATCAAAAGTATAATATTTAATACAAATCAAAATTTTATATCATTGACATTGGATTTTTTCCCATATAAAAAAGTTTTACATAAATTGTACTATAATTAAGCATTTTTGTGTTTCCAAAGTGTTAAAATATTGTATTGTCACCGGGAATACGTGTGCATTAAAAATTTAAGCTCGTTTGGAGCAGTAGAAGTGGTCGAAAAATCGATTACAAAAGTACGAAATTTTGCGGACAATCAATCAATCAAACAGATAAGAAAGCAAGTTAAGAAAAACGTAGTAAAATTAAGCATTAATGAAAAAACTTTTAACAAATGCAATTGCATTTAGATTCTTGTCAAGTAAACGTTTTCTTTGTTTTGTAAGAATGTTGTTACTAATAGAGAAATTTCGTTCGCTTTGAGTTGAGGTCGGCTGCATTGTTATCAATGCATCGTAAAGTTGATCTAATAAAACGGTTCTCTTCTTATTTTTGTCATACCAATTAAACTCTCTTTTCAAGTTATTTGGTTCTGTTGCTGCTGCATCTGTTGTTAATGATGTATATTCAGATCTGCTTAGTTTCAGTCTATCTCGAATAGAAATGTTTGACGGTTGGATTTGATTTGCACTGGATGTTGAAGCTTCCATAGCTCCATTTGTAGAGTTTTTGACAAAATACTTCTTCAATAAGTCAATGCCAAGTTTATGTATTGCAGCTTTTGTTGACGATTTAAAATGCTTGTCTAAAGAAATAAATTGAGGATTATTCAGGTAAAGTATTAAGTCAATTAATGTTCCATTTCTTCGTGCACCTATGCGAGCGCAATTCATATCGTAAACCTTTTGAGACAATAATGTTCCTTGTAAAACAATTCGTCTAGCAAAAAGTTAATTGTTCCTTCAGCAATTAATAAATCGTTTGATTTACGCAATAATTCTTCTGTCGCGTATTTAGTAATAATTTCCTAAACTAAAAAACCGGGATTTTCAATCCCGATCCCGATAAATTTCGGGATCCCGGGATTGATCGGGATCGGTAAATCCCGGGAAATCCCGATCCCGATCCCGATAGCGAGAAAGCATAAGCTACCAAACTCCTAAACTATTTGATTTTGGTCAGCTACTCATTTCGGGTAATTTTCCTTTATAAATATAAATAAGATCATGCTAGAATTCAAACCTAGAAAATTAAGTTCAATAATAACATTCGTGATCTGAAGCTTGCCAACTGAGCTTTGAAAGGACTTCTTATTTGCTTCTTATTAACTCCTTACTATGTCCTGAACACACCTTTGTCATAAAATATCTTTGTCCAATCTGATCGCAGCAATCATGCGCCTTTAATCAACCTTATAACAATCTCCATACTACTTACTTAATGCTATTACTGGTTTTGGTAATATTCACATACGACTTATTGCCTTTTCTTTCTTGTTTACATTTTCTTCAAAAAAGCATACTCATTTTTTTGCATATACTGTATTTATCATCATATCCAATCTATTATTAAAAATATCTTACTTATAATTTTCAAGACGAAAAAAAGTTATAAAAGAAAAGAAAAGAAGTAAAAATGCGGGACTTCTATACACACCATTAATAATACACATAGTGATATATGAAAAAAAAAATATACAATTCGTGAGAGAGACGTACAACTACAAATATGGACTGTTGAAGGCGAATGTGAATTTTTCTTTCGTTTCAAATATCACCAATAAGTCAATGGCAAAGCTTTATACACAAGAATTTGCTGTTGTTCACTTTTTAATACACAAACTCATCGACCTAAAGGCATGAACATGTCTTGACTAAAAGATAAGATTGTCTAGGTATGAAAATATCTACATTCGAGAATATTAACTTATTTTTATCCTTTTCTACAATGAAAATGACTTTTTAAAAACCTTGATGATGCAGCTTAATTAAGCTCATTAAATTTTTATTCTCATATGCGAGACTCGAGGAAGAACATTAAAAAAATGAATTATTTGCATGTATTTTAAGCGGAAGAGCATTAAATGAGTCACTGAATTTTTATAGCTTTTCAAGAAGAAATTTTTGTGCTGGAAGGTTAAAGTCTGAGCATTTCATTATTATTCAGTTGATGTCATGCTATTTTGAGTTGTTAAAGGTAGTTGGATATAGAATTTTATGTGATTTTTTCAAAAGTGTCACGGATCAAATGTTGCTATTTGTAATTAATAATTCAGGCTTGATCTATTGTGTCCTCGATAAGAGGAACTATATGAACCATTGTTTATAATGTCATAAAGCCATGACGATGCTCTGACTTCTTAAATCAATTGAATTAAATAATAAAAATAATTGTAGTCAGAACTTCGGAAATCAATCGTGTAGCTGGAAGAGATATCAGGTAGAACAACAAAACTTGTTCCAAGCTTTAATAAATTCTTTAAAATTGGCAAGAGAATATCAGTAAAAGTTTCTTTAGGAACCTCCTTCTTTTTCGAGTTCTGATGCTAGATTCTGGAATTAGTATCAAAAATCAATATTTATTAAGTTGGGGTACAAATTAAATTAATTATGATTACGAGAAGTGCCCCGAGAAGCACTAGAAAACGACGACTGGCTATGCTGCTAATGCATTTTTGACCTAAGTGGTCGTGAATTATGACTTAAGTTTCTTATTTAAACAAGCTCGTTTACGATACTTTTACATATTTGAACTAAAGTTCAAGTTATAAAATTGATAATTAAACACTTTTTTTAAAAGGTTTGACAATAAATTATGAAAGAAGGAACCAAAAAGCACATGATTACATTATTCAGACAGTGATCTACAATTTTTACTTCAAAAACTCAATTTTTTACTACAAAGTAAAGGTTTATCTGCAGTATATTAGCATCAAACCTTGAAAATCGTTGACACTTTTGAAAATTTCAAGCATATCGACACTTTTTGATTCCCAATATTAGCTTTTGCCATTGCAACTAGATCACAAAAATTGATTAAATGTGCGAATTTTTTAATAAATTTTTAAACGCTTGTCAACCAGTTTGATATTTTATGCCTTGTTAAAAAATATTTTACACCCAAATTTAATCAGACTCGGTCATACTCAAGATCAAGATTAAAAATTATTTGCAATTTTTGACACCCAAAAAAAATCAAAATTAATTCATTCAATTCCGACAAAAACCCATTAAATGCCATACCGCGTTCATGTACAAACATTTTGTTCTAAAATTCTTTTTAAAACACAAATTTAAGTTGAACCGACAAAAAAAATGTGACAAAAATAAACAAATAAGTAGCACGAATATTGATGTTGCGTGATCTACTCTCACTCTATCGATTTAGGTGTGTTTCTTAATATTTGCTTACCATCTGTAGCTATCTTTCTGATAATTTTTGAAGAAATTTCTATTTTTCATATCCATCAACCTATTTGTTGATGGCTCTCAATTTACTGAACTCCAAGTTAATCATCTGTGGCCTCTCATTCTTCATCTTACTTTAATTGCAAAGATTTCCATTTGTATCGATTAATGTTCTCATTACTGCAATATTAAACTGACAATTCACGGTTACACATATGTATTGAAACTAGTTTTATAATGCTAGAAAAAAATAAATAAATAAAAATTAACTGAAATGGAATAAACTTTTTTTTCTGTACTCACTTCTTCTTCACTGCATGATGATATCATCTGTTTTAACACAAAGTAAGACAAGAGAAAAAAAATACTGGTTATTGAAAGCTCTTAAAAAAAGTTGTCAGGATTTGAATTGGAAAGACTTAAAAAAAATAATTTTAATTCTCATTTATTAGTCGAGTGACCAAAGCTACGTAGGAAATTTACAAGACAAAGAACTGTTGAATGTTATTTTCTTATTATTTTAATGAGGTTGTAAATTTTGCTGATGCTGTGAATTTTAATGCAGAAGCTGACGTAAAGAAATTCAGTTGAAAGAAATTTTAATTTTATCATAAAAAATCCCTGTCAGGGGCGTAGTCATTAGGAATTGCCCCTCACAAAAAACGTCTGCAATTTCTCAGAGGATTTTGTCAAATCCTAAAACTTTCTTCAAACAATAATTCTACACAAAGTTTAAATCACATCTAGAAAAATTTCTGGTGGCTCCTCTGATCTTCTGTTTATGAGCCGTTCATTATGGAGTTTAGGACAGGCGCGTAGCCAGATTTTTAGAGAAGGGAGGGGGGGGGGGGGGGTGTTGAAAAATTTTTTTTATGGAAAATAAGTGGTTTCTTATCCCAGGCAAAATGAAGAAATTTTTTTAACATACGGGGATTTGTTATCAAATTTCACCCCTGCCCTCCCTCTCTGGCTACGCACCTGGTGTAGGACAATTCTCCACTGAAATTTGGTCATTGACATTTTGTCACTAATAATTTCGCATGATTTATTTGCCCTATAAGGCTGGAATGATTGTACAATTTCCTTCATAGTGATCTTACTTTGAATGAAGTAAAGCTGGTAAATAATCGAAGCTAATTTCGAGTAATGAGATAAGTCTGCAAAATAGTGCTTTGATATTTTCTCATAATACAACTACATATGCTGAGGATTATTTTGAATTATTGAAAATATTTCGTTAGCAATTTGTAGGAATTAAGGAAGAATGAGGCAATTTGGTGACACATTTAAGAATAAATAGTGTCATTGGTGTTGATTGTGAGAAAACAAATTTTTCCATAAAAGCAACAAATTATCAAAATATTTTTGAAGGAGTCTAGCTCAATGTGGTGTCTGAGAAAAGTGGAATCTGGCGTATCGAACCATGTATAGGCGAATCTGCCAGTGCAAGATTTTAGCTTGTATGAAGCGAGGGGTTAGGCAATAGACCAGATATCTGTAAGTTTATTTTGTATGGAAGTGGGTTCGATTACCAACAAAGACCGATCTCTCTCAATCATTATATCAGCATCAAGCATCAGCTGCACAATGTACTTTAAATGAACTTACGGAACCTTTATGGCAGCTTAACGTTAATCTTATAATAATCTACAAAAATAAAATTACTGCAAGTTGCCACTCAAAAAAACATCCCTGTAAGGCCCTACTTAAATACAAAAAAATCATTAAATAACAACTTTGAATATTGAGACTAAGACTAATGCCCTATAATCATGCAAAAATCTGATAAAAATTTAAACAACTTGATCTCCAATCAAGAATGTTTTTCTCTTCAAGATTATCTCGCATTAACAATCTTTCTTCTCAAAAACAGCTTCAACCATAGCAAGAACATATAAAAAATATTTTAAGTAATTTGCATACATTTGCATCCATTAAAAGTATCAATTTTGATTGCGATAAGAAATTTTTTTGTCAGAGAAATTTCAGATTCTCTTTTAAGTCTCGGAAAATATAATAAAATGTTAAGTCTGTGATCTTCAGCATTTTCTATCGAATCTCCTTTCACTTTGATACCAAAAATAAAGTTTCGCAAAAAGTCAAAATGCAATGCAAAATGCCGGATTAATAAATTCACAAAAAAAGATCGATTTTGTAAACATTTTAAGTCATTAATAATCCAAAATTAGAAACAGACATTCATTTATCAGCGTATTCAAATCTCCAAAAAAAAAACAATGAGCTTATAAAAAATTTTGGATGATCTTTTCAAGGAAAAATTGAGTTTTTTTTTCATAAATTCAAGATACACTTGCGAAACCATACTTCCTTGCACTGCATGCGTTCAAGAAGAAAACCACAAAAACTGAAGTCATGCATTGGTGAACTTTAAAATTACGAAATCGTATTTAATGTACCACAGCACATGTGCAGGCAAAACAAAACATCATTTAATTTATATATTTGCAGGTATATTTGTAATGAAATGTCGCTTCTGATAAATGAAACAATGGCAGTTCAGGGGAGCTTGTAATCAGGGATTTTGTGTCATGTTGGTAGCATCAATTTTGATCATAAGACTGAGTTTTGTTTTGCTTGTTAATTAGGTGAGAATATGAAATAGAAATAGAGCAACCTGGATTTATGAGTAAGGTTGAATGAAAGTTTTATGCAATAAACTTTAGATCATTTTATAAGAATCTAGTCAAAAGTATAGACTAGAAGTCTTACATAATCTAATTATGTGTCAATAGAACACATTAAGAAAGGCGTGTACACTATGATTAATCCCAATAATTCTCAATATAAAACATGCTTAGCTATACATCATGCTCTTGAGCACTATTTTGATATGACTTGCTAGTGGCTATCTATCTGCCATTAAGCCTTAAAAAAAGCAGCAGCTAAGTGCCTTACTGGTCGAATAAGTAAGGCGCATGGCTCAAATTTGGTATGGTAACTCGAAGATCGTCAGTTCGAATCCAGCCATTTTCAAATTTGTTCCTTTTCGGAAGTTTAGATACTTCGACTGCTTAATATACGAGATCAAGCCATAATTGAGCATTTGTGCAACGTTAAATTAAGGAACGGGTCAGGAAATTGAAGTGTAGTAAGAAAAAAATAAAATCGATTAAAATTCTCAATCACATTTCCTAGAAAATACAACAAACCCAATTAAAAATCGCAAATATCTACAAATATCGCAAATCCCATGACTTCAGATAACTCAAAAAAAAACTGTTTAATACTCAAACAGTTAATAGCCATGATTGAAAGCATGATCGTGACCATTTATATCAAAGCAAATTATATTCTTGTTAGCCATTAACAAGTTAGTCACGAGGAAATTGAATTATCATTCAAGTAATTACAAATTTTAAAATCTTAGACATTTACATCTTGTCCTACCGTCAAATTTCTATGTCAATTATAGCTTTGAGATATTTCATTCACATTCCCAAAAATATCAATGATGGAATTAAAGACCTCTGACCTTAATTCACATGTTCTGACCATAAAAGAGAATCAAGAATTCTCTTCAAATTCTTGCAAATTCAACAGAAAAAAAAAATCATCTCGACCCACAGCTGTGAAGTAAACTGACACTCACGTTCAAGATTCCGAAATGAAGAAATAACAAAAACAAATTCCCGTTATTCTCGATCTTATGCTTACCTTGATGAACTCACTACAGCAAGAATATTTAAGAGATTTGAAGAAAAAAAAAATGTAATTGAGACCCAAAAAAAGTGTTGTGCCTCTATTGTTATAATTGAGTGCATGAGAAGAAGACTTGATGAGCATGAAGGTATAAAAGAGTTAGAACAAGCACAAAACGTGTTGACAAGAAGAAGCCATGCAAATTTACAATTTTTGTTAAGATCTTTTTTTTGGGGGAAATTTAAGCCTCATTTGTGGATGTTTAAGACATGTTCTTGTGGTTTTTTAAAAAGATTGTGGTATAAAAATATTTTTGGAGATGAAATGGCTTTTTTGAGGAGTTGTTGGAAGTGATGTTCATTATAAGATGTTGTTTTTTGAACGTACCTGATTCAATTTCATAGCAAAAAAATCAATTTTCTTTTTAAAACATAGGGATGTAGTTCAGGCTGTGGTTTTGAGTCTACAAGGGTGCTTCTTGAACGGCATAAATTAATCTGAAACTAGGTGAGGCTCCAGGTAGCCCCAGAAACCTTTCCCTGTTCAGCATATGAATGTCTCACGGCCAAAAGATTGCCAGCATCTGTTCAAAACGACTGTAAAACAGAAAATTTAAATCAAACTTGTTACATGACAACTACAGATCTTATGAATGTTCCCCAAGTTTTCATATTCTTGAATCCGCCGGGTAGAGCAAAAATCCAGAAGACCTAGTGCTACTTAGCAATCGTCTATTCATAAAGAAGTGGCTCAGAAGGGCTATCAACTCAGTGAGCTTGTGGCAATAGCTTGCAATCGCGTTACATTCAATAGTTTCTTAAACACTTTACACTTCACAGTGGAGTAAAAGGACATCATCATCATCATCAAGTTCTTATATATTCGATAATTGAATTAATATTCGATAAAGTGAACGACCCCAACACTCAATGTAGATACACGTAATGTGATCCTATAATAAATAAGAAAATATTCATTAAAATCAATTCAACATGATTGATGGATTCGTGTTGAGCTATTAAGCCACTTAATCCCTTATTAAAGATAAAACATGCGCTACTGGAAGTCATTCCCATTCATTATTACTTGTTCATCTCTCTTCATTTTCTTGTTATTGCTAGATGCTCTAGAAAAAAAATTGTTTATGTTCAAAAATTGCTCTATAAATTTTCAAAATACTAATTTATTGTATGTTGTTCATTTTACAGAAGACAATAAAATAATTGCTGACAAATTGTCAGGAGACAAAAAAAGATGTTACTACACACACAAATACTTACCTTCCTCGTATTAATCTTTCATCATGTAAGCGGCCAATCGAATTATGCATCACATGCCAATAATATAAATTACATTGGCGAGGGATTGCCTGAGGAGACAGTTCTAGATGGAAAAGTAAGTGACTTCTCGTTTTGTGGACATTGAACTCTCTTATATACATTAAATTGTCAATTTCCTCGACATGTTTTACACACTCACATGACATATGTGGGCAGTTGTGCGAAATTAAAGGAATTGGCTGTTTTGTGGAGTTCAGTGGGTGGTAACTTTTGGAGTTTTTGGGTATCATTGATGAATTTTGATGGAAACATACTTTAATGGATTTTCTGGGTATTCCACATACCTTGCCTTAAATTGCTAGATTTTTGAGGTTATGAAGCCAAAAGCAACCAAAGTTCCCACCAAAAATAAAAAAAACTCCCAAAAAGTGTCCACCCCTTGTCAACATTAAAGCAAATCTTCAACACTTTTCAATTCTTCTCTTCCTGTACATCTTAGGTAACGAAATTAGACGACATAAGCCCAATAATTTTCCTCAATCGAACAAAAGCTGCTTTAAATTGTGCTGCTGGTTCTATGCAAGTGAGTATGACAATAAAAAAAACTAAGAGAAAAATCTGTTGTAGCTGTTCGTTAATCCCGAGGTCATGTTACATTTTAACACACCAACAAAAGCGGTACTGTGGAGGTGTAACAACTAAGCGGATTTATTTATTTTTTTTTTGCAACAAACATAACTAAAGCTTGAAATCTTGTCTTTTTTTCATCTCTCTTCCATTCTCACGTATACAATGAAATATGCACGACTACATTTGCCGACCATAGGTGGATTTAAAATTCAATGAAAAATTTTACGGAGTTGCCTACGCAGATTTTGATCGTAACAGCGCCTGTCAAATCATCGGCCATGGTGACATGAGTTATCACATAGAATTGCCATTGAAGGGATGTGGAACCAAACAGGATCCTCAGCGTGTATTCACAAACAACATTGTTGTTCGATTCCATCCAAATTTGGAAATGGACGGAGATGAGATTATCACAATTGTGTGCCGTTATCCACCACCGATCGCTCCATTGCCTCCAGTGCTGCCACCAAGTCCACCAGTGTAAATATTACTAATCTATATCATCTCATGAATCTAATCCATATTAACATGACCCTAACATCATTTCTTAACACTTTCATGAAACAATGAAAATGTTCTTTTACAGGCCTAACCTACGACAAGATCTCGTAACAAGTGCATTGAAAGGTCCCCAAATTCTCTTTATTGTGTGTGCCCTTATGTTTTTGACTCTTCTTCTTTTGGGTCTCGGAGTGTCCTATTACTGCCTTAAAAATAGAACAATTCCTGTCGTTCGAAGACTGCCTTTGTACATGGCTGGAAGTGGATCTGAAATTACAAAACTTAGTGGAAGTAGCTTGGGTAACATATCCGTGTTAGAAGAGAGCCTGAAGATACCACGTGCTACACTTGAAGCTGTTGCAATACCTCAAAGTTCCAGTGATACACTGCCATCCGACTACCCAAGCGAATCACACTCCGAGATTGAAGTTGATATACGCTCGCTTCCACACAGTTCCGTCAGTAGTTACGAAAATCATGCTTATTTTCAGGAAGCATCAAGTGTATACAGCGAAAACCTTGGATACGTACAAGAGATTCAAGCTGTTGCCGTCGCTAAAGCACCATCGCCACAATTTGATGTTCAAGTTCGTGTCAAAAAACCTCCACCTCCACCACCTTCAATTTCATCATCATCTGATACTGAGAGTGCCGTAAGTAGAAACGATCGAAATAATTTATCGACAATCATGGAGTCTCATGAGGACCGTGAAAGCATTTTAACAATTGAATCACTGCCACATGAAAATGTTCAAACACAGTTCACATACATGCCCGAATTGCATCCAGCACCTAAATATATTGCACCGCCAACTGTGTATTCAACGCTCAATAAGAATGTTAGGAAATATGTAAGTATCAAGTATTATTGACAATGTATCATGTTCCTGTATTAATTTTCATTTTTAATGTTATAGCAACCTCACTGGCCTGATGATTTAGCTGATGGACCACCAATAACAACAATTGAAGAAATTGAAACCCACACCGTTACACAAACTGTCGACGAAGGTCATCCAACATACACAACAACAATGGAAATCGACAGTTTGGAAGCACCAATACAAGTTGTTCGTAAGCCAGAAATTACATCACATGTTGTCGATGATGTCTTCTTACGTACAATTACTGAAAAGAGAACAATTGAGGATATTGAGAAGCAGAAGCGTATGGTTACTGAATATAAGATTCGACCAATCATTCATGATCCAACATTTGATGTTCACATACGTAATCATCCACTTAATGCAACAGGTCCACAATGGGAAGACTTCTCAGACATCTCAAGTGCATCTGGTGTTGGTCCACGTATTGAGCGAGCTCCAATGAATGTCCCACCACCAACATATATAAGTCCATCAGGTGAACACTTAAGAAGTCCCGAAATGGTTGGTAATATGAAGCCAATTGAAATGCCAGAGGAAGACAAAGCCGTTCCAAATTGGGATGTACTTATAAGAGTACTTGAGGAACCGGATATTGAGCCAGTAACACGTACAAATCGTTATGAAACATCAACGAATATTTTGGAACGACAATTGAGCTACGAAGATAAATTGAAGTGGAAGGAAATTATTACAACTGAATCAACATTGAGGAGAATGTTGACAGAAGCCATTGTTAGAGAAGATTTTGAGAGAATTTCTCGAGATGTACGTTATGAGCGTATTTTCGAGCCACAATCATGGGATGTTATTATAAGAATTTTGGCACCGCCATTGGAAGAAGATGTTAAATTGAGACATCCAAAAGGATCAAAATCAACGAAACAGCCATGGGATACACGTTCACGTAGAAGCTCTCTACCGACACTCTATGAATATGATTCTGATGGTGGTTCATCTGTACGTACAATTAGAAATGATTACATCATTTCACAGCCACAACCTGGACCTTCACATGTTTATATGCCGAGATCTCGTCGCACATCACGCTCATCGAGGTCAGGCTCTGATTTTGTTGATATTCGTTCAATGACTGAAACGACGGTTGACTTTGCACGACCTGAGTCATATCTTGATAAGATGTCGGAGGGTAGCTCTTACCAGCCTAGGTATGTATTTGTTTTGTTGTGTTTTCTAAGAACTTTGCCAGGGAATCTTGAACTATGTTCCGTGGCTCATTAGTTGAGAACCACTGCATTTTATCCTTAAAATTCAAAAATATTACCTTACATCTTTGATGTCGAGGATTACTTTGAATTTCCCTCCAACAAACATAAATCTGTGTCCCCCTGCAATCAAAAATTTACAGCTTTATCAATTCACTTACTTTTTATACTCACTCATAAAAATAAACAATTTCCAGATACTACGATGATGATCGCTACAGTGACCATCGTTCACTGCACAGGTCAGTAAGTCATCCATCGCTAGCACGTTCCGAGAGTGAATTTATCGAGCAATGGATAGCACCAATCGAGTCACCAGATGCCAGTCCACAAATGCAACGTAGTCAAAGAATTTTGGTGAGTTTCCGTCATCAAATATTTACATTGAATGTAGCCTGTAAACAATAAAAACTCATAAATGTTTTCCCACAATCTATAGACTACTTTCCAACCTCGACAAACGACATCGTCAACGGTAAGCGGAAGCGCTCAACGCATTGTTACATCTGAGTCGCAATATTCAGAGCAGAGAACAATGAAATATCAATCTGGTGATAATATTTCATGGTATAAGCAAAACTAGTGATCAAGTCATCGAATTTTATACATTTTTTTTTTTTTGATAAAATAAATATTTTTAAAGCTTAACAACAATTAATTCTTTGTGCCAAGTTTTTAATTAGAGAAGAAAATTATAAATTTTAAAAAATAGCATTCGACTATAATTTATGATAATAAATATTGTACTTACTAATCGATGTGAGAATAATAGGAATAATAGTAGTAGTGGGGCTGTTCGTAAGTGATGTTAATGGAGAAATGAATTTTAGAATTCTGGTCATAGAAATGATTAAAGGGGTTTTATACCTGGAACTAGTTTCTAGATCCACTCTGTTTTCTAGAAATCTTGTGGTTTCTAGTTTTTTCCTTTGGTTGCTTCACCATCATTGGTTTCTTGACCCACTCTCTCTAGTTTCTAGACTTCCTTTGGTTTCTAGACCCCCTCCATACCCCCCCCCCCCCTTTGCATTTGTTCATAAGTTGTCAAATAATTCTGGATTCCTTTCCTTCCCATCATTCTATAAATATTAGATATCACCCACGAACAACCCCCAATAATGACAGTCTCAACACACAGAAATCTCTCAATTTTATTTCACTTTTAAAGTATTTTTTTCTAACTTTTCTGTGATAAATCATAATCATAAAATGAAAATTTCTCCTTACACACAAAAAAAAAAGTTATTCATAAGACAATAATAATACTCAACAGCGCATTTTAATGTGCCGTCTCTGGTCATTTTTAATGAATATTTTTCCCCTTTTGGTGGTGGCTTCATATTGACTTAACAAATCAATTTTTATGTTCAATTTTCCATTTTTACCTTGAAAACTTTTTGTAAAGTCATCAAATAAATATTTGATTCTGATGACTTTTTGACTTGATTTCAAATGTTCCTTATTGATTAATTACATTAACAATTCACATTTTTTTTAATCTATAGTTAATGAATGATTATTGTAACTGATATAAAATAATAATAATAAAGAAATAGTAACTTTTTTTCTACTAACAGAATTTGTTTCAATTTTTACTTGTGTCTTTTTAATGGAAGTTTCAGTTTAGTGATGATAGTTTTTGAGATGGTGCAGATGTTATTTGCTTAATGAGTTATGGGTGGTTGATGTTAACTGAGAGTGATGTAAGGCATGTGAGACAATTGATAAGGGTTTGCTTTTAAATTGAATTAACATGATTTTTAATTTGATATGCTTCAGATTAATCTATACAAGTTTCAGATATTTTGAGCATTTTAGATTATCAAAAAAAATATATTCGTATTTTTGGGAGAAACTCATACCATTTTGAACTCATTTAAAAATATTATACTGTGCCATATAAAAAGAACTGCGCACAATAAAAACTGCGCACAGAATGTGCTGCCATATAAAAATTACTACGCACAATAATTGCCGCCATATAACTGCGCACAATAATTGCTGCTATATAAACTGCGCACAAAACATTTCGCCATATAAACTTTGCACAAAATTTGCCGCCATATAAAAAACACTACGCACAATAATTGCCGCCATATAAAATGCACACCAAATTTAACTGCAAACAATATTGGCTATCATATAACTTTCTGTTGGTCTTAATATATTTTTAAATAATTAATTTTCAATTTTTGTCGCAAATTCTTTACATTTCAATATGAAACTGTAAATTCATTTTAATAAAAAAATCTCCAAAAAAATCAAAATCAAATTTTAATTTTAATTCATTTAAAAAAACTTTTCAAATTTGTAATTTTAAAATGAATTTTAAAGTGATTCATTGTGTACAAAAATTTACTGAACCAAAAAAAAATCTTCAATTAAAAACAGAAAACTCTATTTGCACAACTGCTCCAGCTCCAGCATGTTTATTCTCTTGTATATTTTCGTATCGCAACCAATCATATTCAAGTTATAACAATTGCATAAACTATAGGAGAAAAGTTAACTATTTAATGAAGTTATAAGTCAAGTAGATTGCAATCAACTTTACTTAGTTCCTCATAAATAATTCATGAATGAAATGTGTATTATGGGATTTTAGAATAGGATATTTTACAATGTCTTGTGTTTACAAGACAATTAAAAGTTTAAATATTGAGTTTGGATTGTTGTTATTTGTAGGAATAACAATTGTGTACATAATTGTGTTGGATATCAGAATCAGATTTAACAATAAATTTCTTTATTTTCCTTTTTTCGCATTCGAAACTTTCTCCATTTATTAATAATTGCAGTGTGGCAATAAATTACACGGTTTTACATTGGGGTGTAGTTAAGGGTGCACTATAAGTGGTAGAACTTATGCTTTTTGAGGGTCTTTTTGTTGAGGGTCTAGTTTAAATTTTTTAAGGTTATATTATGACTAATTGGTCATTTAAGAGTTCCTTAAGCTAGACTCAATCTAATTCACCCCAGGGGCGTAGCCAGGAATTTTAAAAGGGGGGGGGGGCAATTTTTTTGTTTGGAAAACTTTTAGGGGGAGAGTGGGGTGGGGGGGGGGGGGAAGTTTTCGAGTTTTTCATAAAAACTCTAGCAAAACGAAGAAATTTCTCAATACGAAGGGGGATTTGCCCCCCCCCCCCCCCCTGGGTACGCACCTGATTCAACCACATTAATATGCATCTAGGCTCATCAGCCTCTCCAAAATGTATCCTAACCCAGAACTATTCAATCATACATCAGAAATCACACCAGAGCCCTCAAGGAGAAAGGTATCTCAACCCTCAATTCTCAATGAAATCTCCAACACCACTCCATCGCCTACATTTGCATAATTACTAATAATTCAATCTTTTAACATTTTATCAGCGATAATTAATCAAAACACTCATCACAACACTTAAATATGAATCCGCAGAACACAAAAAAAAGCCAAGAGAATGTAATATGGAAACACAAAGCAAATGGAATAAAATAAAAATCCAACCAATCCAAACGGCTCTCATATCTATGAACACACTTGGGGGAATACAAATAACTGAATGATTTAAGTCACTCGTTGTCGAATATATGTGAGTCGTATTCCATTAAAAAAATTATTAAAATTACCTCACCACTCACCAATGACACTAAACTGTATCATATCGTCGTGTGGCATCTTTTGGAAAATCGTAATAGTTTTTAATCAGTTCTGTTCAGGTTGCGTTAGTGTCAAGTAGCTGTGGTTGATTTATCCAATAAGTGGAACTTTAAAGTAACAATTAAAAAATGGATAATGAAATTGAAATGTGCAATTCTAGTGATCAATCGTCTGATGAAACGAATCAATCTGACACGAATTATAATTTAATATCACATTATTATCAGATTTTATTGAATTTTCTCGAAAGTGGGATGAGTAAGTTTTCTGTGAATCGTTAATTTTTCGTTGTGCTTAAAGAGATTTAAAATCAGTGAATTTAATTTCATGCAGATTCACAGGCTCCGGTGGAAGTGAATCATCTGATCTGGTCACAATTTTTAATTACATTGTCTGCGCTCATGTCAGCACAGGCTTTGAATGGAGAGAATGGTGTGAGGATGGGGGCTATTAATGGAGGTGAGACTTTTGATTGGAAATTTTAAGGGTGGAATTTTTTATTTGGATTTCTGAAAATACCTTATTTGATTTTGAAATAAATTAATTTCAATTTTACATTGGCTGACAACAATCTTAACCATAAAACAGAATGTCCATAATTTTTATAATTACAAAAAAAAATTAAATTTGCTTTAATTTATCTTAAAAATGACATTTGAACTGACTGCTACGAATGTTTCTGTTATTTTCTGTATATGCCTAAGTAGTCCATCGATTTTTACTGATTTTTCGTCAAAAAGCGTGACATGACCTGATTTCAGCTCTACAAAAGCTGGACAGACCAAATCTTCAAGCATTTTCCTAGAAAAATAGCTTCAAAAAAATCGCAACATAAAAGATTTAATACGGGACTTTGTTCAAAAATACTGGGATTGTCAAACTCAAAAGTGTGCAGTTGGACAGCTTATGTATGTCATGCTTCATATCCTTCTTTCCTTTTATTTCTAGCCCTATCAAATACCCCAACATTCCCAATAAACCTCTCGAGTGGAGATCCAAAGATATGGAGCCCCGCAAGAAGCTTAGAGCAAGAATCAGCACAACTAGCTGATGACATTGCAAAATACACTAACCTCCAGCAACAATCAGAAGCAAAGAAGATTAAAAAGGATGCAGAGTTAAATGATCCGACAAAAATATTCCCGGTAAGTTTTGATTAAAAATTGCGGATGTTTCGTGTGGCTTTTTTTTAAGATTTTGAAGATATTGGGTGGGCTTAGGAATTTATTTGGAAAAGGTTGAACTTGCAAAATCTTAGAAAATCTTAAAAAATCTGACGAAAAGATTCGCAAGGTATGAACTGGATTTTAATCACAACTTATCATCATTGTTCCGTTTCGAGTGACTTAATTTCTTTCAAAAGTCAACTTCATTCAACTGCATACAATTGTTACAATTATCATAAAAATAATAATACTTCAAATATGACAAAGGCTGATACAGTAGCAATAGCAGTTTCTTGATTTCAATTTTTTTTTCTCTCTTTTGCTTTTCATCATCGTCGTATAAATACTTAAAAGAGAACAAAACATTGATTAATTGTTGTTGACACAAGTGAAGGTATGTCAAGAAAGATTTCAACAATACACGTCTCTATGTAAAATGAGATGATGATGATGATGATGAGTGTCTGAAATTCCATGATTTTCTCGACATTAGTACACTGTTCATTATGAAATGCTATTAAAACAGGCACTCTCAATTGTTTGTTGTTCGTATGTGCAGGTTGAATGAAATGTTCTATAAAATTAATGTGATATATTAGCATATGAGTTGTGATATTTCGAACTCTAGGGAATTAAGAAATTTATTCAAGTCTCTAAACAGTATTTTACTCTGCAAATATTTCAATATGGATGTCTTTATCACCTGCAGTGTGTAATTTACGTCAACAAATTTGGGGTCATTCACTTATGATGTTTAGAAATTTGATACATTTAAAATATGAAAGGTTTGAAGGAAAGTTGCGAGACAAGTTGGCTGTCAACAGGCACTGGTGATTTATTGGTGATATGTGACTGCCTGTTACAGGCAGTGCTTGCTGACAGGCAAATGTTACATTGCAACTCTGGTTTGGAGAATCAATAAATGATATGACTGAGAGGTTTCATAGAGCACAATCAATCCCCGAATGGCAAGCTGGTAAAACTCTGGCATAGCGCTGGCTTCGATTTAAAATCCAGCACTATGCCAGAGTCATATCGGCTTGAAGCCGAGTTTCTATTTGATAAACTGACATGTGCTATTCCAGATCCCTCTCCAATAACCAAGATTGATAGACAAGGTTTAAAATTTATTAAAATTGGAAACAAAGGAAATTTTTTGAAATCTAAATTTTGTCATGCGAGGGGTGAGGGGGGGGGGGGGGGGGTCTTAAAAAACGTCATTTATTAACATCCTTTGTGGATTTTTGAGAAAGCTCCAAAAAACGTTTCCTTTGTACAAAAACATTCTGGTTAAGCTCCTGATTAACACCGCCCACCTCCTCCCCCCTCCCAGTCTGTGTCTTGGTTCATAATATTGAACTGCTTACAAATTATTTGTTTAATTACATACTATAAATAACTTTTTGTACGAAAAAGTCGGTACATTAAAATGATGAAAATTTTTATAGCTTTGACAAGTGTTAATTTTGGTAGCTTTTTATATAATTTACCTTTCCGTCACTTTAAGATGGGGGCATTTCTTACTCTCATAAAAACTTAAAAAAGAAACTTTGCCTTATTTTCAGTACATAAAAAATTCAATATGTGTAGTAAGCTGATGATTGTGAAAATATTCAGAAGTTTACTTCTTAAAATGTGTTTTTAATTTGAAATCGAATCAAAATCAATAATGAATCGACAATTTTAATGTATCTGAAACTTTTTTTAAAACAGATACAATTTTTTATGAACAAATATCAGCTTTATTGTGATGCAAAATATTTAATATACTGAACATTTGAGTGGAATAAGAGTAAAATTATTAAAATTATTTAAATCGATGATTTTACAGATTTTTTAGAGGGAGACAAATCTCACGACGTTAACAGAAATTTCTTCATTTTGCTAGTATTTTTATTAAATAATCATAAAAATCCCCCCACCCCTCTGAATTTTCCATAAATTTTTTTTCATTTATGAAGAACTCCTAATCAGAATTTTCGAAAAAAGATGAAAACTTAGTTCTAGTTCTTCAGTTTCTTCAAATCTCCCAAAAAAAGTTCTCACTGTGCTAAAAAGCTAACGAAATCAAGCCATACATCCAATTCCATTTAAGTCTATATCCTTCTTAATTATTTCAATCCATTAATTTTGTTAATAGACATTTATTCTTAAATTACAACATGATTTTATATATTATATTAACAAAATGGCATATCGGTAATTGAATGGCAATTACAGCACCACATATTATGTATACATAATATTATTAATTGAAAAAGAAAAATATGAAAAAAAAATCAATCATGTGATTTAATAATTAAAACAGGAATGCACGATACCGTACAGATTAAATCTAACTCAAATTAATTAATTAATTAATTAATGAGTTAATACTTTACCATAACCGAATAGCTGTGCATGTAAATGTCTACATGTAAAGCTTTATGGAAAATCAATACAATAGCTGACAATCTCGAACTCTTTAAATATTCACGATCTGTGTAACCTCTTCAAGCACATTACAGCACTGCTAATAGCGATTCATGATTTTTTTATCTCTGATCATCATCATCATCCTTAAATGAATTAAATTGCCGCAAGTTACGTACGGGGTGAAGTTCCAACCAATGACATATCACTTTAATTTAATTAATTTACAATTTTTTCCACTTCCTTTGTTGGAATTAGCATTGCTTATGGGAACTTAAACTCATATTGTCTGTGCTGCATGCTTCAAAACATTTTAATTTTAACTAAATTACACCCAAAATCATCAGTTTCACTTCATGTGTCACACACAAAAATGTTATATCCTTTCTTGTTGTGCTACAGAGGTCGTCCTTAAATTATTTGAATAGTTTTTCAAGTCTAAAGAAAATTTTAAATGAATGAATTTCCGCATGTATAATAATCAGAATTTAATTTCCTTAAATAACTAACCCCTTAATTTCTTGGAAGGTAGTTTTGACACTCGAGTTGTTCTTTATAAGTAAATTTAAAATTTTGTGGACTAATGCTGGTTGGTAATAGAATTTTTGATATGGGGATTCTTCAGGGGCTACTTATAAATGACGTCAATAAAGAAACTTTGTCACTTTTGTATTACTTGTTATTTTTCACAGGATGTTAGACTTACAGTGTTGCAAATGGGACGGATTCCATTTTAAACAGTAGGTTTAAATAAAAGATTCTACATTCGCAGTGCCTCCAGCTCAAAAAGATTAAATTTTAAAATTAATTCTAATAGCTTTTGGGGTTTTAGGGTAAACCCTCCTCCTTACCCCTCACTTTTTTTAAAAAATTCTACAAGTTTCTTCTTTTTTGAGAAAAATTCCCAACCCTCCCAAAATTTTCCCGGAGTTTTAAGTTCACCCCCCCCCCCCCCTCCTCCCTCCTTTTTAAAAAAAATTCTTCAAGTTTCTAGTGTTTTTTGAAAAAAACGCAACCTCCCCAAAATTTTTCCGAAAAATGCAAACCCCACCCCTTAAAAATGTTTGGCTTTGTTGCCCCCTGACTTTATAAATTCTTAAATTACTTCTAAATCCTTCAAATATTTAAAACTTTAGCACAACATCACAAAAAAAAATATAACGTCAATTTTGAAACAATAATAAATCTAAGCTCCCCCGTCCCAAATACTTCCGGAATATTCAAGCATAATTCCAATCAGAACTATGAACAGTTGAATTGCTCAACATCCTAAATAATAAAATAAACCCACATAATTCTCCGTTGTTGCTGCGTGTAGAGGATACAAGAAGACATACGAAAAACGTCCTTCAATTGAGCATTAAAATATTAAAATAATAAAATTTGCGGAAGGAGCAACATCATCCTCAAAAAAATGTCTAGAAAGCCACACTTTAAGAGAAAGAATGCGCTAATGTCATGATGATTTATGCTGATATCATTATAAGTTCTTTCCTTGTTTTTCTCTCATTTATAGTGTCCCCAATGTGGAAAAGAGTTCAAGAGAGCATCAACATTATCTACACATATGATGATTCACAGGTATTTACACTGCATTCCCTCATCCTTTTTTTTCCCTTTTGTTTGAATTTTGCAAACAAACTTCAAATATTTACATGTACGTAGATATATCATATCATTTTATATAATAATGTTTTGTGTCTGTATGTATATCTTTTTAGTAACGTTCGTCCTTTCGAGTGTCCTTTCAACCATTGTGGTAAAAGATTTCACCAGAAGTCAGATATGAAAAAGCACACATATACTCATACTGGTATGTATCCACATTTATTATATATTTTGTATGTTGAGACATGCTTTGGACATTTGAGGTTTTGGTTGATGATGTGCTGAGAATAGGTTCAGATGGATCTGTGGTCAGTTTTTGAAGATATCTGAGGTTCTTAGCAAGGGTGCGGAACTAATAAGTTACATTTTGATCAATTTTGATCATTTTAGATTATGTCATTACTTCCGCAACCTTGGTTCTTAATAACGTTTTTAAGAAAACTAGGTAATCCCTAGAAACCGGCTTTGATCAAATCTATAGATTTTTTTATAGAAAATCGACAATCGTATTGAGGCTGTGATGGTAGTCTACACACAGGCAACTCTGTCTTAAATGTTTAGCCTGATTCTGTTACATTGTTAATTCTGCTTTACATGAGCTATGGCTAAGTATATTTAAGTAATAAGATTCAAATTTAATCTTATTATCAATTGATTTAAATTGAATCTTATTATCCAATCCTTAAACTTATCCATCCTATTGGATACCATGAAGCCACCATCATCAGCGTAAATGTCTCTTGGCTTAGTCCCAAGATGCCACGATTAGCCTTCATCAGATCCCAAGTTTGCAGCAATTTTAATGAGTAAGTTTAGTAACAAAGTCTGCTTGAATCTCACCCGAATAGCACAAGTCGGTAAATCGAACAAAAATCTGGCATGAGTCTGGCATGGTGCTGGTATGGTGCTGGCTTTGATTTAAATCCAGAACCATGCGAGAGACCTACCGGTTTCGTGCCAAATTTCTAATCGATTAAGCGACTTGTGCCACCCGGGTCATTGCTGCTTAAGAAACCTCACAAAAAATTACTTCAATCTAGGAATTGACCTGCAAAGCCTTGATAAATCGAATCAACTTCCCTTCTTTTATAAAATCTGTGGATTCAGAGACAAGCAATAAGTTACAACTTAAAGGATTGAAAAAAGCTCAAATTTCTAGGAAATTCAATTTTCAAAGCAGGTTGGGGAAGGATTGCTTCCATTGCTAAACTATTGGCAAAAATTCATCCTCCTCCCTTTAAAATATTTCTGAAAATCCCCTAGATTTGACAGTCTGAATACTCAACCTCAAATGCCCAAAGCATGAACAAAAACGAGAAAGAAAAAGGAAGGAAGAAAAATTAAATTTTTTACATTGAATGAATGCTAATAATATCTTACATATATGTATATTCTCATAATACTTAGGAGAGAAACCATATCAGTGTACGCAGTGTTTAAAATGCTTCTCGCAAAGCTCTAATTTGTAAGTATTTTATATGCAAATGAGGCAAGAAAAAAAAAGAAACATTTTTCTGCCTCCTTACAAGAAAAAAATAATTTTTTGAACAATAAATTAACAGATTTTTCTTATAAAAATAGAATTACGCACCAAAGGAAACATTTTGATTTCAAGCCATTTATATGCCTACATTGTGATAAGAGCTTTCAGAGGAAAGTTGACCTAAAGCGTCATCAAGAGAACGTACATAATAATATTCAAATTAATTTAATATGATGTTAAGGAACCCTTGCCTGATACAAAATATACACAAACACGCACAAATTTAAAGCTACATTAGCACTTTAGATAATTCATTTGTTTTTTTTTCGTTTACATGACTCATGACTTAAATCTTCTTTTTTGTCCTTTTTCTTGTGGTAAGGAAATGTTTTCTTGGACGAGAAAAGATTTTTAAATGAGGAAATGTTGAGAAAAGAGAATGAGCCTTGAAGTTTTACATCAATTTTTGTTTCTATGTTTGATATCTCTTAAGAGTTTCTGTTAATAAAGAATAAAAATTTAAAAAAAATTATAAACCTTGTTGAATTTAAATTAATGGAATTTTAGAAAAATTTGAATAATTTTAGGAGTGATATGAGCTTCATACATTATTATGGTAGGTTTTTAAATTAAATGAACAATTCGAATCGACACAAAATCTGCAAAGGCACAGGAATTTCGCAAAACACAATGCAAGATAGATTTTGAATCCGGGACTAAGTCAATAAAGTCAACTCTTTCGCTGAATGAAAGATGAAAATAAAATTACTTCAATTTGAATGATTTTTAATGAATCAATCCATTTGGACATTCAAATCAGGATTAATATCAATCTACTTTCAATATGTTCCGCCTTGATTTCATTTAACTTAATAAAAGGATTATTATTATTATTATTCAAATCAGGATATAATATTTGATTCATCAGGGGCCGGGCTACCCAAAGCAGTCTACCCTAATAATAATAATAATAATGTGTGAAGGAACCATCCTTTCAGCTGGAGGCACTACTATTCAATTTGTAAGTAATCTATTGTATCATACTCTTTAGACCTACAGTTTATACTTACTTACTTACTGTAAACATGTCCCTACAGTTTATAGTTGCATCCGAAAAACTTGCAAGTTCTGCAAGTGACCCTTCCCCAGTCTCAGATTTATTTTAATTAGATCCCATGCTAAAGTACATCGAATTTCATTTATGCCTTAGGATGCCCTGAGTAGACTAGAAACTGACCAATGGAGTGTACCTCAATAAGCAGATAACAAAATGATGACTAATTTTCCAGCATATCCAGGTGAGACATGATTAAAAGTTCACCCCTCCCCACTACTTCAGATGAAAGCACAAGACTGTAACAATTTTCTAGAGACACCTACAAAACAGGAGCTCAGCAGCTCAAAAGATGCATCAAAAACAAAGAACAACTAAGGCTTAATGAGTTATGTGTTGGTCCCAAAATTCACGAATTAAATTCAAAGATCTCTCCAATAAACACACAAAAACCAATCTGGATAATTTCAAGCAAATATACACTCAGCAAATATTCAGTTGAAAAATACGCAAACAAAAAATTAATTTAATTACTTCCCATTTATTCAACAATCAATTTGATCCGTAAACTCGAGAACAACAATTCAAAATTTATTAATTTTAAATCAAAATCAAATTTCAACAGCATGCAAAAATAAAAAATTATTAATTTTTCGTGCTCATTATGCACATTTTTTCGGGAACAACAAACCTCATTTTACATATTGAATGGAATATCCATTCATTGTCCAGTGTTTTTGCTCATAATGATGTAAAATAATTTATTTCAACCCATTTTTCTCATGGGTATTTAACAGACAAAATTACATTAATGAAATATTTATTGACGAGAAAGGAAAATGGAGATAAAGAGACAGAAAAGAATGAAAAACTAAAGGAAGAATGGCAAAATCATGTAATATTTAATTTTCCAAACAATTACTCCTCTCACATAAATAAATAGTCGACGTATTGAATGAGAACTGTATGCTTTACGATTTAATGCTTTTTATGGTATTTCATACACAAAAATACAATTTATTATCACATATACAGAAAAGTACTAAAATGGTTCGTAAAGTATTACAAAAGCGCATATCATTATTAAGATTTACCAAGCTAGCAAGATATATAGATGAGCTCATACAAAGTATACTTGACCATACTCGACCATACAAGTTTTTGTGTACTTATACAAACAAAAATTTTTAAAATTTTCTATTTTCAAGTTTTCATTTAAATATCGACAGATGCAACAACATTTGTCTTAAGTCAGTTTTTTTAAATTATAGCAAAGCATTTGCAATACTCCTGTATCAACAAAACTTAACAGAAAGTTGAAAATTTTGCAAAACAAAAATTGAAAATTTTCTTTTATAGTGTTAGTGTTTTTAGAAAATTCAAATTTTTGACGTTTAAAAACTGCGATATTTTTGTATGAGCATATCTATATATCTTGCAAGCTAGTTAAGCAAACTAAAGTGGCGAAATGGCATTAGTGGTCTAAGTGGTAGAGCGTTGGCCTTACGTGCTAAAGGTTCTAGGTTCAATCCCAGGCCAAGTCAAGTTTTAAAAGCTATTTTTCCATTTCACCATTCTAGTTACGAAGCTCGGTTCGTGTGTTGGGTGTAGTTTTGAAGTCTTCGACACATAATGTGCCTCTTTTCTAGGGATATACTAGCATCTGGAAGATTTCATTATAACATCTTGCTCACACAAATTGTGACTAGGGCCATTGGAGGGTACATCAGGTCTTTGGAAGTACTCGTGTCTTTGCTATGTTCATAGTTTGCAAGTGGTTCGTATCCCACTATAAACTGTAAGTCTTAAGGGTGTGGTACAATAGATTCTGTTTTAATTTGAATCGCAGTGCCTCCAGCTCAAAAAGGCTGGGCAATCTCCATGATTTTTACCAAGCTAGCCTACCAAGCTAGTCTACCAAGCTAGTCTACCAAGCTAGTCTACCAAGCTAGTCTACCAAGCTAGTCTACCAAGCTAGTCAACCAAATCTAGTTATCCAAAGCTAGTTAATAAATGTAGTCAAGCTTGGCATACTAAATTGTCCATTGACCTAATATTTCCAACACTCATCATACCACCAAAGTGCCCATTAATCCACCTTCAGTCAAAACTTTGGTTCTCGATGTTCTATTTGTCCTGATTTCGATTTCTTTTTCATTTTAATGCACAATTCTCATTTATTCATACATTTAAACATATTCATAGGCAGATATATATATTTTCGCGTAATTTATGCTTGAGGAGCACAAAATCGCTGTTATTTTTTATGTGTTGAAATTATTAATATTATTATTTTATCAATAACTAATTCATCACAACTCACAATATGCTTCACCGAGCATTTATCGATAATTGCCGAAAATCGTAAAAAATAATACAACATAAACATACACCAGAATATGCATCATCATAACAAATAATTATGCAATGCAGTGATTGCTGATGCCTAGCTAAACATTCGAATATTTTGAATTTAAATTTTTGTTATGGTTTTGAATTTTGTTTAATTAGTTTTGGGAGTAATTTACATAGGGTTGTCTTATTTATGGGTTTTGGCTAATGATTTTTTTGGTAGGTTTGGATTCTAATATTGGTTTGGGATGTTTGGAGTTCAATTTACATCGCCTCCCTCTCCCCATAAACTGCTATACTTACTTACTTCCTTGGCTAAGGCGCACGTGGGCCCATTGCCGCATTCAGAGTTCGTCTAAAGCTGACTCTATCCTTACACAACTTCTGGCAATTTTTTAATTTCTAGCATATTTGCATCGTTGCTTACACAGCCATTCCATGAGTTCTTCAGTTAAACTGCTATGGTGTATGAATAAAGTGGAATTTAAGGGTGTAACTCAGTGTTTCTCAAACTATGCTTCATGGACCTTAAATTTTCACAAAAAAAACTTCAAGATGAGTCAAATATGGTTGAAAACATGGCGCAGATATATGAACGGATGCTCTACAGCTTTTTTGCTGCACCTCGGCCCTAAAAAGTTTGAGAAACACTAGTGTAACTGATCATAATGGTTTTTGATGAGTTTTAGAAGTTGCGCAACCTTAGTTGAATCTGATTAAAATGTAGGTGGACCGTTAAGTGCTTTAGTAAGACATTTGTCAAACATTTGTCGCTGTTTGAATAGACATCAGATTTTAAATTTGTAATCCATTCGTCTACAAAGGAGTGAGTTTGATTCCCATTAATAATTGATAAAATTACTCCGCCCCTCTCCTCACCAAAAATTTGGGTTGGGCAGAATCGTATTCGAATATATTCGAATATAATGTGCGCACATATATTCGAATGCACATAATTCAAAAAATAACTGTTATTAATCGTAATTTTTTTTGGTCCAAAATGTATAAGAATAAATTTAATTCCTGGCAACATCGGTGATTTAAAGTGCTGCAGGAAGTGCTGTCATAATTGCAAGGATTCGCATTCAAGGAGCTCACGTCAATTTAATTCCAACGCATTTTTCGTCACAAATAAATTGAAAGCTTTTAACAGCAAAATAAAAAAATTGCAGGCATTTTTTATGAACATCCTTAACAAAATCTGTCAAAGCAAGCCTATAAAATCATAACCAGGTGATGCTGACTCAGCTTCAAATTAAGTATTGACTTAGATATTGTTTTTTTGTTTAAAAGTCTATCAATCATTCATAAAAAATAACAATAGCAATTGTAAGGGGGCGTTCATCTATGACTTAAAAAAAGCAATGGAAATTCCCGGAAATCTATTGTTCTTTTTTGAAAAATGACCGTAAATTTCGAACATCATAAGTGAAGCTTAAATCGAAAATTTCAAAATTCTTTTAATAAAAAATTCGCAGATGATTTTCTTTGCATGAAAGACTTATGATACAGAAACAAAACTAAACCTATCAAAATTATAAATATAAAAGTAAGAAGAAATTCTGAACCTCTTAAGAGCCCATCATTGCATGTCCTCTTTTTGTCATAGTTTTCGTCGTTTCCACAATTTTCTCGAATAAATTTGTCCTTATTTTCATTTGTGAATCCAGTCACATTTATGTTGAATTTCTCGAAATTCTCAACAAGTTTGGTAAGTTCTTTGCAATTAAATAAATTTTGATTAATGTTAATCTGGTTGAGATTTGGGACAACAATATCCAAAAGATCGAAATTTTCTAAAAACTTTAAATTTGATTTTTCTAAATTCAAGCATTCAATTGACTCAGGAATGTCCATAAAATTAAAAGTTTTTAGATTATTGTGCGAGATGTCGAGGATTATAAGATTGTTAAGCATTTTAAGCTGTGGATAAAGATCTTTGTAGTCAGTAACGTCCAAATTTGACACCTTTAGAGTCTTTAGTGATGAAAATTCTTCAAAATTGATTTTAAGTGATTTCCCAATGTTGTTAGAGAAATCCAGAACTTTAACTTTTCTGCTTATATTCAAAGACTCAATTGAATTTCCTTGAATATTGAGGTTTTCAATCTTTGAGTCTAAAAAACCCAGTTCTCCAATCAACTTATTATTTCCAATATCAAAATAAGCAACATTTTTTATCAAACAAGTTTGAATTGACATGAGCTTGTTGTCGTTCAAATAAAGCTCTTTAACTTTAAAATCGATGTCTTGACAGTCTAAATTGATTTCAGAAATTTCATTGCAGCCTAAATTTAAAGATCTTACATTTCTTACAGCACTCAAAAAGTCCACGTTAAGAACTTTAATTTGGTTATGTGATAAATTTAAATATTTCAAACGTTCTTTGTTGGTGAATGATTCATTCTCAATAGTATCGATGAGATTATATGAAATATCCAAAACTTCCAAATAATCAAATTTTACAGTTAATCTCTTCGGCAATATGTGAATTGCATTATTAGAAACATTTAATTTTCTAAGTTTGTTTCTATATGGAAAATCCATAGAAGTAAATCTAGACAAATAAACATTTGATGCATCAAGATCCTCAAGATTTTCGAACATCAGAGACAGTTCTTTCGGAAGATGATAAATCCGTGAATCATTAAATTTGATTTTAGTGATTTTGCTGTTCTGTACTTTACTTGATATTAAATTTAATCCATACATCTCATTGGGATCTCTGACTCCAATTATTGTACAAAGTGATGGATCTTCATCGCTAATGATACATTTTTTAAATGCTTCAATAAGATTTAAAGTTGTAGAGATGACGAATAAGATGCTGAACCTTTAAATTAAATAATAAAAAATTCTCAAGTAAATTCCAGATAACAATAAAAGTTCTCACAATATAAATAAACTTACAATTTATTAATCATCACTTTACTTTCTTTCTGAACTTGACACTTTCGAGGCTGATATTAAAATGAACTGAATATACTCGATTATATTATATTTATTTAAATGATTTCAGTGGGAAATATGTGATTGTTGATAAAAGTCTCATTTAATTTAATGTATTTTACCAGCATCATTTATCTAATAAAGATAAATCGCTGGAAGGGCCCAGTCTGTTGAGCTGGAAACACTGCGATACAGTTTATATAGATTCTATCGGACCACACTTTTGAGACCTACAGCTTCAAAGTGGAATCTGAAGCTATTACACATGAGTTCGTCTAAAGACCTGATATAGCCTGCAATAACTAGTAAATCGTAGTAGATCGATTCATGTACACAAGATTCCGTAATGAAAATCATCCAGATGCTAGTTTATCCTAGTAAACCTAGAAAAGGAGGCACGCTATGTGTCATAGACCTCAAAACTACATGCAACACATGAACCAAGCTTCGGAACCAGAACGATGAATGTAAAAAGAGCTTTGAAAACTTGGCTTGACCTGGGATTGAACCCAGAACCTTTGGCACGTAACGCAAACGCTCTAACACTTAAGCCACTTGAGCTATTTCACTACTTAAGTTTACTCTGAATAATTATGTGTATTATGTAGTTGATCAGCTCAAACATAGTTGCTTTAAAAGATTTTCATCACTTTTGATTATTTTGAACAGTTCAACAGCTTTTATTTATTAATATCGAATTCTGAATTTAATTGGAACATGACTAAAGTAGATGAGAACTCAATTGGTGTGTTTGAGCCTTGTTGCCAGGCTTCGATGGATCATGTTGTTAGGAGACCTGTTAAAGTTCCCATTAATAAAGTTCTTCAGTATGATTTTGTAAACGGCAAAAGAGCACGTAGACGTCCCAAGAACTCTTGAAAAGAAGCTGTTAACGAGAAGACAGTATTACACTTGGTATTGGTAATTGGCAAGCGGTAGCCAGCTTCAGGCGTAATCTAAGGGAGCTCATGGATCACAATTGATCTGTACGGCCAGAGAAGTAAGTCGGTGCAAAATATCTATAAAATATCTCTAAAATTTAAATGTAATCTTGCATGTTTGAAATTTTCTTTGTAAAACATTCAAAAAATAAAAAAAAAAAACAAATTTTATAAAAATCAATGAACACAAAAAAACTATAAAGCATGCATATTTCAGCATAAGAACGAGTAGTTGTAGGTGGTAAAATTTTTTTTGTATCGATTAACATTGGTGTGAATCGGAGCTTTATATTCTGACATAGTAACATACATACACAAGCACATGAATATATGTTGAGTCAATTATTATTGCAGTAGATTTGCGAATGCGATTATTGATGTCGAAGGAAGGGCGGAAAAACACATAAAGAAGAAGTTTAGCCTAGTAGGAGTAAAGATAATAAAATAAGAGAAGAATAGAATGAAGAAATAATCATTCGTTTGCAATTTTCTATGGACCTACATACATATTATGACTATTATTATTATCCTGTGGATGAATGGGAAATAAAAGCAAATACATGGAAAATTTGCAAGCGTCTATTACTCTTATGATTTATTTTTATCTCGGCCATGATGAATTCATTCAATCTGATGGAGGATAAAGGAATTAAAAAGATGTAAAAGTAATAATAGTAAGTAGAGATAGTATGAATAAGGATGCTTTAGACTGTAAGTTGGGCTGTGTTACCAAGCTAGGAAGGTTAAGCAAGTTTTAAGAAGTCATCTTTTTAGACTTTTCCAAAGAGCACAAGTCGGTTTATCGAATAGGAATCTGGCATGACTCTGGCATGGTGCTGGCTTTGATTTAAATCCACCTCCTTTATCAAAAATATTTCCATCCAAAACTAAGTATTTTGACCATTTCAATTGTTTAAAAAAATCACAAACAGCCACCCTTCCTTGTCCTAGTCCTCAAAAAAACATTACATAACATATGAACAACCCCCAAGCCATTTGCATATTATACAAATATTATTTTTTTCTGTCCTAATATGTCTGGAAGGAGGAAATAGAAAAAGTTAATTGGAAGTACAATGAGTGAGTTTTTGTTCATAAAAGAGGGAGGAAATTTAAAATACCAAAAATGTAATTTTGTAAATTTTATAATTTTGACATTTAATTTAGGAAACTTTATCGAGGAAATGCTCATATTTATGTGTCTCACTTCTTGTATGAATTTTTTTATGTGTCTTCTTTATGTTTTGTGTAGATTGTTGATTTAGTTTTATGAATCATTTTTGAGTAAGTACAGTTTATGGAATGGATGTTTTTGAATTTAGGGGGGAAAAGGGGTGGATGATAATTGATTTATGGCCATGCACTCCTCTGTATGCAGGTTTTAAAGTTAAAGTAATCGATCACTGTTCTTACTAATGTCTCAAATCTATATTTTGAACTTCTGTACCCCCTCTTCCTCCCACCCCTCATCTTTTGCACCCATAAATTCCAAAAAGTCTAAATCTTGACATCAGAAATCTGACATGATCATCGTCCCTTGTAAAAACACATTGCATGGCTGAATCTCTCTCACATTAGAGGCCGTTCACTTATGACGTCCAGGGGGGGGGGGGGGGGCTTGGCAAGAAAAAACAATAAAAATTTCTGAAATTCCTTTGTTCTTCTTTGAAAAATGACCGTTTACATCGGACGTCATAAGTGAACGAACCCTTATTATTTTAATAACATAAAACCCACCCAAAAATCCATTCATTAAAAAATGTCACATAAATCAGAATTCATGTAAAAATTAATTATGAAACTCCTTAATCAAACTTCCATATTCCAGCTAGAACTTTTCTCATATCTGAAAAGAAATCAATTAATAAAACTAATAGACTAATTCTTCCATGTGTAAGCTCTTTTACAAAAGAAACAAAAGAACCCCCCAAAAAAAAAATTAACCGACAAGAAAAGAAAATAAATTTTCCGAACAGGAAGTGCTTGAAGATTTTTCATGAACTGAATGAGGGGAAAATTTATGTATATTCATATATCAAACGTTTGGTAAGCTTTAATACCTAAAGTAATGATTTATGACATTGTTCAAAAATGTTCGTTGGGTTCCGAAAAAGTTCGTTTTTCAAGTGGCTTTTACTTTTGCATGCAGTCAAGTTTTTTTTTTTTCAGTAACAAGCGCGAAAGCTCCTTCAGATTAACATTGTAAAGTATTGTGTTTCAGTTGTGACGTCATAGCTTTTGTTGTCAAGGGGGTTGGATGGGTGGGAGGACAATGTAGAAAGGGAGAGGTAATGAAGGATGACTAGAGCAAGTTCCAAAACAAAGGAAAGGCGCATTAGGGAAGCATAAAACTTCTTAAAAAATCTAAAAAGAGAAATTCAAATTTTTTATTTCAACCTTAGTGACAAAAATCCTAACTTGAAGGTTCTAGCCAGAGTTCGAAGTCGACTCCAAAAAAAATGAAGTCGATGAGTTGGTTTTGAGTCAAGTCAAATCAACTTGAGTCAAGTTGATTCCTATCGATTTCGAGCTCTGGTTCTAGCTTAACAAACTCATATTCTGGGTCATAAACAATTTATTAAGTGATTAAAATTGAAACTAAACCCTAGAAATTCTTGCTAAAATTCTGCACCTGTCAAAAAATATTGATATAAGGTCCAACAAAAATCACAGAGCAAACTGTCATCGTTAAGACTAAAAGCGACTATCTTAACCCTCTACAATCCACCTGCACCCCAACTTTCATTCACGAACTTTCAAATTACAGTCCTACTTATTCTACCATCAATAAAAGCTTCATCCTTCCCCAAAATTTATAACATCAATAAGCATTTAAAATCTAATGACAATAATTTGTATAATTTTTATTAAATCCACGATGAAGTATGCGGCTTTTCAAGCATAACCCCCTCTAATGTGACCAAAATATCCACAAAATGGATTTTTCCTCTGCCTGTCCTATTCTGCCTTTATATCCTGATGAACTAAAATTATCACACTGACGATAGACACAAAGAGTAATTGTGTCAATGAAAAAAAGCTTTTTTTAAAGCATATCTGCATAAATGCGTGATTGGTTTCTGCGCCGCTTTTTTGCTCTACAACATAAATTGCAACCACGTGGTCGAGAGGAATTGTGAGAGAATTTTTTTACGGTGAGAGAAAAGTTAAAAGCCGAACGATGTTTATGTTGGGAATGGATTTTAGACGATTTTCGTGTCTCTCAATTTTATTTGGCAATATTTTCATGGATGAAACGTAAAAATTGAACGAAAGTAATGCATAGAATAGGAAATTTAAGGCATCACTGTTTTTGAAATCGATCAAAGTTAAAAGATTACTTTGAATTGCAGGAAGGGAAGGAGGACTTTTTATTACCCAAACAAGATTTTCATTCAGTGTACACAGAGATAAAAATAGGCCAATTTGTGTACATAAACACACAGCACAGACAAAAAATTATTGAATGAAAAAAAGGAGGAAGTAAAGGAACGAGCACTAAAGGAGATGATGGAATAAATAATCGTTAAAATTTTAATACAATCACCATGCGTGCATATGAATGTGTATAAAAATAAAGGATTTATGTCTGATCCTGATAGAAATTGATATTAAGAGGAAGATTTGAAGGAACGTTAGTGTTAGGCTGTCCATTGGTTTCGCCGATTTTTGGTCAAAAAGTGGGACAAATTCCGATTTAAGCTCTGAAAAGCGGAAAATTTTTTTTAACCATTTTCCAAGAATAATAGGTTCAAAAAAGAACTTAATCTAAAAATCACTAAAATGCAGAAAGCACTGCCAAGATGCAGATGGACGGAGGGGGACATTAAGAGTTTTAGGCGAGACTTTGTTCGGAAAAGTGGGACTGACCCGCTCAAAAGTACGCAATTAGACAGTCTAGAATTTAGTAATTAAGTTTTAATGATACTTACTTACTTCATTGGCTGGGGCGCACGTGGGCCCATTGCCCATTGTAAACTCTTGCCATTCATAAAGTCTGTTACTGTCACTTTTAGTACTGGGCATTTTGTGAGCGTCTGTACACATGTCCAGCCCATCTCAAGCGATTTACACGGAGAACTGTAGCAATATCAGCTTCCTGAAATAAATGATATAGCTCAGAGTTATGTCGACTTCGATACTCTTCTCCTTCTTTTAATGATGCTGTTTAAAATTAAGATTTTTGTGATGTCATAATTTTAAATAAATTATTTTAAACTCGAAAAATCTCGAAAAAATTAATTTTCTTTTCAAATAATCAAATAAAGTTTTATATCAGAAAATGTTCACGATTGATTAGAAAAATGTATAAAATGAATTTCAAAATGCAAGTTTCAAAAGTATTTTAACGTCTGATTTTTATTCAAATATAAATTTGATGGTGTGACACAAAGATGTCACTTTTGAAATAAATTAATTTGTCAATATTTTCTTTAAAATCGTCATTTTTTATGTCGACGTTTGGACAACACTGTCTTTAAGCTTAGCATTAGTATGCAAAATCTACTTATTAGTATCTGTTGAATTCGTTGAATCAGTGATTTTGTTGACTACAAATTGCAGGATCTTCATCGAGAAAATCTTGACAATCGAGAACACGATCACACACAAATTCATTGTTTATACATGAACCGTCGCCACATCTAAATTCGTTAGTTGAGCAAGTTCCGGTAGGACTTACATTTGATTCTATAGGGAATATATTATAATAAATTATTGAATGTTGGTTTTAAAATTCCAATAAAATATTAAATTTATTCCCACAAAATGAAAATTTGGTGTGAGTATAAAATATTAAATTAATATGATTTAAAAGTAAAATAAATCATTTTAAATAATTTACCTTCAATACAGAATTCTTCGTCCTCACCATTCAGACAATCTGCTACTTGATCGCAACGTTTTTCAGAAACTATACAAGCACCATTGTCACATTGGAACCCGTCACAAGTTTCTAAATTTGTTTTAGAATTTTTTAAAATTTTGTAAGTCAAATTCCAAATATTAGAAAAATAAATTCATTGTGAAGTAAGCAAAAATAGTATTAAAAACATATTTTACAATTTAATTATCTTACTTAATGTAATTTCTAATTATTCTTATGAAAGATTCGACAAAAACTCACCACAATCATTTTCGTCTTCTCCGTTACGACAATCGTAGACTCGATTACATTTATCTGCATGAGGAATGCATGAACCATCGCTACATGTGAATTCGGTTACGTTATTACAAACTAGGTTTTAAAATAAAGACAAAAAAAAATATTGAAATGGTCTAATTAGAGTTGCGATCTTGTGAATTTGGCTTGAACAGCATATCAAGAGTAGATAGGCCTGAGCAAAGTGCTACCTGTGAAGCTGAATGACGGATATCTGAAGTGAGGTAAGAACCTTGAAGCCGAGTGGCAGAGATCTATGATCAAATGGTCAGAGATTGACTCTTTTGAGATCGTGCGTTCGATTCACATCGAACTCGTTTTGCTTTACATTAGCTTAAACATACAGCAGTTAAAAGGAGGTGTCACATCCACAGATCTTTGACAGATTGATTTAACTCTAAGTCAAATAATAAATGCAATTTTGTAAAATATTTCATCTTTAACTTTACCTGCGTTGATTTCAAAAATTAAAAAACCAGCTAAGATAATTAAAATTCCTAAACTTTTAACAAGCATTTCTGATGTAGTTTGATAGTGTTTATTAAGAAAAATTCAAAGTATTTTTTAAAATACTTGGCAAAATTTAAAATTACTGTTCTACTCGAAAACAAAATAGCGACTGAAATTGATAATAAACATGGTTTATTTTTTACATATTGTTTTCTTTAAAAATAAAGCTGATCAAACCCGAATAGCACAAGTCGGCTAATCGATTAGAAATCTAGCACCAAGCCGGTGTGATTGTGGCGTGGTGCTTGATTTTATTTGAAGCCAGCAACATTCCAGAGTAAGTTTAGGAATAAATTCATTATTAATAAATCAAATTTTCATTAAATTTCAACTTTTGTGAATATATTGTTTATTTTCACAATCAAGATCATTTATTTGAGCTGAACGTCCTGAGTTTTTTTCTTCTCTGAAATAAAGATGTCGCTAGCTGTTATACAATTAAGAAGCACTTAAAAAAAAAAACAATTTTAAATTTAAATTTTTTAAGTTTTCTTATTTTTTATTGTCAAGTTTTTTTTATTCGCTTTAATTTTTTTTTTTCATTAATTTTTATTCGTTTCATACATTATTAAGATATACAAATTGGTGTATTTTTTTTTCTTAAAACTTCCATTTTTTAAAAAAATAAAAATTTAAAAGAAAAATTTTTTTTTCTTGTTCTGTACACAAAATTCAGAGTTGGGGGAATCTTTTCAAAATTTTCTACCCTTTCAAAAATTATTTAAAATAAAAAAATGCAAAAAAAGAAGTTTTTTATATCTTTTTTATTACTTTAATTATGGTTCTTCATATATCATTGTATATTCTTTTTAATTAATTATTTTCTTCATTCTCAATTTTTCAGAAAAAATTTTTGGTAGCTTTGTTTATTTTTTTTATATTCATATTCTTTTTTTTTCATGATATGACTTTGATAATAGACGATATTTTTGTATTAGTTCATTAAATTGTAATTGTCATAGCACCTCAACAAAAAATTTATAGAGTCAAGAATTAAAATTGATTTTTTTTTTTTGAAATTGTTTTAACAAAAAAGGAAGGAAAAAAATAATGGCACTTTCACAAGAATATGACAAATACTCTTTAACATAATTTTATAGATTAATAGTTTTTTTTTATTCCGCTGATGGGAGTCTATCACTGGAAATTTGAATGATTTGGAGTTATTAAATGGGAAAATTTTATATTTTAAGAAATAATCGTAGTAATGAAAAACCAAGGGCTGTCATCAGTGGGTTATCTGCTATTATAAAGTATATTCGGAATTTCCAATGAGAATTTGAATGTTTATTGATTGAAAATTGTCTGAAATCTTTTTTTAAAAACCAAGCTTAAATTAGGTCGAGTCAAAGTTTCTTTTTCTAATGTTGCAATCTGTTGTTTTACTTGTCTAAATGACCCTCTTCATCAAAAAACTAGATTTTTAGACCCCCTCCTCCTCCCACCCCCTTCTGTTACAAAATTTGTAAGGAAAATATTACTTTGTTTGAACTGTCACAAAATCAAAGACTTCCAGCCTCAAATTAGATGCCATACTACATTCTACTTTCAACAATATTTAATAAAAAAGCAAATTTGTGATGTTAATCAATAGATCATTTAGCTGCTGAGTTTCTCGATTTAATTTGATGATTTCAGTTGAAACAAGATTAAGTGGTTCGTTCAAGTCCTTATTCCCTTCAAATTACTCCCTCAATGCCCCTCTTACTTTACAAACCCAAAGTTTTTCAACTTCAACAAAATCATTTCATAGTTATTTTAGAAGCAGTTTTAAAAAAGATACTCGACAGATCAGTTTGAAATCCCAACTTAATAATTCAATGATGGTCAAATAGTGTGTCGCTACAAACATCAGGAAATCCCACGAATCGTATGTCGTGTGCGGCATACCAGCAAAGTTAACCGTGGCACAAAAAAGGTTGAACATCACTGAAATAACTCAATCCTATGCACCCCATACATTCGCACAAACCCCAGCCTGTAGACTAAATAAAAAACTTCCCATTAATGATAACTCCAACCAAAACAAACTTCAATAGCTGTGTCACTAGAACAATCAAGAAATTAAAATATATATTTAAAAAAAGTTATTTAATGTCCAAGTGACAAAATCTCCCATAAATTTTAATTACGAAAAAAAAATATCAAATTAAGAAGCATTTTTTTGTTGATGTAGGTTTGACCCAAATAGACATAAATTTGATTCAAATATACAATTTAAAGATTAAAATTAATAAAAAATTTTTTACTTCATTTTTAAAAAAGGCAGAAAAAGGCAGTGCGGGAACCGAGAGAAAAAGATTTATTCTACAATAATAATTCATCGTTTAAGACAAAAAAAAAACATAAAAATGTCAAGAACTTATCAACTAGAGTAATGAGAATTTGGCACAAAATTGACAAAAATCTTCTTCATTTTTTTTCTTCTTAAAAATTCAATTTTTTTTTTCATTCTTTCGACGACGATTAGTATTTTTTAAATACATTTCGTGTTTTGTGTATCAAGTGTAAGGTTTGAATTTCTTTTAATTTTTTTCAAATTTCTATTTTTAATTTTAAATTGGTGTGCAAAACAAATTTTGGAATTTTGAATAATTTTCATCTTCATCTAATTTTTTTAAAAAATTTATTCATGGTAAACATAAAAAAAATTATTCTCATTTTTGTGAGTGTGTGTTTGTGTTATTTGTTCTTAAACCACTGGTGGTTCTGTTCCCAAAAATGCATCGTCGTCATCATCGGATTCTCTGTAAAATATTTATTTAATTTTTTTGTTCATACAGTGTAAGTTAAAATATTTGTTGTTTTTTTAAATTATGGTAAATTTTCATGTTAATTGATGTCTAAGTTAACGAATTTAATTGAAATTTTATCAACATGCGTCATAAGTAACTTGTTAAATTTGAATTATTTACAAATAAAACCTCACCATTTGAATATTGAAAATTATTATTATTCATTTTCTGTTTTGGGTTAGTTCATTATTTTGGAATATTTTTCTCTGAAATTTTTGTTTCTTTATATTAATTTAAAATAATTTTGAATTTTAAATCAAGCATTTCTAGTACAATTTCTAGTACAAAAACTTAATTTTCGAATTTTATTTTAAACTTAGTTCCGTTTTTTAAAAAATTGAATATTTAAAGTTTTTAATAATTGAAAACTTTAAGTTTTCAAAAATTTAAAATTATAAGTTTTTTAAAATCAAAAATTTAAAGTATTTAAAAATTTAAATCTCAAAAAATTCGAAAGCTTCAAATTTGAAATCTTAAAATATTCGAATACTTCAAATTTTAAAAAATTCAAAAACTTCAAATTTTTAAACTTTCAAAATTTCAAATTTATAAAAAATTAAAATTTCTATAACTTTATCAAATCAAAATGTATAAAAAAAATTCTCAACTAAATCAAAATTCTTTCAATTATTTTAAAATCCCAACAAAAAAACAAATATTTCAGTCATTCTATGTAGATTAGCAGTTTCTTTTTTGCATCTTTTTGGATGCTCAATGTTTGATGAATGATAGACACGACTTGATAATAAGGTGACAAAGGTGTTTGTTATGACAATAAATTAAAATGATTAGATTTCTCGCGGTTTGCATTTATGAGCTACTTCTGATTATATATTCAACAGATATGATATGATTAAAATGCTTTGGTGAATTAATGCAGTCGTAAATGTGGAAGTAGTGTGTTGGGAATAACTTCTTGAAGTGGAAGAATTATTTGTGGAATTTGTTATGGAAATGGAAGTTGCTGTTTTTGAGCTAATAGTCAAAGAGGAGGCATTTTTTGGTTTGAAATATAAACGTTTCTTTTTTGAGGATTGCGAGTCTTTGAACGTTATTTTATGCAGTTTAGTCTGACATCAATTGAGATGTTGTATGGATTAGACGACTAGAGCTGATTCAATTTTAAAAAGCGCAAGTCAATTGATCGAATATAAATCTGGCAAGACTCTGGCATGATGCTGGCTTCGGTTTTAATCCAGCAAAATGCGAGAGTCACACTGGCTTTAATTTTAATTATTAACTGACTAGTACTATTCGGGAATGACAAACAAAATCTTAATTTCATATCTGCTTAGATCCAGGGGTTCTTAACTGGTTAAGAATTACACAAATTGGAGGTTTTTAAACCCTTCTAGCTTAATACTTGAAATTTGAATGATTTGGAAACTCAATTATTGTTAAAGTATGTCTATGAACTTAGTATAAGATGCCCTGCAGCTAGTCATTAGACACAAATTGTATCAGAAAAGACTTAAAATTCAAAAACTATTGAAAATAGCGTCAATTTTCAAGAAGTATCCCCAATATTGTGTGTATGTCGTTTAACAGACAAGCTATCTTGCCGATTAGATGTGATAAATATGTGTCAAACTTAAGTACAAAATAAATATTGCAATTATCAACGATGAACAAAAATAAAAAATGTTTATAACATAAAACAATTAAAATTCAACAATAATCTCATCTTTAACATAATAAAAACAATTCTTCAATAATTAAAATAATAAGGAAAAAAGCTTGAAAAATATAAATTAAGTGTTACCATAACCAAAAATGTTTAACAATGAATGAAGACTGAAATGTAGTTTTGTGAAAGTCTTGAATGTGCAACAAAAGAGTGGATAAAGGCGATTAAGATCATTAATATCTTTTGTTTTTTTTTGGTACATTTACAAAACCTTTAACAATAATACTTATACATTTAAATTAACTAATGTATTATTTACTTATGTACTTATTCTCGGTATCACTTGATGTCTCTTAACGTAATATCTTTGCCATCTCATTCATTTATTTCTTTAATTTTGTTGAAAAATTTGTGCGAATCATCAATTTTTTCACTAACAATTTACTTTTTTTTTTACATATTTATGTACTTAAGATCACATTCAACAGAATTCATTCGTTCCGATAAAAAATTAATAAAATTTCATAGGATTATGAGTAAATTAGAGTTATGAACGATATAAATGAGAAGACTTGTCACCACAGAAGAAATGACCAATTGACTATGATAAAAATGACTAAGAAAATAAGTTTTAACTAGATGATTACTAAGCAATCTAATACTGCATGCTCTATTGTATGTTGGACGTGGATAGAGGATATGAACAGGTGGCGGCTCCTCGATTTCGTCAAAATGACTTGGATCGAAGTGCAAATCAAACTCATCAAGCTCATCGTCACCATAGAGGAGTGAGGATGACATCCATAGTAAATTACTGAATTATTTACAATACAAAATGAATTTATACAGGAGGATAGAAATATATATTCCAAAAAAAATAATTATGAGCAGCATTTGGAAGAGAAAATTTTCAATTTTAGTAAATTAATGAAAAATAATGGAAATGCAAAGGAAATATCGGATATAAAAAAATTGTCAAACTTACGAGCATTGTTCAATATTCATAGAACTAATAGTCTTTTCGCCCAATCGAATTGGACCACCTGCAATAGGCTCAACAACATGTATACATCCAATGAATCCTTGCGTATGACGATCGCCTGTAAATCTTCTCATATCTGGTGCACCACCAAGGAAGATATGACCTGGAAGTTCCATGTCTTTCTTAAGTGTCGGTCTTGTCTCGCCATATTCTGTTAATCCATCAAGTTCGAGACTAGCTTGATTGCCAGTTCTCTTCAATATTGCAATATGTCTAACATTTTGATCAACACGTGTTCCATGATGACGGATGAATGACTCTTCACCATCCAATCGGAATGCAAACTCTAAGATTCCATCATTTACAGCAAGTGAGAGGAAGTCTTCACCATTAAATGCATGTCCTTTGTTCTGTCCATACCATAAAAGTAATCCATTAGATTGTTTTGTTGAGAACAAAAGTGCAATTCCGCTTGCAAGCTGCTTTGAGCCATTAGCAATTGTATTTCTGTCTAATTCGAGCCAACTGTTGCCCTTGAATGATGCTGATGTTTGGATCAGAACTGGGAATTGACAGTGATCTCCTGTATATCCTAATGTACAGTCACAACGATACTTATTGCCTGCTAATTTTGAACAAATTCCACCATTTTCACATGGCTCTCTAGCTGCACACACATCATCCTCAATATCACAACGTCTGCCTGTATATCCTGGTCTGCAGATCACCGGTGGTGGTTCGTTGCTTGTTGTTTCTGGATATTCACCGGACTAAAGGTAAGTATTGTTATTAGAACTTTGGAAAGGTATGAGAACCGTTAATATTGTACTTACACCTTCATCGTCGTCAACTGGAAGTAATGGTTGATGTCCACAGTTTTGTACATTTGCTGAATCACGAAGGTCAGAAATCATGTCAATAGATTTGCCGGCGATTTCAAGCTGAAATTGAAAAAGTACTGTAATGATGTGCTTATAGATGCAGAGGTTCATTCTTTTGAGTATTGAGCTCTGCATAGCTACAGAACTCCAATAGGACATTATGACAATACTAATCACATGAATAGCAATCCCTGGACTTTTTTATATCCTAGCCTTGATATTATCATTACCAACAAGTCCAATGACAGTCAGCGACCATCAATCTCATCAACTTACCCCAGCAACGCATCCCTCGAAGCCCTTTGTAACTGCAACACCACGATTAAGCACAACTCTCTTGTCATATCCACCAACATAAAGGTTCGTCTTCAAATACAATGTTTGTGCACGTCCAGCTGATCGTGGTTCATTGATTTGTGGTTCATTGTCAACTTGGAGATATCCAAGACCAGCTCTTGATCTACCAACTGAAATGTCCATCCATTCATGTACTTTGACTGGATTGATTGATCGAATGATGACTGGAAGGATTTTGCCACCAACAATATATCGGAATTCAATGTGCTTATCCTTTAAGACGACAGCAAGGAAGTCACCGTAGGCTTTGTCTGATTCACCAGCATAAAGGATGACACCGTCTTCATCAGTTTCTGGTCGGATCTTGAATTTAATATTCTTCTTTCCTGTCAATTTGTCGTATGCTGCATAGCTTCCGTCTCTGAATGAAAGAATTCTGTCGTCATAATGTTCAATGTATTCACATCTGTTTCCAGTTCTATTCAATGGACAATAACATTCAATTCCAACGTCTGTCTCGCTACATCTTCCAATTCCGCAAACACCTAATGAGCATTGTGATCCAAGAACTTGACAATTACGTCCTGTATATCCGTCTTGACAAACGCATGTGTATCCATGATCAGTTTGTGTTTCTAAGCACACTCCATCATTCATGCATGGCTCATCAGCACATGGCTCACAAGCTGTTGTTCCTTCAGCATAAATTACTTCTTGATTGATTTGAATGTCACGTTCGTTCAAGACTAAACGGCTGATACATCCAACAAAGCCTTCCTTAACTTCACTAGCTGTAGGTACAATATGATCAAAGTTAGCAACACCGCCAATGAACAAATCTTCTTCAAGATTCAATCCTTGGAATTTCTGATTTGGTGGGAAGATGACTGGATGTTGATCATCAACAATCATCCATCCATTTGTTCGTACACGATTGACTTTAATTGTATGCCATTCGCCTAATGTCAATGGTTTTTCTGGTTTCAAGATTCCACGTTGGTCACCAAATGCATATCGGAATTGTGGAACTCCATCAACAAGTGACAGTGCAATAAAGTCTCCAGATCCACGTTTCTGTCCATTGTAAAGAATCAAACCATTTGGTCTTTCAGGTCTCAATGTGATTTCAAAGTTGAACTTTGAGTAAGCTTGATCAAGTCTTGGGAACTTCATGTAACTTCTTGGCGATTGTGGGAAGAATGGAATTGCACCAGTAACAACTAAAGTTGTTGGAATTTCAACCAATTGACCATTGTGGCGAGCATTACAAATGTAAGTTCCAGCATCGCTAGCTTGAACATTAATTAATTTCAAGATTTCTGAGTGTGTATCAACATCTGGTGGGAATGAGCCGTGTTGTTTTGTCCATAAATATGTTGATGGTGAACGTTGTGAATCGCAACGAAGAACTACACTTGCACCGACTTCAGCATGTTCAACACGTGGTGTGATGTGTTTTGCTGGTGGTTCTTCAACAACGAGTTCGTATTCGCTGAGATAAGCTTGTCCTTCGGTTGTGTAGCAGACACAGTTGTATCTACCGCTGTTGTCATTTTGAGCGTTTGTGATGATAAGTCGGTTGCCGTATTGCTGGTATTAGAAAGGAAAGGAAGAATGAAATTATTATAGGGAAGTAGTTAAGATTAGTTCAATAGCTCAACATGACTGCCATTGAATTGCTCAGGAAAACTTACCTCGAAATTAAGAGGAAGTGGCTCTCCATTCACTGCTTGCCAAGTAACCTTAACATCTGGTCCAGCTGATGACTTACATTCGACTTCAGCAAATCCGCCCGGTTTGACATAAGATCGTTGAGTTGACAATGTCAAGTGTGGAATTGCCGCTGTATTTTTTTATGATTTAGGAAATATTTTTTTTTTTCGATTTGGAAGCAATGTTTCATTAAAAGTAAGGTAAGTTGACAGGATAGAGTGAGAAAGAGTAGAAGAAGGAAAGAGAAATAAAAGAGAAAAAAAAATATGTTAAAAAGCTGTAAAAATTGAGGGATTTTTATAAAAAAAAATTGTCCAACATGAAGTAATTTGGATTTGAATTTGGAAATAAGGGCCAAGAAAAAATTACTTCATGTTGTTGAATATGGTAAAAAAATATATATTTTAAAAATTGACAGTTGGAATTGAATGGTTGAATTTGGAAGGTTTGAAATTGTAGAATGCAGGGGTACTGGACGATAAAGTCAGGGGTGTAGATTGGTAAAAAAATATTAAAATAGAGTCCCTCACAGCAATAGAATTTAGGTTTTTAATTAAAATTATTTTTATAGTCACTTCTTTGGATTAACAGCAGAAACAATTAAAGATCGATAGAAAATGACATCTATAAATAAATGGGGTGCATAGACGTCATATTAAGGTCATTCAGTAATTATTAAGTACTACTAAGTCTCAACAGAGTAACTACTAGCTTTAAATACTTTAAAACTAATCTCATTTCAATCCTTCAACCATTCAATCCCTAATCATGTCCTTCAAAAATAACAAAAAAATATGTAAGAATTTTGAAATTAAAATAATATTTTTATATCTTTAAACATTTAAACATTTAAAATTTTCTTTTTTTTTCTATTTATATGACAACTTTTATAGCGACATTTAGTTCCTTCACCATTTTTTTCATTTGCGATTTTTATTTACAAAATGATTTTTAAAATGATTTTTTTAGTTTTTCTCTTAATTTAAATTTCATATTCACACAAAACTTTCAATTTTTGTGAATATAATTTTAATTTCTTTTTTATGATGATTTAAAAATATTTTTAAGATGAGTTGAATGCGAAAGTTTTTTATGCATTTTAGTGCACTTTTTTATAAATATTTCAAGCGATTCTGCATTTGGCATAATTTTGATGCAAATTTTGATATTTTTGGGGAAGTTTTTGTTGAGGTTTTTTGTTTTGGAATTGAGGATTACAACTTTTTAATTGTTTTTTAAGTGGAAACTGATATAATTCAAAATTAAAATTCAATAAAATTTATTTTTAAAAAATTAGAATTTCAAAAGTTTGAACTATATAGAATTTGAAATTAAAAAATGAAAATTTTAAAATATTCAAATTTTTTTAAAATTTAAATTTCTTAAAATTCAAATTCTTTAAACTTCAAATTCTTTAAAATTCAAATTCTTTAAACTTCAAATTCTTTAAAATTCAAATTCTTTAAAATTCAAATGTTTAAAATTCAAATTTTTTTATCTTTTAATTTTAAAAAATAAAAATTTCAAATTAAATAAAGTTCTAATCCCCACCATTACCCCCAGCAAAACCCAACGAAAACTCCCAATTTTTTTTGAACAAAAAATAATTTCAAATAGGTAGCAAAAGAGAGAGAGAGTGTATAGAGATAGAAAAATAATGCTCACAAAATGCAAAAGGATAGAAGGTAAGTTCACCAATAAACCATATTTCGATTTCAGGTGTCTTAAAGCAATGATGATGAGAAGGTGCGAGAAAGGATAAACAAATTTATGATAAATAAAATACGAAAAAAAAAGGATTTCATCTTTTGCAGATAGATTTTCTTGATAAAACATTTACACACAAAAAGCACATTTAAGTTTGGACATTTTTAAAGCAGAATTTTTTGAATTTCAGATTTCTAAGTTTATTTTGAGGTCTGATTTTTGAAGTAAGTTTAAAAGTTCAATGAATAAATTATTTTGGTTGATTCTTAGATTTAAGTGTAGCTAGGCACACTAGACTTTAGTGATTACCAAGTCGTGTGCCATGAAAAAAATTTCTAGCTAAGACCTTGAATATATTTTAGGGAAGTAAATGTCATTTCTGGGTCATGTCTAATGTTGACTAGTTGTATTCATTTTTCGGACTAAATGAGAGCAAATAAAACTATTTTTATTTTTTTAAAAATGAAAAAAGTGTAGAGGATTTTTTTAGGAAACCTAGTAGATGATCAGCCTAGCCTAATCATCATCTAAAGTAGAAACAAAAATATCCAGAAAAAATTATAAACTTCAATTTCTTCAAAAATCAAATTTATTTCATTGAACTTTTCTAAAACAAAAAACACTAAAATGATTCCTTTTGACTAGTTCAACTACTGATATACATAAATATCTCACGAAAAACACGATAAGCACATATAAAAGTTCTGTTATTTACAGGAAATAGTAATTTTTTCCCATACAAAACTTCACAATAACGAGTAAAGCGGAACTATCACTAATTTGTCAACAACTATCTACAACATTAATTAAAGCCATGTCCCATAAATATCCTAGTCTTGCAAATAGTTTAAGCAAAAAATTTAAAATTTTGTACCAATTTGAGCATTAAAAAATTAATTTAAAATTTTTAAAATTCACCAATTTTGTTGACTCTTATTTTTTTGTTCAACTGGCAAAATATTTGCTAGACATTATTTTACATTGCCATGTATTCTATTCATCTAAATGTGAAACGTTTGAATATAAAATCTGATAAAATAAAATAATAAAATTATGACAACTGTTTTTTTTGGAGATACAACACTAAATAATAATAAAACATAAAAAAATTATAAATTAATGAAGTTTGTGGCGAGTTTTTTTTGCCTTCCAAACTTAAACAAAAATTGTGGAAAGCAAAAAAAAATATTTTTTTACAAAAATTTTCTTTCAAATTGAAATTAAAAAATTAAAAGCTGTAAAGAACAAACCAATAAAACTGGCTGGCGCTAATCCCTGTCCTACGACCCTGACATCATTGTTCATGGTATGAAGTGTCCGCTTCAAATGGATACAGTCATTATTTGTGTTCCATTTGTTCATGCATTTTTTAACACCGTTGCATATATTTGGAGATCGCACACAATTTGGAATTGCTCGACAACGAATGTATATCGGCGTACACACATATTGTATTATGTCACGGTAACCTTTCAATTTTTATATATTTTTCAATTTTTTTTTATTCAAATATGGAAAAATGTATTTTTTCATTAAAGAAATGTTTTTTGTGTAAATTTGAAAATGTATCATAGATAATAATTGGTGTGATTTTTTTTGTTGTTGTTGTGTAATTGTGTAAATAATGTGAAAACAATACAAAAGTATATTTTTTTAAAAAAAAATTTTGCTCAATTATTGGCCCAAAAACAATGAAAATTGGAAACTTGTATGTCAATTTGGTTAATTAAATTAATTAATTGAAAGTTAAATTATTTTAATTTGTCAACAACAGTTGGTAAGCGTTTTTATTTTATAAGTGACAACATCAATTGCATGTGTGTACTGCGTGAAATGGACAATTATTGATGTTGAAGTGAGAATATTTATATTTGTTTTGAGGAATTTTAATTGATTTTTTGTCTTGTCAGGATAAAAGTTTATTGAAATTATTAATGAGAGCTAAAGAGAGGGGGGGGGGGGGGGGGGGTGTTGAATAATATTAATGGGCTAAGGGATTTTTCAAATAAAGCTTAGTCTATTAAAAAACCATAATGGTCTAAATCGAATAAGTAACCTCAAACCTATTTCATAATCAAAACCTTCCATCCCCCCCCCCCCCCAATTCCTGCAACTTTAGGTATTTTTAGGTTCCTTTAGATATTTAACTCTAGCCTTAGTTTTATTGATTACCCAGAATATAGACCAGTGGTTCTTAAACTGCGTGCCACAACACACTCCAGGAGTTCCAGATGTGCCGCAAAAAAACTTGAAGGCTCAGACTTGCCATATATTTTCATGTTTAATGACTTCAAAAAGGTCATGAAGATCATTTAGTGTGCCGCGAAAAAATTTAAGTACAAAACTGTGCCGTGGATCAAAAAACATTGAGAAACACTGGTAAAGACAATCAATTTTCAATTATAGATTATGGTTCTGGTATCAATAATTTAATTCAATAATTCATCCTCAATAGCTAAATTCCTCATCCCTTAACTCCTCCTCAAATCCCTCTTATCTCATTAAATTAAACATTCTCACTCCAAAATCATCCGTAAGTGAAATTGGCATGTGACAACATAAATTATATAAATACAAAATCATTAAAAATTTTGTGTGAAATTGTGTGTGAGGTGCAACAAATTGTTCATGTGCTGAATATTTTATTTTGCGTTTAAAACACTCAATTACATCAAAATAGGTACTTATGAATTAATTAATTTCGTTTTTTGTGTGAATTGTGAGGAAAGAAAAATCAACACAAAGTGAAAAAATTTTAATTTTTTTAGTCAACTTCTGTTTATATTTGCATTTGTGCTTAATTCACGCATGCATTTGAATTATGTGTGTGTAAATATTTGCATTGTGTAAGACATCGATGTGGATGTGGAACTCAAGGGACAAAAAAAAAGAGGTGAAAACAAAACAAAAAATTTGTGGAAAAAAATCAAAAAAATCATTTTTTGATCAAAAAAGCAGAAAAATAAGGAAAAATGCGAGAGGAAATGAAAGTTTTATGTTAAAAGTGGTTTGTGTAGCTTAATTGGTATGATGAATAATTTTATTTGATACAGGAAATGTAGACAGCAATGATAAGAATTCAAATTAAATGCTTTGCAATGTTGAAAGTTTTAAGCATGTTAATTATTTGACTTATAGAAAACCCCACTCCAAGAATGTCAATGATTCTTGGTTGATGAAAATTTTGAGGTTAAGTTTGTCAAGAAAATGTTGATTGAGTTCACCAAAATTCAATCGAATTCATCAAAGTTCAATTGAATTCATCAAACCTAACCTCAAAAAATTCCATAAACCAAGAATAAAAATCCTGAATATTGAACACAATTTACTTTACACTTATTATTTTATATAACAAACCATAGCTTAATCCCAACTCTGTGACTAATTAGTGTATTTTTTATCTACTCGAGAGGAACATCTACTGTCTTCTGGTGTTTCTCAATTGCAATGTTTTGTTTGTGTGCAAAATTTTACTTGCTGTTTAGATTATTGTTATAAATAGAAGATGGAAGTTGAATTTGACAGAATTTGGAGAGAATGATGATCATTTTTCAGGATTTTTGGGAATTACTTGTAAGTGACTATCAGTTTTTCAAAGTTTTAGTTGTATTTGTACCAGATTATATCTCCAAAAAGTATTTAAACCTTTGTCGAGTCTTAAAGAATTTTTATGGTCTAGTTAAAAGCTAGTCCAAACTAGTTAAAAACCAGTCCAAGCTAGTTGAAACCAGTTTCAAGCTTGTTGAAAGCTAGTCCAAGCTAGTTAACAGCTAGTCAAAGCTAGTTGATAGCTAGTCCAAATTAGTTGAAAGCTAGTCCAAACTAATTGAAATCTAGTCCAAGCTATTTAAAAGCTAGTCCAAGCTAGTTGATAGCTAGTCTAAGCTAATTGATAGCTATTCCAAGTTATTTAAAAGCTAGTCCAAGCTAGTTAATAGCTAGTCCAAACTGGTTGAAAGCTAGTCCAAGATAGTTGAAACATTTTTCAAGCTAGTTGGAAGTTATTGGTTCAGGACTATATTTCAAGTCAAAAATCTATGACCAGCTTAAGTATATGTGATAAGTCTACTTCAAAGACGGGCTGCTAGGTTAACTTTCTAGGCTAAGCTTTCTATCTATACATCCAAGAAAATGTCTTTCTCTAATGAATATTTGACTTTATTTCAAAATTAAGACTAGTCTAAACCTTAGCCAATTCTATTAAAAGACTCCTAGTTGAACTTAAGTAATATCGCTATTGTTAACATCAAGGGTAGAACACCCCTTTATGTAAACTGAGTAACCTGCCATAGAAGCAATCTAATGATTCATATAAACCAGTCATTGAGAGTCATATCGTAGGTATTAAGAATTTTAAAATCTATTTTGATGACATTAAGATTAAATTATTAAAAAATTGAAAAATTCAACATCCTTCATTCCCCCAAAAATCTGTCTAGTTCCTCCTTCAATCTTCATATTATTTATTACTACATCTCCACAACTAATACCGTCATTTCTTTTGTATCAATTGATGTCTACAAATATAATATAAGTATGGATGTTTTGGCATGCAAATAAAAAATTAAAAAGGAATCGAAAATAAAAACTCATAAAAAAATAACAACAAAAGTCCTTCATTTTTTTGAAAATTAAAAGGCAGAAAGCAACAAAAGTCTTTTTTTATTATGGAATTAAACAAATAATAAATTTTTTAAAAATATATTTATGGTGCACATGTGAGCTTTATAATAAGGATTATTATTATTAAGCAATAGATATTCATTTTTTTGTTATTATCATTAATTCATTACTGGGTAAATAAGTAAGTTAAGAAGGGTTGGTAAATTTGAATTACAATTAATTAAAATTGTTGTCTGATTCTCAAATCTGATTACACAAAAACTAAATCACAGACAAAAATTTTCTTTTGTTTTTGTTTTTGGGAAAAAAGGTGAATTAGTGATTTTTTTGTGCATTTTTAATCAATTTTTATTAATATTCGTGAAAAAAATATTAGGTTGGAATTGTTTTTAAAATTATTAGAAATCTTTTTAGTAAAACTGCAAAAATATATACAAAGAATTTTGAAATTAATTGGTGAAACTTCATCTATCGCATTAATATTCAATTTATATTTTTAAAAATTAGTTCTGAACTTTTTTTGGAAGGCAGTGAATTATTATTTGTTAAGTTTCTACTTCTTGGCAGTTAATTCATCAATTTTAATTTTTTTTAAATTTATCATTTTTTTTCATCAATTTTAGAGTATTTCAGATTTTTTTTTTGTTTATGTCTTGTTAATTAAAAAAGGTTTATTTTTTAAAATCTTCTTCGTCGTCTATTTGAATTATTATTATTTCTATGATTTTGACGACGACGACGATACTCACGCTTAATGACAAGATCCACATAGTTTTGTGTCACTCTTCCGTCCTCGGTGTAGATCTTACAGATGTAACGACCACCATCATCATAACGGGTGTTGTAGAGAATCAAAATGTTGTCACGATTTTCGGCAAGTGGTGGCAAATCTGCATCTTCTTTTTCCCATTCGTACTGTATTTGGGGAATTAATTAGGAAATATCATTAGAATTTTTGCAATAGATTTAGCTAAAACATTTTCAACTGTCGATCGAAATTCTGAATTCCAAAGAATTAATAAAAGCTATAAAAAGAAATCAAAATAATTGAAATTTACTCTAATATATCCACGTAATGCACCGTCATCTGAACATGTCAATGTTACTTGGTCTCCTTCATAGCCTTCCTTCGTGCGTCCATAAATTTCTGGGTTTTGTGGACGATTTGGTGGTGAGTTGTCTGAAATGGTATTTATAATTCTTTAGTTCAGTTAATTTAAACATAACTATTGTTCTTCATCATTCCATTGGTATAATAATCTAGCACTCTAGTAATCTAGTACCCTAAAAGTCTAGTACTTTATAAATCTAGTACTCTAATAATAAAGAACTCTGGTAATTTATTACTTAAGGAATCTAATACTCTATTACTCAAGTAATGTAGGAATCTAGTACTCTAGCAATCTATCACTTTAAGAATCTATTTTTCTAATAATCTAGTACTTCAGAAATCTGATGTTCTAGTAATCTAATACTATCGTAATCTGGTACTTTAGAAATCTAGTACTATATTAATCTAGTACTCTAGTACTCCTATATTAATCTAGAACTCTAATAATCAAGGACACAAGGAATCTAGTACTCTATTACTCTAGTAATCTAATACCATTGTAATCAAGTACTTTAGCAAATTAGTACACTATTAATCTAATACTCTACTAATCTAGTACTCTAATACTCTAAATAAATCTAGTACTCTAGTAATCTAGTACTCTAGTAATATAAGAATCTAGTACTCTATTAATATAGTAAACTAGTAGTCTATTAATATATTACTGTAGTACTATAAATAAATCCAGTAATCTAGTAATATAGTAATCTAGAAAGTCACTTCTCAAAAACTTACGATCAACAATAACTTCAGCAACCTTTGTAGTATTTCCATAAACATTTGATGCAGTACAAACATATCGACCCTCATCAGCTGGTGCAATCTTATTAAATCTTAAGTAGTTTCCACTGACTTGAACAGATCTGAAAAAGGTCAAAATAAAATGAGTATCTCGAGATCAAAACGATCCTCTTGGGAAGATCCCTCCTTCCATTAAGGCAAGCTTTTGATTCCTTAAATCCACTTCCAAATTCAGAAAATACTTACGATGGCAATCGAGCTCCACCATCGCCATGCCAGTACACTCTAATTGGACCATCGCCTGTTGCATTACAATAAATCATAACATCATCACCAGATCTAACTGTAATTGGCATGGGTGGATTGAAAGCAATCTTTGGTGGTCCACCAACAACAACAAGTTGTGCCAATAAAAGTGTTACTGGACGACGATAACTATCATAAATGAAGCATTCATATTGACCATTGGCATCATATCCAACATTTTCAATAATCAATTGACCACCATAAATGTTGGCACCTTGTGGCAATCTTTGACCATCGGCACGTCTCCATTCAGTTCTTACATTGCGACCTTCTTCTCTGCAGTTGAATTCAGCTCTTTCACCAAGATGAACTGTGAATGGTGGCTGTGAAACTGGTTGTGTTGGTTGGAAAGCAGTTTCATCTGGTAATTGTGGTGGATAATTCATTGTTGGTCTTGGCCTCTCTGTCGAAAGTAAGGGATAACGTTCATCTGGAATTTCATTAATGTCATCTTGATCATGAATACCTAAAAGAGAAATTTGATTAGGTTTTGGTGTCAATTTGAAGTAGCTGGCAAACAAGGGATGAACACTTTTGAAGAACCACATTAAAATATTGTGCTTTTGATCCTTATAATGCATCTAAAGGCATGCATTCAATTCTTAACATGACTCTTAATTATTAAGTATCAAGTCCTTCCCTTGTTTTGTATGTAAAATGTAGGAAAATGAAAAAGAAAAAGCCAATTTTGATATAGTGAAGAAGTGCCAAATCCAAAAGAAAGATAAAAGACTGATCATACCGGCATCACCTCTTTTAACAGCAACATTAACTTGGATGTATCTAACATCCTGTCCTGCGTCATTAACAGCAACACACTCATATAATCCTGCTTGATTTCGTTGAATATTATAATGTGAAACTGATGCTTCTCCTTGGTCACGATGAATCTCTGAGGTTCTTACTTCCATACGTGGAACTCCATCTGGTGACTTGATGGTGACTGTTGGTGTTGGCGTACCTGTGGCAATACAATTAAATTTCAACTCATCACCTTCGGTGAGATCAAAGCTTTGAATGTCTGGATATAATTTAATTGATGGCTGTTGTTGGATTTCCAATGTTGTTGACAATGAAGTCTCTCCGGCAATATTTGATGCTCTACATTCGTAGACACCTGCATCATCTAACTTAGCATCTCTCAATGTAATGACACCTGGATAGTCTTCTGTGATTCTTGATGATAATCTTTGTCCATCACGACGCACCCATGTGACTGTTGGATGTGGTGATCCTGAAAGTGTTCTACAACTCAAACGTGTTGATTCACCGACTCGAAGTTTCTGTGATTCCTTAGGGAAGAGCTCAACGACTGGTGGTTCGCGACCTGAAATTAATTTTAATCCTTTAGGTTTAATTTTATGACAACTAATTTACAAGCCATAAGTAATCATAACAAAATGAACAAGCAGCATCTAGATTAATTTACCCCTTGACTTATCCGTTGCTTGTAAGAATTAATAAGGAAATTTTAAATGACCATAATATTTTACAAAATAGACAAAGACACAACTCATTCAATTACTATCAATTGTATCTATCAACTTACGTTCAACATCAATAACAGTTGCAACTTGATCACTTCCAGCATTATTTGTTGCCAAACATACATAAACACCGCTGTTTTCAACATTGATGTTCAAAATTCTCAAAACATTTCCAGTTTGTCTTGCATTTGATGCAAGCTGTCCTCCGCTCTGTGAATTATATGGTAATACATTAAGTTCAATAAGAAAATGAGAAGCTCACCATTGACCATGTAACAGTTGGGTATGGAGTTCCAGTTGTGTCACAGATGAGTTCAAAGTCTGTGCCTTGGATGACTGTGTATCTTTGTTCGAGTGGCTTGATTTTTGCTGGTTGTCTAAGATAAGAATGAGTAGGATTTTAATAAATTAGATGATCTGTAGCTCTAAAGTGATTCTAACTTGATGCCGTACTCTAGTCTAATGGACATTAAGTTTGTTCAAGCCCAATCAAAATTACAGGCAACTTACTCATTAGATCTAGCTTCAATTGTTACATCAGCATATGATTGACGAGTAACACCGTTAGGGAATTGAACAGAGCAGATATATCTTCCTGAATCATCAACAGTTGTATATTGAATTGTCAACTCTTCTCCGCTAACATAAACATTTCTTGGCAGTTGAACTGATCCTGTTTTGGTCCATGTGACCTTACCTCTTGGACTTGCATTACAATACAATTTGACTTCCTTTCCTGGCTCTCCTGTATATTCTGATGGCTCAACGCTTACTTCTTCTCTTGCTGGTGGACGTGCAGCTTGTTCACGAACATAAATTGGAATTGTGATTTCTGCTTCGCCAACATTATTTTGACCAACACATTGGTATGTGCCCTCATCTGATTTACGTAATGAGTTGAATCTCAAATAGCCTTCACGTTGAACAATGTCAGTTGAAAGATATCCGTCAAGTCTTCTCCATTCTACTCTTGGTTGTGGATATCCTGCAGCTGAACAACGGATTTCAGCTGGTGTAAATTCTTCAAGATTAATAACACGTGGCTCAACGATAACTTCTGGAGGTCTTGGATAAACTTCTGTTGAAGGATTATCTAAATCTATAAATTGTAAATTTTAATTAAATTAAATATTTCAAATTACTCATTGTCATTTTATCAATGAACTCCTTTGAGAAGGCTTGTAATTTAAAAAGTGTTAATAAATTGTTAGTTTTCGATCTAGTTTGAACTTTTTTTTTGTTTAATAAGCAGGAATAAAAATAGAACATTACACTTTCTTTAAGGAACAAACGATTTTACAAAATGAAATTGTTTAGTAATGTCAATGAAGTTTGTCATATTCTGGTATTAAAGAACATTTTTTTTGAGACAAGTTTGTTTTTATTTTATTTTTTTTTTGGGATAACATAGCTAGTCTTTAGGGTCATTCACTGATCTTAATTGTCGAAAATTTTGGTTCAAAAGCTCGTTATTCTTTATGTAGCAGACACTTAAATTAACAATATATTCTGGAGAGCATTGCTGTGTAGGATATGCTTCATAGTTCACAGGTTTGTAGTAATTTGTAAAACGACATACTAAACTTACAATATATAAGTAGCTAAATAGTGTCAGAGAGCTTAAGAACTCAATATTTTGGACGTCATAAAGCAGCGACCCGTTAGTAATAAGCACAGAAAAAAATCTCAATTTTCATACAAGACAATAGACTTCAAAGGACAATTTCACAAAAAAATGTAATGTTCTATTGATCAATAACCTTAGTTGATGATATAAAATAGAAGAATTTACAACAGGATTGAGTGCGTCGTAACGCATTTGTTGTCTAAGCCATTTTGTGCCAATGAGAATGTCATCGGTGGGACAGAATCACAAGTGCCTTTGGTTGGAATCCGCAAAGAAAAAGACGTCTAGGAGCTCCAAAAGCTTGGAGCAAAACAGTGATGAATGAATTTCAGCAGTCAATGTGTGGACAGACAAATTGTATGAGCTAGGTGACAGAGTCAGATGAAAGTCCTTTTGTTGTAACCAAGGCGTGAAAACTCAGGTTTAATCCTGAAAAATCCCAAATATCCTAAAAAATCCCTAATCCAATAAACATGAAAATGTGAAATCCCTTTTAAATCCTTGATCCTTGACGCATTTGATGAATAATTTCGGGATTTTAAAGGGATTTCTCATTTTCATGTTTATTGGCTCAGGGTTTTTTTGTAAAGAGTTTTGGGTTTTTCAGTAATAATCCTTGGTTGTAACCTAAGCTCCTCGTAAGAACATGGTTATAGTAAGTAAGTAAGCTTAGGAATTATGCACTGAACTAGTCCTCAGCAAAGAGAGATGTGACCAAAACAAATATAGTTTGGACCTACTACCACATGGGCCATTTTTTTTTTTGATGAAACAAGTCATTGGCTTCACCCATGTTCACTTTATATTCACAATTCTTATTGCGATGATCTATTCACTTTTTATCATTGGAACTTTTGCTGCAAATCTCGTTTCTTATCAATAAACATCCAAAAAGGTATTATAAGGCTTACCCTTGAAATTCTGACGACAATAGCTTGAAAACATCTACTGTACAACTCAGAATAGGAAAAGATGACATTATCCATGCATCTCCTACTTCTCAATCCTTTTCTAAATCTCCCACAATTCATATCATTCAACCAAGCTACTGATCCTTATCAATGAATCATTTAATGAACAGAAAAATGAACTCACCACCAACAGTAAGTGTAACATTGTCACGAACAATTTCATGGCCAACTTGAGCTTGACAGATGTACACACCACTATCATCTTCTTGTGCATCTTGAATGTAAAGTGATCCTTGATCGATTCTTGTGCGAGTTGATAGAGATCCATCATATTTGTACCAGCGGATGTTGAGTGGTTTCTGTGGGTCAAATGAATTATGGATTCTAAAAATTAAGAAAATTAAGGAAGCTCCAATACTTACGTTATTAACAAGATAATGAGCATTACAGTTGAATTCAACAATTTCACCGATTTCAACAATCTTTATTCTTGGTGATGTGATGACAACCTCAATTGATGGTGGTGCAAGGGTTGGTCTCAATGTTGTTGTAGTTGTTGGAACTCCTAGATTTTTGAGAATTTATAAAATTATTTATTGGAATATAAAGGTTCAAGGAGATATAGATTTGAAGAAGCTGTACCCAAAATGTTAGTAAAAGAAGCTTAAATTAAATGACTTTTGATTAAATGATATCTACGGAGGTAGTTTGATAATTTATAAGGATATAGCTACACACAAAATAAATAATTTATATAAGGGGTTATTCACTTATGACGTCCAGAATTAAGGGAGGGGGATAGTCTAGGATTTTATCACAAATTAAGGAAAATAATTTTTTTTCCACAGAAGTTTTGTGACAGAGAGGTGGAGGGGGGTCTAAAAATAATGGTTTTTAATGGACGTCATAAGTGACCGGCGCCCCTAATAATACGGAGTATAAGGGAAGAAATTACATACAGAATTTTAGTACATACGAAGTACACGAGTGTTATTGGCAAAACCCTAATGTGCTGATAAATAATTATGTAAATTTATACATAAATTTGTGCATTTTTCTTATAATAAATATTTATCTTGTGCATATATATACAATTTTACATTTAAAAAAATTGTGCACATAATTCGACTTACTACACTATCACAATCAATTTCCTTTACGAATAATAAATTTGTTTTTTTTAACCAACATTTCCAGACATATTATTTATTGTTTTGATGTCGAAACTGATTGAAAAGTATACGAGGGAATCGGTTTATATATTTTATTACATATTTATAATGTAAGTTGAAAGATAAAAACAGACATTACATTTTTACGAGTACAAGGTGAATAATATATAGGGTAAAAAATAAATACACTAGGTATATATATTTCATTATACTTTGAAAAAAACGATACATAAAAGTTACTACAAAAGCTTGAGATAGATTGGGGAGGGAAGATGAAGTATTTTGGGGAAGAGGGAGATAACGAGATGAGGGTTGATAAGGGTTGGGTAAGGTTACTAATTTTAAAATAGATTTTGATGATTTTTCAACAAAATTAAAAATGTGAAACTGTCTATTGATAAAATATGCACATCACTGTTGGCCCTATTTGTAGGGAAAGGAGTTTAAAGTTAGCTGATTAGCCTGGGGAAGGATTAGCCTGGGGAAGGGGTTTCGGAGGTCAAACCAATTCAAAAAAATTACATTTGGAAACTCCTCTATCCTCTCAAAAAATATGTTTAAAAAAATCTGGCTTTACCTCCGGATGAAGGGGGGGGGGGGGTGGGGGGGTGGATTACCTTCTTTATAAAAATATTTTTTATTTTGCTAAGGTTTTTATAAAAAATTCGCAAAATTCATCTCCCCCAAAAATTTTTCCATACAAACATTTTTAACCCCCCCCCCCCCCCTTCAAATTCCTGGTTACGCCCCTGTGCAGGTGGTCCTGCAGATTAACTCTAAGTTTTTAAATTGCAAAGCAAAAAATTTTTCGGAGAGAGTTTGAATTTTTTTTTTTCACAAAATATTAGCAATATCAAACCGTGGAGGGATATTAACCAACCCTTTAGCTCTTCCTAGCTCTCTTCAACCACGCTATTATGCTCGAATTTAAAAAAAGTGATAATATGTTAAATTGTCATTCTGTCAATGCTCAAAACAACCTTCAGTCGCTCAGTGGCAAGAGCATGAGACGAGAAATCGTAAGATCGTAGGTTCGATTCCCACTCGGAGCAAGTTTTATAAAAATAACTTTTCAATTACGGTTCTTTTAAGCAATAGAATAAAGTTTTAATGGGGAACTGCTTATGTATCACATTAAAATTATTACTAAAGACAAGATAAAACTTTTGATGAATTCAGAATTCAAATTAGAAAGAAACATTGTTTAAGCTTATCAAGTTGGTAAGGCAAAAGAAAGATTTAAATTAATCTCGTCACAGTCTATTCTTATTAAGATGACAGAAAAAGAAAATAGATTTTCAATTCAAACTTTAGCTTAAGAAACCAACCTAGTTCCAGTTCCAATTTTCAAATAAAATCAAGAAAGTCCATTGATAACAATTAATGTGTAAGACCAAATTAGATATTAAGTACGTATGAGGTACATACAAACATACATGGCTGCTTTCAAAGTTCTTTAAGTAGATTAATACAAAAGGATTTTCAGTCTAAGAATTTCGTTTTAAAATTCATTAGATTCGAAAATATAGGAAAACGGATCAAAGGATTTATTTATCATATCTCAAGCAAACAAAAAAAATTTACTCTAAAAAATATATAGAAAAAAATTAATTAATAAAATAATCCCAATAATAAAAAAAATCTTCTTTGAATATAGATAAGAAGTAATAAAGGTTATAAAAAAAATAAAGAAAAGAAAAACTCAAAATGAACCTTGGAATTTTTTCAAAACGCCAACGTTTTTTCCATTCATATTGATGATTTTATACTCAACATCATTAGCTTCAGTCTGAACATTAAAAATGATTGTGTATGGTGCGCAACTAATGGTTTTTATCCATGCGGAATCCGGACCTGAATATTCCTTAATTTCTTCATATTTTTTTTTTTTCAAAATTAAAAATGTGAATTGAACAAACAAAAAATTTCAAAACTTTTAACTTATTTTTTTCACTCGTGTGCAACTTGCAAAATATTTTATTAATTAGATTTGCTTTGACTACTCATTTTTGTGTGGTTTTGTGCGAGTCAAAACTTAAATTAAGAATTATTGGAAAATCAAATAAAAAAAAATTATCTTCTGGATGAATTAATGGATGAAAAAATCTCATTTTTAGTGAAACATCTTCATGCAAATTTTTCAACAAAATTTCTACTCACCAGGACGTTCACGGCATGTTTCACCAGTCCATCCATCCATGCAGTGACAAACTACTCTTCTATTTGGTCCCATTTCACATGAGTCAGCATTTTCACATGGACAGCTTTTGCATGTTCCTAATAATCCAGCTGATCTGTCATTTGAATCGCGATAGAATTTAGCATCGCATTGTTCGCAACTTGTTCCACGATATCCTGGTGGACATCTGCAGACTTCAACATCACTAGTACGTCCTGAACCTGTTGGTTGTCTTACAGCCGTATCGAGAATAATGTCACTAATTCTTGATTCACTTGTGTATGAGCGAACTGAAGCACGGATTAAAATGCTGTCAACATTTGATAAAACAGTCAAGATATCAGCACGTGTAGCTGGTCTTGGTCCACCACGAGTAGTTGTTTGGAATTCACTTTCAAGTAAACTGACAGTGTAAGTTTCTTCCTCAATATTTGGACGTGAGTGTGCCAATGTGATGCCATTACCACGAATAATAACGTCTTGATCATTAACATAATGTCCAGAACCGTCAGTTTTTTGTGTGATATACAATTTGCCGCCATATGACAAGATCAAATTTCCAGTAAAACGATCAGGGAGATTCCAGTAGTATGAGTGTGAATCGTCATTAAACTGATAGCTGATTTCATTTTCTTCTATATTTCTATCAAACTGATCTGTTGGAAGTGGATTTTGTCCTTCACGATCTGTCAATTCAAAATGATTTGTGTCATCAAAGATAAAGATTGGAATTTGTTCACGATAGAAAATTCCTTCAGCACAGCTTCTTGTTGTTCCTGAGCAGAAGCATTCGCGACATCCGTAAGGATTAGTTTCAGATATTCCGAATGTTCCATCACGGCAAACATCACATCTTGATCCAATAACATTTGGCTTGCAGTTACATCTTCTTGATACACGATCGCATGATGATGTTCCTTCAACGCTACAGTCTTCACATTTGTTTGTCTGACTGCCGGATGGAATACATCCACCTGATGTAGCATTTCCATGAAATCCTGGCAAGCACAATTCACAATTATCTCCATAAGTATTATCACGGCAGTTTCTGCAAATTCCTGTCTTTGAGTCACATTCTTCTGAATGTCCATTACAGTCACAAGGTTCGCACAATCCAAGGTATAATCCTTGTTCACCTTTATAATATCCAGGTGAGCAGTCTTCACATGAAAGACCTTCGTGTCCTGGTGGACATGAGCATTGTTCAACTTCCCATGCACGTTGATGTGATCCATAATCTTGTTCACGAGCTACATCAAGTGCGACATGTGACAATGCAGCTTCTTCAGCAACAGTTGTGTATGTAGCCTTAATATAAATAGCAGTTACATTAGCTAATGTCATGAGAAGATGTTGACGTGTTGCTGGAATTGCTTCTTCATAATGTTGCCATGATCTTTCATAAATTGGAACTGTGAATGTTTGTGTACCGAATGGTGGGATTGTATCTGATCTGTAGTGATGCAATGTGATTTCATTTCCACTGACGATGACAACATCTGGAGAATTGCTTCTTGATGCAGCACCTGATGGTTGTGACACATAACGAACAGTATATGAAAGATTACCACCATAAGCTGTGACGATATTGCCTAAGAAAGATGGTGGTAAGCTCCAGTAATAAGTCTCATCATTAGAAACAAATTCACGGAAAGCAATTTCACGATTTTCGACTTGTAATTGTTGGGAAATTGGAACTGGGAATTCATATCCAGATACAAGTGAGAATTCACTGACTGATGGTGTTGAGAATGATGCACGAACTGTGTCACGGAAGTATGATGTACTTGTACAACGTCCAGTGACTCCCATACAGAAGCAATTAATACATCCAGATTTACTATTAAGGTAGAATGTTTGGTCTGAACATTGATCACATCGTGCTCCAATAACATTTGGTTTACATTCACATCGTCTATTTGAAAGAACTCTTTCAGTTCCAGTTGGATCACAATATGATGACGGTGGTGGAGCTGGTTGACAGCCTGATGGAGACATTGGATTTCCAACATATCCAGGTGCACATTGTTCGCATCTCTGACCGATATAACCTCGTTCGCAGTGACAGACAATATCTCCACTTCGTTCAAGTGAGCATGTACGTGCATGTGAATTTCCTGGGACTGGGCATGGACATGGCTAGAAAGTGACATGTGAATCAAGTTAAAATTATTCAAAATCATAAAATTTACAACATTTACCTTGCATTGAATTCCTCTGCTAGGATCTCCATAGGTTCCAGGTCTGCAAGGTTCGACATCAGGTACACATCTACCTAACCATGGTCCAGATGGTTGTCTAATGTAACCAACTTCACATGATTCACAAGATAATCCAGCATATCCAGTTGGACAACGACATTCTTCAACTAATGAAGCTGATCCCAAGCCAAAATCACGAAGTGCAGCAGAGTCAAGTGACACATGAACTAATTCAACATTTCTTTCACCACTATCGATGTATTGGAGCTTAATAAGGATGTTCTCAACATTAGCAAGAACCATCATAATTTCTTCACGAGTTGCTTCGTTTCCATCAACTTTATTCCAGGTTCTTGGTGAGAATTGAACAGTCATGTTGTTACGTGAATTTGGACTAAGACGGCCAGGAACTGAGTATGTCAATGTATATCCATTACCTTGAACAATAACATCAGGAATGTCATTTGATGGTGATCGTCCACTAAATTCAACTTCATATCGTAAGAAAGCTCCATACGATTTGAGTTGATTGCCGTGATATTCGGATGGAAGTGAGTGATATGGATAGACACGATTTGAGGCAGCTGGGATGTCAGATGCTCTAAATTGAACACCATGACGTGTTGAGGTAAGTTGATGTCTATTGTATTCAGAAATTGCAATATCTGGAAGTCCATTCCATGGTCCATCAACACCAACGACAGTTTGTGATGTGACTGGTGGATTTAAAGCATAAGTGTAAAGATCAGCACTCTTACATTGTGTACTGACACCGAAACAGAAGCAATTGATACAATCACTCTCTCTTGCAGCTTGTCCATTAAAGTAACCGACAGGACAGACATTTGTTCCACTTACAACTAAAATTGTGTCGGGCGATACAAAGTGAGTTCCCATGCTGTTGATAATTTCACATGAATAAGCACCAGAGTCAATTGGTTGAATATCATCACATGTCAATGTACCGAATCCATCAACACTTGTTGTTCTACATTTTTCAGGAATATGTCCCCAATTCAAACGCCATACAATCAATGGAACTGGATTACCAGTGGCTCTACATGTAATATTGAAGACTTGTCCAGCTTGTAAGCGTACCATTGGTGGTGGTGGAGTAATAACTTGTGGTGCAATGCATCCAATTTCATCAGAATTATCACCACAATCAGATTGACTGTCACATTGGAATGACTTTGGAATACATTGACGATCGGCACATTGATATTCATCATAACGGCATGGACCAGATGATGTACTTTGTGTGAAGCAGTTATCTTCATCAGAGTTGTCACCGCAATCATTTTCACCATCTTTTAAGGGATGACATTTGAGTAAACTTATGGATTAAGAAGTTAAATTGAGACTTACCGCATCTCCATGTCTTCAAGACACACTTTCTGTTGCTACATTGGAACTCATTTGGTTCACAACGTCCTGATCTGCATCCATTTTCATCTGATCCGTCTGTACAATCGAAGACTCCATCACAGATCTTGTTTCTTGCAATACAGTCACCATTCATGCATGTAGCTTGATTGGCACCACAGGCTGGTGGTGTAATGATTGAACGATTGACTGGAAATGAGGATTAAGATGAAGTTATAATCTAATTGATGGAATGTAGATTTGCAAGTGACGGTGAAGCTTTTATAAGTTTTTCAAATTTACCATTAATTTAATTTCCATTCGAATGCAGAATAAATTTTTTTCAAAATCAATAGAATCAGTAAAATGTCACAAATCAATAAATCGATTAATTTATACCTGTTCCAAAAAATTCTTTATCAATATGGGGTACGAGCCCAAATCTAATTTTTCGATTTCTTATCGTATACTTTTTTGGATACCATGCTGCATTCCACGTGATGCAAATTGATAAAATAATTGGGTTTTAATTATGGGGATCGTTTGCAAATAATATTAATCATATATGTACATATCATTATATATATCCAGGAATTTGAAGAGGGGATGACAGAAAAAATTTCTGTGAATTTTTGCGAGTTTTTTCAAAAAAAAAACCGTAGCAAAATGAAGACATTTTTGATGACGAAGGGGGATTTGTCCCTCGAATCCCACTGCCCTGGCAATACTCCTGATGTCAATTAAAACTTGAGATTTTTAAGATTAGCATAATTTTTCTGAGATAAATGAATAGTTTTTGTATGAAAGCGTCATACATCTTCTTGACCTCTAGCCCCTATTAAAAATTTGACATCATTTATGAACGATCCCGAAGTGTTTTACAAATTTTTAATAACTTTATGTGACAACCTTATGCATGTACAGTTGATTAGACATCGACTAAGTGTTGAAAGATTTTTGTTCACTTTTTCATCATTCAACCCCCCCCCCCCCCCATCCTTCCATCCCCCCTAATTTCAGCAAAATAAAAAATCAACTTACATTTCTCAACATCCAACATAACACTAACAACACTGCCAGGTGTATTCTTTGGATATCCAACAGCTTCACAAATATATTCACCACTGTGTTCAACCTTAATGCTTGGAATTTCGAGACGTCCATTGAGATCGCGTGAGCCTGGTGGCAATGGTCGGTTATTTTTGCGAATCCATTGAACTCGTGCACGAATAGGACCCTCATCACGACATTGAAAAACGACTTCTCGGCCTATAAAAACATGAAAATTGTATTAGAACTTATACTTTGTAAAGTTGTAGACTAGCTGATGTGCCATCAATTTGCCCTTGAATAGAATTTTTTTTTTATTTTTTCATATTTAATTGGGGATATCCATGCAACTTGTTGATCTGATTTTGATTTTATATTATTTATAGTTAATAATAGTAAATAAAATTGTTTTATCGATTATCGTGGTAGTAACTAGCGGGTTGGGGAATAGGAAATTAATGTTAAAGGGTTATAAACTTTTGTCATGCAATCGCAAGCGGTTTTAGTCATTTTTAGTATTTCTTTAAATTAAAAGCATTTTCACTCAAACTTACCCTCTCTTATTATTCCTACATAAGCGAAGCATTTTTTGTTATTAATTTTTTTTATTTAATTTTTTTGCGATTAATGATTTTTTTGTAGGAAAAGAGAAAGACAGAGAATTATGAAAGCAATAATTAATATTTTAGGTAAAATACACATTTAAAGCAGTTTATTTTTTATTATTTTATGAGGCAGTTTCTTTTGTTAATAAAAAGAGCCTATAACTATTTTTTTCATCCTTCTGCTGTTATTGACAAAATTAAAAATCAATTTTAATTAATTTAAAACTAGATTGTTAAAATGAAAAAGATAACACAAGTTAGGAAAGAAGAGAAAGAAAGAACTCAAAAACCAAACATATTTATTAGAATTGAGGAGTTTAAATGAAGCAGTTTATAGGAGTTGGAATTGAATCATCTTGAGTCAATGTTTTGAAAATTTATAAATTTTGATGTAGAATAAAAATGAATTGCACAAAATTTAGAAAATTAAAACTTTTAACATAAAAATTCAAATTTACCAAAATTCAAAAGTTTTGGTTTATTTGAAATTTCAATTTTTGTTAAAAAACTGATTTTTTAAATTTGTGCTTTTTAAAATAGTTTTCAGAAGAATTGAAGTAGAGACCATAAAGGCATTAAAGCTTGTCAAGGGAAGATAACATCGAAATGTAATTTGATAACATTTTTTAAATGTTCAAAAAAGTTTGACAAAATCAAAAATTTCAAAAGATTTAAGAAAAATTTGAATAAACATTTTTAAAAGTATTGTATTTTTAAAAAGTTTTAAAAAAAGTTAATAATTTCAACAAAAAAATTAAAAAAATCAAAATTCAATAAAATCATGAATTTTAAAAAAATTCATACTGAAAGAATAATTTTTCTCTAACCCTCGAAAGTTGCGATTGTCTCTAAAGTCTTGAAGAGTCAGAAATTCATAAACAATTTTTGTCAAATTTTCGATACTTACTTTCTTTAATAGTTTGTGCTGTTGGGTATGTTCTCAAGTTAAGTTTGACTTCATCAGGTCTTGTTGGCTCTCTTGGTGCTGTTTAATGATGATAAATGAAACAAGATGATTTATGAATTAGAAATAATCTTAAAAGTTTTTTTAAACCTAGAAAAAAAATTCACCAAACCACCAAAATGTAAAGTTTTAGATGTGAATTTTAGAAGCATTGTTATGGTAGTCAAATTATATTTTTTATCAAAATCCTCTGATATATTACATCGATTATCATCAATTATTGTTAAGGAATACTAAGGAATCGTTCGGATAGTTCGTAAAAATTAATAATTGTAGGTTTTGAATTGAGGTTAGCGTTACGAACTGTACGAAGACTCCTTAATAAGACGGAATTAATATATTTGATAAAATCAAAATAAATGACATTATTAAGCATTAGAAATCAATAGATAAAATAATCTTTGAAGATTTTAATTAATTTAATCAATACTTTAGTGCTATAGATGAAAAACTATGTGCAAATTTAAGTTAAGCATTTTTCAATAATTATTGTTAAGTAAAAATCTATTTTTTCTAATTTATTAAATAAAACAACTTAAAATATTGGTTAGAACAGCATTTGACATCTTATCAATAAGACAAGACGTCTTTGTAAGTCAGTAATATAGTTTTACATGAACAAACTGTTAAAATAATTAATCCACATCAAAATAATCTACTAAGTTGATTAATGATTCTATATTATTGCAATATAATACAAATTATTAAAGCCATAACATTTATTCAAACCAAAACAAAAATTTATTTTTCCTTCAAAAAAATTGTAGCAGCGATAGCAGTTTAAAGTTTAAGTCTGTTTGTGTATTAAATGCAGTAGCAGCGAGCTTAAAATCAACTCTCATTAAAGTCTTTCGCAACGTCATCAAGTTCAAAAGAAAAAAACTTACGACAATCTAATTCATCAGAATCGTCAAAGGGACAATCAATTCTCCCATCGCATCTTAATGAATTCATTATACATGGACCGTTCTCACATCGGAACATATCTTTTGAGCAATCGCTGCCATCTTCATCTAATTTATTTTATGTTTGTGTATATTTATATTTTTTAATATATTCATAAATCCCATATGTGTCAAATGAATATGATGTTTGAGGATGATGAGATAGAAAAATAATTTTTTTGTATGAAAAATTTTGTGGAATTTTGAAATAACAAATAAAAGAGAACTTATAAATACTATATAAAATGGAAAGGTGTGCTAATCGATTTGCTGGCTATGGGAGCTGATTCTTAGCTTTACAAACTCGAATGGCATGATGCTGGATTTAAATCGAATCCAGCAACATGCTAGCATCATGTCATCTATTCGATTAACCGACATAAGCCATTCCGGAATGCGATACCTTTCAAGAATGACCAAAAGATCCAAGTTGTCTTTGACTAGGCACACTTTTATGCCTTTGGCTAGGCATGCCTATACATAAATGTTGTCTGGACAAAGGCAAAAGCTACCATGCTCTTTTGAGAGACATTTCCAAAGGCACAACTCTGGAGACAACTTAATTAAGAATCACTTCATGCCAAGTTCTAATCTTTGGTATCCATTAACACACCCATCAAATCATATCATACTAAAAACAATATTTGTAGACATATAAAAGCATACTACATATGATTAAACATAAATTTACATGAAATGAAAGTTCTACATATGATAAGAAATGAAAATAAGTTAAAATAATAATGATAAAATAAGAGAGAAATGAAACTTACGACAACTTCGTTCATCAGAACGATCTACACAATCAGGACGTGAATTACAACGACTTTCTAGCGGAATACATTCACCACTACTGCATTGCCATTCACGATAGCGATCGCAGTACTGTCGAGGTGTTGGTGGATTATAAATGTATTGTCTTGAAGTCGTTGGAGGATTATAAATATAAGGTCTTGAAGTTGATGGTGTATAATAATAATATGGAGTTGTTCTAGTCGTTGATGTAGTTGGTGGAGGTGTTGGACGTGCTGATTTAAATAATTTTTCAATAATGATAAATGATAATGAAATGATAAAAATAAAGATAGAATTTTCAAGACAACAAAAAAATGCAGCCAATTATGAATTTTTTTCTTTTGTGCAATTTTGAATTTTTTCACGAACATAGCCAAAAACATTCACTTTACAAGTAAATAAGCTTAGTAAAATTACTTACGACAATCATTTTCATCACTTCCATCTCTACAATCTGTTCGGCGATCACATTTTCTACTTTCGCTGATACATTCGCCAGTTGTACATTGGAATTCACCTGGACGACAACGTGGGCAATCTGATTCATCTGATCCATCACGGCAGTCATATTGACGATTACATCTTGCACTTAGTGAAACGCATTGTCCATCATTACAACGGAATTCATTGTCACGGCATGCTAATGGAGTTTAGAAGGGGAAATAGAAATGACAAGAAGAACAAATTTAGAATGAGTAGTCAGAATTTAGTTTTTAAAGTAACTTTCATGCAAATCAACAAACAGGAGGATTGCTTAACAGTGCAACAGTAAGAATTATGATAGGTAAATTAAGAAGTAACGTAGATAAATAGACATCAAGATTTAAAATAAGCCAACTTTTAAAAAATTATGAATAAATTTAAAAAGAAGCTTTAAACTAGGTTTAAGACTTCGTTTGGAATTAAAGAGTTCCAGAATCTTAACTTAAAATTGAAATAAAAAACTTTAAACGTTTAACATAAACTCGAATGACTGTAGGAGCTGCTAAGTATTCAACAAATGTACTAAAGAGCATGTAAGTTTGGTTCTTTATTGTAATTTGATTTTAATTTAAGTTTAAGGCAGGCAACTAATCATTATGAATAAAATGATCAACAAAATGATCATTATAAACTTTCCCGGTTGTGCAATCAACACTAATGTCAAGTAAATTACTAGACATAGGGACAACTAATGACATTTGTTTTTGGACATTCAGGAAAAATTGTCTCTAGTCATCCCTAGTTATTATATGCACCTCTGGCGACCGAGCCCTGTGCTCGAATAAAGACTTTAAAGAATAGATTAAAAGCCTATCCAAACAAGCTCGCTTGTAAGGTGACAGCCCCACATTCAGGCTAGGGATGTTGAGGTTTACAACCAACCATCCCCGAAATCAACATGTACAAACAAAGCAACATAAGGTCCCTTGTTATTAACTAGACTTCAATGTTCCAATTGTGCTACTAGGGTCTGCATTCTTATTCAAGATACTGAGTCGATTTTTAAGGCTTTTCGAGGTTCCCAACCTTATCTCACAGTTAAATTATATTCATACTACCAGAGCTTACCCGAATAGCACAAGTCGGTTATTCGAATAAAAATCCGGCACCAAACTTTCCTTACTGTGGCATGGTGCTGGATTCGATTTGGGTCCAGTACCATGCCAAAGTAACACCAACTTGACAAGCCGACTTGTGCAATTTGAATTTATATATAGAATTTCGATCTTAGGGTAGGTTACCTTAGGTCCCTATAGAAATCAACCAGTGAAATAAAATAAAACAATTCTAATTACATACTCTTTAAGACATTAAAACAACCAACTTCGTAAGAAAACACAGAATAAAAACAGAAAAACTAAACTTGAATAAACTCATTATTTAAGTAAGATATAAGGTTATTAACCGAAGCAATTTTGCTCATCAGAAAAATCTTTACAGTCATAATAACTGTCACAGCGCAAATTCATGTCGATACAATATCCATCAGAACATCTGAATTCAGTTTCATTGCAAGCATCTGAAGAGAATCTCCCATCATAATATGATGAATGAATAACAAAAGAGTTCGTACAGTAAATTAAGTAAAAAGACAATTCATTTTAATTTACAAACAGTCCTGAGTAGATTTAAATGGAATTTTTAAAGGCAATTAAAATTTTTTGAGGCAATTAAAATACCATTTTCATCTCTCAGCGACTTAGACAAAATAGTATTGAGTGATATGGTGAAAAAAATTTGAAAATTTCTGTGCAAAAAAAGTGAAAATTGTGTTGCAAAATAACGTAAAAAATTGTGATTAGAAAAATTCAAAAATCAATTTTGTGTCTTGTGAAAAAGTCAAAGTTTGGTGCCGAACAAAATGAGGAATATTGATTGTAAATAAGATTGTATGTCGTTGATTGGATAAACTTTAGTAACTTGTGGATGATTTACTAAAGTTTAAGAATAGTTTGACATAGATTGTCTTGGACCACTCCTTAAAGGATTGATTTGAACTAATTTGATCAATCCAAAGCTTTAAAGGATAGTAATTGACATTCTAAGTCAATATATTCCCCAAATTTCTTTGTATAGTTGCTTAAATGTATCCGTTTGAAAATACTTACGACATCTGTCTTCATCTTCACCATCGCGACAGTCTGGTGTGCCATCACATCTTTGGTTTGAGTAAATACATGTGCCGTCATTGCATCTGTCTTCTGGACATTGTTGCTGTTTTAAAAATAAAAGTTGCTGTTAAATTAAAAATTAACTCAATCTAAAAGATCATCTTAGAATCTCGGGTAAGCATAGTTCCCTAATCAACAAATAGGTTAATATTTGCTTGATAATGTAAGTTAAATTAAGCTCAATGCTTGATTTATGTGGATTAGGGTTAAACCTAATGCACTCAATTAGATTATGTTTTATAAGATAGCCAGAGACAATATGACAATTGAAAAAAGATAAAAGAATCTAAAGATTCATTATGAAATCTAAAGCATTGATTAAAAACTGATAAAACTGCTCAAATATACTAACTGGTGGACAATCTTGTTCATCGGTACGATCAGAACAATCAGGTCTGCCATCGCAACGCCTCTCTGCTTCAATACAACGTCCATCGCATTGGAATTCATCATCTTGACAAATTTCAGCTAAATTGTTGCAATTAAAATAGATAAAATGTTATGAATTAGCAAAAATATTGTTAAAATAATTCTTATGAAATCAACTTTTTAGATATAAAATATATAAATAAATTCAAAATTAACATATAAAATTTTAAAATAAATTATTCGACTAGCATAAGTCGGTTAATCGAATAAAAATCGAGAGCCAAGTTGGCATGATTCTGGCATGATTTAAATCCAGCACCATGCTTGGTTTCGCTTTTCTGATCGATTAACCAACTTGTAACTTGTGCCGTTCGGGATACATACACATTTGAACAGAAAATAGTTAATTAACGCAAGATTGAAATGTATCTTGAGCGAGGGCACTTTTTGGGTTAACTAAAGAGATACCATAGGGGCCGATCACTTATGACGCCCATCAAAAAACATAATTATTAAATCCCCTCACTCCTTCTGTTACAAAACTGTCACAGATGTCAAAAGCCCAACCCCCCCCCCCCCCTTCGTGACATCCATCAATAGACACAAAAATATCAAATCTTCTCACAAAAAACATTGAGAGTCACAAATTTCCTGACCCCCTCCCGCTCCTGTCACAATGCGTCACAAATTTTTAGACCTTCCTCTCCTCCCCCTCCCCTAAATGTTGAACGTCATAAGTGAACAGCCCCTTAATAAGTACCCCAATATTGAGTAGCATGAAAGGATAAATCAACATCATGGAAACAAAAGTTTTATATGAAATTTTTATCAATTTTTCATCAATTTCCCACTATTTAAAAACAAAAATTGACGCAAAATGGTTGAAAATTGACTTCCCATCAAGTTGTTTTCCACTTGACATTTTTCCAGTGCACTCGTCTTAATACTAATGTTAAATATCACAGTAAATTTTTAACAAATCGAGGTTTTATGATTAATTCAAAAAATACAAAATTTATCAGGAATAAGGAAGAATCATCAGGATTCAAAGATTAGAAATAAAAGTAAAATTGAAGTTATAAACATAAAAAAAATCAACAAAAAAATAAAATATGTCAAAAATGAATGATTGAGTATTGAAAACTACCTGAACTCTTCTTTATATTGATCAAGATCTTTCTTAACAATCATCTATCATAATCATGCAACTAATACTATCTTAAATCTAATGTGCTTTCAGTCCCACCAAAAAAAAGCAGTTGTTATACTTACGAGCTTCTGTTGGACTGATTGGTGCATCAGTTTGATCTGGTTGATCACAAGTTTCAGGATCTTCATCGAGACCATTATAGCAATCGACTTGACCATCACACAAAAATTCATTATTTATACATGATCCATCGCCACAACTAAATTCGTTAGTTGAGCAAACTTCAGCTGGTCTATCAGTTGGATCTTTACGGAATTAGATACAAATGATATTTTATGCATATAAGCATCACAATATTAAATGCAAAAAAAAGCTTCAAAAAATCACGTTTAATTGCTCAAAGCTTTTGTGAAACAGCAAAATGTGTAAATTTAATAAATGTAAGCTTAACTGACCTTGGCAACCCTCTTCGTCAGTGTCATCTTCACAGTCCTTTTCTCCATCGCATTGCTTATTGTCAGGTATGCATTCACGACTTACTCGACAGCTTTTGTTGGTGAAATTTTATCAAATTTTAGTGATTGTGCAAGAATTTTCAATGCCAAATAATTTACTAAAGTGCATAACATATGTGGTACTTACTAGAATGCCTTCTCTCCACATCGATCACAATTGTGTTCATCAGAATTGTCGTCACAATCTTGAATACCATTACAACGATCGTGTTCATCAATACAATTGAGATCGGAACATTGGAACTCATTGACTTCACACGCGTCTACATGAACATGAATTTATATGAATATGTAGATTAAGTTACTAATTTTTTTTGGTGATTTAAATATATTTTTATGTATGTCTTAAATAATTATATAAAATGTGATTAGTATTAACTACAATGAGTACTAATTTGCAGTCTAAAATAGCCAAAAAAAAGGACATAAATATGATCATAGCTTATACCTGGTCTGACTGTTGGACAATCGAGCTCATCTGTTCCATCATTACAATCTGGCACACCATCGCATTTAAATGAATTTGGTATACACTTATTTTCATCATCGCATGAAATTTCATTATCAGCACATTCATGAGGCTCTATATGAAAATAATGGTGCAATAACAATCAGAAAATATAAATATTTGTAAAGCTGTGCATTAATTTTAAATTTACGAGGATGATTTTAACTGGAAATTTTGGTTCGTTTTGTGCAATTGGTTTGTTAAAATTATTATAGTCATAGGGGGAATTTTTAATTGAATTTTTTTCCCCTCCAAAGGGGGGTGTTTAAACACTCAGAACTAACACCCCTCTCATCCCCTAGATTTGCCCCTTTTTGGATTTTTTTTATATCCTTAGACCAGTGATGGTAAACCCATGTACTGCGTCACACTAGGGTGCCACTGAAAAGTTCGAGAAAACCCACAAACCGTGTGTCGCAGACGGTTCTGGTCATGACTTACCACGATGGTGTGCCGTGGCACAAGAAAGGTTGTTCACCACTGCATTAGACTCCAAATGAACATAAAATGGAAGGAGTAATTCATAAATGACGCTGTGATATCGGAGCAGAGTGGAATCTGTGGTATTAAGCCACAAATAGGCGAATTTGCCAGTACTGGAGTTAGGCTTCTGAGGTTTAGGCAACAGATTGGATATCTTTAACCCTCTTTTGTGAGAACGTTGGTTCGATTCCCAACAAATACGTTCCCTCAATTATTATCTAGGGTGTTGTTGATATAATAAGGGTCTGCTCAGCTCACGAGATTACTGGCGTCAGTAAAAATTGGTTTATGCACACCCCCTCCCTGCCCCCACCCCTTCCCTTCACTGTCATAAAACTAATCACTTTTAAATAAACCTAAGGTCTTCCTAAGATATCCGAGTAGGATACTAAGACCAGTCAAATGCCCTTCAACTATGTCCTCTCCCAAGTAAATCATCAAAATTTCCAGTTTTTATAAATCCTCAACCTGTAAAGAAATAATTTTGAAAAGTATTTTTTTTAATGCCAAATAAAGGAAAGACACCTAGCCAATTACTTTTAAAATATTAAGAAATTGAATTAAGAATTTTTTTTAAGAGAAAAAAAACTTTGATTGAGCCAAAACCATTAAAGCCTAATTGTTACAAATATTTATATAAATACCACCAAATAGCTACTTAATACTGATGAACTAACAATTACCATTAAAATGTTGTGGTTGGATTAATTATTATTACCTATAAAATTACCATCGTATTCGGTGTATTGATTAATATCACTACAAAATTCATCTGATTCATCAGACCGATCCGTGCAGTCAACATATCCATTACAAAGTTTGTAACCATCTATGCATGCACCATCAGATATACATTGAAATTCAGTTTCTTTACACTTTCGTGCAACAAATGTGGGTTGCGGATGTGATGATGAGGTGATATGATCGTGTGTGCTCTTATTAATATTGTGCTTAACCTGATCCAGTGTTTCGAGATCTTGTGCAATAGTGGGTACCGCTAATTTGCGATTTATGAGATTTTTTACATGATTGTGTACGTGAATTATTTATTTACAACATGAAACATATAAAAAAAATGTAAATTTATAAAGTTGATGATGATGATGATGATTATGATGATGAATTTTATTATGATGATGATTTTCATTAAGATTTTTTTTTTTCAATTTTCCAATGAAAGAAAAAAGAAGAGAAGAAGAAAAATTATAAAAAAGAAGAAAAACAAAATATTAAATCATAAAAGTGATGTGTAAAATGATGTGTGAGACATTTATAATTACAACGGATATCTCGTGAGTTCATAAATTATGTAAATATCAGGTTTGGGGAACTAATAATTCTTAACGAATGGATTCATCTGAGATTAAATTGATGCGTTTTGAATTTTTTAAAACTTCTTAAACTTATAACATTTCGAAAAAGAAAATATATTAGCTTTTACAATGTCGACCAAACTATGTGACGCGGCACATTGCTCTACAGCAGCCGAATTAATAAAATGTCGTGAATCAATAAAATGTCGAACGCTATGTACGGTTTTGACTATGGAAAATTAATAAGTTGTGCCGTTGCACAAAAAACTTTAGATAACACTGAGCCAATGTCATAAAATAATTTTAATATCCGAGAAACCTTGATAAAATATATTCAAATAAAAATAAGTTTACAGCTTTTACATCAAATATGAACTCAAGATCAAAACAATTATGAATAAAAGCACTTGATTTTGGATTGAAAAATAATTTTTTTGATAGTGTTATAAAATAGCTTTTTAAATTTGTTTTTATGAAATGATGGAACGGGCTCTAGCATGCAGACTTTGAAATAAGACAGTGTGAAAAAATCCGACTTAAAGGACCAGTTGCATAAAAAAATTAAAGATTTTGCATAGCTGATGGTAAACATTTCATGAAATAAGAATGTCATAGTTTTTTTGAGATATTCAAAATTCTAAACACTTTGTTGGCATCAGCCGTCATTGAAAAAATACAGAAGATCCCACAACCCCAAGAAACAAACACTCATAGCAAATACGTTTGTGGTGTCAACAAAAATTAAGCTCAGTTATTTGAAAGAAGTGCCAAATTTTATCTATGGCTTTACAGGCGTTGGTAATTGGCACCCTAGCATCACCTTTTATAGACCTCAAGATCTTTTGTGTTAACATTATCGAGTATTAAGAAGGGTTCATCTATAGAAAATTGAAACAAATCTCTAGAAAATTGAAAAATTTCACATTCAAGGTCTCGAACCCATGATCGCTGTGCATTGCAATAATTAGGCACCGAAATACTAAACCATTCTGCCATTGAGCCACATCAAGTCTCTTTTAAATTGATTAAAATTTTCTTTCTAAGCAGGACTATTATCCTTTACTATCCTCATCTAGCTAACCTTCTGTGCAACTTTTACACTACTCTTTGCAACAACTCCAAAAAAATTCAAGTGATTTTATCCAAATTAAACATTTAATTCATGATACAATAATCCAAATAAGTGTTATTTTACAAGAAAGGATGAAATAAGACAAAAAATAATCTACAAACTAAAGAGACATAACAATTACTTACTACATGAATATTCATCACTTCCATCAAGACAGTCTTCACGTCCATCGCATTTCTGTTCAATTTGTATGCATGTACCTCCGCGTATACATCGAAACTATATACATATTTACGGGTTTGAGAAGTGAGACATAATTGTGCAAAAATTTTGATTTTTTTGTTTTTGAATAAAAAGATGTAAATGAGTGCTGTGTATTGGATGTGATAAATGAGAACTTTTATTTTACTTACTTCATTGCGTGCACAGTCACAATTTTGTTCATCGTCGCCATCGGGACAATCTTTGACATCATCGCATACCGTTAATACTGGTATGCACTTACCGGACTTGCACGTGAACTCATCAGTTGTGCATTCTACATTGTGCAGGTAAGTTTGATTTGTTTGATTGATATTTTTTGAGGGGGGTGCATGTGATGATGTTTATGTGTGTGTATAAAATATAATATTTACAAATAAATTATGAGTGAAAAATGAACTTTTTTGTACAATTTTTTTCTTTGGTTTTTTGAATGAGAATTGAACATTTTTTTTGAAGTTTTTAATTTTTTTTTCAAAAATTTGAAATTTTTAAACTATTTTAAAAAATATAAAAATGTTTGAAAAACTTTAAAAAATCAGAAATTTTCAAAAAATTCAAAGATTTCAAAAATTTAAAAAAATTTCGACCATTTCAAAAAATTTCAAAAAACGAAAAATTTCAAAATATTTCAAAATTTTTAAAAGTTTTGAAAAATTTCTCAGAAATTTAATTAAAAAATGTTCAATTTAATTTCAAAACTTTTTCAGGGAAAGGATAAAAAGGCATAGAACGACATAATAAAGACTTCAATTTTTACTTTTGGTTTTTTGTGAACTTTGGCGCCATTTTGTTAGTAGATAATAATATTAAGTTGTTAGTACATCATCCCTTAATTCTACTTATCCAATTTAAAAATTTCATTATTTTTTTTCTAAGCTATATAAAAACCTCGTCCTATGTTAGTCACAAAAACAATACAAAAAATGATAAATTGAAAAATTCTTAAAAAGTTTAATTCATACTTCTCGGCCCACAGTTGGCTTCATCAGATCTATCGTTACAATGAAAGAATCCATCACACCGAAATTCACCCTTTATGCAAACGCTATTATTGCATTGAAAATCTCCAGCTTTGCATGCTTTTTTTTAACAAAAAAATGCCATTCAATTTTATTAGAAGAAAAAAAAAGAGTTTTTTTTTGTGTTAATTTAAAAAATCCCACGCGTACAATCCAGTAGTTAATATCAGGAATGAAAAAAGAAAGAAAAAATTTCAATCAATTTAATTTTGAAAAAAAAAGAGTCATTTGGAAAAAAGACTACACAAAATTTTGAAAATATGTCCAAAATGAGCTACAATGAGTTCTGAATGCGGGTTTATGTTAGTTATTGATTGACATGTTAGTGAATGTGGCGATTCCTCTTGCAAATTTTTGTCAGAATTGAAGGTGATTCTGAGATTTTTTTGAGGTTATGATGAGAAGGAGTAATGATGATGATGAAGAAATGAGATAAAGCATTGTTTAAGAGGCAGAAATAGAGAAGGTGGACAGTTTAACTTTAAGCAACGATAACAAATATAAGAAGAAAAGCTGTAATATGAAGTTGGAGGTCGTTTACTTGATAAACATTAGTTAAAGGTATACTCTAAGTTTAGATATAGAAGTTTAACCTAATTGTCCCCTAGAGGTCCACTTAGAGTATATTCAAGGAGTTTCATAAGGATATGGCGCAGATTTAAGTTAATGAAGAATTTTTAGAGTCTTAAGACATGCCACAAAAGTTAAACCTAGTATTTATCAAGTAACTGCCCAAAAATTGGAAATTATTGAAATTTTAATAACTTTGATCACAAATTCAAAAATTCTAAGCGGTTTTGTCTGGATATTAGCCTATACTATTCGATATTATACAGATTAGGCATCGATAAGACAGAAGCTTACTCCTTTTGAAGGAATTACTGACAATCGGAGTCTTTTGGTGTTAAAAAATCCAAATTTGCCTATATTAACTTAGATTCTTTATGAATGATCAAGCATTTGAGTCAAAATATTCGAAGAAGGTTCTGTTGAGTAGCAACAACTCCTAAACTCAACTATTTGTGTTTGCAGCCATTACCAGAAATTGCTTGAGTTCAAGATATCCAATTAAATACAAGCAATAAAGTTTTCTCTCAAGTTTGCTTGAAGAACTAGCTCTAAACCTCTATCAATAATTACACAAAATTCATAAAAATTTCCAATAATTTCCAATCCCAACTCCAAAACAAAGAAGTAGTTAAAGCATCAGATGACAAAAATTAAACTCGTTAATCAACAAATTTTTGAGTTTCCCGCTTATGCTTAACACATAATAGAAACTTACGACAATTTTTCTCATCCGATAAATCGTCACAATCAAGTCGACCATTGCACCAATATTGTTCCGGTATACACTGACCAGAATTACAATGCCTTTCACCAAACTTGCAGTGTGTATTAATCGCTTCAGTTTCTTAAGTAATGAGTATTTTTGAAGAAAATTTGTAAAAATCAATTAGGATGTTTTTAAGCAAATTAAGGTTGAGTTTAAAAAAAGTAAATTCTACAATTTTACTATTTGTGATTGGAAAATTTCTTTCAGTGATTTTTTAAACAAAAGATTTTGTAATAAAACATAAAGCAACACATTGTCGTAATGTCGCTTAAATGTTTTAATGTTTTCGTGATGTTGCGCAACATCAATGATCGATTTTCGTGAATGTTTTGCAGCAATGTAACAGCGATTTTCATTGGGCATTGGATTTTGGATGTAATTAGTTCTATTCTTCTTTTGATTCTGTTCTTTTCTTATTGCTCAGTTTTATAATTTTTTAAGGCATTGAGTAATGTAAGTTGAGTAATGAGTAATGCAACATTGAAAATCTTAAACCTAGAAATTTAAATTTGTCACACATTTTAGCTATGCTTAATTTATATTTTAAGTTTATGGCAACTGTCCCTTCATGTAAAATTAAATAAGCCAGTCGAAGCCTTGAAAAGTTGACATTTTAATTTGAAAAAATTTATTGCAATAATTTAAAAATAAAAATAAATGATATTATTAAGTTTTTATAAATTAAGAAAAATATTGACCAGGCAACCCTAGCTCAAAAATCTTCTTACTTAAATTACATTAAACATCATTACATCAAATATTGACGACTGTGTCCTACAAAGTAAGATCAACTTACTCCCAATAATACCCAGGGATCTAACATATCACAACATCTCAAAAATAAATAAATTTTAACTTCAAATGAGCCACAAAATAAAATAAATAAATAATAAATCAGAATCAAACTAGTGTAGTGTGCAAGACTGAGATTTAAGTGAAGTAATTTTATAATGTAAAATTGAAATCGAAAGTTCGTGACCTATTCATATTTTGAAATGTATAGCAGTAAATTTTAATTAACAAATTATTCTAAATATTTCAATGTAATGATTAAAAATCATTGAGACACTTTTGAGGGGACGGAGGTCAATTGAAAAATCAATTATGAATATTTATGATAAGAAAAATTTATATAAAATGCATAGCTTGGGTTATTTATGGGATTTTGATGAAATTTAAAGCTTGTATGAAATTTTAAATGGGGGATAATTCAACTATGTACTCAAAATTTTAATGTTGTTCTAAAGGCTTTTATAATCATCAATATTTAATATTTTTATAAAGCTTGTTTAACCTTAGTCCTTGAGAACCACTTGAAGTGTAAGCCTAAGTATAAATTAAAGTGAAGACTAAGGCATAGCCTTGTTGTACCCTAGACCTAGTGCGTAATAAAGTATATGCCAAATCATTACTTAATTCTATCCTCAAAACATTGAAATAAATGAATATTTAAAATTATTAATTAAAATTTCAAGCATCATATTCCCCCCTCTAGTTCTTCTGCAGCAATATGTCTTCAAATTAACACAAATATTTTAAAAACAATTCTCGAATTAAAATAATCAAAAATCATGCATGCAAAAAAGAGAAAGAGAGCATCAAGCATGCGAGCAATCAAGAACGTGTTGATCGCATTAGCAACAACTGACATTTATCTGACATGCATTTTCCTACCTTCTTGCATTTATAAACATTTAATCTTCAGTCTTATGGATGGAATTTCTTTGTTTTTATTTTTTTTTTCTACACACTCGAAATTGATTTTTTTATTCACTTACTCGGACAATTTCGCTCATCTGATATATCTTCGAGACAATCAATATTTCCATTACAACGTTTCGATAGCGATATGCAGTTACCGTAATCGCATTGCCATTGATGAGCTCCACAAGCTGAATTTTGGTATGCATGCATGAATTATTTGTTTTTATGTTAATTAAATTAATTTAAATTGCGCTTCAATCTTCATTAAAATTATGTATTTTTTTTTGAAATTTTTTTTAAAACATACGACAATCTTGTTCGTCTGCTCTATCATTAGGACAATCAATACGTCCATCACAACGTGCTGTCATTGAAATGCATGTATTATCACCGCATGTAAATTTTCCAAGTTCACAAAAAAATTTCACTCGATTCTTAATTACTTTATGGGGAAATAAGTTTAAATTTTTTATGGAGAATTTTTTCGTAAGGAAAGCATGTAAATGGTCAATAGCGATAATTTTTTATATCCAAGCAGCATTAAGATTATTTACAAAGATGGGAAAAAGAGAGGAAAGAAAAAAATTAACTTAAATTGACTGTTAGTAATTTTCAAGCACTTTAAAAGGTATTTTTTAGCTTTAATAATTTTTTGCAGTTGTGAGAGAATTTTCGGATGGTCTTTTATGGGTTTTTGTCGATGCTGTTTGGTCATGGTTTGATTAATTGGATTGTTTGTTCAGCAATTATGCTCAAAAATTAAGAAGTAAACCAGAATCAAGATAAAATCAGCTGATTAATCAATAATGATGTTCCTAGACGCTCATTGAGTAGGTTCTTCGGATACAAACTATAATTTAGATCATGTACGTCCTAAAGTGAACCAAAACAGTCGTCCCTTAAATCTGTTTGCTTGGTATTGACGAAAGGAACTAAGTTAAATGCTAAACTGCACTTTAGCTCATGTTCTTGATCATAAACCTAGTGTTTACCTTTAGCTAATAGTCAAAGAGCCTCACCAGCCCTAAGACATATCAAACAACCAGTTTCTGATGCCAAACAGCACCAAATAATAAACCCCCAATCAAAACTTATCTCACAACTTACAAATAAATTCCATAAAAAAAATTTATAAACCCATTTTTGGCTGCCAATCAAAAGTAATTGTTCAAAATAGTCCAACTCAAAAATTCTACTATTTTTTTTTTTTGGGGATACTATAATTTATAAATAATCAAATAATAAAATAAATTAGCCAATTCTACAGCTAAAATCTACCTTCATCACAGAATTCTTCGTCCTCGCCATTCAGACAATCTGCTACACGATCACAACGTTTTTCAAGATCCAAACACATACCATTCTCACATTGGAATCCATCACAATTTTCTAAATTTGTTTTAGATTTGTTTTTTAATTTTGAAAGTAGACGAAATCAAATTTCCAAATTTTAGATAATTAAATTAATTATGAATTATGTTAAGTTTTGTGCAAAATATTATTAAATACATATTTTACAGTTTTACTTCTATTATTTATACTTTAACTATTTAAACCAAGTTAATATTAAGCAATATTAGACTTAAACTTACCACAATCATCTTCGTCCTCTCCGTTAGGACAATCGCTGACTTGATTACATTTATCTACATTTGGAATACAGGTACCATCACTACATGTGAATTCGTGTTCATCATTGCAAGCTGGAAGAGATAGAGGAGATAAAGATTGAATTATTATTAGATTTTGTGATTATTTGCGATTATATGTTAAGAAAGTTTGAAGATTTTATATTTAAATGAGTCAAAGAGTTGATTGTATTTTTAACTGGAGCTCATGAATATGAATAATTTTAGTACAGGGGGTCCTCGATTTGAGGAGGTGTTTTGTTCCAAAAAATCCTATTCAAATCGAATCTACTGAAATCGAATTATTTACTTTTTGTATGAAAAATGTTCGTTACAAAAAAATATTTTAAATTTTCTATTCATTAATTCTCGTTACTCAAATCGAATCTACTCAAATCGAGGATCCATAGTATCTGGTCTGGTCTGGACACCCCCTCCCTCCCCTAATAGTTTAAATCACAGCAAGAGCACGACTCAAAATCTTTAGGTGGGTCCAGAACTTCCTGGTCACAACCCTGTCAGATCTGACCCCCTCCCACTTGATAACATTCTTATTACACCTTTTTCAACTGTTTTCAGCCTTTAAAGATTTTTCAATTGTCTCGAAAACAATAAAATTTTATTTATTGCTCATCATTGATAAATCAATTCATTTTCAATTAAATCATAATTACACTATTTAAATATAAAACTTGACACAAATATTTCTTGGAATGCATTTCAATATTCTACAAAAAAAAATTATCTTGCACTTCAAATCATTTACTTAATATTGTGCAAATTTATCAAGTTCCATTAGATTGACTCATTCTACAAAATACATTTTATACAAAGTATGACAAGAAAAATGCATTACTTCAAGTGCAATTCTTGTTCAATAAATTGTAACTCATATTAGGGGCCGTTTACTTATGACGTCCGGGAGGGGGGTGGGGCAAGAAAAAAACATTAGAAATTCCAGGAAATCCATTGTTTTTTTTAAAAAAAAATGACCGTTAATTTTGGACGGACGTCATAAATGAACGACCCCCTAGAATGTATGATGTCAGGTGTTCAGCAAGCTAATAATAGACAAATTATTTCACGGCTTCATTCAACATGTTTCGTCTTTTGATATTAATTCATTATTACTCATTGACACAGCGTCTATTCATAAACATCAACAGAGTTGAATGATTCTTTTCAGTTTTCTTCTTTTTTGTTCACACATGCGCGACTGATGTGGTATCATAAAATATAACAAAAAAAAAGTGTTAAGATGGAATGTTGAACAAGATTATAAACATCTAATTCAAATTATCAAATTAAGCTTTACTGCATGAAGAGATTTAAAAAACCTCACGGATGCTGATGACAGGAGAAATAAATTTTTTACGATCATTTTATTTAATTTTGCTTATCGAGCCGTAAAGTATGATAATAATATCTTTAAAATTAGCTGTTTACAGATGTTATGGAAAATTTGAAGGAAATAAGAATAGAAATTTGACAATATGTAGTGTGATTTGGCTCTAAAGCAGAGGAGTAGCCTTAAAATTCTAGGAGGGGGTCCAACATCTATACAGCAGAGCTCGAAGTCGATGAAATTTTTTATAGAGTCGAGTTGAATCCACCATACAAAATCGATGAAAACCTTGAGTCGATTTCGAGCTCTGCTATACAGAAATGATACGGAAATAATCATTTTTGATCCATTTTAATTATTTTCAATCAATTTTATCAGATCCACACCCTTATATAAGTCAATATTTTTTTTAATCCCAAGGAGCCTAATTGGAACACTTGACATGTTCTTAAAAAATTGTCATTAGTCGTCCCTACTCTAGTAATCTACTTTTCCATTCGTATAAGAACCAATCAGAATTCCCCTGACTACACCAATGCTTTAAAGATCAAACTAAAAACTGGATAATTGAAGTTTGCCTTATTTAGCACGTCTCAAACTTTAAAACGACGTTCACTGATTGAGGGTGGAGAATTATGGCAATAAATTATACCTGAGGCTACTTTCATTGTATAATAATGCAGATTTAGAAAAAAATATTCAAGTATTTTTGATAAGATTCAATAAAATGACGCAAGATCCAGCCATCACGTGAGGAATATGGTTCATTATTGTCACGACATTTTGAGAATTTTATTGATGATAAATTTTGGAATTTGTAGGTGTGTGAGGTGTTGATGTGATGAGTTTTTGTACACAAATGTCAGATTTTTTGCTGAAATATCGTTTGGTTTAAAAGTTTTTCTGGTAATTCGAGTAAATCTTCAAAAATTCACTATTTTGGCTACCGACAATCTGTTAACAGTATTTAACAACACGATGCAAAGTCAACTAAGATGTTGTATGATTTAGAAGCTAAAGCTGACTCGGTTTAATGTAAAATCTTAACCACATTTTCCAAATAGAGACTGATTTTAACAGCCGAGGCTTTACTAGATCAAAATCGACTTGGTGCATTTTTGGCGATACATATAAATTTTTTTATGACTAGAGTATCTCATCGGGGTCCTCAAAACCCCGCTCTATTATAAACTAGTCTTCCCGTTACTTATTAAAATGGTTTAAATTTATTTAAGCTTCACAAGACTGTCCTACTACTTCATAGGAACTCCTTAGTTCCCTTGATGCAAATTAAGCTCAATAATCTGACGATCTACTAGCTTGATGCCAGTTGTATGCTTAATTTTCACTAAATACATCTTCATCCCAGCCTAGTTTCAAATATATTCTCACTTGAGCCTTCCATCTGCTATTGCTGAGCACAATAAGTCGCATTAAAAATTCTATAATAATAAATATTGATCTTCATCGACCATAATCCCTTCAATTCAACATCATAAATCCCTTAAAGTCCTTTATCAAATCATTTACATCTTTATTTATTCTGACGTATTTTGTATTCATTTCTTTTGTTATCTTAACATTTACAAGGAATATGAGAAAAAAATATTCGCATAAAGCAGCGCAAAATAAAATTTTCAAGTGGCTCGAACAATATGCAATTTCAATAAAACACCATCGAGTGTTTTTTGCTGCTTGCTATTTCGAGAAATATGATTTTTATTTTTCTATATTGAAATAAAATGAAAATATGCAAACAAGATCATAAATTGAATTCGAACTATATTTTTTACAATGCTTGCAATTATTTTTTATGCATTCGCTGCAAATCACACTCATCGTTATAAATTTTTTTTTGAGTTATTTTTATGTTGATTTACTGTATTTAATCATCAGATGACGAATGACTTTATGTAAATTGTTTGTAAGTTAAAATAAATAATTTTATAGTTGAGGAGGTTAGGTGTGGTGTAAAATCTTTTAATGGATGAGAAAGGTTAAGCGTAGTAAAGAGCATGGAGAATTAAGTGAATGATGGAAGAAGATTTTGTCATTTGTTGCAGTTCAAGGTACTTAAGATGCATTTAAAAATGCTCTTTTTCAATTATTATGCACATCAAAAGGCAGTTGTTGTTAACAAGTCCATAAAATTTTAAGTTTTTCGTCATAAAACTGAAGGTTCAAGACTTTTGAGCTGCGTATAATTGAAGTTAAGGCAGCTTTAGATTCAAACTCATGCATGTGAGTTACTAAACCTCAAGCATTTATCTTAGAGGATTAAAATGAAAGCCAATGACTTAAGCTGATCTAAACAATCTTATTTTGAGATGTTTGTCAATACCCTAGTAGGAATGCTAAAAGTAATGCTAGGCACATAGCAGTCATGTAATGATTATAAATTCACAATTGTCATCAAAAAGAATTGCACGTGGAGTAGAAAAATTACAAAATAATGACACCAAGCTAAAATAAGGCCAACATAGTCCGAATTGAATCGAATCCAGATCCAAACTAGCTTGATGCCTCTATTTTGTGACTTTTCTACGCTCTATTACATTCAGTTTTGTATTGCTCGAAGGAGACTTCAATGAGAAGCTGTGAACTGTAGAGAGATTCCAAAAACCCATCAAACTTGATCATAAGACTCGAACCCTTGCCAATTGTATTGACAGCAGAACTTCTAAGTACCTACTTATTACTCTACAACACCATCAAGACACTTCAACTCATTAGTAATCACAAAATAAATCATTATCTATATCCACTCAATTCAAAATCATCCACACTCCAAACAATCCAGATCAATAGCTAATTTATAATCACAATCGACAACAATCTTCGCAAAGAATGCAACATAATAATAAATTGAACATAATAGTCATCACTTAACATTATTCAAAAACTCAATAGGATCAATTATTTTTCAATCAATCAATTGCTCAAAAAGATAATGTCACTCCGGTCATTATCAGATAATTGCTCATCATCACAGCTCAATTTATTCAATTTTCTATGCACTCAATTATCATTGCGGCATTCAAAAATACGATCGAAAAAAAAGAAGAAGAATGAGTGTGAATGCTGTCATGCTGACCCATATACAATAAAAATAAAAATTTTCTTTACATCTTGAGATTATTTTTAGAACTGATTTATTGGGTTTTATTATGTTACACATTTTGATTTTCAAAGAGCATTTTTTACAGATATTTTTATTACCTTCTTAAATGCTCACTGAGTATAGAAACAGACTCAATGATATAATGGCCGTTACCACCAACAGTTTCGTCAGCATTTTATCTGAATTTATAATTACTATCTGACTTGATGTGGATGAGCATGAAATAAAATCTATTATTCAGAAGAATGAAAATTCAGTAAGCTGAAGAAGTGAAGATGAAAAGAGCAATGAGATTTAATGATGCTTGAACTATCGAATTGAATTTCAATGGCAAAAACACAACATGAATGCTTCTTTCTCTCTGCTCTTTACGTCTCATGTTTCCTTCCTGCATTTTTCTAAATAAAAATTATTTTGTGCTGCTGTTTTTTTGAATCGCATAGAGAGCAAGGGGGGAAATAGCATGGTGGGAAATTGGTTCGTTGCAAAACTTCGCAGTAATTTTTTTCCTGGAATTTTGAAGATTTTGACGAGAATTTTTTTATAAAAATTTTTTTTCCATCAAGTTGTTATCCCCCTGATAGACAGTCAAAAGAAGATGAGAGCAAAATTTATGGTGCCCTACGTAAATGATGTGTGCTAAAAGGAGACTCTTGGAGACTTTTCAAACGCAATTTGATAGCTGGAACAACCTCTTTTAACGTTCTCCAACCCCTAACCATTTACGTCACAATTAAATGTTCCCCCCTCACATTACTCTTGTAAATAAAAATATTTTGATGGTGAAAAACAAGAGAAAATGTTTATGATTGAGTCACGTACGAATTTTTAGATCATCGTTGCATGCTTAATCACTTAAAAGTTTTCTTAACACAGAATTTGAAAATATTCGGACATTTGTCAAGTGTTCTTAACTGGTTGAGGAAATTAGAGGTATTTAACTGTGTGGTTTGGCATTTTATGGGTAATTTTGTGTGAATTGCTGAGAAACAATGCTAGTTCCTTGATTAGTAGGCTAGAATATCGGTACAATTTGGTATTATATGGATCTTCCAGCTCTAGACCCTTCATTCCGACAACTTAATAACTCACTCATATATAATAAGTACAAACAACTCAAAAACAATCAGATTAAGACAATAGCCATGGGCATCTCCATTTTTGGGAGGTCCACAGCACGATTCAAAATCTCATTCATTTAATGCTTATCACATCATTTCCTTAAAATCCAATATTAGAGTCACCAGAAAACCATTCAACTTAATTCCCAAAAAAAGCATAACAAGTCTTAAGCCCATTGAAAGATCCAGCTTATAAACATCTAAAGGTTGAACACCTTCAAATCCCTACTGTATTTAAAAATCGTAAAATAATAAGTTTATTGCCTACTCAAAAAAAAAACAAATAAAGTATTAAAAATATGAATGAAAAGAAAAAGAATTCAAGATCAAAAAGAAGAAGTTCAAGACTTAATGACTTTTTACTTCCTTAAATCCACAATCAAACAATCATCAACTACCGAAAATCGAAAAATTGAAACATAAAAGAAATCAAAATAAATTAATTTACGATTAGCTAGAGCTAGACGCACGCGAGTAATAAACATTGAGATGCTAAGAGAGATGACATAACGCAGCGTGATACTGCGGAGATGAACTTCTTTTTGATTCTTTCTATCGTGTTGTGTTTTGATTATTTTCTTGTGGCTGGCAAGTAGCCAATGATAAAGAGAATTGATTCCAGTTGATGACTTCTTTTATGAAAAGGCGTGAATCAGCAAGTAGTCCTTAATTATTGAGTTCTATGGAATCTATCGAAAGTTCAAAGCTACAGAATTTCTTAACAATAATTTACATTGTTTTAAAAATTGAAAAACCATAAAACCTCTTATCAGAAGAGCATACATCTTCCACTCAACCATTTAAGTCCAAATCACCGATTAAAAGTCTCTCATAAATTTCATAAAAATTTCTCACAACAAAACAGAATTTTTTTTTTATTTCTTACACGATCTTTTTAATTTGATGACAAGTGATTGATGCAGTAATGCTATATCAAAAACCATCTAATAAAGTTTGGAGGTACAAAAATGCAAGAAGCATGAACAACAAGCAAAAATGAGGAGAGAAAGAGGAAAAAAAATTCTTCAATTTTTGACCTTTTGCTTAAGAAACAAATTTTTATTTTAGATTTTTTTTCACATGGGTGTCCAGGAGGTGATGTAGAGTTGGATTTGGTAGGTTTTACGATATTATAGTGCAGTGTTGTCCAAACTGCGTGCTGCGGCACACTGGTTTGCTGTAGAATTTTTTGAAAATGACGCCAGCCGCAAGCTGTGTGCAACTTTGCAATGTCTTATTGCATTTTTATGGGGCCGTGGCTCAAAAAGTTTGGGCAGCACTGCTATAGAAGGACTTTTTGAGACTTCGGTCATTAACAGTAACAACAAAAAAAACTTTGTAGACCCTAATGAGTCTTTATAGACATTAAACAGTCTTTATCAACCTTAATAGAGTCCCAATGTACCCTTAATAGTATCCATCGACACAAAACAGACTTGATCAGCACTTTACAGTCTTAATTGGCTTTAATAGAGTCTCAATTGGCCATAAAGAGTGTTCATCAACACTTTACAGTCAACATCAACCTTAGTAAAGTCTTAATCGACCCTAGAGAGTATCTCTTGTTCCAAAACAATCTCAATTGACACAAAACAGTCTCAGTTGACACAAAACAGTCTCAGTTGACACTTAACAGTCTTAATCGGTCTTTAAGACCTTCTATTGACTCTATTGAGTCTCCGTCGACCTTAAAAATTCTTAATTGGGCTTAAGGTTACTTTTAACAACGCAAACAATGTCGCCAGCACCCAACATCGCATTTGACTGCATCTCACACTACAAAATCTCCAGAAAAATCGTTAAAAAATTCTAAATCACCGTTCCATCCCAATTGGCCACCCCACTTCCATCAGATCATCTTTACTTGATTAAAAAATTACGATATGCACGTCAAACATATTTCACATGTGAATATAAATGTGCACATGCCCAAAAAAAAACTTTTAAAATTTTTGATTTATTACTGTTAATACATTTTTTCTCTCATACTTAGTGACCAAAAGAAATGTACATCTGGATGTTCCATGTCTCGCGCGATGAAGCTCCAAAAATGCATCAAAAAATAAAATAATATTTCTTTTACAAACGTGAGTTATTCAGAAACTATCAATTATGTGGCTGCACAGGCCATTCCTCTTTTCAAGCGATACTAAAAAAATTTTCATTTTAACAAATTGCTGGTCATGGCGGTCATTGGCTCTAAAAAGGCATATTCATTGAGGTAATTCGAGGTGACGTTAAAGTTTCAATTTAATAGTCAATTGATCTTCATTATTGATGCGTCTGCTTAAGCAATAGCATTTCATTCAGTTTTTTTCGACAGATATTGAATAGATTAGGCGACAAATAATGAATTTAAATTGATTGAGTGGTAAAGTTGATTAAATGTTTGTTAAATTAGGTCATAATTTACTTTTGGAATTATGAAAGAATATTTTGTTGGCATTTAAGTGTAAGTGCTGCCGTTATTTGATTAGGAAATTAAGAGAACTTTGTTTAGTTTGATGATTTTGCTGAAATTTCAATGTGCGTCATTGAAACTGTGTGTAGACTTTAGATTATTTGATAGTTGATTATTCTGGAGAACTTATTCTTTGTTTGAATGGGTTTTGGGTAAACACTTGGAAGGAGTCTTTTGTATTGGTCTAAGTCCAACCCTGTACTTAATAATGGTCTTAATCTAGCTATGATTAGGTCGGATTCTTTTTGATACACTAAGGAAGAGGTGGACAATCTTTTCTGTCCCCGGTACACCTTGATAATAACTCATGACCAATGCTGCACACGGCATATGGATTTTTTGATTTATTTCACGATACTTTAGTGCCGCGGCATATGGGTTTGCCATCACTGCACTAAGGAATCGTTAACCTATGACGTCTGGAATTGACGCTCATTTTTTAAAAAAGAACAATGGATTTTCAGGAATTTCCATTGTTCTTATCTTGTTGACCCCAACCCCTTTCCCTCCCCCTGGACGTAATAAGTGAACAGCCCCTAATGTATACCGATATGTATCCATGCTACACACCAGACACATTTTTGAACTCAGCAGACCCGCTTGTTTCATTGACTAAACCAGCAGTTACCATCGTTCTTTTCTATGTCACTCCCTTCATCCAACTCCATGCTTTCCAAACCTCATCTTTCTCTTTTCCAACCACTTTAAAATCAAAAATCCACCCATCATCAACAATTGCTCTTCCATAAGCCTTCTCAATACTCGTTTTTATCTCATTTCCTATTACAAATTGTTCTTAACTCCTTAATGAAATGTCGTTTGATTTGGAAACGTGATTCCAATCTCCTTCTACCTCTTCTTCTTCTTTTGCTCAATTTCAAATAATAATAGAGTAAAATTATCGAACAACAAGTCTATGAGAAATTGATTTTCTAAAGGAATTGATTTGTGTGCGAGTTGGAATTGGAGGGAGGAGACGATGAAGATTGTATGCCGAATAGACAATGAGTTTATTTGAAATGAAAATGAAACTCATTCTTCTTTATCGTCGCGTACATGTAAAATTAGATAAATAGGCATTTTGGGAGGAATAATTCATTTTAGGAATGTTGTTATGGTGATCTACTCATTTTGATGTTTTTTTGAGTGAGGAAAGAAAGTTACAGGTTTTTTTGAGAATATGATATGAAATGCTAGATGAATTATGACATTTAATAGATGTTCGTGTTCTTTGGGTGTGCTAAGTGAAAGTTGTTGTTGAAATTGTTGAATTTTTCTATTTTTAAGATTAATAAGGTACTGATGCAGTGGTGTGGCTGAGGTTGTTTCGACATGCATGGATCAATAACTTAAATCGACTCAAAATCGAATAGAAGGAACTGATTCGAATTGAAGTAAGTAGAGTCAACTCGAGCCCGATTTGATTGAACTTGACTAAAGTTGATCCCAAGCTATGGTTTTTTTCACCTTTATTCATAAAGTCTTTATGTTTTTTTTTTTTTTTTTTTTTTTTTTTTGATTTGTTTGATTTATTTGTATATAATTTTGCAATTGAGATACAAAATAGAAATTCTTATGACTAGCTATGTATATCACATTACATTTTATTAATTTCACAATAAGATTCGTAAAAATGTTCCTTAATTCTAGTTTTAAATATGTTTAATGAGAACTTATTCTTAACCAATGGAGGTAGAGAATTAAATAAATTAAATGCTCTAACGTAAAAATCCTGATTGCTTAGGTGCGTTTGATAGTTGGGAGTTACAAAATTTTCTCTGGTACGCGTTCGATATCTATGAATATCATTGACTTGTCTAATCTGAATGTTATTCTTAACCATATTCGATGATATTTTAAAAGCATGCAAGCAAAGATTGACGTTACAGAGTGTCGACACTGGAAGGATATTTATACTATACAATTCTCTTTTGCTACAGAACCAGTCCTTATTAAAGAGGATCCTTAGTGCTTTTCTTTGTGTAATTTCGATCATGTTCATCGCGTATGCAGGTGCTGCTGACCATATGATATTCATATAAATAAGTCTTGATTGAACAAAAGCAAAGTAGAGCATTAGTGCTGTTTTTTGTGAGATTGATTTTCTTATTCTTTTGACTGCATATGCAAAAGGTATGACCTTTTTTTGAATTTCTTCAATATGCTTATTAAAACTTAGTGACTCATCTAGAATTAAACCTAATAATCTGCAACTATCGACACGTTCCAGAGTAATTCCTCTGAATTTTAAATTTAATGCAGCTTCTGTAAAGTTCTCGTGCTGTTTCTTATTGTGAAAGCAGAGGTATTTCGTTTTTGAAATATTCGGAGTTAAAATATGAAGATCCAACCAATCACTAATTTTCTTTAAATCTTTTTCAATATTGAATTTTAATTCCGCAGCGTTGCTTCCTGTATTAATTAAACTTATATCATCACAATATAAAATAAGTGTCCCTGACAGATCTAAACTGAAAATACTATTAATGTACAAATCGAAAAACTCTCCTGATAAAATGCCGCCTTGTGGTGTTCCTTCTTTTATAAATTTAAAGCTGCTGAGGATACTCCCGATTTTTACTGACTGTTTTCTGTTCTCTAGATATGATTTTATGACATTTAGAAATGGGTTACTTAGCTCAAGCGCCTTAATTTTATTAATGAGGATATCGATTTGAATGCAATCAAAGGCTTTAGAAAGATCTATGCATGTTAAAGAAACTGCCATTTTCTTGTCAATATTGCGATATATTTCGTGAAGAATATGTATCGTGGCCGTTTCAGTATTTGATTGTTTAACAAAACCAAACTGGTTGGGATGTAATATTTTATTTAATTCTATATGATCGTTTAATCTTCTGTACAAAACATATTCATAAATCTTCGCGAGAATAGGATTAATTGTTATTGGCCTGTAATTTGTTTTATTCTTTTTATCACCGTCCTTAAATATTGGAGTTACTATTCCTAATTTAAGACACGCAGGAAAATGGCCAGAAAATAAGTTCTTATTAATTAATTTTTGTAATATTTGATTTAAGAGCGCTTTTGTGGAATTTAATGAAGTTATTAGACATGCCATATACATCTTTCGCATTTGATGGCTTAAGATTATTAATTGTTAGCTCAATTTCATCTTCAGTAACTTCTGGACAGTTAAATTTAGTTTCTATTTGTGGGTGATAATCAAGATTTGACATATTCGTGCTTATATTTCTACCTGTGCGATTGACTATGAAATCCGATATGTTAACAAAGTAGTTATTAAAGTGATCTGCAATAGCAGCTTGTTGTGTCACCGGAATGCCATTTTCATACAGAATTTCACATGAAGGTTCTTGCGAATTTCTTTTATTGTAAAGAAGTGAATTAAGGTGTTTCCAAGTTTTTCTTGAATCATGTAAGTTCTCGCTGAATATTTTTTCAGAGTACTTTTCTTTAGCTAATTTTATTAGTTTATTTACTTTATTCCTATTAAATCTAAATTTTTCAATAGAGAACTGGCAGTTAGGAAATTTTGATTTTAATTTGGAGTATTTATTTCTAATTTTAATAAAGTTAATGATGTTATAAGTAATGTAGGGTTTCCTAATGGCCTGTCTAATCGTAAGTGAGTTTGTATTTTCTCTGATTACTTTCTCAATGTGACAAATAAACTGATCAAATGTATCACATGATGTGTTTTCTAATAGTTTTAAATTAAGTATTTTTTTATTGTTGATGTACGAGATTTTAGTAGGTTCTTTTATATTATGAATTACCTTTTTTGTGTTAATTTTTACTATGATATTTTTATGGTCTCCAATCATGTCAAACAGATAGAATTTATAAGCCAAGTCGTCTTTATGGAGATGCATGTCCGAGAAAATGTTAATGCTTAGTTATTGCTGGATATTGCATCCTTATACACTAATGTCCTAAAGTATTATAATCAACACCGTTTAAATTTCCCATCGATCGTACACAAATGATTTTTGGTATTTAGAATGTAATGCTGAACGACAATCCATAAAAATTCTCAATTTTAAAATTTTGTAACCGATGGAAGTCAAGAAGCTTCATTTTTCTGTAGACACTGCTTAAATTACAAAAAGAATAACTTAAGCAAGCAAATATAAAACTCAATTAACAACAAATCTCTCTCAAAAGAAATTCTATAAACTTCAAGTTCCAAACAAGCCACAACTGTCTCAAAATGTAAATCAAATCTCACCATGTAGGGCATTGCAAAATTCTATGTAGGTGAAGAAATTAACAAATGTTTTGAGGATTATCAGTATTTCAAAATCAAATATCATTTCATAAAGTCTAAGTTCCCTGGAGTCTTGCTCCACAACAAAGTATCTTGTACATGCAAATTTAGAATATCAGAAATGTTTTCATCATGTTTATGCTGTGTATAACTTACTTAAAAATAAGGGAACTGTGGGAGATTCTGAAGTTTATCTTTCAACTAATGCACGCATGCATTTTCAACTTCATTTATCTCTTCACAGCTATGCGATGACTAATTTTCTAGCTCGCATATTTTAATTTTTTATATTGCACGAATCTTAGACATCAGAAAAGATTTACAATTCTAACAGGTGGGCGGATTTGATTGAATGAAATTCATGTCAAAGAATCAACGGTTGTGATTTTATATGCACATTATGTGTGTCTACAACTTTAAAGCCATAAATGAGATGAATGAGAATTAGTGGCAAAGGTATAAATTAGATGAAAATATGTGTCAGTGTGACATCGACGAATTTTTTATGCAGGAACATGAACTTTTAAAATGTCATTTAATAATATTCATCAAGTGTGTAATTAGGATGACTTTTATAGGTTTTGATAATAATTTATGCTTTGCATTTTGGAAGATTTAAGATTTTTATATCAACTAAATCAAGAATATTATTTGTATAGAATTTCATTCTGCTACTGGGTGTTCTCATCAACCTGCTGCTAATTTCATTTAATGACTTTTAAATCGTGTAGATTTTTTTGACGATTTTATTTAATTATTTAATAGAGGCTTGAATTAATTAAGTGTTAAATGATATTTTCATATGATTTTATTTTAATTAAATGAGGATTTTTATTAAAGCATTTAAAAGTTTTCATTGCCCACCCCTTGCGAGTAGCCACGCTTTTGATTCTATATCAACCCTCTTCAACCCTCTGCCAATTCACAAAATCAAGTGCTTTGTTCATTACTTTCTAGATTAATAACTCCTCCTTAACTAGTCCACAGCTAAGACTAGGGGGTTCTTCATAGATATGGCAAGCAACCAGCTCATAATCTAGTGGCTTAGCAATTGTATAGTGTCTGGCATCTTAGCTGAACTATTGCTTTGATTTTATCTTAACTGCCATGACCAGTTTTTGACTCTATCTTGACTCCCTTGATCCTATATTGATGACATTGACTCTAATTTAACTGCTTTGATACTATCTTGACTACCTTAGCCCTATTTTGACTGCCTTGACACTATCTCGACTTCCATGACACTATCTTTACTTCCATGACTCTATTTTGGCTGCCATGACTTTATCTTGACTGTCTTAGCCCTATTTTGACTGTTTTAACCCCATCTTGACTAGAGATGTTTTGAGAATAAATTCCAGATTTTACATTACGAAGATCCTGACTACGCCCCTGCACCAAAACAAAGTTGAATTGCATCTAAAAAATCAAATAGCTAACCTCCTTGATTCCTATCTTTTCCCACAAAATCCTCAAATCATTTTCACCACGAACTCATTTTATTTTTAATTCCAAATTCAATAAAAATAATAAAAATTCCATTGCATTTATTTTGAAGACATAAAAAATTATCAAATCTGAAAAAGGAAATGTCAATCAAATTTGGACAACGCAAAAATTGCCTTTTTGCCTTCTTTCACTTGATATTCATAGCATTTATTTTAAATATTCTGAATTCATTTCGTGCATTATGAAATAATTGCAATTTCTTTCGATTTTTACGTGAGAGACTTTTTTTATTATTATTTTAATATTTTTCATTCATGCAATAATCTGCGAAGTATTTTTTTTATGTGCCGTAACAGGTGATTTTTAGCTGCGACTTTGATGGAAAAATATTGGAATAATGATGGAACCTCGCCAGACGATGAGGTAGACAGGAAAAAAAAATAAAAATAAAATAAACGAAAACAATGAAATTTTCTAGATTTGGATGAAAAAATTGTCGTTTTAAAGGAGGAATGAAATTAAGGAATAAATTGGAAAACTTATTAAATTAGCGATCGCTATCGATATAACATGCGGAGATTTGTGAGGCATTTTTTATGTCTTCTTTGTACTTTTTGATGTTGAGCACTTTAAATTTTTGAATCTGCAATTTTACGTATTAAATTCGATGAGTTTTCTAGCTCAAAAACTAATAATTCTATTCGTTAACGATAAACCTTACACGAACATTCAACAACCCAACAATCCAAGCAACACAACATTTTAAAACAATTTATAATCCCTTAAATCAAACCCTAAAAGAAAATAACTATATTAAAAATAATTACACTAATAAATTTAAATGAAATGATAATTTATGGCCACTAAGCATAATTTTGTAACACAACCGACATCGGTAAACAATAATTGTCTAACGTAGCATATAAGTAACATATTGAAGGCAAACTACAGGGTTACTAGATATTTGTTTTAAGGAAACTAGCCAAAGGCAAGGGTGTGAAAGTAGCACAAAGGTACAAAAAATATTATCAATCTTCGTTTTATTAGGTCTGTCCTTAGGGGTGAAGCCAAGGGAGGGACTTGAACTTCTTAACTCAAAATTATGTTTATTGAACCTTTAAATGTCAAAACTTTCACAAACTTTTAAAGATTAATTTTTGATCCCTCCTCAAAAAAAAATTTCTGGCTTCGCCCCTGTCCATCTTCAAGGTTAGAGGATATTTCTTAATTTCTATGAATCTTTAGAGAACAGGTTGGCAATTATGAACATTTCTGAGCCAGAACATCTGTCAAGTTTCTTCAAAATAATGTAAAACCCAAACAGATAGTAAGCCTAAGACTAAAACTTATATGAAAATGGGAGCAAATATTTTGCATGTAAAATGGACGTTTATTTTAAAAATAGCTCAGCAACGAGTCAATGTTAATGTCAAAGAAATTATCGATAATATGCGCATATTTAAATTATGTTGTTGTATTTAAAAAATTAATTGCGGAATTGAAAGGGGAGACTTAAATGTGAATTTTGTAGACTTTTGGGTATTTAGCCATATGAAGGCAAATCTGCCAGTTTCTCTGTAAGGCCTCTTGGCCGAGAGGTATGTCAACAGACTGAATATATATAATCTTGTTTTGGATGGAAGTGGGTTCGATTCTCATCAGAGATCAGACTCTCAAGCTTTTACATAAAGCCCAGGCTCAAAACTAGGAGTTATACCGTCTTTAGAATACCGCCTAGTTTCTGAGCCTGGCATAAAGTGTTGTAAGATGCACACAATGCTCAAAACTGAACAGAACTATTTAAATGAAGAATATATAAAGTCAGGGACTAGGCACTCTATTGTATAACAAAATATCCATCTAATAATTGAACATACTCCAAAAATTCTTATAATTCCCAACATAAATTCATCATAAAATCATTTTGCCTTAAACTTGCTTTAAACAACATAATCCAATACAATAAAAACTTCAATTTCCAAAACTTCCTTTACGACAGTTTGAAAATTTTCTTCATTTTTTTCCGCATGAAAATTGTATTAAAATAATTTTCTTGTCAATTTTTTACTCTTATTGCTCATGCAATTTCTTAACGAAAACCTTTTTCTTTGCCTTTATATCAAAGTTCACAAAGAAGAACAAGAAAACTACCGAAAAAAGCAACAAACTTTTCCTGATTGAAACAATTTAAAGGCAAAAAAAAAAAAAACAAATTTTCACTAAACAAATTTAAAGAAATCTCAACGAGACATTCCATTCGCGAAATAAACAATTTAAATGAGCAATGGGGAAAAGAGTGGAGACACAGAAAAGTCTGCCGAAAGTTTCCACAACTTCGCAATTCTCGGTGACATAATTTAATAATTCTAGGTAATAAATATTAATGAAAATAACTATTGTAAGGGTGCAGAATGAGGTGAGGAAAGGGGTGAGCTGAGAGATAGAGACTAACTGAATAAAATATTTTACCATGTGGTTAAAAAAAAGCATGAATGAAAGAGAAAGAGAGACAAAAGAAGTCACTAGAACGACTGCAGAGAATATTGTACCAGTTACCAGTTATTCATATTATTTTTTTTTGCTTTTGTGTATTGCAAATACAGTCAAAGGAATGGCATGAAATAGCAACACGAGTTAAAAATTTTCAAATTATCATCATGCATAAAAAAAATAGCACAGAAATTAAATGAAGAAATTTTTCAATCATCTACACATCACTTTATGACAATGAGAAGCTTCTGTGTTGTAGTTCTTTTCTTATTTAAATGCTTTGGGCAGAGAATAAATTGAGAAACTATTAAAATAATCAGATGGATTGTAATGAGATTTTTTTAAAATGATTTTAGGGGTTTGTAAGGTGTTTGAAGAATTTATATGGTGCAATGGATGTTCTTATAGCAGCAAAATTGGTAACTTGATATTAATTTATGCTCAGAACCAGGGTCGGGGTTCTAAGTGTTTACAGGTATTATAAGAGTATGTTTATAAACTAGAAGTAGCTGGAGGTGTAGGCGTATACCGATTGACCAGATACAGAGCTCAGTATTAAGGAATGTCTTGTGAATTCTGCATCATTTGATTAAATCTGTCGTAACTTATTCAGTACACTTAAATCATACCCTTAACTCAGTGGTCCTTAAACTATGTGACGCGGCACACTAGTGTGAAGTGAAAAAATTGAATGCTTTAATCGGATCCATGTTTTCGTGTTTGTGACTTCAAAAAGATTATTCAGGTTGTGAAAAAAATTTTGAAGAAAAAAGTGCCTTGAAGCAAAAAAATTTGAGAAAAACTGTCTTAACTATCCATTAAAATTGCTACTAACCTAATAGGCTGAAATCAAGCGTCAGATTTTTGATTGACTTGTGCTTTTTGGGTAGCTTCGATACAGCTAAGCCATATTCAATGAATATGTTTTTAGACCGATTTTTTATGCCGATAAGATAAACATCAACGGTAACTCAGAGAACTCAAAGCACAAGCTTCAAGCAAGAATTATAATCAAACCAATCCAATTAATTTAAAACTTAATCCAACACTCTATCCAATCCTTGCTAAAATTCAAATCTTGCACAAAATTCTTAAAATTGTTTGAAAATCTCAAAATTAACTACAATCCTTGACCCAGCAAACAACCACTTGTGTCTCTAAAGCAGGTCATCAAAAAATCTCAAAATAAAATATGTAAATAAAAATTCTCACTTGACAGTAGCATTCATGAAATGACAAAAATATGCAAAATGAAACATTTTAAAATCTAATCTTGCAAATAATAGTAATAATAATAATGGCAAAAGGAAGGTGTGCTATCTGATGAGATTAATCTATTAGGATAAAGCTATAAAAGACACATGTGTATGAGATCATAATATGAATATAAGGGGAAAGGTTGAAGGCTTTTCTAATTTAAATTTAAATTTATTTCACATAGATGAAATTACAACTCTATGAAAATAAGAAATATTTTAGTATAGTTGTAGTTGAAAATAGTCATCATTAAAATAGAAAAATAAATATTTTTTTGTACTTCTGAGAAGATAGAGACAGAGGGAAATATGAAAAGAAGTGAGAAGATGCGAGTAGTAATAAATTATTCGAAGATTAGTAAATAAAAATTTACATATTTTAATGGTTTGGAACGATTTCTGCTTTTTTTTGCTCATAACTTTTTAAGCCTTTTGTCCTTGTCGTTTTATTATTGTAAAGTATTTTCATTTTTTTATGGTTGAGGTGGTGTTTTGTGGGAGGTGGAGGTAACAAATATTAAGTTTTGAGCTTTTAAGGCAAATATTTTAATTAATTGTTTGATTCAGGGACGTAGTGTTCATAGTATGTACCCCTCCCCCTAAATTTGCTAGGTTTTTTTGAAAAAATATTCCCAAAACTTTGCTAAATTTTTACTTTTATTCAAAAACATCTCAACACCTGTAACGGCGTATCCAGAACTTTTTTTTGTGTAGGATTTGAAAGTTTAAAGGAGCTGAAAAGATTTTTTCATAAAAACCCTAGCAAAATAAAAAAATTTCTGTTGACTTAGGGGGTCGACCACCCCTCAATCAAGCCTGCACCACTGGTTTTATCTTTTCAAATTTTAAAAACAAATTTATATTTTTGAACTTTTGATCTTTAAATTTTAAAATATAAAAAATGTTCTCAGCATCGAATTTCAAATAACAAATGTCATTCTTCACCCTCATTTAAATCCATCAAAAATACTAATCGTGACTGAAACACCAAAATTGATTTAGTCTAATTAAAATGTACATATGATTTGACATATTCAGATTAAAAAATTTATTTTTCTCAATCTGTCATATTTTTTTTCTCTACTCCCACATCCAATTAACACATTTTCATAAATAATTTACATTTTCCTCTTTCATTTTAAAAAATTCTTTTATTTTTATTTATTCATGCAAGTTAAAAGGAAATACTTTTGAGATTTTTCACTTGAAAAATGCAAGAAATTTATCGAGGAATGCTCGATAATTTTAGAAATTGATTTTCCATTAATAAAATATATTTTCAAGTTCAATCAATTCCACATGTGCTTCCACTTTATTTTCTGCACAAATAATAAAATTTTAATTTTTTTCTAGCTTTGCAAAACTTTGATGATTTTTCAATTCAGCTATTTTAAGATCGGATGGAATTCTCATTACGATTAAGTGACCATGAAGTTTCAGACACAAAACAAAATTTGCATGTCAAATTTGAAGATGACACTGATTTATGTACAAAGAATTGTTTGAGATTTTTGATTGTTTTAGCTGTATAATCGCTTTGGAGTGCTCAAAAAGCACTTTGTGATTGGTTGGTTGTTTTGAGATATTAGATGGTGATATGTGATTCATCTTGTAAGGAGCAAATTGTTAAGAAGAATGTCAAAAAGCAGAATTGATTTATTTTTAAGGTGTTACAATATTCCCGAAAGACAACTTACGGTGAAAAAATTGACAGCCATTTTCTAAAGTCCAGGACGGCATTAACGCTGAATTTCGTCAACTATGGCGTGTCTAGTCCTGATCGTGAGGTTAATAGCCATTTTCACACAGTGAGCCTTTTGGGATTGTTCTTTGACTAGAATAGGTTGTCGCTGTTAACATTCGAGACTATTCCCATGAATTAAATGCACATCTAATCCTTGCCTACAACCTTATTTCCCCAATTACTGACTACCCTGTTGGCTTATTCCAGTCAAATTAAAACTCAACTTCTCTCATAGATTCTCCTAATTATCTATGCATTAAGATTCATTCCAGCATATTTACAAACAACCGAATTCAAAAATATTTTTCAAATTCAATTTTCTCTTCTCTAAATTTCTTAATTATATTTTTCTACATTTCCTCTTTCAACTTATTGATTACATTTTCATAGAACCTGATACATTGTCTAATTATGATTTTGACTGCAAGCATTTGTAAGAGTTGTAAACTTTTTTTTTGCTCCAAAAAAAATATTGTTAAAAAGTTTTTTATTAAAAAAAAATATCTCAAATTTCAATCCCAGTTCCTCGTGCCTTCATCTTTCTTTCCTGTTCAATTAATTTGTTGTGGCATTTTACAAATGACCCCAATGTTGATTTCAAATGGCTTCATTAAGGCATCATCAATCGTTGTCATAGCATCGCGCTCGCATCAAATGAGATAAGCAAAAAGTGAGATGACGACATTAAAAAATTTTTTTTGCCTCGTTTTTATAACGCAAAAAAATAAGAATCTTGAAGCTGATAACCTTTTTATAAGTTCTCTTTCTGATCGACCATAACTTACTTTGTGAAGTTTTTTTTAAGGGATATTTTCCTTCACTAATTGAATCAGACTTAAAAATATTTTTTTGATGCTTGAATGAAAGTGAAAGAAAGTTTTTTTTAAAATGGGGGCGTTCATAAATGATGTTAATATTTTCATCTTCAATCAGGCTTTCACAAGAATATTAGAATTGAAGGATCTCTGCTACCAAAGAAGGAATTATATGGAATCATAAGGAATCATAAAATAGTCAAGGGTGTGCTGACCCTCGAAGGAGCTGATTCTTATTGCTAATCGATTTTAACGAAGCGATGTGTTCGTACATGATGTAATAAATATTCGGTGCTGCAGTTTTGATTGAGAAAGAATTTATCTAGGCGAAGCTAGAGGCAAGTCAAAGCTCCCCGGCCTCATTTTTGAAAAGGTTTCTTCAATTTTTTATGGTTTGTTGAGAAAACTCCCAAATTTCTTTATACAAACTATATCCCCCCCCCCCCCCCTCCATCCAATAAAAGAAATTCAAATTTTTCGCTACTTCCGGACGTCATTAAACCTCTCCTAACCCCTCCTATTCCCCAGTTCCCCTAGAAAATTAAATTTCATTTAAGAACATCTTCAAAACCCCTCCTATGCCCCAGTTCCCCTAGAAAATTGAACATCATTCAAGAACAACTCCAAATAGAAGACTTGTCATTTACCATTAAAAAATTTTCGTCACAGAATCTTTACATTTTCTTAGAACTTCAATGAAAGAATCGAAAAAAAAATTCATTTTCCCACAAACTCTATGATTTCATTTTTCATCTAAAAGTTAAAGAAAATAGAAAATTTTCCCAGAAATCTTCACAAGCATTTATCTTTAAAAATACTTGTCAAATTGATTTATTTATTAGAATCGCCACACGCAGTGTGACATGAGAAAATTTTGTGAAACATCTTAATGCAATTTGGAATGAAAAAAAAAACATTGAGAACTGCATGTAATGAGAAGATATAAAGATGTGTGATACTTCGGATACTTAGAAGATGATGTTAAGGCTAATTTTCATTTGACTGGTTTTATAGAACGCGTATTTTAGGAAAAATGAAGATTCCAGCTGTGAGGCTGATGTGGAGTTGGATTCGTAGTCAAAGTGGGAATTTGTGATCATTACGCTAGCTTCATCTGACTGGGTACTAGCTATTCTAAGGAAGATGAATCCCTAGAATCAAGTCCCAACCTTAGCAGCATCATGTAGCATCCAGAATTCTCAAATTTCTTTTAAAAGATTATACAAAAATCTCATTCAATAAAACTTACCTTGTGCTCTAACATTAGGCAGCAGATAGACTGCTATCAATGATAAAAATATTAAATTTTTCACTAACAACCCCATGATGATGATGGGCTGTTTTCAACCTGATGTTAACTTCTCTCTATTATTTCTTAGTACTTTTAATGTTTTCTATTTCTCTTATTTTCACGTACTGTACTTTAATAAATTTTATTCAGAAAATCCTGTGGATTAAAAATTTTAAGGATTTTTTACTTCCGCACACTTTTTTCTGTTGAATTTGTGAATAGAATCTTTTTTAAATATCCTGTAAAATTCACTTTTAATCAATTTGAATGCTTTAGATTTTTTAATATTCACATCAAGTGAATTTCTTCCAAAATCACTTAATGCCTTGTAAATCTCACACATTACATCACATGCCATAATTTCCATTGACTTTTTTTCGCACACCTTCTTTTTATTTACTCTTATACCTTTCATACCCTCGCTTTACTCATTAAATTAAGTTTCTTTTTTTTCAAGATTCTTTTTCATGCTCTTTTGCGCGTCAGCAAATCACAGCATGAAACATCTTACAACCCCTCGTTTTCACTAAACATTGAATTACTTATCGACTTTAGATTTATTTGAAAATTAATTTTGACACCGCTGAAGATGTTGAAGTGAAAGTAATAATGAAGGAATTAAGAAGGATGGAGAAAGAACTGCGATGCGATGATTCTATTATGATGGAAAGTGGATTAAAAAAGTTTAGAGTTTTCTTATTTTTTGAGTGGAAGACGGGAAAACTTCATTTAATTTTATTAATTTTTATGCAGGAATTTTTATCGAAATTTAGAGATTTAAGATTAAGCAAGTGAATTAGCAACTTGATAACTATTCTGACTGGAAATTTTGTAAACTTAAGAATTATATTATTAATATAAAGACTATTTGTTCGAGGTAAAAGAACTCATAGGAGTAGGACAAAGAATCAAGCAGCTGGTCTAATCTGTTGATGTTCAGGCATGTTTACGCTTAGATTGCCTGATTCAAAAGGAGGGTAGAGTAACGCTCAGATAGAGTAATGCTCAGCTAAAGAAACGCTCAGCTGAAGTGACGTTCAGCTACAGAAACGCTCAGCTGAAATAACGCTCGGCTAGAGTAACGCTCAGCTCAAGTAACGCTCAGCTCAAGTAACGCTCAGCTAAAGAAACGCGCAGCTGGAGTTACGTTCAGCTACAGAAACGCTCAGCTAGAGTAATGCTCAGCTGGAGTGACGTTTAGCTACAGAAACGCTCAGCTGAAATAACGCTCGGCTAGAGTAAGGCTCAGCTCAAGTAACACTCAGCCCAAGTAACGCTCAGCTCAAGTAACGCTCAGCTGGAAGAACGCTCAGCTAGAGTAACGCTCAACCATAGAAAATCTCAGCTATAGTAACGCTCAGCTACAGAGAATATGAGCTTGAGAAAAGCTGAGAGTAACGCTTAGCTAGAGGAACACTCAGTTAAAGTATCGCTCAACTACAATGATACGTTTTTACAGCGACGCTTAGTTAAAGAAGTATTCAGCTATTATAACAGGAACTAATTTTAAATCTTTATTGAACTTTTGTGCTAAACACCTTCCAAACCCCATTCAAACATCAGAATGTGCTACGTGAACTTGCATTATTTACCTTTTCTAATAAATCTCAAAAGTTAAGCACTTTCATCCAATGAAAAAGCTCAAACTCTCCATAAAAATTGCTCAATAAAACTACAGGATCAATTACCATAACGCAACTACCTGTAGATTCACATATTAAACTTGAAAATCAAATTAAAAATTAAAAACATTTACGTAGCCATAAAATTTTTATTACATCAACCTTGAAAAAGTATTTATAAGTCTTTATTAATCGTATACAGTCATAACTTTTTTTGAATTTTTCTTCATCAAAATAAATTGAAATTCAATCAACAATAGAGAAAAAATTCAAAATGTTGATTAAAAACTTTTTATAATAACTCTTTTTGTTAGTTTAGTGTAGTTTTATGGCTGCATAGAGAGAATAAAATGTTTTTGGACGAAGCATAGAAATGCAAAATGAATTTGGATGAGCTTTTTGTTTTTAAAGTTTGATTCTAGCATTCAAGTAGTCTATAATGTTGAGGTTACGCTACTTGAGGCTACTCTACTTGATATCGACCCTACTTGAAGTAAACCCTACTTGAGGCTACATTACTTGATGTCGACCCTACTTGAAGTCAATCCTACTTGAGGCTACCCTAATTGAAGTCGACTCTATTCTAAACTGAAACTTCAGACAATTCAAAAAACAAAACAAAATCCATTAAATTCAAACACTTGTTGTGTAAGATTCTACAGGAAATTAAGCAATTAAAATTAATTCCAAATATGAAAATCTAAATGATAATCTTTGCCACTTATTACAGCCACTAATTCCCTCCATATTCAACTCAAACTATGCATAATCCAATTCCTTAAGCATGCAGATGTTCATCGCATGAAAATAAAAATGTCTTTAAGCTTGTTCATTTCACACATCATTTCGCGAAATGAGAAGCTAAAAAATTCTTTTAATGTTTGGAAATTGAAACGAATTGCGGTTAAACACAAAAGAGAATAAGATCTGTTCATTACTTTCCAAATGAACAACAAACATATGTGTGACTTCTGCAATTTGCTGCATAAGCTTGTCTTTGCTTCATCAAAATTAATGAAATTTCTCTCCTCTCGCTGTCAGAGACGTTAAAAAAAAACCACAAGTGGAACTCGGCTCGTAAATTTCAACATTATTCGCATATTTAGTAACATGCAGCTAGTTAAGTTCTCAAGTATCATTCATAATAAGCCTACATCATGATATTTTATTTTTCATAATGCACTTTCCATAGTTCTTCAATTTTCACTTCCGTTTTCACTTTTCATAACTTTTAATTCTACATATGCAGCTATGTGTGAGTAATGTAGCACCATTGTGATTAATTAGATGCACTTTGTTTGTTTCTAATGAAGGATTTTTATGATGAATTTTTTCTGGATTTTAGTAGATTGAATGACTTTTTAAGGAAGTTAACTGCAGTTTAGGATCTTATATGTTGCAGTTATGGCACAGCTTTCATATGTTCGAGACTAAGGATGAGACATGCACTAGAAATGAATTTGATTTAAGCTATGGAGCGGAACTTACGAATTGAGTTTCAATCATTTTTAACTCAAAGCTTGTCTATACTAGTGGTTCTGTCCTAACCCCAACACCCTTCTGGTTACGCACCTACAATTGGCTCAAAAACTCGATTCATTAAATCAATCTTTAAAAATCCTTGAAAGTTTCTTAGCCATCAATAAATCTTTTGTCAATATATTTGCAAATCTAACTCAATAACTTGCTAATCTCAAACCAATGCCAATCTGTTCACAATAATTTAAACAACTGAATAACAAAAAATTGTTTGCGAATTTCCATTATCACAATCCATTCTAAAAATGCTAATTCTGCATTTTAGAAAAAACTTCAATTCCGATCTTTTGTTAACAAGCACAACTTTAATTCTTGCATTTAAAAAAATAATAATTTTTTTATTACTTTATGTCGCCAAAAAGAGAATAAATGAAACACATTTAAATTCATTAACAATGATTAGTCATAAGTCGCTAATATTTCTCTTCCTACTGCCAACTTTTTCATACACTCTCACTCGAATATGAGTCAAAAAAAGTGTCGTTTTGCGGTTTATTTTTATTTTTATCTTGAATTTTTTTCAATTTTTCTTTTTCACTCTCTTTCTGTTCTGCAATTTTCTTTTTAATTTTTTTTAAATGAACTTCTTGTTATTCTTGTGTTTATTGTTTATTATTCATTTGTTGTTTGACTAATTTAAAGACATCAACATTATTGAATTAAACGACAAAAGTTGACTTTTTATTAGACGTTATAATTCAACTGTTTTGACGACAGTCTGTTGTGGTATTGTAATTTATTTGGACGATTCTCTTTTTTTATCAAATTAAAAATTGTGATTATGTGTTCGCATAGCTCACATGTCATTTAGTAATTTGCTGATAAAGCTTGTGTAGAGGAATTTTATCAGTCTATTAATAATGACAATAGGCTTATGAATGTTTTGATGTTGAGGAATTGATTGTTTACAGCTGAGAAAGAAATCGACTATGATTTGGACGTGATCATGACGAAAAGGAGAACAATAGAGTCTTTTTGTTACAATTTTAGATTTTTACAACTTTTAATTCAAATATTGTGCTTGGTTTTTAAATTCTTTCCCTGAGAGCTTACCATCAATGATTAATAATCAACCTTTTGGAACATTCAGACATGTCTGGCTTTACACTTTTTCCAGTTTCTAGTTAATTTTGTCGAAATAAACAATGAGATCTTATCTTTAGAGATAGAATATTATCTTTTCTATTTTTAACAATGTAAAGTAGCTTTTTGACAGTCTTTTGCTAAGCAATATCGGGCAATATCTTTGCGGCAAACATTTAGCATGTCGTTAGCATGAAAGTGTCGGTTTTGTTGCACTTTCTTTGACAGAATATTGATAATTTATGCTTGAGTTAATGAAGTGAAAGAGCAAGACTGGAATTGGGAGATTTAAATCTTGTGCATAAGCAATATGTATTGTTCATTAAGTACTAAAGATATTTTTTAAAAAATAGAAGACATTCAACGTGTCTATTTTATTTGTTTTCTGGACGAATCAAAACAAAACCATTTTATTTTTGAAAAATGAAAAAAATTTAAGACTGTCCTCTGAAAAACCAAGCAGATGACCAGCCTACTAATGATACGTAATTGAATGCATATGGATGATTCTGATTAAAGAAGTCCCAATGCAAGACCAATGTAAGACATAATCAACAAAGAATCAATCTATGATTCATAATTCTACAAATATCCAGTTTTTTGAGAAGCTTAAGAGAGGCGTAGCCAAGAACTTAGGGGGGGTGGGAAGCAAATATTGTTTTTTGTATGAAACAATTTAAAGGGGAGAGTTTGGGATTTTAAGAATTTTTTTTATCAAAGTCGTAGCAAAATGAAGTAGTTTCTGTTCACGTAAAGGAATTTGTTACCCGAATCATCCCTCCTTACCCTAACCACAATATATGCCAAATTTAAAAACTGGAAAAAAATTCTAAATTCTTCTTTGATTTGATTCAAATCGATTTTGATCAATCTAATAAAAAATCAACCTCAAATAAATTTTCTCAATTTTGCATGAGAACCACAAATCCACAATTCATCGACATTCATTGAAATCCAAGCACTTCAATCCATGATCGATAAATCCACAGTCTTACAAATAAAACCGCATTGAATACAATTCATTTAATAAATCTGATGAATATCACATTCATTGAAGTGATTAAGCACAATGAATTAAAAGAAATGAGACTATTAGGAAGTACACAACAAAATATTTTTTTTTTTACACAAGCATTAAAAAGTTCAAAAGATCAACGAACGATCATTCAATGAAAGAATTCTCAAAAGAGAATAAAAAAAATTATCAAAACAAATAATTTCTCAATGCAAAAAGATTTCTTTTTCTGTGTTATTCAGTCATTCATTAATCGATCTCTCCCAATACTCTTAACTTTTTTTGAGAATCTTTTTTTTAATCACGTAAATATTTTTTTGATGTACATAAAAAATAGTAAATAAGATCATTATTTTGAACATACGGAACAAATTTCTTAATCAAAAGTTTATGAATAGGTCACGAAAAAATATATTTTTTCAATGTCGAGACAATCTAAAAAAAAATTCGTTTATAATCATTGACTGTTCTACTGCTCCAGTAATTAAAATTCTAATTTTAAATCTTTAAATAATGAGAGCAGGAGATTAAAGAGCTTTGAAATTTAAAGAGTCTAATCAACCTAAAGAGTGAGTGTTTTAATTTTTAAAAAATGAGATGGAAGCTCCGAGAAATGAGGAATGAATTTAAAACTAAGAGTTCAGTCTGATATGATTCTCGAATGGAATGCATCGATTATATTGAAGTTTTATATGCTCAGTCATTTACATATGGAAATAAAAATCATTATTATTTACAACGGAAGGTTTAATTGTCGGGATTTTCAAGGATTTTTCTCTTTTCACGCATTTTATTTGTTTTAAGTTGATCTTGATTTGAAGCTTTTAAATGATTTTTGTTGCTAGATTTACTCAGAAATTTAATAAATAATGCTTTAAGCTCAACATTTTGAGGAGAATTCATTTTATGAGCATAATTTCATTCCTATTTCAATTGTTTCAAGCCTGGCAGGAGCGTAGCTCCTACCACTAATTACCGCCTAGTTGTTGAGCCTGGAAAATAGCACAATTCGGTTAATCGAATAGAAATCCGGCACCTAGCAGGTATGACTCTGGCATTTTGAATTTTAATCAACTCTTCAAAAATTCATCAAAAGAGTATCAAAATTCATTAAAAAAACTTTTTAAAATTACCTCAATTTACAAGCGGATTTCAGCTCTAGAGCAAAAAAAAAACTACAAATCAGAAAATGCAGGCAAACTTCATAATCACAATCTTAGAAAATAAGAAGAAAGAAAGACAAACGCGAGAAGAAAAATTGTTATTCAAATTATATAAAGTAGAAAAAAAATGTTCATCCGGAGTTCATTTAAAAAAAATACATAAGAAATATGTTATCAAAATAGCCTTGCCATTTTTTGACCTCATAATCGCAAAAGCAATTCTTAAAGTCTACAAAATGAAGCATTTATAGTCACTAAAAATATTGAGGAAAATAAATTTGTATTTTTTTTGAGTTATTTCTTAATTTTTTTTCCCGCGATACAATATCTTAATTCATTCAGACAAACAGAAAGTAAGCACGTCTAAAGTGGCAGACTTATGAATTTTTAAATATGTATACACACTTAGTTTTTCTTCCGAAGCAGTCAATGACACAAATATTTTTTTATTTTGTTTTTATCCACTACGCACATCTGATACTTTTCAACACTCTTAAAGTAGATTTTCTTCCTAATTTTCGGGCATTTACATTAGTCTATTTTCTTTCATATTTTGTCATAAATTATTCTTTTCGGACGTTGAGAAGAATTAAAGGTTTAATTGTGTAGAATAAATTTGAGGTGACAGGAAAAGTAAGCTAAAGTGATCAGGGGTGTGGTTAGAGATTCTATTAGGGTAGGCTCTGATTTTTAAAAAAAAAGCTTAGATAACCTGAGGCAAGTATGAGGACTCGAGGAGGCTTTGACAACCCTAGAACAGTAGTGTCCAACCTTTTTTGTGCCGGAGCACAATTGATGGTAAAATGAGAACAAAACCGGACACAGCATATGGTTTTAAGAGTAGACTAGTGTGCCGCGGCACACGAGTTGACCATCATTAGCCTGAAATACTCTCACAACTTGAGGGAGCTCCTAACCTTCGATTTAAAGTGTCCGAAATTTTTTGTCAATTTAATTTTGATTTTTAAGAGAATCATAATTTAAATCTCATACAAATGTCAATCTTTAGAGAAGTTCAGCCCTCTCAAACCCTCCTAGTTCCACCCCTTAGACCTGGCGCTATTATGAAATCTAATCCAATCTCATACGTATGTGTTTGTCAAGATTATTAAAAACTAGAAAAAGCAATGATGAAAATAAAAATTATTTAATCTTAATTTAAAATTCATTAAGTCATTAGCGATCTTTAAATGTTCAGTTCTTAATATTTTTTATGACATGATCTTGATTAGCCGAAAAAGTTTATGCAGATCTAAAATTAATTTACATTAATTGATAGCAACTCTCGGACAGATGCTTATTGCTAAATTCCATCAAGTATCGTTCTTAAAATGTATATAAACATAGGAAGAAGAAAAGATCAAGTTGCATCATGAAGAAAAGATCTATTTAATTTCTATAAAAATCATTAACCTACTGACTGATGGAGTCATGTAAACAAGAAAGTTTCGAAGAATAAGATTTCATCAAATGAGATCATCATTAGAATAATAATGAATGCATTAAAGTGAAGAAATCTTTACATGTCGCTTGATCGCTGTGCATTTATTGCATATAATGTAAGTATCAGCAAGGGTCTATGGTGGAGTGGATGTCTATTTTGATTGAATGAATGAATAATATGTGGTGAGTTTTTGGAAGTTGTAAGGTTTGATAGAAAAATGCCTGAATATTATGTTGGCTTGATTTGTCTCTAGAAGCATCTGTACTGAAGATTAATTAAGACGATCTTCGGAAATCAGTTAAATGTTGTGACTTAGTCGATCAAATTTGAAATTAATTTAAATTTTTGAACTTTCTTTGAGTTATTCTTATCTTTGTAATCTTGACTCTGATATATTCTTAAAAATTACATCTCCAACAACTACTATAGACATCAGACAGTCTTATATACTAGCCCAAACACCAGAATAACAAGTCTAAATAATGTTTGCTTCGCTTTAATAGAGTTGCTATAGTCAACTATTTATCTACGTATGCTAATTCCATATTATAATTTTTTTTATGATCGAGGAATCAAATTGCGCTTTCTAAGCACATAAAACGAAACGTCTTGATCTGTTATGGCAAAGTAAAGAATATTTTAAATTGTTTACCATTTTTGGTGTGATTTTTTTGATTTTTTAAAAATTCTTTGAGAATTTTTCAAAATTAGAGAAAATATTTCTTTACAAATTTCAGCACTAACGAGCAAAATTCAGTCTCAAAAAAATATTTCATCCTCAAAATGAATCAAAAGAAATTTTTCCCCCATCAAATATAATTTTCTCAATTTTCTAAAAGATAATTTTTCTCGTGAAAATAATAAATTTTGTTTCTCAAAACTTCTTCACAGCTTGTTGCATATTTTTAATACACATCATAATACTTATGCATCGGAGGCAACTAAAAGAAAAGACGAAGAACTATCCACAAGAGTTTAAGCAGCTTTAGATGAAGATTTATCTTCATCATCAGCATCAGAATTTGTTTGCATTTAAAATTTCTGTCACTTTTTATTATTTTTTAATATGAGTCACTTTTTCACTTTTAGCTTCTTAATTTTTTGTCAACAGGCGATTTTATTTTAATGTTTTTTGTGAGATGGGGAAGATTTTCTTGGGAAATTTCTTGTGAATTATGATATTTTTAAAAGTTTTAATTAAGTTGCGAATTTTTTGAATTTTAAAAATTCTTTTAAATTAAAATTTTTAATAAATTGTAAATAAATTAACTTAGTATTGCCATAATATTACAAAATTTGAATAATTTTAAGTTTTCCAATTTTAATTTTTTTTAAAAAAGGCAAAAATTCAATTTTCTAAGTTTTCTAATTTTTTTTGTATGTTTAATAACATTAGGTTTTGTTTTTTTTTTTTTTATTTTTGTAGAGATTTAAAATTAAATTATTTTTGAATCCAAAACGCTTTAATTATAAAAGTGTTAAAATCTGATTTATAAATAGTAAAAATTTAAATTAAATAATTTTAATAGAATGTAAAACCAAAATTTCAAATTATTAAAATGTAAAACCAAAATTTCAAATTATTAAAATGTGAAATTATTGAAATTTCAAATTATTAAAAAGGAAAATTGTTGAAATTTCAAATTATTAAAAAGAGAAATTATTGAAATTTCAAATTATTAAAAATTGAAATTATAAAAGTTTAAAAGTATTGAAAAATGAAATTATTAATCTTTGAAATTATTATTCTTTTGAAAATTGAGTTTATTTTAAATTATTTTTTTTAAAAACTTTGGATTGCCAAAAAATGAAATTATTAATCTTTGAAATTATTATTCTTTTGAAAATTGAATTTATTTTAAATTAAATTTTTTAAAAACTTTGAATTGCCAAAAATTGAAAAAACATAAATTTTGTAGAGTTTTAAGTTTAAAAAGTTTTTAAATTTTCTTTTTATTTTTGTAGAGTTTTTTTAAACTTTTTCAAAAAGTAAAAATAGAAAAAACAATTCTTCTAGAGTTTTATCAGAAAATTCTTATCAAAAATTCCTTAGAAAGTGCGAGAATATTTAAAACCATAAAGATTACAGGTTGACAACACTTATCATTCTAAATTTCTAAAGCACTCATTTAAAGCCACAATCATCACTTTTTTTGAAATTTGATAAGCCTTATCGTTCGTCAAAATCTCTTTTTCGGCATATAATATAACAATAACGTCAATTCAATCTTAAGTTGTGATTTCTTTTAGTCCAATTTGATCGAATTTTAAGTTTTAATTTATTTTAATCCCTTAGCTGCTGTCCAGAAGACTGTTTTTCTCCATTCTTTTATCTCAATCACAGTCAGATCTATTCAAAAATAATCCACAAAAATCGTATTTATTTTACAGGAACCAGAAAAAAATTCTATTCACAAAATTCACAAATCACTTGAATTCATTCGAATTCCTTATATATTTCCATTTTAATCATTTGAACTTCTTCAATTATCAACTTCAGTAATTTGTCTCATATCAATTTGAATAATTTTTTTTTATACCCGTGATTATTTCAATTGATATTCACGCGATTTAAATATTTTGTTGAGTTTCTCGCCCGACAGCTCACTGAATTCTAATGATCTTTTGCAATTTTTATATAAATTTTAAAATTCCCTTCTCACCGTGAGTACACACAGAAAATTTATTTTTTTTTTTTTTCAAAAAAAGTGAGGGAAAAAAATTGAGAAAAATCTCACTTTACTCCCAAAAAAAAGTATATAAAGCTTCACTTCTCACTGCACTACTTAATCCAAAACTGAAAGGATCTATCCGGTACCGTACGACTATTTCCTATGTCTTGTCGCCACGAAATCTCGCGACTGACTGAACATCGAAGCGAATAAAATTTTGTAAAATAGAAAAAAAAGTGAACAACAAAAAATAAAATAAAATAAAGAAGAAGAAGAAGAGAAAAAAAATTCTACACAGCACAGCAAATGGAAAAGGCTGCTTTGAAGCAACACAGAAAAAAATTTATTTCTTTCTTTTCTCTGCTTACAGTCGTCGACTTGAGCATTGCTTCAAGCACTCACAATGTTTCTTCTTTCAGTTGCTCAGTTCTTATTCCTCAAACTTGACATACGAAAACATTGAAAGTAGAAAAACAATCGAACGATCGAGTTTTGTTTTTGCAGCATGCAGGCTTCTTTAGAATTTTTTTCATTTCTGTAATAATTCATTCATTTATAAGAATGCCCTAAACTTTAAGTAGATAAATAAAATATATGTCTGAGCTGATGACAGACGATGGAGATAGGTATTTTGTAAGTTAGAGATTTATCATTATTATTGCCGCAAAAAAAAAATGCCACAGCATGTAGGCAGATGTGTGATTATATAGAGCAACAGCTTATCGCTTAAAGTAGAGTAAAGTAAGAGTTTTGTGATCATCATCATAATATTGTGTAATATTGCGAATGCTGCGATAAAAGTGCTTGAGGCAAGTAAGAGAGTTATTTGAGTTGGTTGGTTTAGGCGCATTTAAATTATAGAAATTCTTTTATCAATTATTGGATTTAAATTAAAATTAAGAGATGAAAATAAATTATTTTAGACTCATTGGAATAGGGTGCAGTTTCTAGGGCTACAAGGAGTATGCAATTCTATGTACTACAATAGTGGTTATTAAATGAGATTGATCTAGTCCAACCAAATTTTTTTTTGGGCGACATGTCTTGATGGTTAGTCATGAACAAAACCGTATCACGACTAGCACCAGCTTACGGTTCGTGAGATTTTCTGAATTTAGTGTGTCGGGACACATGGTTTAAAATTCACTACCCTAACTTAACCACTGGGGCGTAGTAAGGGCTTTTGTTGCTTGGAACTTTTATATTTTTCATCTTTTTGGATGTGATCTTTGGTAATTTTTTTGTGGTAACCAGGACGATTCCGTCGATAGATTCCTTCCTTGTTATGCCTCTAGAACAGTGTTGTCGAAACTGTGTGCCGTGGCACACTGGTGTGCAAAAGGACATCCTTAGGAGTTCCGTGAAAAAATATCTAAAGTCAAAGTGTGCAGTGGCTGAAAAAAGTTTGTACAACACTGCTCTAGAAACATCAACCATTAAATTCGCTTAGAATAGTTTTATTTCAGTCAGTTTTCATGAACTTTAAAAGTCTCATTTTTCAAACATGAATAAAAATTTCAACAGAAACGTAAACGAAATTTCCATTAATTCAATTCAACATTGTACATAGCTATGCAAAGGTGGGTCCATTGAACTTGAAAAATGAACCTGTAGGATGAAAAATTGAAAACAATAAACTCATATCTCTATATGAAGGATTTCATCATCAATTTTTAGTGGTTGCAAACTTGAATTTTTTTTCGAATTTTCCTATTAATAACATCAATTATTATTTTTCATCTAGGGGTTATTGGAGGATGCACAATGCATACATAAAGTGTGAAAAATAGTTTGGAATGTTGATGAATACGCTAATCGGAAATGGATAGAGTTGAGCTAATCGATGTTATTCAATTCGAATGAGGAAGCCTATTTACAGACAAAAATGTTGACGCCCCCCCCCCCCCCCCCTATCTACGGATTCAGAGTTTTTGGAAGAAAAATGTCTGTCTAAGCGAAAAATGCCAAGGCAGAGCCAGAAACCTTTCCATAGTCACCCATTCATCAACTCAGATTTGCTCGAAAACTCCATAATCATAAACCACCAACAACATGCTACAAAAATCAACAATGAGTAATCTTTGTTAAAATATGCTTATCTTTTCTATTTGTCGCTTAATTGAATCATTATCTTCTTAGGTATATCTATTAAAAAAACTTTATCATTAATTAAACTTAACGAGCATCATGAAAATTATTTTTGTTCTCATACACACGAAAAAAAAAAATAAGAAGCTAAGAAGAAAATCTCATAAAATGCAAATAATTTTATCTGTTTATAAAAATTTAAATATTTTAAAATTGCGTAACCTGAAGCGATAATTAATTAATTTATCTATCAGTCGTCTCATGAAAAAAAACTGCAATTTCTTCATAAATGAAAATATTTGTACATTTGACAGAAAGTCGCATTCAGCATGGCAACAGAGATATAAACACAGTAATCACAATTTAATTACAATAATGATGATGAAATTGACTTCAAGTGGATTTAAAAGACTAAACAATTTATAAAAAAAAAGATTCTTTCATTTCATTTTATGAATAATAAAATAAAGCAAAGTATAATGTGCATTTATCGAGGCAAAACAACACTTTCAGAGCACATCTGATTTAATTGAGTATCATGACCGACATATGTAAACAGTAGACAATTTCACAGAAGCAATAGAGGGGGTCTTGTGGGGTTAGGTCACATAAGAGTGCTGATTTTTGGACCTCAAAGTTTGTTTCAATGGAATTTTTATATTAAATTGAAATACTTTTGCAAGAAGCCTACTCATAGCTACCCAACACCCCAAACAACCCCATCTCATAATTCTCAAACAATATGTAAGTTTTATTACAGAATAATGATTGACTCGAGTGCTGTAATGAATATTGGGCGACTCTAAAAAGCCAATAAAAATTCAATTGAGTCAATTGATCGCTTTTGAAGTCTCTCATGGCTATTTCTAGTGTGACAGATGATATATTTTTAAAGAATCTTAATTTCCTAGTCATAAATTATGAGAAGAAAAGTCAGTGAAATAAACTAATTTTTTATAGCTGACAAACAACTGAATCGTAAAGAAATTGCGTAAGATTTCAAAGATCTTACAGAACCGACTGATTGACGATATTGAGGAAATTCTGTAATAATTGATGTTGTTTGTTTTGAAAAGTTTCGATCATTAGTTTTTATGTATGTAAATTGAGATTTAGATTGAGTTTGATAACAAAATAATTAATTCTGCTTTATTTGGCTTTTACAGACTTCAATAAACTATTTTCATGATAGTCAAAACAATCTAGAGGTTCGGACTTTTTGCTTGTCTTATCCTAGCCAAATCCATGTAGTTATTCATATCTTCAAATAGTTTATTATCATTTTTAACCAAGCATAATCTTGAATATTCAATTGTGTGCAAATAAAGGCAAACCTAAGCAGTTCATTCAACCAAAAGAGTCAATGAGACTAGCTTTAGTTCAAACAAATATGACTCTAATTTTACCAGGTGTGATTGATCCCGGAATCAAACTTCTTCCAGAATCTAAAGCACTCAAACCCAACAAAAAATTGTAATCTTAATTTTAAAAACTATTTTCCCATCCAAACAGCAACATATGTACACGTAAAGCACTTATCTCATCTTCATAAATAACTCATTTAATATTATTCGTATTTTAATATTTTTTTCCTCACACGTAACTAACATCAGATAACTAAGCATTAAGCTCACAACTCAAAAAAAAAGCTAAGAGGGCGTAAATAAGACGTACAGAAGAAAAGTCAATATGCATTTGAATGTCACCTTATGTTTTACGTATAGACACTTGACTATTTTGTAAATAGCTACAAGAAGATAATGTGATTATTTGCACATCTTTGTGGATATAATAATGAAATTGTCAAAGCATCGACGACATGCCAGAACTATTCGTGAATGAATTGAATGAAAGAAAATAAAATAGTATGTTGACATCAAGCTGAAAGAATCTTGCTGTTGCTCATTAAAATGAAATAAGAATACGAGAAGAAAATGAAATAAACAGAAGTTGGAATGCAACAGGAGATAAGATAACATGCGCATGTTAAATATTTGAATCATATGAAGAAGATTAGCATGTGGAGAGTAGAGTGCTGACTTCATACTTTTTATCGGCATCAGGGGTGGAGCAAGTGGATTTTTGAGGTTTAGAAAGAAGATCAGACCTTATGATGAAGTCTAGGGGCTCGGTTCTTAGGCTAAGTTCAGGACCCTACCTCAATACTTACTTAAATTCAATAATATTGTCTGCATATCTCTGATTCGAGACTAGCTACCCCGGGTAGCCCTAAAAATCTGTGCTAGATTATTTTTCTAGTAAATATTCAATGTTGGATCTTGATGGCCCTCTGTAGACTCTATTGGATTTTTTAAAACCCCTTGTCCAACCCCAGACTCCATTCAAGCTCTACTTAACTTCAAATATTTTTGTGATCTCAATAAAAACTAATTACAGTAATTTTAATTTAGAATAATATTCATTGTCACTTAATAGCTTATGTACGAGACATAGTAATAGTAATGAATGAATCAGTTGAGATAAGATTAAGTGCAAAAAAAAATAATGGGAAATATGAAAGGAATCTGTCACATTTCCTAATTATTATTGCACTTAAACATTTAGTAATTGTAAACTAGTCTGAAGGTTTTTTCGCGACACAAAGTAGCAAATAAAAAAAGTTTCCAGAAAAACTTTTCTTTTCAATTTCCTCTTCCACACGTTTGCATTTCCGCTTCTCAATCGACATATAACATAATATTGAATATATCACATCATAAATCACATTATGCAAATTATATACTGCCATTATAAAATTGATATGTAAATGCAACCGTATTATGTCGAGTTAGATACATTCATTCATAAAAAAAAAAATCCGTAAAATCAGTCGCTTGTATGCACGTGACATGTCATTACGAGTGTAAAAATGAAAATTGTTTTTCCTGAACATGAGGTCGGTGTTGCTGCTATTGATTTTTATTCATGAAGGGGAACATTTCAATGCTACTGGGAGGAGATTTATTTTAAATAAATGAATAATGGGACATTAAAGTTAAATAAAAAACAATAGCGTAAAAAATAGCAATTAAGTTGAGATTGAAGTGATAGTTTCAGGGAGATAAGAGTGTAGGAGTATTTTAAGGGGGTTCTCTTTTAAATGATGTTTTTTGAAAATCTTCATTGATCTGCAATGATCCACTAAAACACTCAACATTCGGTGTCCAAAGAAGAGATTTCAATTAATTCTTGTATCTTTCATATTTTTGATAAAGTCTCTGTATTAACCATGCCTCAGTGTTGAAATACTAATCCATATCTACTGTTGACCTAGTCTTTTAAACTTATGATCTAGTCTTGACAGGAACGTAACCAGGGGGGGGGGGGTATTTGGGGGACAAATCATCCGAAGTTTACAGAAATTTCTTCAAGCTAGGACTTTTTAATGAAAAAATCATAAAAATCCTCCCCTTCCCTCTCTTAACTCTCTACGCCCCTGAGTCTTGACCTTGTTCTAACCTGGGATTGAACTAGTTCGTATCTTTTTCTAACCTAGTCATAAGGACTAGTCCTCCTGACCTAGTCTTTATGTCCTACTGATCTAGTCCCGACCTGTATAGTCTATATTCACTCTTAATCTAGTCTCGATCTAGATCTGATCTATGATTAATCTAGTCCTTTTCTCCTCGTGACAAAGTTTTGACCTAGTCTCGATCTAGTTTTGACCTAGCACTTACTTCCTCCTCAGCTTGTCTTGAACCACTTTTGACCTGGTTTTGAGTAAGTTCAACTGGTCTGAGCAAACCTCAAGATTAACTTAATTTAAACGATTTAAACCTTATCTCAATCCATTAGATGTCCTTGATTCAGACTAGCTTTACTCCTATCACTCCCAAAAATTATTTAAAATCAGGAAACCCAAATCAAAACATCGAATGTAAGTACAGAAAACATAATAAACCTAATGTATCAACAAATTAACTTAAGTAAATTATTATTCACAATGCAATTCAGATTGTTTATTATTCCTACAAATTAAATCATGTAAGTGCACATCTTCTCTTCATTCCAGAGCACAACTCATCCAACAGATACTTTCTCATTCCTACTAGAAATTCAGATTGATTTCATACTAAAGATAAGTTAGCTACATGACTGAGATTTATATTCAATTACTTCTTGCACTTCACTTGATTCTCTTCAAACGGCAGCTTCCGACAACTTAGATAAGTTTGATCTTAATACTTTTCTTCTTTTTGCGCTTGCAATTCATCGTTGACTTTCAAGAATTTCTTTCATAATTAGTTAAACAAATTTCCGCGATTAGCTCTAATCTTTTAATTGAAAATTTAATTTAATTTGTAGCTTGCTGAACTTTTGTGCTGTAACTTGTATTGAGTGAAATGAATTAAACAAGGAGGAAGAAGAAAAAAAAGCAATTATAGTTTTCTGCTCTTTTTCCACTCACACAAATCATAGTTATTCTATTTGCTCAAGTAGTAGCACAAAGAGGCGGCAGTAGTGAAATGGCTCGCAATTCATTTCATTTCAGATTCTTTTATGTGCTATGAAAAAAAAATGTAAATAAATTCAGCCATGAATGGGTTAATAAAGCCAAAGTGGAATGAATGGAGAAATAGAAAGAATTTCCTAGGAAATGTTATAGAAATCGACAAAAATGCTTGCACTAGTCATGTGTTATTCTATGAAGAGCGGTTGTTTCATATTTAGAGTAAATTGTTGCAATTTAGACCAGTAGTGTCCAACCTTTTTTGTGCCACGGCACACAAGGTGCTACGTTATGACTAATACCGCACACAACATACGGTTCGTGGGTTATTCCAAATTTGTACACGACACACTATTGTGCCACGGATCACGGGTTGGCCATCACTGGATTAGAGCTTAGGAAAAATAGCACGATGATAAATTCTCATCTTTGGTAGGAGATAAATGAGAATAAAGCTACGAAATCTTTTTCCAACATGTTGTTATCCCCTTGGTTCAAATTAAGACATAAATCATTTGTAGATCAGCCAAAAAGTCCAGCTTCAAAATAACTCCTATCCAAAAGACTAGCCAGAACTCAAAAAACGCAAGCAACTCAATAAAGAAATTCAAAAAAATACCTGTTCAACACCCAAAACAATCCTCTGGCTGTTTACTTGCCCTTTCTTATGTGTAGCTCAAAAATCGGAAATATTTTATAGATTTTTAACTTTATTAAGCTTATTTTTTATATAATTCATTAAAATAGCAAAGCAGAGCATAGAAATTCACAAAAACAATCCTATCCAACAACCTCAGAAAGTTCCTTACAAACATTTCATTCAAAAATGACACCAGCATCCTTAGGTATTGTTATCTTCTCAGTAGATCGGAAGTAACGACTGCAAAAATTCATAATTTCAAATTTTCTATCAATCTTGCCTCAAAATGAAACTATTTCCTTACCCCTGACGAATATTAGAGTTATCAGACACAACACTAGCGTAATAATTTTTCTTCAATGGAACAAAATGATCACTGACGGCAAAATCTTGATCTTCTGTACCGAAATTAAGAGCAACAAATAATTGTGAAGTTTTAGTTTCACGCTTAATGATCAACAGATTGTTGTCAGCAACTGTGACAGTTGATCCATCTTGTAAGACTTTCCTGTTCTTCCTCATACGAACGAGCTTCCTAAAAACATTTAAATGACTTCCTGTCTTATATCTCTCGTTCCTAACATTAACGCCTGTTTGGTAGTTTGGATTAACAGGAAGCCAAGTTTTACGTGATGTTGAGAATCCAGCCATAGATGAGTTATCCCATTGCATTGGTGTTCGACATGGATCACGATCAACTTCCCAATAACTATCAGGACCTGCTAAAATTGCTTGCGGATCAACAGTTTCATTATAAGGAATCCATAGATCAGTCATAACGATTTCTTCTCCATAATATGTTACAGCAATTCCAGGCAACATCTGAACCAACATGTTAATAGCATCACCACGATTAAGTCCGAATCTATTAACCACACGATGATGATCATGATTTCCAACAACCCAATTGGGAACAAACTCAGCACCTTTTGGCATATTATTGAGCCAATTATCAATGTGTGTCTTATAATCAGCTGGTGTGCTGTTTGCATTAACACCATCCATTATTTCAAAATTAAAAGGAATTTGACTTCCAACACGTCCGTAAGAGTTACCATAATATTCAAGTATTCTATTCAGTGGTCCATAAGCTTCTGTCATTATAATTCTTTGATCACCGCCATGCTGTTTTGTATAATCTGCTAATAAGTCATGCCAATCATAAATAAGATTGTAAGTTTCAGGTAAATCCCTTGTGTAGTTCTGGAAAAGGTAGCATGTTGAGTTCGTATCACTACATTCTCCACTTAGTGCTTCATCAGGATAGGTTCCATCTGAGAATTGAGTTTCAAAAATATGAGGAACTGCATCAATACGAACGCCTCCAATTCCTCTGTCAAGCCAGAACAGTAAAACATTTTTCATTTCATTGATAACATTTTGACTTCCTGTAAATTAAGATTTTAATTTACCAAAAACTCAAATTCTCAAAAAAATAATATTTTTTACGGAAGTTCAAGTCAGGTTGACTAATCAAGAACTGATGCAGATAATATTCCTGTCGTTTCTCATTCCATTCCCATATCGAATTACCAAAGATACTATTCCAATTATTTGGAGGTTCTCTTTCTCCAGTTTCGCTATTGATTTTAGCAGGTGCCCAGACATAGAAGTCCTTGTAGTATGGATCATTAGCTTCTGATAGTAAGAACCATGGATGCTGATCTGATGTGTGATTTGGAACAAAATCAAGAATGAGCTTGATGCCCAAACGTTTGCAGACTTTAATTAAATTATCAACATCAGCTAGAGTTCCGTATTCCCAGTGAATGTCTGTGTAGTTGCTAATGTCATAGCCGAAATCTACCATAGGTGATTTAAATATCGGAGACAACCAAACACCATCCATTCCAATTTCCTTCAAATAAGGCATCTTTGAAGCGATTCCTTTGATATCACCGATCCCGTCTCTAGAATTTTGATTGCACAAAACTTAAAATCTTTTTAATCTTGACTTGAAGCTTCAGACATTTTAATTCGAAATTAAAGCAAATGTCCAAAACTTATTAAAACCACAAACCCATCAGAATCCTTAAAGCTTCTCGGATAAATTTGATAAAAGTTTCCTCTTTCCCACCAATCTTTTTTAGCTGCTTGAGCAATTATTGAAGCCGCAATGATTATGAAAATTCCTACAAAGATTTTCATTTTCTTGTTTTTCACCACAAAAAAATTCACTAGTTATTATTGTTATTGATGTTGATAGGATTTAAGTTTAGACTGATAACTGATAACAAGCTGAAGAATGATGAAGCTTTTTATAGTGAAAATTGCATGGATGTTACACAATCATCTAGATTCAAACTGAGTCAATAAGCAGCTTTGATGAATGATAAAATTATAAACATAATTGTATGAAAAACTGAAGCCAACTGTCATGACCTTGGAAATGCTTCCTATTGAAAAACAGCAAATATTCACAATGAGTTTAATATTGCGCAATTTTTTTGAGCTATTTTCTGTTTTCGTGTCACGATCGACTTGTCAAACATCAAAAGAGACTATAATCTTAAAGGAAAGATGTCAGACATAACATAGCTAAATGCAGCAAGTTTTTCATCGAGTTTTAAACCCTCAAACCTTAAATTTATCTTTGTTTCTTAATAAAATAGTAATTAGTAATTAAGAATTATACAAAGCATCTTCAAAAATTATAATTAGGAGACTTGTCAGACATTTAGCAGCTTATAAGTCTAAGTTGGAGACCAAAAACATGTCCATGCCAATGATAATGTCTGCAGCTAGACAATATTTTAAGGTTAATCATCACAAATAGCCCAGTTACAATCTAAATCAAGAGCGTCCAACCTTTTTGGCTGTAATCCAAACTTGGTTGTGACCAAATTCGCTTATAGTGTGCTGCGTCACAAGGGTTAGCCATTACTGGTCTTAATAGGTGATAAAACCTGCTTCAAACCATCAAATATAAACCATAGCCCCAAAATAATCAAAACCATCAAAGCCAAGAACGCAACCATAGATCAAGAGTCAAAAAAATTAAATATTTCAACAATAACAGCTTTAAGTACACATAAATCATAAAGCATGCAAAAAAAAGAGCAATGAGATGAAAAACTTTTAATGAATATTTTTCAAATGAAGTAGATTAAATTTCGCCTCCCACTTTTCATTATTCTCATCTCCATCATCATAATATAGAGAAATTTATCATAAACAAATGAAGCAAACGAAATGTGTTTGCAGCTAAAGACGACTATGTATAATAAATCTAAAGCCTTTTTTTTGTCACTTGGTCACTATTCTATAGCTGCATATATGTTGTAGTTTTAGTGTATTTAAGATCATTCATTTGGGGTGGTGGACGTTTGTAAATGACGTCAGCATCAGAATACTTCCTATTTGTATTTTTAAGGCAGAGGGAAATTAGGGACATGAGCTTTATATAGGTCTATGGTCGAATGGGGGACAACAACTTAATGGGGAATTCGATTGAATTTTTTTTTTAAATTTTTTTCAACTTGCTGTTTTCCCCTTGCAACTAACCAAACAACATTGCCTCAAGACCCCCTCCCCTACCCCAAATGTTTGACATCATTAACAAACGACCCTTTATTTATCCCGAACAGCACAAGTGAGTTAATGGAATAGAAATTTGGCACCAAGCCGGCATCCCTCTAACATGGTGCTAGCTTAAATTTAAATCCAGCACCATGCTAGAGTCATACCGGCTTGGTGCCGAATTTCTGATTGATTAACCTTGTGCCATTCGAGTATACTAAATGTGAACAAATACATCATGTGAATGTTTATGATGATGTGCCCTAAATGCATTCCCAGTGAAAATTAAATGAAAAATATAAAAGAGAGCAGGAGGTGGCAAAAAAAACTTTGCAGTTAAATTTCCCACAGAAAATTAATTTTTTTTGTGTGCTGTTTGCATTTCCACATATTTTCCATATTTCTCAGTCAGATTGCAGTGAATAAATAATAAAGAGAAATTCATGAAAATAAAAGGAAGGCAAAAGAGGGTCAAGTTTAAATTTAAATTAATTTAAATGCTCTCCATTCATGTTCATCATACATACGCTCATACTAAGTCGTGTTAGGAAAATTAAAGCGAGGGAAAAAAACATCGTCGACAGGGAAAATTGAGACAAAGCTACATGCGATGAGAAAATAACGTGGCTTGTTGTTGTTGTAGTCACGATTTTAATGGTAGGAGATCAAATTGCAATGTCTGTCGGGGGCGAAAAAAAAAGCAGAAGTAAAGAGGAAAAAAATATATTTTTCCATGCTATGCTAAAAGGATTGTGATATGCTTTATTGATTTCATTGTGAAGATAAACATAGAAAATATTGAAAAATAAAGAGAATCGGATATAAAGGGTAAATAGATTAAGGATGTAAATTGAAGGAAAAGTAGAAAGTGAGAGATTGATAAATAAATTTGATTTGATATTAAGGATAATGTGTATCTGGAGATTTTGTAAGAATAAGGAAGATTGCGAAGAATATTCTTGGGTTAGGCAATGATACTAAGTTTCAGGTTGACTGTTCTGTGTAAATTGTGCTTTAGAATATTCTTGCAAATCAAACCATTACTACAGATTATTAAATTGTACATATTGACAACCAACAGATAAGAAATATTAAGGATAGTTGCTTATTAGGATAAACCAGCATTTTTTTTAAGTATTTCGTATATTAACAATCATTTTATCATATTCAGCCACAGTGCTACAGTAAAAGTCTATTCAAGAACGACACCAGCATCTTTAGGAACTTTAACCTTGTCAGTAGATCGGAAGAAGCGACTGCAAAAATACAAATAATTCAAAACTCCTTCAAACCTCTCAAAAACTAGTAATTTTCTCACCCCTGACGAATATTAGAGTTATCAGAAACAACACTTGCTGTATACAGCTTTTTCAATGGAACAAAATAGTCGTTGACAACAAAGTCTTGATCTTGTTTGCCGAAATTAAGAGCTACAAATAATTGTGTATTATCAATTTCACGTTTGATGATCAAAAGATTGTTGTCAGCAATAGTGACAGTTGAACCATCTTGTAAGACTTTCCTGTTCTTCCTCATACGAACAAGCTTCTTGAAAACATTCAAATGACTTCCAAGTTTATTTCTTTCATCCTTAACATTAACGCCTTGTAGATAATTTGGATTAACTGGAAGCCATGTCTTTTTTGATGTTGAGAATCCAGCCATGGCTGTTTTATCCCATTGCATTGGAGTACGAGCTGGATCACGATCAACAGCCCAGTAGTTGTCAGGTCCCATGTTGATTGCCAATTGATCTACAGTGTCATTAAATGATATCCATAAATCATCCATCACAATTTCATCTCCATAATATGTTACAGCAATTCCTGGCAACATCTGAACCATCATATTGATGGCATCACCACGATTGATTCCAAATCTATTAACAACGCGATGCTGATCGTGATTACCAACAACCCAGTTAGGAACGAATTCAGAACTCTTAGGCATATTATTAATCCAAGCATCAATTTGTGTCTTATAATCAGCTGGGGTGCTGTTCACATTGATATAGTTAATCATCTCAAAATTAAATGGAACCTGACTACCAACACGACCAAATGGATTGCCATAAAAGTCAAGAGTCTTTTCCAGAGTTGTGTAAGCTTCTGTCATTATAATTCTTGTATCACCGCCATGTTCCTTTGTATAACTCACAAATAAATCATGCCAATCATAGACAAGATTGTAAGTCTCTACCAAGTCCTTAGTATGGATGTGGTTATGGTAGCAGGTACCCTCAACATCGGTACACAATCCACTCACTGGTTCATCGGGGAAAGTTCCATTTTCGTATTGTGTCTCAAATATGTAAGGTATGGCATCAACTCTAACGCCGTCGATTCCTCTATCAAGCCAGAATAGCAAGACATTCTTCATTTCCTTGACAACATTTGGATTTCCTGTAAATTAAATTTTTGACAATAATCTAAGCCTGAAAATTGAATAAACTGATTTACTGTAGTTCAAATCAGGCTGCTCAATAAGACACTGATGAAGATAATATTCCTGTCTCTTTTCACTCCATTGCCATGCTGTAAATCTAAACAAACTGTTCCAATTGCTTGGTGGTTCTCTTTCTCCTGTTTCATTGTTAATTTTGCCTGGAGACCAGACATAGAAGTCTTTGTAGTATGGATCATTAGCTTCTGACTTTAAAAACCATGGATGTTGATTTGATGTGTGATTTGGAACAAAATCGAGAATGAGCTTGATGCCCAAACGTTTGCAAACTTTAATTAAATTATCAACATCAGCTAGAGTTCCATATTCCCAGTGAATGTCTGTGTAGTTGCTAATGTCATAGCCGAAATCGATCATAGGTGATTTAAATATCGGAGACAACCAAACACCATCCATTCCAAGTTCCTTCAAATAGGGCATCATGGAAGCGATTCCTTTGATATCACCGATCCCGTCTCTAGAATTTTGATTGCACAAAACTTAAAATCTTTTTAATCTTGACTTGAAGCTTCAGACATTTTAATTCGAAATTAAAGCAAATGTCCAAAACTTATTAAAACCACAAACCCATCAGAATCCTTAAAGCTTCTCGGATAAATTTGATAAAAGTTTCCTCTTTCCCACCAATCTTTTTTAGCTGCTTGAGCAACTATTGAAGCCGCAATGATTATGAAAATTCCTACAAAGATTTTCATTTTCTTGTTTTTCACCACAAAAAAATTCACTAGTTATTATTGTTATTGATGTTGATAGGATTTAAGTTTAGACTGATAACTGATAACAAGCTGAAGAATGATGAAGCTTTTTATAGGAAACAGCAGAAATGGAAATTATTTTTCAATCTGCCGACTTCCAACTGAATAAACAAACAAAATCAATGTCGATTGAGTGAAGGAAATGAAGCAGTTGTAAACAACTTAGTAATCCTAAAGTTTCTGGTCCACCACTGTCATAAGAGAATATAGTTTTATTTATACAGATGATGATGACTAGAATGTTATCCTATGTTGCACGTGCTTCATAACATTTTCAATGTCACAATATCAAATCTTCCAGATGACAATTTTCATAGTTTATAGAAATATCCAGAAAAATAAACAATCCTCAATTAAAACCACAACAGCCTTCTCAAAATTTTTATAGAAACAAATCAATAAAGTCCAATAAAAAATCTATCAATCATATTTTATAAACTGTTAAAAAAATAGCTATTAAACGATTTACTGACTATATGTCACTTATTTTGGACACTTGTCGCCAATATATTCTCTACACAAAACGTTCAAAGCAATAAAAAAAACTATTTTTGTGATAAACGAAGAGATGCTAGCATATGACACTTTTGGCTCATCAACATCAATTAATTATTGATGATCATTTCTAGATTCACATGTTACAAATAAATAAATAAATTAATTGATTGTGAAAAATGTTTTTTTTTGTGAGACTTACATCATCGCTCAATGAGTTTGTTAAAATGACATCATGTCGATGAATTGCTTTAGTGAGCTTTACATTTATGCAAGGGTTCGGAACTGATCAGTTCCGCACTCTTGGATTTATGGGAAAAGGTTCTTGTTTCAATTCAGAGCCTTAGCTCTGAGCCTGGTTTTATGGCACTGAACCTCGAGCACACAGCCTTAGTCTTATATCCCATATTGGAGTACATCCTGAGAACATCGAAATCAATTTCTTTCCTAGGTTGTATTTAAGAAACCTGAAGTTTATTCGAAAAAAATGTCGGGCTCCATTCTTAAAATTCCATTGCTTATTTGACTGATCAAGTCAACAAGTCTGTTGGTTGTATCGTAAAAGACGCTTGGATTCTTTCTATCTCAGACTGACAGAAGGTTCCGAACTATAGAGTTGTCTTTAGACGATCTTTAAGTGCAACAATGGGCTCACGTTAGCACCAGCCAAAGCAGTAAGTAAGGAGAAGTCAAGTGGAGTCATAATATATAAGCGAATCTACCTATTATGAGAGTAAGGCCTTTATGATTAAGTGGTAAAGCATTTTATAAGGAAATGGGTTTGATTCTCAAAAGCTCAAAACTCAATAAAGGGTGCGAAACCGATCAAAATAATCAAAAATGAACAAAGTTGATCAAAATCTAAACTATCAGTTCCGCACCTTTGGTCTTAAGCTTGTACAACATCTGGTGATGGAACCAGTCGACTTAACGAATTTTCGCAGGGTCCAGCACTCATCATCATCAGTGCTCGAAGTCGATAGGGTTCGAGTCAACTCCGAGTCTATTTCGAGCTCTGATCATCATTGCATCATCGCCTTTAAATTCCAATGATGCAGTCAAGCATTTTCATTATTGATATTTTTAACTGATGACCTCAAAATTTCGTCTGTGCACAAAACTAACAATAATTACTACTTGAAGTTTCTTTCATATTAATTTTTTTCTGCATGTTTTTGCAATAAAAAAATTAATTTTACGACCACAGAAGTAAAAGCGGTGAAAAGAAGAAGCGAAAAAATATTTATTTTGTTGCCTTTTAAAGGAAAAAAAGGAGAATCGCTGGGGACGCATTTAATTTATTCATAAATTTTTATTGTTTCAAGTTTCTCTCTGTTGAACTTTCATTCGACTACTCAGCAATTTGCGATTATTTTTTTCCTTTTCCTTCTTTAATTGCTTTTCTGTGCCATTATGTTCTTGTCACAAGAGCTTTACTTTCTTGATAACAGTAAGGGAATGAGGATTATACAATGTATAAACATAGTCATACATACAAATCATAAGTGGAATCTTCATCCATACCTTTCTTACATTATTTTTTAATAAAGACATGATGTAACAGTAATGGAATTTATCATCTACTTGAATGGCAGCAAGAAATCATTTTTTTTTTCTCTAATCGACAAGAGATTCTTGAATAGCAAAAAAAAAGGTGCTGCGCCTTGTTTTATGTAACATCCACTCAAGGCAATTAATGTAACTTTTTTTTCTTATTTATCGCATTTTTTTAACACTTGGTGACTCGTATGAATATGTATGACGAGTTTGCTTCATGCTTACATGCTGGAATGAATGTTAATTGTTTGAGCGATGAGGATGTGATCAAGTTTGCTTACGAGAGATTTTTTTTTCAAGGGCTGAGACTAGGGTGGGGATTTTTTCTAAAATGTTTTGACTTAACCTTCATTATTTGCTGTTTATTGGACTATGCTCATCAAAAATGCATGAACTGACTGTCTACATGCGAGAAGATATCAGATCATATAAAAGGATAAGCATGTAAATCAGGTTGGCCCCTTACAGGAGTGTAGCCAGAAATTTGAAGAGGAAGGGGGGGGGGGGGGTCAAAAAAAATATATGGAAAATTCAAAGGGAAGGGAGGATTTTTATGATTTTTTTATAAAACTCCTAGCAAACTGAAGAAATTTCTGTTAACTTCGGGGGATTTGAACACCAAATCAACCCCCCCCCCCTTCCCTGTTACGCACCTGGCCCCTATTACAGCTTTATCGCCTAAATCCATCCCAATCTCGCTCATCTGTAAAACATAAACTTCAAAGCCAATTCAGAAAAGTTCCTATCCCTTTAGCAAAATCGCACTTCAATCTCTCAAATTACATCAGAACGAGAACATTCCAAGAGTTCTATCGAATCCATTCCAACTTTATATCCTCTTCATCTGATACAGATTTTTTCCCTATTTTACTAAAGTTTTTTTCACATCCAACTTGAAACTGCTATCATATTTAGAATGAACAATGAAATGTTGATCCACATTCAATAAACATGACTTTTATAGAAAACAGAAGTTTGAGATATAGAAAGGATAAGAGGACACTTGACACTTTTGTGAGAGTTGTTTTTATATAGAAAGTGATGTTTTGTGTTTTGGTGATCATTTTACAGAAGGAAAGGACTGCGATGGATGAATCTATGCTATGGTTGGATAGATTCGAGGTTTAAAGGATTGAAATTCTGAATCTGCTGGCATATAAAGCTATATTGACAATATTACATAAGAAAACTATCACTTTCAAATCTCTATAAATTACACTTGTTGTCTAAGACAATTTATCTTTAAAACAGCAAAGAAAAATATTATTTTATTGAAATTTATCGCCTTTATGTGCCATTTTCATTGTTCCTCATTTTTATTTGATGTTATCTATCATGACAGATGGTTTTCACTTTCATTCTTCTTTTGCATATCAATTCATGTTGATTGTATCATGAACCAATTATTAATTAAAATTGATAGACATTTCAATTAATAAAACTGCAAATAAACAATGTAAAGGCAATTTTGAATCTTAACGATTCATCAACAGTTATTTAAAGAGGTTAAGAGAATCAAAAGAATGTCATTTGTTCAGTTAATCAAGAAGTTGAGTTAATATTGTTGAAGTCTTTAATTGAAATTTGCTACAAAATATGAATAAAAAGCAGATTTTTCAATTGGACTTCTTTAATGCTTTGTTTGAAAATGTGAATGAACTTTTATAGAATTTTGGAATTTAAACTATCGGCCAAGTTGGATTTTGTCAAGTTTTTTGGTATTAGAGCCTGTCCTGGATACCACAAGTCAGTTAATCGATCAAAAATCCAACTCTTAACCGACGTGACCTTAGCATGGCACTGGATTCGATTTACATTCGGCCAAACGCCAGAATCATGCCAGCTTGAATTCGGATTTCTGATCCACTAACGTCTTTTGCTATTCAATTGTGCTTTGAACTTTAAAACCCAAAACTTATAGTGAATAACATAAAGTGAATATTTTGAGTGTCGACTTGCTTTAAACCTAGTTCCTGTCCATTTCAAGTGTTAGATGAAGGTTGTTACTGAACCTTCAGATTAGATTCCCTTAAAAAATATCAACAGTACTACTTAGGTGGAATTTAAAGCTATCAATTCACAGTCCTTCAAATTCAAAAATGCCCATCTCTAACCCTGCAAATGTAACTCCATCGTCGAATTAAAAAATCTTTTAATTATTATTTCACACGATATTTAACTCAAAAGCTTAAAGACTAATTTTTAAAAAAGTCCGACTTCCTACAGCCATTCATATATCCTTCATTGTTCTAATTTTATTCTGTTCTCCTCATTTTTATATTATGTTCAAAAATAAACTGTGAAAATCACACAATGCTCTTTTTCTCATCCACTTTTCACTCCTAAAAGAAAATTTCAGTCATAATAACATAGTAAGGCATAAAAGGCTGATTTGCGAAAGAGAATAATAAATTTAATTGGAATGAAGAAAGAAAACTTTTTTTTATTAATTTCCACAAAAGCGATTCAAGAATGAAAATAAAGCATGAATATGATTCAGCAACAATAAAATAAAATAAAAAAAACTTTTCGATCGATCACAGGAAATTTGGCAATATTAATCATAATAAAAGAAAAAAATTAAAGAAGCTAGTCAGTCGTCTATGCATCGATTGACAATGGAATACAATGAGTGACATAATTTAATAATAAAAAAGTGATTAAATCGATAAGAAAGAGTTCCCCTCGCAACAACTAGTTGTAAATTGGAGCTTTCTGAGACTATTACTCTGTGTTATTTATGGCTTGTTTATTAGAAAAATTTATGTAGAAAGTTGGCAGTCTGGAATGCGAGTCTAATGAATTTTTATTAAAATTGATATTTAACTGCTGAGTTTTAGTTTATAGCTTTTGTTTTCTTACTCAAACTGCATTGCTTAGAGTCATTTGTTTATAAATTTCTAGAAAAACTTTTAAATTGTCGTTTAAAAATGACTAAGAAAGTAGTTTCTTGAATTTTGTGATTAATTACTTGAAGAGTCATTCATGAATATAGTCATCGGTGAGTTAATATGAGTTTGAAATCAATTTAAAATTTTGAGGTTTTTTGAGTTTATTAATCGAGAACCAAGATTCAAGATTCAAGATTCAAGATTCAAGATTCAAGATTCAAGATTCAAGATTCAAGAAAACCAAGAACCAAGAACCAAATACCAAATACCAAGAACCAAGATTCAAGAAAATCAAGAACCAAATATCAAGAACCAAGAATCGAAAACCAAGAACCAAGAATCTAAAACCAAGAATCAAGAACCAAGAGCCAAGATTCAAGAACCAAGATTTAAGAAAACCAAGAATCAAGAAAACAAGAACCAAGATTCAAGAAAACCAAGAACTAAGAACCAAGATTCAAGAAAACCAAGAACCAAGAAACCAAGTACCAAGAACCAAGAGCCAAAATTCAAGGGAGTCAAGAATCAAGAACCAAGGACCAAGATTTAAGAAAACCAAGAACCAAGAACCAAAAACCAAAAACCATGAACCAAGAACTAAGAAACCAAGAACCAAGAAACAAAATTCAAGGAAACCAAGAAAACCAAGAACCAAGAACCAAGAACCGAGAATCAAGATTCAAGAAAACCAAGAATCAAGTACCAATAACCAAGAATCAAAAACCAAGAATCAAGAACCTAGAACCAAGATCCAAGAAAATGAAGAACTAAGAAACCAAGAACCAAGAATCAAAAACCAAGAATCAAGAAAACCAAGAATCAAGAACCTAGATCAAGATTCAAGAAAATCAAGAACCAAGAAACCAAGAACCAAAATTCAAGAAAACCAAGAACCAAGAATTAAGTACCAAGAACCAAGAACCAAAATTCAAGTAAACCAAGAAAACGAAGAACCAAGAACCAAGAAACCACGAACCAAGAACCAAGAAACAAGATTTGAGAACAAAGATAATCAAGAATCACAAGTCAAAACCTAAAAATCAACTTAACAAAGAATTAAATCAAAACAACCAAAACATTTTAGGTTCTACATCTCAAAAATTATATTCATGTGCAATTTGTAATAACCTGTTGTTGTTGATATTCACTCTATAGACGCAAGAGCATGACATGCTAAATTAAAGTAAATTTTCTTTGTGCACAACCCAAAATTTAAATATAAAAGAAAAATGCGTTCAACATTTTATGTAATTGACTTTGTGGTCCCACAGTGACTATTGTAGTAGACAACTTCATTAACCGAAAAAGAAAATTGTGTAGTTGATGCTTGAAAAAAAAACTGTCGCATCTTGAATATATTTTTTTCTTTCCCCCATTCTGCGCAAGATTTTATTCTTTATTATTTAAGATGATGATGTAAAAAATGATGTTAAGCTCTTTCGCTCCACTTGAAGAAAAACTCATCATCCTCTCGGATAGGGGGCGTGAAAAAAAATATATATAAAGGAGATAATTTAATATTATCAAACACATTGAAGCTATAAAAAGCTTTATGCATAATTTTTTTTTGTTATGGAAAATATGAGCGATGGATGGAGGAAAATTTAAAATAAAGATAGTAAATGGATTTTTTTATATTTTCAGTAAGTTTATAAGATTATTATTTTTAAGCATATTGTTGGTGTATTTGTAGTTGAGTTTATGGGAAAAATTGAATTATTGATTTATAGAGGATTTGAAGATTGAGTTGACTTTGAGATTTTTAAAGGTGGTCATCAAGAAAATAACAATAGAATTCCTAGAAATCTATTGTTCGTTTTTGAAAAATAACCGTTAATTTTGGACGTCATAAGTGAATGACCCCTAAAATCTTTGATGTCTTCAGCAAACAACGTCCAACTACAACCTATATGTGATTTGAAGCTACCTTTTACAAACATACCCTCTACTTAAAAGTTCAAATTTCCCAACTTTTCATCCATTTCTCATAAAAACTCATCAAAACTTTTTCCAATAACTTCCTAGAAACATCCAAAAATGCAAAAAAAAATTTCCCAACATTCCAAACGCCAAGAACAAGATCAGAGAGAAAAGTGTTAAAATTCAAACTTGAAATACGAAGCAAAGTTGGAAGGGAGAAGAGAAAAAACCTTTTGAAATCAAAACCACCCGTTGCGCTGTCTATTGAGGAGAGCACTTTAGTTTTAAATAATGTTCAGTCAGCACTAACCTTGAGCTCTTAGTGTGTAATAAGAGAAATTATATAAGAAGCGATAAATGCTTTGCTGAAAAGAATTTAATTTGAGCTTCATCGCTTTTCTAAAGTTTTTTATGCTCTGATATTTTATAGAGCATTGAAGATTCTTGTTTTGTGAGTTGAAAACTCATTTAAATTCAGGGTAGAGAATATTTTCCAATAAAGCAATGCCTTGTTGTGTGAAAAAATTGAGCAAAAAATTATTTTTTGTGTATCTTCATAAGATGGCATGAACCCGAGTAGTGCGTTAAACATGGCATCAAATGTTTGTGAAGGAAGGGTTCAATAGCTGCTTGTGAATAAGAGTAATGTAAGGATCTTGTCAGGAATGAAGCTAATATCGTCAGTTGCGTAGCAAGAGGGTGCAAAAGTGTGGTTTTTCTCCCCATTGCTACGCTCCTGGTCTAATTTCAAATCATTTCCAAAATCCAACAATTCCTTAGATCACCAAAAGCGAAGCAAGGGTCTTAATAACTGCTCCTTTTTTTATTCAGTTGATTCATTATATTATATTAGCATTTCTGCTTTTTTATACTTAAATTAATTTTTATAATATAGAGTAAGCATCAACATTAGGTAGTTGCTCATTACAACGGTTGTTCATTAATGAATGATTCGTAAATAAATTCTTTGAGTCTGGTTTTAAATGAACTTATAGAGCTTGCATTTCTTATGAAGTTTGTAATATTATTGTAACTTACAAGGGCACGAGTGTAAAAGTTCTGTTCTCCTAAATTAGTGTTAGTGGCTTCTATAGCAAAGTTGCTGCGATTTCTTGTACGGAAATTGTGTATTTGACTCATTGTTTTAATCGTGACATTATTTTTACAACAATTGTTAATGATTTTAAATAAAAGAATAAGAGAGGAATACTCGCACAGTTTTGAGATTCCTTTTTTGGAAGTTTAGTCTCTTTTTGGTATTCAAGCCAAAGCCTCGCTAAACTTTTGAACCTCACAACGATCTCCAAATGCAACTCATTCAAATTTTCATACATTTTGCTTCCCTCGGTAACCAAACACACAAAAATGATTATCCTTTATTATCATTTAAATCATAAGGATAAAGAAGTAATTCACTTCTTCCGTTCAATTTCAGTTTTTTATTTTTCATTTGCTCTATTTTCCTCTCTTTTTGCATTGCACAACATTTAACATTGAAACAGATAAAAGAAGCTGACTAGAAAAGGAATGAGGGTCTGACTCATGCGACTTTTCTCAGTTGGATATTTTATGGAACAATAAATAAGAATATGAGAATATTGCTACAGTTTCATTTTTTTTTAAAGTTGAGGCTTTTGAATATTAAAGTTGATTTCTTATTTCTATGAAAATTAATTTTTGTAAAATGTTTTCTTAAGGAAAGTCACGATTGACATTTTATTGATTTTTGAACTTTTAAGGTATTGTAATTTTATTTAAGAGAGTTTTGTGGTGATTTAGAGTGTTATTGGGTATGTAAATGTCAATGATTGTGTTATGAAGGGAGAGGTGAAGCTAGGGGATATGGTACTTGACCTTCAGTTTGGAGCAATTTTTATCAAACTGCTGTTTGGAATAAGCGATTTCATGTAATAGCCAGTCAATGATAAATCATGTAGGTGCAAGTGAACATCAAAAATAAAGGGTGTATCTTAAATATGGGACTTAGCCATGCAGTCGTCTAGCCAACGATGGCTCAGTGGTAGAACATGCGACTGTAAATCGTAAGACGTGAGTTTGAGTCTCGCTCGGGAATAACTGCTGGAAGGTTTTATACTTTTTAGAATGATCAAAAAAGGAATATAAAGTGAGTTACTGGTTTTACTGGAACTGCCGAACTGCTGGTTTTGACAAGAAATCTTAAAACCTCTGCCCAGGCACCTACTATTAATTATGATTCCTAGTCAAGATTTTTTGTGATTTTTCATGAGTTTTTTATACTTTTAAACTTTTTATCGTCAAAATTTACAATCATAAGCCACAAACCTCAAAAATATCCATTTCTCATGGCAAAATTCAATGTCATTTTGATAAGCAATTTAATTTCTCTAAATTTCCCACAGCCCTACCCCCAAAAAATATTTTTAATAAAAAATTCAGTACAATACATCCCCCTTTTTCTCGTTATACCAAAAGTTTTATATGACATCCACAAAAAAAAACAACAATTTTTAAATCTCTCCACTGAGAAATTTATTATACACAGCGAATAAAGTATGCTCGTTGCCCTCAAATTTCTATTTCTCTTTTTTTGTCAAATAAATTTATTAATGTATAACTTTTTATGTTTGTTGAACTTCCTTTTAGCAACGACAAATCGTTTTATGACTCATTTAAATATTCACCCGCAAAATATATTCGATTGGAAAATGTAATAAGTCAAAAAAAAAACTCACCAATATCGATATGCTGTGTAGTTGGAGCAGGACAGTTGCTTTCGTCGGTTCCGTCTGTGCAGTCTGCAGTTCCATCGCAATGTTTATCGAGAGATATGCAGCGCGTGACGTCGCAGTTAAATTCGTTATCGCCACATTCTTTTGGTAATGATTTGTGGAAGAAAATTAAGGAATATGCATTAGTGTCATGTCTTAAAAAATTGCTTTTAAGGATTGTTTTTATATTTTTATATTTTTTCTTGGCAAGTCTATTTTTTTGTTCAAGAAAACAAAGAAAAACTGAAGAGTTGGGATCTCATCCAAACTTAATAATTCATTGCGAATTCTGTAAATATTAGCTAGTGAGATGAACAAGCTTGAGAGGCTTCAAGCATGTCAAATTTAATTGAATTATAAATAGTTGTGGTAAAGTTAGGCTGAATTTAATCTCGTTCGACAGTTTGTGAGGAGATCGAATGTTATTAGCTAGCACTAATGCTTAGACACTTATGAAAATCAGAGGATTTTTGAAGTAACATCTAGATCAGTGGTGTAAGGTTTTCAATCCCAGGAGTAAAATGTTCTGCGACCCGGGTTTAGGGTTGGGCAAATATTCGAATATATTCGAATATGAACAAAAAAATATTCGAATATGTTCGAATATTAGAAATTCAAAAATGAAAAAAAAAACGTTATTTGTTGATTAGCATTTTTCAACTTGCCTGTAATTTGTAAATGATAAACAATTCATATATGAGAATTAAAGATATTAAGTTGTTAAATATGCTATAATTAATGATTTTTTGTGTATCCTTTGGTCAAAAGACCGTTAAATGAAAAACTTTTTCTATATGGAAATTCATTGGAACAAATTATGTAATTATACTATAACTAATGTTTTCGTATTGCAACTTTTAGCGGGAAAATTTTCAAATATTTATTGACCGTTAAAATTTTTTAAAAGGCGACTTCAAATATTCTTTGATATCAAATTTTTTCAATTGAAAAAATCATGTTAAACAATTACTCAAATAGATCTAATTTTAATGGAAAAGCAATGGAAGTACTTTCTTTAGCCAAATACGTCGATATTTTAGTTGTAAGTTATTTAATTAATTGTTAAACATTTATTAAAAAAAATAACGATTAATAACGGTTATTTTTTGAATTACATATATTCATTGCGCACATTATATTCGAATATATTCGAATACGATTCTGCCCAACCCTACCCGGGTTTGATCCCAGGATTACATACATTTTAACCCTAGTGATGTGAAACCTTTTCTATGCCACGACTCAGCTTTGAAGACAAGATAAAAAATTCTAGGAATTTTTCAAAATAATTTGTCGCTCTCTAGTATGCCGCGGCACATAAGTTTGCCATCACTGATCTAGAAAAGACTCATATTTCTTTAACTCTGATTTTCTCAAGGGTGTAGTACTGATGAAATGATCAAAAATGAACAAAAATGATCAAAATTGATGAAAAATGATCAAAATACAATTCTTCACTTCCACACCCTTGGATTTTCTGCAACTTTCATTAGTGTCTGCGCTTAAATATTTGATCTGCTCTACCCAGGGTTCAATTTGAATTTCAAGTATAATCATTTTGGATTTATTAATTATTAAACTCAATTTTTAAATAAGATAAACCTCAAAATAATTGAATCTAGTCTATCAAGTGCTTGTTAATTACTTAAACTCTCAAATTCTTACACAAAAAATGGTCATGCAAAATTTAAATTTTATAGTTTTTCGAAAATACAACAAATTTTTAAAGAATTGATTCAATTTGCTCATTTTAAGCAACTATTTAAAGGATTACTATAAAAATACTAAGTGTTGAGTAGATTCCAAAAACCAGCAAATTCAATCAAATCTCAAACAATCAGCAATATTCCTGAAAACTACAAAATTAAATCGAATCTCAGTTGCTATTAGTAAAAATCTTATAAAATCTCAGACATTAAGACAGACCACTATGAAATTAATGAATTAAACCTCTTATATACAACCTATAAAAAAATTAAATTGAATTGTAGGGTTGCAAAATTTAAACGAAAAAAATAATAAATCAGGTCAAACTTAAAATAAAAATCATAAAAAAAATAATAAATAAATCACCAATAAGTTTTTCCTCAGGCTTATCTGTAACTTCCTCAACTTCATCATCATAATCAGTAGGAATTGTCTCTTTTTTATCATCCTCATCCTCAACATGAGGTTTCTCTGTCGATATTTCCAAAGGATTAAAAGTTTCAATTTCAAAATCTCCACTTTCAATGTCCTCATCATCCGGATCTGTTCCTGTTGGACAATTTTCCTCATCCTCGCCATTTGGACAATTCTTAACGCCATCGCATTTTTGAACCTCACAAATAATTAATCGTCCATCATTGCATTTAAATTTATCATCACCACGGCATGTATCGTTGATTTTTGGTATTGGAACTTCATTAGCTTCATGTTCAGCTGACTCCCCAGCAAGTTTATTATCTATAGATAAATTATTTTCATCATCATTATCAGGCGGTCCATCTTCTCCAAGGATTGCTCCTGGAGTTGATTCATCAACAATAGGCTTTGGCGTTTCAAGTGGAATAAGAAGTTCTTCATCTTCATGTGAAGTCTTTCCACTGTCAATTTCATGAACCAATTCTTCTTCTGGTTCTGAAAATGGTGTCGTTGGTGTCTCAATTTCTTCTTCCTGCTCTTCATCGAGCTTTTCACCTTCCTCATCCCTTTCAATAAAATCATCTTCGTCGTCTTCCTCCTCATTTGTTTTATCATCAGGCATTTTAATCGCCGGCATGCTTTCATTATATTCACTTTCTGTACGGTAAAATGAGAATTTTGAATTTTGAGGAAAAATTTTGAATTTTGTGTGTGTGTGTGTGAGTGTGTAAATGATATGAATATTATTTGGTGATTTCCAATGATTAGATTGGCCGTGAGTATGATTATGAATTGTTTATGCCAATGAGATATGCGAATGGATGATCGAAAGATTAATTTTTTGCGTGATTTCATGAATGTTTACGTACAGAAAATTGAAATTAAGTTTTTTTTTTGTAGTGGGAGGAAAGAAGTCGTTTGAAGAAAGATAATTTAGATTTTTTTTGTGTTAATGAATTCTTTTTGGTATAAGATGCAATACAATAATTTACAATATAAATATTTACACATATAAAATTGGATGTTTGTTAAGTTTATTTTTAAAAGTCATCAATAGAATATTGACAATTTTAAAAAAATGTTATAATTAACGCTGTAAGCACACGGCGTGAAAATAATCAAAAATGTGGCTCAGGAAGGCATTAACGAGGTACCTCGATGGTTTTGGTGAAATCTAGAATTGTGTCTCGTTTATGCCGTCCTTGGCTACATTTTTGGCTAGTTTTACACCATGTCCCTTCCGGGTTAAGTACTTCTGACTGTTTATTGCTTTATATACAAACTTGAGTAACACGAGATTATGTTGGAATTGTGAGGAGACTTTAAGGGGTGGCTTATAAGGTCTAGGCTCCCATATAAAGAACCCCAAAAAATCAAAATCTGTTTTTTTTTTCTTTAATTTTTTCCCATTACTTTACTAATTTCCCACTACCTTATTTGCGTTGTTCTGACTTACTGCGACTTTAGTTCTTCATAAAAAAAGATCTCCGAACAGACACTAATTATCCAGATTTCCAGTGAATGCTATTTCATGGCTTTAGTAATGTAACTTGGCTTGTGTGGTTTATGATCTTGATCACATGTGAAGCTATCACAAGATATAATGCACTGATATACAGCAACTTAAGATTTAGAAACTGGACTTTAATTTTTCTATCAAAATTTATCTAAAATTGTATTTTCAGACCCTTTCTTTATGTATTTAATTTGTATGAACCCTACGAAAGCCTTAACAAGCCTGAAAATACTGAATTAAGGTTCGATTTGTCCTGAATTTATTAAATAAAATTGGTAATGTCTATTTCAGTGATCACTGGTTTTTAATGAAAAATTAAAGTTTGAAATTCTCTCAAATTTTCTCATCATTAAGAAGATAACTTTGATTTTTATTTTACGATTTTAAACTTAAATTTCAATGCAAATTCTAAACCCTCAAATTCCTTTTAAAATATCTACAACAATTACTAATCTACGCGTTACTCAAGTGGAGTTTTTATGTACATTTCAATTAATTACAACAATTAAATCACCATTTATTTTTAAAGAACTATTATTAGAAAATATTTATACAGTATTGCATCAATTAATACATCCAGACTTTATACAACATTTTATTAGTGCAACAATTAATATTTAAAATATTTTCGTATTTATTCAATAACTTCCTGGTTCATCTAACTCTTCGAAATGCTGGTTTGTTTAATGTAGAGTGTGAAATATTTTATTTTTATTTTAACGCGCTTACACTTCACATTCGAAGTTCATTTATATGCATGCATATGCATTTTATGTGTTTTTTTTTCTCTCCACAAGAATGTTCGATTCGTTAATTAATTGATTTGCAATTTGAAATTCTGAATGTAGTGCTTATGTAGTGTAATTGGAGATATTTCTGGTAAAAAGTTTTCGTATGTTGAAATTCGAAAGGAATTTTGAAAATTTTTGATCCGAATATCTTGAATTTGAGCGTTAAGGCTTCAGTCTTTTGTGAGTTTGAAGTTTATTCAGTCATTTCAAGACTCGATAGAAGTTTTCTTAATTTTCTTAGTTTGAAGCAAAAATGATCAAAATTGCTCAAAATTGTTCTAAATTGCTCAAAATTGCTCAAAATTGTTCTAAATTGCTCAAAATTGTTCAAAATTAATCCAAATTTGCTCAAAGTTGCTCAGAGTTGCTCAAAATTGCTCAAAAATGATCAAAATTGCTCAAAATTGTTCAAAATTCCTTAAAATTGTTCAAAAATAATCACAATTGATCAAAATTACTCAAAATTACTCAAAAATAGTCAAAATTGCTCAAAATTGCTTGAAATTGCTCGAAGTTGCAATTGCTCAAAATCGTTCAAAATTAGTCAAAATTGCTCAAAAGTAATCAAAATTGCTCAAAATTGCTCAAAGTTGCTCAAAATTTCTCAAAGTTGCTCAAAATTGTTCAAAATTACTCAAAATTGCTCAGTTATAATCAAAATTGCTCAAAAATAATCAAAAATGTTCAAAATCGAATTTAAGTCAACTTCAAGCTTCCCTTCATCTCCAAAAAACCATCCAAACTTCCAATAAGCACCATTCAGAACCAAATTTCAAATCGCCCGCCATATTTGTAGATAAATTTCATTTTTAAGACTTTCGTATACTCGAAAATTAATAATACCTGTACTTTTACTACTACAATCTTGCTCATCAGATCCATCTGAGCATTGAGCATCTCCATCACATCTCTCATTAAGTGGTATGCACTTTGCATTCGATAAACATGTAAATTCCTTATTTTCATCACAAGATTCATCGTAATCACCATCATGATGGTCTTCTTCTTGGTAATGTTCTTCCTGTGATCCGAGACTAGCTAGTAATTCTTGCATATCCTCTTGCTTTTTCGGTTCATGTGTCAGCTCTAATGTCGGTGATTCTTATTAACATAATTTTCATTTTGTTAATTGATTTTTTTTACAAATAATGATAAATTTTTTAAAGGGGAAATAATTAACAAATTAAAAAGCAATTAATAAATCAACAGATACAAATAAAGGAAGAGGAACAATAGATAAAGTAAATGATAAGCAGGTTTAGCACGTGTATGAATGATATTCTTCTGTGATCCAGCCACCATTATCTGAAATTTACCTGTAATTGGTCTCAATATAAAGTCACGTGGATCAACGTGCATGTCCTCAAAAACTCGCTGCTCATTGATTTGTTTGTAAAGTAAATCCCGTAAATCATTTCCGACAATTTTTGGCAGTTCTGATGCAATGTTAATTGACAAGTATGACTCAAACATGTCTCGTTTCCTACAAAAAATAACAAAATTAATTAATTTTCCCATCAACAGATGGCAGAAGCATCTTCGTTGCTCAGTTAAAGAGCGCCATCTATGAACTACTTACTCAATATTGGTAAGTGATGCCATGATCGAGTTATTCGTCGTCTTTTTGTACCAATTCTCAATGTTTTTCTTTACTGATAAGGCGAGCGTTTTGAATTCATCGCTGCTGTGGTCATTAAGGTTTTCATTCCACATTTCATTAATAAGTAGATTAAGTCGGACTGTAAGGGATGAAATAATATGGATAGAATCAGTAAGGATGAATATACAGTTGCTCAGTTGATTAAATCTTGCGATTTAGAATTAAATCTTAGGATTAAAGTTGATTTTTAAGGATATTTGAACGAAAGGCTTCTGAGCTTGGTTTCTTGGGTTTGCATCAATATTGCGGTATAAGAGTCGGTTTCTCAGGTGAACCCTTGCCATACTTAAGTATATGTATGCAATTTCATATCCTTGGGGGCATTGATTATGGCAAGGGTGTCATTCCCTTGAATTTCTATGAAACCAGCTCTAAAACAAGCCCAAGTCACATGAAGTTTAAGAATACCCGAGCAACACATGATTTATATACAGCTTTTACAGACAATTGATGTGCTGCTCGAAAACATCCCAAAAAAATCAAAAAAACTCAGTACTTACATCTCTTAGAATCATCAACATGAGGCAGATCAATAATCAATTTATCCTCAATGTCCGGTATCGTGTCATTATCATGTTCACCAGATCCATTAATCTCATTGTCTTCATCATCATCCTCGTCGTCATCATCTTCATCATCATTCCTATGCCTTTTCCTTCTCAATGTATTATCTTGTAAATTTTTTGAGGTTTCATGTTGTGACTGTGACTTTTGTGCTGGTACAGCTCTCAATTCCTCAACTTTTGGAATTTCTACATCCTGCTGATGAGCTTTCTCGCTATTCTCATCATTATTTTTAATACCGAATATATTTTTAACGCCGCGCTTTAATCGCTGCCAAAGGCCAACATTTTCATTATTTATATCACTAGGATCACTAACACTACGCTTATTAACTATTTTTGTTCGTAAATTTTCATGATTTGTATTGACAGCGGATAATTTATCATCACTTAATGCACTGTCGTCGAACACTAAATCGTTGTCGGGCCGCTGCAAAAGAATAAGCAAAAAAATTGGTTTATTAGACAAAAAAGTTGATATATTTGGAGTCATTAAGTGGTGGTCTTTTAAGGGGGAACACAACATGATGAGGAAATATTTTTGATGGGTAATTCGATTAAATTTGCTGCTATAATGGAGATCCATATCCAACCAAAAATCGGAATCATAGTCAAAAACAGAAAATCAAAAATATTTCCCATCATGTTGTTTCCCCCCCCCCCCCCTTTTGTGGTCTTCCCATAAATTAATTAAATAAGCTGAAAACTTTTAATTTAATTAAGGAATCTTATAAGACGTAAGAAGTGCGGTCCTTGAGATAATCAAAACATATAAGTAGCCACCTAATGAGCTGCGATAAATCATCATTCATTATAGCTTCCAAAAAATTACACATTTTACAGGCATTTGAATTCATAATGAAATTAGCCCTTTTTATCCGAAATTTATGATGATTTAAAGTAATAAAAACATAAACATAACGGTTATTTAAATAATCGCCAAAAAAAAGATCTATCAACAACTGCATTCCACACACGACGTCTTGACATAATTTCCATGTATGCGTGCTGTATGCAAGCACGCGTTTATGCTTTCTATCTGTGCATACAATTGAGTGAGAGATAAAATTTATGTAAATTACATATAATTATTTGATTATGTTGTGTGTTTCTTCATTTGTCTCTTGACATTGGTCGTAAAATACTGAAATGTTTTGTTTTTATCATCTTCAGCAGGGTGAAGCTACACTGAGTTGAGGTTTCGAGTTGGAATATTAACTGATGCTTGGGATTGTTTGGCTGATTAAGATTTTGTTGAAGTTGTTGCGGTACTTCGAGGTTTTGGTGCATGGTTTAGATGGCAAAAATAGGGCAAAGTATGTTAATACTTTGCGGTACATCACAAATGATTTATAGATAATGTTGGGCAATGATATCAAACCTTTTAAATGAGAGTTAAACATAGTTCACAAATCTCAAAGATGTTTCGCATATCTCAATTATGGTTCACAAACCTCAAAAACGGTTCACCAACCTCAAAGATGGTTCACAGATCTCAATTATAGTTTGCAAATCTCAAAGATGATTCACAAACCTTAAAGATGGTTCACATATCTCAATTATGGTTTACAAATCTCAAAGATGGTTCACAAACCTTAAAGATGGTTCATAGATCTCAATTTTGGTTTAAAAACCTCAAAGATGGTTCATAGAGTTTAAAGATAGTTCACAAACCATTAATAATGATTTACAACCTTCAAAGATAGTTCACTAAACCTCAAAGATGGTTCACAAACTCTAAAGATTGTTGACAAACCATAAAAAGGTTCACAAACTACAAAGATAGTTCACAAACCTCAAAGATGGTTCACAAACCTCAAATATGGTTCACAAACACTAGTCTATTCCTTATTTTATTATAAGATTCTTTATTACTATAACATTGACCTTTAAAACCATAAAAAGACAAACTGCAACACTTCTTCATTTTAATCTCTGTCATTTCAAGACCTGATAAGCCTTTGTTGACGTCTCAACTTTTCCTCATTTCTTTTCTTTTCCTCGTCTTTAGAAAAACAAATAAAAAAAAACTTCATTTTTTATTCATTTTCATTGTTGCTAAGCCATCATTCATATTCATGTGAGCATTTATTTATACTTAAATGACTAATTTTGTTTATATTATGCGTCTATTTTCTTTTCTTTACTATCTTATGTATCTTTGTCGCATGCCTTATGTATCATTGTACGTCTCATCGCCGCATGAAAATAGTTGGATATAAATAAAGAAAGTTTAAATTTAAGATAAATGCAGGAATGAATTGAAAGTGATACATTTAAACAAAAAGTATCATTCACACTCAGATGTGAAACGTATTCTTTAAATTCTTCCCATATCGTCACTTGCACTTTCAGTTCTAGAAATGTGAGACTTGAAAATTAACTTTGAGAAATAAATGTGAGGAAGAATAGAAAATTAAAAATGAAACATAAGTGACGTTTAACAGTACATTAGCTGGTAATAGAGTAGGTAAATAAATGAGCATCTTAATGTTCAGTTTATGCTCATAATGAGGTGTTAACATGCTTTTTATTGTTTAAATATTAGATGCTATATTTATAACAATGTAAAAAAAAGAATTTAAAAAATCAAATTTTGAACGCACTCATCACGTGTTTAATGTAACGATTTTTTTGCAATTCAAATTTTTGAACGTATTTATAACGTGTTTTATGTAACGATATTTTGAAATTCAAATTTCTGAACGCAGTCATCACGTGTTTAATGTAACGATATTTTTGCAATTCAAATTTTTAAACGTATTCATAACGTGTTTTATATAACAATATTTTGCAAATCAAATTACTGAACGCACTCATCACGTGTTTAATGTAACGATTTTTGCAAATCAAATTTCTGAACGCACTCATCGTGTGTTTCATGTAACAATTTTTTGGAATTCAAATTTCTGAACGCACTCATTAGGTTTTAACTTGATCAATTATAACTTGATGGAACTGAGCTATTAAAATAAACCCGAGCTCTTTAAAATATCTGGTCAATGAGATCTCAGATCCCCCAGCCGAACGGACGAAGTGAATTATTAAGCTCACTTTTCGAAAACAAGTTTTCAAAAGACAGCCATAAGAAATTCGCACAAACGTCACCAAAACTAAGCCAAAAGTGTCTTCAAACCAATTATATAATTATCACTTTACATATGGGTCACAAATGCATTTCCATACATTTAATATGAGTTATTTGAACATGTGCAATAATGAAATATGTAAATTTATGTTCATTGCTCAATAAACGGATGAGAAAAAGAAGTTTTTCAAACTACACACCCACAAAAAGTGCATTAAAATTAAATAAAAATTTTGCATATTTTTTTTCTGCTCTTCCACTTTTGTCATGTTCGTCGATTAACAACTTAAACTATAACTTTTATGTCTCTTCAATTTCATATGCAAATGTTTTGAAAAGCTGAAATAATTATGGATAACGAAAATTAATTTTTTTATGGCGATGAATAAGCATTACAATCATTAATTATACTTTTTATGACTTTTCAAAATTTAAGTCATTAATTTGTTTTTATATAACTTAGCATGTGATGAGTTTTTCATCTTGGAGATTTTTTTTTATGCTGTCGAGACTTTTAATAGTGCTAAGTAATGTTTAGATCGTTTAGATGTTGCAAGTTGTTAATGATTTTGCTGGCAAATTGGAACTAAATTAATTGCGAGTGAGAATTGTATTGGAAAAGTTGTAAAAACACATAAGGGAGTTTAAATTGGCATGGCTAACTGAATAATCAATTTAAAGCTAAGCATCTATCATTTGATCGTCCGGCGACTGTAGAACCTTCAGTTTAAAGTGAAATCTATGCAAAATCCAGAGAAATAAGAGTGCACAATCAAGACCTTGTAAACTTTGCAATAAGCCTTGCAGAATTTGGTATCAAAGTTAGTATATACCATGGAGCAGTCACCCCAAGGGTGCAGACAGGGGCGTAGCCAGGATGGTTCTTAGGTGCCCGGGTACCCTATCTTGAGATTGAAATTTCACACGAATTTTCTTTAGAGGATGTTGTATTTAAGGTGCGAAACTGATAAATTAGATTTTGATAATTTTTGATAGTTTTTGATCATTTTTAATAGTTTTTGATCATTTTGATCAGTTCCGCACCTATAAATCACCCAAAAGCTAGCGTCTTTATGCTCCTTTAAGCCCAGAAAAGTAGACACATTCAGTATCAAAGATAAAGATACTATACCGAACAGCTGAATCTTAGTATCGTGTCTAGATTAGTGAAATAAAGAACTAGCTTTCAACTTAAACCAACCTATGATCAAACAAAGGATCTTCAGTCCATAAGTTCTTATTTTTTTTTAACTTTGGACACTGACGAGCGATTTAGATTGTTTGAAACTTCACAACATCCAAAAACAATCAACCCATATCTCATATCTGCAATGATCTGCTTTTTAAAAATAAAATTCCTCATAAAAAATCTTCATAATCACTTCCTAATCTGATAACATTACTGACCTACTAAGAGGATTATTCGTAGATTAAAAAATGTATTTTTTTCTGATTATCTCTTATCGTGATTTGACACCTTAAATTGTTTTTATGTGTTCCATACTAGGTTGAGGCTAGTATCAAAATCACCAAATATTTATTCAAATTTTTAATTGATATCACCCTGGCTATTGCCATAAAAAATATTCGTTAATTAATAATCTGATTGAGCAAACATAAAGCCATCCCCCATGTGATGTTGCTTCCCATAAAAAAAGAATAATTTTCAATAACCCACGCGTGAATCTCGTCATAATCATTATTATAAAATTCTCACGACTAAAAAGAGCTCTGGGGCGTTCACTTATTACGTAACGTGAAATAACGACCCCTTGCCTCCCGTCTTGTTACAAAATTTGTTTGAAAAAATTACTTTTGTTTGAACCGAAGACCCCCTCCCCTCTGAGAGCGATACGTAGTAAATGATTTTTTTTTGCGGACCATAAAGATTATCACAATTATGATATCAAAACCAGTCATATATAATAAATAGAAACAGCATTAAATGTCTAGACACATGCGCTCTCTAAACCAGCTCTTAAATGAGTGATTGAATTACAGTTTGCAATAAAAAAAAAGTCGTCTCATTTTACACTAAGAGTAAACATTTGTAAAGCATCTAATGTGCTGTTGTAGATAAAATAGGACATGGACATTGACAGAGGTGGTCCAGACCCACTTAAATTGAATTTTGTTTGGAATAAAATTTAATAATGCGCGAAAAATAAGCTGAACCACATGAACCCTCCCATTTAAACTGCTCCCCTGGTTTAGAGCACATAAAAAACTTGTGAAATGATCAACAATTCTTGCCGCTAAGTCTGTCAAATCGTAAAAAGAATTTATCAATAATTTTTTATGATCTTCGATTATTTTATTGTTTGTGGTTTTTTCTCCTTCTTCATATTTAAATATGATGAAAAATCGATATTCTTACAAGCAAACAATTTAAAGCCTGAAATCTGTTGTAAAAAAAATCTACACGACATGACAATCATATTTAATATGTGTAGCCGATAACGTATCATAAAAGAGATGACGGTAAATGTGAGATGAATAACACGTAACGTGATACAATATGATGTTGATGATGATGATGATACTGGTGCTGAGATGTTGATTCTTTTTTTTTTTTGGATAGCACTTGACTTTTAGCATCCTGTCAATATTGTTTCAGGTTCTCTTTTTTTCGGATGGCAAGAAGAAATATTTTTGATTGGTGTGGAAAGGTGGAATGAATTTATGATTTGATAATAAGGGAAATTTGATACGGCAAACAAGAAGCCTGAATGATGGATTGGAATAAGATTGAGTTTTGTTGCTTAATTTGGTCAAAATAATATGCATTAGGAATTTTGAAATCAAGGATTTTTGAATCAAATTAAGAGAGATTTTGCAATTCTTAAGGTTGAAGAAATTTTTGAAGACTTTGAAGTTTTCTGGTGATCAAGCAGGGCTTAATAGGACTTCATAAGGTATGTGGGAGGTCTTTTAGGATACTAAATGGTCCTTAAAGCTTCCATAAGTTGAAAAATAAATTTAAATGATTTGAAGGATGTCAATAAGTTCTCACAACTCCCACTAAGCGTCAAAAGACGTCTAAAATTTCTTAATCGTATTCAAAAATTCAAAAAAGGATTCAGAAGTTCACAAAGATTTCCAAAAGTTCTTAAGAAAATCCAAAAGTTTCTCAGGCTAACCTGCAACTTCTATAAGTATGTTAGAGACTCACGAAAGATACCTAGAATAAGCAGTAAAGTGCCTTGCTGGTCGAATATTTAACTTACTTGGCTCAAATTTTGGATGGTAACTTGAAGGTCGTCAGTTCGAATCCAGCCACATTCAAATTTGTTCTTTTCCGAAAGTTTAGATACTTTAAAGTACGAGATCAAGCTAGAATTGGGCATTTGGACAACGTTGGATTAAGAAACAGATCAGCAACTTGAAATACCAATTATAATCAGCATACAACATCCATTCTAGTCCTATATAAACTAGAAACATTAGAAGCTAGCTAAACAGACATCGTTCAACCAAACCGTTATCATTCTCTATGAACTTTGAGGTCTACCAAACTTCCATCACAAAGATAGTACTCAAAGTACCGTAAAACACCACAAAAATAAGTCATTAAAATCCACCTCCATTCCTCAATTTGCTAAAATAAGAAATCTTTAAACAATTTTTCAAATTCATTTGAATCCCACATTTTCACACGTAATTTCATTTTCCTTATTTGTTTTAGCACGAAAGAAGAAAAAGAAGAAAAAAAATTGTCGATCTATATTTACCGCAAAAGGTTCTCTCGGAATACAATAAACTCATACCTTCATGTCAACACATTACTACAATTTAACCACCCAAATTGTACATACGGCAATGTGATGACGATGATAATAATACCCGTAGATTTTTTTTTTCCTTTTGTTTGTTTGTTTGTTGTGCAATTGAGCAGTCACCGCACGATTTTCCATTTATCATGCAACAATTTTTTTCTTTTTCTTCCTGCTCCTCATTTTCTTAATGTTTTTGTGATTTTTGAACGTTTTGTAAGGGAAATTGGAGGAAGATTTGGAATTTTTGGATAGGATTTGAATCAATTTCATGAAGTTTTTGAGATTCGAAATCGGAAAGTTTAAGCTTTTATAAGAATTTGAAATTTCAACTTTTAAGATAAATGGCAATTCGTTCTGGATACCAAACAATGTAATAGTTCCCACCTTTTTCCTCCTCTTTAATTTACCTCCTTCAATCCACTTCCATTTCTTGCTAATAATTCAATTCTCACCCTTTCTATTCTCATACAACATTACTCACAAGAATGACACTTAAAGAGTCAAAAGGGATCCTTTATATTGTCTCACATTCAACCCTTCACCTTACTGCAATTGAATTTTCAAAGGAAGCTTGAAAAGAGATGTCATAAAACAAGTGCACATCATTACAAGTCTAAGCTTGAAAATTCTTTTTTCTTTTGAATGTGACATTTTGTAATAAGCGAATGTAAAGCTTATGACTGGATTATGCAGTTTGATGGCAATGATTTTTTGTGGTGTGAAATTTTTAATGAATTATTTTATAATTTACTTAAAAATTATTTGATGATTTTGCCGGATTTTTCAGAGATCGAAGCCGATTTTTTCGGCTTAACTCAATTTTTGATTTTTTTGATAGAAAAAAGCCATTTAACACCCATTTTAAGTATTTAAATTGAACTTTACATGCTTTACTATGATTCTGTGAAATATTTTTTCAGCATGTAGCCATAGTAAGCTCTGAATTTCAATTTAGCCGATTTTAAGCCGATCGGCTTAAATTTCGGCTTAACATTCTTTAACTTGATATTCTGAGCTCACTATAGCTACATGCTGAAAAAATATTTCACAGAATCATAGTAAAGCATGTAAAGTTCAATTTAAATACTTAAAATGGGTGTTAAATGGCTTTTTTCTATAAAAAAAATCAAAAATTGAGTTAAGCCGAAAAAATCGGCTTCGATCTCTGGGATTTTTGTATCATTTAAAAAATTCTCTATTTTATTACATTTTTAAAATAAAAAATTACAAAAGTCCTCGTGTTATTGATTAAGAGACTTCAGCGCATTTTTGACGCAGCGATCAGTATTTGATTATGTAATTATTTTGCGTTCATTTACAGATCATGAGAAGATTAGAAGATCATTCATCATTAACAAATAATTATAATGAGTGCTTATATAGAAAGGCTTTATTATTTAACGGTCAATAAATAATTTGAAATATTTCTGTTAAAAGTTGCACCACAAAAACAATAACTATAGCATAATTAATAATCTGTAGCAATGAATTTCCATACAGAAAAAGTTTATCATTTAACGTTTTTTTGAAATTCAAATTTTACAACGGCTGGAAAAAATTTGAAATAATAGAGGTAATGTTGAATTTTTTAAACGTACTCATCACGTGGTTTTGTTTATGAAATAAAAAAGCCATTAATTATAGTATAAATACACTGTTTCAAGACTTTTAACTGTTTGATCGGAAAATAAACAATAGTAACGGAGCTAATAAAACAAACCTGAGCTCTCTACGATGTCTGGTTAAAAAGTTTTTCTTCAGACGAACGAACGAACAAAGTGCATTATTAAGCTCCCTTTTTGTATACAAGTATACAAAAATGCAAATTAAAGAGGTTCTCATACTGTGTGGCGTGAAAAAAATTATTGCTTAATTTGATTTCTATTTTCATGTCTTGTGACTTCAAGAACATCCCCGAATGGCACAAGTCGGTTGACCTATTAGAAATCCGGCAGCAAGCTAGTGTGACCTTGGCATGGTGCTAAATTTAAATCCAAGCCAGCACCACGCTAGAGTTATGCCGGCTTGGTGCCAGATTTCTATTCGATAAACCGATTTTGCTATTCGGGATCATGAAAATCCTTTAGTGTGTTTCCTCCCTTTTAACAACTTCATGTCTAAATTGATTTTTTAAAAAATATGAAGTTTAAATTAAACTTTTGTTATCATTAAATTATAGTCTGGTTCAGAACTTCTTTAAGATTCTGACATAATCGTGAGTTCGAATCTCAAAACAAATTTTATTTATTCATTCTAATTTTTTCAATGTTTTTATTTTTACCGCGTTTTTCTTAACTTGCTTTCTTATCTGTCTTGGTCAAATCTTGCGGTCGATTTTCGACCACTTCTACTGCTGCAATCGAGCTGAAATTTTGCATGCATTTATCTTTTCGATGCAATACAATATTCAAGCATTTCGGAAACTTAAAACTGCTTAATTATAGTACAATTAAATTGAATTTTTTACTTTTTAAGGCTTAGCTTATTGTTACATAACATATGAACAACTTTCAATAATTTTAAATTTCAAAAAGCCGTTATAAGTTTGAATCACAAAAAATACGTTACACGACTTTCTATGGTTTAATTCTAGTTTACAAACTTATGCTGTGCGATAGTACAGCTGATCGATGGATACTTTAAATAATTTTTTAAAATTAAAAAGTAGAAAAAAAGTCCCATATGAATGCTAAAATAAAGTACTTTCTGTCATATTTTCCGGGGTCATGAAAATTTCATGCCGTTTTTCTCTCAGTTATACTATTTTTGAACAAAAGCGAGCTCACACATTTTTTTGTTATTTTCATTGAAATTTTAGAAAAATAAAATAAAAATATTATGTGAATATTATTTTGAGTATTAAGAAGCTTAGAATAAAGGCACACAAAACAGATGCGAATATAAAGAAACGTATGAATGTTATCTAATGTTTAAAGAGAAATAGGATGGAAGTTTGTAAATAAATCATTTAGTTTTTCAAGAATTAAAAGGTTAGACTAGTGTTCGTCAATGATTTAAATTCAACAGAACACTTCACACGTGACAATTATCTAACGTTAAATATTACTTAATAAAGACACATAGTACGAATATTCTTTTTCTTAGAGTGATAAAGAAGCAGTATCATTAAACAAGAAACAATGTACACAAATGCGTTATCAAGAGTGCAGAACTGATTAATGTAAAGTATGTAAAAAGAAATACAAGCGCAAGTTTTTAACGTTTTACATATGTAAATTTGCATCAGAACATCTCCAGAAAATTCGTTCACGGAAATATCCGAAATATCCAAATATTCGAGTCAAAAATGTTAAAATTAATTATTTCTGACTTAAACAAGACTCAACCAAACAAGATATGAAAGAATCATCGATCTTCATACGAAAGATAAAATACCGTCCATTGAGGACTACGTCGGAAAATTGCGAGTGACCCTCAACAGTCATCTTGCATCGCGAAACACAGAATAAATTATTTCGAACACAAAATAAAGCAAAAAACTTTTAAAATGAAATAAAATCTAAAAGAAAATAGGCAAATTGAACTCCTGAAGTCTTAAAAACTTAAAGACCACTTTAAACATAATTTAAGATGATCAAAGAAGAAAACTACTGCTGAAGAGAATTTGAAGATTAATAATTTTTGTTGTCTTGTGCAAAGGATGGTTTGAAATTTAAATACTTCTTATCTCTGTGTCCTCAATATCTTCTTTTTTAATATTTCAACTCGTTTTTATCTTGAAATCCACAATCCATATTGTAACCCTTCAGTCCTTGGTTCAATTCATCGATACTCATATTAAGATCGCTGTGATCCAGAATTTAAAAAACTTTAATTCTTGTTATTTTTCAGAAGTTTGATTCCATTTGCGTTTGATCTTCCAAAGTTGTGACTTTCCAAAGAGTGTAATTTTGAGAGCTATTCCATACATTTGTTTTCTACACTTTCAGAATCTTTAGCAAAACCGCAAATGCTTTTAAAATAGACCAATGTGGATTCTCTAATTTTACATTCATTTCATCGATTGCCAACTTTCGTTTTTATTTTTCTGATCACTCACAACAAATTTTATCACTTTCACTTTAAATATTAATAAAACAATGTTGATTTTCAACTAGTTCTTAGAACATTGTATCTCGTAGATTCAATCGCGAAAGTCAGAAAAAAAATTACAGAAGTCCTCGTGTTATTGATCAAGGGACTTAAGCGCATTTTTGTGTTAGCGATCAGTATTTGCTTATCTAATTATTAATTTGTTGCAATGAATTTCCATAGCGAAAAGGTTTATCATTTAACGGTTTTTTGAAATTCAAATTTTACAACGGCTGGAAAAAATTTGAAATTATAGAGGTAATGTTGAAATTATAGAGCCAAAATAAAATTTGGGCAGGTTTCACTGAAAACAAAACAAAAATTCATTAATCATAGCATAAATACACTGTTTCAAGACTTATAAGCATTCGATGGGCCGACAAATCGATAGTAACGAATATAATAAAACAAACGCGAGCTCTCTACGATGTCTGGTTAAAAAGTTTTTCTTCACAGCCGAGCGAACAAAGTGCTTGAATAAGCTACCTTTTCGAAACAAGTTTCAAAAATGCGCTAAAAAACAATTCAGATATGGGCCATTCACTTATTATGTAACGCGAAAACACGACTTTTTTGAACTCCCTTCCTCCTCTTGCAACAAAATGTTTCAAAATGTAATATGTGAACGAACCCTTTAGTAAAGAAAAAACAAAACGGCACTGTAATTGCACCTTTCCCGTTGTTCTATGATAAATGTTCTTAGTGAAACCCCATGAATCCAATAATATCCAAATTGATATATTTGGGTTTACCCTCAGCAAAGAGAATAAATTCAGAGCATCCGTCTACTTGTTCCTGTTGATAGGATTAAGCAAAATAATAACCAAGTCAAGGCAAAGGTCTTCTTTAAACAATTGATCATCATTTTCATTGCCTTCAATGTAACCATGTTCTTTAATTCATTTTGAACAACTTCAGTGATTTAGCTGCAGCTTTTGAACTTCTATGATTTTTCCTGTGTCAAACTTTGCAACTGTAACGAGAAAAGGATGTGCAACTTTAATTTATAAAATTCGATTCTTCGAATCTGTTAATCGATTTTGTAATAAATGAGAGTTTCGGTACAAATTTAATAAAGACTTGATAACTTTGTAAAAACACCAAGACTTTTGACATATCTAAAGCATTTTCCTCTAAGACAAGATACATATGTTCGCATTTTGTTTGTCAATCAGTCAGGCACGGAATTTTGTCATCATTTTAACAACTTCAGAACTCTGTTTTAATGTCGAAATGTAGGTTGTAACATGAGGTTTTGAAGACGAATAACAAATCACTTGATGTGGTCCTTAATATTGTTATGCAAAATCCTTTTTACCATGAAGACTTATCATGCTTTTTAATGGTTGAGAAATAAGAAAACAGCTTACGAAACAACTTCTCAAATCAAATCCATGAATACTCAATGTTTTGACTCGTGTTTATCTCATTTTAAGATAAAACTTTAGACAATCGTGCAGTTATTCCATTACTATTTACTATAACAGGCTTTGAAGCAGAGCATTCCTAGATAGAGGCAAAAACGTTCATTAGCACACACGTTGAGCATGAATGATACAGAACCTTGTTTAAGGTTTGGTTATTCATACAAAAAAATCATCAGAGGCTCATTAGTTTATCTAAACTTCACGATAAGTACCTAGCATTGTATCTTATGGAAGTTTAGTAGCGTATGTGTGAGCAGGCATCAAGACAAAAAACAGCAAGGATCTTTTATGATCAAGCTATCAATATCGTTAATGCCACTCTAGATCAAGGATGAACTTTAACAAAAGCCACCACAGTAAGTCTCACGGAAAGAAAAGCAAATTGATCTTAGTTTGAACCATGATTAAAAAGGAAATATTCAAGAGTATTAGTTTGTGGAGATGCTTCATAAATTGTTTTATAGGGTTTCAACAATAAAGGCTCATGAAAAGCAGCTAAGCTTAAATGAATAGGCATAATAATTTTAATGACCATATCCAGTGATTTGTTTTTTGCCTTTAAAACTTCATGCTATTGCCTACACTAAGATATCAAAACGAAGTGCTGAAGATGTTTCAATGATAGAAACCTTCCGTGTCTGAAGTTGAGCAGACAAAATGTAAACTTATGCATCTTTTCTTAAAGAAATGTGCTTGATACATAAACACCCTTGATAAATTCAATCCCATTCATTTAAAATACTTAGCTTTCTGATCATCGACTTCTTGCTCCATTTCAGGCTTACTCCTTTCCTTCTCAACGAACTTTTTACTTCATTTTATTTTATTTTCAAATATATTTAATTTTTTTCAATCACTTTTGCTTTTCTCTTTAATTTGAGCATAACAACGTTTTATGCTTTAGAAATATTAGTTCCATCACTTTTACAGCACCGCTGAACTTTGTCATTCAAACTTAAACAATTTTAAATCGCGTACGAAATTTTCGCGTGAAAATTCGTCTGAATTTCAACGAATTAAGAGAAATTGAATGCAAAGGTATTTATGATTAATTAAATCTTTTGAATTCATCTTCATATTTTTCTACATTTAACTTGTAAAAATTGAAATTTGAAAAGATCATTTGTTAAACCATTGCTTTTAAAACAAATTTCAACAATTGATGAACTGATGCCTTTTCTACTCAATCAATATTTGTCAGATCAATAACTTGCGCTGATTTATTTTTAGGGCTTTTATCAATGCAGTTTTAACATAAATAAAAAAAATGTTCCAAAGTTTTTGTTCTGCTTACTGCTGAAAAGGCAGGAATGATTTTATAAGGCATGAAATTTAAGCTTTCCAAATATACAATATTAATGAATGCGCCCACGTTTTAAGATGTAGAACTATACGATATGGTCGAAGTGAACAAATTTGCAATTCATGTATGGTCATGACTTTAGTATGAAACTTTCAAATCAATCTCAAATTTTCAAACCAATATCCTTTGAACCCAATGAAAAAGTTATTTTCTACTTTTAAGTCCACGAGTAAAAACGTGGTTTTTTAAAAAGTTTTTTTTATAAAGTATTTATTTGTTTTATTTTACCAATTAATATAATAATCACATCTAATGTCATCCCTAAGTCCCACAACTCAAATTCTGAAAATTCCTCATGAAAACTCATCAAGACTTGACAGATTAAATTGAAGATCTTTCACTATAAAACCTCTCCAGTGACTCACTTCTCTTAATACTTCTTGTCTGACTACATTGTACTCCTTTGTCACAATTTAATTGTTTTGCAACAAAACAAACACATATGAATGTCATTATCAGTTTCATGACCTTTTAAATCACCGAAAAAAAAGCATGATGAAGAAATAAATTGTTATTATTATTGAGTCAATTGATGCGTAAACAGCGCGTAATTGATTGTTCGGCAATTATGCAGTTTACTGATTCCTTATGTATGAAGAAAGATGTTGGGATAAATGGAATGAAATGAATTTGAATTTAGGCGCATTTTTCTGGCTGAAAAGCTCAAAGTATCTCCTCATCATAACCACAAAATCCAGATAAAAATAAATTCCAAAATAATCAGCAAAGATATCAGAGATCATGACTTGCCCGATCGACACACATTGAAATGTTTGCCACTCGGTGCCCAGGTTGATAGTATATCTAAAACCAGGGGCGTAGCCAGGAATTTTAAGAGGAAGACGAAAAAAATTTTTGTATGGAAAAATTTAAGAAGGAGGGGGGGGGGGGTATATTTGTGATTTTTTCATAAAAACCCTAGCAAAATAAAGAAATTTCTGTTTACGTTGAGGGATTTGTACCCCAAATCCCCCCCTGGTTACGCGCCTGACTAGAACCATGCGACAACCTTTTAATTGGCTGCTTCTTGGTTCTAATTATACTATTAACCCGACTACTGAATACTATTGAATTTCAATGTGTGCCGATCGGGTTGAAATCAATTTGTTCTTGGTTGTCGATAAATACACAAAATGAACACGCATAAAAGGAACAACAACAAAATATTAAGCATAAAGAACATAGAACACGAAAAATAAATAAAGAGAATTGAAATGAATTGACGATCGAATAGTGCCTTCGATTTAAAATAAAAGCAATTTATGGCAATTGATGATGATTCACGAATAAGAACGAGAGAGAAACAGATGGCGATGAATGGATGAAAAGGCATTAAATGTAGCCTTTTTATTATTCATTCGATACGAATAAAATATCCACATAATTATAATAGAGTTAATGTTGAATTTGGACATGAATAGATTATGTGAGAAGCGTGCAATAACGTTAAGTCTAGGATCACTAAGATCAATACGCAAACTTCCGAAGTTCAGATATTTTAATTAAAATTTTTAACCTCAATCATTTATTACTTAATACCATGCTCAATTTTACCTCACAATAGGCCAATTTATTTGAATAAAAATGTGCCCTTTTGTGCCAATAAATAATGATTACTGATTGACAGATTGTGGCGATAAGTCTTCATTATCATCAATTCAGATTCACTAAATGAATCATTAACTTATTGGCAGCATAAAAAAATAAAGGGTTTTTATTGTTATTTGACAAAGTTTGCTGCTCTGTTGCGGTTCGACAGTCATTTAGTATGAGGAAATGCTTCCATAACAATAAGAAGATGTTATCAAACTCATTTAATATTCAGAGCACGATGAAGCAATTTCTGGTGATTTCTCGTTCGCTGCAATGGCTTTAAAATACTTTTTCTTGCTTCTTTCATTTTTTTTTGCCTGACATTATTATTGTTATTACGGTGTGTTGCGTCATGAATGACTTTATTTTCTGAAAGATTGTAGAAAGAGGAAGGCTTGGAAGTATTTTTAAAGATATTTATGTCAGATGGAATCTTTAAGGGGATGATGATGCTTAGTTTGTTCATGAAACATAATAAATCTTGTATTTTTGGATGTAAATTGTTCACAAATGACGTTTAGGATGTCTGAAAAGCCTGACCAACATTACAAGTCACAGCGTTTTCAGCGGACTCGTGATTCTGCCAATTATTGAGATTAATAACATCACCTCCCCTTAAAAATAACAAACTTCACTCCTGACACATCAAAATTGAGCATCACGCTTAAGGTTCAAATCTCAAAAAATCCTCATGAACTCCACCAACTGATCAAAAATTCACACAACGCAAAACAATCAAAATCTATCTAAAATACATTAAATCTCAAAATAAGAATCTTCTCCCGCATACACAAACGACCATAAAAAATTAGAAAATAATCCATCATAATCTTCATAAGACTTTTCGATAAAAATGAAAAAAGAGAGAAGAATCTGATGAAAAATCATTTCAGACATGAGGCAGGGCATCAAAGAAAAGAAGGGGAATATTTCTCAGAAGAAGAGAAATAATGGTGGGTCGATTGTGAATGATGTGATTTAAATATAGAGGGGGAACATGGGAACTTATTACAATTTGTAATCAAACTACTTTAGGGACTTTCACTTATGACGTCCATCAAAAAATCTGATTTTTAGACCCCCCCCCCCCCCTCTGTCACAAAAATTCTACAGAAAAAAATTTCCATTCTTTGAATTGTCACAAAATCCTAGACCCCCCCTCCCCTTAAATGTCGGACGTCATAAGTGAACGGCCCCTTTAGAGACGTTCAGTTATTACGTCCAGGAGGTGGGAGGGTCATCAAGAAAAGAACAATAGAAATTCCTGGAAATCCATTGTTCTTTTTTGAAAAATGACCATTAATTTCGGAATTCACAAGTGAACGACCCTTTTTTAGATCCCCTCTTCAAGACTTTTAGACCCTCTCAAGGTTTTTGGTCAATTTCTTTTGGAAGAACCAAAAAATTCAACGTTCTAAGTGGAGGGGCACCTTAATAATTTTTTGCTCCCCTGTTTTTTTCGTTATAAGCTAGTAGCTTAAAAGAGTAAAAAAAAATAAATTCTTTGGATGACTAGTAGCTTAGTAACGAGTAGGAGCTTATAACGAAAAAACAATGTGTAATGTCAAGTAGTAGCAAGGGCTCTTTGCTTTGTGATCAAATAAATAATTAAGATCCTTTGTTGACGAGTCTGTAAGACTCTGGATTCAAATTTGATAAGCTAACTTGAAAGGTGTAGGTTCGAAACTTGTCATTATCAACTTAAGTGTTTTATTTGAACAAAAACTGCAAAGACATCCAATACAATGAAAAACAATATTGAAGATAAGTTCAAATTGAGGCGGTTGTTCAATACTCAATAGTAAGAATGTCCTAAAAATCCATTTTCAAACTGACGTCACTGACATCCAACCCCTCAAAAACATTCATGAAAAGAAAAATCACAGTCAAGCATCATTCAGAATTATTATTAACTGTCTGTATATTCACAAGCTAGTATTCTATGGTGAGCAGCAACTTTCCATCAAATTGAACACTAATCCAATGACGACAATATTCCTTCCCTTTTTGCCAAATAAAAATCTGATGATAGAAAAATCATTTGAACCATATTTATTACATTAACCTGTATGCTATGTGATACGATGTATAAAATAAGTTTTATTTTCTCTGTCGGTATCTTTAAAAGCAACATAGCAAGTTCATCTTTAAGAATGTAAATATTGGCATGACAGGCAACGAAAATGTAATAATTTTTCCACTTAAAATATGATACCAAGACGAAAATCCCTCCTGAAACGTGATCTCAATATTCTTTCTGCCTCCTTTCGCTCCATCTATTTCGTACTGGAATGGCAATAGACGAAGAAATTTTATATGTATAGCTATAGAATGACTAAACACGTGGAACATTATTGCATGTAAAATTCCTTAAATGACACAGTAAAAAGCACCTCGTTTTGACATCTGCAAATTCTTATTTATTTACTTAAAAAAAATTTTTCAGGGTCATACAGAATATATTCGTATTTGTGACAATGGCATTGTATCTATATGACATAATAATAAAAGTAATATGATCATTAAAATGCCTCATCTCTCCTCATTACACTCAATTGTTTCCTTCCTACTTCAACGTATATAGTTTTTTGCAACACATCTTCTTATACTGTAGTAATAAATGTACACGTATGTCTCATCGAAGATCGTATCCACAACAACTTCAATCTAAATTAGATTGTTCTACCTACATTTAATCAAGTTTATGGACACATCGTATATGCGAAGCTTCACGCAATGAGAGTTGGAAATGTAAAATTAAAATAAAAGTGTGTAAATTATTGTGAACATTTAAATGAGAAACTTAATATTTTGGGTATAAGTAAGTAAGAGTTTTGTGACAGGATGTTAAAAAGGGGTTCAAAAGAGCCTATCAGATCGGTAAGACCTCAAACTTTTCTTTTGGGTAGGCTACCCGAGGCATCCCCTCGCCCGGAACTTAGGTCATTCTCCCACCTACCCTAGGGCTGGTCTTCTTTATTATGGTGGTCTAGAGTAACTTAGAATATCCTAAGTGACATGGAGAACACTTTCTCGCTACCCAGAAAAGGTGAGTCACCATAGGATACCCTATTCGACCCTCTCTAGAATACCCTATACACTAGTGTGCCGTGAAAAACTTGAGATATCTAACCAATGGTTTGCTGCAGGGCCGTAGCCAGAAAATTTTTAAGGGAGGGGGGGGGCCCATTTTCGAAAATTAAAAAACCGTTATTTTGAATCCTTAAATCTATATACATTCTTCATAAGTTTAAATATTTAATTCATTATTCATACATTAAATTAATTTTTCGTGCTGATTATGACATTTCTTTCATCACTTCCTCTACATTAACTGGTTCTTCTCTATAAATACTTAATAAAACAATTATAAGATTTTCGTAGGGGGGGCGGGCCCCCCCCCCCTGGTGTGCTGCGTGCGGTTTTGGTCATGGCTAATCACTAAGTGTGCCGTAGCACAAAAAAAAGGTTGGCCACAACTGCCTTAAATAAATTCTAGTGTCATTTACAAAACCATAGCCAACAACTACTCTAAATCCCAAAAATTCAAACTTATTATACAAACCAGCACAGAATGAAGCAATAAAACGTTTAAAATATCAATTTATTGACTCAAAAGGCGCTAGAACATTAGCACATTCAGCATAGTTTCAGCTTCCAATATAAAATATGTTCTACATCATAAATTCTTAGACTCTCAAGCATCATAAGAATTCAAACAAACAAAATTAACTGTAACAAATAAAAAAATATTGTGTTTGAAACTTTATGACATGTCTCATGCGAAGTGCTGCTTTATTTCTTTTATGTATGAATGAAATTCATTAAAGCGAGACACGTCAAGATTTCCCTCTCATTCTTCATACATCATCTCCATTCATATGAGTTGTAGCTTGCTTGTTTATTGCAGAGCTCATTTAAATTTAAATATTCAACTTCTGCACTTATTTATTCTTGTTTGCTGTTTCTTTTTTTTTCACATGCTAACAATAATAAATAAAATTTTATTTTTATGTATTATTAGCCACTGAATGCCGACTGAAATGCGAGACGATTCGTGCTTGACAAGATCTCCTCCCACGTATTAATACAATAGCATAAACAAATTTATAAAAAAAAATTCGTGATAACAAAAGACGAAATGGGAAGAAGCTTAAACAACCCAAACAAATTTTTTTGTGATCAATGACCATTTGGATGTGAACAATTTACTTTGTGGCTGATCCCAACTTTTATTGTGTGTGGAATAAAGAGAGAAAATTAAGTAAGGGGCTGTTCACTTATTACGTAACGCGAAAAAATGACTTCTTAGACCCCCCCCCCCTCGTAACAAAATTTGTATGAAAAAAAAATTTCCTTGTTTGAATCGTAACAAAATCTTAGACCCCCCCTCCCCCTAAAAGCGTTACGTAATAAGTGAATGGCCCCTAAGTGCATCAAAAGGTTTTTATTTATTTTAAATGCAATTATCAGTCGTATTGCAGACTGGTGACTGCTTACAGCTGTATATACTTAAGTGTCTTTTTATAACCCGGTTTCTAAGGCTATTGGGACTTCCTACCCTGGAATCGATAATAAAATATGAAAAAAATTTAACCTACACTAGTAGGTGCCCCGAGTAGCTCTAGAAACTTGCTACTAGAAACTTGCACATCACACAAAATGCGAATCAAATTCTTCTAATATCTTTTCGATTGGCTTTGCATAAAAACTCTTCTCAACATTAAATCTTTTCAAAGTACTTGTCAACTTTCTAAGTCGTTGTCCTTCAATAATAAGCTTTAGAAGTTCAATATAGGTGACTGTAGACATCTCAAGAATTGATGAGTCATAGATAAATCCGATTGTTAAAACGTTGTCATTTCCACCTTTTAGAGCAATATTAGAAAAATAAATTATTTTGGATGTGATGAGCTTCTCTTGGGAAGAAGCTGCTGACAGAGGCAGTTTTACATTTGGTATTGGTAATTAGAAAATGGTATCCAGCGAGAGAGCTAGTTTTACGTGCCATTAAGTGAGGCAATGAATTAAAATTGATCTAATCTCTCCTAATTGATCTTAAAGAGCTTATTGAGCGCTAGAAATCTTGGTTTCTTAGTTGATGAATAGCTTAGAGATTTCTAGCGGAATTATGTAAGGAACTAGAATTTTTGCAAGAAGGAGTCACTATGGATTAACTGCAACTAGGCAAATTATAAGTCATGCTGTGGCTTATATTAAACTGTAGAATTCCTATTCACAGATTTCTACAACACCGACTAGGGTATTCACTTATTTTTTTCTCGGATATTTTAAATTTTTGGAGGTTTCTGAATATTTTTAAAATAAAAATAGCAATCTCCAAGAGATCTGAAACCCTGACTAAGGATCAAATGCATTCAAATGAACAGAGTTATCAAAAATGAGCAAAGCTCAGTTTAACTAGCTACCTGTTGAATAATATCCTTTGTAATCCCATCCAAGTCCTGTTAATTAAAGTTTAAATAAGTTTAAAAATCTTCTAGACCAGTGCCGGACAACCTTTTCTGTGCCACGGCACAACTTGATCGTAAGACACATTCGTAGAATTTCGTGAATTTTTTCGCGACACACTAGCATGCCGCGACACATGAGTTGGCCATCACTGATTTAAGATTGTTCGACTGAATTTTACCTTCATATATTTTTCCATCCCTCGTTATAACAAAGTTATACCCAATGTCATAAAATTTGTTTGCGTTTATAAAATCATTTTGAATTTTCTGGATATTCTTATCGCAAGCTTCCTGATGAACGATGTTAAATAAATTTTATTTGAAAATCTTTGAAATGTCACAAAAGGCACACGGCTTAAAAATAGCTTTGAATCTGACGTCCAGATCAGCATAAACGCTAGATTTATAGCCATTTTTACGCCGTGTGACTTTCGGTTGTCATCTTACTTTCGTATAGCAATCAAGCATGTCAATATAATCATAAAGAATAATGTCTACTGGTAATTCAAGTAAATTTGGGTCTCTTGCCGGTGGATTTGCATTCCATTCGCTTCTCAAAACTACATCTAAAGAGTCATTTCTACTACTTTTATTCACAGTCTGTGGCAATTGAGTGTCAATGCTTTGAAGTTTTATTACAATTATTGTTGCAGCTAGTGTCAATAGAATGATAAGCCCAGTTAATGATATCAAAATTTTAAAACGTTTTAATCTTAAAATAATTCTCTTTTCAACATCATTTGTTAAATTTTCCTCGTCAGACTTGTCTTTGTGATTGTGTTCCTTAGTTTGTGCAATTGTAACTGGTCCATTGCAGACTATTCTGTTTCCAAAATGAACATCTGAAGATGATTGAACACCAATTGAATTAATATTTGAAGAGATTTGAGTTGAATTTTCTGGTTGAGGTTGATTATTGTGAGGATGAATCACTTCAACTCTTTCCTCAATGTCAGAATTTGAAGCTGTACTGGACGATATTGAATCATCACTTAAATTGACTCTTTTTATATTCATTTCCATCACTTTAGATAAAAATTGCACAGGTTTGATTTAGAAGTTTTGATTTGAAATTTGAATTAAACTTAAATAAACACTAAAGTTTGAAACTTACTACTAGAATCATATGTTTGGATTTCTCCCAATGAATCAACACATTTCTCATAATTTGTTATCAAAAAGTTTTTCTCTAGAGAATATAGTTTAAGTCTGAAATTTTGTTAAAGTCAGCCAGCATAAATCGACTAAGCGCATTTTTTGAAATAATAAATTTTTAGGGATCATCCTGAAATTGGATTATCGGTTTTGGATCCTAGGATCTTTTCATAAATGATGTTTAAAAATATTTTATTTTCAACCCCCCCCCCCCCCCCCCCTTCAATTTGTATTTACAAATATTTTTTATTCAAACCGTCACTTAACTTAACCCCCCCGCTCCTTCTAAAACAAAAGATTAATCAAATAAATTAAAAGTCAAGCAAACTTCATCTTAGTGTTCGAATCTCTGAGTTTATATTGAGCTACTGAAATATCTGCTCTCTTAATCACTCAGAGCAAGAATGAGAACTATCGCTATGTGGGATTCCCCTTTTTGAATAAAGTATAGTAACTGAAATCTTATGACGTTAAAATTAATAAACAAACTTATCAATGATGAATTTCTATGCGGACAATAAAATGGGTCATTCATAAATGACGTCCCAGAAATGGGGAGACGGTGACATTATGTGTTATTTTTCAGACGTCATTTATGAACGATCCCCAAATATAAATCTTATATATCAGAATAATTTCTCACTCTTTATTATAAAATTACAAAATCATCACAAATTTTAAATTTTTTCCGACCAATGCTCCCAAGTCTGAATCATTTGATAAAGTATTATGTCATTCGAAAATCAGAGGCGCATCCAGGAAGGTCTGAATCCCCCACCCTTTTTTTGGGTACGGGTAGATGGGTTTCAGACCCTCTGGGTACTATGCCATTGCAAAGAAATAAAATTTACCTTCATAGACATTCCCATCATTACAAACAACAAAGTTATATCCAATATGATGAAATCTAAGGTTCATATGAAGTCTTTCCATTTCTTTCATATTTTGAATGCAACAACTCTGCAAATACATCATTTATGAAGGACTCTTAATATTTATATCCATTAAATTTACCTCTGTGTAGCAGTTTTTCATCACAGTATGACAAACAATGACTCGACTTAATGGTAAATTGAATGGATCTACGCTACCGTCAGGATCAGCTGCTCTCCAATCAAATCGTGAATAAAGTTTGAATTTTGAGGAGTTCGAGGATTCAGATAGAATTGTGGATGTATTAGCTGTGGCAATAGCTGTGTTGTTAACGTTATAATTCAAATTAAGCATGTACATCACAAGTAATGCAAACATAAAGACTAATAAACTAAGCACAGTGAATATCTTCCATCTAATCTGTCTTTTAGGAATATTGTTCATATTTTTAACTGATGATTCAGTCGCAGACTTAAGATTAACGTCCTTAAGATCACTAACCTTCGCAGTAAACTCTTGTCTAATCGTTACAGGTCCATTATAAACTACACGATCACCAATTTGAATATTTGAGGAGCTAGAGACAGCTATAGTGCTAATATTACTTGCATGCTGCTTATTCCTTCCATCTAATTCATTACACATATATTCCTCAATTATAGAATTCGAAGCTGTCGAGTCACTGTCGTAAGTTGTGTCCGAAATTGTACTAGCTAGATCATGCAAACTTAAATTTAACTCCATCAAAAAAAAACTTTGTTTGTGATTCACAAAATAATTTACTGATAATCGAAGATGTGATTGAAAAACATACTGGCTTTGACTGATACTATTAATTGACTACGGAATGTATGTTTACAACCTATAAGAGTAGACAGATTAAAGCTCATCGAATCTCTTTCTCTTTGGATTCTCAATTTTGGTTCTTGAGCAATTTTGAATGAAATTTTTGACAAAAATTGCTCAAGTATGAAACCTTAGATGAGGATTGTAGTGAGCGAAACTTAGTAAGACCCGCAAAACTACTCAAAATCAACATAACATTGTAAATTCCCCATTTGCACTGCCAATTCAAAAAGTCTGTATATTGCTAGTTTTAAAGAAATCCCACTTTTATTGTAAAAACATTTAATTAAAAAAATCACCAATTTATTCAATCACATCCGACCAGTGCTCCCAAGTTTGCATCATTTGATAGAATGCCTCACCGGGACTACTTGTTTCCTTAAATTGACATCCGCCATAAATTTTATAATCAGCTGTTAATTTTCCTAACGCAATTCCTTGCTCAAGCAGTAGATTTAAAGCTGTTATTTGATTCTTGTTAGGAACTTCGTATTTAAAATTTCCATTCACAGATATCCCGATGGATTTGGAGTTAAAAGCTTAATTGAGAATATTTTGGTCAACATAAAATCAGTGCTGTCCAAACTTTTTTGAGCCACGGCACACCTTAGGAGTAAGCCATAATCGAAGTCGCATACAGCATGTCATTTCCAAAAAAATTCTATGACACACTAATGAGCCGTAGCTCACAGTTTGGTCCTAAATAGAATAAAATAAATTATCACCTGCAGTATGTGCTCCACGAGTGTCCCATCCAACACCTTAAAAATTCGATTTTTTTTAAACAATTCCAAATAAATGTTCAGCCACAAAATTACCTTCAAACACGTTTCCATCATTCCCAATCACAAAATTAAACCCAATGTCACCAAAATTCCAACCCAAATGAACATCTTGCATTTCTCGAAGATTTTCTGCGCAGCTATTCTGCAAAATTAGTCAAATCTTAATTTTGTTCTTCCCAAAATCCCATTTATTTACCTTCGTATAGCAATTTCTCATGACTGAATGATTTATGATGACCATTTTTAATGGCAATGTCAAATTTCCCATGTTTTCTGTCGATGGCTTTGCTCCCCATTCGTCACGAGATATTATTGTCAATTCTGGAAGAATAGAACCTGCTAATGAGGAACTAAAGCTGTCCCACATGAAAGTCAGCACCAAAGATAATGTCAATGCAAAAATAACAAGCACTCCAGCTGCTATAAACATAGTTCTTCGATTCAATTTAAAAACTTGAAATTTCTTATTGATGACAGGCTTTGTGCCATCAGTGTCCAAATTATTGATGTCCTGATTGATAGTTACAGGTCCATTATAGACAACACGATCTCCAATTTGAATATTCGATGAACTTGTGAATGCAATTGTGCTTATGGTCGAAATTGAGTTCTTAATGTCAATTTCTTTGCCACTATATCCATCAATTATAGAATTTGAGGCTGTAGAGTCACTGTCATATTTTAAGTCTAAATCTTTAATGTCTTGCCCCATTGATTGAACGAATATTTCGAGACTGAAATAAATTATATTCTATCTGCGACTGATACTTCAAGTAAACTAAACTTTTACGTATAGCAATAACGTAAAGAGCAACGAGCATTTCATACTCATTCATACGCTCTTCCCCTTTGATTCTCCCATATGAACTCAATTATTCCCTCACGTGCATGCAGTTCTTCGTTTTTATTATTCATAAAGATTAGAATATACGCATTTTTATCGCATTTTTGTTCATTATTTGATCACGTAACCAAATTGTCTATTCGATAATTGATAAATGACAAGTGAGTGATATCGAGAACATATATTCATTATATGTAGCTATTTTTAGCATGTAAAGGTTTGACTCTGAGTAATGCGATTCAAATTTAGGCAAACATGTCAATGTAATGCTCTAGCTTTTTGTTATTTAACTAATGATAAGCTGATCAAACATGTTCCATGATTGTGCTTTTGATGTCAGAGACCAGTGACCAACTGTAACAGAGGCTACGAAATAATTTATCCAAAAACCAGAAACCAGTACAAGACACAGACACAAGGCACAGACACAAACTAAGACACAAGACACAAGACGACACAAAACACAAGACGACACAAGACACAAGACACAAGAAACAAGACAAAGACACAAGATACAAGACACAGACGCAAGACACAGACACAGACACAAGATCCAGACTCAAACACAAGACTCAGACACAGACACAAGACACAGACCAAGCCAAAAGACGCAAGGAATATCCAAGACTTTGATATCTCATTATCTCGTTCTAGAGGCTGACATCCTAAAGTATAAGTAGAATTCAAGACTCAATTTTCGAATCAACCATTAAGCTTCAATAATATCAACCAAACTAGCATTAATTCTTTCGAAACCACGAAAAAAAAATCATCTCAATTACATTTAGATATTCCAAGGCCACAATCTTCGACCATTGATTATCGTGTCGATATGGTAAAGTTTATACTGTAAACAATTGCACTCATGTAACCGCACAAATTGGATATAATGGATCTTCTCATATTTCATTTTAATTAATATTGTGCTCAATTATAAATTGGAGATTTAATTATTTGCAATAATTTTGATGGATGCTGAATTTTTAAGGATCTGAATTGCGTCATTAAATACTAGCAATGGCAGCTGAAGCCTTTAACCTCAAATGAAATAGAATATACTTAAATTCATGAAATCACAGAAATTAAATTTCATCACATCTTCTCAATGCTATAAATTTCACTTCAAGTGCTTAGAAAAAAAGAGTCTCTGCACAATCAGCACATCGTAAATATTTAATTCCATTTGAAAAGATTTTGGCATTGAAAATGCATTAGCTGTAGTAATGTGTGTCTGTAGGTTCATAATTCTGCCAAAAAAAATCTACTTTTTTGTTAAAATATTATTCCTATAATTTATGTTTCTAAAATAAATATTTAATATTGCATCTTTAAGGAGTCTGTGTAGATACTTTTGTTCAAATTCATAACAAACTCGATTGCTTCTCGTGTAGGTGTAGAATTAACAAGAAATGATTCAATAAGGAGAAAACAGCAAAAGGCTTTATCGTGAATTTTAGAGAGCAATAAAACTTTTATTTTTACAGTCAGCATTATGTCAGTAAAATCGCATTTGTTAAAGCCTTGAAAATGTTATAAAAGGGTTTGAGACTCAGACAGATAATAAGAGTTGAAAGACTTGTGTCAATTTGTTGTGGATTTATGAAGTGATTCCGAGAATGAACAGAATTTATGGACCTGTGGATGTGCTTTAAAATGGCATTAAGCAAAATAAAGTTCTAAATTTGCATTAACAGACAAGCATTTGCTTACAAGCTGGTCATTTATTTTTGAATATCACAAAAGCTTGCAAAAACACTTTTAGTTTGAATTCGACAAGATTAAGACAGTGCCACTTCTGATTTGGCATGTTCATTTTTTTTAAAGGAACTGCTGAGCATGATAAATGATCATTTAGGTTTGCATGATTTGTTATTATGCTACAGTTCAAATATAATAAAATTCAAGTCTTAATTATCCTCTAGGGCAGTGTTATCCAAACTGTGTGCCATGGCACACTAGTAGGCTGTAGAAACTTTTTGAAACTGACTCGAGCCGGATACTGTGTGCGACTCCAGTCATGGCTTATCTATCAGATGTGACGTGGCTCAAAAAGGTTGGATAACACTGCTTTAGAGTACAAAGATCATGTTCAGTATCACTATGATCTTGAGAGTATGCTTGGCAGTACGAGAGTGCACTCAGGTGCTCACTTAGATACTACTGAGCATTATTTTTGGATATTTTGGATCATTAACGACGATCAAACCATAAAACAACAATATAAAGCTCAAACTACACAAACAAATGTCACTGCTACTCACAAACTTGTCAATCAACCCAAAACATGTAATTCCAATTCAAATATCCAATCTACAACATCCAAAAATAAGAATTTTCACTACAATCCTCTTCCAAATTTTAAGATCAATCAATCAATCTGTTCAAGAACTGCAACACGCAATAAAATTTCAATCCATAACCCCTTTCGTACAATACTGTTCCAGCATTTGTGGTTAACCAAAAAAGAGCAATAATTTCAATATTTTTTCATCTTCTTCATCCCGTCACATTAACAAAACGAAGTTAACGAAAAAAAAAATTAATTTCAAACGTGCTTAATGTCGAGAAAATGCTGAAAGAACCAACCGCTGCTTTATTTTTACGACCAATTTGATGATTCATATGCGGCTGAGAACTCTTTCTTCTCACATATTCTGGCTGGATTTATCGGAAGAATATGAAAATTTATGAATATACATGCGGCAATGTATGTTATTTGATAAAATCTGACTGTGCTACATTTAAAAATAAAATTGTTAAACGATTGAATAAATTTGAGGATGTTTTGCTGTTCTGCAAGAATTGTGTTGTTTAAAAAGTTTGCATAAATTAACTGGTTTTTGAGTATGGACGACCGACATTAAAAAAAGCAAGAATTAGTCAGAACTTTTTGGATTAACAAATGTCTTCGATGAGATAAGAATGAATTGTGAATCAATTTGATGCAGGATGAGAAGATGAGGAACTGAAGGAGATAAGAATAGGAGTTATTTATAAGTGAGGTACAATATGATGTTGCATTTTGGACCCGCTCGCATCCCTTTCTGTCATTAAAGTCTTTTTTCTCTAATTCATTGATGAACAACATCCTTTGCATCGTGACATAATTTAGGGAACAAATTTTTTTGCAGCAAATAAAGAATTGATGTCTTGCTTAGTGTGGTGTCGGGGCAGAGTGGAATCTGGGGTATCGAACCTTATAATGGCAAATCTGCGAGTGCGAGAGTTAAGCCTCTGTGGTGCGAGTGGTCAGGCAACAGACCAGATATCAGTATCACTCTTTTGTGAGGACGTGGGTTCGATTCTCACCAGAGATTGATCTATCAATCATTATAGTAAGGATTCCCACAATCCTCACGACATTACTCTTAGTATATTTGGAAATTTTTCCATCAGATCTGTCTTATTGTGTAATAAAAGCTAGTTCTAGAGCTACTTAAGACAACCAGCTCTTGAATTTGAACATATGAGCTATAATTTGAGCTTTAAACTAGTTTTGTTTATGACTAGAGTAGGAGGGTACACCAGGGAAACCAAGAAACCGACCTAAAGCTCTATCAACTCGTAGTTTGCCGAAAGAAAATCGTGTCAACATCTAGTGCTGTACCAGACGCTTCAAAAAATATTTTAAGTATACCTGAAAACTTCCCATGATACACACGGGTGATCGCATCATTCAGCCTTCTCAGCACTGCTCTTAATCTTACACATCATTTAAGTGCATCCTCCCCAAAGTAACTCAATCGGGTGGTCTTGTAACGTGATTCCAACAAAACATTAAAATTTCATTCATATTATTCAGATATAATTCACATACTCAATATCAATATCCATTACCTTCCTGACATCATTAAATCTGGTTCAAAAAATAATTTTTATCTTTCCACAATTTTTCACAACCCGTAATAATTTCACCCAAATTATTTTCAAAAAAAAAATTGAATTGTTCATGCCATAATCAAAAAAGCAGTCGCTGGTAGTTTCGCAATGAGAGAAAAAAAAAGCCCTAAAGTAAACCAACTAAACATTATCATTATCCACTCTACAATTTGTGTATGTTTTAAAGTCCATCATGATGTGCATGCTCATCGATGTTTGTACATCGGTAAAATTGAAATTGCGGTTAGAATTGATGCGGTAATGAAACTGCACATGTTTATGTTAGTGTATAATTGTCGCAAAATTTTATTGATTGATATCGTCAACATTGGAAAATAATGAAGTGTTTGGCATGCTCCGAGCATCCCCTTTAATAATGATGATAATAATGTTAAATGGTAACATGATACATCGACTATTTACTCTTTAAATTTTTCATTCTTAATTATCTCTGCGTTCATTATTGGAGATACAATTTAATTGAAATAAAAATTTTACGAACCAAGCCAAAAAAAATTCAAAATTTCGTTTATAGGAAATTTTTCTGCAGACATCTGAAGCCGCATGAAGGAAGAAGAAGCTATAAAATGCTGTGTATTTCCGCAAACAGCTGATAACTTTAAATTGTATACACAAATATATTTTTAGCGTCTATGCCAACATTTAAAAAAATAAAATACTTTCGTGAGAAAAATTCAAACAATTTTCAAACTGCTCCTCTGACAACACATCGTGATTTATTGTCTGTTTTTAAACTCGGGCTAATGAAAGTTGTGAAGAAAATTATCTTGAAGGAATTAAAATTATTTAGCTTGGCTTTCACTTTTAATTTTTCACGTGAAGATGAGTAAATTAAGAAGTTGTTTAGAACCGGAAGACTGTATTTACAGCTAGTTATTTTAGCTGCATGAGGTTGTTATTTGTGAATTATTAATTGGTGGAGTCAGGATGTTGTCTTGGAGAGATTATTTATAAATGCAGCAGAACTTAAGTAAGTTTTTTTAAATATTATGTGCTATTATATGTTATTTGAGATAGACTTGCAAATCAGGGGCGTAGCCAGGGGGAGCCATAGGGGGCCCGGGCCCCCCTGCGAAAATCTGATAATTGTTTTATTAAGTATTTATAGAGAAGAACCAGTTAATGTAGAGGAAGTGATGAAAGAAATGTCAAAATCAGCACGAAAAATTAAATTTAATGTATGAAAAATGAATTAAATATTTAAACTTATGAAGAATGAATATAGATTTAAGGATACAAAATAACGGTTTTTTAATTTTCGAAAATGCCCCCCCCCCCTTAAAAATTTTCTGGCTACGCCCCTGAAGCTAATGCTACAGTCATTTTTAGATTCAATGTCTATTAAGGTTCTTTCTTAAGTAGTTTGTATACCTACAAGCTCTTGAGTTTTACAATCAGCTGTTTTTAGACTATCTGACTTGATCATATTCTAATTAAAGATTAACATACTTTTAATGACTCTTAGTGTAATTCATCCTTTATACAAAAGGTCATACTTAGTGCTTTAAGTCTTAGGTGTCTATAAGGATTTTAAAATGGTTGCTATTTAAGAAATTCTGGCTCCTACCCGAATAGCACAAGTCAGTTAATCGAATAGAAATCTAGCACCAAGCTGACAAGACTCTGACATGGTGCAGGCTTCAATTTAAATGTAACATGACTCTAGCATGAACTCGTGAATCGGATGTTTTGGAAAAGATGCTAAAGTCCTTAATATCCCGAACTGACAAAAGGTTTCTAAGGATAGAATTGTCTTCAGACGATTTCTAAGCGCGGCAATGGGTCCACGTGCGCCCCAGTTAAGGAAATAAGTATTAAGTATGATTCTGACATGTGTCTGGCTTTGATTTAAATTTAGCACCATGCCAGAATCACAACAGTTTGATGCCGAATTCCTGTTCGATTAACCGACTTGTGCCATTCGGGTTACATCATACAATCCCCAAAAATCAGAACCATTTCATCACCATGGCACCATTCACAAAGAGTAATCGCTACTTTTAAAGTAATTTACACAACTCAAAGCAGCAAATAAAAGTCTCATCAACCCATTCATCTATTTAAAAAAAACTTTAATGTCAGTTGCTACAGTAACCCCTTTTTGCTACAACATATTTATTTGCTCATCATCATCAACAATATGCAACAAACAAATATCAATATCAACAGTAATTGAAATAATATCAAATTTCATTCTGGTCTGAGGCTAATTCAATTTATACAACAGTAAAGAAAATGCGAGAAAATTTAATTGAGACATTGGAGCCTCATCATGAATCCCCCCTCACTTTCTTCGCCTTTCACTAATTATTTTAGAAAACATTAATTAAATTGTTGGCTAAACATTCACCCTTCAATAAGGTTTTAAACTGTATCGAGAAAATATTTTTTAAGTGGGATGAAAAAAAACAAACTTTTTAATTAATTTTATAAAACTAGAGAAAAGTGAAGGAATCAAAGGAGAGAATATCAAGGTGAGGGTCATTACATTATGTGTTAATTGCACATGTGGTTACAATAAATAGACAGTTGATTCAGACTTTAAATATTTTAACTTGAAATTCGATTCTAAATTTGATTTTAAAGCATTTTGAGATGAAAGCAGACAGGTCAATGCAGTTTTGGTCGATAAACTGACGTGATGTTTAGTTTAGAATATTTGTGGGAGTGATGTAGAGAAATGTTTGTAGTATTTTGATAAGTTTATGATAGGCAAGGTCGATGAAGATTCATAATATTGATTTAAATGAGGAATTTCAAGAAAGATCATAAAACTGTTTAATTTATATAAGACTGTGGAAGTTAACCTATTTTTGGCGGCAAACAACTGTGTACTTATGACCTTATTGAAAGCATAACATTGAATTTGATTCGATAATTAAGCTGAGGAGCAAACTACAGTCATTAGAATAGAACTACAACGCCCTGTTAACGCCAGAACCACAAAATGACAATTAGGTCAACTAATTTTAAGAGGGCTAGTGCCAGCGGCTATTACAACTTAATTATAGATTTGAAATAATTCATTGATGATGATCGATGCGTTGACATACGTTGTCCTATACGGACAATTGGTTTTTGTCTTTTTTTACAGATAGATTTAGTCCTCAACGGACGATTAGGTATTTACAACTCCGCACAATTGCATTGACACAGGGTATATCAATGCAAAGTACCTAGCCACAGTTTGCACGTCTCAAATCATTCAAACCGAGTTGCATGACTAGAAGAGCGAAAAAAGCACTCTAACCACTACGCCACTGCTGCTAAGCTACTGTGGATCATGGAGGTTAGTATTTTGCATTCCAAGCGTTGCTTACAACTTTTTTAATGCATCACGATAGTCCTAAGTGACACAAAGACTTCATTTGAAACTTATAAGGCTTCCTGAACGGTTTATTCATCATTTAAAGTTTATTTACAATTAAATTTTGGTTCCTCTTCTTTTTAACAAAATCCACCTTAATTGTGAACTTATTAATTGATCCCTAACCTATACGAGGATGTTAGGTAGCTAATATTCAACAGTTTCTGTTGCCTAGCAACTCTAAAACCTTCAAAATGATTCATCAGTACCCAAATCAACATGCAAAACACCAAAAATCAACAAGATCTTAAATCCCACCTGATATAAATGCTATGTTGCCTCATTTATAACCCAGATTTACATAACTTATACTCAAAGGTGAGATCTTTATTGTTTTAATCCTTTTCTGCTATTTTTTTTCCATAAAATTCTTTCTGCTTAATCATCACTAAATGATTGAACACCAGGAGGGAGATAACAAAAGAAGAAAAAAAACTTCGAATATGTAAATCAACAAGATGTTGTAAACTCAGAATATTGTTATGATAGTTTTATAAAAGATGAAGTGTTAAAGATTAATTTTACGAGGCGTCAATAAAGCACAATGACACCATCAAGTCGTAAATGGAAGATATGAGAACGCTTGACCCCAAAAGCTAATAAATGTCATAAAGAAAACACTTTAAATTATTTTCATAATATTCTAATGAAAAACATCATGAAAAATTGAAAACTAAACTTTATGCTTAACATGTTTATAAGAATTAACGCATCAGCAAGCCAGACTGAAGGGAAAATAAATCGTGAACAACTATTTCTCTACTCTTCTGTTCTATTTTTGAATTTTAAATATTTTTTCTCTGATATATAGTGACTCATATTATAAGATTGTGAGATAATTTTCCTGATATTTAAATTTGTATCTTTCTTATTATTATTGCCTCATATTACCAGATGTTAATGAACTGTCGACAATTTTTTAAAGCGTGCGTTGTGCTTGATAAAAAAAAATCAAAAATTTTTTTATTGATACTTTTGACAGGATAGACTAATTTTAGATCTTCGCGCCTGTGAGGTCATGTGTGCAGTTATAATCTATCGACCACTGATGTAAACATTCGAATGATTTGCTTTATGAAGTGATAGTTTGGATATTCATTGGATTCATCACATTGGATGTTATACATAGTTGTGGTAAGCAGTGTTGGTAAGTTTGGAATTGGATTCGATGGGACAATAATTGAATTGGAACTGTTTGTGGATAGCTTTGCTTATCTTAGTTTTGATTAACTAGTCAATAGCTGTTTTTGTTAAGATATTCTCGATTCTAACTCAGAGAAGAAGCAGTTCAGTTAATATTTCAGTGATATTCTTGATTCTAGCTCAGAGATGAAGCAGTTCAGTTAAGATTTCAGTGATATTCTCGATTCTAGCTCAGAAATGAAGCAGTTCAGTTAAGATTTCAGTGATATTCTCGATTCTAGCTCAGAAATGAAGCAGTTCAGTTAAGATTTCAGTGATATTCTCGATTCTAACTTAGAGATGAAGCAGTTTAGTTAAGATTTCAGTGATATTCTCGATTCTAGCTCAGAGATGAAGCAGTTAAGTTAAGATTACAGTGATATTCTCGATTCTAGCTCAGAAATGAAGCAGTTCAGTTAAGATTTCAGTGATATTCTCGATTCTAACTTAGAGATGAAGCAGTTTAGTTAAGATTTCAGTGATATTCTCGATTCTAGCTCAGAGATGAAGCAGTTAAGTTAAGATTTCAGTGATATTCTCGATTCTAGCTCAGAGATGAAGCAGTTCAGTTAAGATTTCAGTGATATTCTCGATTCTAGCTCAGAGATGAAGCAGTTCAGTTAAGATTTCAGTGATATTCTCGATTCTAGCTCAGAGATGAAGCAGTTCAGTTAAAATTACAGTGATATTCTCGATTCTAGCTCAGAGATGAAGCAGTTCAGTTAAGATTACAGTGATATTCTCGATTCTAGCTCAGAAATGAAGCAGTTCAGCTAAGATTACAGTGATATTCTCGATTCTAACTTAGAGATGAAGCAGTTCAGTTAAGATTTCAGTGATATTCTCGGTTCTAGATCAGAGATGAAGCAGTTCAGTTAAGATTTCAGTGATTCTCGATTCTAGATCAGAGTTGAAGTAGTTCAGTTAAAATTTCAGTAATATTCTCGATTCTAGCTCAGAGATGAAGCAGTTCAGTTAATATTTCAGTGATATTCTCGATTCTAGATCTGAGATAAAGCAGTTTAATTCAGATTTCAGTGATATCCTCGATTGGAGCTCAAAGATGAAGCAGATCATTTCAGATTTCAGTGATATTTTTGATTCTAACTTAGAGATGAAGCAGTTCAGTTAAGATTTCAGTGATTCTCGATTCTAGATCAGAGTTGAAGTAGTTCAGTTAAAATTTCAGTGATTCTCGATTCTAGATCAGAGATGAAGCAGTTCAGTTAAGATTTCATTGATATTCTCGATTCTAACTCAGAGATGAAGCAGATCATTTCAGATTTCAGTGATATTCTTGACTCTAGCTTAACTGAAGTATGTTAAATCCTTCAATCTAATAAAATCTACAACTTTAAACAACATTCAACCAAAAATATCAACACTGACTAAAAATACTCGACCTTTTTGCGCTTGAAACAAATCGTTAAGAAAAGAAAGTGAAATCTAAATAAACAAACCATCAAAAAAAAAAATCAAATTGAAGAAAGATTTACATCATTTTAGAGTGGCAAAAAGAAATTTTCAGTAAATCAACTGCACAACTAAGAAAATCTTTTATAAACATTTTTTTTTGTGATTAATTTTCCAAGAAAAAATTCTGATCTCATTTTTTGTGCAAAAAAAAATATTCATTTCTAAATTTTCACTTGCCCGGCGTGTGTTGATTTTAAGATTAAATAAAAATTTTGCAGAACCTACAAAAAATAAACTGTAAGAACAGCAAGCGAAATTTTTTTTGTTTGAAATGTGAGACTTGAATTGTGAAATGTGGGTTATTGAGATCAGTGCAATAAGAAGTAACTTTTCTTTTGAAAAGGAAATTGAATGTGGAAAAAAAAGAAATTTTCTTTTGCACATCTGCTCAATATCTTTTTGAAAATTTTTCGCCACACTTTACCAATATATTATTTTAAAAGGAGGAAAAATTTCTAGGTTGGTGCTGTGCAACATTTTAAATAAATTTATTGGAATGTGAAATTTTTTCTTCTTAATCTTTTAGTAATAAATGTGTGAAAATAGGGTATTAGTAATCCTAGAAGTTTCGTAAGGAAGTGAATTTTATAAATTTAAAGAATTGCATCATCGATTGCTGTATCATCTTTAATATGAGCTTAGTCAGCTGAAGTGTTGTTAACTTGGATGTTCTTGACGCAGATCCCAATTTAGATGATCAACAGAGAGTTTATCGGCAACTTAAGGTTATCTGAACTAGTACAGATGGCGAAAAATAAAACATAAATGTCTATGATCCGAATCATATCCATATCAATCTTTTTGAAGGTTATATCTTTGAATCATATCCATATCAATCTTTGTGAGAATACATTTCGGTCATAAACACTTTTCACTCTAATTTAGAACGATTCAATCCATTAGACTGAATGAAACTTTATAACAGAGTTCGAAGTTGATAAATTTTGTATGAGTCGACTCCGCCATACAAAATCGATGAAAATCTCGAATCTACCTCGAGCGCTGCTTTATAATTCTAATTCTTGACATAAATTAACTTAATTTTTCGTCAAAAACCTATTCCCAATCCTAAATATGAGCGTATATCTAGAAAATCCTGAATGGTTATTCCTGGAAGTAGGTTAGATTTAGAATTATCATGAAAAACCAACTCATTGATTCAATTCAATATCAAAATTCAATTCATCTACATTTCAGATGATCTTTATCAGTTCCTCGAACTCATCTCACCAATCCTACAACTCCAAAAATCTTGATTGACATTTACTGCTTTCTAAATCACAAAACTATCCCAATTTTTCATTAAAAATCACTGACAGAATTTCTCAATAAATCAATCAAATCTTCTTCTCCTAAGAAAGCTTCCCCAAACACATAAATCATTAATGACATTTTAATTTAATTTAATCACAATAAAAATATAAAATAAAAATTTATTCAAAAGCTATAAACGAAATCTTTCCATTGACAACCAATTATCGTTAATAATTTTTGTGCACATATTTACTCATGTTTACAGAACTCAATCAACCATGAATTCAATAGATTGTAGATTTTACTTGTATAAAGCTAACAATAAGATGTTTTCTGATGTCATTTAAGATTGTCAAAAAACTTAATAATGTAAAAAAAGACACAAGATTATCGATTAGATTGAATATTAAATCAACGAAAGATATGTAAATGTCGCCTTATTGACTAGCAGCGTAAAGATGAGCGGCAGACCGGAACGGCATATAAAGTTGAAGGCAAAAACTGCTTATAAATCTTAAGCACATGATTGATGCTTTAATGAGCTTTATTTCTTTTTGTCTGAAGCGCACACTTAAAATGCATTAAGTTACATTATATATCGGAGGATTTCCATCAAATTTGATTGCGAATTTAATTTGAATGGTAAGCAGCCGTAAGCAGTAAGCTAAGATCAGCATAAATATAAATATAACAAGTTTATTTATTGACATTAAATTGTCAACTTCTGGCAATAATGTTGATATTTAGCAAATATTTTTGTATCTCAATAGACACAGAAGATTAAACAGTCACATTAAAGATGAAAATATTTTAGGTTTGACAACACGAGGCATTTTTGAATCGCGTGTGAATTTATTTACTGTGGATGATCTTGAACTAGGATTAGGCTTGATTTGATGATTTTCAGGAAAGGAAATGATGTTTTCTATTTTAAACTATTTTTTTCGTCCATTTAAACGATTTTGAGTATTTCTGGACTTAGAAATAGAAGATTGTCTTTGAAAACCCAATCAAATAGTCAGTCTTACTGATAGAGCTATTAGGGTTGCATCAAAGCCAGTGATGGCAAACCTATGTATCGAATAAGAGCACCACCAAGGCCGTAGCATAAAAAGGTTGGACACAACTGATCTAAGCTACTCATTTGATCTTACAATAGTAAAGTGTCTTGTATCGATCATTTTCTAGCTTGGACTACACTAAAGCTGGTTTCTGGGGTTACCCTAGTCGAAGTTAAGATTTATTTATCACCCAACCTATCCCTATCGTTCGTACACACTACATCTACCCTAGTGTATGCACCAAGCCTAAGGTATGATCTAGTAGAGCAGCTGTGAGCAGTATACCGTAATGTACTAAGGCTAGAAGCAGGCATATTTCAAAAAACCGGCCTCAGAATCCAGGAAAGATCTTGAATGATTCTAAATTAATTCAATTTTAGTCAAGAAGCTTTAGTTTGCTGGCAAATTCAACGGTTTTAGTTCCAAAATCAAAAAATCTTATGAACCATCCACAAAAATTCACTTCATTTCCTTACCATTTCATTATCAACACTTTCAACAACAAAACCAATGTCATGTCGATAATTTATCGATAGCAATAATAATTAAGCATAAAAAGATTTAATCACAATAATTCTTCAACTCATTTTAAAGCTCTTTTTTTCTGTCGGCATATCGTGTGCGATGTGGACAAAATCAACCGGCATCATTAGCAATGCTAATTTCACAACAAATATTGCACGTTTGTTGATATAAAGATGAATGAAAATAAATAAGCATTTTTTTAAGTGGAATGATGTAATTTGAATACTTTTTGGAACAATCCTTTCGCTTTTTAAAATATTTGATTCTTTTGTTATGAAGATTTCGCTAAAAATTATTTTGTTGGATGTACATTAAGGTAATGTGGTGAGAATTTGAGGATGGTTTACAGAAAATAAATGATATTTAAACAGACACGCCAGAATTTTGAGACTTTTGACTTTGTGTTTTAACCTTTTTAAAAATGCAGAAATTTTCCTTCGTTTGACACACTAAAGGTGAAGGTATGAAAACATGAGAATGATTGATTTGCGGCTGGTCAGACAAAAAAAGTCATTTCTCTTATTTTTATATCCGAAATGATAAATTGTTATTGAACTAGAAGTTTTCGAATCTTGTGGCTTCTTTTTTGTGCATTGAATTTGTTATTTTTTGGGGCTATAAGCTGCCCAATAATCAAGCTGTTTAAAACGTCAGTGACCAGACAATGGTCAGCAAAAAGTTGGAGGATTATCAATAAAGAACTTCGATTAATTTTTTGAATTTCTGATGAATTGGGTTATGATTTGATACATTGTAATGGTTTTCATATGAAGACAATGATGAACGGTTGTGGCCAACCTATGTACGGCTCAAATGTGTTACAAAAAATCTTAAAAAGCATAGTTCTGGGTTGTCTACACTCCCGGAAGGCAAACGGCTCCCGGATATCACCAAATCCGGCGTGGTGCTACGTTAATGTCGTCCTGGTGCCAAATTTTCAATAATTTTTCCGCTTTGTACCTTAATTAATTTGGACTGAATAAGATCATATTGGATATATCTCTGAACAGAGCTCAAAATAAACTCAGTTGAAGTGGACTTAAGTTGACATTACTCGTCTCAAAGTTAATTAAAAAGGATTTGCTCGACTCAACTTTGAGTTCTGATGCCCCAGATCCTCTCAGACTAGATACCTTCAATGGCGTGGTACTGATGAAATGATCAAAAATGATCAAAAAATGATCAAAATTGGTCAAAAATGATCAAAGTGTAATTCTTCAGTTCCACACCCTTGAATACCTTTACCTTAAAAATCAAAAAAAAAATCAATCAATCGTTCTTAATCATTTCCTTAGTTTAAACCATGGAACGTCAAAATTCCCACCTTACAAAATGAACACTACAACATAAAATCTCAAGTTATAAAAAAATTATTTATCTTTTTGTCGTCGCTATCATTCCACGTGTTCACATTAGTAAATATTTGCCGGAATTCTTCCTCTTCTTTTTCCATTTTATGTATTTATCCTTCCTCTTTGTGCTCTTGGTAGAAATACAAAAAAAAATCAATGCTACTCAAACACACACAAAAAAAAGAGCACTTGACTTTTTGCTGTAAAGAATTCTTGAACAACTTTGTTGTCAACAGTGTCTGAATGACTGTGGGATTTGTGGCTCTTCTGGGGATTTTTTTTTTTTGAGTAGATTTTTAAGCAGATTTTGTGGATATTTTTAAAATTCAATAGAATTTCACAATTTTTAGGTTACTAAGTTGTTCCTTTAAATTCATAAGAACTGTAGATTCTCGAAAATTCTAGAAAATCCTCAAAAAAATTCACAAAACTAAATCGCACCTCCCAGAACAATTTCATAATGAATTCATTCATATCATAAATGTCAAATTACAAAAGCATATACAGCACAATATCGATTATATTTTATATGCAGTTAGAATATTTATTTTTCAAGGTATTCAACAAGTATTGAATAACGCGAACATGTTTATTTCACACAAAATATAGTCTATGCATCATTTATGCATAATATGAATAAATAAAATACAACAAAAAAAACGTAAAAAGTAATCGCTTACGTGTGCATGAATAGATTTGTGGCAGTGAAAGAAGAGAAGAAAAGAAGTTTATTGACATTTTTTTTTTTTTTCTTTTGAAGACAATATAACTCAAGTGAGCGAGAATGCATAGCGAATAATTTTTGTAATGTGAGCAAAAATTCCTTTTTTGGATGCAAATCATGTCAACAATAAATTCTAGTTTATATTGGCATGTCTAAATATCTATTTTTTTATTTTTATTCTATCGAAGTCGTGAAAATTATTCTTCATTTTTCAAGGTAAAGGTAGTTGCTGATTTATTGAATTAAAAAAGTTTGTTGAGGTTCCCGAGTTGAATGACATCGATCATTGGAACTGAAGTCATGGTCAGTATGACTCCAGACAAATTTGTTGGTTAAGCTATGTCCTAAGGATCATCTCTAGTGTCGTTCAAAATCTAGGTTTGGTACATTTGCCCACTGGACACTTGCCCGCGGACACTTTCCCAATGACACTTCCCCAATGACACTTCCCCAATGACACTTCCCCACTTGGATATTTGCCCACTGGACACTTCCTTACTTAAACACTTCGCCACTTGGATATTGTTTAAGTCTGGTCCATATCTTAATTGTTATTCTTACTTACTATTTCGCTGGTCATACAGATCAATTGTGATCCATGACCTCCCTCAGATGCCGCTGGAAGCTTGTTACCGCTTGCCAATTTCCAATACCAAATGAATTTTAAGTCAGCGTCTACAAAACAGTATCTCAACCAAATTCTAGCCAATATTACCCAGGGACGTAGCCAGGGGGGGCCATAGGGGGCCCGGGCCCCCCTCCGAAAATCTGATAATTGTTTTATTAAGTATTTATAGAGAAGAACCAGTTAATGTAGAGGAAGTGATGAAAGAAATCTTAAAATCAGCACGAAAAATTAAATTTAATGTATGAATAATGAATTAAATATTTAAACTTATGAAGAATAAATATAGATTTAAGGATACAAGATAACGGTTTTTTAATTTTCGAAAATGGGCCCCCCCCCCCTTAAAAATTTTCTGGCTACGCCCCTGATAGTATCCATTTCAAGACACTCAAGTACAACCCGGGATTTGAAATTTCAAAAAAGAAAACAGCAAACTGTGACTATTTACTTTCAATTCCTCTTTAGCAGCGAATATTCAGCAGATAATAAGAAGTCAAAAGGTTCTTCCATTTATTTGCAAAGTAATATATTTAAAAGTGGGATCATCTAAGCAGCATCATCTCTTCAGCTTATGTCTTTTATGTACTTTAATATCTTCTTACTATGGCGGTGTAAGACTGTCAAGAAGCTAGGTGGCAGGGGGAGGTAATTTGAGTTTTGAGCATGTTTTAAGTGTTTTTGAACTGCACTAGACGTTTAGGGGATATGGATTGACTGAGTTGTAGCCGTAGGGTGTATAATGTGAAGCAAGTCTCCTCAGCAATGAAAATTACACTGACTTCTTTCTGGGAGCCTTAAGTTTACTGAATTCTAAAGACTTAAGGCTCCAAGGGGTACTCTCCTACATAGCTAATTTTGAATTGAGGGAAGGTTATTATTTGAAGACATTTTCAAAACCTTCATTAAACCCAACAGCTCACCAAACCTTGCAAAAACTTCTCTTCTATTTTTCCTTTCTATCCCATTTTTTTGTACCTTAATAATCTTTGAATGAATATCTCAATGCAATAAATAATGATAAAAGTAGTGAATACTAAATGCACTTACAAATACACACATATGTCTGCGACTTCATACGTGAGTAATTTATGTAGGCAGTAAACTGCTTGATTCCCCCTTTCTTCATGCTTCGTTTAAATCTTTCAACTTTTAATTTCAATCTTCCATGAACTTTTGATCATTTGATTGAATTAAATACTACCATTTGTGGCTGGTGCAGGTATGAAAAATTATAATTGCAGAGATTCAAGTGAAGTCATGTCGTGGCGTGATGCATTTATAATGCAATGGATAATAATGAAAGTATTACAAAATATGTTAAATGGTGTGACGGAGAATCAAGTCGTCGATGCTATTGAGAGCAACCTGGAGAAGATATTGAAGTGTCGTGTCTTGAAATGAGGACAGTGATTTGATGTGATATATTTAGAATGTGAACGAAGAGCTCATGGAATAGCTTTGAACATAGGCATTTATGAATATCGATGTGCTGCAAATTAAGATCTAGCAAAAAGAGGCTACTAACGAATTCTAAGCATATCAATTGGTACTCTAATCATAAAGTCGGCTAATGTTGTGCATGAATTAGTCGACTCTACTACACATATCCAAGCGAAAAGTCAATTTTGCGTTGTGCTTACCCACGAGTATAAGTTAATAAATAAGAATAAAAAACAGCATTCCCAGAAACAAAGGAAAATCTTAGTCGAAATCTAACGTTTTGTTTTCTATTTAATTAACACTTCTACCTATTAATTACCGATACCAGATTAAATCAGTTTACAAATTACCAGTTATTTTTATATGCAAAACGAATAAAATCGTGAAAAATAATATTAAGCAAATGATTTAAATGATCAGAAGAGCAGTCAGGGTGATTGTTGAGTTTATATCAGAGTTAAAAGATGTCACAAAACAAAATTTTATCGATTTTTAGTTCAAGTCTCATAGGAACGAAAATTCTAGAAACCCTGATTATTTATATCTTTTGAAAAAAATATTAACTATCCAGCCCTGCTAATTTTTAATAACCAAATTACATCAAGTTGAAAACTGCAAGTCATAAACGTCTCAATATGGAAAAATTGTCTATTATTCTAAACTACACTATTAAATAACCGGAAAGAAAAAAAATATGAAAATCAATGAGATCTCTATAATACAGTTCAATTACTTCTATATGTGCTTTATCATTACTTCAAATTAGACTTATTAACACTCACACAACTTTAGTTCCCAGTCGTGAGCATTAGGCTGACTAGACTTTTGAATTTTTATGGATTTTAAAGGTTAAATATTTCCTAGGTACACGAAATGATTCAAAAGTTGGTTAATCGAATAGAAACTGGCATCAAGCCATCGTGACTTTGGCGTGATGCTGGACTTAAATCAAATCCAGCTTGGTGCCAGATTTATATTCAATGATTTGATTTGTGGTATACGGGATGTTGCGATCATGATTCTGAAACCTAAGCCTATGAAAACCAAAGCAGATACACGAATATCATGTAGATCTCCCTATTATTGCTTTATGTGTAGCTATACTAATGTAAAACAAGTCGGGTTCAATAGGAATAGAACCCACGACCTCAAAAGAGGAGATCTTTGACCACTCGATTAGAGATGCCTACAACTCGGTCACCGAGGTTCTTATCTCACTTCGGCTATCAGTCAAACACATATAACTAGTTTCAACGCGAGCTCTATGCTCAGACCTATCTAATTTGATTTAAATCAAAGTCAGCATCATGCCAAAGCCATGCTGTTTTAGTGCTAGATTTCTGATCAATTAATTGACTTGTGCTATTCGCGTTAGTCATCCTAAAAAGTCTGAGTTTCTCCCCATTTACTTTCTTAGTAATATTAGAATTACACATTCGATTCTTAGAATAATAAATTATTTCACGATCTTTCTCACAGCAAGTACTAATTTTATTCACAAACACAACCAGTAATTTAGAAGTTTTTGTGCTTTTATAATTTATTTGTTGCACATTTTCAAAATAAGCTCTCAGTCCGCTTTCGTCACTTGAGTTATCCAGTAACATAAACTTTAAAAAAATGTCTGAATTGACTTCTTTTTTCACAGAAAAAGCTAAAATAAATTTTGGCGAGGATGAAAGTCGTAAAAATCAGTCATTGGCGCAATTTAGGGAGTGGATTTGTAAACATCCGTTTATTAAAAGATGCAATCCTAGTAAGATAAATATTTATTAACAAAAAAATGTTAAACAAAAAAAAAATTTGATATTTTTTTAAAGCCGATGCTCATCTCCTCGCACACCTCCGTTGCTGCAAATACTCAATGTCCAACGCCTTCGAACAATTTGAAAAATGTCTGTTGTTTATCAAAACACATGAAGATTGGTTCAAATTATCAGCTGAGGATTACGAGCGAGCATTGCAACTTTATGAATCTGGATTTATCAAAATATTAAAGAAGAGGGACTCTGAGGGACGCAGAAATGCCGTTTTTACGAGTAGTCTTGGCGACCCAAATAAATTTAATGGCGATGATGTAATGAACCTGCAATGCATTTTATTTCCAATTTTAATCAACGAAGAGGAAACTCAAATTTGCGGGATGAACTACATTAATAGCTGCAAAAACACAACAGTTAGCCATTTATCATTATTATCCATGAAAAAAACATTCGATGCGTTGACTAACCTCAAAGTTTTCCCGCTGAGTGTCAAAAATATTTTCATCATTGGCGTGCCACAATTTGCTACACAAGCGTTAAACATGTTGAAATATGTACTCACTGATAAAATGAGGAAGAGATTTCATGTTTTTAATGAAGTATCGGATTTATCAGATGAAAATGTTAAAGCTGCTTTGAGTGACGATTGTGGAAGTAAGGAAGTTGAGAATATTCGTGAATTGGTGAAGAAACATTCGGAAATGTTGAGTAGTTTTCTGGATTTTGAACTTGATATGGATAAAGCTAGTGAAAGTAAAAATGTGAAGAGTTTTGAGAATGTTGGAAGCTTTAGGAAGCTTGAGATTGATTAAGAATTGTGTGATGATTCTTAAATATTTATGGATAAGCTAATGATAAAAAAACTATGTGAAAATGGTAATAAGCTATTCAAAAAATGAAAAACTTCAAAAATAATTTGAAAAAAATTCAAAATTTTCATTAATTTCTAGAATCTGGTTAAAACCTAACCTAACAAACCGATTAAAAACTTCAAATGCAAATATCATTTCCGTATATGATTCTATGACGTCAAAAACCTGTTTAATCGAATCAATCTATTATTAATTACATACTTTTTGTTGATAGATATTAATACAAATGAAAAATTGTGCAATAAAGCTGTGTCAAGTTGATTAACGGAATTAACCTTTAGCACTTGATTGAAAAATAATTGGTGTGTTGAGAGGAGTTGTAGAGTAATTTAAACTTGATTATGAGCATTCGAATGCAAATCAATGATTTATTAAAACTTAAAATTTAAAATGTTAATTGCAATAGTTTTCAAGTGCAAAAAGTGAAATGATTTATGTTGTAATATATTAATAATTGTTGGAATTGTAATTTAGAATAGTATATTGAAGTTTGTTAATGATTAAAGCTGATTTAAATATTAAAATATCGAATTGTTATTGTTTTATGACTCTAAAGACTTATAAGACTGATCGTAAGTTCTGATCAGATAATCCCGAAAAGCACAAGTTGGTTAATCAAATAAAAACGGTCACCAAGCCAGCATGACTCATGGTGCTTGTTTCAATCTAAATCGAGCACCATCCAAAGGCCTTATTTTTGATCGATTAACCCAGTGTTGTCCAAACTTTTTCCAGCCACGTCACACTTTGACTTTAGATATTTTTTCACGGCACACTTAAGGACGTCTTACGGTACACACTTTGAACAACACTGGATTAACCGAATTCTACCTTTCGAGAATATTTCATTAAAATAATCTAATCATTGCTAGAACTAAACCTCAATGTTGACTAAACTCAACTTACTTCATATAAAATCCGAACGAACTACAAACTCTAAATTGAATCCCAAATCATTCCATAAACCTTTAAAATAGATCAAACAGTTAATTTAAAACAGAGCTCGAAGTCGATAGGGCGATTCGAAATGAAAAATGAAATTCGATGTCGACTTCGAGCTCTGATTTAAACCTTTCACAAAAAATCCAGAAACTCTTCAAAAGCCTTTAATTGATCTCCCCAAAACTTATTCATCGATTTCTCAAAACAAAGCAGAAAAAACCGCTTCATTCATCTGCATTCAATGACTTATTTAAAGTTTTTGATTGCCAATGCTCTTATAAAGATAAATGATTCAAAAAGAACCAATGACATGAATTGATTTGCTTCTTTTTTTCACATTTCATTTGATTTATTGTTCATTTTACGGTACAATAATAATATACAAATGCTCAAATCTCTCCATAATTGGAGCTGACTCTTGAACTAAAAAAAATACGCTACATTGAGGAATCAAATTTCCAAAATTACGCAACAACAGCAACAACAAAGTGAAGAAGTATCGATGAATAAAGAGTCAGAAACTGCTCAATTATCACAATTTACAATCATAATGAGTTCCCCACACATCACGCACAATTGTCAACAATTTTGGGTATTGAACTTATATATTACGAATTTGGCGCCTTTTGTACAATTTATTGGATCATCAATTTAGAGTTATGGGATCAAAGACTTTTATGTGCCGACGATTCAAGGCTGTTTCAAAGTTTAGACAAGATTTTTATCGATTTTCTGCTTAAATAGTAAACTAAATAATTATCAATGACTAGCTCTTGTATCGACATTTTACAAATGTACGCAATTAATGTAAAAATGTTCAATTTCCGCTCAAGTCTCAATAAATTCTGTTTGCCTATCTAAATTGAAATATTTCTACCAGTTTTACTCCTCAAAAGCAGTTGCAAATGTGATGTTATTAATAAATTGAGCAGGATGGAATTACTGTTATTATGCTAATTTGCAAATTGTATATACAATGAAACACGACGCACTTCAGTTCATGATTTCTTTTGATATTTTCTTCCATCTCGTGAGGATTGTAAATTGTTCAGTTAGCAACTGAGGGGTTTGGACTCTTTGGATAGCTTGATGCAGAATTTCGAGGATCAAGGCTCTTAAATTCATAGAATTTGAACCTCCTGACGGGTTCTGATCACCAAAAACCTCCGAACCATAGCATCAACCACTTTTGGGGAGTCTCAGATAATTTCACTCGCATGTTCATGATAAATTTCATGAGCAGCCGATCAACACACGTTAGTCATTGTTACTTCTTTCACAATAACACAAAAATCTACTCGAAAAACATTCTTTCCATTCTTATTCTCATTGAAATGATGTTCTTATCGCATCGTTGAATTTTTTCAGCATGCACTTCTCTTCCTCCTTCTGGCCTTGCTTGCATAAGCAACTTAATGACCATTAAGATAATACGCGGATGGCTACTTACACGGTGCAAAAGTAAAGTAAGGCAACAAGTGGAGATTTATGCAATAAAGAAGAAGCATATAGAGGAATAAAAGCGCACGAATGATGCCATGCAAAGCAGTAATAAGTTATTGTTCTATTTTTTTTAGCCGGTTGATGTAATAACTGTAATTGAAGTTCACAAACAAAAAAAAAATATATTAAATTAAATTTTCATGACTAAAGAGATATGATCAGAATGAATGAGAAGGAAGAAGTCAGGGATTTATGGTGCTTGGCTTTTTGGGTTGCATAATTTAATTTATAATTCTTGACTGGAATGTTTTTAAGGTAGCCGCTTGAGGCAGAGTTTTGATTGTGTGTCTAATAGAGCAATGACAGCACTGAGACTGATCTTTTGCAGAAATTCAAATCCAGAAGTTGAAATGTTGATGTTTTATAGGTTTATGGAGTGACATTGATGGCAGTCAGGCAAGGTTTCAATCTAATAAGGTATGGTTCGCTTGTAGGTCATGCATAATCATCAAATAAGCTAGGAACAGCTTATCTAATAGTCCTGAAGTCTAGAAAGTCATAAAGACGCATTAAATAGTCTCTACACTCCTTAAATCACCGCTAGCCTTCAATTTCAAAGCTCCAGCTCTTCAAATCCATAAAACCATGAGATCAAATCTTCTTTAAGCTGATAAACCTCAAAGCATTTAGTCTACCTTCATTTCGCTCACTTATTCAATTAATTCTCATCCATTTAAAACACTCTCGAGAGATGATTATAGACCAGTCATCAGCAACAACTTTTCAATCAATATTGAATATTATTTTCAATTCCTCCTCGCAACTATGCAATTAATCTGACTTCATGTTTTTCATATTTATGATTATGAACACTGAAAAGCTATTAAAACTCATATCAAGTTAAGTCTGAAATACTCGGAAATTGAACGATAAGTTTTCAATTATTATTTTTAAGTTTAGATGACCTCAGCACTTGCTAGTAATGTGGAAATTATTAATCATCATTGCTTTAAATTTTTTCCATTAATTTTAATTACCGATTGTCGAAATATTAAACAAATAAGATGTCACATACTCTGAAAATCTCTTTAGTAGCTGATTATTTAAAAAACAAAACGACAAATCAATTTTTCATGTGTGATGACTTAATACGTTGAGCGTCCAAAATAGACAGCATGATGACATGTACAATAGTATGTCATTTTTCATAGTTACGGCTACTGATTTATCGTGTACATTGTTGAGACTTAAGACAATCAATGCTACAGCTACAGTTAACATTGATACTGTATATCCCACGCAATTTATGTCATATCATTTTAAGCTTTATTCGCAAACATAATCAAGATTGATATAGAATGAAGTTCAATGAATTCTCGAAAATCTTATTTATAAAATAAAAATACAGGCATAAAAAAAATCGTGTGGCGAGCACGTATGGCAACAGAAAAGAAAAGAAATTAAAAATTTAAATTTTTCTCGTGCTGACTCACTCAATAAGATTTTTATGTCTGTAAGATCCCCAGACGCGACGAAGAATCGTAGAGAAACATAACTTTTAATTAACACCATTAGTCGCTTTTTGTTTTCATTCTTTTGAGGTCGTGAGACGATTCTTCATTTTTACTCTTCTTGTATTCGACTTTTTTTTTACTTTTCAACTGGATGGCGATTATATCGGACATGAGTCTTAAGTAAAATTTAATGACTAGCGAATGTGTTTTGCCTCTCCTTTTACTCACTCCTCGGCATCGTTTGGCGTATATATTTTTTGATTGAATAAACATGGCAGATAATTTGCTAATTTTAATCTCATGCTAATTTCAATTTTTATTTTTTCTTTCTTTCTCTTTTATTACAAATTGTGTGTGTGGCATGAAAAGCTGAGAAAATAAATTTTTTTAATTACTAAACTGTTTATGGGGTTGCTTGTAAATGATGACTATTATTCATTTGATTTTTAAAGTTCCTCTGTACTTTGTAACAATGCATTCAATCAAAATTTGTATTTTGTCCAGATGTAATATACCTTTAGACCCACTCCTTACATATCCTCCTCAAATGGATCTTACGATCCCTCAACACAGTGTTTCTCAAAATTTATAGACCATGACACAGAAAACCACTAATTTAGCATTCTTCAATGCCTATCTCAACACACTTAAAGGTTTTTTGATATCAATAAAACAAAAAAGTGTACCGTGAACCATAGTTTGAGAAGGACTGCCTCAGATGAAGGCGTGGAGCCAGGGGGGATTTAGGGGACAAATTATGATTCGTCATCAAAATTTTTTTATTTTACTAGGGTTTTTTATGAAAATTTGTAAAGCCCCCCCATACAAATTTTTTGTCCCCCCTCTTCAAATTCCTGGCCAAGCCCCTGCTCAGATGCGTTCAAATCTATATGATACTAATAAAATAAATATTTGTGGCAGTTGGATGAATTTTCAAAAAATCTAATTTTAACATAAATCATTTATGAACGATTCCCAAAAAATTTCCTTCTTTTTCTTCCTGGATGTAGAAAATTCAACATATGACTAATGTTAAGCTACTGGGGATTTTTGACTTTAAACATTTTATTCTCTCATTCTTGTTATGATTAAATAATATGAAGAAAGTGTATACACTTCGCCTTAGTATTGAAGGATTATGTTTCAAATTAAAAGAGAATATTTGCTTGGCGATGATTCAGTCAAGTTCAAAATGATGATGATGGCTTCCTGTCGAAAGTTAAAATCAGTTTATTTTCAGTAAGATTGTGTGATTAATTTCTTTGAAATTTACTCAATATTTCATTGAATTTTGTTTGAAATGTTAAGAAAAATTGGATGTTTAATGCAGAGCTTTGAGGAAAATGACAAGGATTGTCAGAAATTGAAGATCTTGTAATGATCAGTTAGGAGAAGATTGAAAATGATTTTAAAGTTTTAACTTTCTTAAAATTATGAGTTTGTTTAATTTGCTTTAAATTCAGAAACAGGAAAGTGATTTGTAGTGTCCCATAGCTTCTAGACAACCATAGGAACCACTTAAAGAATTCTTAAGATTCAAAAAACAGGAAAAACATCAAATTTTTATTTGACAGCAAGCTGTGGCCTCAAAGAATCTCAAATAACCTTATTTCCGCTCCTTAAATTAATTTGCATAATTGAAGACAACATCTTTAATCAAACAGATCAAACAACTTTCAACAAACATAAATCTTATAGTCTTAAGACTTAACTAACATGTAATCTTCAATAAAATATGATCCAAATCATTCAAATAAATTTAAACTGTATCTCTTATCAATTTGTTATACACAAAATCTATTCGAATTATACAACAGATTCAAATTTGATTTATATTCATCCTCTACAAAATCACAAGCTCAACAAAAGAAGAAGTCAAAGATGAGTTAACAAAACAAAAAATAAATTCTAGTGAAGCCAAAAGTTTATGGCAAATTTGTTAATTTTCATCTCCTCGCTGCATGTGTTTCGCGGCCTCAATGATATATGACTCCTCTTTTCTTTCTTTTCTATTTTACTTCAAAATTATCTCATGCAATAAAAACATGAGAAGTGTGAATCATTGTCGAGATAGCATCATCAATAAAATAAAAGAATCACACACAAAAAAAAATCTAAAATTCAAAAAAAAATGAGATCGGAAAGTTTCTAAATTAAAGACGATGACTGCAAAAAAAATCCTCGGAAACAAAAAAAAATTTAAATGAACAAGATTTTTTTTATTTTTTGTTAACCCAAATCAACAATCCATCCATGCTGAGTGGGTCGAATTGTGTTCATATAAACAAGATCAAAAATGTGTTTAAAATAAAATAGAAATGCATGAAACATGATGACAATTTCCATTGAATTTGTTTTATTACGCTGCAATGCATAGCTCGCTGAATAAATAAACAGCAGTCCCGGGTGGCACAATATGAGAGATAAAAATGTAAGCAACCAGTAGAAGCAAATTTATTGACTCTTTTTTGTATAAGTTAATATAGTTTTAGGTTCTGTTAAACTCTAGGAAAGGTGTTTAAAAGTATGAGCCCTGCTATTGAATTCAGAAACCCGTCATGGGATCATCAAGGCAACCCTATGTCGCAGTAATGTTTTATCGTCCACACAGTAAACTAGGAGTGACTCTTTGCTCAGATTTGGTATGGATTAGCTGGCTAAATAGAGACATTTTCACTTAATTAATCAAAAAGCAAGTGGAAGTAATTCGGATTTCATTATAAACTGTAGGTCAAGGATGTGTTAAAGGATGTGATACAATAGATTTACAATCGCAGTGCCTTCAGCTCAAAAGGGTGAGGCCTTCAAGCAGTAAAGGCAAAAATCATAGTCACGTCTTCATATCTAAACGATAATCAAGGAAAGAGGCTGCTGATAGAGACTGCATTGCATTTGGAATCGACAATTGGAACCGGTGGATAGCGAAAGAGCTAGTTTTAAGAGACGACTAAGTCAAGCCATGGATGACAATTGATCTGTACGACCAGCAAAGAAAGTAAGTAAGTATCAGTAATTCCCTAGCAACTTTTATGAGTCACTCAAGTGCTGTACCACTCGGTACATGAAGTAGCATGAACAGCAGCCGTTAGAAAGCAAAGATAAAACTATGTCATCATCACATATAGCATTTCATCATAAAACATCAATTAAATACACTTAATTTAAATATATAAATAAATATTTCTATCCACATCCATTCAAATCCATTAAAGTACTCATTGTTCACACACTTATCATCGACACTTTCCTCATGCATTCAATGGGTATGGATAGAAATAAAGAGATAGATGAATTAATGGGGATATAAATAAATGAAAAAAAAAAAATATAAAAAATATCAATTGATGATAAATTGAGCAGCATGAGTATCGATTCACGCCAACTCACGATTCGCTTATTTTTGAAACTAAAATCATCAGTTTTAAGTGCTTACTTTAATTGATTGATTTGGAACATAATGGTTTGATGACCACGACTAAGTTAATTGAACTCGGTGCTTTATTCGGGGAGAATAAGATGTGCGAAAAATGTGTTTTTGAAATGTGTCATTTAGATGTCAATTATTTATGAGGAGGAAGAAGTGAATTTTGATGGAATTGAGACAGAATCAAGTCAATAGAAGGTTTCTGCTGATTGCAAACTAATTTGATAACTTTATGGATTGCAAAGACAAGAAAATCTGATGTAGCCAATATTTTATCAAGTCACAGTGCCTTAGTAAGCATGATACCAGTCTCTATTGCCGGTTTCTCACTAAGCATCTTAGTGACTAGCCTCAGAAATGTTGGCACGGAACACTATTGCCATTTCATAGATTTTACCAAAGCTTTTCTCCAAAAAAACTTCATTTTCTTTCCATTTTTTGATGTTATCATTCAAAATATCCTCAAAATTTAAAAATCCAACCGCAACATGCTCAACAATCACCCATTGTTCAAAATGCTAATGCACTAAATGTGTACAAGAAACATGATATCATTTTATTAGGCCATTGTAAAGAACATAATTGTTTTACAGCTATTCAGTCATTTCATCCATTAAGTGAGTGCAATAAAAAGGCAATAAATATTTCTTTAAACTTAAATTGTATCGATGAATAGTAATGAGCAGCGTTGGCGTAAAGTGAAAAATATACAAAAAGAAATTTTTTTTTACATCTTCATTATCGATAAAAAATGGTCAATAAGAGACGACTAAAATTACAAAATTGATGATATTTATGGACGTATGTACATAAATGCTTATGCGTGTGTCGCATGTATTGACCTTTTATCGCAATCAACCATAAAGATCCATTCAATAAGACAAAACGACGACATTTGCTTGTTATCCATTATAAACCTATCAATCATTGTTGTTGTATCTGTTTTCTATTCCCCCAATAGAGCATTTTTATGGCAATTAATTTAACATAACAAAACCAATTTACATATATAATATGTCTCTCATATGCTCAATCGATCTATTCCCGATATCCATACAATAGTTTCACAGATGATGGCAAACGAGATCTGGCTTTTATTTTTTGAGTGATTCAAACCTAATTTGTATTTGTTTTTTGACTTTTATCGCAAAATTTATTTTTAGTCTCGGATATAAATTTTAATTTTTTTATTTCTGAGAAATTGATGATGAGGTTTTCTTTATGATATTGGATATCAGTTTTGCAACATGTTTTTAATTAGGAATGGGATTCATTCTCTAGTTTGGTTAAATCAAATTGCGATTTTGTTTTGCTTCTTGTCATACTTTTGATAGCTAAAAGTTAAGGATAAGCTAAAATTCAATCTAAGATGTGGATTCGAATCCCATTTGAAACAAATTATGGTTTGATATTCACGTGTAATTTAATAAGTATCTGGCACGTAGCCAAGGGCTCATAAGCTTATCTTCCGTTAAAAAAAAAGCTACAGTTTGTGATAACCGGAGTCACACTGCTTACTCTAGTACCTAGTATATAGGTTTTTAATTCTAAACCTGAGCTTCGATATGTCACTTGCCTTTCCTGTCACGGGCAGTCAACTATCACAGATCTGTCAAATATGTTGACAGGCAGTGTCTGTGACAGATCTGTCACCAGTGTCTGTTGATAGGCGACCTGTCTCGCAACTCTGTTCTAAACAACCCAAAAAGCTCTCAAAACCTGACTTATACAACACCCCATTTGCTAATTCCCAAATTTCAATCTTAGACATCCTTAATTGTCAAAATGCATCTCATGACAACCTTCATCAAAGAATTAATCCTCAAAGTCTAAACAATGACTGAATCCCACATCTTAATAAAACTAAAATTTATCAAAACAATCAATCCAATCCATCACAATCGACTAGCAAAAAATGACTCATGTAAAGCTATAAAAAAACTTTAATGCCTCTTGAAATTCGTCTTTATGACCGTCTAGACCTCATGAAACATTTTAATGTCAAAGATTTCAACTCTGTTTTCAATATTCCGCCACTTAAAACTAGCAAGCGTAGATATTACAAAGTATACATAAGACTCTTGTATCCCAAAATCAGCTTTATTCGCTCGTAAAAAATTTGATCACTTAAAGATTTTTTTTGTTTGAAAAGGCATTAATTAGTTCACAAACGCACAATATGTGGCGCTCGTTTAAAGGCAAACAACCTGAAATGAGTGGATGATCCATATTCTCTACACACATGATCGCCATCAATATTCCTTAAGAATTCTAATTAATGATCAATAACTGGTATTTGTCATGATTTTAAAATAATCTTCAGCGACATGCTGTTATAATTTATTGATGGTGATGTAAGTCATATAAAATGTAATGTAAATTGTGACATTGATGATGATAAATTACAAATTCGATCTTGTTTTTAGTTCTTCGTCATCATTTCTTCTCATGTTGCTAAAATGTGAATCTGATCGCAGAAAAAGTTGCAAGCATGGATGACATCAGAGGAAATTTCAAATGCATTATTCATGTTTGTTTCGGATTTCAGTAAGCATGCGATCATCTTATGTATGAATCAGTTGGATTTGACATAAAGGTGGCTAGGGGATATCTAATTCAGATCAAAGTTGATCTCTTTAAACCCTTTCGAAGATTTAAATTGATTTAAGAATGAATTTGGGTCAAAAATTCTCAAAAACATTTTATTGGTGCTCCAGGGAAGAAGCTTAAAATTAAGCCTTAATTAATGGCTTAAAAAACTAGATTTCAGACCAACCTCTCCTCCTCCCGTGAATAAAAATGTCTTTTGTTTGATCCATCACAAGACCCTAGACGCCCTCAACCCCCTAATTTTTAAACGTCATTTATAAATGACCCCAAAAGTTTGTTCTATTCTAAATTAGCTAATTAATTATTAATTTTTGTTGAAGGTGCTCCACGGTTTAAAAACCAGCCCTAGCTTCTCAAACTGAAGAGTTCAAGATAAAACCAGCTACATTCCAAATTGTTTATAACCTATTTCAAACCTACCCCGGATCCTGTTTCGGATTTCAGTAAGCATGCGATCATCTTATGTATGAATCAGTTGGATTTGACATAAAGGTGGCTAGGGGATATCTAATTCAGATCAAAGTTGATCTCTTTAAACCCTTTCGAAGATTTAAATTGATTTAAGAATGAATTTGGGTCAAAAATTCTCAAAAACATTTTATTGGTGCTCCAGGGAAGAAGCTTAAAATTAAGCCTTAATTAATGGCTTAAAAAACTAGATTTCAGACCAACCTCTCCTCCTCCCGTGAATAAAAATGTCTTTTGTTTGATCCATCACAAGACCCTAGACGCCCTCAACCCCCTAATTTTTAAACGTCATTTATAAATGACCCCAAAAGTTTGTTCTATTCTAAATTAGCTAATTAATTATTAATTTTTGTTGAAGGTGCTCCACGGTTTAAAAACCAGCCCTAGCTTCTCAAACTGAAGAGTTCAAGATAAAACCAGCTACATTCCAAATTGTTTATAACCTATTTCAAACCTACCCCGAATGGCACAAGACGGTTAATTTAATAAGCTAACCACATCCGAGCTAGGTGCCAGATTTCTGATCGATTAACCGACTTGTACTATTCAGTACAGACCTTTCGGTACAGTCTGCCATTCGGTCCTAAACTATTTCAGACCTGCAAACCTATTTTTAGACTCAGTAAAGCTCTCCAAGTTCAATTAAATTTAAAAATTAATATTTCTATCCGGCAAAAATTAAGCAATTCTATTGAAGCTCTAGCAAACTTAACATTTATCAATAAAACTTAAATGTCAACAAGAACAACCCACCCACGATCTTAACAATTCCTAATCAGACCAATTTATTGTCAATCAAATCTAATAATTTTTCAAAGCTTTTCACACCTTTGAATGTCATTCACCGAGACACCTCTTCCACAATCTATTGATTATGCAATTCTTTCCACTTCTTCGATTTTTTAACGAGAATATGCGAGAATCGAAATAAATTTTTTGAGATCATAAGAACCAATTTTGGTCATTCAAAATTATAGGAAGAAGACGAGTAAAATGTTTTAGCAGATACGGAACAAAAGAGCAAAAAAAAGAGATTTGTGTGGTCAGCAAAAGTTATGGATTTTCGTGGGCAATGAAGACTTTACAAAATATCAAAAAAAAATTTTAATGACAAATATATGAACGATGAGGAAGAATTCACGCATCATTTAATGTGAGAATCATCATTTAGATTAGCACATAATTATATTGTTTTAATAGCTGATTGATGGAATTATTCTCATACGCAGTAAAGCACTAAGTTTTTCAACAACTTCTGTTTTATCTTTAAAAATGTTTTAATTGCTACTTGAGAGTGTTCTTTTACTTAATATTGGGAGTATTTGGTGCAGAGTTGGGGTTTTGAAGAGGAATAGTCAGAAGTGGTTCAAAGTAAGGCCTTTCTTCCTGCTTTATGACAACAATCTTGAGTTAATTGATACTTTTTGGCTGAATAATTAGCTGGAAATGTTAAATATTCTATATTAAAGGCACCAGTGCAGCTACAGTGCTGCAAATCTCATCAAAAGCGCAGTCAGGACTCCAACACGACAATGCATGATGCCATATTGATATTGTAGATCTCTTTATAACTATTGTATGTGTAAACTAATGTAAAACATGTCGGGTTCAATAGAAATCGAACCCACGACCTTAAAAGAGGCGATCTCTGACCAATTAAGCAAAGATCCCAGCCACACGAGCACCGAGGTACTTATTTCACTTCGGCTATCAGTAATACACATACAGCCAGTTTCACAGTGAGCCCAATGCTCAGGATCCTTTATACTGTTGATATGTTTTTCGAGCTATATCCATACATATTTAGAATATTTTGTCTTTATTGTGTCACTTGGAGCATAAAATTCAAAATTCTGACTAAAACTTTAAATGATCTCCTCAACAAGACCAAAACCCAGCCCTGGCATATCAATATCACTCCATATTGCGTAACATTCCCAAATTCTATACTTTCCAGATTAAATATCTCAGCATATAAGTTACAGAACAATTCACACAATAAGCCAGAAATATTTATAGAGAAAACAGTCGTTGAACACGCGCAGTAACTTAACATTTCATCTTACTAGATTTACACATAGTAACGAAGAAGAATGTGAAACAATTCATCATTTTAATAACAAAATATAGCATGACATAAATCATTTAAGTGGCTTGTGCTCTGTTATGGAAATCTTCTTAATGACATTTACTATTTTTGTCTCCGTATCTCCTCATATCCTCATTTTGGATAGGAAGATTCGTTCTTGGTTTTAATTAATTTTTATTTATATTAAAGGTAGCCACAATCCAGCATTAACTGAGAATATAAAGAGATTCGTCACGCTTAAAAATGTCATCAGTGATGTCAACTAAATACACAACAAATCATCCATCATACTTAATATTCATTGGCTATTTAAAAAAGAAATAATCGATAATAATTTTTATATATAGTCGCTCAAATATTGAATATAAGCACATAAGTGATTCTATAAGACTTCACACTGTCTACTTAAACAATATTCTTCTTTGAGCAATGTTGAAGAATTCAAGACAAATGAAAATGGAACTAATAACAAATTAATTTAGCTCTAGGTCACTAAGTTACAATGTATGCATACATACATGGACTTTGAGGACGATAGAAATGGAAATTGAAACCTTGAATATTGTATTTATTATCCAATTTAGATGACATTTACCGATATTGAAGATAATCGAGAGTTAAGTCATCCTGAAAAAATCCAAATCTAATTAATTATCAATTTTTGATGACTAATAAAGAAGAATATTTGAGAATAAGTGTGTATTGACCCGTGATTAACCAAATTAATTTGTTGTGTAATTTTTGGATGATTTCGTCGTATATTAGTTCAAGATATTTCGAGTTCTGATTTTTGTAAAAAGTTTGTTATAATTTTATGGGACGGTTTTTCAAGCTACTTGGGGCATTTTGCTCAAGAAACGTATATCTATGTAGCAGGGGCGTAGCCAGAAAATTTTTAAGGGGAGGCCCATTTTCGAAAATTAAAAAACCGTTATTTTGTATCCTTAAATCTATATTCATTCTTCATAAGTTTAAATATTTAATTCATTATTCATACATTAAATTTAATTTTTCGTGCTGATTTTGACATTTCTTTCATCACTTCCTCTACATTAACTGGTTCTTCTCTATAAATACTTAATAAAACAATTATCAGATTTTCGTAGGAGGTCTTTTTAAACAGTAGATATTTGAACAAATTATCAATTCAAACCGAGAACCTCCATTACTATACATTGAAGGATGACAAAAATTAACTGCGACTAGGATTGTGAAATGTCGCAACAGAATTGAATCTGGGATATAGAATCATATGTAGGCGCATCTGTCAATGTGAGAGCAAAGCCTCTGTAGCTGAACGATTAGGCTATAGACCGGATATCTGAAACAGACTTTTATGTCGAAGTGTGTTTGATTCTTACTAAAAATCGATCTCTAAAACTATGACATAAAGTGTTGTCGATAAGACAAAGATTTACACAATACTCAAGACATTACAAGTTGGTTCCCTGATTAGATCTAGAATCAAGTCTCAAGCTCATTTCCAATGACCAAAACTGAAGAAAGAAACAACTAATTTTAGATTATTGTCTTACGTTTGACTTTAGATATGAAAGCTTATAAGATTGTATTATTAAAAGCTAAAAAAGACCAGAAGTAAGATAAAATGATGGAAATACAGTTTGACGAACAGAGTTAAGACAATAGCTTCATTGCTATAGTTCGTAAACAGTCAAAAATAATCAAATCTTGAAAACATTTATAAAATTTTATAATATTTCTCCTACAACCTAATCACATTTCATTCATCACCGCATGCAATCACCAAAAACAAATTTCATTAAAAACAAAAAGTAACTCATCCACTTTGTAGCATTCCACATGAAAATTAATACCACAAGCCCATGAGCTTTCATCAGTTTTCATCAAAAATCTACCTTTCGCACTTGCCCACTCACTTACTCATTTAAAAATTGTCTGTAAATTATGAATATAGTGATCAACAGTAGAGAATAGCCAGATGAAAAGAAAATTCGCACAAGAAAGCAAAAGCTATGATTTCATTATTCTTAATGAGATTTCCGCACTCTAAAATGTATCCATAATAGTGAGATGTTGTGTTGTTTTAACAGCAATAATAATAAAGATACACATTTAGAAATGTAGTAGCAGTGCTTAATGTCTAAATATTTTCATGTACAGAAGTCTATTTATATCATTTTAATGAATAGTTGTGGAGCATGTTAAACAAATAATGAAGAAAAGGGAAAAGAGAGAAGAAAAATGAGAATCTCATTAATTCTGGCTTGTAACAAAAAGGAGAAGTAACGAAATATAAAGTATCCGTAAACAGAATTTAATTTTTTTTTTTTTTTCGTTGAACAAAACATTTAATTTAATTCATTATCGACTGAATTACGCGGGGCACACATGCAAGGACGTAATTGAAGAGAAATTAAAGTAAACAACATTATTGTTGGGATCGCAGAGTTGGGATTTTTGTATTCTAGACAAAAGTAGACTTAAGGACACCAACAAGTCACCATTAATATGCCACAGAAATAAGTAGACGTCAAGGGACCTTAGAAGTGCTCTGACAAGTTTAAAATGAAACTAAGAGCTTCTAGACCTCTTCTGTCCGAATCCTTCAAGTCACAAAAATTCATCACATCACAAAACCACTCTCAGTCAAGCAATAAACCCTATCAACCAACTCTGCATCCAATTCAGTAGTTGTTCAATTTAAATAAGAATTATTAAGAGCACAAAAAAAAATTCCATCTTTCTTGTATTAGTCACAGGCTTTAGCCTGTCTGTCAGTCGTTTTGCCAGTCGGTGGCAATCAAAATACCAGTCAGTAAAGAAAGAGGATTAAGACTTCATTTCTCACTGTACACAGTTCTCCCTTCATCAAAAAATCATATTTCTTTCGCTCTGTTATAGCCTGACGATGAAGAAGTGATGGAACACTGGAGCAAGGGCAAGACACAAGAAAGAAGAGAACAAGAAAAGGAGAGAAAAAAAATTATTTGATGAAAATTTATTGCCATTATACGGACATGCCATTAATACCCATTCTCATAATATAGATTCTATGACGTTACCCTCATTTTTATGGTTCGGTGCTTAGTTGGATGCCTCTTTTGTTCTTATTCTCTTTCAACAAGATTGTAAAGACAATGATTGCGGAATGTCAAAAATGGAGATGCAAAAAAAGTAAAAAAAAAATTTAAATGAGCATCAAAAAGTTATGATTGGCATGCAGTAATATTATTTTTTTGGAGTAGGGAAGAGAAACTTTAATTATTGCAGTTATCAATCTAGTTCCAAGGAAGAGAGTCTCTTCATCTCATCGCTCTTCATCACGGTCCATAATTCCAATTTACTTGGTTGTTACAAAAATTGTAAAAGAATCATGTATGCAAATAAAATTAATTTTATGGTAAAGATGGACAGGGGTGGGATAAGAGCTTCATAGTTCGGGTTTTGTATGAAAGTGGGTTAGATTGTTGTCAGAAATTGATCTCTTAATCATTAATTTGGAGTTGTGTCGATATGATAAGCATTCTTGCAATGATTACGACATTCCATACTCTAATAACGACCAGGTTGAGGGGGGTCAGCAAGCCTGGAAATCCATTGTTTTGTTTTTGAAAAATGACCGTTAATTTTGGACGTCATAATTGAACGACCCAATATCTTGCATTGTTTCTATCAGCATAGTTTCTAGACTCTCTCAGCAATTCCCATCTACAACATTCCCCCCAACCCTGAGTACATAACGATAAAAGCCTTTTTACATGCGGAGGAGGATGTACGACATGTACTTTTATTCTGTTTCAGATAATATTCAAGAAGAAATAACCGTACGTGATTGAAATTTTAAAGGGAGAAAGTCGAGAACGAAGCTGGTGGTGAAAGAACAAATTTTTTTATTCTTATTCATGGCATATAAATTAGCTTCATGTAATTGCTCGTTGACCAAATTCTTTTCATGTTTTGTGGGCGGATTGGTGAAAAGAATAAAAGGAATTTTTTGTGTTATTTTAAATGTTAATGGACATAACCTTCAGTGTGTGGCTGCCAAAGAATTAATTCTAGGTCATTAAAGTAATTAAAAAGAACAATTCAGAGCCATCAGACATAATGTGATAAAAGAGAAATAAAAAAATTATTTTGGCATTATTTTAAGTCTTTAACAAATCAGAACAAAAAAGTCTTTAAATAATAAGAAGCACTTAACTTCCCGTCCACTGTCAAATCTCATTCTTTCTTTTCATCCTCACTCGTTTTCCTTCTTGTAAGCAATTTTTAAGCATCTGACGACATGGAAACTTTCATGACGGATTATGGACTTTAATGCTACTCGAAGAACCGAAAAATTCCATGCTTTTGTCTCGAATTTTTCTTATTTTCTTGGTTGGACGAGAAAGAAATGCCACAAGACGATGTATACACATATTTAAAATTCATAAATTGTGGAATAAAATGAGATTTTTTGGTGAGATTAGATTTTGAGTGATGCTTGATGTTTGATTAAGATGCGAAGATGCGGGGGGATTTGTCAGACGATCTAAATCGTGATAATCCTTACTTTTGTTGTGTAATTTTATTTGTGATGAAATAATTTTGAATTGAGGCAGTGCGAATAGATTTGAATTTTCAATGTGGTTTTTGATTAGAAGTGGCTTGCCGATAGGGGCTTTGGTATGGCAAAAAATTAGAATCTTGAGTTGCTTAATTTATTTCGGTGATCTATTGAATGAAGAAGACCCGAACGGCACAAGTAAGTAAAACGATCAGAAGTCCTGCAACAAGTCAGTGCAAACTCTGGCATGGTGCTGGATTTAAATCGAAGTCAGGGCCGGTTTCTGGAGCCACCCGAGGCACTCAACCCTAATCTAAGATTAATTTTATTTCTATCCTATATTATAGTCCATCGAATTTCATTTTGCCCTACGGTGCCTCGGGTAGACCTAGAAACCAGCCCTGCACCATGCCAGAGTCATGTTGACTTGGCGCCAGGTTTTTATTCGATTAACCGACTTAGGAGACAGTGCAATGCTTTGAGATGAGTTGCTCAGAGGATCAAATCAGCCACGAGTACCTAAACATGATCATTCAAGTAGCTCCTTTAACATTCCAGGATAATTTTGTTTCAAATTCTAATAATAGCTAATATAAACAATAAATTAGCAAGCGTGACTTCCATTTGTGACCTCATTTAATCCAAAATTAACACAAACTGCATAAATATTTAACTTCCTTTATTTTCCAGAGAACTGTAAAATCTAAAAAGCCACTTGCTCCACAAAAAATTGTTTAATTTCAATCAGCAAAATTGATTCGCAATAAGATAAATTATCAATTTTGTGAAGTGCTCTATTTTTAGTCAATTCCAATTTTCTACTGAAAATTTTGTGCATACTTCAAAGTTTATTTATACATTTTCTTTATCTTCATCAAAATTTCCGCAATTACTTTTGTTTATAACGATTATATGTTGACGCCTCTGGTTGATCATTCATTTCATCTCAAAATTCTTGTTCTTTTTTGCTCTATAAAATCTAAGATTTTTTAGTATTCATTCCATAATGTTCAGTCAACATCATGAAGCTTCATTACATATTTATTAATAGGATTTATGTTCATAACTTGGCAATGCCAGTAAAATTCTTTCTGCCAGCACTTTTACTAATCATACAATTTTATTCAGACTCTTCACTGAGCGAACCACATGCATGAAAATATGTATGGCATGATAAAGCGTGTAAAGATGCAGAATTTTTTTTATTAAATGAATAAGAACAAGGAACAAGAATATAAAAGAAAGAGAGAATCGAGGTCATTTTGTGGTGAATTTGAGTTAATATGTCTATTTTGACTCAGCTGTCTACTTTAAAATGTTAAAAGATATAAATGTGAGGTCATATTGTTATTAGTGCAATAAAATTGGAGGTTTATGTCATTTTTAACAATGCCAATAAAATTCAGATCTAACATCGATTAGGAAATATTTTGAATATCAAAGAATAAAAAGAAGGATTTGTTGGAAATTTTGGTAAAATGAGAGGTTTTTTAGCAGCTATTAAGTATTGAATTTATTGGAATTCAGTCTTTTGGTTGTAAAATATTAGATATCTTTATGAAGTATCTTCATTAATCAATTTTGGAATCTTTGAAAATTGGATTTAGTGTCTTCGGCTGTTAAGTTCTTTATGAGATTATTTATTGAATAATTCCAATGACGCTAGGGTGAGATAAGGATCTAATTAGCCAAAATCAGACAAAAATTGAGTAAGACAGAACCACAATGGCAAATTATGTTTATTTCATGTGCAGAAACAGGATTAAATTAAGGTTCTGTGTCAAATTTACTTTTTTTTCGTTTAATTGCACTTTATTGCATTTAAAGTAATGATGACCAACCAATGTGTCGTGATAAAGTTGCAGAAATCCCACGAACCGTAGCACAGAAAAGGTTGCCCACCACTGATGTAAGCAAAGAAAAATTAACAGACTCCGTTGGACTATAAAAATAGCTGATAAGGCCGATTGAAGCTTTAATAATTAAGGTTCTCAAATCAGATATTGCATATACATAAAGAAAAATCTTGTAAGGCTTAACGGTGGGCAAACCTATTGTTCTAGTTTCAGGAATTAACAAGCAGTAGCCAGCATAAGGAATCATTTTGGAAGCTGACCATGCTTATGATTCTAACTGCGTATGATGCAACGATCTTAAAGATTGTCTTCATCTCGCAACATTTAGGGACCAATGAAAACAAATCTGTAGAACATTCCCTTAATATCCCCAAAAACCTCTTAAAAAGCGCGTCCTTCCCAACCTCACAAAATTTACATCCAACTTGTTCCTCTTATGAATTTCCAAAGCAGAGCAAAAAAAAATCGTCTTTTTCTCATTTTTTTCCTTAAGTCTGAAATCTAATGCCGCCGTGATTTATTTCTCAACGTTGTTTAGCTTTTTCTTTTTATTTTATTCCTTCCATCTCCAATTCTTCATCATACATTTATCCATTTAACTAAGATTAGAGAAGCATTCTCTGTGCTTCGAATTATATTTTTTTTTTGTCTTGTTTACATTAAAATTGTGAACCGATTATTGAGAGGAAAAATAAGGCAGCAAAATGTTGGATAAACATGAAACATGAAAGGAATGAGATGATAAATAAAAAGAATGACTTAATTGTGTATCAATTTCCAGCATTTGCAGGGAGAAATAGAGAGATAAATAAAGGAGTTAAAATAAATTAAAATAAGCATACGAAGCTCAATTAGGAGCTTCCCTGTGGCGATAATTTTCAATGAATAACATTTTTTGCATGAGAATCAAATAAAAAGCAGTGAGCATTTAAATTATATTCCAAGTTTTTAATGCCTTCAAGCTGATTAAGAAGTCAAAGGGCTTATGAACTAGTTCAAATAGTAAGCGAGCTTCAAGTTCTGGTCAAAATAAATACGAGCACTTAATAGTTTACTTTCGTTCTCATATCTCGTAGTGTATTATGTCACATGTTAAGTTTGGAAATAAAATATGAAAATCGATTCCACATGTGACTATTTTTATTATTTATTAGCTCTTTGTGGGTGCCATAGAGGCAATAGTCAATGAATGATGGAGACGGAGCTAATAAATGTTTAGAATTTAGAATTATTTTGGAAATAAATGATTTGTTGGTTGCCATTTTAGAGATATTTGAATAAAGTTTAGGCTAAATTAGATTATGATGCATACTGTTCGTATGATCTGATGCTTCTAGTAAGAGGTTTGAATCCAATTGCAAGTTGAAGAACCAAGAAACAAGATCAAATATCAAAGAATCATTAACCGTGGATCTTGGTTTTTAATTTTTGGTTCTTCGTTTATGGTCATAGATTCTTGGTTCTTGGTTCATGGTTCAAGATTTTTGGTTCTTGGTACTTGGTTCAAGGTTCAAGGTTCAAGGTTCTTGGTTCTTGGTTCTTGGTTCTTGGTTTCTTGGTTCATGATTTTTGGTTCATGGTTCTTGGTTCAAGGTTCTTTAGTTTGCGTCTAATATTTTCATTCTATCAAGTTCATACTTACTGAACCACAAGAAACTTTGAAACTACATTTCACCCAAGCTACAAAAACTTGAACTGCAACAATAACTGAAATTCACTTCCACAACCTAACATTTCAATCTCCATAAAACTCTCCTATTTTCTCGCAAAATAAATTAGCTATAAATCTGTAGATATTAATCAGCAAAAACATTTTAAATCTCTTACTCTGGGAAGATCGCTTCGATACAAGAAAAATTGCTTCTTAAGCCATAAATTCAAAGCATGCCAAATGATTAGTACGGTAGCTTTACAACAGGTTTTTAAAGCAAAGAGACTACCACTAAAGTGTAGATAAATTTAAAGAGACTTGAGCTCAACGAAGCGATAGATGATTACCGGTATCTCGATTACTGTCTAATTTAAAGTTTGAATGATGTTAATTCTGTGAGATGTGAAGGAAGATGTTGAACTTTATTGCGAGGAGTATCGAGTTTCATTGATTAAGAGACGTGTACATATGGTGTGTCTGAGGCAGAGTTTGTCAAAGTTTTTTTTTTGGGTTTGGTGCAGCTGTACAGCAAAAATGATAAGAAAAGTGCAAAGCAATAAGGCTTTTGTGAATTCGCGACCAATTTATATAACAATCAACTGCCTTATCGCTTAAAAGCTAGTCAGAAAATAAACAACGATCCCAACCTAATCCATGCAAACAACATCGATACGAAAAAAAATTGTAAATTATCGATAAAAATCGACATTTTGTCACACACAAAATATCAACAGAAGAACGTGATTCAGCACAACAATCTAATTCTAATTCATTTAATCTTTTCCCGAATAGAACAAAATACCATGAGAAGCAAAAAAAGCAATAAAAATTTAAATTTATTGTCGTTTTAGAAAAAAAAAATATTAATTAAAATTGAAAGAAGCCCATTAAAATGTGATTTATGATTTGTGAATATAAAGGCGGTAGCATCAGAATTTCGGAAAGTTAAGGATTATCTATGAAAATCAAAGAAATTTAAATACAAATTTTGTGATAATGACATCCTGGAGAAATTTACTTTGATGTTTGGATTTTATTGAAATTTTAATGATTATTTTATGGAAATTTTAATGAATTGCTGATCAATTAATGTGCGGGATTAATGTCAACAATCTTTTTGTGAGATCAAAATCAAAATGATCATAGGGATACTATGAGCCAATGCTAGGCAAGAGTTCATAACTGATAAATATGATTTTGATAATTTTTGATTATTTTGATCAGTTTTACACTCTAGATGTTAGATATACAGAGAATTGAGATTAAAATAGCTAATCTATTAACGATCACTTATTAGCATGTTACTTCAAGAGCCATTTAAATGCTAAAGTCAAATTTGAAGGAAACCGTATTTGTAAGCTTTTTGGAACGATCCCTTTTATTTTCACAGAATCACGAACATTTTCACCAATTTCTCAGCTATTCCTTCTACAAAAATCTCTCCACATCGTTGTCCAATTATTTACTTTATTCCATTGTCTTCCTCCTTTATCTAAATTATTCTTATATTTATTTACATTCAATGATCGGTTGCTCGTGACTCGACATAATTGAACATATAATAAAATTGCATCTAATATTATTTTTATAAACATTTTATGGATACAATATTCATTATCACAGTAGGAGATTGAAAATAATTTATGAGTTGCATTCTATGCCAAAGATATTATAAACATGTTGCACTATAGTCATCCATTCTACCGCTCTACACTTTCAATCGATAACTATGGCTTCCAGTATGATGTAATGTTCATTCTCGTACAACTTTTTTTTTTATTTTTGATGTTCAATCGATATTTTATTTTTTTTCTTGCTTTGTATTTTGGAATGTGTGTCACAACTGATAAGAAATAAAGAGACTAGTATCAATTGATAGCCAAAAAGTCTTTAAAAAAATAATTATTATTTTTGTAGTTGCTAATTTTGTTTGAGGCTTATGTCATGCACAAGAGATTAAATAGTTTTTTATAAAACAAAAGTGAGATTTTTTTGTAGGTTAATATTGATCCAAATTTCTTTTAATTATTGTGATTTATATTTTAGATTAATTGGGGGAAATTGAACTTTATCGTTCGACAAAAGAGACTCAAATCAGAAGCAAGATATTCAAGAAAAGCTGGAATCGAACCTCGTAGCTCTCGATTGCCAGTAGAGTGCTAAGGGCATAAGAGGTTCAGACCCTCCAAGCTACGTCAATGGCTTAAGCTCCTAACCTATCCTTGAGTGGACTTAGCATGTTGTCTAATAAATTACCAGACGTAGGGATGATTAATAACAATTTTTTAGGAACGTTCCTACAACTCAGAATCAGCTTATTGGTTTAATTATTGCTATAGACGAACAATTTGTTTAAAAAAATTATTTTTTTGATTTTGTTTAATATTTCTTGGATTTTAATAACAAACGTAATTAGAATAAATATCTAAACTGGATCCAACCTCCTTCATTCCATCCTCTAATACTTTATCAACTTTTAAGAATGTTTCCTTGCAATTTTTGATCTTCAGTATAACTCCGAACCTCCAAAGACCATCTAACTTCGCTCCAATTCCGACTGATATCATATCACCAACGGCCTTTCGGTTTCTTCTTGTTCTTGTTGACTATTTTTTCGTGTGTGCGTATGTAGAAGTTAAAATGTCTCGTTTCCAAATATTCTTTAATCTGCTTGTCATTATTTCCAATACATTTTACCATTCTTTTTTTGAAATAATAGGCATGTATTTATGAACAGCACGATAAGATAAGTTGAAATAAAATAAAATTCATTTTTGCTCCAGTTTCTTGACTTCATATGAACCTATTTATAGGTAGTTATGGCTCATAAATGTAAGATTATTATGTCATTTCCAATTTTATTTGATTTACAAAAAAGAAATTAATTTTTCAAGTATCGGCACATAAATTAAATCAAAACTATTTTCGCCTTTTGTTCATGTTTGAATACAAAAGTCCGATTATGTCACATAAATTAAATACCATAAAAATTAATAGAAAAGAATGTTATAGCTGCTTATACATGTCATTAAATTAATGGTTTTAAAATTTTAGAAAATATTTTTATTATTGTAATGAATGAGATTATAACTCTATCAATTCCAAACAAACTACTTTGTAGCTAGTATAAAATTTCAAGAATTCTTTAGAATGTTTATAAATGCTGAATTATGGGCAATTTATTCAACGTTCTTTTGCAAATCTCTTTTTGCTATATAAACTTCCGGGATTTCAGTTTCAAGAAATCTAAACATCTTTAAATTGATAGATTGAGGTTAAATTTCTCACTCTCGATTTTGCGGGAAGAATTTAAACTCTTTTGGTTTAAAAAATAAATAATCATTAATCAATTGGAAATTAGGTTTGTTTATGAATATTTTGTCTATTTTTGAATTTGTTTCTGTATAATATGAACTGACTTATGTTTCCTAAGTGTTGGAGCATTGACCTTAAGTGCGAAAGGTTCTGGGTTCAATGTGATAATGCGATAATTGATAAATTTAGAAATCTAGTCATAAAGACTGTCTAATCTGGTTTAATCAGTTCAAAAAGTTTATAATTGATTAAAACAAACCACAAACATTATCAAAATTGATCAAAACAATCAAATTTTGATTTATCATTTTTAGAGTCTGGGTCTAAATAGTTTAAACTGAATTCCTATTAAAATTAAACCTTTTGCCAACAAAAAATCTGTTCCAAATCTGTCATTACAATATAAAACATTAAAATTTATTCTTTCCATGCATTAAACAACTTAATTCCTGAATTATAAAGAAAACATTAGCAAACATAAAACATTTGTTCTAATTTCTTCCATTCCAATGCCAAAATCGCCATAAATATGAGAATAAGATTGAAATATTAAATGCAAGACCCAGACACATTGAAAATTGAATTCCTCTTCCTTTAGGTCAATTTTTCACGTACATTTCATTAAGCTTGTGCGAGATCAGAGGAGAGATCGCCACGGATGTCCGTACAGTTTTTCAAATTCGTTCGACTGACTGCCTATGGCGAAATTGTGTGCACAATTTCATATTCAAATTTTTTGCAGTCTAATCTGAAAAGATTGCTATTCAAAATGAATCTTATAACTCATAATCAAAACTCACGGTATGGGATATCCGTTAAATGATTTCTTTTTTTAAAGCTTTAAGAATTTTTCAGAAGAAAAAAAAATTTGAGATTCAGAAAAACATTTAATTATAAATTTTTCGTTAAGAGTGCTGATGAGTGAAACGAAGACTGGAAAAATAACAAAAAATAATATTTCTTTTCGCTCAACAAATTCATGAAAGAAATCTGCCCATGAGTCAACATCACATGCTCGAAACAATTTTTGATTTCTGCTTTTCTTTTAAAAAAAAAAATCTTGCATATTTTTTAATTGCAGACTTAACACACACAAATTATGTAGAAAAGAATATTCGAGAAATGACTTGTGAATATGCATACAGTTCTATTCTAAGAATTTCATCGCCGCTCATAAATCATAAGGAAATTAATCATTTCTTCTCTCTTTATTTTTCTTTAATCTGCTTTGTGGATGGAAATGCTAATTAATTAGCTTACCATGCAGTGGGTAAATTGCTTATTTATTGCGTTCGAAAATTATCTATTCCAGTTTTGAATGACGCGAAATTTTTATTATGGTCATAAACGCTGTTGAACGGTATAAAAATAAGGAATTCAAGTAGGTGCTTCATGATATTAAAAAAATATTATCGTTTGTTATATAATTTGGAGAGTTTAATAGCATTGACAGTGCGAGTTGTTTGAATTTTTGGTCATTCTATTGATGGTGATGTTAGATAATTTAAAACTAGGACGTGCAAGGGTTGGTATTTGAGATTTAACTGAAATAAGTTGAATTGAGAACTCCTTACGATACTCTGCTTTGTTACGACTAGCATAAGGTACAACCAAGGCCATAGAACTCCTTGCACTATGTCTACAATCACTACTTTTTTACTCAACTTTATAAATTTTTACTTATGTTTCAGTACACTTACTATACAATGTATCACAATCACTGCAATTACTAAACTTTACTGCACTTAACTCTTTTTTACTACTCTTTACTTTACTTAAGTACATTAACCTATACTTTACTACACTTTACTTTACTTTACTTTACTTTAGTATACTTAAGTACATTTTGCTTAACTTTACTACCCTTTACTACACTTTAGTGCACTTTACTCGTACTTTTCTGTACTTTATTTTTAATCAAATTAATTAGTGCATAATTTCAATCTAAATAGTTATAGGCCTCTTAAACATGTGGTCCATTAATACGTTGTAATCATACTTTCAAAAAACAAAAAATAAAATAAAAGATTTTGCAATCATTATAAAAATTTAAAAGAAAATGTTTAAAAACTTAACTAAAGGTTATAGAATTTAAAATATTATTTTTTTATTTTTTTATTATTCTATCATTTTAAACCATATTTAGCTGATGGAAAAGAAAGAGCTTACAAAAACATAAAGCACTAATGCTACTAAGGCAGAAATAGTTTCATTCATGTCAAAGAAATTTCTAATTGATACCTTTAGTTTGTAAGGAAATTTGTCAAAAATAAAATAAAAGTATAGTATAGAAAAATCGAAAAATTTAAAAAAAAATCTAAAATGTTGTGCTTTTGTTTTTAAAAATGAGTAATTTTAATTGAAAAAATTTTTAAAAAATTATGAAAAATTTTAATTCGAATTGACTCGAATTTGATTTTTTCACGTAAGCTTATATTAAAAAAACTAATGAGGACGATTTGTGTTAAGTTTAAATTTTTAAAAAAAGCTATAAATACAAGCTTCATATAAATTAGTTTCAATTTATTTGCATTTCGAAATTGAATGAAGGGACTGTAGAAAAACAATATTTTAAATTTATTTTGTAATAATATGTTGGCTTTTTATTTCAACAAGATTAACTTTCCAAAAAAAACTTTTTAAAAATATATATCAAAAGTGTTGATAACATTTAATTTTTTCTAAAACCAACAATATCAAAAACATTGATTCTCACTATTCTTTCGTTACTATTCTTCGTAATTAGGAAGGCATCCTTAATGTTGAAATATTTGAATTTAGTTCAATAGTTTTATTTTTTACATGAGAAAAGCTTCATTTATATTTACATTTTAAATATATTTTATATATAAAATTTCAAATAATAAGCGGTTCTTAAGTTGCGATAATATTGACTATTTATAAATAAATTGAATGGTAAAATAAACATTACTTCTATACTTTCTATACTTTTACTACACTTGCTATACTCTCACTATACTGACTATACTTTTACAACACTTTACTACACTTAAACTACACTTGCTACACTTTTGCTACACTTTGCTACATTCTACTATGCTTTGGTTAACTTTGCTTCACTTTACAATATTTAACTATACTTTGCTCATGTTAACTTAATTTTGCGCAATAGTTTGTATACGTTACTGCACAATGCTCACTCACGGGTATACTATTTTGGGAGTTCTATGGCCTTGGGTACAACCAAGATGTATAGATGAGCTCATACGAAGTATACTTGACCATACTCGACCATACTATTTATTGTATACTAATACAAACAAAAAAAATTTTAAATTTAAAATTTTCAAGTTTTCATTTAAATACCGATAAATGCATAACTATTCGACTTTAGTCAGTTACTTTAATTAATAGTAAAGCATTTGCAATATTCCTGTACCAACAAAACATAGCAGAAAGTTGAAAATTTTGCAAAACAAAAATTGAAAGTTTTCTTTCATAGTGTTAGTGTTTACAGAAAATTCAAAAGTTTGTCCCTTAAAAACAGTGATATTTTTGTATGAGCTCATCTATATATCTTGGGTACAACCAGTACCGCATTCAACTCTAGATAGAATTTTAGCATAAGATTCACTTTATTCTCCACATTAAATTTTTGTCAATGAAGCTTGATTTTCAAATTTGCACAGTTTTATGACGCAGAGGATATCAATGCAATGTATCTAGACCCTGACCTAGACACAATTTGTATCGTCGCAATTTACACGAATATAGTTTCATGGCTAGAAAAGCATCAAACACTCAAATCTGACTTGTCATTCCCTTTGATCGAATGAATCTCGATAGATTCAGCTATTTTTAACTTGAACAGGTTCCCCTGCCACCCTCAGCTATTTTATAGGTCTCCCCATGTCATTAGCAAGAACATTTCTCAATTTTTAAAATTATCACTAGCTTGATTATTTTTAAAAGGTTGCTTACTAAAGCCGCATCAACGATAATACAAAAGATACTGTTCAAAGCAGAAAATAGTTTAAGTTTGCATTCTTCCAAAATTATTACCAACCCCTGATCGCTCAGTGGTAAGAGTATGCGACTGGAAGTCGTAAGGACGTGAGTTCGATTCCCACTCGGGACCAGTTGTTAAGAAGTTAACTTTTTTAGCTAAATGTTCAATATTATGTTCCTAAAATTGGGGATCATTCACTTTTTACGTTCGCTAATAACGATAATTTTTCAGAAATAAACAAAAGGATTCTCAGAATTTGTATCAATCCTTTTACGGTTAACCACCCGCTCCCCCCACCCTCACTCCTCCTGAACGTAATAAGTAAATGGTCCAATATTAAAATCAAGTTTCACAACTTTCCCTGTTCCCAGCAAATCTCTCAATTTCATAATATTTTGCATCCAAAAAGTCAACAACACAAACAAATATCAACTCATTTCCAGACACACTTCATAAAATTCACAAACAACCGCTCCAAATTAGCTTCACAAAAAATAAGTAATCAAATTTAAATTTTTCTTCTCACATATTTTCTAATCAACGCCTTTAAATTTGTTCTGCATCGATTTGCAACAGAAAATTTCTCATTTCCTCAATGCAGCATGTAAAAGAAATTTAACGAGAAATAACGAGCGACTAAAGAATTCTTATTTTTTTTTTGCAATGTTTCTTTTTGTCTCATTTTCCATTAATTTTACAGTCTCGCAGATGGTTTCACAATTTTTAGAATACCACGAGTATGCTTAGTTACAATGAAATGTACATGTACATATTGTGCAAATACACTTTTATGCTTCTCAGTTTTTAAGACTTGAAAGATGATGGAGAACTCAAGTGTAGAATGATAATCAGTGGGTATGTGTAGATTCCATCTAAGAGCTTTAAAATGTGTGCGAAAAAGATCTCAAAAAAAATATTTAATTTTAATGACTAAAAAGAAGAACAATTTGAAAGAAGTGATGAAGAACGAGAACTAAAGAAAAAAAATTGTACTCAAGATTAGAAGCAGTTAAGAGGTTTACGAGAAAAAATATTAATTTGATTCACATTTTATCTTTCATTCGAGTTTTCGTATGAAATTAACAAATTAATAAAAATGTATCAGAATGTATGCAGATGATAATTAAGAGAAACTTTGTATGCTACTTTTTTAAAGGAATTAATAAACGAAACGAGCAGCTTAAAGATCGAATGGCAATCGATATCATTCAGCTGATTAGCGTGGCTAAAATGCTACCATTTATTTCGTGGGTTCTGGTCAGAGTTGGTGATCAGGTCTTTATTTGATAATTTGAATTCTAATGAGATTCAGGTAGCATCCGTAAGATCAGTGTTTCTCAAACTATTTCCGACGAAAATCAGGATAGGGCAATAAATTATCAGTTCATGTTTACGCGCCACGCTAGCAACCACTAATTATATATCTAGAATTTGTTCGCAGACCACTAAAACTTCGTGGAGCATCGTTTGAGAAACACTGCATTAGATCAATAGAGGGAAAGTTTCTTGTGCATAGCTTCAAGAATATAGCCAGGGTAAATGGCAGGTTTAACCAGAAAAGATTCAATCATTTTGTTTGACCTGATTCAATTGACATTTAGAGGTTGTTTTAGGACAGTGTTTCTTAATCTGTGTACCACGACACACTTGTAGCCGTGAAAGAATTCAAAACTTAAAACTGACTTTTAAATGTGAGCAAATAAATGTGCCTTTTTCAAAAAAAAAAGGTTGAGAAACACTGTTCAAATATATACCCAAGCCATACTTCAGGTACGCTTAGTTTTAAGCATAACCAAGAAATCACGTTTTTATGAAACTCAATGTCTGGCTTGTTTCTAGAACAAAATATTCTCAAAAATCCAGGCATCCAAACCAGCAAATCTAAAAATAAACCTTAAAGTTGAGTAAGTTTGATACCTGATTTCTCAAATTCACATAATGCTCAACAAATCATTTCCAACAAACCATCCAGAAGCCTCAATTATTTCAATTTAAATTTCAAAACTTTATTACATCATAAACTACAAAAATGCATTCCCTCCCAACAAATTCAATGTCAGAGTTCTGAAATATCTCAACAATACAAATTCATACTTCCAAAACGAAATCGAAACCGCAAGAATGTGAAGTTCTTTCAAAAAATGTGAGCATCAAATTTCATATTTTTTTGTGTGTCTGGATTTTGCACAAAAATTATTATTAATGAAATCAAACCCCTTTTTATACTAAGACAAGCACAATTTTCTAGTATAAATAGACTTTTGAATGGAAGTGATATGACGCATTTGATATCAAAATTAGAACAGCAAAAATAAATTCTTATCATTTAAGGCTTTAAAATTGCACTGATAAATTGCATAAAAGGTTTCGATTGTTTTCAATTTGTTATCACAGACATTTTTGTATGTTTGACAGACGAAATTTGAATTTCAAAATGTTTATTTTTCTACTCATGATTTTAAAGAAGTTGTATGCACAATGATTGCATATGAACAGACTAAACATTTAATTTTTGAAGTTTATCTTCGTGTTGATTCCGTTAAATACTTTGCAGTATTTTTTATTTTCAAAGATTGAAACTACTGAACTAGAGTCGAACAAGAGTCAAACTAGAGTTAAACTAGCCAGAAGAGCACAGTCGATTGACCAATTTGTGCTTTTCAGGTAGAGTCAACTTCATGTGACACAACTTAAGTCGATTCAAAGCTACTGGTTCAGAGACAAAGCCTTAGACCAACTTCCTAATAAGAAACCCACATCTTGGTTAGAATAGATTGTCCGAAATTGTATTATAATCGACGGAACAAAATTTGACACTATCTTCCCTAATTCAAGTTTCTGAGACAACAAATCTGATCATTTTCACTAACTTTCTGGCGAATTTCAACTAAGAATGTATCAAACAATTCCCATTCCTTGTTAGATCGATTAAAACACAACAAAAAAAAATAATAAATTTCGATTTGCCTGCAGGCGCCGTGAAATTTGCCCTTCAACACTTAATCAGAAAATGTATTTTTAATGAACATCTTCAGAATTATAAAAAAAGAGATGTTTGTGTCGTTATCAGATTTAAAATTTGACACAGAAAAAAATAATATTCAAGCAAGTATTTTTCTTCCTCGTGCAACCGGATAATCCGCTTTAAAAGAGCTTATTTTGTATAATATTCTAATTATCAATGGTCAATGGTTCGATAAAGATTAATTTATTATACACACATGCAGATGAACACACGATTGTGACATGTTCGTGTTTTAAGATAAAAATGAATGGATTATTATGTTTAGCATAAGAGTTGACAAAAAGATTGGATTTTTAATTTTCCTGTTTTTGTGGATGTGAATTTTAGATTTGTTTTGCAGAATTTGAGCTGTTGCTAGCTGGATGTGATGTTAAAAATTTAAAATTTGATCTAGAATGAGTCACCAGACTCAAATATTAACCCAGTGTCATAGAACTGGGTCACCATGCATGTCATCAATAAATACAATTAAATGTTTAAACGTATCAAAAAGTCCATGTTCTCCAATAACTAAGCATTAAAGCATTTCCTGAGATAATAAACTGTCAATAAATCCAAAAAAAAGCACAAAGTCTCGTTAATCATGTCCATGGCTCAAGTTCGGCCTTGAAAAGCTGTTAACATCATTACATTTGAAGATAAATTCTCAAAAAAAGTAAAATCCACATTAGATGAATCATACGATTTAGCCGCACTGCTGGAACCAACAAATTTGAGGAAAAATCAACAACACGTAAAAAAATATTCAATCTTCAAGAAAATCAAATAAAAAAAAAAAACATTTTAAAAGTGATGAAAAAATAAAGTTTTAAGTGAGGTGTTCACATGTTGAGTTACTTTATGGAATATTAAGCAATCTTAACATTAAACATTGTTGTGCGTTAAAAATAAACTGTGATCACATTTTTCTTTCTTCTATACGAGTACGATACGATATAGTCACAAAGTTTTTCTCTTCTCTTGAGTTTTAAAGTTCTCTTTTTTTTATTATCATCAAAAAAAATTTATTGATTGCGTTTCGCATTTTTTTTACTTCATCGTTGATTGATAAAAAAAAAATATTGATTTGTGGCCTCTTTACCAAAAACAATGCTTTTAAATTGTGTGTGAGGAACAAGAAGTTCTTTGTCGGTTCATTCAACTTGCGAAATCTGATCGAATTTGTTTTTTTGTTTTGTAAGTCAAGAATTGATGGAAATATTAGAATTAAAATTGTATGACTTGGTTTTGAGTGAAGGAATAAATAGAATAATCAATAGAATCATCTGAAAGTAATATTGCGATTTGTAATATCGATTTTTTAAATTCAAACCGATTTGATGTTTTTCCTTAAATTAAAATTTTTTTAAAAATCCAATTTTAAGATCAACAAAGTTTGGATTGAATTTAAAAAGATTTAAACATTTTCAAACCAACAAGCTATTGCACAATATCAACAAAGAATTAATCCAATAATATTTTTGAAATAAATATCAGTTTATATAATAGGTTCCCGTCAAATTCAAGGGTCTAATTTCAAATGCAAACATTATGTAAAATCCAGAATTTAGCATCAACAAATCGAGAATAAATTAGCAACAGACTTTGGATAATATCTTTATTTGAACTGTTAGTTCGTACTTGACAATGTCGAATGAACAGGAACTGAATATCCTTTTTGATTATACGTTAAGTTCTTCAGATCAGATTTCAGAACAGGCTTAGAATAGGCATAGATCAAGTTAAGATCAGGCTCAGAACGACTCAAACCAGGCTCAGAACAGAATCATCTGGATAGGCTCAGAATAGGCTCTGGACAGGCTCAGAACAGGATTAAACCAGGCTAATATTAGGCACAGAACAGACTAAAATCAGGCTAAGATCAGGCTAAGATCAAGCTCAAAACAGGCTCAGACCAGGCTAAGATCAGGCTCATAACAGACTCAGATCAGGTTTTTGATCAGCCTCAACACAGACTCAGACACTCATCAAACACACATCAAAACTTTATTTGACAAAGAATTTTTTTTCGAAATTTCAATTTCTTTTTGAAGATTTCAGAAGATTCAGCAATAAAAATAGCTTAAACATAAATTTTGCAAATTGATCAACTGATTCAACTTTCAATTAATGTTAAGAATAGAGTTTGAATTTGACTCGGATTTACTAATCGAGTTTGTAAAGTGGAGTCGATTCAAAATCAACTCGAGTTCGATCTAAATTTCAACAACTGTGAGTTCTAGTTAAGACTTATCTCAATTTTTGATTGACATTTCATGTTTTATATTGTAAGTTTTAGGATTTCAGTTTAAGTTAAGAATTTGAGTTTAAGTTTAGAATTCAATTCAAGTTTAAAAATCAAAACTGAAGTTAGCTTAAATTTCAATAATTGTAAACAGAAACGTCTACTTATTAATCCAGATTTCAATATTCCAACTTAACCAATTCCAATAATAATAACAATTATCATTACCATAAGCATAACCTAATTTTTTGACAATATATTATCCAGTAAACCTTAAGCTTTATGCGTACCGGATGGACATAAAGATTCATTCCCGAACATTAAAATGAATAGTATCTTGCTAATATCTAAATTTAGCTATTCAACAGCATATTTTACATAAAAAAATACTAAAAACTATTTAACCAAGAAAAATCTAAACGAAAATATCTCAAAACCTCAAAATTTCTAAACTTGAATGATCAAATAAAGCCAAAGGCTGCCAAATGTGTCTGATCATAACAATTTTAATTTTATAGTCCTTCCATTCTAATTTTCTGCTACGAAGAAGACAAATTCTAATTTCAGCTAAGCAGATTCCGATGCTAATTTTATAATTTTCATTATCATGCAAATTAAATCAGTGTGCCTTTAATATTATGACAACAAATGTCAACGTCTCAAAATTTATTAAGTTTTACAACTTTTTTTCTAATCCCTTGATTTTTGAAGAAATTATCGACGAACAGCTGCTAATGACGATATATTTTTTTTTTGATAAAGCAATCCTAAGTACTTGAAGTTCCCAACTTCAATGGACATATCAAAAATTGATCATAAACAGTTCATATGATAGCAGAAAAAATATTTTATGAGCAGCAACAAATTAACAACTTTTGATAATTGACGAAGCTCTTCTTCATACCCGATGATAATTGTGTAGCATGATTTCATACAAAATAAAATACTTTTTTTTTTATCTTTCAATGAGGAACAGAAAAAAAATTGACAGACGGCAGACGAAAAAAAAAATAATATTAAGGGAACTAAAAAAATGTTCGCTGGGAAGACCACACATGCGAAAAATAAAGTTGATTTTTTTTTCACAGCAAAAAACGAGATTTTCAATTTAATTTCATGTACTTACCTTTGACTCAACAGCACAGCATAATCCAATAATAAGGATAAGGGTGGATAAGGTGACGACAACCGTAAAGCGGTTAGTGAATCCAAATCGCTGGGGACTTTTTGACCCCATGATTGAAAATTTTTCTTCTCGGAATCTTTTTTTCACTGAGAAAATTTTTTTATTTCACTTTTTTTTTCTTCTTCTTGTCGAGGCCAATAAACTTCTGCTCTAATCTTTTTTAATTATTTCTTCTTTTTTTTTCCTCAACACACACAATCGGTGATAGACATAAACACTAGAATTAGAAAGGAAAATTTTTCACTTTTCTATTAAAAACACTGTTTCTATCGTGATTTAATTTGTGTTCTTTTCCCCCCTTTTGGACATTAAAATTGTCTTGTTTTAATTTTCTTTTAAAATAAATTAACACAAAATTGTTGTCGCACGTGGAAAATTATTGGAATTGAAAATGTAAGAAATTTACATTAAAAGACGTGCTAATGTGATAAATTAGTAGAATTGAGGTTTTAAATTCTTTGGTTTACTAAATAAATAGCTAGTTAAGTGTTGATTCTAATTGATTTAAGTGGAGATGTCAGAGTTGGGACTTAGAGTAGGTTTTAAAGATTGTAAGATTGAATTGGGTCTTTAAAGGTCTTATGAGAGGCCTGATCTCTCAAGAGGTTTGTCTAGCATTTTTTTAAAACATTTTAGTTTGAGTAGCTTAACTTGCATATGATCATAGTCGTAGAAAAATCAAACCAAAAAACCAAAATTCTCGAAACTTTAATCAAAACATTCAAAATTCATATCAGAAACATTCAAAATTCTTTCTGAGAACATCTTGCTAATCTTATGTATCCAAACCCTTGATGGCTAACTCTTTTGCAAGAATTGTAAACGTTAATAATCTAGAAAATCTCAAATCAACTTAAATTGCATGAAAACTTCGAAAAAATTTAAAAAAATAATTCAAACATGTTCTTCAAGAAAATTCAAATCAAATTTAAATGTATCAAAAATTCTTTCAATTTGTGGAAAAATTAAATCAAAACACACCAAAATGTGCTTTTCAAATTAGAAATTTTTAATTAATAAATGTAACTCAAGTCTAAATCTATTTTTTTTTTTTGAAAACAAAATGTTTGCCTGATTAGCCCAATTAAAATCCTTATCATTATAAAACTCGATAGTATCAATAACTCTTTCTTTTTTCTTTTATTGAGAAAGACGACATTTTGACTACGTGAATATCAACACGCAAAAAAAAGTTTTTGCTAGAATCACCTGAACACATGTTTTTTGTTGGTGATTTTATTGGGATTGTGAAACTAGAAGATTTTGTATTTGTTGAGTTAATATTCAGGGTGTGAAACTGATGAAAATGAACAATTGTGATCAAAATTGATCAAACATGATTAAAATAATCAAAAATGGTTGAAAAATATTAAAAATGATCAATATTGAAGAAAAATGATCAAAATCATCGAAATTGATCAAAAATTGACTAAGGATTTGTCGGTTCCGAATCGTTGCTTAAGTAATCATTTCGTTTGAATTAGAAAACTTTTTAGGTTAACTATAGAAACTAGAATAAGAGTTTCACAGATTTTTTGTTAAAATCTTGACAAGATTAGAAATATAAAGAAATAATTTTTTAGAACAATTCTCTAAAATATCAAAAGGATTTCAATATTTTTAAATACAATTTCAAATTCTAGAAACCTCAACATAAATTCCTAATTTCCAATTTTAAAATAATAAATTGCAGCAACTCCTCTCAGTAACAGCACTCAAGCTTTACTAAAATTCGCAATACGTGACTTTTTATCAAAATGGTAATTTTTTGCAAAAAAAAAAAATTCTTTCAATTAAATCTTTTAACAATTCCTAGATCAAAAAAAATCACAATCGATGCTGACATACGAAAAGTATTTTGAAATTTATTGAAATTTATTTTTGATCAATTTATGTTGAAACGACTTCTACAATTCAATATGTGAATAAATTCTAATAAAATTAAAATAGATATTGACAAAATATTGATAGATATTGCGAAAACATGCGAACTGATCATTTAGAATTTATTCATTTAAGCTTGAAAACTTTTGAATTTTATTTTTTTTTATTAGAAAATTTGCATCCGAAGGAATGTAGTTTGATGTCAAGCAATTTATTTTTTCGAGCTAGCTAAAATTGAATTCAATTTATTTCGTCGATCTTGCTTGCTTTGCGAATAAATAAATTAGAACATAATCCTTGAGAATTCTGGTTTTTTCTGTTGTTTCTGTTCAGGCTGACTTTAAAATGTCAAAAAAATCTAGCATAAATTTTCCACTTATATAAAAACTTATTTTCCATTAATCCAAGATAATTTTGGGACAAAAAAATCGAGCACGTGAAAAATGTCGATTAACATTACACAAAAAAATAAAAAATCATGCGATAAGAGTCTGTAAGTTTTTCAATTCCATTCGATAAAGATTTTTACGATAAAAAAATCCTCAACCTTCAACTTTTTTAGTTCCTTGTCACTTCACTTCTCGAAATTTTTACATTTGACGAAATTTCGAAATTCACAAAATTTCAATTCCAACTGATCGAAAAAATCCAAAAAAAAATTATTTTCCAAAAAAATTATTCTTTTTTTTTATCCACCAAAAAAACTGCGATACCGCAAAGAAAAAAAAACCCGTCCACGCGAGCCGAACGACGGGAGCACAATGAATGAATGAATATTTGAACTCTAAAACGGGTTTCGAAAATGCAAGAAAAAAAAAGTTTTTTTTTTCTGTGTGTAAAAGAAAAATAAAGTATATTTTTGATGAATGGGGTGAGGAACTGATGATGAGTTTGTGGAATCTTTTTTGAAGCTGGGTTTCGTTTTTTTTTTTGTGAAAGATTTTTAAGATTAAGTCAAGATTGAATTTATCAATTTAAGAAATTTCTTTGAGAAAATTTTTTTCTGGATTGAAGTTTAGTGATTAGAGTCAGTTCAATATAGTTTCAGGACAGTCTAGCTACACGTTAGTCTCAAAATTTAAAGCTTGATCAAATTCTTTTTATCACATTAGAAACTGGAATCTCTCTGTTAATATTGAAACCGATTAAAGAAATTGTAAAGGTTCTTAAATTCATCAATTTCAATCAACACTGATTATGAATTATGAAAATTTGAGCTTATTATAGCTCGAATAATTTGAGTCGGTTAAACGAATAGCCTAAAAGCTTAAAAACACGAAATAAAATTAAAATTAGATGAATCAAATTTCTAATGATCAAAATGTAAGTTTTTTTTTCCAATATTGAAAGAATTAAGGTTGTCTCCAATAAAACTAGCTTAAAGCTGACTTTTAATAGTTCTGATAACCAATCTTAGCCGAAACTAAATTTACATTGATTTTATTATGATTCAAAAAGCTGAATTGAACTTTAATATTTGAATCGAGAGTTATCTTTTCATTTCAGAACTGTTCAATATAAGATAGGTTTTTAAAACCTTTAACTTTTTGAGAAATCTCCAAAATCCTTTAATTTCAGAAGCCACAAGTGAGAAACCTCTGAACATAATTCAAACTTTCATCCTTAAAAATCTAAATTTCACAAAAATTCACAATTCTAAAATTAAATTCAAATCCACAAAACCATCAAGTTACATCAGCCGTCAGCCCTAAAACACTATTTATATATAGAACAAAAATTTTCTTGTTTATTCCTCTTCACCAAAATCTCCTCTCTCGATTCTTACGGAAAGAAAAAGAAATCACAAACGCGATATTACAAGAAATCTCAAAAACACAATGAATTTTATGCAACGATCTTCTCTCATTTCTCTCACAAATTCTCTTTCATTTATGAGAAAATCATCATCTTTTTTTTATTATTTTATTATCAGCGCACTATTCACATACAGCCGTAGCACATACATCCACAAACTTTTAAACCATTTATTTATTTTTTAATTTTTTGTTTACAATTCTCACATGCCGGTGCATTTAAATTCAGGGAAAAATTGAGACAGAGAGAAAGAGTGAGAGTAAAAAAATTAGCGGCGTAAAGTCTTTTAACTCAATATTTGTGTGTCATGCATGCACGATTTGTTTATATGCTTATGAATTTGTGTCATTTTGTGTTAATTGCATTACGAGTTTTTCACGTAGCCTAGAACTCAGTTCTTTTTCGTGCTCCTGAGCTACCGACAAACAGGAATTAAATGTCTAGTCACTTGGAAAATTTATTTTTAATCCTCTTTAACATGAAATTATTTTTAATCCACATTTTTGTCAACCACACAAAAAAAACTCGTCTTTTCGTCACGATCGTTTAAGTTCAACTAATGAAGAAAATTTACTTTTTAAAACCATAAATAGAACAAAAACGTTTGATTCGTTGAGTGTTGATGCAACCTTCCGACACTTCGGGCATGTTAAAGGATATGGAATGCGACGAGTGTGCGCAGAATGTGATGAAAGCACGTGGAATGATACGAATATTGTTTGTTTTTCATACCAAAAATCTTTTTACTTGCGTTTTTGTTTTGTTTTTGTTTCTTCGAATGGAAAAGCGAGGATTTTTTTTTTTCATTTCATATCTCGAAGGATAATTTATTGTGGGAAACATTTTTCGCTCGTTTATTTTCCTTGCGACTCCGCCCTTTTGAAAGGAATTGTTTTTATTTTTTGTTGAGGATTTTTTGTGATTGTTTTAAGATTTTTTGAATTGTTTTAAGATTTTTTAAATGATTTAAAGATTTAATATTTTTTAATTCGATTTAAAATTTAAATGTTTGTTCAAAATCTTTATAAAATGTTAACAAACCAGACTTAAAGTTTTTTAAGAAGACAAATACAAATTCAAGATCCTTGATATAATGTACATGATAATGAGTACATGACTTATGTCATGTGCATCGAAAAAGACATTTCTTTCATTTAAGAATGAACAATCATTATTTCGTAAAATTTGTAAATAAATCTTGAGATTAATTTAAAATCTTGTATTAAATCTAAAGATTCTTATGGAAAGTCTCAAAAATTCACATTGAATTGATAATTTAGGATTAAACTCCATCTTCTTACAAACAATTGATGAATTAAATCCACTGCTTTATGTTAAAGGAATAACTCTTAAAAAACACTGGAAATTAGATTTGAATTTGGATACAAATGTCTTAAAAACTGCAGAATTAGTAATTTTACCTGCTTATTACACAGCATTCAGCAGAACAATTCATTAATCTTTTCCTAATAAAGCGAAGTTCTTGGAACAATTTAAATTTGTCAAAAACAAGAGTTCAAATGAAGTTTATGTACCTAGCGAGACTAACTAGCAAATTGCTAGTCTTTCTATTCTACTACTTGAAATTTTCTAGTAATAATTAAAACAACTTACTATTAGTAAATTACACTTGATATTTAATAGCAAATTACTAGCAAATTACCATGCGAAATGTTTGATCAAATCTGCTTAAGTTCGAATCCTATGAAAAATCATCAAAAAAAGAATTTTTTGCGTCATAAAAAATTTTGTTCTAAATTTGGCATTTGCCATTTAAATAGGGGTAAATAGCAAGTAGCAAATGGAAGGTTATCCAGGAAATTACTAGGAAATTACTAGTAAATTTCTGCTAGGGTGTCACTTTTACAGTAGCGTGCAGAATATTATGGACGGTCAAAAAAATTTCGTTTTTATTCTCAAAAGCATACTTAACGTTGTCTAATTTAGATGAAATTTTCACCACTTATACTGTTTTTCATGTGCTTTCACATGATAAAATATAAATATGCTATAGTTAATAATTTTTGAAAAAACCGTTAAAATTCAAAATCAGGTGCGTGCAAAATATTATGGACGATTCTTTTTTGGTAATTTTTTTTATGTTTAAGCTATTTAAGCTTGCTTTTTAAACTTTAAACATGAAGTTCAAACATTTTACTCCAATTTTATACATTCTTAATGGATGTGTAGCAAGTTTAAGGCATAAAAAAATCATGATGAAAAATTATGCAAATATTTTACTATTTTTGTTACTTTTCATCAATAGCAAGCATTAATATCGGTTATTTTAGACTGTAATGTATTGAATTCTTAACTATCTTTCTATTGATATATAATTTGTCTGTATTAATATAGTCTAAATGAAAAAAATTACGAAAAAAGTTCATTGAAGAGGGAAAAATTTCATCAACAAAAATATAAATTGATTAAAATTTCTTAAATATCCATGAAATATTACCCAATTTAGTCTTATTTTCTCACATTTATGTTGTAGATTAGTAATTGAGCAGTTATAAATTTATATTTTGAGTAATAAAGTCATAAAAAGAGAGCCTTCTGTATGACCAAAAGAAAATTTTAAAGACGAAAAAAATATTTGTCATTAAACTTTTAAGTATGCATTTTTCTCTCCTGTTTTTGGCTTAAATAGTTGGCAAAGAGTATTTTGAGTTGTTTTTAATTGATTTACATAAATTTATACTGCATAAAATGTAAAAAATATTATGAAATATTTTTCAAGTTTCAACATGACTTTTTTCATAGTATTGGCTCATAAAAATATATCTTATCGTGCAATATTAAAATGTAATTCTACCTAATTACTAATCTACAACATAAATGTGAGAAAATAAGACTAAATTGGGTAATATTTCATGGATATTTAAGAAATTTTAATCAATTTATATTTTTGTTGATGAAATTTTTCCCTCTTCAATGAACTTTTTTCGTAATTTTTTTCATTTAGACTATATTAATACAGACAAATTATATATCAATAGAAAGATAGTTAAGAATTCAATACATTACAGTCCAAAATAACCGATATTAATGCTTGCTATTGATGAAAAGTAACAAAAATAGTAAAATATTTGCATAATTTTTCATCATGATTTTTTTATGCCTTAAACTTGCCACACATCCATTAAGAATGTATAAAATTGGAGTAAAATGTTTGAACTTCATGTTTAAAGTTTAAAAAGTAAGCTTAAATAGCTTAAACATAAAAAAAATTACCAAAAAAGAATCGTCCATAATATTTTGCACGCACCTGATTTTGAATTTTAACGGTTTTTTCAAAAATTATTAACTATAGCATATTTATATTTTATCGTGTGAAAGCACATGAAAAACAGTATAAGTGGTGAAAATTTCATCTAAATTGGACAACGTTAAGTATGCTTTTGAGAATAAAAACGAAATTTTTTTGACCGTCCATAATATTCTGCACGCTACTGTAATTAATCTTTGTCGATTTCGACAGAACTCATAGAAGAAGATTGTTTATAGGCAATATTGTGTTTTGACATTACCAATTCAAGGTTATGGATTACTACTAAGAGTTGATTTCAATCTCTGATCAAAACTCAATTGACATTTGAATAATGTTGTCAGAATTTAAATTAACCAAAAAACCAACACCACAAAGTTACAAAAATGAGCATGATCTGCAATAGGTGTTTAACAAATCAAGCTTACCTTGCTGAAAGCTGAAATTTCATCGATGATTGACTTTTCTTCTCATTTCATTTTAATATTCTAATTTATTTGCCTAATTTCATTAACTTTATCATTTTCACTAATTTGATGCTGATTCTCCATTGGACCAGTTCCTGCATCTGTTATTCTCGAACTTCCAAGGCATTCACCATCTTTGTAGAGCACAGCATACTGACCAGGTGTGATTGATCTTAAAGGTTCGTCTAATTTCACGAGCAGCTTATCGCCTTTATCATTTGCTTTATAGACAGTACAGTTTACTTTTGGCTTTGTGTGTTGAAATCTGAAGTCACATTTGAGAATGTTCTGGTTGCTGAATGGATTCTCTCGAATCCAGAATGGATTTTCTGTATAGAATATGTCACTCCATAGAAGATGGTGATCTGTACCTGATGCTGCATAAATCTGAAAGAATAATGTGAATTTTATTGATGCTGTCTTTAAATTAAGATTTTAAAAACTTACAATCTGCGTCACTGGATCTTTCTTGTACACAAAATATCCCTTTGTACCCCACATTCTCGTTCGCTGTCCTAAAGTCCAATGATGAATTCCTCGATGCTCTCCAAGGACCTTTCCAGTGTCAATATCAACAAATTGCCCAGGCTTGTCGTCAATAAATTCAGCTATGAATGACTGAAATGTCCTTTTACCGACAAAACAAAGTCCTGTCGACTCAACTTTCTTGGCTATATTCTTAAGTCCAATTTCACTTGCAATCTCCTTGACTTGCCCTTTTGTCAGAGAACCAACAGGGAACATGCATTTCTTTAAGGCTTTCTGTGGCACTTGCGATAGGAAAAATGTCTGATCCTTAAACGTATCGACAGATTCTAATAGCTTGACAGTCTTTTGTTCATTGTAATGCTCTAAGAAGCTCCCAAAAGATGTTCTTGCATAATGTCCCGTTGCAATTGCGTCACATCCAAACTTGTCAATAGCTGCTTTGTAGAAAAGATCAAATTTAATGATTCTGTTGCAAAGAACATCTGGATTTGGTGTGATCCCTTCCTCGTACTCTTTGATGAAGTTCCTGAATGAGAATTGATTTAATAAGTTTTCTTAGATCGAGTAAATCACAAAATCTTACGAAAAAATGTCATTCCAATATTCTTTCACGAAATTCACTTCCATTAATGGAATTTTCAGCCTGTCAGCTACGAATTGTGCATCCTCAAGCTCTCTGTCACTAGAACAATATCCTTTTTCATCACGATCATCCCAATTTTTCATCTAAAATTAAGATTCAATTAAAGTAAACAAACTTTTTCACAAATTTTCAAACTTACATAAATTCCACAAATTTCAAAGCCTTTTCTCTTCAACAAATAAGCAGAAACAGCACTGTCAACACCGCCGCTTAAGCCTAAAGCAATTCTTTTGAAGATCATCGTGTAGTTCTCATTTAATTTAATGATTTTTAACTTGATCAAGTTCACCGAATGAAATGTAAATATGTTTGGGGACATTACCAAATTATGTAACGCTTTTTAAAGGGTGGGGGGGGGGGGGGTTCTGTAATTTTATGAAAGTTTGTGAAAAAGGTGGAGAGTGGGTTTGAAAATCCAGTGTTTTTGCCTTACATTACTATTGAATGGCTCCTAATAAAATAAATTTAAATTTTAAATAACGGTTGATTTTTTTGGGGGTACGCAGCTAATACATTTTAAATTGTGTATTCACTTTAAATTCGTAATTTAATTGCAGAACTGGACTTGCTTAAAATCCCTCATGCTCATCGAAAAATCAATAAAAATCACACAGGTTTAATTCAAGCTATTTTGTGTACAGAAAGTGACACGTTGCTCAATTTGTGGTGAGTAACGTCATCTAGTGTTGAGTTGATGAATAAATAATTTGAATAAATTTTGAAAGTTGGAAGTTTTGAATTTTGAAAGACCGTTAATGATATTTTTAACTGTAATATATTAATTGGATGAATTTGTGGATTAAAAAACAAGATAGAGTGATTCGTGGTTATTAATATTGATGATTTTCATGAAAATTTACTTGTTGTATGTTTTGAAACTTCTGAAATTCTTAATTAATAAAAGAGTTTGACAACATGTGACAGCTAATTGATTCATAAAAGCTTTTAAAACACAGGATTTAATTAACAATGAATTTGGACTGTTTTAATATGTCAAACATTCAAGTTAAATCTAAACTTGTTCGGTTTGGGTCTTGAAATTGGTGTAAAATGCATTTAAACTTTAATGACACTCTTTTGTGCCACATCTCATTATAAAGTATCATTAGCTACTAGAAATATCTCAACACGTTCACAACCATGACGTATCCATCAAAAGAAATTCTTTATTTTGACGAAAACTATTGCAAAGTTGCAAAAACGTGAATTTTATTCAAGATTCTTCAACAAGGAAACAACCACAAATTGAATTTATTTTAATCCTTGAAATCAAAAGGATTTAAGAACAACAGAAATTTTTGTTAAGAAGGAAATTCACGTTTTCATGCACAACCTCAAATCAATCCTGGCCACGTGAAAAGTTAAAATTCCTTTGAATTCTTATCGTTGTCCATTTGCTTGCGTCAATCTCGAATGTTCAAGTCCATAAAATCCCACAGAGATCTTCAATTAATCCTTCACATTCAGGTGGATCTAGAATTACCAATTATTTAATTCAATTATCATCATACCTACTGCTGAGGAAAATATTAATTAAAATTTGTCATATCCAGTGGTTGTAGATGTGTCAGTCAGGTCTTTTGCGTAACAAAAGAAAATTAATTTTTTTTAAATGCTTTGTATTACTGTCCATATTGTGTTTACTATTGTATCAACATGCAGGATATAATTGAGCTATCACTGAGTAAACAATTGCGTAAATAAATGAATTAATTAAAATTATTTGTAATGTGCGTAATATTGCAATTTATAGCTACAATCATTGGTGGTCAGAAAGTATTGGTGGTTTTCACCACACGCTTTTTTGCTTTTGATTCAAGCTTCATTCAAGTTGAACGTGAATCATTAAAATAACTTCGGAAATCCTTCCTTTTTCTCTGATTAAGATCTTTTTACATTTGGTGCTAATAAATGTCAAGTCATGGATGATTAGACTCACGGAAGTTTAAGGAGAATGATTCTGAATTTTTATGATTTTTTTCCCAATCTCCAAAAACTTTTGCTATCCATTTATTGTGTAATTTATCATGTAATCCCTTGCAGCCTTGAAACCCATGCACTATTCAACAACTAAAATCAACAAAGCTTACAGTATTTAACTTAATGATAGAATTCATTAAACATTTTAAAAATTACAGAGTTGATCAATCAATATTGATAGAATTCAAACAAAAAATACAGCTTCCTCATCCTCAAACAACCACTTGTTGACTTTTCATTGTTTCTTAATTATTGTAAAGAATAATAAATGATTTCCTTAAAATCTTTTATTTCATTTTGATTTTTATTCATTAATTTTTCATTTTGATCAATTTAAGCAGTGGTTCTCAATCTTTACATCTTTATTTGGTATTGTTATTATTTCAAAATATTTCGAAATTGATCAATTTGTATTGAGTTTTACAAAATAATGACTAAACTCTTTTAGATCAACCAGATCTCTTCGTATGAATATTAAAATAACTCATAAAACCTATATTATACACAAATTAGTTCCATCTAGATTCTCGAACAAACAAGTCTTCAGTGTGCCGCAACTTATCACTCCATTAACACTGACACAGTCAATAGAGAATGCTTTAAGGCTATTTTATTACAATAAGAAGTGAAGATGAAAGTTTACTTGGAATTTCCAAAATATTCATTTCTCGCCGAATATTTAATTTCCTTAAAATACATTCAAAGGCTGTAATATTTCCTCAGTAAATAAGGGGTCGTTCACTTATGACGTCCAACATTTAGGGGAGGAGGGGGGTCTGAAGCTGTGTGGCACCTCAATACAAAAGATTTTTTTTGTATGAAAATTTTGTGACAGAGGGGGGGGGGGGGGGAGGGGGGTCTATAGAATTAGTATAAACCGCAAAACCGCAATACAAAAAAACAAATTACCCAGACAGTAAAAAATTTAACAAAAAAATTATAAGCAGCATTTTTGAATGATCAGAAATTGATTGTGACTCTGCATAATTTTTGTTATACATAATGAAGCACGAGACCGTTCGACTTGGCAAACACAGGCTTTCAAATATTTACTCTCGTTGTACAGGGAGCAGCTCATTATGAAGGGTTCTGTAGATAGAAAAGAACTATTCCTGCAAATATTAATTTTCATTTTTTTAAAAAATTTACAAATTGATTTTTTAAGTCTTTGTTTAAGTAGTTAAAAATTATTGCGTCATATTTCGATATTTAACAATTTATACCAATTTATACATGCTTAAATGCTTAAAAGACATTGTTCAATGGCTACAATTACTTCTCTTGTTCTTCAGAACTTGTTAACTTCATTCCTGTCGAACTCTTATCAATTCTTTCAACATTTTAAGTTTGCCGCCTTTTAATCAAATTGTGGTACCTAAAATTAATCGTGCGGAACCGATTTTATAGATGGATGTAGGTTTTGTCACTCAAACAAACTTCCACATCCTTGTAGATCTTCATATAACTGCTTCAAAAGAGGCTATCTTTGACCATTCGATTAGAGATCCTTGCCACTCGGGCACCGAGGTACTTATCTCACTTCGGCTATCCGTCATAAACATATAATGTTCCTATGCTCAGGCCTCTCTACTACATTAAGTGCTGATTTTTTTGATTTCTTCGAAAGAACTGTGGCTCAATTGATAATTAACGATTGATGTTAAAACTTGAACTTCACAATGGAACCAAGAATGTTCAGTTCTCTACCAATAAATTGATTCAAATTCAGTTTAAACTAATTTCAACAGCTTTGATATTCACAGATGTGAAATTTTTCAATCCATCTTGACTCAAAGAAACTTGTTTTTATGAGATAAACCAAAAAAAATACTCATTGAGCATTTCCTCCCACAAAATAATGTAATGATTTATGTGATGAGTAAATAAGATCAAAAATATTTCCAAATGCTCATTAAATCATCAAAAAAAAAGATTCCAAAAGAGCTATAAACAAAAAAAAATCAAAGATAAACAATGACAAGTTCAAACGGAGCTGAATATTTTGTTGGTAAAAAAATTTGTTTTTCCATCAAATGTAAATATTTATCAGAAATATTGGTGCTGTTGATTTGAAATGTGAAAGTTCCTCAATGCCAAAGCCACGTGTTGATGAAAAGAAAATCATAAACAATTTCCATAGAACATGCGCCTTGTTTATTCTCTCATTAAGTGTCCCACAATTCTCTCCGTTTGTGTCTACATCATCGAGACTTTCATTGTCAGTACAAAACAGCAGCTGTGAGCAACACGTATGTCCAATGTCAATGGAGTTCTTTTCATGTTTCATTCATTGTCAGCATGTCATCAAAGGATTTTTATTTTCTTTGAGAACCGTATTAGCTTGGACACAAACGAAGTTGTTTATTTCCATCAATTAGCAACAAATTGGGTTGAAGAATTGAACGATACTTTGAATTCCGTTATTGTGTACAAAGGACATTGTTTGGATTTATATTAGGAATGTTTATTGAATCGGTTGGAATGATACTAAGCTTTGTGGTAGACTAAGCTTTTTAAAATGACTTTGAAGAAAAAAGGGATATTATCAAATTCTGTATTAATGATTGTGTGGTTCGGTATTGGATATGATGAACACATTGTTTATTTATTAATAAACTTAATCAAAGATATCTTACGGCTTAATATAATCACAACGATCTTTATTGCTTAAAGATCGGAATCTGACTATGTAAATATTCATATGAAGGGGTTGACAACTATAGAAGGAGAAGCAAACTAATTATAGTTGCATACATAATTTGAATATTAAATAATCGTTACTATTTTTTCTAAATTCAGTGAAGCAAACTTGAGCGCACATGCTGAAAAACATCAAACTAAATACACGTCATTTATAAACAATCCCTAAAAGACATGGATTTTATTAACATTGCTGTATCTTCCTAATCCACAAACATATGCCAATCATTGTACTTATGTCCATTCTGAATCTTTATGTCATAACAGGATTTACTCCGAGAATACAAAGTTTAAACAGAGACAACTGAATGATTAAAAGTTATGTGGACTATCGTCTTTAATCCGTTTTATATTATCATTTAAAACATTTCATAATATAAACTCATGTTTTCCAATGAGACTTGATGGATCGTTCACAAATGACGTCTGTTGATTTATAAACAGATTAAATGTTTTCAAGTAGAATAGCACAGAACTCGAGACGCAGAAGCTGCTCAGCAAACCCTAAAGAATATTTCATTTCAAGCTTAAGCCTGATACGAACAATTCAAGAGATTTGACCGTTACAGTTTCCAAAAAAACTTGTAAAAATGTTTTATTTGTCTGTCTGCCATACAAAATTCGAAGTTTCATACCCTGCAGCTCGAAATTTTCGAAAATCACAAAAAAATAAAAACTTAAATAAAACAAGTTTTATTTGAATTTTAGATGAAAATATTATGTAGTCATTTAATGATAAGCATAATATAGCTTAATCTTTACTAAAACGATCAAAAACTCTAATAAAATCACAAAAATTGTAACCGTTTCTTTCAAATTTAAACTTTTCGAACGTGCATATTATAACTCCCCTAGACTTTCGATAAGTCTGTCGAACATGAATTGTTCGTATCAGGCTTAAGCCCAATGCTAGCAAACAGAAATTTTTGAGTTCTTATTATTCGAAATTCGAATTTTTGAGGTTCTTATTCTTCGAAAATCGAATCTTCGAAGTTCTTATTTTTAAAAAAATTCGTTGTGAATAATTATTTATCGAGTAATTTGTAATTTTAGTGAGCATTACTACTAGTTTTTATGATTAAGATAATCACTGTGATGAAATTGCATTCCTTAAATGTTTATGCTTTGAAAAACAGCTGGTTTAAAAAAAATAAAAAGTAACGGACTTTCTTATTTTGAAATTTTAAAATAATACCGAGCGAAAATTTTGAAATTTTTTTGTTTGTAACGGACTCTGTTCTCTTTGCTAACATTGGGCTTAAGCCATCACTTTCGATGGCCCTTCCTTCCGATTTTATAACACTCCAAAAACACACATCTGACATTCAAGGCACACATCTTCATGTAAAACTTTCCGACTACATGCTGAAGATGCTTGATTTCCAATAAAGTCTATAGTTTAGTTTATTTTTGGCTCATGGTGTGCATTTGACGTTTTACAAATTTATTTACTCCTCATGCTCATTTAAACTTCCTTGTGCCACCAAATTTCTGATTTTCAAAGGACAAAAAAGTTTGAATCACGATTTCGGTTTTTGTGACTTCCTTCTGTTAGATTTTGAATGTGTTTAAGGGTATTTTCATGAAATGAAGACCTTGAAAAAGTTTACTTAAAGACTTGTCAGATTTATCGTCTTTGGTTTAAGGAAGCAAGAAGACTTCCTGTGAGTAAAAAGAAATCCTCTCCACACGTCTCGCATGTATCGTAATCTACTTCATTGATAACACTCAATATAGAGTTTTTTTTTCGGATTCTTCACGCTTGTGGTAGGTTAAAGATATTTTTTATGGTGGACCTGTTTGCAAATGACGTCAAGCACGCAGATTCGAAAACTTTCTGTAGTGTAGCTAAATGGGATAATCGATTTAGGCAAAGGAGGGCGAAATTTTCGTGCGACGTGAAATTTGCCCTCAAGGATTTCGTTTCGATTATCCGACTTGTGCTATTCGGATTTTGTAGTAAAGCTAAGAGGGAATAACATTGAGACAGCGATTTTGGATAGCAACACTTCTTTCAAAAATATTTATAAGTGCTAGTAGACTTGAAATTTATTACTGATTTAAGGAAGACATCTTCAGTTGCTGTTGTGGCACTTCTGGTCAGTTTTCTTGAACAACAATGGATTTCCAATCTTAGAATACAAAGTATTTACAGTACACAATAGGGTATGACAAGATATATAGATGGGCTCATACAGAGTATACTTGACCATACTCGACCATACTATTTTTTTTGTACTTATACAAACAAAAATTTTTAAAATTTCCTATTTTCAAGTTTTCATTTAAATATCGACAGATGCAACAACATTTGTCTTAAGTCAGTTTCTTTAAATTATAGCAAAGCATTTGCAATACTCCTGTATCAACAAAACTTAACAGAAAGTTGAAAATTTTGCAAAACAAAAATTGAAAATTTTCTTTTATAGTGTTAGTGTTTTTAGAAAATTCAAATTTTTGACGTTTAAAAACTGCGATATTTTTGTATGAGCACATCTATATATCTTGGGGTATGACTTAATAAAAACTGTAATTAGAGCGATAACTCCGAACTTAACTTTGAAACCAGCCGACCACTCCTATGTCACTGTTTCTCCTTTGTTCATTGAATGTCTTAAGTAAAATTCCTTGTGCTATTTATTAGGAATTTAAAGAAAATAAAAAAAAATTTATAAATTATTTCGGTACATCGAGCGTTAAGAGATGAAAAATCTTCTGCAAGGTAGGAAAAAATCACAATTTTCAGGCCATAAAATTTATTGTGTCATTTGCGGTGATTTTATCAGTGAAAAAAAATTAGGGATGGAAAATTTATGAATAATGTTCCACTTTTTTTCCACATTCAATTGGATAGAATTTATTGTTTCTGGTTATGCAAATGCTTTCCGGTATTTTATGGCATTTAAAAAACAGCCTGAAATGTGATGAATTATATTTGGTACATTTCTGTATTTCTGTTTTACTGGCCATCTGTCATCGAATGAACTTGCTTTAGAAAAAGTGGAGATTGAAAGCAGTTATGGACTTCTTTTTACGCAGCGGCACTTTGAGGTTAAACTATGATCAAAACTTCAAACGGCATACGATTCGTGAAATTTCACTAGTGTGTCACAACACAAGGGTTAACCATCACTGATCTAGAGTCATTGGAATTAGTCATTTCATCTTTTTGGGGAACTTCTTCCTATTCAAAAGGGATTCTTAGAGGATAACATTATTTTGGGCAATTGATGGCATTTATCCGTAATGTTGTGTTCCCTTCGACAAGTCAGTTAATCGAATAGCTGGTGGAACTCTGGCATAGTGCTGGACTCAAATCGAATCCAGGACCATGCCAGAGTTCTACCAGCTTGGTGCCGGTTTTCAATTCGATTAACCGACTTGTGCTCCTTGGGAAAACAACATCAAAGTCATTACTGCAAAGTTATTTTTGCACGGCACGAGCTTTTCAAAGCCTTTTGGCAAAATATAAACCAAAATATATTGCTACCTGCTTAACTTTTTGTTTATGCACAAAAAAAATTCAGAATTTTAATGAATTTAACTTTTTTTTAAAAAAAAAATATCGAGTGGGGTTTTTCCTCCTAATAAAATGCACATGAGTGTGAATTTATGCATCACTAAGTTCTGTGGGATGCATGCCTAGATAATCACAAAAATGCATTGCTCATCAACAAGTGCTTACAGCTTGAAAATTAATTAATTTTCTTCCATTTTCACCTTTAAAATCTTCAAAGTTTTTCTTACATTGTTCCATTGTGAATGCATTTTAATCATGTCTACCCATCTACTAGCTTTTCAACAGACATAATGCTCACATCATCAATTTAAAATACACTATATTTTTCTTGTAGTTTCCTATTCGTTTTATCCCGATCGACACACATTGAAATTCATTGAAGCCGGGTCGATAGTATAATTAGAACCAAGCGGTAGCTTGGTAACTTGGAAGCAACTCCCAACTGGATGTCACATGGCTGCCGGGTTTCAATAAATTTCAATGTGTGCCGATCGGGTATGTTGTGTATTTTTACGTTTAAACTTTCAACAGATATAAAGGAAGCATTTGTCTACGTTAAAAAATGTCTTCATCATAATAGGACATAAATCTGCATATTTAAGTTATTTATGGAATGTGAAAAAAAAAGTTTTGCATAAAAATTTATGAGCAGTCTCGTGATTCGTGAGTCTTGAGGAGATTATTGTACCCATATTAAATGAATATTGTTATTAAAGACTTTGACATCAGAGGTGCTGCTAAGTACGTTTTGAAAATTTTTTATGGACAGGCATATCCTCTTCCATTCTGCTGTTTTGTCATATATTTAAATCTTGTTTTGACATCTTCATTGGTTCAGGAGCTTCAAAAGCTACTTGTCGCAGAACAGTGATGAAGCTAGCTTAATGTGAGGACATACTAATTTTACAAACTAGGTGACAAACCAGCAGCATAGTCAGATGGAAAGCCTTTTGTTGCAACCTAAGCTCCACATAGGAACATGGTTACTGTAAGTTATTTGACATCTTCAAAATCTCCACGCTACTCAAGGGGAAAACAACATGTTGGGAAATATCTTAGAAATCAATTTTCTTCTATTAAAATGCTGTCATTACCCCTGAACAGGTGCGTAGCTAGGAGGGTCTTGTCCCCCCCCCCCCTTAAACGTTTTGAACCACAGCGAGAGCACCGCCTAAAACGCTTAAGAGGGGAACAATACCCTCCTGGCTACTCGCCTGCCCCTGAATGATTGCCTGATAGCTTAAAATACTTTGTACAAAATTAAGCTAAAATAAGAATGTAAATAAATAAAAAATTTTAACATTTAAGTATCTTCAGTATCTTTACAGTCTACAACATCTTTATTTAACTGACTTCCAATTTTTTTAAAAAGAATTTCTGACTGTGCTTTTGATTAAATGTCACCAAACGTACCTCAAAAAACAAACAACATCTTCAATGCTCCCGTAGAGTGCTCGCGGTACCCATAAAATAAAACATTGCTACTTCTTATAATTTCTCACAAATCTGCTCGTTTTGCTTCTGGTCAGGTTTTTAAAAATAAGTGTAATCATTTTAATTTTGTACCTTTTGATGTGTTGAACGTAACGTCTATAAAATACAACTTTTCTTAGAACATTTAAAGCATTCTTAAATCTGTTCTGAGAATTAATTTCAGCAATTGTTGATTATCTTTTGTGAAATAGCATTTCCTCGCTTAACTAGACTTTGTTAATCTAACATTTAGAACGAGGAGGGTTTGTTGCTGTCTTTAAATCCAAATTTTTAATAAACATCATTTACGTATGACCCCAAATCTCTTTTATCTTTTATTTGACTTTCATTCTATATTTTCAAAATAAAATAAGAAATTTTCTTATGAATAAATAATAAATTTAGTCTGAACAGTAAATAAATGTCAAAAATAACACATGTATGACTTATGCTACATACATTCACAGAAAATTACCATTTTCGCGGTTCGTACATTCAATAAACATGAATCAAAGAAATCAGACAGTCCTTGAAATGTTCATTTTATGGTTTTCTTCTTCATCCTGTGTAATTGAATAAGATGTCAAGTGAATTACTCACCCTTAATGGATTCAATAAATTATTATTGATAATTTTAAAAATTTATCGATACTTTATAATTGAAGAATTGAATTATAAGGATGACTGAACAGCATTTATTAGCTGAATGGTCATTAAAATTGGAGTTATGGCTTAATTTTATTAAAGGCTTTTCCCACGCATTGGCATTCTGTGACACTAATATCTTCTATGCCAAGATCAAAATTTATTTTAAGAAATCTTTAAAAGTCTTTTAGAAACCCACGCTGCTAAGGATGACTTATAACATCATTCATACTTATCTACAACTCAATAAAATCTTTATATAAATAGAATACTCCATCTAATACATAAATTATTGGATGTGCTGTTGATAATAAAGAAATTTTCCATATTAACGTAAATGTGACACAAAAGCGCAACGTTTTCAATACAAATCGTAATTTTTTGTTGTTGTTCACGCGTAAATTGTCGTAAAAACAAGATTTAGAGCTTTTTGGTGTTAATTTGGATTATATTAAGTCGTTTCGATGGTACATGATAGAGAAATTAGAAGTTTATATGGCCAAAAGTTGATGACATATCAAACTTTACGATGCTGAATGACATTTGAAATTATGGTAAAACCTTTTGGTTATTGCATGTCCTTCGGAATGTTAATAAAATGTGACTACAACATATGTTGTATACGAAATAAAGTAATCTATAAATAGGGATATAGAACTGTTGCGCAAATGACTTTTCGAACTCTTTTATTAATAGCTCATGTGATTTATAATTCAAATATCTTCCATGGAAACTACATAATCGTCTTGATACATTTTTATATAACTTTTTTTTTTGACAACTGCGAACTTTTTCAGAATACACATGTTCAGTGGGTGATTATATGTTTATCATTGAATTTTTGAAGAGATTAGGGATGTTAAATGACAGCCAAAGTTTATTCTTTTATTATACCATGCATTTGACTAATTTATTGAGATTCGAACATTGTTAAAGCGAATAATTGATAATCGACAGACTAATTGAAGTCTAGGGGTGTTAAAATATGCATGTTCGAAATATTCAAATTTCAAAAAACTGTTACAAGTTTTAGAGGTTTTTTAAGAGTTTTTTGTTCATTATATGAAATAGAGTCCTTAATATCCAGCTTGAGTTCTTAATATCCCAAACTGGTAGAAGGTCTCGAAGGATAGAGCTGTCTTTAGACGATCTCTGAACGTGGCAATGGGCCCACGTGCGCCTCAGCAAAGGAAGGAAGTAAATATATGAAAGCTTTAGATACATTATGCTCATTAGGAACTGATTGCATAATATTTTCTCCAAAATTTCATGATAAACTAATTTAAATCAGTAATTTCGAAATCGGGGTGTGAAATTTCGTATTTTGTATGACAGACAGACGAATAAGACATTTTAATAAGTTTTCTTGGAAACTATAGCAGTCAAAATCCTTGAGTGGTTCGTATCAGATTTCTTCTTTCAAGATAACAAAAAAAAAATAAAAAATGAGAATTGACAACATTCTATTGACACAAGTAACTGAATATTCAAAATAATTCGAATAAATTAATTCACATTGCTTCCCAATCATTTAATTGAATAAATCTTATCCATTATCATAAGCAAATTGTAAAACATTGGTTGTAGGAGTGACTCATAAAAGAGAAATTGCTATGAAACTCAATATTTTAAATACATAATGCAGATTCATTGCTCTGCGCTATGAAAATATTATACAAATTAATCGCTACATAAGTTAATGGAATGAATAATTAAAAAATATTCGCATAATTTAATTCCATTATGGTTTGTAGACCTAAGCAATTGGAGATGATTTGAATAGATTTAAGTATGGAGTTACATTGTGATTTATTTTTGAAAATAATTGCATTGAATGGAGAGTTTGAGGTTAAGCTTGACCAATTTACTGAACTACACAAGGCTTCATTTTGGGTTTAGAATTCAGAGTTCATACGAATTTACAGTGATTTTCATGGTCTCATGGTCTATTTTTATAATGCTCGTGTTCCGATGATCATTTTAATTGACGAGAAAAAACATTTACATAATTTTGAAGATTAGAGGGTCTGTGCTTATTGCAAAACAGGGTTTGAAGTCAATTAGATGTAGTCAACTTCGAATCAACTTATCTTGACACAAAGACGAGTCAAATGCGAGTCTATAAGTCGAAATTAACTCAAAGTAAACGTTTAGTTGACTTGAAGCATCAAATTCAAAACCAAAACAAAGCGCGAATGATCGTGGGAAGCCTTAAAAGAAGCCTTACATGAATATAAATGCATCTTAAAAGAAAATTATGGAAAATGATATAAAATACAACACTAAGTAAGATAGATTTCTCTGTAAACCTTAATTTGATAGTTTTTAAATCTTTAAAATTCATTAAAATTTTTAAAAACACTTTTTAATTCATTCATAAAAGTAGATTTTTTATTCCAAATTTTCTAAGGCACTTGCAGAATGATACAAAAATCCCTTAAAGCTATTTTTAAATGTGTGTCAATATTTAGACAGCCTTTTTGATTGAGCTACGCTCAATTGTTTTAAATTGTATTGCTGCTTACAAATTTTTACTAAGTTAATATTGTCACAACTAATAAGACACAGTTCTATGCATATGAATGGAATTATATTGCTGGAAATAACGAGAGATGGGCTTTAAGGTCCTTGACCCTGTTGAAAATTCATAATTGGAACATCCTAAAAAGGAACTCAGTTTTATAGTTTTTAAAGATCTGCGATTGCTCCTCGAGTAGCTACTTATATTGCTTAATAGATCTGAATAACTTAAAAAGTTTTTTCAACTATTTACAAAGTTTATTTAAATCTCACAATAAAAGTAAAATCCAAAACTTCTCAATAATCTGGTTATACTCAGAACTACTTCTATTCATAGTCTTATTATACTTGTTGCTGAAAATAATCTCAAAATATTTACTAAAATGTGAAAATAAATAGAAACTAAAATATGATGAATGTTTTCCAAAACACATAAAGTTTTAATAAATATTTTGTCAGCTCCTTGTCAGTAATTACAAGTTTTTTGCTGAAAGCATAAAGAAGTTTACACAAATATTATGAAATTTTCTTGGCAACAGCTCAAAAGTGCAAGGTAATAAATTAGATCCCGAGCGGCACACAAGCGTCATATGACGGTCATATGACGGTCATATGACGATCGTCATGGTCACAAAGACGTCATGAATGATGATCATATGATCGTCATATGACGATAAGACGTTATCACGACGTCGTTTTGATTGTATTTACAACGCCATATGACCATCATTTGACAAAAAAATCGTCATTCGACGATCATACGATAACGTCATATGACGATCGCATGATGGTCTTTTGACGAGATTATGACGGAATAACGACGGCACGTTAACAGTTCAGTGACGATAAAAAATCATAAAATATGGTTAATATGGGCTGAAAAATAAAATATCTTAAAGAAATAGAACTGAGTGATTTAATTTTTATAATTTTTATATTTGTCATAGTAAAACATCATAACTACAATTTACCAACAAAAAAAAATATTGGATTAAAGAATTATCACTTTCACTACTATCCAATCTTTAGCAGGTTCTTTCATATCCTGGACAAGCTTTTGTTTATTGATGGCGTTCTTTGGGGGATATTGCGTAAACACGTCACAGTCTTCAACGAAAATCCAAGAACTTGGAACTATGAACAATCCATTCTTTGAGTCTAGTACCACAGAAAACTGGTGCGTTAACGAAACAATTAAGATTTTCATGAATGTAGGAAAATTCTTTCAAAATTAATTCTATTAAAAACCAATAAAAAAGTAAAACTTGCAATAATTATTTGGATTTACAAACCATTATGTTTGAACTGGTGTAATGCTGATGCCTTCAAATTTTTTCACAATTAATACACTTTATAAATATGTACACGTCTGTCTTTTTCGAATTCTCAATTGCAATTGAGGAAAAAAAAATTTCTAGAAAATTGAAGGTAACTGAGATTTAAATGTTTAAAAGAAAAATGCTTGAAGTATTGAATAAAAAATTGGTCTCAGCAATCACAAAATTTTCACGTCATCGTCAATCATGACTTTTATATGATCGTCATATGATCGTCATATGATCGTTATAATATTTTAGAAAAAAAAAATCGTCATACAATCGTCATCGTCAGACGATGACGCTCATATGACGATCATTTGATCATCATCGTCAAATTGTGCCGCTCGGGGATATTTCATCGAAATGTTAAAGCTTGATGGCAAAATAAAATGATATAAGCTGCTGCAACACTAGTAATGATTCTCAAAATGCAATTATTTGAAATTAATTGAAATTTATTACATTTCATTAACTGGAATTGATTCTTGAGCTGCTTATCTATAATATTTACATCCTATTCTGTTCATTAATTTTAACACAATGAAGAAGTTTTTGCAAAATTCCTCGAAACTTTTTAATTCTCATTGAAATATTCAATGAGAAAATTATAATAGTAAATGAAATTCAGAGAGTTGTTGTTGTGCTCAAAAATAAAATCATGCTTTTTTTGGCAAGCAAAAACGAACAACAATTTTCAATTTCCATATAAACAGAAAAGTTTTTTATTTTCATATTTTTTACATTTTACAAAAAATGACACATTTCCGCTCAGTTTTCATTGTTTGGGCACATTTTGTTTAAAAGTTATGGATGAATAAATATTTTATTTTTTGGAAGTGCCGAATGAAATAAAAAGTTGATCAATAAAATGCTAGAAAATAAAAAAATAATTTTTTTAATTTTTGCGTTAATTTCACAAATGGAATTTCAAACTTACATTGATGACTTTATTCAAGTTTACTTCATTCGATATTGGCTGATGTAAAGAACTCAAGAATTGTGTCCATTATAGCCAATGTTAGCAAAGAGAACAGAGTCCGTTACAAACAAAAAAAAATCAAAATTTTCGCGTGGTATTTTTTTAAAATTTCATAATAAGAAAGTCCGTTACTTTTTATTTTTTTTAAACTAGCTGTTTTTTAAAGCATAAACATTTAAGGAATGCAATTTCATCACAGTGATTATCTTAATCATAAAAACTAGTAGGAATGTTCACTAAAATTACAAATTACTCGAAAAATAATAATTCACAACGAATTTTTTTAAAAATAAGAACTTCGAAGATTCGATTTTCGAAAAATAAGAACCTCAAAAAATTCGAAGTTCGAATAATAAGAACTCAAAAATTTCTGTTTGCTAGCATTGGCATTATAGTTTTCTAAAAAACTTATAAAAAGTGTTTGTTTGCCTGTCTGCCATATAAAAAGTCGAAATTTCACACCCTTTGAGTTCGAAAATTTCGAAAATTTATTCGGAAATAAAAAGAAACTTAAATTAAGCAAAATTTACAAGAAATTTAGATGAAAATGTTTTGGAATCAGCTTATAATCTACATAATATTGCTTGAACTTTCATAAAACTATCTAAATTATCCAATTGTTCGCATCAGAATATTGCTGAATCAATAATCCTAAAACATTGAATTTTCCACTATAAACTCCAAATCAAACTATCAAGAGCCTAAAGCCTTTTTAAAATCTGCAACGTTCATCGTGTACAGCGGAAATGTTTTTCCTCACGACTTTTAACGACGTTAAGCCTTAAGCAATAGAATATTTTTAATTTTAAAAGTGAAGCTAAAAGTTATATTTTAATATTATTTCGTGCTGTTAAGTTTGTTAAGGAAGTTTGCTGTATGTGCTTTCATGAACAGCACACAAAATGCTAAACTGCAGCTTTAAAGTTTTGCAAAATGACGATAAGGATGATATCAATGTGGGGAAAAGTTTTTTTGTGAAAATACTCAACTTAAAAGGATAATTGATAAGATTTAAATAATGTTAAGCACATTTGTCATTTGTTAAATATTTATTATATAATAATTAAAAGTTTTAAAATACGATGAATGTTGTTGGAATTTATGGAGATGCAACTCATTTTCTGAGAAATAATAAATGCTCTATTAGATAATGCAATCTTCTAGGAAGGAAAGTTTAATGTAGAGTCACATGAAATTTATGATTGACTGTCAAATTATGGCCATTGCTGAAAACCAATAAATCTTCATTAATGTGCTCTTATAATGGTTAATGTTAGCTACAATTCCACGACTTTCTACTTTTGAGATTACAATTTGAAAGCTTTGAATTTTATCTAAATTTGCATTTCCTGTCTTCTCGAGTCAACTCAATTTCTCGATCTCATATAACAAACACAGTCAACTCTAGTCAACTCTAAAGAAACCCCGATCGGCACACATTGTTATTCATTGAAATATTTGCCATCCGAGAGCCAGGTTGATAGCATAATTAGAATCAAGCGGCAGTCACGTGGCAACCATTTGATGTCCAATTGGAAATGGCTTTCAAGCTGGTGCCGCTTAGTTCTAATTATGCAATCAACTCAGCTGACGGGTGACAAACATTTCAATGTGTGCCAATCGGGAACTAATTAGACTAAGTCGACGAGTAATCAACTCAAAATTAAATGATTCAACTCCATTTTAGTCAACAGTGTCAACTTTTAGCTCTAGCACTTAGTAAATCCTTCCCAAGATATAAGTACATCAACTATATCCTTCATTTTCCACAGCTTCCTTTTAATCTACATTCACGTTTTTTGTCTGTTCAAGTAAATTTTTTTAATGTTCTGTAAATTTCAAGTTGTAATTTATTTGTTTATGGAGTACGATAGTAAACAGTAGCTTGTCACTCACATCAAACCTTGATAACAACATTTTCCAACTAATTAAATCTGGCAAAAGCAAATTTTCGTTATTTACTATTTTATCATTGTTTGAATTTAATTACAAGGCAGAATGAAAATTATTTTAATTGCATAAACTGTTCAAACATAAAATCACCAGCGGTGCTGACATAATTTTGAATAATAAATGTCAGTTTTCGTAATCATAAATAGAGTGAGGGGTAGGATGGGATTGAAATGGAAGTATTATAAAAACTTTTCTTTTCTGTACACGTTGGAAGCCGGCACATGCAACGTGATAACATGAGTTCCATTCGTCACATTTTTACTCTGCTTAAACCAACGTAGTTGACTTTCCTTCATCTCAATTGTTGCACAATTTTTTTTTTATTTTAAATGCGAAATTTGTGTGGCTTGTTTTTGCCAACAGACGCAAAAGAGCTTCTTTTCTTTTCTTTTTCCGTTTAACCACATTTCTAATGGTAAAAGTTCATACACGTGACTTATTCAGCTTCTTTACGTAATATGGAGTGTAACTATCAATCACTTGGCTCAGCGAGATAATACGTGATACTTTATTGAGTGGGGGTAGCAATGATTAGATCACTTTCAATGGTTTGAAGATAAAGATGTCATTTGTCAAAGGCATGCACGACATTTTTAAACGAATATAATTTAGTGGCAGGTGTACATCATGAATTTATTATAATAATTCTCGTGGAAATGTTACAACTTACTAGGATTGTTATTTATATAAGACTGAGGTGGTATGTATGTATGTATTTATGTAAGTAGCTGCAATTGTGAAATGTTTAATGGACACCTTTAACATGTTGAAACTCAATGGCATAATGTATGATGAGGATATATCCTGATGATAGCCTTACTAAGCTTCTACAAGTCTATCTTAAGGAACAATCCTAAAGTTTTTAGGTGTACTGTTCTAAGGTATGACACAAAGACCAACCCCCCCCCCCCCCCACCATTGAAATTTTTCAATGACATTCTCATTTACACAGTAAAATTTTTGTAACGCTGTTGAAACTGCTCCGGTGCTATATCTTAAGAACATTAAAATTGATGCTTTATCTTAAGCAGCGTAGCCTGACACGACCACCCTACCCCCACCAGACCTATTAGATTTTTTTAAAATTTTCCGTTTTTTTAGAAAAAAATTCCAAAACCCACACTAAATTCTTCCATGACTACGCCCTTGGATCTTTCTCTTTATCTTTGTAAAAAAGTTAAAATGTCAAACTTCTTGATTCCCAGAATATACAAATCAACTGTAATATTTTCAAAGACACCAACTCTCTTCATTGATTAAAGATAATTCATCAATTTCACACATCATTAAATACAGATTCAAAATGTCACTAGACATCAAAGGATCTAAACTCCAAAAATATTCACACTTTACAAAAATCATTAATATTTCTCGATAAGTCTGTTAGAGGCCGTTCACTTATGACGTCCAGTAGGGGGGGGGGGGGGGGGGGGGGTCTGCAAGAAAAACAATAGAACTTACTGGAAGTTTATTGTTCTTTTTTGAAATGACCGTTAATTTCAGACGTCATAAGTGAATGATCCCTTACATCTTTGCTTCATCAGATCACATTGATGAGAGTTTATAAGCATCAATATCAAATTAATATAATCCACGTGTCATCCACATCAGTCAAAACTCATTTTGAATCTTGATGTTGAATAAACACATGTATGAGGTAGTTTATGAATAAAATATTTTATACATTCAAATGATTATTGGAATTGCTCATTTCTATTATTTTTCTTAACTCCTTGTTCTGGAAATTTTAATGAATAATATCTTTTGAATTGCATGAGTTTTGAAGGAGTTTTATTTGCACAACTTTCCTCATTATTTGTTTTGGAATGATTTGATAGTTAAATTTTAAAAATTTGAATTTTGAATAAATTTCTAGACAATGGATAAGACATGTATGTAGGCTTCGGAATAATAGCAATTGCTTATCTTGAAAAAGAATTTCTGGAAGTTTAATACTTAAATTAGTGAACTGACGATAAAGCAGCGAAAAGGCAGTAGTAGCGTATTGGTTTGAGTCTTGGTTAACCAACCTTAACGACCCTGGTTCGATCCCAGGGAATTTCTAGTCGGATTTGGGTACTTTTTCGCTGTTCTTGTTATGGCAATTCGGTTTATGTAAATCTTGCAAAATTAAAGGTTGTCAATTCAAATCCTTAGATCTAAACTAATTAGCTACAATTAAGCTAATCCTTAGCGTCACGCTCATATCAATTGCAATCATATCCCAATTATCTGATCTATCTCTCAATCATTATTGCTTAATTAACCTCAAAATCAAGTAATTTTCAGTCGTTTCCATAGAAAGTCTTCAACTTATTCCTCATTTATAAGAGCCAATCCAAAGCATTTCCTGCTCATGTAGCTTTCATCAATTCCATAAACTTACAAAAGATCGAAAAAAAATCTTACAGTGTAACAAAATGCTGAGTGGACAAAACATATTTCATTATTTAATTCAAAAGTCCTTAAAATAAAGTCAATGATACTCAACAGAGAATCATGAAGCTTCACAATAAAAGGAAGCAAAATGGAGAAAACTTTGAAAAAGGTCGATACTTTTTGTTGAACGAGGCACTTCCTTGCAATATCATCTAGTACTTTCTACATTATTATGCGTGTATTTACTATGATCTTATGAAAGGACACAAATTTTACCACTTAAGATGCGGATGAGTATATTGACTGTGATTCATGATGACGATGATTGAAAAGCTGATTGTAAATATGATAAGAAAAAGTTGTTATTAAAATTTGAGCATCTAGATGCGGACCGTACTTGAAGGAATTAAGAAAATAAAAGGAATCCAAGGGATGGTAACTTTCTTGGAAATTTGAAAGTAGGTTTTGATGCAGAGATCCACAAATGACGTAATGAATAGTTTTTGCTTATCCCCTCCTCAATTTGTCACATAATTTGACAAATTCGGATTAGTCACGCATTCTAAGACCTACTTGATAGGGTATGAATCCCGCATTACTTTCTAAGTGCATAACGTACTTTATAAACATTCCCTTGAAATTTAAATACTTTATTAAATGACATAAAACAATTACTTCAAGTTTTTTCATTTAAATTAAACCATATTCAAGGATGATGTCTTGCAGAATCCATAATTATATTTTGTTATTGCAGTTAGATGACCTTGACTCACTTCCAATGCAACAAAAGAAACAAGCCACGTAATAAAGAAATTTTCTCCTTATCAAGCCAACCATTAACATTTTTATCATTGTTATCCTTTTTCCTATTTTTCAATCTTTTGATATTGTAAAGCTTCAGATTTTATTCATGTGCTCGAATATTCATATACCTAAGAATAATAATAGCAATGAATATCAAATGGACAAGAGCTTCTCGTTCTTTATAATCATTCTAGATTCCCTCGACTATCACTAATAGCAGCAACAACTTTTTTGATGATTTTTCGTCATATTTTTGTTGGAATTTTTTTTATAAGGAATAACATCCATGTTGACTTTATGTATGTGAAATACTGCAGGCGATAATGAATTCCGATTCTCAATGTTAATGGAAACTCTCATTTTTAAATGTCCATACTTGCGCTATGTGCTTCAGAATTCTTTGAATGTGCACTTGAAATTTAAATTAAATTCATCTTCAACACTTGTGGATTGTGTTTATTAAAGTCATGTTGTTGTAAGGATATACATAAAATGGTATCTGTGGTGGATTTGCTAGAGCGTCGACCTAAAGTTTTTATATTCATATGTTCGATTCCTTGTCACATAATTTTAGTACAATTGAATACTTTTTGAGCCAAGCACAATAGATACAAAACGTCCAATCAATCCAAACAGCAACAAAATTCTACAGCCATTACTTTCTTGATAAAATAAATATCTTCGCAAAGTCAACAAGCTTTAAATTCCTTCTCAGTAGCTTTCAACCACTAATCTCAGATGTTTACATTCAACATATTGTTTTCTATGCTCTATTAACTTTTCAAATATCACCAACTTACATGAACTTCCAAGGTAAATAACAAACTACTTACATGCTATATATCTTTGACTAATTTGAGTATCTCATGGACATATTTATCCTACGCAGTAAAACTTTAAATTGCAATCATGAGAAGCTATAGAAAAAAATGTATTTTTCCGACAATTTTCTATTTTTGTGCAGTCATCCGATCAGAATGTTATCGTAAGGAAAGAGATTTTCACTTAATAATCTTGATTCCCAAAAATAATCATTAAGTACCCATGAAAGATTAGATAAGTTTGTGAATTAATTTTTTATTGACATCCACAACTCATAGGTAAATGTTTAAGGTGTTGCTTGATTTCTTGAGAACGGTGCCTGGTTGTTAGTCCTCAACATATATGATCCTCTTAAATTAGTAGCCGAGTTTGATCTTCCCATATTAGCAATCGTGTTGCTATTGCACTGTGAGGATATAAATGCTGACCATGAATCGCAATACAATGATGGGAAAATTGGAGTAATCGAACGAACAGATTCAGCCCAATATGTCATAGCCATTTCATAACTGCACTGTGCTCTAGCACCAGCAAGTGTTTGTGTGCACATCGGTTGAGTAGTTCCGCCATTAACAAAGAAGTGAACATGCCCACGAGCCTCATGATCACCAAGAGATGTTCCATCTGTATGAATTGTTTCCACCCACTGTGCATCAGCAGGACTTAATCGTCCGATTTGAATGACACTGATTGCTCCCATACTTTGTGGATCTAATCCTGTCAATCGACCAACGATATGTCGACGGTTTGAATTCTCTTGAACACCTCGTGAGGCTCGAGCGAGAATTTGTGCTCCAAGTCCACCACCAATTAAGTTGATGAGTGCTGAATTGTAGCCGAATTCACAAAAATTGATGAGAGTTTGAGAAAGTCCAGCTGCTAAAGCGATTGCATTCTGTGGACATAATAGAAATATTTGTTGATTGAATATTTTAATCAAGCAAAACAAGGAAGTTCAAATAAAGCTCCTAAATCTTCACTTACTCCAGTAGACACAACATTATTATCCTGATACCAGATCACAATAAAGTTGGCTCGCTGTATGGAAGCGTAGGATATAACAATGTCATTAACTTGCGGTGTAGCTAAGCTCTCACCATTGCTGTAGTGATAAAAGACTGTTTCTCTGGTACGAACGAAACTTGGGTGGCTCAAAACTTGTGGAAATGTATTCGTGTTGTACTCTACAAAGGATATCCCACTGCAATAAAATTGACACAACAAATTTATTTTCATTTAAACTTGAAACTTTTGTTTTTTTAAATTCAATTTTAAACTACTTACTCTGTGTAGTAGCGAAATATGATACGTGAATCACAATTCACAGCTGCAATGAGAGCTGAAGCAAAAACTACAAACTTTAACAACATCTCGAGTCAAAAATTGCACAGAAAATGTTTCGAGAAATTTTTCAAGTTCTTTATTTTATACAATTTTTACTTTATCGTGAGATATTCTATCACCTTGATAAGGAGGTAAGTCCATTAAAGTCAGCCTGATTAGATAGAATGAAAGAAAAAATTAATATCACTGAGGTGAATTTTATTGAAAATTCCACATTTCATAAGAAGTGCTGCTTAAAATACGGAAATTTGAATACAATAATTGTGGTATAAATTGGAAGGAGAAGAGAAGATCTTGGGAGTTATGCTGTTCCCAGGCTACGCTACTGCACAGACCTTTTCAAAATGTTGATTTTTAAAATAAGAATTTTATTCTAATTTTAATAAATTTAAATTTTATTGAATTTTATCAAGAGTTCTAAAATAAATAATAATCCTCAATGATAAAAATAATTTATCTTGGCATTAAAAGTGTTTATCTTTAATTAAAAAATTGTTGATAAAATAACTTTTATTTTGACTTTTCTAAAGGGCATGTTTGGTAGAATTGGCGCGTAAATACTTGAAATGTTAATTGATGTCTCATGATTTTTACGAAAAAACTTAAGTTTCCACAATTCTGGTGCCGGAAAAGAGTAGAATCTAAGATATGAAGCCATATATAACCAAATCAGCCAGTGCGAGAGCAAGGTTTCTGTGGCTGAGTAGTTAGGCAATATCTGAAACCCTCTTTTGTGAGAACATGGGTTCAATTCCCATCAGAAACCCATATCTCAATCATTTTAATAATAGATTGTCGTCAATATAACAAGGATTCGCACAATGCTCACGATGTTCCAGATCCTATCAGAAGCTGATGTCTCAAAATCAACAAGCAATAGATTTTAAATACCAAAAGTCACAAAGCCAATGACGTCATCATTTTAAATACAAAGCTCATTTTCACATCGTCTTTTAATGTCTCATTCATCTTTTGTGTACCATTCTTTTCCATATCATTTAAGGACAATTAGTGCATAAGCGTGGGATTGTGTAACAATTGAGCTGAAGCTATTCATTCATTCATCCACGGCTAAGAGGAAAAGATTTTTTTTTTCGGCAACAGCAAATTAATTGTACTTAAAGTTTATTAAAGAAAAAGTAGAAAATAGACAATTTGAATAGAAAATCGTGTGTCTTTTGTCCGCATAAAATTGGAATTCTCTTCCTTTATCCACCACCCACATGCTTATGCCAACAAAGCTGTTGTTCTCAAACTTTTCATCAGCCGATATTGTTAACCGCTTTTCTGGTATAAACTTTGTATATCGCCATACATTATGGAACACAATTAAAGTTCAAAGTGTCAAGGAGCATGAGTTGAGAAGTCCTGCTATAGAAAAAAGAAAACTAGGAAAAATGTATTTTTTTGATGCTCTAAAGCGTTGTTTCTATCCGTAGAATGCTTTTTACATTAAAACTTACTTTTGGCACCATTTATGTTCCATTTGATGTTCTATAGTGAGGCATGACCGAGAAAATTACATTCAAGTCGTTGGACATGCTAATTGTACCTACATTAGTCAAGAACAACCAAACTGATTTTAAAAGAGTGCCTATAAAGCAAAATTCCAAATAATCCGCTAAATATCCAACAATAGAAGAAATAATCCACAATTGTATGTAAATGACACACGAAAACAAGTCTCCCAACTTAAGGCTAAATGCATTGTATTAAAATTCAATGAGAAGTTAAAAAATAGTTCAAGGATGTAGCACTGATTTGCATAGAAAAGCATTTTGAATTAAAAGAGCATTCAAGAGCATCATCAAAGTGAATATATACATTGCAACAGGATGCTCAACAACTGGAACTTCTTTCAAGATTAAATCCTTTTTAATACTTTTCAATGTATTATAAATCCGTTTCCTGGATACAAGTAATCCTTTCATGTGAGCTTTTTCGTGTCACACAAATTCTGTTGAAATTTGTTGCTAAATGGAAAGAATAGAAAAGAAGTAGAAATTCTCCGAAAATGATTATATTGGCATTTATTTGTAAGTCAGCTTTACAGATACTTTATAGGATTTCAAATATTTCTAGCTTTCGTATTCGATTCATTCAATTTTTTACAGATCAAATAAGGTGAGTATTTTTGAAAATCTATCTTATTTATGCCTTGAAGATGTTTGATGATGAACGTGTGACATCTTTACTTTGTATGATTTTCTGGAATCCAAAGAAAAGAGGGGCCGTTCACTTATGACGTCTAGGGGGAGTCAGCAAGAAGAACAATAAAAATTCCTGGAAATCCATTGTTCTTTTTTGAAAATGACCGTTAATTTCGGACGTAAAAAGTGAACGATCCCAAATAAGTTTTTATTTGCATTTTTCGAATGGAATTTCATAAATGACATCAATAAAAAATGTTATCTTAAACAACCGAACCCCCCTCCCCACTATAATCCCAACTGTCGCAATTTTCGCACAAAGTCAAGCTGTCACCTATCTTTAAAAAGTTGGACATAGTTTATGAACAACCCTAAAGGGTTCAAATTTTGTGACAAATGTGAAAGGGGAGATAAAAAATTAATTTTTTGGTGTGACATAATTTTCGGACGATCGCTTAAATATATCGCTACTGGTCATCCTGGTTAAGCGATCTGAGTTAAAATCTTCAGAGATAAAGGATTCTAATATTAAATTAAATGACTTAAAACATGCAAAACATGTTTCTAAGGTCCGTAGATATTTTTACCAATTCTTAACTACGTTCCATTAGATCCTCATCAGCATTTGACGACAACTGCGCTTTTTGAATGCTAATAAAAACCCACATTCATGTAAATATTCGACGCATTGTTCAGCAAGATGAATTTATTAGCTCAAATTCAAACAAGACGTCATAGATTTGTTCCTCATTCTTATTCCATCATTTATGAGAATTCTGAAGCTTTCAACAATCATTTTAATTCATATTCCATTATTCCATCCAAAAAAAATTTCATGCATCCGTTGAATTTTTGTTCCTTTACGTTCCTCGCATAATAATAAAATGAGAAAGGACTGAAAAAATTACTTAACTTGACTGCCACTTAAAGTTGTTGAATTAACTTCTGATTTATCGAAAATGTTCAAGATTCTTTTAGTTCCAGTTGAGTGCTGTACATAAAGTTTCAAATATAAGAAGACTTTGGATCATGGAATGTTAATGAGAATTGGACGCATATTCATGGATTTTGGGGAATTTAGTCTAAGGGGTTGTTCACTTATGACATCCAACATTTAGGGGGGGGGGGGGAAGATGTGTGACACCTCAATACAAAACATTTTTTTTGTATGAAAATTTTGTGACAGAGGGGGGAGGGGGGTCTAAAAATCTCATTTTTTGAATTTGGTTTCAAACCTCAGAGTAATTGAGGATTTCAATGTTTTAAATATACATCATTTCTGAATGACCCCGATTGCCTAATAAAACATCCATAACATTGCACTTTTATGGCTACAAACAAAGTCACTAAGCTATTCAAATACTCATAATTCTGTGACTACACGTGCAGGCAAACTTTTCGATTTGATTGCTTTTTTATTCATTTTTTTTTTCAACAAGCAACAATTCAATTTTTTTTATGTGCTATAAACACACAATTCAAATATCAATTTTTACCAATCGAATTTAAAAGCATCCGAACCTAATTGAGATAAATAATGAGGACTTTGAGTGCTGCTATGAAGATGTTCCTAGAATAAAATTGAATTTCGATTCGGGGAAAAATTGTAAAATTGCTATTTTTGAACGATTGCTTCCTGTTCAGAACAAACTCAAGTACTTGTGAAACTTTAACAATTTGAACTTTAGATAATCGTTCACTGAATTTTGCAGTGTTTACCTTAGGGGTGGAAAAGTTGAGAAGTAATTTTATTACTTTGGAGTTTCTTTCCTAATCGATTGTTTGAAGTAAGCTGATCTGGTGCTCTGGAAAGTGTGTAGGAACTGAAAATGGAATCTTGGGTATTGAATCATACCCTAATGACACAAGTCGGTTATTCGTTCATAAATACGGCACCAAACAAGAGTCCGGAACTGACAAATTATATTTTGATCATTTTTGATCATTTCATGTCATTCGAGTCGGTGTGACACTTTCGTGGTGCTGGATTTAAATCGAAACCAGCATCATTCAAGAGTCATGCCAGCTTTGCGCCAGATTTCAACAATAACTTGTGCTTTACGGGATATAGTAAGCAAATAAGCCAATGCAAGAGTAAGATTCTATTTGGACGAGTGGTTAAGGAACATGCCGAAAAACTGTAACTTCCTTTGACGAAGACTTGAGTTCGAATCCCACCAGAAAAAAATAACTGCAGATTTTCTAGGCTGCTTGTTGTTGAAACAGCTGGAAAATGAATTTAAAGCTTCAAAATTCTTCACATTGACTAGACTTACCACAAAGTAGCTGCATGAGTTCAAAATGATTTCAAAAACCTCACGTCTTTATAATACAATTAATTTTTCTTCTTTAATTCGAATTTTTTTCCTTCATAATAACTCAAACCATATGCTGGAAATTTATGTTTAGTTGAAATTATTTCATGCATTTAAAAAAAGATCAAAAAAAAATATTTTAATTAATTTTATGGACTAGCTGTAAGATTTAAGGTTCTGTTGAGAGAAAAATCCAGACTTGAAAGAATTAAAAAATCTTTTTGATTAAATATCACAAATAAAATTTTTTTCGCATTTTATTCACCATAAATAATTTTTTTTCTCCATCTTATGATACAATAAATAACATTCAAATATTCTGCAATATGTATCTCAATTTTTTATAGGTAAACAATGAATTAATTTAATTTGAATTTCAATTTTTTTTTTCATGTAAATATTTTGATGACTTTTTATTCATAAATGGTTAATATGAAATTACAATTAAATTTTGATTTTAAAAGCTTTCAATTTTACAATTTCTTTGGCAACTTTTTTGACTTGATTTAAATTTTTTTCATGACCTCTTTTCAATCATTTCTTTACGACCAGCGCAAAGTATTAAATTTTTGAAACTTAGAAGCTTTATTTTCAGTAGAATTTGTGGAATTTTAATGTTTTTGATTTATTTTGTTCTACTTTCAGGGGTGTAATCAGGGATTAGGCGGTCATCGTAAGGGGAAAACAACATTTTGAGAAAGATTTTGATTGAAAATATTCCACCAATTTTCTATAATGTCGTTGGAACACTCTCCCATCCCCATAACCTCTATTAAAATAGAGAGTCCTCAAGAAAAAATGGATAACTTCCTCCAATCATCTTAAAAAATTGTCTGTCGGAATCAATGATGGCAAACCCGTGTACCGCGGCACGCTAGTGAGCCTTGTTAAAATTTTGAATATCCCTAGAACCACATGCTGTTAGCGGTCTCGGTCATGGCTTACAACCAAGTGTGCAATAGTACAAAGATGGTTGTACACCACTGGTCTCCACCAAAATGAAATTAATCCTTTAATTCTCCTATCCACTATCTAGACCACAACATTAATCACAAATTTATTTTTTGCACATTTTCATCTTTAAGCTTCGCCTTTAATGATCAAAAAGTTTCAGTGAAAATAAGCCCCCACGTGAATTGACATGTCTGTAGCTTATGAAATTTGTCTCGGTTTGTCTCATAAATAATTGATGACTTTCAAGCATAATGCAATAAATCTTAAACTTCAAAACATATAAAAACTCACCCATGTCAATCACTTTTGTAAAAAAAAGAAGTAAGAATGATCTTTTTTTATTAAAGAGTGTGTATTATTGATGTACAATCATTGATGACCAACCTATCCACAGCGAAAAAATTTAGAAATTCCCATGAACCGTATGTCGTGTGCAGTTTCGGTCAAGACTTACCACCATTTGTACCGCAGCATAAAAGGTTGACTACCACTGATTCTAGATATGTAGGTATAAACAAATTGATAGAATCGTTCCGAACCCCCCCCCCCCTCCCCCTAACCAACTCTGGCACATTAAGTTCATTTAAAAACTCGGAAATTTGTGCCATTTTCTTCTAAAAAGGTTCTTCTATTTACATGATTTTCAATTAAATTAAATGAATTTCTAGAATTTCTTCTTTTTATGATATAAGCAAATTCCATGAGCATACCCAATTTAATTATCCGGCACAGTAAGCTTTATGGGGAAATGATTTGACAGTTGTTCAGATGTGAATGACCTTGGATTTGAGGATAAATTGAATTAAAATATTATTAAGGAAATTAAACTTAAGGAGGGGGGAGAGAGGGGGTCAAAAATTTAATAGTGATTGAGACCAGCTCAGTTGTGTTTGAAATTTAATTTCAACTTTATTTTACTAATTTATTTTTTCAAAAATTCATAACCTCAATTTTATAATACAATTCTTCAATTCTCGACTAGTTTCAACATTCTTAAAGTATTTTTTTTTTCAATTTAAACAAAATTTCTCCCTAGGTACATGATAAAACACACAAATGTGAAAAATGACAAAAAAAATCTTTTCATCATAAAGATTCTAATTTATACAAAAAAAAATATGAAGACTTCGCAGAATATCGGTCTTTTTTCAAGTATCTACAAAAATTCATAAGAAGTTTATGAAAAAAAAAAGTTTATGTCTAATCTACATTTAAATTGATCCATCTTTTTTTATATTAACAATTTTTTGTCGTTTTTGCAATGATCCTATCTTCAGTAAAATGGCATTTTCTTATTTTTCTATAGACCTTTATTGTTACAATTATGAGAGGTATAAAGCACCAGCTATCATCTGCATTCTCAATGAATATCTCGATTTCTTTATCAATTTTAATGTAATCTTGTATTGAATGGTAAGTTCTTCGTTTACCTTGAGATTGGGGTCGATTGGATATTACGTTACTTTGGAATTAACTATGATAGATAATGATAGAACCCACAACCTCCCTCCCCCCACCCCAAGTGAAAAGTTCAGACAAAGTTTTCATTTATTTCTTCTGTTTCGTAATTTCATAATGGAGTAGACAACCGACATCAGGACCCCCCCACCTTACCCCTCCCTTTTAATTCAATTTTTTGCATTACCATAAATGCATAAAGGTCCAGGCTCGGAAACAAGGCGGTACACCACCAAATATCACCAACTTCCATACTAATACCTCCAAATACCCCCAAATACTGTCTCTTTATGTGAAATACCGCTAAATACCACCTCTGGGGCCGTTCAATTATGACTCCGAAATTAACGGTCATTTTTCAAAAACAAATAATGAATTTTCAGGAATTTCTATTGCCCCCCCCCCCCTGGACGTCATAAGTGAACGGCCCATTTAAAATACCGCCTAGTTTCTATAATCTCCAATTCAGAACAGTGAAAGAATTTCATCCAGTTTCATCTGGATTAAATGGATTATTCCTTCGGTGTCCATGCCTTTCAAATATCAATATCAAAAAAAAAACAATTCTTAATCTTCTAAAGATGAAGATTCACAAAGAAACGTGACTTCTTTGAATTCATTTCAATCAGGATTGAGAAAAGAAAAGATTCATTTGTAATAACTTTATAATCTCAAAATGCTTGGGGAACTGCTGATGATATTTAATTTAGAACAACAACAACAAAATTTGGAAGAAAAAATCATCAGCATTGTTATAAATGTCAGGATTGTGCATCCATGCATTTTAATAATTTATCCATTTTAGTTCCTTCCGTTGATATTTTCAAAAGGAACTTGAATTTAGTAATTTTATTATGTTTACATTCGCTTTTGAAATATCAAAAATTATTATAATTGACCATTAGCTATTCTCTTAAGGGCCGTTCACTTATGACGTCCAGATGAGTTCTTGAAAATTCATTGTTATTTTTTTTTGAAAAATAACCCTTAATTTAACCGGCCAAAGAACTCATGGAAAGAGGCTGTTGATAGAGACAGTGTTGCATTTGGAATCGGCAATAGGCCGACGGTAGCCAGCGATAGTGCTAGATTTAAGGAACAACTAAGGGGACCTCCCATGGAATGGAATGGATCACAATTGATCTGTAAGAGCAGCGAAGTAAGTAAGTAAGTAGACCATTAATTTTCCCTTAGTTGTGACTCTGGCATACTGCTGGATTTAAATTCAAGCCAGCACCATGCCAGAGTCATGCTAGTTTTGTGCCAGATTTCTATTCAATTAACTGCCTTGTGCTATTTGGGTTTAGACATCATAAGTGAACAACCCATTTATGATATTCAACAATAAGACTTCCTATATAAAATTAAGAGAGTTGATTGTTGAATTTTAATTAAATGAATTTTTCGAAAAATTATGAAATTGATGGAGAACTGATTGACATTCCTAGCAGATAACAATTTCCCGACTCTTCCAAAAAATGATTTGTTGAGCATTTTTTTAAATGAAAATTTCTTTCAAAAAATAATTCTTTGTACATATTTTCTACATTTTATCATTTCCGTTTGAACTTTTGAAATTACAAAATTTAAGATCTTAAAAAAATTAATTAGTTTCATAAAAATATTTTGCCTCTCTTATGTTTTTCTTTATTTTATTACAAATTAATTGTTTCATCTTAATCATCTACTGAAGGTACATTACCTGACAATTCACGTTTTCAATTACTACTGAAAATTATCGACAGATTAAAAAGTCAAAACGTGTGTGGAATTTTGCTGAAAGCTACTTTTTATGTGGTAATGGGTAAAGTAACGACATCTAGAAATAGAAGCCATTAGCTGTGGATTTTAGGAGTCTGTTTGTTTTGTTGTCAGTCTGTCAGAAATGTCAAGGGATTAAATGTTTTGGTTTTTATCTTTTTGAGGTTATTGCACGTTTAAGAACCAGGAGATGTGTAAGTTTAAGAGCTTAAGGATCTTATGTTTATGGTTGTTAATGTGTCTTGATGCCTGAATGTCTTTTTTGAACTAAATTCAATCCTAGAAGCATCCAACACCCTCGAATGTTATCTCGAACAAAGAACATCAATGGATCTTGTCTTACAAATGTCATATAATGCACAAACTTGCATTTTAATCAAAAGGAATAATCTCGAATTACTTTCATATCCAATGACCTCATTTCCAACGTTTGTTCCTGCTATGCGCGGGTGTAACAGCAGGTTTATAAAGCAAAAATACGTCATCAACATTTTCGTCATTTGTTGCATTAAAACAGTCGTGATTAACAACTTGCCTCTTAGCTAATAAGAATGGCTAAAATTCTGTCATATTTCCCTATCAGCACCAACATCCACAGTCGCTTTGACTTTTCTTTCTTTACAAAAAAAATATGAAAAATTGAATTTAAGAAGAAAAAATATTTTTACGATAAAAGTTTCGACAAGACGCTTCGATTTCTGACGATAATACTTTTTTTTTGTTCGTGTTAAAGCTGCAGTTTTTTGCTCTACAATCTCTCATCTTATAAAAAAGATCAAAGTTTCGACTTTAATCACATCGATGCAATTTATCAATTTATTTTTCACTATAAATCACACATTTGTTCTGAAATTAGAGAGAAAAGAAGGAAGATAAAGAGAAGAAAAAAGAGAAATTCGATCTGTAAGTCAAGCAATAATAATGTTTTTATTGTTATCCATTTATAATGGCCAAAAGTTGAAACATATGTCCATTGACAAGATGGATAAATTCGAGAAAAATAAAATTTATTTTAATTAATGAAAATGATGTACAAGCAAAATAAATGGAAAAGAATATGTGAAGAGTGTTTGATATGGATTCAGATTGCTTGAAAATTTTTAATTTCAAGTTAAAGCTACCTTTTTTTTTGTTTTGTAGCATGAAGGTCTTATAATTACTGCTAAATCGCTTGCTTAATTATTAAGGAGAATTAACTTTGACTGGATATAAATAAATAAAAAATTAAATTTTTACTTTTTAGACCTTAAGCTCCATAGCTGCATGTTAAAAGCATTACAAGACTTAAAAAAATACCTTTGCCTATTCGGATGCGCCAAACCACTGCACTCAAATCTATACCTACAATTTAAAATGGGATTCGAACCACTCCTTTGATGACATTTTTGCCAAGAGCCTACAAAGGAAGGCTGTGAGCCTCATTTCCAGTACATATGATTCAAAAACGGACAAGTGAAAAATTTCCGTATCGTTGTTTCGTATCCTTGTTTTGAACTTATCCTGACCTATGCTTTGATTGTGTTTAATCAAGCGCTTGTCCTTTTTCGAATCATATTTGCTGGAAATGAGGCTCACGGACTTCCTTTGGAGGCTACAGGCAGAAATGTCATCAAAGGAGTGTTTCGGATCCCACTATACAACTGAAGGTCTAGGTTTGAGATGGAGATCTTGTTAAACTATCAGTAGCCTTGTAACACGCTGCTATATGGATTTTAGGGTCTGAATGCTAAAGTTTATTTTTTTAAAAAAATAAATTTCTAGACTAATTGTCTCAAAAGGGAATCGAACCCGCGTGTTTAAGATTTTAGACAACGCACATTTAACAATGGGCTATCAAAAGCTGCTGAGTAGCTTGGCAAGATTAAAAGTTAAAATTGCGTTTAGAAAACATTTTGAGGGTGGGGTTAAATGCAAAGAATTTTGTACAACAATTTAAAGCATATGTTATCGAGGTATACAAATTCATCTGCGTGTAGATTCATAACTTAATATGTTCCTCATAAACGCAGAAAATTGAAAATTTTAAATAAAATCATTGTCAACTTTTAACTTTGTAATAGAGTTAATTAACAAAGTTGATTCTCCTTTATCATCTCCGTTATGAAGAACTCAATTAAAATTCAACATTCAAAGCACATTCGAGACTCATCTTCATTTCTATGTTATCTCTAGTTGCCTGACATACTCTAACAAAATTTAATTCTCATTTTTATTAAAACAAAAACAATAATTAGTCATCTTCCGTGCATTAAAGTTGAAGTTTCTTTTTCTATTTCTATTCTATAAGTACACTGTACCTTTATTTATTTTTTGGTTCTTACAAATTTTGTATCAAAATTATTCATGTCTGATTGTTTAGATCTTTAAAGCATTGTCAAAAATTATAAAATATAATAGCATCTATTCTACTTACTCTTGAAAAAATTGATAAAGCCAATGCGTAAGTGCAAAAGAAAAAAGTCAAAGTGCAAAGTTTTAGTTTTGTCTAAAAAAAATTTGGTTTTGTAAAATTGTTCACAAAATTTTGGTTTTAAAATATTTTTTTAAAATTCAAATTTTAAAAAGTATCGAAACTACAGCCATGGAAAAAATCTTAAATAATTGAAAAATTCCAATGAAATTCCTCATTGGATGTATAAAACATTAAAAATAAATGCAACAAAACACAAATTTAAATTTTTTGCATTAAAAAATTCATCAGCAAAAATTAAAAATTGAAAATCGCTACAAAAAACAATTACCGCAAAAAATTTCTGTGATGCAGTCGGATGGAATGCAAAACATGAAAATGGAAATATTTTATGGATATTATTATCTGAGTGCTCTACAAGTGGATCCCGAGCGGTGGATTATTTACAATGGATGTGAAGGAAAGCTTAAAATACAAATTACGTTCGAGATTCAAAATGTTAGCGAGATATGCAATTCCGAGCTAGAGTTTAAGTTTAGAAACTAAAATGAACCCTTACAAAAAAAAAGCCTCAGAATCAAGTTGAACACACTTGAAACAAACCAATGCTTTAACAAAGTCTGAACCAAATCAACAGTCACTGATTAAGATTCCTTTAGCCACACTTTAGTAATTCACAGCTCGGGACTTAATATTATCCTTAATGCATATGATAATCGTGATAACTATGAAAACTTTTTAACTATAAAATTCTGCGAGTTATGCACAAAAAACAAATTTTTTACTCACCTGACGTAAATAAGAGACATTAAAACGTAACGACATAGTATTCAACATAAAATGTGCAAAAGAAAAAAATAGAAACATAGTTTAAAGCATGAGAATAAAAGCTTTAAAAGGTTGATTTGGATGTTAAGTAACGCCAGAATCAGCAACGAAGCCAAGAATCTAGGGTTTTTTTGCATTAAAAAGAAACACAATTTCAAGTGCTCCTAATCCTCCCTCCTTCGGCTACAATTTTACACAATTTTTCACATTCAGTATAGACAGTTTTTGCTAATATTCCTTGTAGTTCGTTTATCTTTATGCTGTTAATTGTGCTCCATCGATGGTGTTAATTACAAGGCAGCGTTATGGGCTGCAGTATCGTATTAACATAGCCAAACTTTGGTGCCAATCTCCTTTTTAGGATAGCAATCTACCATTAAGTAAGCTTTAACTATCTTAGGGGCCGTTCACTTATGACGTCCTTCATTTAAGGGGGAGGGGGTCTAGGATTTTGTGACAGTTCAAACAATGTAATTTTTTTTCTATAGAATTTTTGTGACAGAGGGGGGGAGGGGGGTCTAAAAATAAGGTTTTTTGGTGGACGTCATAAGTGAACGACCCTTTAATCATTCAATTTTTTTTTTTTTTTAAAAAACATTTACACCAAGGCGTGGAAACTCAGGATTAATCCTGAAAAATCCCAAAAATCCAAAAAAAACTCCCTAAGCCAATAAACATTGAAATGTGTAATCCCTGATTCATTTGATGATAACTTCAGGATTTTAAAGATATTTCACACTTTCATGTTTATTGGCTCAGGAAGTTTTTAGGATTTTTGGAATTTTTCAGGAGTAATCTTGAGTTTCCACGGCTTGATTGACACAATAGAAATTAGGCATTCAATCGTCATGACTTTGGCATATTGCTGACTTCGATTTAAATCCAGCACCATGCAAGAGTCCAAATTTCTGATCAATTAACCAATGTGCCATTCGGGTTTTTTAATGTAAAGCACACAACCCGCTCCCAATTTTCACAATCTAATGCTCCTTCACTAGACTCTAACCCCAGCAGCTAGTAGCGTTGTTTAACATCCAAAACAACCCCATTTTTTCCAGAAAGAATTCATTAAAGGCCAAACAATCATAAAATAATATTTCTATAAAAAAATTTACGACACAAAAGAAACGCAATAAACTATTAATTATTATCATCATCAAGTTGCAAAATTACATTTTCTCATTATTTTCGCTCAATCCATTTTCAATTTGACCATCGATGATCTTGTTTTCTACTTTAATTGAATTGCCACTAATGAAGTAAAGTACGCTGGAAGGACAGAAAAGAAAAAAAAAGAAAAGAAATTGAAATTAAAACAAAGTTAAAAGACGCCAAAAATGGTGAAAGTTTTTTGTTGTGAAAAGAAAAAAAAATGCGAGCAGTAGGAAAATGCATTTAAAATGGAATGAACACACATGTACATTAAGAAATGATGGGGCAAAATAGAAAACAAGATTTCACGTCTTTTTGAGTTTTTCTTTATTTTTTTTAAAACTTAATTTTATATCGACTTGATTCATAACAACCACAACAACATTGATGAGATTTTTCAACGAATAGAAAAAAGTTTTTCTTTTTTTCATGCGCGATTTAGTAACTTAATTAAGCAAAATTGATGAAGTTAATGAGTAAAATTCATTAAAGGTTGACACACATGCAGATCTTAATTTTGTAATTGTTTGATGATATTTAAAAAGAATGTTATTGAATAATCAACAAACATTGATAATTTTGCATTAATCACAAGGGGACAACAACTTAAAGGTCCACTGTGAAAAATGGTGGGAAATTTCAATTTGAAATTTTTTTATCATGTTGTTTTCCCCCTAATAAATCAAAAACAAAAAGAAGTCATTCGACAAGCATGCATCAGACTAAAGTTGTAGATTTTTTTTCTCTGAAAGTTTAATCATCATCAGCTTGATTGCGGCCGTTTATCTTATTCCTATGAAAATTCGACATTTTTGAAATCTTCTCAAAAATATGAGACACTAAGGAGGATCACAAGGCATTCAACATGTAAGGTTCGATGGAGATCAAAATTTTGTGATTTATAATAAGAAAATTAATTTGGAATTGGTAATTGGCAAACGGTAGCCAGCATCAAGCGTCATCAAAGTACGACCAGTGAAGTAAGTAAGTTTAATAAGAAAATATCAGAGAAAGGATCTTTTCAGCGACGTAGTGAGGAACGTTTAATGTAGCTTAAACAGTGTCAGTATGTGAGAATTATTGGTAATCTTAACCCGAAATGTAATTAATTGGCTCAATACTTCACTGATATTTACAAGGATCATTAACATTACACATGCCCAAATAACAAGAACAAATAAATAAACTCAAAATAAATGATGTTATTACTAATTTTATCTGTATTGTGAACAAAAATAAAAATTTATTTAACATCAATGAATAAAATTTCTTGATAGAATAAAATCATCAATTGTAGGAAAATAGAGATATCCATAAGCATGAATAAAAATCCAAAATGACACATCACACTAATTGAGCAATATCCTGCTCACATCTAAATGTCTGTCTAATTAATTGTACACATATAAAAGCTAATGAATTTGATACAAATGTACAGAAAAAAAATCTTAATGAATTTTTTTTTATATTTTGCGCACTTTTTTGGTTTGATTTTGATCAAATTTTATTTTGATTATTTCTTAGTATTGTGTGTAAGTATTTATTTGTATAAATTTATATTTATTTTGTGTAGTTGACATGGATATGGACAAATTAATCGGAAATATCAAACACAACTGACTCTGGTTGCTCCACAGGCATCTGATTGATTTGCTTTGGCGAAAAGAATAATCTTATCCAATTACTTCGCATTCGTTGAGTCCCTTGCGACTGTTTGTTTGATCTATAATTTGGATTTTGAGTTGGTGTTTTGATATTTTTATTTTTAATTGATTTGATTTTGTTGAATTTTGGTGAAAAATCATAGAAAAAAAATTAAATAAGATTAAATTAGTTAAATTGTTTTTTTTTTGCTGTGGTTAACTAAGCATTAATTCCAAATAGTATTACACAACTAAGGATGACACTCTAGTTAATTAAAAATAAAAATTTTGTGGTGTTAAACTTAAGAATCTTTAATAAAATATCTAATCAAAGTTTACATCCAATCACAATCATTCAGAGGGGTCATTTACATACGATGTCCACCAAAAAATATGATTTAAAGCCTCCCCTCCACCCTCTTAACCTTTTGTCAGAAAATTATTGTGAAAATCAAAATTTCATTAAAAATTGGACGTCATAAGTGAATTGCCTCAGAATTATTTTCGGTATTTTAACAATAATAAATTTACAATGGATTTCCTGGAATTTCTATTGTTCTTTTCTTGCTGACCCCCCCCCCCCCCTGGACGTCATAAGTGAACGGCCCCCAAATAAAACTGAATGAACATTAAATTACTGATTTAGGGATGTTACTTGCGCAATCTGCAGGTTCGGAGCCAGACCTCAAACCCCCTTAATACTGGCTTAATACTGGCATAAAAATCACTTAAAAATTTATTTTATTTTATTCCAGGGGTGGCAAATATAAATCTTGCCGTTAAGTTCGAAAAAATTGAATTCTAACACTATAGTGCATCTTGCATAAGTAAACCTTTGAATTTAATTTTTAAAAATCTACTTTTAAGATGGTTCACTTATGACTTCCAACGTTCATTTTTCAAAAAAGAACAACGAATTTCCAATTAGCCATGAGAATTTTTTTTCAAAGAAAATTATATTTAATGAAAATTCTTCACTGTAATTTTTTCCCCATCCAAATCATAACAATAAATTAAATAAATAAGTAGAAGATTCTTTTCTCCAGGCATATTGTTGGATATTTTTAAAAAAAATTCTTAATAATCTTTAAAGCTCGTATTTGCAGACTTACAATTAAATAACTTCTTTTTTGAAGCCGAAAAGTTTATTACAAAAGTTACAAAAGCAGCGTCTGTATTCGTTATTAAAAATCATAAATCTAAAAATGAAAAGCATATGCACATATTTGCAGACTGGATATTCTAGTGCCCGAGCGGCACAAAGGCTCCATTTGCCTTCCATATGGAAGCTATACGGAGCCTCCATGTTCCACCCTCCATTTGAAAATCTTCCGAAAACCTTACTATCTTGGAACCTTGACGGAGCCAAAGCTCCGAAAATCTTCCGTGGGACGTGCATTTATTAACACCAAATGGAAGTCATTTGAGAGGTTTTGATGGAGGATGGAGGATCCATTTGTGGTAGTCAAACGGAGGTTTAATGGAAGTATTTTTCAAAGGATTTTTGGTACGATTTTCCACGTGTTTTTCTATGTTTCGCAATTTTTATATCAAGATTTGTAGCTGTATTAGTGGACTTAATTAAAGTACACTAACACTATTGAAAAATTTACAACTTAATTTAATTAAGTCGCAACCACAGCAATTTCTAAGTCTCGATCACACGCGTGAGAAACATAAGAAATTATTAAAAATTTTCATACAAATTAAACTACCCCATATAATAGTGATTTCTGCATGCGCTTGTGAAGTATGTAATTTCATACAAAATCACAAAAAATTATCCTTTTTTGCTTTTTTAAAGCTTGAAATGAAGCAATATGATTCAGTAAAGCTTTTCGACAATATTTCAATCCATTACAGTAAGATCTGACCTCTGTCTTTTAAAAATTCAAAAGCACGAGTTTTTCGGTATTTTATTTAAGAAAAAGCGGAGTTCATATGGAATCCAAATGGAATCAATATGAAGGATGAAAAAATAACCCTCCATTTACTTTCCACATAGTGGAGGTGGCTTTCATATGGATTCCATATGGAGACCACCCTCCACCTTGTGCCGCTCGGGGTGGCTAGATATTAAAAATATGAAATTGCTTCATTAACTCTTAATATGCATGATGTGTTTAGATCTCTCTTCTAAACCTTAAAATATGAAATTAAAATTGCAAAAAATTTAAACCACTACACAAACTTTTCGGAAAATATTCAAGCCAGGCGTGAGTCAGGGAGTTACAAAAATCCTAATCAAAAATCCTGATTCATGCTATTAAAAAAATATACAACAATGTTTATTCATGATGCAGATTACAAATTTAAAACTAAAATTTGCAGCTTCAAAAATCTATTCATCGTAAAATTTTAAATTTCTAATTTTATGCTGATTTTATTGTTTGATGCTTTTTTATGCATATTAAAAATGTTCAACCTCCGGCACTTGTAGGAATTTTACAAGCAATTGTAAATATAACTTTTAGGAAGCTAAGAGATTCATGCTTGAATAATTTTTAGATGTGAATTTAGTCTGAAGATACTTGATGTTAACTTTACCCGTCAGGCTCATACTGTACGATTTTAAAAATAGCTTGTTATAGAGCTTTTAAAAAAATGGAGAAAAATTTGTAAAAGGAAAACAAATATTTCATGCAAAAACCAAGGCGTGGAAACTATCCCAAATATCCCAAATATCCCATTCATCCCATATATCCCAAAAATATTCAAAATAATCCCTGAGCCTGTATGCATTAGAATTGAGATATCCCATCATATCCTATATCCATAGCATACATGCTCAGGAATTTTTTGAATATTTTTGGGATATGTGTGATAAATATGATATTTGGGATAGTTTCCACGCCTTGGCAAAAACATGCAAAACCTAATTGAGCTAACTCTATTGAACCCCTGCGTATATTAGCTCGGTTTCTGAATTCTGATGTTCTACATTCTTTGAAAAAACAAAAATTCAATCTGACTAAAAAAGAGTAAATGAGGGAGCCCTAGAAACTTATTCCTGATTAGCAGTCAATTATTTAAACATTTGCATTTAATTTTGAAACTTCTAAAACTCTAAATCAAACACAATTTGAAGAATTTGTCAGACTTAAAATAACATTATTCAATATATATCAGGAAGCTGCATAACATAGCACATAGCTTTAAAAACTAAAAAAATAATATTTACAAGTTATAATAAAAAAATATTTTGCATGCTGAGTAGATTAAAAGTAGTAAGTTCAGTTGATTTCCACTCACTTATTAATATTATGAACATTCAACGGCTGTGGCACTTGTTGCTCAGTATCGGCAGCAGTTGGATAGTTACCAGAGAACATTGACGGTCGTCTCATGGCCCAATCGTGGTGTCCACGTAATGACATATATACACTTATAGACTTAAGAATCGCGGTACGCACCTGAATATACACCAAGACAAAATAAAAAGAAATCAAAAAATTAAATCTGAAGACTGACGATGAAAGTTTATTAGATAAAGTTATGGAAGACATTCATCCACGAGACGTACTGTAATAAAAAAAGAATCGATTCTTGTGAAGGTTGTCTACAAATGATTTTTGAACCCTTTCCTCCCCGCCCACCAAACCAAGTTTTAAAATCTTCGTAAATCTCAACAAACAAAGAATATGCTCAGAGGGACCCTACTGTACCTACTGCACCTACTAAAACAATCTTGTTTGTGAATGTCAATTTAAGTAAATTCCAATAAAGCCTCAGAAAATATTGAAACCAACTTGTTTTTCCTAAATTAAAATTATCTATTGAAGCATTAAACCACAAACAGTTTTTACATCAAAGTCTCACTCAGTTTGAAAGCCCCGAGGTTACTCGATAACAATTTTTGGCTATAGAACCACATATTCAAACAAACTGACCAACAAACAGACATGAAAACACAAAACCAATCCAAAAAGTTTATATGAAAAAATGCACAAAAATTAAAATTCTCATCTCACCTCCCCATTAAGGAAGCAATATATCATAGCTATAAAAAATCCTTGAAATGACGTCAAAAAATGCGTTCCATACGACCATAAAGCAAATTCCAAAGGCGAATGATCTAGTGGAGAATTCACCATATTTAACATATTTGTTATTCCTAACAATGGCAAGAGAACAATTGCCGCTCTAACAGCTTTCCGCACTTGCTCCACTTCACCCGTATGGCTTTGTCGGAGCTTCACAACAAGAACTCGAATGATGTTTAGTAGAAATATAAGATTTAACTGGATATGACAGATTGAAAAAGAAATTGAAATAAATTTATGAAGAACTGTGGATGATGTTGCATTTAACTCACTATGATAACAGTCAGACGAGGTCCTTCCAGTATCCAATAGTAAGGCGTTAAATTATATCCAAACCAGCACTTTTGATTAACTTTCTGCACAGCTGTATATGCTGCCCAAATTGTCTGAAAGAAATATGTGTCAAAAAAATGTTCAGGGGGATAACAGCTTAGTGGGAAAAATTTTGTTTAAAATTCAAACTTATCAAAAAATACAAAATGTACTTTTACAAATTAAAACCATTTCCCACCAAGCTGTTATCCCCCTGAAAAAGCTTATTTCATATTTTCAATTTATATCTTACAGTCATGATGATGGGAAGTCCCCAACCTATGGATGCATATAGATAATGTGGAAAGCGTCCCTGAAAAACTGTCACAGTCACAACGTTGTGTAGATAAAGGCCCTCAATAAACATCCATAAAAACATTGCCGTACGTGCATATTCGAGGAGGATGTATGAACCCTCACATAAATATGGCTGTAAAAAAAATAAATTTTATGGATATGAGACATTATTTATTAAGCCTGACTCTGCACGTCGCATGAGGCAAAATGATATTATGGAAATGATAAAAACAAAAAGTTAATTAATGAATCTGATACGAACAATTCATGTTCGACAGACTTACCGAAAGTCTAGGGGTGTTATAATATGCACGTTCGAAAAATTTAAATTTGAAAAAATCGTTACACTTTTTTTGTCATTTTAGTAGAGTTTTTGATGGTTTTAAAAAAGATATAGCTATATTACGCATACTATCAAATGACTACATAATATTTTCATCTAAATTTCATCTAAAACTTGCTTAGTTTAATTTTTATTTTTTTCCTTATTTTCGAAAATTTCGAACTGCGGGGTATGAAACTTCGAATTTTGTATGGCAGACAGACAAATAAGACATTTTTACAAGTTTTCTTGAAAACTATAACGGTCGAAACCATCGAATTGTTCGTATCAGTAATGAATAAATAAAATTGAGATATTTGCTTAAATGCTTTAATTACAATGCATAACAGCATAGAACTGCATTAAATTATGCCACACGTGTCTGCAGGAATTTTATAACAAAGATTTTACGTGCTGGATTATTGTTCCCGAATTTTCTATCAAATTATGAAGCTGCACTTAACCGTGGTACGCTAATTAGAAGCAAATATTCATTGATATGTTGACGATGATAGTTCCGTATGAAATTCACACACCACTTCCTAAATGTGTAGTAACCATGGTTGCAATTATCGTTTTTTACTGTCATTTTTATGGAATATGTGTTAGAATGGGGTCTGAGAATGGTGCAATATGTACAAATGAATCTTTTATGCGAGAATGAGGTCTTTGTGGGCAAATGGTTAAGCTATAAGCATCAGAAGTCCATAATTCTATTTTTATTGACGATGTTGGTTCGATTCCAACAGAGTTCAATCTCTCAACAATGGTGTAAATGATTTTCATACATTTTTAATCAATTTGGTCAATTCTGCACCTTTGATATGTTAATCATTACGGAGTTGTTGTCAGTGTGACAAGGACTCGCAAAGGGATGAACCTTAATCATCCTCAATGACTCACAAAATGAAGCCTAGCGCAATATAAATCAATTTAACAAAGAGAATTCCTATAATAAACTTTAAGGATTTAACCTTAAAAACAATAGATTTAGAATCAGCTCTTTTTCATGCATAAGTCCAATAAACAAAACAATTTAATGTCAATAGACTCATTCTTATTAATAAACAATTTATCGAATGTGTCTCAATGTAAGCTTTAAGAACATTTCAATTCATGATTCAAAAGAAATTAATTTTCAAACAGATTGTGGTGTTCGGACTTCAAGACAATTGATGCAATGTCCTCGGTTTTTAAATAACTATTTGCTATTGACATTTTAATCGAATATTGATATTTTTCTCCCTTATAATAACCTCGTTATTGCGGATTGATGTTTGAAAAATTAAAATCGATTAAATTTCTAAACAGCAGTTATTGACTAATTTGAATGTCATGTGAGCAGTTTTGATTGAATCCAAATTAGATTTCGAACGAAAATGCTGAATAGAGTCGATTAGATTCAAAAATTAATTTTTGAATTTTGGAGAATTTTAGTCAATCATAAAACCTTACAATATCAATCAGTTGCTAAAATCTGCAACAAACTCTTTAATTTACTGGTAACGAACATCAGCATAAAATTCAATTATAAAATCCTCAGTACACGAATCACATTACAGATTTTCTGAATAATCAGACAAGCCCACATGCAATGTACATTTTCCATTGATATTTAGTATTCAAATAAATATTTATGTTCAGTTTGGTAGAATTCAATTGAAAATGAAACGTTGTGGATCATCGTTTACATCTTTTGATGGTAAGATTGTAATATTTGATTCAGATTTGGGAAATTTTGAAATGCAGGTTGATATTCTTGACAGAGCTCGAAGTCGATGATATCGTACAAAATCGATGAAAATCTCGAGTCGACTTCGAGATCTGATTCTTGACATCGTCTTTTCTTGGTAATGAAAAATCAACACAAAAGCATTTTCAGGTTTCTTTAAAGCACTCTAAAGTCTTTACAAATAAAAACCAACAACTTATTAAAGTCACAAGCCATAATAAACTCAAAAGTAAGCACTCGCACCTTCCATTAATAAATCAACAAAGCAGATAATTACCGTATTGTCAATTCCATGACTCCCCTCATCACCAGCTCTTGAAATTGCCTGTTAAACATTAAAAGAAGACATAAACATCATTAATCATCTGAAATTTTAATTTTACATGTAAATAAATTACCTGATCTATGTACAATATTAATCGTATGAGGACTTGAATTACCATAGCAATAAATAAATTTTTATGAATTCTCGTTCGGTTATTACGAAGGCTTCTAAAGATATATTTTTTGGGATTATTGTGAAATATTATGGAAATGGAATCAGATCATTTTGGCATGAAATTAATCAAAAGTCAAGTTCTAGGAACTAAAATCTCATAAAACTCACCGAAATCGATAAAATATGATAAGTGATACAACTAATGCTAATAGAGAAATGCTTAAACCAATAATCTCCATCGTTCGCGTTCGCTCAGCAATTTTCATTTTAATCTGTGAAAAGAATGAAAGGAATTCAATATTGCTCGTTGAAGCTATGATCATAAAATTAAAATATGCTGATAAGTTTCAATGTAAAAACTTTTTTTTTCACTCTCCTAACTTTGTTGGCGATGAATTTTATTGACTTTTTCGCAATTTTCAGCAAATCTACAAATTTCTAATATAAAATGACTTTCCGGTTGGATTTTAAATTAATTTTAACATCCGTGTTTTTCGTTAAGTTCCTGTACCAATTTAATTCTTCAACTTTTGTCTATAGAATCATTTTAATTGCAATTCAAAATTGCTTCATTAACTTAATGACTAATTAAATAGACGAATTAATACAAAGTATAGTTAAATGTTGAAAATTATTTCAATTACAAGTGAGCATAAATTTGATAAAAAAATTTAATTTTCACATCTCTTTTTATATATTTTTGGTCCAGGGGTGGCAAACAGCAATCTTACCGTTAAATTCAAAAAAAATTGATTCAACACTAACATTATCAAACATTTTCAAAAAATAAATATTGAATTTATTTGTAAAAAATTGATTTGGGGTCGTTCACTTATGACGTCCATCAAAAAACCTGATCTTAGACCCCCCTCCCCCCCTCTGTTACAAAAATTCTATAGAAAAAAAACCCATTGTTTGAACTGTCATAAAATCTTAGACCCCCCCCCCTAAATGTCGGACGTCATAAGTGAACGGCCCCTTTGATTACAAGTAGTTCTCTGTTTAGATTATCAGTAAAAGCTTGAGTAAGCTTTCATGCAGCTTGATGCAGCTTAAACCATTAAATAATTGATAAAATGTGAATTTTCCAAAATAAATGGCGTTCGTTTAGAAATTCAAATTTTGAAATTTAACGGGTACATTTTGGTTCCTGAACACAAAACTAAGAAACTTTCGCCATTTCAGGGTTGCGATACAGGCACTTGTGCACAGGTAAGATCCGTACAATTTCTAATAATTAATAAGGTTTTATTAGAATTTGTAAGGCTTTGTTATAAAAACCATACAAATTATCAAGGAATTGTACAGTTCTTACCTCTGCACAGGTGCCTGTATCGCAACCCTGCACCATTTGAACTACACCTACATCAATAATTAACAAATGTTTCTTTACCCCTCTATCTTCACCCATTTTTGTGATTAGCTCTAAAATTTCTGGTAGATAACATGGTGTATAGTTCGTCCATCCTCGTGCACTATCTGTTGACCCTAGTCTTCCTTCCCACTTTCCATCATTGCTGCAGCGACGCTCAGCGAATTCTACAAAAAATTACAAGAAGTTTATAAACAGGTCAATAAATTATTATGGATGTATCTGCATTTAAATCATATTGTAATTTGATAAGCAAATGCACCAAGATGATTATGTAATCGATTTCAAAATAAAATTTTATCATCATATGCTTAATAAGATTCACATGAAAACATCTACATATTGTGCATTATTCTGCACGATAAAAGCATCTGTAGATATCCACAGATAGAAATTTATGTAATTGAAATTTTTTTTCCTCGTGTGCATCTCAAACATCTCTTCAGCTTGTATTGTTCAAGTAGCTTCATCCGATTTCGATAAATATATATGCACATTGCATTGTAAAGTCCATTGCTCAACGGCAAAAATTCACAAGAGCAAAATTGGATTCTATGTAGCTTTTTAATCTGTAAAATGAAGAGCTGCTTTATAAATTAACTTTTTGGAGGAATCGCAGAATGTTAAAAAAATTTTAAAAAATTCCTGATCAAGAATGTAATTTTAACTTAATCAAAAGTTTCTTTACACAGCTTTATTTGTAAAATGGAGGCTAGCTACGTCCCGTGTATAGTTTTCATGGAGACGAATTAGTCTGTTACAAATTAAAAAGTCAGGAACTTGATCCTTAATGTTTTCTAAGTCTTCTAATACGTCATGTAAGGATAGTGGATAATTCCAGATAATTCAATTAATTGTTATGCTTTTAAAAATATATATGATGCTTAAAATGTGTCTTTAAGTTCCCAGATTTCCCATATGATAGTCAGCTATTGAAATAATGATCAATGGAGCTTTCTGCCCTAATCACAGCTTTATGTGAACTGCAGAGCAGAGTTGCGATACAGGTACCTGTGCACAGGTGAGAACTGTACAATTCCTTTGTAATTTTCAAAGTTTTTTTTATCAAAACCATACAAATTCTAATAAAACGTCACAAATTATTAAGAAATTGTACGGTTCTCATCTGTGCACAGGTGCCTGAATCGCAACCCTGCTTCAGAGTGTAATTCATGGTTGAAACCAATCCTAGAAACCTATCTGAGTTCATCAAACTCAATTTACTAATGAAAGTAGGATGTAACGAATGAGAAACCTTCAAACACATTAAATTCTTCTCTACAAATTCACATCATTATATTAAAATGTACATATATATATAATCCTAGTGAGGAGAAATGAGTATACAGAATGTTTAAAGATTTTTTTAATGAAATTGTAAAATTGTGGAAGAGCTTTAATATTAGTTAAGGATTTTGACCTCAACCTCCTCCCCCCCCCCCCCCCCCCCCCCCCTTCTTAATAGGGTTGGGCAAATATTCGAATATTAGAAATTCAAAAATGAAAAAAATACGTTATTTGTTGATTAGCATTTTTCAACTTGCCTGTAATTTGTAAATGATAAACAATTCATATATGAGAATTAAAGATATTAAATTGTTAAATATGCTATAATTAATGATTTTTTGTGTATCCTTTGGCAAAAAGCTTTCAAAAACTTACTGACTGTTAGAAAATTTGAATCTCAAAAGACCGTTAAATGAAAAACTTTTTCTATATGGAAATTCATTGGAACGAACTATGTAATTATCAAATATTCAAATATTTATTGACCGTTAACATTTTTTAAAAAGCGACTTCAAATATTCTTTGATATCAAATTTTTCAATTGAAAAAATCATGTTAAACAATTCCTAAAATAGATCTAATTTTAATGGAAAAGCAATGGAAGTACTTTCTTTAGCCAAATACGTCGATATTTTAGTTGTAAGTTATTTAATTAATTGTTAAACATTTATTTAAAAAAAATCACGATTAATAACGGTTATTTTTTGAATTATGTATATATTAATATATATATATCGAATATATGCGCACATTATATTCAAATATATTCGAATACGATTCTGACCAACCCTACTTCTTAACCTCAAGTTACACCCTTTTACATCTGCGAGTATGACTAGAATATCCTCAGTAGTTAACCTGTTGGATAGCGTAGTAATGACAGTAAAAAACATTTTGCTTCAATTCTATTTAAATTGTTGGATTACCAAGCAGCTGTTGCGATGGAAAGTATCTTAATTTTGCAAGATGCAGACCCCTTCCCCAAACGTACATACCCCATCAAAAAAAAATCTAACCCCGCATCTTTTCAGCAACATCGAAAATCAAAGATAGAAATTAATTCCACTATATCCTCAATCACAGCATGCACGACATCAACAAAGTTTATATTTCAAGTAGCAAATCGATACTTGTATAAGTAGATAGATTCCCCACGTATCAATTACATGCCATCTCTTCAGAAAATGAAACGTTCTTGCTCTTGAACGCCACCAGCGAAAGAAGAAAAAAATTGTCGATAATTTTCATTCCTTTCAACTTTGCGTTCTTTTCAGGGCAAATCACACCAGTCATCACTTTTACGCTCCTTATCGTGTCTTTTAGTCTTCTTTTCTTTTAATATTATTATTGTTATGTAAAACTGTATGTCGATGAGCGTTTAAGCAACGATGAATATAGAAAAACTGAATACTTAAGCAATTTTCTTATTCAAGATCATTTTCATCCTATTCGTCCATGAAAGAGAAGCTTTACTGCAAGCTGAAACAGATTGTTGACCTTCATCGCATAGAAATTTTTATGTAAAAAAAATGCATTTTATGAATGAAGAAAAATTATCTTTAAAATTGTTGCTGATGCACTTGAGATCTTTAATGCATTCCTGCTGTTCGGATTGATATTAGGGATTGTGGCATTGTTTTGTATGACTGTGTGTCTAAGTGACTATGTTGTTTTGTTATCATTAGAGGCATTTGGTTTGCTGACTTAAGAATTAGTCAGATGGTTTGGATCTCTTGATGTGGGGTTGTTCATAGATGATTACATGGACGATGCTTTAGACAAGTGCTGTCCAAACTTTTTGAGCCACTGCACACCTTAGGGGTAAGCCATAACTGAAGTCGCATGCGGCATGCAACTCGTGTAATTTTCAAAAAATTTCTACAGCACACAGTTTGGACGAAATTGCTCTAGACCACGACAAAATATAACCAAGATATGAGATTTGGCGACTTCCAACTCCAAAATGCGCTCTATCCCCAATTCTCCATAGAATACATTTCACCGTCTTACCATTCCTCCACTAATGCTTGCTGTTCATCTTTAAATAGCACTAAGAAAAAAATCTTTGGTTCCTTTGAGATGTACTTTGTGTTTTGTTTTCCTTTTCCAGTTCCTCTTCCTATTTTTTTTTTCTTCTTTTGTTCTGCTTATGTTTGGTATGTTACATCTTCTGTCATTTACCATCATTTTTTCCCATATCAAAAGCTTTTTATGTTAGTGAACTGAGCATTGGGAAATATGGCAAGTTACAAATGAAAACGATATGAGTGAATGTATGTCTGGATGGATTGTGATGCATTTATGAATATTTTATTTAAATGTGAATTGATTTGTTTTCAGCATTCTTAAATATTTGAAGGGGAGAATTGTTGAAATAAAATTCTTAAAGATTTAAATTGAAGATTGAGAAAATGTCTTGAAAGAAGTAATCTGATACTGTGTTGAAACCGCTCGATACTTGGATGCAATTAACTGAAGTTATCGTAAACGAGATTAAATGTTGATGAATGATGTCAAAATCACTACTAAGCTGATATTGCATCGATTATTATGGCATAACTTCATTTAGTTGCAATAACGAATTTACCATCAGCAAGCAACTTACTAGCACAGCAATGCGGCATAATATGCATAATAATCTGCTTATTCTGAATGATAATTCAGATTTAATAATATAAAGGAATTTATCCATGCAAATAGGTTTGTAGAATTATTTATAGACTAAGTTCATTCAAAAATTTTCACGTGCAGCTTTTATGCTTTGTAAATTTATATGAGATGTATCAGGTATTATGTTTTGAAAACGTTGTTAAATTTATTTATATTTTTGTTTACAATTTCTTCAATTTGGTTTAATGCTTATCATTTCAAATAAAAAAGGCACTTTAAATCTACTGTTTAAGTTTTAAGGTCGTTGAATGTTAAAATAATTCATTTAAAGTCTTTTAAATCGTCAATTTAACAATTTAAGTCTGCATTCTGAAGGAATTAGTCATAACCAACAAATAACTAGATCTGTCCTTATTATTTGAGTAAGCATCAAACTCAAGAGTCAGATTCTAGTGCTACCTGAGACACCTTAGTTTAAGATTAAAGTCTGATAAATAAAATGTTAGGATAAAGTGCTCCAAAAAGTCCTAGAAACCAATTCCAGATACCCAACGAAATTTGACTATTTCCAATAATAAATTGACAACCTCAAAACTTAATTTTAGATCAAAAGCATTTAATAATCAGTGAAAACCCCCAACACCCTTTTTTTATATCCAATAAATCAAATTATTATTTACGTATCTCTACACATCCATAAAAACAGTAAGCAGAGAATATCCGATTACCTTTTCTGATTCCTAGAAATGTATTAAAAATAATGATGCGTGAATTTAACATCGAAAAGAATATTTACATGTTTGGGTTACAAAGCAATTGACATTTTAGATTTAAGATGATCCGATTTAATGCCACAATTTTACGTTCCAAATACCAATTTATGGTGCTCTTTTCAGCTTTTAAAACAATTGTGGAAGGTAGTGCAAAGTGTTTGAAAGTCATTAGTAAGCAGCTCCCGACTACACTATTTTATAAAAACAAGTAAATTCTAAGAATTAAACTTCTCAATCCATTATGAATGGGGGTTGATAATAATTTAGATCACCGTGAATTTCCTTGAGATGTAAGCTTCAACATTAAATTTCTAGGAAAATTATATAACAGACAGACACAACGTTTGCGTTCACGCAGAACTTTTTCCAAGAACATTTTAATTTTCTGTCATGAGAAGCTGAGCATTATAATAAAATTATATTTCAATACAAAAAAAATCTTCTTGGAATCCTTAACACATTTAGAGACGCATTGAGCTGATTATTATGTAAAAGTCAAACTTTTTCTATCTCTGAGAATTCCAAATTTATCTTCTCAATAAGCCTTAATAATATGTATGCATCCATCCTTCTGTCAACTTTTTCATTCTTAAGGAACGATAGACCTTGATTGAACGATATATGAGCTCTATTATTATTCAACAAAAGAAAATTTCACCCAAAAATAAAAATGTGTTAGAAGAGATTAAATATTCAGCACCGAACACGTGTTTGAGTTGAGACAGACGACCAACAATCTATGATAAATTGTTTTATCTTTAGTTTTTATCTCATAAACTTTAACCTTCACAAGAATAGCCAAAATAAATTGGAAAAAAATTTAGAGACGACACGACCTTTTAAACAGTCTATCTCATTATGTTCTCATGAATTTGTAAAAATAAACACGAAAAAAATAGGTTTGAAGGTATAAGTAGCTACAAAAAAGATAAAGTAGACGAAAAATGAATTTTTTTCAACTTAAAATTCAAAAAATTAAAGCTACTGAAGAAAAAGATGTTGAAAGGTCTAGCACAGGAGCTCACGTACTGCGGGTCACGGTTCGTACCAATTCAGATTTTTATTATAATTGTTCGAATTAAATGTTCGGCCCTGCGATTAAATATGAGCTGGTTTACAGTTTCAAAAGACAAGAAAAAGTCACCATGATAAGTTTCCAACAATAAATATAATAAAGAAGCATCTGATACCATCCTAGTGATAAAGTTTTTCAACAGCTGATCATGACACATGAAACTTGATGGTCATGATGGTCATGATGGTCACACCATGCTACGGACACGTCGAAAAATCCGTTATTTTTTGCTTTGAATTTCAAAAAACCGTTTAATTTTCATGAATATTTCTTGCAAACACTGGCAAAACCAAGGCTTGGGCAAACGATTCTTATTCTTAGCTTCGTGTTTAGCTAAGTTTAGCTAAAATCATCCAAGAAAAATACTAGAAATTAAATATTAATGCTCAAAATCTTAAAATTGACAAACTTTTAACGGTTTTAAAATATTCAAACGCTAGGTCGACTAAATTCAAACATGTCGAAAAAATTCGACTCTGAAATGTCCGTAGCATGGGTCACACTTATTACGTTACGCAAAAAAAACGACTTTTTTTCATCCCCCCCCCCCCTCCCCCCTTGTTACAATATGTTACAACTCACAATTCAACCCCCCCTTCCCCCGGAACGTTCATAAATCATTAAAAAAGTGGAAAATTTTTTTACCATTTTTCAAACTTCCCCTCCCCCCAAAAATGCGAACGTAATAAGCGAACGGCCCTATATCTTTAAACGTTCTAAATTAGAGGTTTATTTTCATCTCTAAGCAGTTTGTTCGAATTATATGCCGTAAATTTCTTTTGGAAATGACTCTAGCCGCAAGCTGTGTTCTACTTCATTCATGGCTTACGCTTGTTTGGACAACACTGTCTTTGAGTTTCAAAAAACACAGAATGCAACTGTTGGCATGATGCAGAAATACAGGAGAATATTATTGGTGATATGGAACTATCATATTTGAAAAGGTACCAAGGAATTGGTCAGTATAGAGCGGAGAGAAAGGCCAAAGAACTCATGGAAGGAGGCTGTTGATAGAGACAGGATTGCATTTGGAATTAGAATTTGGCAAACGGTAGCCAGCGAAAGAGGGAGGTCATCGATCACAATTGATCTGTACGATTATCAAAATAAGTAAGCCAGTAAGAAGTGGGAAGAATTCAGAATCACTTAATCCTTCCTAAAAATCAACTTCTTCTTTTAAATTCCCTTTAAATTCAATTTTATAATCAACGTCATTTATGATTGACTCCAAGCATTCACAAAACCAGAACTAAAAATTGTGTAGCAATTCAATCAAGGTAGCCAGGAAGAGGAAGCGTTAATTTATACCTAAATGCTCCCTTTGCATCTTAAAGCTATTGAACAATTTCCGAAGTTTGAATTCTTAATAAACATCATTAATGATCTCCAGAGTGCCTCCATTAAAGTGATGTTTATTATTAATTCACTTAGGATTTATATTACTTCCGTTTTCGCATAATTTTCTTATCACAACAGTTTTTTTCTGCAATCTTTTTTTAAGTTCTTTTATGTAATGTTAAGAATGAAAGTTTAATGGAGAAAAATGGAAGTCACAAAATGAATGCACTTCGCTTTTTTTTGTCCATTCCTCGTTTCTTTTTCAATAATTAATGCTTGTTGCAGAAAAAAGAAAGTCGTTTTAATTAGAAGATGAAGGAAAAGGACATCGTAAAAGATTCTTTTTTAAAATTCTCGATTTCTTTCTTCTCAATTACGAAGTATTTCAAGTGTGGAATCAAAGAGTTCTTATTCAGCTTTTGATACTTTATGCTATCTATCTCGTCTTCTCCGTGAAATGTGAACAATTTTTTCATTAAAGTTTCATGACAATGTAACTTTAATGTTGTTTATTCTTGATTAAGTTTAGTGTTGTCATGGCTGTTTAAAGCTTTACGTGATAATGATTTGCCGATTAATGCCTTGGTTATTAAAGAAAGTGCTAAATTCCATGCAAGGGTTGCAACTTTTTGATTTGGACCTTGCTACGAAATTTTCATACTTTGTTCACATTCCTTAAACAATGTTTGAATTATTGGACATGAAAAAGTCTTTATTTAGAACAAAACTTTCTGAAATCACCAAAAGTTGTTGACTTGAAATGGAAATTTCCTTACTTGTGTACGATGATTTTCAATAGAAAAAGATTAAAAGCAAATGGGCCATTCACTTATTACGTAACGCTTTTAGGAGGGAAGGGGTCTAAGAGTTTGTTACGGTTCAAACAAAAGAAATTTTTTCATACAAATTTTGTTACGAGGGGGGAGGGGGGGGGGGTCTAAAAAGTCGTTTTTTTCGCGTTACGTAATAAGTGAACGGTCCTAAACTGTGTTGAATAAGAAATCATAACTACTCAATTCCCATAGCTCATCTGCTAAGCGATGATTTAAGAATTCATTAATTTATGATAAGGAATTAGTTTTCGAGCAGCTGGTGATCTATTTATGACAGCTACAGTGAACAAATTTCTACATTATTAATTTTTGAAATATAAATCGATGAAAATTAAATTTTGAATTGATTTATTTGATTATTAAATTTTCTCAATCATAACGGATTGTATTTTCATATATATGTAGCTTACAGAATGTCCCATTTTAGACATTATGGAACATTATCAAGAGAGATAAAAATATTACAAATCTACTCAAACTTAGTTTGCCTGACAAAGACATTGATTAAGATTTTTTTTTTTCAATCCCAGAATTATTCCCAACAATGTTGTCTTCCCCTTGACTAAGCTTACATATTTCATTGTCCCGATATGTAATGCTCAAGATGCTTTTCAAATAACGAACAATTTTATTTATTTTTTTATTTCCGAAATTCAATTTCAAACTCGAATAAAAAAAAAAATCCATAATTTTTCTGGAAACAGACATTTAAACACAATAATTTGAAGATAATCGTTGTTTCAATATCACAAAAAAAATATGTTCAAAAAATGTAATAGCGAAATTAATATCACGAGTACAATTTATTGTAATAAATCTGTCATAATCATGCACCTTAACGTAGATAATGCTCTATATTGTGCATTAATGTTGTTGACATTTGTAACGTATAGACAAAATGTACATTTTGTGTTCATAGAAAAACCTTTTTAGATTAAAATAATTTATTGTGTAGCTTCATTCGGATTTATGCAAGGGATTGAATATTTTAATTTTCAGGGGCTGGTTTTTGGGTTTATGGGATACAAATAATTGATATATTGCTTAATAAAAGCTGATTTCTGGGCTTAATTCACTTTTTGATTTTTAAGAAACCAGGGGCGTAGCCAGGAATTTAAAGAGGGGAGAGGGCAAAAAAAAATTTTGTATGGAAAAATTTAAGGGGGGGGGGCGTTATTTTTGTGATTTTTTTCATAAAAACCTTAGAAAAAAAGAACCCGGCATTTATTTTATTCATGCCTATCGGCTTAAATTTCAGTTTTGATTAAAGCCAGTAATTATAACAAAATGTAATAAATCAAATATAACTTACTTGATGGATCTATTCCTCTTCCTGGAGGGCAGCGAAGTCTTGCAGTTTCACCTGATTTTGTTGGAGGCCAACACAATAAGCTATCGTATGTCCAATTACAGTATACTGAAAGAATTGAAAAAATTAAATTTTAAAAAATGTTATTCAAGGGGAAAACAACTTGATGGGAAAATGTTTTGGTGTAAAATTTTAATCATTTAACAAGCATGGCTGTTTTTAACAGATTTCACACTATTTCTCACTAAAATGTTTGAAGAGAGACATTGAGAGAAGCTGTAGACAATTTCTCATCAATACTATTACCCTTTATGTTGTTTTCCTCTTCAATTTATCACAAAGATAGATTTAACATCAACGAAACTCTGTAAATTTCGTCTATTAAATTTATTTCCCCTAAGACATGAATATTTTTAAAGTAAAATTATTTTACCGACGAAGACAAAAGTATGCTTGACTTGACTGTTCAAACCTCAACTCATTATTCTTTAGACTAATCTTTTGGAAACATTCTTGTGATTATGTCTAGTCTGAAAATTCCATTTAATACTTGGCGTGAGTTAAGTTAGAAAAATTGTCAACATTCTTGCTCGTATTATAAGGTCAATAATTTTCAGCAGGTAATTCCTTAAAAAGTTTATCTTATTTTTGTAATTGAATTATCAGAAAATTTTTGTGACATTAAGCATTTTCTTTAAGGATGAATCCCCGTAAGACTGAGCTGAAGTGGCTCAGTTGCAGAAAGGTTTAGTACTTCGGTACTTAATTATTGCAATACCGGCGCAGCTATCATGCGTTCGAGACTCGGTATGGGAAATTTTTCATTTGTTCTTATTCAAACCATTTATACTGAAAAGAAGCTCACAGTCTTCCTTAGTAGGCTACAGGTAGGAATGCCGAGAAAAGATTGGTTCGGATCCCACTATGAGCTGTAAGTTCAGTACTAATTGCCTAGGTTTGGACAAAAAAGGCCTTAAAAGTGACTACATATCACCTTTAATTGACCTTAAGTGGCTTTAAGAACTCCAAATATGCAGAGTAGCTTATGATTCTTAAAAAGGTGGGCGAAGGGATGATGTAAGCTATCAAAACATTAATAATAAAAGCAACCTAAGATATTTACTCACTTGTGTCTGCTGCATATAAAAAATCCTCAAATTTCGAGAAGCATGTCTCCGAAGTAATATTAATCGTTTGACTGTCTATGCTTATAGGCGTTGAGGATATTATTGTTGGGGTCATTAATGTTGTCATTATTGTAGACATTTTTGTGCTCTTCTTCCTTTACTTCTTTTATAAACTTTAATTTCCTTAGGCAATTTTTTGTTTACAAGGCATCGTGCATTAATTAATAACTTTTTCTTCTAAATATTATCACAATTATAGCTAATTATAACTTTCTATTTTTATCTCTTTTTTTTTTCAACTCGTGAATGTCATTGTCAAGCTTAATAATCTGCAAAAATAAAAAAACAAATTGCCGCCATGAGACTCATAAAATATTCTCGGAAGCTCACGTTTTTTGGTAGAAAACTTTATAAGTCAATTTATGAGGATGAATTAAATTAAAGTAAATTAATTATTCACAGCTTTTGTTCCATTGTGATGCATAATGAGACTGACTTGAATATTGAATTTTGTAAGTGCATGAGCAACAGATTCCCAACACTTCAATCTGTATTCCGCAAATATCGGATTCATTAATTAATTTTATTACAAAATACTTCGTCTGAGCTTGATTATTGCTTGGATGTTTCTTTTGCGATTGAGATAAATGATTTTTTTTATTAAATTCATAGATCTGTGATTGTGTTTGCTTGTTAAGTAACAAATTGAAGTTACATATTTTTCTTCAAAAAAAAAGATCGTTTAACCAACCATTTGAAAAAATAACGAACTTTTGAGATTTGAATAATTTGTCCTAATTGCAAACCCCTCTCAACTTGACTTTGATACATTAATTTTGGATTTAAATAACTCCGCACTCTCTCACATTTAAGGAACTAGAAGTCTTATGAATAAATTATAAGTTTAATTAACGTTGATTCTCCCGCTATCTATTAATGTAGCCCCAGAAGCTGGAAAATAGAAAATTCTCTATGGCTAAAGAATGAGGCACAGAATTTTCTTTAGTTTTCTAGTTCTATAGTAACTTAAGGTCGATACTTATATTTTTTCAACTCAGATCTAAAGATGCTCTTGATTGAAGCCTAGATGTAGCTTAAAACTCAAATGCAACTTTCATTCCGCATCTAAAATCCTTCAACATTAAATTTTCACAGAAACATCTTAATCCTTTACAGTTTTCCAAAGAATCATATGATTAATTACAAACTAAGTGTGCTTCAATCTGTCACGATTCCTCATTTCTATTTTCTCAAAAAGCTATAATCGCATTAAATTCAATTACTTTAAAGCATTCTTACCAAGAATAAAAATCAATATCTATCTGTAAAGCTCGTTTCGCTAAATTTAATCAATATCTGTTGCCATCCACATATTTTGAGCAGCAATATGTTCTGCTGTGATTCATATAAACAAAAGCACATGATTCTTTTACTGATATGAAAAGAGACGCGTCTGATATTCAATGCGGAGGAAAGGCAAAATAATGAAATCATCATATTTCAAATGCCGAAGTGGAAGTAACAAGCATTTTTGAGTTGCTTTAACAAACAAGATTCTTAAAAAAAAATCTCGCATTTTGCCGCGTGTTTAACCAAGGGAATGATCACATGACATCCAATTCTAAACATTTTCCTTGAACTTTTCCTTCTTTGCAGCTACATTTGTGCTTTTAGTAAAATTTGATTTATTTAATACTTTATTTTTAAATCATATTAAGGTCGTTCACTTATGACGTCCATCAAAAATCCTGATTTATAGACCCCCTTCCCCCGCCCCCCCTCTGTCACAAAAATTCTATAGAAAAAAATTTCCATTTTTTGAACTGTCACAAAATCCTAGACCCCCTCCAGCCTAAATGTTGGACGTCATAAGTGAACGGCCCCTTAGAGAATCATTTACATTTGGGGATCATTTGCATGTTACGTGGTATAGATAACTGCAATTTTTGACCTCTCAATCTTGAGAAGAACCCTTTTTTTGTTGTTGATCTCTATGATTACGTAATTGTAAAGTACTTAGAGCCATACCAAACCTCAGAACACCCCTAATCGTTTTCCTCATTTATCTGCAAAGGTGAAACACCCGTGGCACTTTAAAGAATTACTCAGTAATACGAGATCAATAACACATTTTTGTATAAATATTTTCCTCTACATTACAGATCCTTTAAATTGTATAAGAATCATGAACTTATACTTAGACTCCATTTTAATATTGGAAGGAGAATAATTTAACACTCCAGACGTCTAAAGTCCTCTGAACTTTACAGCTAATTATGCAATCAGAGTTGTGATGAGGTTATGGATATTAAGAAGTCACAGAAGAATTGGATCTGAGTTATCGATTCATTTGAAAACAATTCTGTCAATGATTTGTGTCCAATTTCGACGATAGGTTTCGAACAATGCTCAATAAATTTTTTTTTTCGGATCTAAGAAAGCACATTAAGTCTAGATCACACGCAAGCTAATGCATGCTAGAGAATAACTGATCTAATGTACGGTACAGATTATATCTAAACCAAGGAAGGCTTCTCAAACTTTATTCTGCGATAATTTTTGTGATTTCCCAAAATTCTCAGTTGTATCTGAAGCAATAAGTATAAAAATGCAGAGTTGCGATACAGGTCGGCAGTCACACACGATCTGTCGGCACAGGTAGGATTTGTGGAAAACAGCTGTTTTTGAAAAACAGTCGGTTTTTGATTTTTAAAAACAGCTGTTTTCCTGTTTTTCTAGAATTCAAAATAAACTGAGTTATCCTAAGTGTTTGTCTAAGATAATGAAACTTTTTGGTGGTTTTAAGCAGTTAAGCAGGGGCGTAGCCAGAAAATTTTTAAGAGGGGGCCCATTTTCGAAAATTAAAAAACCGTTATTTTGTATCCTTAAATCTATATTCATTCTTCATAAGTTTAAATATTTAATTCATTATTCATACATTAAATTTAATTTTTCGTGCTGATTTTGACATTTCTTTTATCACTTCCTCTACATTAACTGGTTCTTCTCTATAAATACTTAATAAAACAATTATCAGATTTTCGTAGGGGGGCCGGGCCCCCTATGCCCCCCCCCCCCTGGCTACGCCCCTGCAGTTAAGCATACATTATAGAGCTAAGCATTATTTTTTCTTAATTTTTCATTAATTAACTCTTTAAAATATAATGAAATATAAAAATTCAAAAAAAAATATTTATTCTTTTAAGAAACATTGTATTGTTGCATTGCAAAAGTTCCATAAACTCTAATATTTTATTTGAAATATTCAAAAAAATCTTTCTAAATAAAAAATTATCTTGCAAAATTGTTGATTATATTTTTGAACTTTAGTAAATGCTACAAAAGGTTCAACAAATTTAAAATTTCGATTGCAAAATTAGTAATGATTAATCATAAATTTGATAATGATTTCAAACCTATTCCACATCAAAAAAATTTAAAATAGTAAATACATTTCAATTTGGAATTCTAGAAAACTATATTAAGTTCTTCAAAAAATAAAGAAAAATTTTTGTCTGTAAATTATATTTTAAAAATGAAAAACAGAAAACAGATCTGTTTTTGAGACCTGTTTTCTGTTAACAGATTTTTGTCGAAAAACAGCTGTTTTTCTGTTTTTTGTTAACAGGTTCCCCAAACCCTAGGCACAGGTCACAGATCCATCACAGATCTTTCAAATCTACCCACAGATATAACAGATCTGCGACAGATCTGTGCCTGTGAAAGGAAAAAAATATTGCCTAGCCGAAGCTAGATTCACAGCAAACATCTGCATAATTCGTAACTTCACTGCTAACAACTCTGTCTTTAATTTTCAAAGACATTCCAATGAACAATTGCTCAAGCATGAATTCTTTATAAATTGACTTGAAATTGACAAATGACCTAGAAAATTAGTCGGCAATTGATTTAATGTGAAATATGATAAGTTAATTATGTTATAAAATGTGACACGATGAAGTTATTGATGAGCTAGTAATTGTGGGATGATCTGTTATTTTATGAATATTAATATTTAATATTCTAATAGATATAGAATAAGTTTTTTGAACTTAGTACACAAATCAATGAATTTTTGAATCCCCTGCTTTCCTGGTCTTTACTCCAGACAACTCTCGAATTCCCAGCAACTCACTATCTTCAAGTTGTGAATTATCAGCTACAACTACTGAAAAGCACAAGTCGGTAAATCGAATAGAAACCAAGCACCAATCTGGTGAATTCTGACACAGAGCTGGCAATTTAAGTCTAGTACCATCCTAGCGTCACGCTGGCTTTATGCCAGATTTCTATTTGATAAACCGACTTGTGCTATTCGGGAACTGTCTCTTGTTCACGATTACCAATATCATTTGTGATGCATTTTAATGATTTTACACCGATAAAGCTTAATTAATTCTGTATTCAATTTAGGGATCATTCGCAAATTATGTCACGCAAAAAAACTACTTTTACGACTTCCCCTTCCTTTGCCAAAAAATTTGGATGAAGAAAAAAAATTGTTTGAACTTTTATAAATCGTCTCCTCCTCTTCCCTCTTAAAACAAATAATTAAATTCTCTAATTAAAAACTTTTCATTGTAAAGGAACTCAAATTAAGTCAACAAAAAAAAAAGTTTCACAAAATCAAAAATTTGTGTTCGTAGTTTTAAATTATAGTCATTTAATCTACAAATTTAAAGTAATTCCAAATTTGAATTAGTAGGAAATTTAAATACAACAGGTAGAAATACAGTCTGCTGCTGATGATGATTAGTTTCTATTGATCTCCTATGAATCGTAAGGCGTTAATTAAATGGTTGGATAGAATTCAATTCAATATAAAAGAATTCTAAGAACATCATAAGCTCCTCTATTTCCAATTTAAATAATAAGTAGCAATTCTATAATTTATTGGTCGTAAAGTATTGAATATTTATTGATTCTATTTTTGAAATTAAAGCTTCAATCAATATCTAAAAATTGATTCTTTTTGAACATGAATTCTTTAAGATATAAATTTAATTGATAACTTTAAAGATTTGGTATGACTTCATCGACTGTTTAAAGCAGTAGTTTATAAACAAATTAAACTGCGACGCTATAAAAACAAATAACTAGGAGAATTTACTTTATTGCAATTCATTTTGCAGCATATTTGTAGATTTTGAGCGGCACAGTATCGCGTAGTATGGTTTTAGGAATTCTGCTTTAAAGATACCTTAGAGGTTTTAAGATTGAACAAACCTTAATTTGAATGGAATTCATAATCAAATCTTAAGAAATAAGAAGAAAAGTGTTCCTCAAAACAGCCTTAATCCCAAAAATCCCCGTTAAGATTTAATAAAATAGGATATTCCTTCATCTTATTGCTTTGAATTTAGTTTAAAGATTCCTTTGAACTTCTGATTTCCATTTCCTTTCAACACCTTTTCTTACTTTAACAAAAGAATTCAATTAAATTGTTTCTTTTTAAATTGGGTCACAAGATCTTACTGATTTAGAATTGGAAGAAATTGAAAAGGGGGTCGTTCACTTATGACGTCCGTCGAAAAAAATGATTTTTTTTCAAACTTCAAAAATCTTCATTTCAGAAAATTAAGAACTTTTAAACTCCTCAAGAGCCCTGGAGCTATCACAAAATCCTAGATCCCCACTCACCTAAATGTCGGAAGTCATAAGTGAGTCAAAGGAGTTGTCGATGTTGTGATACTGGGACGAACATAAATGACGTCCAACATTCAAAGGGGTGGTGATTTGTGTTTTGTGATGGTTCAAACCAATTGACAAAGTCTTAAAATCTCGTTTTTTGATGGTCGTCATTTATGAACAGCCCCTTACATATTGATTCTAATAAGCTTGAAACCCACAGAACCAGACTTTGTTTAGAATTTAAATGCTATTTGGACATTTAATAAAGTTTAAAATGACTATGAAACATTAAACTACATTAAACTGACACCTCGCTTCCTCCAAAGCATTCAACAATACCCTAATATTTTTAAAAACCTTGATATTCTATATCGATTTATGTCTAACCTTTCCTTGAACCACCCAAAAATATTATTTAAGTTGCATAACCCCCAATTTCCTTAACATTGTTGCTTTCTTTATGAATTTTTCATGCATTTTCGTTCAGCGATCGTATGTGTCTATTTCACGTCAACAATTCATGTAGACATACTGTACGTCTATAAATAAATATGAAAAAAAAATACAATTCATTTTCCATCGCTTATATTTTTTGTAAAAAGCTTAAGAGTCGTCAGATTAGACGTGAAATGTTTTTAAAAACTTTTTACGAGAAAGACAGGAAAGAAGAACCAGGAAGAAGTCGTTATCTAAATTTTATTGCATTGACTTCCTTTTTGTTCACTTGAAAATGTCGCACGTGATTTTCAATGTCCTTTGCACTCGCGACCTTTCTCAAAACTTTTCTTATTGAATTATTTATTGTCAGCTCCATTTCATTACAGATAAGTGACAGGATCAAGGATAGACAGCAAGGAACTCTCGAGAACAATGACATATTCAGCTTATAACCTCATTCTGACCCCCTCAATACATAGCTTGTCAGGATAATGCCTATTGTCATTAATTTGTTTGGATCATTTTGGATTTCGAATGTTTAAATGGAAATTTAAGGGCGTTGATATCTGTGGATTTACGTTTTTTGTTCTTAAAAATTTTGGCATTCAATCAAATTGTTCAACATTGCAAATGAATTAAATCAGTGCTGTCCAACCCATGTGCCGCGGCAAAAAAATATTGTAAATTTCCCTCGAACCGTGTGACACGTGTGGTTTCAGTCATGGATTCCCACCACTTGTACACCACTGAACTAAATCACCCCCAAAAAATGTCAAACAAAGCATATTTAGTAGCTTCGCCTCAAGAAATCAAGAACACTGCTTCCTTTCCACACCTCAAATGCCATTTATCTCATTTTCTTATGTATCCTCATAAATAAGAATCTAACTTGAATTCACAACCCCAATTAAAATGCGCTTCACCCCCACGAAAACATACAGCATAAAAGAAAATCCATCATTCATGAAACTGAATAAATTCATGTCAGATTTCATTGACAGCTCTTTATTGGATGCGAAGGATGTGTTTTTCCTCGAATATTTTTTTACATGAATAAATTGATTTGAAGTTCAAGCATTTCCTCTAGTCAAAATAAACACGATGTTTGTGGCTTTTTGTGACACTGAACTAAGAGAGATGCATTTGTAAGGCTTGAATTTTTATTTTTAAAATCTAACAAATCTAGAGCAGTAGGTTACACAGCATAAATTGAATTACATTCAGAAATTTGATTTATTTTACATATTTCACTCGATACATCTGCAGATTGAATTAGATTTTCTATTTTAAAGCCATAGGTTTGTTGTGGATAGATAAAAATCGATAGCTGCAGTTTGTGTATGGAAATGAAGATTTTAAAAGCTTTTATTCAATTTCTCTTTTCTACATCGTTGATTCAGCAAAAGCTCGATGGTATATAGCTTGATTAGTTTTAGTCATGAAGCCTTGAGTAATTAATAGAATATTTACAAGCAAAATTGGTGTAAAGCTATCGTTTCGATTATTTATAGATATGCAGTGTTACTTGCCTTGCAGTTAAGTGCCTTGCTGGTCGAATAGGTAAGGCGCTTGGCTCAAATTTGGTATGGTAACTCGAAGGTCGTTAAATTAAGGAACGGATCAGAAACTTGAAGTGTTGCGGGAGAAATAGGAACGAGAGCTACAAGATTACCTTATAATGGAATATTGTCAGAACGGACCTGAAATGTATCACGTCACGCCCACAGAAGATTGAAACGAGAGCCTGAATTTAATCGAAACCTAGATTTGAAGATTAGAAGCTTGATTTTACGTCACCCATAGTGATATGAAATGTATCACTAATCAATGTAAAAATTAAAACATGTATAAATACTAATTCTTCCGGACGGTAATGTCGACAAATAAATAATAATAATAATAATAATAATAATAATAATACTTTCGATTTCCGGTGGACATTTCAAGTTCCTGGTTTTTTGATTAGCTTTACTGAGCTTTACTAATTTGTAAATGGCAGCATTGTGGGAGCAAGGGGCGTATCCCAAGGCGTTGAAACTATCCCAAATATCCCATTTATCCTATATATCCCAAAAATATTCAAAATAATCCCTAAGCCTGTATGCATTAGAATTGAGATATTCCAACGTATCCTTAGTGTATTGGACGTGTAATTTCAGGATATGTTGGGATATCTTTATTATCGTGCATACTTGCTCAGGAATTTTTTGAATATTTTTGGGATATGTGGGATAAAAATGATATTTGAGATAGTTTCCACGTCTTGGCGTATCCAGAGGGGTCATACCAGTGGTACTTAAACTTTGTACCACGGCACACTGATGATGAGTGATATGATTCTTAACTAAATTCCAGTTGGTCGCATAATTCCATAGTGCTACACATAGACACAATAATACCTCAAACCATATCCTTCACCAAAAAACTCCACTATAACCCCAACTTTCTAAATCTAAACTTAACACTGTCAAATTATTCTCAAAATCATCGAAAACATTACATTCTAAAATCAGTGGTGAACAACCTTTTTGAGCCACGGCACACCTAGATTGTATGTCATACACATAACCATACATAACATACAGTTTGTGGGATTCCCAATTTTTTTCTCGGCACACAGGTCAACCATCACTGTAATAAATTGATTAACGATTATCAACAGCCCACAATGTGAGTCACACTCAGTCTGCATAAAATTGAAATTAGAAAAATTCCCAAAAATATTTTAAAATTTTTTCTCGAAAAAAGCACTTCCATAATTGACTAGCACAGTGACACCAAACTAATTATAAAATTTTCTATTCTCAGAATCAACTGACAGACTCAATTTGTCTTCTTTTGTGCCTGTTGCTCTACACACATGTCTAACATGTTCTCCGAAATGAACGCTTTTATCACAAATTTTATGTACGTTGAGCAGTAAAAGTAATGTAAATAAATTTCTGAAAGTATTTTTCATATCCACTAGAAGCACGTTCACTCAAATTTTAATTTGTTCATCATACACCACATAATATTGGATGTTCAATTTTAGTTGTGTAAATAAGCGACTGTAAATCATGGGAAGTAAACAATAAAATTGTGTAACATTCATGGGTAATTATGAAGTAGTTTGAAGCTACGATGTTTTAAAATTTGTTTTAGTTCAATATTTATTTTTTTCTTTTAATTTAGGTGGAAATTAGTAAGAAGGGAATGATTTGTGGATATGAGAGAATTTGAAAAGTGTAGGTTCGTTGCCATGGTGGGTCCTTTATTTAAAACTCTTTTCTTTCCCTCTGATGCATTTTGGTCCACAAAAAAAAATCATTTGGTCTCTGCCCACGACCTAACGTTACAAAGCAGGAGTAAAATGACATACATGTCAACCAAGTCTTGTTCTATACAAAGGAAAAATTCCAGAATTAAATTCCTTTGGCATTTTTTCTGTGGTGTGATTTTTCACTTTTTTTTTTAATAAATTCAATAAATTTTAAGAATGAAACTTTTGTAAGTTTTGTGGTCTTCTATGTCGATTGAAATATCCTAAAGCATATTTTTATTTATCTTGAGGAGTCGTTTACTAATGACGTCTGTCAAAAATCATGTTTTTCTTCGTCTGTGCAGTCTAGTAAAAGCTGAGGAACAGCAGAAGTGTTATTTAAGAACTACCAGCTTATACTTTATGGTTAAATCTAAACCCTTCTGCAGTGACATGATTGAGAAGGATACAAACATTTCATAGCTAGTCCCTAGATAAACTTCAAACTTTACAATAAACTTATCAAGTTCAAGGCAAAAAATACAAAAAAAAATACATTTAAGCGCCAGTATCATTCAACAGGAAATTTTCTGGTATCTTAAAGGAATCTCTTCACTTTCCAGTCTTACTTCTTTGATAATTTTTTTTCCTTATTTTTAAACACATTAAAGATAAGTTTTAGCATTCAAAAAATATGGAAATAAGTTTAGAAGAATTTGTTTCCTGTTAAGGCAACCTTTTAACTGCTTGAGGCACAAACAAAAATTCAATTCAACAAAATAATTCCACAGCCAATTAGGCAAGAAATTTTATTTTAAAGATATTTTTTTGTGTCTAATGGTGATTTACTCAATGGAACTAGCTCTTGGGAGTAAAACTTAGAAGAAGAAAAATTGTTTGTTATTTATTGGGAAAGAGCTTTAAAAATTTATTTTATTGACAGGATATTAAGCACGTGTTGATGATGAAAGGTAAGATTCAGGCTGAACCTTTCATTTCCTATTGGATTAATCCATATTTATTTTTATGGATTAATATTCTAATACAAAATACATTTCTAGCCAAATTTTGTCTTATTTCTCACAAAACTGAAAATATTAAGCTAAAACATAATCGATATTGCATACCCCTTCCCCCGATTGCACACCCCTACCCCTGATTGCGCACCCTTTCCCATTCTAAATCTTAATAAGAATAGAACCTCAGCCATAAGATCAAAATTCACATAATAAGAAGGAAAAAATCAGTTTTAATTTAATAAACTCTTTTTAAAGATCTTGACATCTAGTGGGACGATATGTTAGAAATAAGTTTCCTTTGACACGACTAATCACTGTGAAGAAAAGAAAATTCAGAATTTTCTAGAAGTTTTATTGATAATAATTTTTTTGGAGATCATTTAATTGAAACTAGTTGACCCTTTGTAAATTTAGCACGCAAGTAACTTAATTTTTAAAACTTGACTTTTTCAGACTTTTTTGTGATTTTATTTTAAAAAAAAATTATTTAAAATATTAAATTCATAAAAATAGCATTTGATTTTAAAAACATTAAATTTTTAAAATTTCACTTTCTTAACTTAACTTAATTTATTTTAAAAAATTAAAATTAGATTTTGAAAAAATTTGATTTTTTTTTATAAAAAATAACATTTCAAAAAAAATTATTTTTTAAAACACTATTTTTTTCAAAAATCATTTTCTTAAAAAAATAATTTTTCAAGATGACAGAATTTTTCACTTCAATTTAGAATTGTTTTTTTTTTTGAAAAAACTTGAGAACAAGAGATTTTTTTAATAAATGGTTTGCGTTTGAAAAATTAAGGAGAAAAATTCTTTGCTGTTTTATTTTTAAACTCAGTCTGACTTAACCTCTTTTCCTTATCAAAATTAAGAATTTGACCTTAAAATTTGAATTTTCAAAAAATCTGATTCCTTCAGAAATCTTAAAATTAATTTGAAAAATTTTCTAAGTTAAACCAAAACAAACTCCGTCAATTGTTCCCATCACTAGGCTATTAACTTATCAGTAATGCCATAAATAAATTTAAATCAAAAACCTCAATATTTAATTTTTAAATTGTCAAAAAAAGCAAATTGATAAAATCCTCAAATTGACTGATTCCTTATAACGAGATTTCCGAGCTATTGAGCTACCACAACATGTCAATAACTTATTCATTGTATACTTAAAGCCAATTATTTCCACAATAAATCCTTCTTTTTTTTGTCAGAATATTTCAAAAAAAAAATCGCAGACAAAAGCATCACTTGTCAGGAAAAGTTAATTCCATTCAATAAATTTCACACTCCATTTTAATAATTTATCCTCATAAATATTCATTGCACATATTTTCACCACAAGCTTTATTCCTTCCGCATTTACACACCTTTTTAATTATTTTCACTTCCGTAAAATTTCATCAAAAATTGTTTTTTGAGGCCTTTTTTAAAAAAATTATTATTTTTTATTTTTCACAATTTGAATGATTCTTCTTTTATTGTATTTGAGAAGGAAGAAAAGGCAGATGAATAATAATTCCGATGCTTACACGGCCGAAGGTAAGAACAAACTGAATGACATTGACTATTTTTTGTAAGATAATATAACCGCCACATTATGACTATATCTCGTTAAGTATGTAACTGATATTCTCTCTCACTCGTGTGCATTGCACAATCGTAAGAATAAAATAAACACGACACAAATTTTATTCCTTACTGTGACTTTAAACTTGTGTAAAAAAAATTATAAAATCAAATTTTTGTCTAGATTTTTTACGTCTTGTACCGGTGACATCGCCGAATGAACTGAATTTATGAAAATGAAATAAACTTGTGGATCTCTGTTTTGATGCTTCTTGCCATGCGCTGGAAGATGTTATGATTTTTTAAAAAAAATGAGAGTATCCAATGTTGCATTACTAAACAGAGAACTTCAATCAGGTGTTTATATTAGCTTACCATGTGCTTTCTCATATGGCACATGCACTTGTCTGTAAACTTTATGACTAATTGACATCGACAACTTTTGTCTGATGCAAATGTGATGAGATAGAAGAACTATTTGTTCGTTTTTTGCTCTTTCTGTAGTTTCATAATTAGTTTGATTTGATGCGGTTGATGGAAATTAATATCACTTGCTTAATTCTCTAGTCCTATAGATCATTTAGAAAATGATTTCCAAGAATTTCTATTGTTCTTTTCTTCCTGACCCCCCCCCCCCCACTGAACGTCATAAGTGAACGGCCCCTTAGGAAATCCTATTTTAAGAATTAAGATCAAAAGTTAATTATAAGTTAAGGATTGTTAAATAGTAATAATTATGAATCAAAAATTGCCAAAAAGTTCAAAGTCGTAAATTACATTTTCCAAATAAATTTAACACATCAATGCTCTTTCAAACTGATGAAGTAATCAAAATTGTAATCATCCAAATGACGACAGGCACAACAAAACTTATAATCAAGGATAATAAACAAAAATAAGTTATTGAAAGTTTCAAAACGTTATAAAATCTCATGATCTAACTAATTAAAGAAAATAGTTCCATAATGTTTGTTTACTTCTTGTTAAGGTTTGTTGAAATATGATGTCATTCAATCTAATGAGTTGATTTAGATAACTAAGCTAGAAAACTAGATATGAGGACTCAAATTGACGCAGATTGAACCTTCAACTAATCAATATCATTCTGTATTTTTAAATATTCGTGATTTGCCTTTATTAGATACATTTAAAAAATTATCTGGCAATTGAAAGATGTCATTTATGAACGTCCCCACAGCGATCTATTTCCATACAAAAGAAAACAGAAATCTTATTTGAGATAAATTCACAATTCACATTTAAATTTGTTTCTGTTGCCATTGGTGTTATGTAGCATAAGTATGATGCAAAACGTTTACTTTCTTATCTTGATAACGCTCCGGATGTGAAGAAATTATGCTTTATATAGTTATGCAATTTGAACAATTATTGAATCATTTTATGAGCTTTAAGTTTCATGTAACCTGCACATGATTAAGTTGTGGTTTAATAGCAACTCTTTCGACTTTCAATTTATATCTTTAGAAAAGAGACTTTGAATAGAGTCAGCATAAAAAATTCAAGATTTAATTTCATTACGCAAACTATTTCTTTTGTGAAGCTAAACAAACTTTCGCGTTGATGCTGAAAATGATGTCGCAAAAGCAATTTGAATCCTTTTTACATTCGCTACAGCATTTTCTCGTATTCATTTTTTTGGTTTCTTTTGTGTCGCGGCAGTAAGTTTCTGGTGAAAAGAATGAAAAATTACAATGCAAGAAAATTTTAATTTAAAAAACTGAGGCAAGGAATGAAGAGGCAGGATGTAAGTTTAAAAGTCATTGGTTGAATCGGATTTGGATAGAGGCGATGTAAATGGATTCTTAGGTATCACATTCGGATTAAGTTGAAATTAATAATTGAAGCTAGTAAGGGGCCATTCACTTATTACGTAACGCTTTTAGGGGGAGGGGGGGGGGGGGGGGGGGTCTAAGATTTTGTTACGATTCAAACAAGGAAATTTTTTTTTTCATACAAATTTTGTTACGAGGGGGGGGGTCTAAGAAGTCATTTTTTCGCGTTACGTAATAAGTGAACAGCCCCTAAGGTAATTAATAAGGTAATTAAACTATACGGTTTATTTTGTAAGTGGCCGTTCACTTATTACTTTACGCAAAAAAAAAGACTTTTTACACCCCCCCCCCCCCCTTGATACAATATGTTACAACTCACAACCCCCCCCCCCCCCCCTGAACGTTCATAATTTATTTTATCATTAAAAAGGTGGAAAAATGTTTTTGGTGTGAATTTGTTAAAAAAATTTTTTCGTGAACTTTTTTTAAAAGACAGACGACAATTAGAACGTTACATACTTCTTGACCCCCCTTCCCCCCTTTGTTACATTTTGTTACAATTTTTCAAACCCCCCCTCCCCCCTAAAATGCGAACGTAATAAGTGAACGGCCCCTAATATAATGATGTTTATTGTTCGGAGTTTAAAAACAGCCTATTTTTTTCTATGAAGGGGTTAACAACTTTACAAGGAGAAAACAACTAAATAAAGTTGCAAATATAATTTAAATATTAAACGACAGTTGATATATTCTTAACATATTCAAATCCAGAACATCAAACAAACTCTCATGCTCCAATTCTTCAACTAGAATCAACACAGTAATTTACAAGGCAGCCTTTTTTTTCGTAAAGCTATTCAAGCGAATTTTCATTTCTTTTTCTTCTAATTTCATCAAGAAAGCCAAACCTCAGGTTGTGGATTTTGCAATTCTTAATGAATATGTCAAAAGTACCCACCGAAATATATGAAATAAAATCAAGTTCACAGGATGGAATATTGAGAAAGGTTAGGTAAGCATGAAACGTAAATTTTCATCACCATAAAAAAGACTCTTGAATAGGAATTTAATTAAATAATGTTTCTCACAAATCTACATCATCAAAAGGAAATGGAAGTAAGATTCAAATCGAGGGTCTTTTATGGTTCACTGATACGATACGACATCGGATTTAAAGGAAAGAAAGAATTTACTCAACGAATGTAATTTGATTTTTGCATGCATGATTATGTTGAAGGACATTAAGCTACTCAAGCAAAGCTCCTTTATTGATGCTTAGCTAATCGAATCACATAAAATGGTTCTTAAATAATCTGTTGATATTGCTAGAGTTTATAAAGTATGTCATTTGCTGTTTATCTGTGAATCTCATTTTTTGATAGACTTTATAGATGAACAGCCCGTAAATTTGTAATCAATACAAACTTTTCACCTCTTCATCATGTACATGGAGCAAATAAGAAGCAACAAGCTGGTAAATCCAAATTATCATAAATAAACATATCACGCAGAATCAAGTACATGTGATGAGATTTCGTCACTTTTAATAAAAACAAAGCATGTGATTATTACGAGAAGATATGATGTGCTTAATAAGAAGTTGATTCTGCTTGTGTAGATTTAAAACCAAATTATTCATTATCTACTCAGTCTAGGAATTTGTCAGCACGAAACTTTGTAACCTTTGAAGTTTATTTTGATGATTTAATGTGGTGTAAAGTCATTAAATGAGATGAGTTGCTCTCTATTATGTGATTATTTTGGCAAAAAAATTAATTAGCAGGTAATATATAAAACCCAAAAATTACCCACAGTGGGATTCGAACCCACGATCTTAAGCTTAGGAGGCTTACGCGTTAGCCACTACGCCATATGGGCATGTGAAATTAATGATGTAAAATGCTTTATAAACAGCTGACAATTTGTTAATTGTATGAAAGTGTTTGTTAAAGTTTAGGACACAATATAACTCAGGGTTGCGATAAAATCATTGCACAGATGAGAACCGTACAATTCCTTGGTTTTGTTGGAAAAACCTTATAAATTTCGGGTGCTGTTATATCCCAGGGTTGGGATACAGGCACCTGAGCACAGATAAGCACCGTACAATTCCTTGGTTTTGTTGGAAAAACCTTATAAATTACCAAGGAATTGTACGGTGCTTATCTGTGCTCAGGTGCCTGTATCCCAACCCTGGGATATAACAGCACCACAATGGAATCAAATCACGCTTTAAAGTATTAAAATCCAGAATTTTCAACTGAACAAAGTATTAAAAGAACCTTCAGCCATACATAATCCAAAGATTCCTTAAAAAGTCTCTTGAAACTTTAAAAGCACAAAATAAAATCATTTCCAGCCATAATCTGATTGCAAAACTCATATCTCATTGTTCAAATATAAAGTTGCTGATTACACATTTCTGACGACAATTGTGCTGCTGTAAAGTTTTTTATGTTGTTTATAGGTTTTCTCCAATTGTTTCGCATTTTGAATCATTTTCTTTTGTTTAATATTAAAATGAAAACATTAGCACAGCTGAAGTTGTGCATAGACTTAATGCTCACAAGTAGTTATGACAAAAGAAAAAGTGTAATTTATCTTATATAATGGAATATTCAAGAATGCACAGCTTAGAAAGTGTTATAAATATTTTAAAGCAGAGGTTTTGGGATCAACAATGAGGGATTATGAAGTGGGTATTTTAAAGAGCTGTACAGAATTAAATTTGTCAAGAATTTTTCAGTGAAATGGAAGTCAGCAACTATATCGCTGTTTGTCCGAGTTCTAAAAACAGTCAGTGACTTTAACAAAACCTGCTGCTCTGGACAATAATTAATTAACGAAACCATCAACTTAAAAAAAGTGATCAACAAATTGATTGACACTAAATTATCCCAACTAGATAGGTGGAAACCACAGTATCATCATCATACAATATGACCTTACTCAATCGTTAAGTGACTATTGAACCAAATACAATAAAAGTTTACTTTTCAATCACCACACGAGTTGAGGTTATATCTATTATAACAATTCAATACTTTGAATCTGATGCTCACTTTATATAGTTTATTGTAATAATAATAGGATAGATATTGCATCAATCATGAAAGTCAATTGCATGTTATACATTCTTGAATATTAACATTATAGATTGTGAATCTGTCGTGGAGCAGCGTTGCTATGATGTTGAACCATATTGAGTTTGAAATTTGTCTGACTTCGAATCTTCTTCCTGAATTCGACCTTGAGCTTTAGAAATCGACTTCTTGGTTAAACTTAATTTATGCATAATTTCAAACTTACAAATTGAAAGCTATCAAAACCAAAACTAGAACTTCATCCAACCCTGACACAACCATACCTCTTCAAATACTTCGAAACTTTTATAAAAGTGCACTTTCATCCATTGTGTCTATTTGAATAAAGAATTATTAATAAAAGGAATGACATTCGTGGTACAATAAACGATTTCTGTTGTGTACATCTTGAATAATTGTAATGATTACGTCAGATGATGCTCAAATATTATTGAACATAATGGAGAAAAGCATCTGCAGTGAATCAACAATTTTACTTTCAATTCTCAGCTGTTTGTTGAGAGAACTGTGCAATAATATCAAGGAATCCTTTTTGCTTTGTATTATTTTTCAGAATTTTGATTTAATTTTGGAATGGATTGTCAATTTTCATCGAGCTACCAAGCTTTTGCGCTTTAAAATCTAACAGAATGGGTTTCTATCCTAGAAATAGAGGAAGCTATTCATCAGGATGTTTATGTCATATCTACATCCACATTTCACTGAGCATTATTCGACGAAAATTGTTTAAGTTTTCGATAATTCATAATCTTTAGACATTCTATAATCATCGGATATTTCATGAATACGACATCATGTGGGAGTTAATGACACACTCAATGAAACATTGTCAAAAAGTTCTAGAAACAGCTTTTCATTTGAGAGAACATAAAACTTTTATGATAAAAATGTCGAGAGCTTTTATTGACTTTAGGATGAACTTCTGAAGCACAAGATACATAAAAGTATTTATTTGAGGATTATCTGGTATAACGGTTGAGTAAGTAACTGAATGGCAGATTTAAATCCTGTAAGACTTTGTGTAAATCAATGGAACTATTAACTTTTGGAATTGAAATTTAAATTTAACGGACTTTTAAAATTCAAATTAAGTCGTTGATTTTTGAAAACATTTGTAAGGTTTTGAAACATTTAAAGCTATTGTATTGTTTTGAAGTGTGGTTTCTAAAACATTTGTATAGTTTTAAACTGTTTAAACATTTGAAGGGTTTTGAACCTTTTAAAAATTTGAACTATTTTGAACTTTACCATTTTCAAAAACATTTGAGAGGTTTCAATTTTCAAATCTTCAAAGACCGTTAAATTCTGTATTATTAAGTCCCTGAAAAATCTCAAACTTAAAGCCATCAAAGAATAATTTATAATTGCATAAATGTTTTTATTAAGTGCATAGTTGGTTAAAAAGTTACAGAAATATGAATATAGATAATAATGTCATGCATAATAATAATAATTTCGTCAGTCCAAATATAAATGATTTTAAATCTTTTTAATTGCGTCTCTAATCTCATTCACTAAAATAGACCCAACCACGACTTTCTCACAATTAACAGTCACGGATGCTAAGCGATTATCATCTTGCAATAAGACAGAAATCAAAACGAGACTCTTTGAGTTCATTGTCTGTCCAGAAAACAATAAAAGATCATCAGCATCAGCAAATGGAATTGACGCAACATTTGCAATCTCATAAATTTTCATCTGCAAGTTCCGCTTTTCACATAATTCAGTCCTTAATGTCACTTTGCATGTCGATTCCGTCATTCCACGTAATTTATTCCTTTCGTCCTTAAACAGTGTGTCCGGTAAAGTCACACTTCTCATTAACTCACCCATCGGTGCCTTAATTGTCACTTTACTAATCCCAGCTGATGATTTTATCTCGAAATTTGCAGCCTGACTGGAATCATTAAAATCAATACCAAGAATACCCATCAATGTCTGTTTTGGCATCAATTGCGCAATTGGAGCAAAATCATTCATAGTCATTCCACTGCTGAGATTCTTAGTGCCACATTGTATGTCCAGCAATTCCAAATTTCCATGATTAGTAAAATGAAGTTCAATTGAAATCATATTTGATGAGAATAAATGCGGAGCACGGGTATATTTGTAAGTTATACCGAGTCCATAGCCATTAACTTTGTTAAGCAATTCTGTTGATTTCATCGCAATAAAACTCGGACCGACAAGCTCAATTCGATTTGGAAGCGATGAAGAAGCTGATGGCGTCATTGGAGTTAAAAAGCCACCAAGTGAAGGCGTCATGACATTTCCAGACGTTGCTACATCGTCCAGATCCAATAGAAGATCTAAATTTGACTTTTTAGAGGCTGGCTGTGGCTCATGTTTAGTCTTATGATTTGTAACCGGCTCAGAATCTCCAGACTCTGACTCACTCTCAGATTCTGATGAGCTTGATGGACTGTCACTGTCACTGTCTTCTGTTTCCATATTATTATTGTTTTCAGCTTGATTTTTAATTGTTTTTACCTTTTTTTTGACTTCCTTATCGCTCTCACTCTCACTCGACGAGGATGTAGCACTTTCAGAGCTTGACGGCTCCTCGTCCGATTCACTTTCAGAATAAAATGACTTTTTGCCTGATTCTTTCTTTCCATGCTGAGTAGATTTAGCTTTCATGTCAGAACGAATACTTGATAAGGTCTCATGAATTGGAGATTCAACATTTCTAACAGTCGTGTCAGGTGCTGTTGATGGAAAGTCTGGCAATGGTTGATAGCCATTTACACGCATATTTAAATAGTGAGACATTGAGCCAAGTTGATAGCTTTCACGTCCTGTATATTTACTTTCTAGCTGTGGTGCTGGTTTTGTTGCCAGAAAAATTCTTTTTGCATTTTTGAACAGCACTGAATTTGGATTTTTTGTAAAAATAAAAGGCTTTAAGAACCTAGCACGATCGCGAATGTCATAATTGATGTCATAACGTGCTAAATTAAAAACATGCTGACACAAAAGCTCAGTTTGTTCGGGATTATTAAGGAATAATTTAACAGCGAGATTTAAAACTTGTAGCTTTACACTATTCTCCTCGTCCACAAATGATTTTGCCATTTTGCGAAGCACATCCGGTGCTATTTTCGGGACATGTTCATTATATTCGCCAATAAGCCATAAAATTGATGCACGGGCAGCTGGAACAGTAATAAAGTCTAGCAATTTTGACATTTGAGTGATAATTCTTTTATGTTCTGTGTTTTGAGACTGTAGAAGCTTTTTAATTACAACCACAGACTCAGCAACAACATATTCATTATGATTTGATAGCAAATGCACTAAGCCACTCAAGCACGTCTCAGTAACTTCATTTATTGTTGCTGCACATCGTCCAATTGCTTGAATTGTCGCAGCAACAAATTCCTTATCATTACTGTTGATGTATGTCTGAAATTCACGTAGAATAATTGCAATACTTGCTTCGTTAGCAAGATTCGTCATGATATCAAGTTTCAGTAACTTAATGTGCGTCGGATCGCAAGTACGGACAAAAAATGATTTTAAATAGATATCAAAAATAGCTTTACGACTTAAAGTCATCGATGCGATGCAAGTTAGAACGATACTTTGAACTTCTGTGTGACTTCTAAGTAGTCTAATAAGAGCTTTAGCAACAATTGCCACATCATTTCTTGGAGCTACATGATGATAAAGTTGTGCTACAGCCATAACAACAGCCGCATTTCTACTTTGCAGCAAAGGCTTTGTTTGTCTTAATAAAAGTCTATGATCGCTATCTAATGAATAAGTTGGCTTCTTAAATGACTTTTCACTGTCGGAACTTCCATCATAAAATGGCTTGTCTTCTTGATCGCTAATTACTTCCTCGAGATTCGGATCCGTGAATTGAGTGCGAGCATATCTTGTCAACATGTTGATGATAAGCACTTGTCCCCATTCATCGACATCAATTAAGAGATTGCAAAGTTTTCGGTAATTTTTGTGAATCAAGTCGATTCTCTCGGGACAGACCTGTTGAACCGAAAAATTTGGGAATTAATAATTGGCAAATTAGTGATTATTAGCAGATATTGGCTACGATTTTGATAATGATTATAAACTATTGAAAATAGCGATTATCAATTATTTGAAAAATAAAGTTTAAAAAATATTTGAAAATTACATTTCGAAAAATTTGGAAACAGCGGGAAATAATATTTGAATAATAACGGTCGAATAATTACCTCCTCAAAAGCCATCACAGCGGAACCGACAACAAGAGTCGTTCTATCCGACAAAAGCTTCTCAATGACTGTTATCAGTTCTTCTTTTTGCTCCGGGTCTAGATTGTATAATTTGGGTATTGCGTGAGCTGCCGTCTTTCTCACATAAGGACTCATATCTTGGGCTGAATCCTTAATAGCCAACATAACAATCGGAATGATGAGAGATACACGAATACTTGACAATACTCGAAGTGCACTGGCTCGAATTAATTGATTTGGATCTTTTAAAGCTCGTTGAAATGTAGAAATTGATAACAAGGCGAGATCTTGCTGCTCTTCAGCATAACGTACAAGATAGACATAGACAAGCTTTTTAACTTCAATATTTTTGGACACGACATTCTTTACAACTGCTGGAAATAGGTCAGATGCATCTTTTCCTTTTGCAATCATTCCAATTATCCTTTTCATAGCTTCTAACTTTAAGCTGTCCTTATTACTGTCAAGCATTTGCTTCAAATCATCATGTTTCTTATAGCTTTGAAAGATACTTCCCGAAGCTGGATCTAAAGGAGGGTATTAAGAATAAGAGAAAATTCCAACTCAACAAAATTAAAAAGTACATACCATAAACATCAGTATCTATGCTATTCGCATACGACGATCGACCAGGTAATTGTCCAGTAATTGCTGCTGGTCCTGATAACATTTTTGTTCTTACTGTTGACAGTTTGCTACCTTTCTGTTATTTATATGGAATTTATTTATTATTAAGCACAAAAACAATAGATAGTAGTCAAAGGATGACTAGTCAAAACATCGAAAGATGAGTTTAATCGACAGACTTGGAAAGATAATTAAAGTTTCGATATGTTTTTTTTGTTTTGTACTGGATCTCACAAATCTAATTGATTGAGCTTGTCTAATAGCTTAAAAAATCACTGAATGTAAAGGAACTACGAATCTTCGATATTTTGACTTATCAGCAATTTACAGACCTTTTAAACTTCAGACGAAAAAATTTGAATTGGATTTTTAATCAATTCTTGACGTTCTCTCACTGTTTTTACACTTTAATTAACAATTCTATTTCGATTAAACACGACTCACACTGTCATTTCATTAAAAACCTCGTATTTATCACTCAAATTAATTAAAATATCGAAACTTACACTTTTTGCACTTTTATTTAAATAGAAAACTCCGTGTCACTGATGAATGAAGGTAAAAATCTAATAATTCACTATGTAAGATATAATCATGCACAATTCTTGTCACAACAGCTGCAATAATTAATAAAACAACTGCTATGCATACACAAGCCTAAGCACAAGCCCATTTTCTTTCAAAAACAGCCAATATTTCAAAAAAGTCATGATGTGTAATTTTTCACTGGATCAGATTTTTAAAGAACATAAACAATAATATTGTCAAATTCTTAATTTCATTAATTATACTATAAAATGGACATGTTCGGAGCCGATAAACGTGACAATCGATTAGGATGTAAAAAGTGCGGCGTAAGTACTTGAAAATATCCAAAAAGCCGCTCAAATAACTCCAAAAATCCAATTTACCGATAAATTAAATTAATTTTGTTTATAATCGTTTAGTTTCAAGGACATCTTACTTATCAATGTCGAAATGAACAGGCTAGAAAGCCAATTATCGCTGGACAAGAATCCAGTAGCGAGGAAGAGGAATTTATCAGTCCTTTAAAGAGATTAGATCAAATGGAACGTGAGCAGGCAATTGAGAAACAAAAAAAGGCAATAGAAAAACTGAAAATGGAAAAAGAAAAGCGAAAGAGAAGGAAATCCAGCAGTTCATCATCATCAAGCAGCAGTTCTTCGTCATCAAGTAGCAGTTCATCGTCATCAAGCAGCAGTTCAACATCCAGTAGCTCATCAGACGACCACAAAAAGAAGAAAAGAAAGCGAAAACACAGCAGCAACAAAAAGAGAAAGTCCAAAAAGACCCAGAAAAAGAGGAAACATAAAAAATAAAATTACCGTTCAATAAAAATTTAAATCTGTGGCTTAATATCAGCACACTTACTGTCCCTTCATTTCAAAAACAACTGAAACTTATTTTATTCTGTTCCTTACGTCCAACCTGTTGACACGCGTTGTTCTAATCGGCAATTATTCAATTCCAAAATTGTGCAAATCTCAAGAAATTGTTAAAAGCGTCAAGTGACAACGCCTGCAATAATTGTTCTTAATTATATTAATCATGTTTAAAGTCATTCGTTCATTAAACTCGGTTCCAAAGCGATGTTATTCAATTCCGGCACCAAAAGAAAAACCTCAAATTTTGTACACAGGCGTAAGTATGAGTTTTAAATCGATTAAGAAGAGTTACATAAAAATAAAAACTGACCTTGGAAACTGCGCAGACCTTGAGAATGAAAATAAACCAGGAACTAGTTGATATACATTTTGTGAAAGCGCATTTCCTTATATCCAATAATATTGAATTAAAAGGTCTATGACCGAATCTTTCTTATCAATTCTTGAATTATTAGTCAGCTGTATCAATAAAACCGCTCGTGCGTTAGACTTGTTTTGGACATAATGTTGACATTCTCACTTTCAGTAATTCAAAATTAGCGTGTCAACATCGCAAATAGACACATGAATAAGAAACCAGATTTATAAATCCACACACACCCCAAAAAATGTATTTTTATCAACAAATCTTTTCAGCTATTCATAAACAACGAATGGCATAAATCGGAATCAGGCAAGACATTTCAAACAATTAATCCAGCAACCGAAGAAGTCATTGCTGATGTCCAGGAATCGTCGAAAGCTGATGTCGATAAAGCTGTAGAAGCTGCACGAAATGCATTCAAACTTAATTCTCCTTGGAGACGTATGGATGCTAGTTCCAGAGGCAAATTGATCCATAAGCTTGCAAATTTAATGAAACGTGATCGCGTGTATTTGGCAGTAAGTTTGGGAATCGATCACATGTGGCGTCTCGAATTAACGTTTTTTTTGGAACTTAAAACAATAGAATTTGTATTGTTCTAGAAAATTTCTGGAATTTATATTGTTCTAGTCTATATCCCCCTTCACTATATCTTCACGTCACATGTGAACGAAACCTTTTATTGAGTCAGCGATAATTATTTTCTATTCTGCGCAATTAACTTACTTTCTAGAGTTTGGAAACGCTTGATAATGGAAAGCCGTATGCAATGAGCTACAACGTAGACGTTCCAATGGCAATTAATAATCTTCATTATTTTGCCGGTATGAATGAATATATTTTTGGACGTTATCAATGCAATAAAATTATTAATTCCCCTTTAACTTTATAGGATGGGCTGATAAAAATCATGGCAAAGTTATTCCTATGGACGGTGACTATTTTGTTTATACAAGACATGAACCGATTGGTGTTTGTGGACAAATTATTCCATGGAACTTCCCAATTTTGATGGCTGCATGGAAGTTGGGTCCAGCACTTGCTACTGGAAATACAATTGTCCTTAAACCAGCTGAACAAACTCCATTGACTGCACTTTATATTGCACAATTGAGTCGTGAGGCTGGATTCCCAGACGGTGTAATTAATGTCTTGCCAGGATATGGCACAGCTGGTCAGGCTCTTGTTGATCATCCACATGTCGATAAAATTGCATTTACTGGAAGTACGGATGTTGGAAAGAAGATTAAGTCGGGTGCAGCTTCATCATTGAAACGAACGACACTTGAACTTGGCGGTAAATCACCAAATATTGTCTTGGCTGATTGTGACTTGGCACATGCTGTTGAAACTTCTCATTTCGGATTATTCTTTAATATGGGTCAATGCTGTTGTGCTGGTTCGAGAACCTTCGTTGAAGACAAGATTTATGATGAATTTGTTGAAAGATCAGCTGAACGTGCTAAGAGACGTACTATTGGAAATCCATTTGACTTAGCAAATGAACAAGGTCCTCAAATTGACAAAGCCGCACAAGATAAAATTTTGAGATTAATTGAAACTGGTAAGAAGGAAGGTGCAAGATTAGTCGCCGGTGGAACGCATCCAGCCATGAAGGGATACTACATTGAACCAACAGTCTTTGCTGATGTGAGTGACGACATGACAATAGCTAGAGAAGAAATCTTCGGACCAGTTCAACAAATAATCCGCTTTAAGAAACTCGATGAGGTCATTGAACGAGCTAATGATAGTGAATATGGACTTGCTGCAGCAATCTTCTCAAAAGACATTGACAAGATCAATTACTTAATTCAGGGTGTTCGTGCTGGAACTGTTTGGGTTAACACATACAATGTTTTGGGATCACAAGCTCCATTCGGTGGATATAAGCAATCAGGACATGGACGTGAGAATTCAGAGTATGGTTTACAAAACTACACCGAAATTAAGAGTGTCATCACAAAAGTTCTTGGAAAGAATTCATAAATTTGATGCTCTCGTTTAAAAATTGTTTATGCTTAAAGTTCCAGAAAAATTTTATTTTTTATACAAAAAAAACGGCTTAAAGCTGCTCCATTTTAATTTGAGGAATGTTTGGGTTTGTCATATAATTCAAGTAAATATTTTTGTAAAATAAAGTAAAACATATCATATTAACCAAAACCAGCTGATTAATCAATATTAAGATCTTGAAAATTCGATCGGATATTTGTGACTGAATTGTTGTTTTTGTCTCGCGGCTTCCAGTGCTTATCGCTTGTTAAATAGTTTCTAGAATGAAAAGGAAATAAGAGATTGTTAATAATTCAGCAGATGTAAACCAAAAATCCAATCCCCTTACGATTCAGGATGTATACTTAATAGTTCATCGATAAGTTTGTGCGTCTGTATAGTCGGTCAAGTTCAAATCATTATCAATCCTTACCTCTGACTCTCAATTTCCTTTATAAAGTTGTTCTTAATATCAATCATGTCTCCTGCTTTTCCTCCATACTCATTTGGCATCAAATCTTGTTCAATAAAGTCATGGAAGGTCGTTGAATTCGGTAAATGATAATTTAGCATTTTACTGACTCTTGCCTTCAAGAATGGCTTCAATATTGTTAACAATCTGCTCAAAACAGGCGACACATTTATCAAATGAATCTCCTGTAGTCTAACTGGAAATGCTTCTTGTGTAAATTTCATGTAGCACCGAAGAGTTGACAGTGATAATTTAGTCAAGTGTCTGTATGATAATCCCTGCATATCAAAAACTGGAATATCGCCAGCATTTATTTTATTTGGCAAGTGCTCATCAACAATAGAAAAGCGATGATCAGCTGCGAGGAAAAAGGCCTTGATAATTGTGTCGAAATCGAACTATAGGAAGTGCAAAAAATTGTAAATTAATTATAAATAAGAGTTAAATTATTCAATTTACAGATCTGTATTTAACTACATATGAAGCAAGTCAGAGGCAGCTAATTAAAAAGTAAAATTTAATAGCTTGATGTATCGTAAATCAACAAATCTATTCACATTGTTTCTTCATTCCCTGCATTTTTATTCAATTAAATATTTATTCTTCAAATATTAGTCTCGTTTATATGCATTATCATCGACAACGAGATTGTTTAGGTTTATTACTAGATGGGAAGTCAAATATTTAATCTCTGGCAAGATCAAAAATTTTGGAACAAGATTTTGGCAAATTCTTTAATTTCTTCCTATTTAGATTTCTATTGTGGAGGTGTATTGCTGTTTACCAAGGCTTATTTTGCCACAAAAAAGTCAGTAGGTGATATAATAATAGATTATTTATTTTTATTACTCCTATTTATAGAGTCTTTATAATTGAAAGCTTGATAAGTTATCTAATGATCAATAATTCCACTGCATAATTGACTGCTTATGAGGATTGAATCCAATAAAAATCTTTGAGTTGGTTAAATGAAATTTGGCTAGATTAGGGGAGGTTATTACAGTTTCTGGTTCCAGAACTCAATATATAGTCTAAAAGAATCGAATTATACGAGATTGCCTTTTGTTGACTATTTCTATTGAGTCTTTTTTCCTAGATAAATCTTATGTCATAGTCAAAATCAGATTAACCATTTCAATTTTGGATTGACTTCATCTATGAATGACTTCTTAGCATTTGTCAAGATGTTATCACTTTCTATTTTGCAAATCTGCATCCTAATCTCAGGATTAATTCAAAGACATAAATAGTGAATCAAACTTCAAGAGATCATCAATTTAACAATGCCAAAATCAAACCAGCCTAATTTTTAATCAGAAACCTCAAAGACATCTGACTTCTTATCGATATGATAATTTTCATCCTTGTCAACTCTTATCTACTTTCATTTTTATGATAGCTGTTTTCAAGGCCATTTATGTTTATACTTTATTATCAGTTTTTGAACAAGCTTCGCTCCAAACGTGCAACAAATCAATCAGACTCAACACATTTAAATTTTGTGCTCAAAAGGAACTTCAATATTTTTATAGTAAACAAAAACAAACCACAACAAAGCAGCTAGACATGATTTATTTCGTCATTAAGAAACGTGACGAGAATAAAGGTTTATGAGCTATTTTAAAGGGAACTTCTAACTTAATTCGTGACTTGTACACGTAAAATGCCAAAATAGAAATAAAACTGATTTTGTAAACTGGTTTTAGGTATTAATTAAATTTGTGGTTTTGGTGTTAAGTCTATTGATATTAAATTGGTACTTGGTAGTTGAATAGGAATTGGAAATTGCTTGAATCAAGACAGTAAAGAAATTCAAATTATACGCTACTCAAAATAATTGTTTCATGACAGATTCCACAATGTTTTGGTCACATACAGGCTTGATCTCCAGTCCTATCCATTTTGTATAACGCCACTGCCTCATAGCTTTTTAACATTCCAACAATAATCAACAAAAGACAAATCGACTCCGACTCAAACGCATTATTTTTCATTGACCGTGAATTTATTCCATAACTGTATGCATAAGGTTTAATATTAATTTATTTTCAACACGGCAATAGCAGTCATGTGTGTATCTGACTCACTTCCCCATATAAGAAGACCATGTTTACAATGTCAATGTTACGTATTACATTTATCTCATTTCTCTTTCGCTTGTTTCTTCGGAACTATACGGGACTTTACGTTCGGAAGCTACTCAAGAAAATGTTAAGTTATCGCGCTCATTATCGGTACATAAATTCTCACCTTTTCAGGGTCATGATCAATCAGCCTATTGAATATGATTCGTCTCTTACAATTTGTCAATTTTGGCATTGGAATTCCTAAATCACTAAACAAAGAGAAATAAGAATTGATTATTAATTCTCGTCACTCAAAATGTGTCAACTTACACAACATTGTTGATTTGTCGAATCTTTTCATCCAGTGGATCACGATTGTAAAATAAATTTGTATATTTTGTTCTCATTGTGTAGCTGTGCACAATGAGCTTTTGGGCTTCTTCTAGATCAGCATTGGTGCTGTTTAGGTATCGTCTGACGACAATGTTTTCTGGAATGAAAGAAGGAAGTTTAGAATCTTTTGAGTTTATTCAGATATCAACACAATTAAGTTCAAGAGAAATACAAGGTTAGTCAAGATCTATTCAATCCGATCTTCATCAAATAAGACAAGCAAAATCATTTTTTGGAAAGCAAAACAAGTCAACGACACTTCAGTAACAATTTAAGCCATTTGTTTACTTTACAAGCCTTGACTGAGCTTTGATTATGCAAAATTAACTTAAACATCAAGTTGACAACACTTGACTCAACTTGACATTTTATTCAATCAAGTTTGAAATTCTCGTTTTTAATTCATTGGAATTACGATATTCTAAGAAAATTTGCACTTAATTTGAATTTTGATTCATATTTCTGAAAACAATCCATGGGAAATCCCATTTCAATCATTAACACATGCATTGATCTAATTAGATTCCAAAACTCAATTAAATTGTAGCTTTATGACCAGCAAAAATGTTTTTTAACCAATTTAGCAATAATTAAAAATTAATGACATCCTGTCCATCCGCCGTATCAATGATAAACAAACAGAAGTTCAAGCAAGGTTATCGAAACTTTTTTATCTGACCGGAATAAGCTTGAATTGTGAAACATTGTTGACTTTCATTGCTTCTTCACACCGCTTATGATTATTTAAGTGCATGTCCAACAACAGAGATTTTTATCGAAACGGTGAACTAAACTTTGCCTTATTTTCCTCATAAGTATGCTCACGTTTTATGCCGTTTTTTTTTCTTGCTAGTTATTCAAGGAGAATGCAGCATGATGGGAAAAATTTCTATAAACAATTTCTTTTTGGTTATTGCAAATAGTTTTAAAAAATAACAAAGTTCATTTGAAGCTTGTCTTTATTCAAATGAGAACGAAACTTGGCAATGCAATCTTGTTAGCAAATATGCCAATGGAACTGCATTTAAATATGGTTTTTAAAAATTAATCCAGACTTGGTCGAAAATAAATGTCAACAGAATGAAGAAGTTTTTATTCTAAATGTCAAAATATTCAATAAAATTTGAATAATAATTGATTTTCAAATATTTGCAAAGTTAAACAAACTTTAAATATTTCAAAAAGAACAGGTATGAAAGACAAAAGAGCAATTGGAATATTCCAGAGAATGACATAATTTTTGCGTCTCTTAAAAAGCTCTTCACTCATTGGATTTGAATGAAAGAATAAGCGAATGACCCATTTATTATCATTGACGTCATTCATGTTTTTTTTAAACAATAACATACGATTTGGCAAGATCATTAGCAACAACTACATGTAATGAAAATGTAATCAGCAAAAAAATTTTTGAATCTGGGAAGATTTTTTATTTTAAAGTTATTAAAGATCAAATATTCACTAGATTGTTTAATGTCTTAAGCACTATGCGAACTCCTGTTTTATTGACACGATTATAAATTAGAAAGGAAAGTTTGTGAGTCATTAAAGAGTTTAATGTTCAAAATTGTAAATCTAAGTTGAAATATTAGATTCAATTATTTTCATGATTTGAACAAAGATGAATCTAATGTAGGATATCATATGTTATTAAATCTTCTTGTTAGAAATCAAGTCATCTGTTGTATGATCCTTGAATGCATCCTTTGAATGTATTTCTTGCCTTTCTGTCCCAATTTTTACGACATTTTTAAAAAAAATTTCACAAACTCGTAATTTAATTCAGACACAATAAACTAATTGTTTTTATTTCTATTTATAAAACAGAACTATCTTTATCACTTTCATAACTTCTTGCATATCATTCATTATTCATAAACAACAAACTTAATAAACATTACCCAATTCAATTCATTGTTACTACTTACCGATTTCTTCAGGCAAGGAATTATGACCTGCAATCCACTGTTCCAGTTCTTTGACCTTTTCGTCAAACACTGCTTCCGATACCATTTTCGTTATTTAAATTCTGAGACTTATTTTTTTAAGAATTTTTAATCAGTAGTAATTATGCAAATTAGGGAAGAACTGTGAAAGAAAATCAGAATATTAATTCCATCTTCTTCCTTAATTCAAACAGCACGTATGCAAATAAACGTATGCACGTTGTAAATATTTACAAATCACTTCCGCATTTAATGTCTAGAGAATCTACTCAAATTAGCAAGGTGCGTGGTGAGCATGAGTCAAGCGATTAATGGAAATAGTCAATGGAAACAAAAAAAAATTCATGATCAAGGTGGTATTTTATTTTTATGCGCTGCCGCGCGGCAGACATAACAATATTTATGTAGCTACCCATGTGAAACTTAAATGTATATGCAACTCATTTTCATTTTCGGCTTTTTCATGACAATATAAACAGTTTCGTTTACCTTGAATGTTGGTGCTGCAGAGAATTACATTCGTTCAGATAAATCTATGAATTGCTATGAATTTTAAGATATTTTTTGGACTTGAATGACACGTTTGAAATTTTCGAACTTTTTAAAGCCTTGATAGCTTTTAAAATTAATAAAATTATTGTTTGGAAGAAATTGCACAGATAAATGTCATTTTCACTTATAAACGACTTGATTGTCGCAATAAATTATTTCAAAAACATCTGCAAAAAGTATTGCATATTGTAAATTATTTTACTTGTATGTTTTTAAACTGTATCGTCAGTAGAAAGCAATTAACTTTGTGAAAATGTAGTTAAACTTTGCATTTAACAAAAATGGCGGCAAAAGAAGTTAAAAATTGCTTAATAATCTATTTTGTAAGTGCAACTACTCATTTGAAGAAGGATAGACGCGGAAAGTTTGTGAAATAAACAGTTAACCTAAATTGACATCCTCTAACCTCCAAATTTTTCTTAACATTTACATCATCAGAATCATGAACTCATTTTTTCTAAGAAAAATTCAACCTGTTTACAGCTTTTCAGAGGAAACGAGTAGCTTACATTGAAGAAATCCATTAAAGAGATGTAACCAATTGAGACTGAGTATCTTAGGAGACATAATTTGCTTGGCTTTCATAAAATAGTCACAGATATCCCGATGGATACAAGGCTATATTTGACAGCTATTTAGAGTCACACAGAATTCACGTAGAATCTTAGAAGCAAGAGTATAACCCTGATCCAAAGCTATATTTTACAGCACATGAATATAACATGTCAGTAAAACTTCTCCTTACATTGAATTTATCTCTGTCAATGCTTTTAACTGTAAACTTTACATCACTCAATAAAAATTCTTATTTATGTCACTGAAATTGCGTGTCATATCCAGACAACATTTTAATCTTAATTATTGCAGAAATAAAGACAAATTTGGTATTAATAATTAGATGTTAATCACTTCCTATATATTTACCTGGTTGATCAGGTTTATGATATTTTTTTGATAGTAAGCTTTAAGACAATCCCAAAGAATATATTTGAATAAGACAGAAACGCTTGAATAGCGCACTAGTGATACTTGATTCCTTTTAGCCTTTTGACGAATTAATTCATTAATTTAACTTTCAAAAAGTTTTTATTTTGAATAAAAGAAACGGTTCATGAAGCTGACAAGCTCTATGTCATTTTTTATTTTTTTTTTAACTTTTGTGGATGTCATGCATCTATGCAAGCACGGTTTTCGATGGATTAATCCTTTAGTTATCCTTGTGTAATGACATTTCAAAACAAATTCATTTTTAATTTGATATTATTTATATTCCGAGAGACACAAGGTTCCATTTAGTTCAATTCCCTGAATGACATTTGGCTCATACTCGGAACTGCTTTGTGCTACTCGCATATAAAGCAGTAAACACAGACGACCTTCAGAATTGCTATGACTAAACTAGATATCCAAAAATCATCCAAAGAATGAATCTCTTGTTAATAATTTTTGCGTCACACATTTAACATCACCTTGAATATTTTTTAGCAGATCTCTAAACATTCTCAATTCCAAGAATATACAAAATAAAATCTTACATCACACTTAATGTAAATCTATGCACTTTAACACAAAAGATGCACAAAATTTATCTTCCTTTTATTTCAAGCTTCAAAGCTCTTCACAATATTCCAAGCATGTGCGTTCAGCTACCGACTGTATACGTTAATAGCAAAATAAGTACTGAAAATGTTGTGCATAATAAAACAGTCGAGAATAATGTGAGTGAGAGAAAAACAAAACTTCATATACAGCGAGCTTTTGAACGAAACTTGAAGAAGAAAACGAAAAGTTTAATACTTTTATTATTGCTTCGTTAAATTTACATTATTATTTCTCTGTTGCTGCACGTGTAATAAAGTTAGACATCTCATGTTGATTTTTATATTCATGCGTGATTCTCTAGCCTACATATCTAAACTGTCAAGAAGTTATTCTTTAACTATTTTATTCGATTTGTTATTAAACTGGTTGTTGACATTGAAAACTGCAAGTTTTGGATTGAATATGTAATTGTGTCTGGAATATAAATAATGGCTGAAGGTGTGATTTTGAAAAATACTGAACTTTTCTAATGGTTTGTTGTCATTTTTTGAAGGATTTTAGATTCTGTGGATCAATAAGAAATAAACATTAATTCTTAATTAATACATGATTAATGTTGATTTTTGATTTTCTGTTCATAAAACTAGATTTCAATCAGTGTTAATTGATGAGCAAGAAGATGTTTATAGCAATTCGTGGATTTATACGACAGAATAACAAATCAAATGGATTCTTCAAAGAAGTAGTTGTTTCAATTGCAAAATACCTCTTTTGGCTTCAATATTAACAAGAGTAAACAAACACAACTTGATAATTTGTTCAGAAATCACTGAAAATTTAATACAGCAAGCCTGGGAATTTATCCCGAAAAATCCCAAAAATTTCAAGTTGATAATCAAATTAGAGATCTCGACTTGGATTTGAAATATCATCTCAAGAAGTGCTGGGGTTTTTAGGAAAATTCGTAACATTAATCCTGATTGTTTAAACCTTATAATTTCAACATAGAAAATCATCAAAAATCTGATAAGATTCACTATATGCTGTGTTCTATGAGTCTCGGTTTGCTCAAAACTTAAACATCTGTTACTAATTAAACATCCAGAGCCATAGTCAGAGCTTTTCTTGAAAGATTGTTTGTATTGTATCAAAAGCAATCTTTGTCGATCTGGTGAAGGTATTAACATCCTCTCTTATGTCTACACCGTGATGCTTTTTGAGGTAATAAAGTACGGTGAAGTTACGACAAAAATTCTTATAATTCAATCATTTAAATTAGCTTTTACTATATTTAAGGAATTGCCAAAGCAAAGAAAATCGATTCTGATTATTTTTATTAATTTTAATAGATCAATTTTCAATGTTTGAAGCTTTAATGATATCAAATTTAAATTTCATAAAGATTGTATAAATTCCTGCTGATTTTAATCTCCAAACAAAGATACTTTAAATCCATAATAGCTTCAAATTAAAACAAAAGACTGAAGTCTCAATCCATTAGTCAAATGTTTCGTTGAGTGTACCAATCAAAGACAGGTTCTGTTTTTATGCAAATAATTGAAAATTCGCAAAAAAAATTAAGAATACCAAAATAAAGCGTCACAACGATTATCGTCATCTCGTAGTATGTGACTTTTTGCCTGTAAAAATTATGCCTCAATCCAGTTCTTTTAAAAAAAAGTATTAAGCATTGGGGATTTCAGGCTATATTCTTTGGTAGATTGTTCAGTTGATTTTGTAATTTTGAATCGAAATGAGTGACTCTATTGCAAGTCTTGAAATACTTTTTGAGGAACATCGCGAGAGTTTAGAGAATTTTCAGGAATGGATTACAACTCAGGCACACATACCTAAGAATATACGTGAGTAATTTTTAGAATGTTAAGTCAACTAGGAGTTGCTTTCTATGTATAAAGAGTTACGGTTCATGTGAAGCTAGGTACTGCGACTCTATCACCTATAGCTATTCCTCCCGACCACCTTTTCAACTCCTTTGCTTCCAAATCGCAATAATAATAGCCAAACAGCCATTAAAAATCAATCATTTCTTTGCAGCTAAAGCTACTCTATTTCGCTATTTTAAAGTTTGCAATTTTGACCTTGAGGAATCGAAGAAGCTTCTCGACATCAATGTAAAGTTCAGGATCAAGCACCAATACCTCTTTGCTGATCGAGAAATCGACTCTGAAGAGTTTTATAAAGTTGCTAACACAGTGTGAGTTGATCTTTGGTTTTAAAATAAATGAAAATTTGTTGTCCCAGGGTCGTTAACAAATGATGTCTAACTGCTTAAAAGAACCCACCATGGAGCAGTAAGCCACTTCATATGATATAACTTTTTGGTATGAAAACTCTGTTTTTTAATCTTCTCATATTTCAATGGACATCATTTGTTAAGTAACCCCATAAAAGAAATTTACATTTGACATTATTTATTATTTGTAGACAATTCATTGGACTTCCAAAGAAAACGAAAGAAGGATGTACAATAAAAGTTTATCGAGTAGCAAATACCAGCTTAAATTATTTCATTCTTAAAGATTTATTCAAAACAGTTTTCATGGTACACGACTTGACAGCTCTTAATGAGCCAAACACTAATGGACTTATTGCTATCTTTGATGCTAAAGATTTCTCCTTTTGGCATTTTATGAAAATGGTATCGCATGCAGCAACACTTATTCATTTCTTGCAGTATGTTCAAGAAGCTGACTGCATAGATATTAGACAAATTCATTTTGTAAATTGCTCATCGGTTGTCAGTAAAGTTCATGCATTTATAAAGCCTTTTCTAACAAGAGAATTGTCAACTATAATGTTTTTCCATTCTTCAAGTTATGATACTTTACATGAGTTTGTAAGCAAAGAATATCTCCCAATAGATTTCGGAGGATGTGAGGGAACTTTAGATGAATATATGGAAAATACATTTACAAATATGCGTAAACATCGCGACTATATTACAAAAAATGAGAATTTTTTTCTACTTAATCACTAGAAGTTTAATTTTTACAGTCAATATTAAGAGGTTTACGGCTACTACACAGGGATTATTGGAATCTTTCCTAATTAGCAAATATAACATAGTCGGTGTTTAATTATGAATAATTTATTGGCAAAGTCGGTGTTGTTTTGTTGATAATAACTTAAGCATAACAGTTGGTTCTACTGGCTATTGGCTTCCTTGTTGACAAAACATCAATCTGTGCTGATCAAGGCGGTAACACTAGAAAGAATATTTAATGATTTTTGTATCTGACTTCAAACAATATTAGAATACATTGAGCTGAGTATTATTTGGATTTTTGGAATTTTTATGGATTGATCTCAAGAAATATTGACTTGGTGCTGATCAAAATCGAAGTCGATGCCACCCCTGGATGAATATTACTTTAAATTCATGAGCATTGTGTGATTGTTTAATACATCGAGACAACAATGTGCTGATCTGATAGGAATCGAACCCAAGCTTATACAAAGCAGATTTTGAAGATATCCGATCATTTAATAAATTACTTTGCTCTGACATCACAATAATCGCAACTGGAACCGCTAATACTGTTACACATGTGAAACTAATTAATAATTATCATCTGACAACTAGTTTTGACCATCAAATTTTAGTATTTAACAAACATTCGTGGTGTTTAGACATTTAATTCCAAAAATATTATAAAACTTTGCCTAAAATGCAGTTTAATTGTTTTTATATTTTTGTTTGAAATTTTTAAGGAATTATGAAAGCTAATTGGAATTAAATTACAGTAATTAGAAATAAACTAAATATAAAACTTTTTAATTTGAATTAGCAGTTTCAAAATACCTATGAAATGAATAAATAAACATTAAATTGTGTTAACTTATTTGCAAATGTTTATCCCTTTTTTAATTTCAAAAAATATAAATTGATAAAAGTTTAATACAAATATCGCAAATATCTTAAAATTCTTAATAAGCGGCAATATTACTTATTACGTTTGCTATTTGGATGCTGGATAAATAAGAATTTTAGCAGCTTGTGTCAATTCAAAAATTTTTCTATAGCTCACAGTTTGGACAACACTGTCTTAATATAATCAACAATAATTTTAATTAAACGCTGTCAATCTACATCGATTATTATAACTTTTCTGAAGGTTAAATCAAGTGACCTTTCTTTTGAAGACGGCATAGCTCATTATATTATTTCTTCAGTTCTATTTAATATTTTGTATCGAAATGACTGAAGTATCTGAATGTCTTGCAAAACTAATTCAAGAAAATAGCGAAACTTTACAAAAGTTTGAGGATTGGATATCAAATCAGCCTCATATTCCCAAGAACATCCGTGAGTGATTTTTGTAACCTTAAAATTAAGCATATTTACTAAAATTTATTCAATTCTTGCAGCTAGAGCAACTCTAGTAAGATTTTTAAAAGTTTGTCAGTTTGATCTTGAAAAGGCAGAAAAATTGCTAGACACAAATGTTAAGTTCAAAATAAAGCATCAATACCTTTTCACGAAGCGAAACATTAACTCTGAAGAAATCCAAAAAGCTATTAAAACAGTGTATGTAGTCTAAATTCCATCAAGCTTGGATTTTGCTTTAAAAACTTGACTTTGAATTTTGGTCTTTAATAATATTCATATTTCTTTTCCAGTCAATTCACTGGATTGCCAAAATTAACGAAGGAAGGATACTTCATCGAATCATGTCGCATTGTCAGTTCTAATCTGGATGATTTCATTCTTAAGGACATATTCAAATCCTTTTACATGATCCACGACATGAATAATGTTATTAATCCAGATGTAAATGGAATTATTTCAATTTACGATGCGAATGGATTCAGTTTTTCACATTTTATTAAATTATTAGCACAAGGTCAAACAGTGCTGCATTTCTTGCAATTCGGACAGGAATCAACATGTGTCGATGTAAAACAAATTCACGTCGTTAATTGCTCACAAGTCGTCAGTAAATTGATTTCATTTCTTAAACCTTTTCTCACAAAAGAGCTTAGAGATACTATGCACTTCCATCCTACAGGATTTGAGACACTACACAAGTTTATTGACATAGAATGTCTCCCTGTTGAGTACGATGGTTGTGGAGGGTTGATGGATGACTTTGTTGAACATACAATTAGAAAATTACATAAACATAGTGAATTTGTTGGAAATGATGAGAATTTTTTCATGATTAATGTTAAATGTTAAAAACTATTAAAATAAACCTGCCTCTTTTGGCAAAAAATATCATTTTTTTTCTTGGGTGCCAAAAACTCTAACTACTCTTCATGGGAATTCCCAAATTCCTCTTAAGTTGTTAAACTACATTAAATATTATAATTTTTTAAGGAGTTAAAATCAAGTAGAATTTTTAAAAATAACACAGAACATCATTTAATTTATTCAGTTGTGTTGTTCATTTTGTATCGAAATGTCTGAAGTATCTGAATGTCTTGCAAAATTAATTCAAGAAAATAGTGAAACTTTACAAAAGTTTGAAAAATGGATATCAAATCAGCCTCATATTCCCAAGAACATCCGTGAGTTTATTTTGTGACCTTAAAATTAGGCAAATTTACAGAAAATATATTTAATTGTTATAGCCAGAGCAACTTTAATGAGATTTTTAAAAGTTTGTAAGTTTAATCTTGAAAAGGCTGAAAGTTTGCTTGACATAAATGTAAAGTTCAAGATTAAGCACCAATATCTTTTTACTGAGCGAGATATTAACTCTGAAGAAATCCAAAGAGCTATCAAAACAGTGTAAGGAGTCTAAAATGCAACCACTTAATATTTTTTTACTTTGAACTCTGTTATTTAATAAGATTTCAATTTATTCCTTGCAGTCATTTCGTGGGATTTCCAAAATTAACTAAAGAAAGATACTGTGTCGACTCATATCGCATTGTGAGCTCTAATCCTAATGATTTCATTCTTAAGGATATAATTAAGCTTTTATACATGATCCATGACATGAGTAATATTATTAAACCAGATATGGACGGAGTAGTAATAATTTACGATGCAAAAGAATTCAGCTTATCACATTTTATTAAATTATTATCACAAGGTCAAACTGTGCTGCATTTTATGCAATTTGGACAAGAGACAACGTGTGTGGATATAAAGCAGATTCACATTATTAATTGCTCATACGTCGTCAGCAAACTTGTTTCGTTTATAAAACCTTTTCTGACAAAACAACTGAAAGACACAATGCACTTCCATCATACAGGTTTTGAGATATTACATAAGTTTATTGACAGAGATTGTCTTCCTCTTGATTACGGTGGTTCTGAAGGAACATTGGAAGAATATATGGAGAATATAATAAGAAACTTACATAAACATAGTGAATTTGTTGGAAATGATGAGAATTTTTTCTTGATAAATGAATAAAGTTGATGCAGTTAGCCGAGCTATGCTGCAAGTGAATAAAAGAAGTGAAGTGCGTCACGAAATTTAATTCAAAAACTTTTAATTATTGGTTAATGTTTAAAAACTGATATTAATCTTAATTCTTGATTTAAAGTTGTTCGATAATATATAAATGATCTTCAGATATTCTCAAACTTACATTTTTGATATCAAAATTTAGGCTTTCAAGTTCACTAACAGGAGATGCTATCGAAATTGTATTGCAGATCGAAGAAAACTTAAAAGCATATAATAGTGTAAAATCTATATAATTTCAAGTTTAATCAGCAATATTAGTGGATAAAGTTTAATTCAACCTGCAAGTCAGTATTAATAATCTTAATAACCACTCTTCATACCACTTAACCTTCATCCGAATAATTTATATGACAACGCAACTACCGCAATCAGATGTTCTTTTCATTAAAATTAAAAATAAGAGTTCAGTTGTTTTTAAGCGCTCGAATCGAAATGAGTGAATTTACGGAGAGTCTAGAAAAAATATTTGAAGATAATTGTGAGCATTTATGTAAATTTGAAGGATGGATATCTACGCAACCGCATATACCAAACAATATTTGTAAGTGGTTCAGAGGTTATTCATTTATGATGTTGAATATGCAAGTGAGAAGTGATCTATTACTTTGTGACTAGAATCTACAATATCATACGTCATTTGTGAACGACCCCTTAGCAAACACTTTAGAAATTTATTAAAACCAACAATTTAAATTTCCAGCAAGAGTTGTCTTGATGCGCTACTTTAAAGTTTGTGATTATAACCTTGAGAGGGCCGAAAAGCTACTCGACATAAATGTGAAATTTAGAATCAAACATCAGTATTTGTTTACAAACCGAGATCCTTATTGTGATGAATTTCGACAGGCTATTAACACAGTGTAAGTTTTTTATTTACTAGGTATTAATTGCACAATAAGAATTAGCTGTCGATGACTGAAATCAAAAATGAACGATTAGAGTTAACGGTAACAGTACTAAGTGGTACTAATGCACAAAAATGTTGGCAATCAGTGACCGAAATATTTGATAATCGATAGAAGATGATGCCAGTAATACAAAGTAGACGGTACAATAGATTCTATCATCGTTCAGGATCGCAGTGCCTTCAGCTCGTCGCAGCGTGTAGTAACACACCGCCTCACTGGAACCCTCTCACATTATTAATACTAAGTAGAATCTTGCAAATCCGTGCTGATTCCAAGACATTAATACCACAGAATTAAGCGTGCCATACTTTTAAAAGTTTTATAAACAGCTGAAATATAATCGGAACTAAGTAATCATATAGCGAGAAAACGTTTGCCGGTCGGAAAACACCAAGTAGGAAGAGAATATCGGAACTATTAATTAAAATATTAATGCAAGGTCTTAAAACTTTGAACTTGACCCCGGTCGATATACATCTTACATGTTCCGGCTTTGTTGTCGATAAACATTAGCCCTTCAATGAAATTTTACTGACTCTCATCTTTTTCATTTGTAGCCAATTCACACCATTTCCAAAACTTACTAAGGAAGGTTATTCCCTCGAATCATACAGAGTTGTGAACTCAAATGTCAATGATTTTATCATTAAGGATTTATTTAAATACATCTACATGATAAATGACATGAATGATGCTTTAGGGCCAGTCTCAAATGGACTTATTTCAATTTATGACGCTTCTGGATTTACATTAAGACACTTTCTAAAATTAGTATCACATACATCAACAGTTTTGCATTTTTTACACTATGGACAAGAAGCTACTTGCATCCAACTTAAGCAAATTCATTACGTTAACTGCTCGTCTGTTGTCAGCAAAGTGCTTTCATTTTTCAAACCGTTCTTTACGAAAGAAGTGAGGGAAAGCATGCACTTCCACACAAATCTGGACACGCTTCATGAGTTTGTCAGCAAAGAATTTTTACCAATTGAATTTGGTGGTTGTAATGGAAGTTTAGCTGAATATGTAGATTTTACAGTTAAAAACTTGCATAAACATCGTGACTTTATAGCTGATTCAAATAACTTCTTTCTTCTTAATGAATAAAATTTAAATTTAAAATTACATTTAAATTAATGTGTTAAGTCAGACTGTATATGTTGATCGATATAAAATGCATGATATTATTTATGAATGACGCCTTAATTAGCTAAAGCACTAATGACGCAGTGGTTTATCAATAATAAGTTCCGTAAACAAATTTGTAAGTTGTTTTGAGTCATAAGATAATCTTTAAAAAATCAAAAATCATGTGCCGTCATCAAAACATCGCATGCTTCTTAAAAAAAACATATCCAATAAAGGAAGAATTTTAAATTTGCATAAATTCATGGATGGATGTTTATTAGCTTCGATGAATTTTCTGAAATATTTCAAAATTAGAGTTAACATCTTCAGTAGTATTTAAATCTCTTAACTGGAATGAGTGAATCAATGAAAAGTATAATTGAGGCAAATAAAGAAATTCTTGAAGAATTTGAGAAATGGACATTAACTCAGTCTCATATTCCTAAGAATATTAGTATGTAATTTCATAATCTTATACATGATAAAAAGTAATCAATAAAAGTTCAAATTGTATGTTTGCAGAAAGAATAATTTTGTTTCGTTATCTTAAAGTCTGTGACTTCAACCTTGAAGAATCTAAAAAGTTACTTGATATCAACATAAAGTTCAGAGTTAAGCATCAATATCTTTTTAGAAATAGAGATGTTGACTCTGAAGAATTTCAAAGAATCATTAAAGCTGTGTAAGTTAATCTAATAAGAAGATGTTGTTACAAGGACAATTGTTGGTTCTCGTTAGAGTCTGCAGTTAAATCACGTTAAACGAGTTGATCCACAAAAGTCAATTTTAAAGCTATGCCGTATTTATTTATGTACATAGGTAGTATGACAATATCCGTCATGTTATGACTGTGACTAGTGTAGAATACTCATGGAATTCATCAAGGCAGGAGGGTCTTGTCCCCTTCTTGAGGGGGAGGCCGTGCTCTCGCTGCGGTTCAAGGCGTTTAAGGGGGGGTAAGACCCTCCTGGCTACGCACCTGATGCACACCCAACTCGAGTGAACCAGCAATTGTTCTTATTTTCAAATACTTTATCATCTCTTCATTAACATCCCAACATTCTTCCTAATTTACTTCCAGGCATTTCACAAGACTCCCAAAACTGTCCAAAGAAGGATATTCTATCGAAATTCACCAAATTGTTGATCCAAATGCCAGTAATTTTAACCTTACTCATCTTTTTAGAGCATGTTTTATGATACACGACATGAATGATACAATTGAACATACGGAAAATGGAGTTGTTGCAATTTTTGATGCAGAAAAATTCACTTTTCAACATTTAATAAAATTATTGTCACATCCATCAGCTTCAATGCACTTCCTTCAATATGGACAAGAAGCTACTTGCATGGAGATTAAGCAAGTTCATATCATCAATTGCTCATCAGTAATCAACAGAGTCGTTAGCTTCTTGAAGCCATTTTTTACAAAAGAATTGTATGAAAAGCTGCATCTTCATACGTCTGGATATGAGACATTGCATAATTTTGTTGATAAAGACTGTCTACCTATTGAGTTTGGTGGATGTGAAGGTTCTTTAAATGATTATATGGAAGATACACTTAAAAATTTGCATATTCATCGAGATTTTGTGTCTGACGACAAAAACTTTTTCTTGTTAACTGATTGAAAAATATTTTGAGGGGTCGTTCATAAATGAAGTGTATCAAGAAATATAATTTTGACATGATTGTTGACTTAAGTCCTATTTCTGTTGCTACTCCTAGCCATTTATACTGAAATTGAAAATTTATGCTTAAATTTGAAACGAGGTGCGCTAGAATCTGGACTCAAGTATCCTTCTCGACTCACACAAACCTTGTACGACCCCTCATCAGAATCAACATTCACTGATGGAGAAAAACTTGACAGATTTTTGTTTTTGTTGAAATTCTTGATTTTCAGCATCAATTAATTCATTTTTTGCAGGCCTTTATCTAGCAATAAAGTCCAAACTTGTATTCATTCCGATTTAATAAAAAAAAATTCAAAAAAAAATTTAGACTAAATTCTTTCAGTCAGGATCTTCAGTAATATTTGAATTTTCAGACCGAAATGAGTGACATCATGAAAAACCTTGAAAAACTGATAGAAGACAATACTGATAAGTTGATTAAACTAGAAGACTGGATTGCTACACAGAATCATATACCGAATAACATACGTAAGTTATAAATTATCATAATAGACAAGCTGCAATAAATAAAAACCTGCCAATTGAAGACTCAAGAACCAAATTTCTTTCTATAAATATTTTGAGCATTATGAAAAACCTTTAAAATATTTCTAGATAGAAATGTTTTGATTCGATACCTTAAAGTTCGTGACTATGATCTTGAAGAAACCAAGAAGTTGATTGATGGCAATGTGAAATTCAGGATAAAGAATAAATACTTATTCACTAATCGTGACGTTGATTCTGAGGACTTTCGAAAACTTTTAACATCCATGTAAGTTTTTAAGTTTTTCTTTTGAATGATGTTGGTGTATTGTCAGTGTAGATTATAATCTTGACGATTAAAAGCCATTATAGGTGAATCTGAAAGTGTGAGAAAAGGTTCGATTCCCAACGCAAACCTTACTCTCAATCATTGCATCAGATCGGCATTAAATAATATGTTGACTGACTTGTAGACAACATTTTAATGTGTGCCGATTGTGATTGCTAATATACCAAGATTACAAATATTGATCATGAAACCATGGTTCCTATAAAGCTCCTAATTTCTTACTTTGCCTTAACAGACATTTTGCTAGATTTCCAAAACTATCTAAAGAAGGGTACGCGATTGAATCAATCCGAACTGCCAATCAAAATGCAAGCAATTTTAGTTTAAAAGAAGCACTTAAATTAACAATAATATCACATGATACACATGCTCTTATTGGACCAAATAATAATGGAATTATTCAAATTTATGATGCCAGTGAATTCACATTCAAACATTTCATAAAAGTCGTTTCAAGTATACAGGCTGCAATTAATTACACACAATATGGATCTGGACTTACTTATGTGCAACCTAAACAAATTCACTTCTTATGCTGCTCATCTTTTATCAGCAAAATAATTTTAATGCTCAAACCTTTTTTCAGTAAGGAAATAGTAGATGGTTTACATTGTCATCGTTCTGGCTTTGAGAAATTGCATAAGTTTATTGATAAGGAGTGTCTACCAATTGAGTATGGAGGAACCAATGGAACTTTCGAAGAGCATATGGAAAATACACTAAGGAACTTACAAAACAATCGTGATTACATAAATAATGATGAAAATTTCTTCCTGATTAGTTAATAATGTTGTAGAACAATATTGTCGAATGACTTTGTGTGATTGTTGGAAGTTCTTCACATTATTATGAATAAATAGATCTTAATGTCCATGAATCAAGAGAAAGCAACTTGAAAAGTTTCAATCTTACAAAAAAATAAGTGTTTAAAGTGTCACAAATTTCAGAGTTCATCTCTAACGTAAATAATTTACATCATAAACGAAGGACTTCTCATGAGAATCAACATTCACAAAAACAAGAAGAAGAAAATCGATCGATCTTTGTTTTTGTTGAAATTCTTGATTTTCAGTATCAGTTAATTTACATATTCTTTGCTGCTTTATGTCTCAGCTTTTAAATAATCCACGATGACCAAAGACTTAGAAAATTGGTTTTTGGATGAATGTTTTACAAAGATCTTTAGTAATGTTTGAATTCTCAAGCTGAGATGAGTGATTCCACGGAAAGCCTTGAAAAACTGATAGAAAATAATTTTGATAAGTTAAATAAATTAGAGATCTGGATTGCTGCACAGAAGCATATACCGAAAAACATCCGTAAGCTGTATTTTATAATCAAAAGTATTTGGATAACCTTTCATAATTTTTTAGCCAGAATTGTTTTGATTCAATACATCAAATTTTGTGATTATGATCTTGAAGAAACTAAGAAGTTGATTGACGGCAATGTGAAGTTCAGGATTAAGAACAAATATTTATTCACAAATCGTGACATTGATTCTGAGGACTTTCGGAAGCTTATTACTTCTATGTGAGATAACTTTGACTAGGTATTGTGCCCTAAGCTGATTTCCTCCTTTGCTTTTACAGACATTTTGCCAGATTTCCAAAACTTTCAAAAGAAGGGTACGCAATTGAATCAGCACGAGTTGTCAATCAAAATGCAAGCAATTTTAATATGAAAGATGCACTCAAGTTGGCTATAATATCACATGACACACATGCTCTTATTGGATCAAATAATAAAGGAATTATTCAAATTTATGATGCCAGTGAATTCACATTCAAACATTTCATAAAAGTTGTATCAAATATACAAGCTGCAATTCATTACACACAATATGGATCTGGACTTACTTATGTCCAACCTAAACAAGTTCATTTTCTAAGCTGCTCAACTTTTATCAGCAAAATAATTTCAATGCTCAAACCTTTTTTCAGCAAGGAAATAATGGAAAGTATTCATTGTCATTCTTCTAGCTTTGAGACTTTACATAAGTTTATTGACAAAGAGTGTCTACCAATCGAGTTTGGAGGAAACAATGGAACTCTGGAAGAGCATATGAAAAATACACTATGGAACTTACAAAACAATCGTGATTACATAAATAATGATGAAAATTTCTTTTTGCTTGATAAATAATGTTAAAAAAATGTTGTTCAGGAACTCAAATAGATTTTAATTGAGTAGGCTAGGCTTTAGGCTTGCAGTAAGTAAGTTTCTAAATTTCTAGTTACTGAAAGAGGTCTTCAGGAACAATAGGAATAGAATAATGATCAAAACTTTTAATACAATAACAAATTTAAACTCTGTCATTTAAAGAACATTATTTTTTTGTCTTATATTGAGGCTGTTCACGTGGCTGTTCTAATGTTTTACAAAATATTAAGTGTTCCTCCATTCTTCCATTACAATTAATTAAGTAGAATTAAACTCTTTTGAATTTTTGGGAAATAACGTTGAACATTTTTGTGTGACAAAGAGTTTCATAAGCTAGATTGAACAAGGTTTATTTAAAAATCGTGATACTGATACTAAAAACTTCATACATTTATTTTTAAGTCCCTCCTTTTTCGACATCATCATTTGTTTGCCTTTGATATTTTCAGTTTTTTGTTCATTTGTTCTCATGTTTTAGGTAACCTTTTTGAATCGTTAAGGAGTTGTTAACTTATTCCGTCCGACAATCATAATTCAGACATTTTTTGTTCCAAGTTCTGAAAGACTTCTGAGTCTTTAAAATACTCAAAAACGAAAAAGTTGTCTTTACTGATAAAAAACGCATTAATAGAATGTCAGAAGACGTTACTGAATATTCAGACAAGCCCAAAAGAATTCAAATTAATTTTTGCAACAACGCTATTAAGTTTCATTCAGTTTCATTCAAGCTGTCGAATTGAAATGAGTGATTTTCAAGAAAATCTTGATAATTTATTTGAACTTCATCGTCAGAAATTAGACAAATTTGAGGAATGGATATCAACACAACCAAACATACCTAAAAATATTCGTGAGTAGCTTTTTAATAACTTCATAATCCAGTTAAGTAATTAAAAGTTCTTGTAGCTCAAACGATTCTCCTTCGATATTTAAAAGTTTGCAATTTTGACCTTGAAGAATCTGAGAAGTTGTTGGATATTAATGTGAAATTTAGGATCAAAAATCAGTTTCTTTTTACGGAACGAGACATCGAGTCTGAAGATATTCGAAAAATTTTAGAAGTTTTGTAAGTTCAGAGATTTGTTGATTCCAAGTTAAGACCTAGCAAAAACTTTAATTTAATTTATAGCCAATATACTGGATTCCCAAAACTTACCAGCGAAGGCTACGCCGTTGAATCATTTCGCATTATAAGTCCAGAATTAGATAATTTTATTCTTCAAGATATAATGAAGCTTGTGATCATGTCACATGATGTTAATTCTTTAATCCAACCAAATACAAATGGAGTTATTGCAATTTATGATGCCAGTGGATTCACAATTCGACATTTCATGAAAGTAGTATCAAATGCTCAAACAACAATTATATTTTCACAGTATGGACAAGAAGCTAATTGCATAAATCTCAGACAAATTCATTATGTTAATTGCTCATCAATTGTCACTAAAGCAATTTCATTCTTTAAATCATTTCTGTCAAAGGAATTGAGAGATAAATTTTATTTTCATTCTGTAGGATACGAGAATTTGCATAAGTTTATTGGTAAAGAATATTTGCCAATTGAATTTGGTGGCACTGAAGGATCTCTGAAAGATTATCAGGAGGATACACTTAATAAATTACACAAGTATCGAGACTTTGTGATAAAGGATGAAAATTTCTTTATTTTGAATAAATAAATTTGAAAATTTTTGGAAATTTTTGTGAGAATTTTTATTTGTAAACTTGATTTTAATACTAAAGGAACTTAATTTTGTTTATTTATCAGAAAAATATTAATTTCTCAAAAATTTGTCCTAAGCAGGAATCAAAATTGCGTTCTTTTGAACTTTCTGTTCGCATTTTGTAACCGACTTTATTGAATTATTAAGGTTTGCTAAGAAACTTTTAAACTGTATCTTTGGTGATAAAAATTTAAGCAATTTAGTTGCCGTTAGGTTCTTTATTCTCTAGACTCTAAGTTTTATGTACATAAACTATTAACAACAATTTGCCTTATTGACTTTCGATACGTTCAGTAGAGTTGTAGAAATTAGGGATTAAAAAGTTTAAACTTTATTCGACTAAGCTTTTTCAATTCACAATTAAAAGAAGTTTATCAAACCATATTCTGATTGATGTCCTTTTACAGTCAAGAATTATTGTAGCTTGAAAACAAATTTTCATAAATTGTGTTTTTATGTTTCGAGTTTTTGAACTTTAGATCCTCTAAACCATGTCTTCAAAACAAAGAATTATATTCGCAAACATTCTGGTTTCTACTTAAATAAATTTTCTGTCATTACCTGTGTATTATAAAGACACAGATGTTGCAAAAAAATAACTTTAACAGACATTTTCAGTTGTGTTTGAACCATCAATTTAAAATGATCGAGTCTACAGAAAAGAATAAAAAGTTATTAGAAGATAATCAAGATATTTTAAGCAATCTTGAGGAATGGATATCAACTCAACCGCATGTTTCAAAAACTCTTCGTAAATAGATTCGACTTTATTAAATTTTGATAAATTTTAAATCAAATTTTCTGATTATACAGCTAGAACGATACTCTATCGTTATTACAAAGTTTGTGACTGTGACCTTGAGGAAGCTAAGAAGCTAATTGACATAAATGTAAACTTTAGAATCAAACATCAATATTTCCTTGCCAATCGTGATGTCAACTCTGTAGAGCTTCAACGTGCTATAAACAATGTGTGAGTTACTAATACAACTTTGAATAAAATATTAAGCACTGACCTATGATATCTCATTTCACATCTACAGCCAATATTCTGCTTTTCCGAAGCTTACAAAGGAAGGATATGCCATCGAGTCATACCGGATTATCAACACAAATTCAAATGATTTCGTTCTTAAAGACATTTTTAAATTTGTTGTCATGGTCAATGATGTACATGCTCTGTTGGAACCTAACACAAATGGTCTTGTCTCAATTTATGATGCCAATGGATTCACTTTTTCACATTTAATGAAATTTGTATCAAACATGCAAAGTCTAGTTCACTTCTCACAATATGGGCAGGAAGCAAGTTGTGTTGATATTAAACAAATTCACTTTGTCAATTGCTCACAAATGCTGACTAGGGTCATATCTTTCCTCAAACCAATCATAAGTAAAGAATTGTCAAATAAATTTCATTTTCATACTTCAGGGTTTGAGACTTTGCATGAACTAATCGACAGAGAATGTTTACCAACAGATTTTGGTGGATGTGGAGGAACTTTGGAAGAATATGCAGAAAATACGCTTAGTAATGTTCTTAAATATCATGACTTTTTGAAAAAAGATGAGAATTTTTTTCTGATAAATGAATAAAATTAAAAATTTTAAGCAAATAAACAATCAATTTTTTGGAATTGAAGTTACGAAGTGAATGTTAATATCTGTATCGGAACTGGAAGTAAGCGAAGAATTTAAATCGAAGCCAGAGCCACTTCCATCATTTTATAAAATTCAGAATTAGACTTCTGGAATTCTTTGCTAATCTAGCTTTCAATTCTGATATCTTTTCCAATCTGCTTTCTAAGATTAAGATCAATTTCGATCACTCGCAATGACAAAACCTTCAGAATCAAATTCCTATCACTGCTGATTGAATAAATTCAAAAATGGAACTAATTTGCAAAATTCAAAGTCAAACCCGATCAACAAACAATGAAATGTTGTCTATATCATAGTGAAGCAGACAGTAGTTAACTCTTAGTCTCATTTTTTGACAACATTTCAATATGTTCCCATCGGTTTATCTTCAAATGCTATAAATTTTATATATGCAATAAATTTTGGTGTTGCAATAACTCATAAAATTTGCATAGATTTATTTTTGCATAAAAGCTAAAAACAAGATATTAATTTACAACATGATCTTCAAAAAAATATATTTAAATGATGTAACGTCGGTAAAAATTGCCTCAAAAACTTTATATTTTTGGACTTTACAAAAAAATGTGTCAAAACTTGTTTACATAATGCCTATATCAATGAAAAATCGGCCGCAAATTTTATTTTGGTGAATCTTGGCGAAAAAAAAACTCGTTTTGAAGATTTTTAACGGTGCATGTACAAACATATATGAGCATACAGGCTTGTGGTTTAAGGGGGATTCTAATTGAGACGTTGATTGCACTTAATGTAATGATCATGAACTTAACTTCTGATGAGAATCGAACCACGTCCTTACAAAAGAGAAGTTCATTTATTTGTGGTTGGTTTTTCAACCATATAGATAATAAGGCTTCCCTAAGAGGGACTCAATTTTCGAGTCTATGGTTGGATCATAGTTTCATCAGATTCTAGACTACAACATTCCCAGCAACATATTATCAGCTTCACATAAAAAATTAACACTTCATCAAACAATCCAATCCCCTTATATTGATCACATGAAATCTTCTTTGTAAACAAAAGCATTGACAATTTTTTTGCACAATCATTTCAAAAAAAGCTCAGTTCAGTTTTAACACTCGAATCGACATGAATGAATCAAAAGAGAGTCTCGTAAAAGCAATTGAGGAAAGTAGTGATGTTCTAGATAAGTTTGAAGAATGGATAGCCACGCAAAAGCATATTCCTAAGAATATTCGTAAGTATTTTTATAGAATTCAAATTAAAATTGTGGTAGATCAAGATATCAAGGTTGAAGATGATTGCCTAATTTCGCAATAGCGTTGCACAGTGAGCATCAAGTTATGCATGCAAAGTTTTAAGTTTATGCATTGAATTTAGTGATTTTAATTTATTTAAATCCATTTAAATATTTTGACAATATTTTGCAAAACAATGAGATTAACCTTGAAATTTAAATTCTTGCTTGAGCATTTCCTTTGAAACAAATCACTTCCTTGATGATCTTGACTTTTAAAGCAATTGTCCACTCCTTAAAAAAGATTCTGAATTTTCAATATTGAATTTAACTCTTGCAGCAAGGTCAGTGCTGATTCGCTACTTTCACGTTAAACAAAATGATCTTGAAGAAGCCAAAAAGTTGCTTGACGGAAATGTCAAATTTAGATTGAAACATCCATTTTACTTTACTGATCGCAGATTGGATACTGAAGAATTTCGTTGTTCTAATAAACTTTTGTAAGTATTAATCAATTTCTATATTAGTCATATATGTCTCAAATCGTATTTGCTTTGAATGGGGGGTACATGAGCATTAGTCAGTTCTTATTCATCCAACATATTCCGAATCTGTATTTACATGATTTGAAGATAATTTACGAGATTATTAAATGAACAAAAATCTAAATGTTCCTTGATTATGATCAATCACAGATTTAGCAAACTGTCGATCTCGTTGTTAATTAGGAAAATTTGTTTTTCAAGCTTTGAATATCCAAAGATTAGTCATGATTTTAATCAGAATTGTAAAGAATAATCAGAATTGTAAATAATAATCAGAATTGTAAAGAATAAGGACTGTTATGAAAAAAAGATGATGCAAGAACTAAGAAAATGTTGTTCAGGTTAGTTATATGGGAATTTGAATCTCATGATGACCAAAACAAAAAAAATCTGGTTTTCACAAAAAAACACGAAGAAAATCGCAAAGACATTTTGATCTTTAATCTAAAGTTCAATTTTATTTCTCTTTTGGGGTCGTTCACTTATGACGTCCGAAATTAACAGTCATTTTTCAAAAAAAGAACAATGGATTTCCAGGAATTTCTATTGTTCTTTTCTTGCTGACCCCCCCTCCCCCCCACTCCTGAACGTCAGAAGTGAACGACCCCTTTCTTAATTCTTTTAAATTAATAGCACCATTTATTTTTTATTTTTGCAGCCAATTAATAGAATGCCCAAAAATGACAAAGGAGAAGCACCACATCACAGTATTCCGTATCAAAAACCCAGACGTTAGCAATTTTGTCATAAAGGAAATAATTAAAACATTTTTCTTGGTGCAAGATATGTGCGCTGTTGAAACACCGAGAATAAATCGTAATATTTTTATCTATGATGCCAAAGGAGCTACTTTAAAGCATTTCATGAAGCTTGTTACAAATTTATCGACAGTTTTACATTTTCTGTATTATGAGGAACATTACATACATGTTGATATTATTAACAATCATTTTGTTAACTGCTCTCCAATCGTTAATAAGGTCGTTAATCTTATTTCGCCATTTTTGAAAAAAGAATCTGTTGAAAATATGGTTTTTCATTCTTCATTCAACACTCTTCATGAATATATTGACAAAGATTGCTTACCTATTGAATATGGCGGGAACTTTGGAACTTTAGATGAATTTCATGAGATCAATTTGAAGCAATTGTTTAAGAATCGTGACTATCTTGGGAGAAAGGAGAATTTTCTTCTTCAAAATTAACAATAATTAAATTAATCTTTATAATTTTCACTTAATTTGTACTAGCATTTAAATATCTAGTAAGGCCATAAAAGCAGATTTTGGCATCTTGGCTACGCACTTGATTACGGACGTCTATAGATCTAGCAGTGAGCCAGCTTAATAATGGAAACCTGAGACTAGTTTCCAGGTTCTTCGATTATTCCTAGAATCAAACTTCATTATTTTTTAATTTTTCTCCAACATGTGCCATTGCGTAGTCAAGACGTCAAGCTTCTAAATAAGTTCTTAAAAATCATTTTAGACTAAAGTTATATTGATATTTAAAAGATTTAAAACTGTATAATAAAGAAAATTATATTAAGAAAATATATTCAAGTCACTGAAAATTTATTGTGTCCTTCCCTTGATCTAGACAAGTTTAAAGAATGTTTAAAAAAATTAATGATATTGACCGTGAAACTCAAAAATTCAAACTAAATTTTTATTTTTAGCCTTATCGTTCCCTTTAAAAGAAATCAACTCAAATTTAGGAAAATTTATGCAAATTGAAAAAAACATCTGCAAATAAGTTTTGATCGGCTTTTTCTCTGCCAATGATTTGATGAAAATCAATGTTAAATAATTTTTATATTTACACCGTTTTCACGTGTGAATGTTTTGTTTTTGTTCAGATTGAAAAATCAGTTTTTTGGATTTTGTGAGTTAACGAAGCATTTTAGCTATAAATGTCAAGAGAAGAAAAGTTTATGCCTGAAATTTAAAATCTTATGCAAAAAACAGATTTCAAATTGGTTGCGGCGTTGCTGAGAAAATAGAAAAATACGCTTGCTGAAAGCAAGCAAGAAATCTCAATAACGAGACATTGTAGAGACTTCTAGTTTTTTACATTTGATCCGTGCTACTCTAAAGAAGAGCTGTATTGTTTTTAGGCAACGTAGGAAAAGCCGTTGCTTCAGAAAAAGCAAAATAATTTCCTTTTTTACAAATTTTTCAAATTAAAAGTTCATTGTGATTATTTTTAAATTAAACTTTGGATGAAAAAAATTTTTTTGAGCAAAGAACCAAGAAGGAAATACATTTTCAATTTTGGACTAGGGGCGACCCTAGTCAAAATCAATTTTCTCACTTTTTTCTTCTAGGGTTTATACAAATGGATTGAAACTTTACATAAATATTCTAGTGCTTTAAACAAATACAAATAAAACATCTTAAAACTTTTTTGAGCAAAGAAACAAGTATGAAATACATTTTCAATTTTGGACAAGGGGTGACCCTAGTCAAAATCAATTTTCTCACTTTTTTCTCCTATGGTTTATACAAATGGATTGAAACTTTGCATAAATATTCAAGTGCTTTAAACAAATACAAATAAAACATCTTAAAACTTTTTTGAGCAAAGAAACAAGTATGAAATACATTTTCAATTTTGGACAAGGGGTGACCCTAGTCAAAATCAATTTTCTCACTTTTTTCTCCTATGGTTTATACAAATGGATTGAAACTTTACATAAATATTCTAGTGCTTTAAACAAATACAAATAAAACATTTTAAAATTTTTTTGAGCAAAGAACCAAGTAGGAAATACATTTTCAATTTTGGACTTGGGACAGGTATAGTCAAAATCAATTTTCTCACTTTTTTCTTCTAAGGTTCATACAAATGGATTGAAACTTTGCATAAATATTCTAGGGGTGACCCTAGTCAAAATCAATTTTCTCACTTTTTTCTCCTATGGTTTATACAAATGGATTGAAACTTTACATAAATATTCTAGTGCTTTAAACAAATACAAATAAAACATCTTAAAACTTTTTTGAGCAAAGAAACAAGTATGAAATACATTTTCAATTTTGGACAAGGGGTGACCCTAGTCAAAATCAATTTTCTCACTTTTTTCTCCTATGGTTTATACAAATGGATTGAAACTTTACATAAATATTCTAGTGCTTTAAACAAATACAAATAAAACATTTTAAAATTTTTTTGAGCAAAGAACCAAGTAGGAAATACATTTTCAATTTTGGACTTGGGACAGGTATAGTCAAAATCAATTTTCTCACTTTTTTCTTCTAAGGTTCATACAAATGGATTGAAACTTTGCATAAATATTCTAGGGGCGACCCTAGTCAAAATCAATTTTGTCATTTTTTTCTTCGAGGGTTTATCCAAATGGATTAAAACTTTGCATAAATATTCTAGTGCTTAAAACAAATACAAAAAAAAACATCCTAAAATTTTTTTGAGCAAAGAACCAAGTAGGAAATACATTTTCAATTTTGAACTAGGGTTGACCCTAGTCAAAATCAGTTTTGTCACTTTTTTCTTCGAGGGTTTATCCAAATGGATTGAAACTTTGCATAAATATTCTAGTGCTTAAAACAAATACAAATAAAACATTTTAAAATTTTTTTGAGCAAAGAACCAAGTAGGAAATACATTTTCAATTTTGGACTTGGGACAGGTCTAGTCAAAATCAATTTTCTCACTTTTTTCTTCTAAGGTTTATACAAATGGATTGAAACTTTGCATAAATATTCTAGGGGCGACCCTAGTCAAAATCAGTTTTCTCACTTTTTTCATGAATATTTTAATGCTTAAAACAAATATAAATAAAACGTCCTAAAGTTTTTTGAGCAAAGAACCAAGTAGGAAATAAATTTTCAATTTTGGACTTGGGACAGGTCTAGTCAAAATCAATTTTCTCACTTTTTTCTTCTAAGGTTTATACAAATGGATTGAAACTTTGCATAAATATTCTAGGGGCGACCCTAGTCAAAATCAATTTTGTCATTTTTTTCTTCGAGGGTTTATACAAATGGATTGAAACTTTGCATAAATATTCTAGTACTTAAAACAAATACAAATAAAACATTCAAAAATTTTTTTGAGCAAAGAACCAAGTAGGAAAGACATTTTCAATTATGAACTAGGGACAGGTCTAGTCAAAATCTAGTTTTGTCACTTTTTTCTTCGAAGGTTTATCCAAATGGATTGAAACTTTGCATAAATATTCTAGAGGCGACCCTAGTCAAAATCAATTTTGTCATTTTTTTCTTCGAGGGTTTATACAAATGGATTGAAACTTTGCATAACTATTCTAGTGCTTTAAACAAATACAAATAAAACATTTTAAAATTTTTTTGAGCAAAGAATCAAGTAGGAAATACATTTTCAATTTTGGACTAGGGGCGACCCTAGTCAAAATCAATTTTGTCACTTTTTTCTTCGAGGGTTTATCCAAATGGATTGAAACTTTGCATAAATATTCTAGGGGCGACCCTAGTCAAAATCAATTTTGTCATTTTTTTCTTCGAGGGTTTATACAAATGGATTGAAACTTTGCATAACTATTCTAGTGCTTAAAACAAATACAAAAAAAACATCCTAAAATTTTTTTGAGCAAAGAACCAAGTAGGAAATACATTTTCAATTATGAACTTGGGACAGGTCTAGTCAAAATCTAGTTTTGTCACTTTTTTCTTCGAAGGTTTATCCAAATGGATTGAAACTTTGCATAAATATTCTAGTACTTAAAACAAATACAAATAAAACATTCTAAAATGTTTTTGAGCAAAGAACCAAGTAGGAAATACATTTTCAATTTTGGACTTGGGACAGGTCTAGTCAAAATCAATTTTGTCATTTTTTTCTTCTAAGGTTTATACAAATGGATTGAAACTTTGCATAAATATTCTAGTGCTTAAAACAAATACAAAAAAAACATCCTAAAATTTTTTTGAGCAAAGAACCAAGTAGGAAATACATTTTCAATTATGAACTTGGGACAGGTCTAGTCAAAATCTAGTTTTGTCACTTTTTTCTTCGAAGGTTTATCCAAATGGATTGAAACTTTGCATAAATATTCTAGTACTTAAAACAAATACAAATAAAACATTCAAAAATTTTTTTGAGCAAAGAACCAAGTAGGAAAGACATTTTCAATTATGAACTAGGGACAGGTCTAGTCAAAATCTAGTTTTGTCACTTTTTTCTTCGAAGGTTTATCCAAATGGATTGAAACTTTGCATAAATATTCTAGGGGCGACCCTAGTCAAAATCAATTTTGTCATTTTTTTCTTCGAGGGTTTATACAAATGGATTGAAACTTTGCATAACTATTCTAGTGCTTAAAACAAATACAAAAAAAACATCCTAAAATTTTTTTGAGCAAAGAACCAAGTAGGAAATACATTTTCAATTATGAACTTGGGACAGGTCTAGTCAAAATCTAGTTTTGTCATTTTTTTCTTCGAAGGTTTATCCAAATGGATTGAAACTTTGCATAAATATTCTAGTGCTTTAAACAAATACAAAAAAAACATCCTAAAATTTTTTTGAGCAAAGAACCAAGTAGGAAATACATTTTCAATTATGAACTTGGGACAGGTCTAGTCAAAATCTAGTTTTGTCACTTTTTTCTTCAAAGGTTTATCCGAATGGATTGAAACTTTGCATAAATATTCTAGTACTTAAAACAAATACAAATAAAACATTTTAAAATTTTTTTGAGCAAAGAACCAAGTAGGAAATACATTTTCAATTTTGAACTAGGCTTGACCCTAGTCAAAATCAGTTTTCTCACTTTTTTCTTCGAGGGTTTATCCAAATGGATTGAAACTTTGCTTAAATATTCTAGTGCTTAAAACAAATACAAATAAAACATCCTAAAATTTTGAAGAAAAAAAAGTGAAAAACTAGATTTTGACTAGACCTTTCCCAAGTTCATAATTGAAAATGTATTTCCTACTTGGTTCTTTGCTCAAAAAAATTTTAAGATGATTTATATGAATTATTATAAATCTGACATAAATCACATACCAATATTACTTTTTGTAATGCATAGCTTAAAAAAAATCGAAATCTAAAATTTCGACTACCCCATCTGAATTTTGTTCATACTCTTCACTGTGAAAACAAAAAAACAAATTCTTTATCTTAAAACACTTGACAAAATAGCGACATAATTCAGCATTAAGTTTTTTTAATAACATTTTAACATTTACGAGAAAATGTGGTTCAAATAAGTGTGAAGTAGGGTTTCTGAAAAACGGCATTTTTAAAAAACGGCCGTTTCCGTTTTTTTCCAAAAAACGGCCGTTAACGGGTCCGTTTTTTTAATTCTACCGAAATTGTGTTTTATGCACGGTTTTAGTCACATACTGAAATTGTTGTCAAAAAACGAACTTATTACAGTGTATTGTGTCTAAAAAAACTTTTATTCACACCCTGTTTTTTCGTTATAAGCTACTACTCGTTACTAAGCTACTAGCTTAGTAAAGTTTTTTTGAATTTGAAAATTTTTTGTAATCTTTACTAAGCTACTACCAAAAATAAAGTTTAATTAATCTTTCTCAACTTTCTAAGTATCAGTTTCAATGCCTAATGCATTGTCAATGAAATAAAATCGAGAAGATAGCAAAATTTCTTTAATTAAGCTAAAAAATTCAAAAAATTTCATATAAGTTCAATTTCTTTACTAAGCTACTAGTGAGCCAAAAAAATCACTTTTTTATTCTCCTAAGCTATAAGCTAGCTTATAACAAAAAAACAGGATACTTCAAACTTTAAAAATATTTAAACATCAAGTAGTCGTTACAAAACTTAACAACTTAAATTTAATGAGTATGAAAGAATTATTGGAGTTAATATTATTTTATTCTGAACCTAAAATTTTCACGAGCTAGAAAAGAAAAACGGAAAAAACGGCTATAAAAAAACAGCCGTTTTCCGTTTTTATTTTTCTCTGAAAAACGGCTGTTTTTCCGTTTCCGTTAACGGCTTCAGAAACCCTAGTGTGAAGTATGGCCGAGATTTGGACAAAAATCAGCTATACTGGTTCATAGTGTTCCTGAGGGCGACAAACTTCAAACTAAGTGTTTTTGTAGCTGACATAATTATGACATAAATTAGGTATAACTTTTGAACTGTGTCGATATAGATCTCGGCCGTACTTCATGCCCACCCTTCAAACTTATGCTGAGCAAATCTTGGTCTATCCATAAGACTTTTGATGGTACGGTGTGAATATATCCGCATTGGGTTTCTACCCGATACACTAGTCTAAATATCAAGTTAATTTTATAAAAATTATAATTTTTGGATTGATAATAATTTGCATATTATTTAATACTCAACAGTTGAGATTAAAATTTAAAATTCTTACTTTTTGCGTTGATTAACCTCTGAATGCATCCAGAATTAGATGATGAAATTCAAGTTTTGAGTCACATAATTTGCATATCAAAACAAAAATAAGATAAGATCTAATAAGATCGAGAAAATACTTAATTGAGAATATCCAATTATCTTTCAAAACAATTCAAAACATTTTTATATCATGTTTTTCTATTGTTTACAAACTACTAGAGCGATGAATTTGCAATCATGAGAAAATTACAAGAAAGCTGAAATAAAGAAGAAAATAACTTTTTTAAAAAAAAAACAAAACTTTTATTTTCATTTTAAATGAATTTTATCACAAAGGGTTTACAACTTCTATTAATATTAATTTTACATAAATTTTGTTCTTTGGAAATTAATTTTTTTGTGGAAAAACTTTTACTTTTTTTTATGAACAAATTCCAAAAAAAAGATAAAAAAATCTTTATCATTTTAAATTAAAGATTTTAATTTATGCTTAACTGTCAATTTTAAGTAATTTCTGTTTAGATAAATTTATTCATCAGATTTAGAATGAAATCAAAATTTAAAATCTTATTGTCAAGCAGGTGTGACTCGTCTAGACTGTTTATTTTATTTTGATACTAAATTAGTTGAACCAATATCAGAAAAACTATGCTCTATGGAACTTTAGTGAGCAAAAAGAGCCAAGACTATCTCAAATTGTATGCAGATTGGTTAAATAATGTGTTTTCTGATCACAATGTGGTTAAGCACTTCATTATCTGACACAGCAAACGTGAATTTAAGATAAGATTACAAGACATTAATTTAAAAATCATAAAAAAATCCATTGATTTTAATATGCAAATATTTCGCCAAATAAATTTTGAAAAATATTAATCTATTAGTCGAGTTCACAAAAAAAAAATAAAACTCATGCTGACACAAGGTCTTGTCAAACTTGTATTATCATCTTTCAGCTGTTTGACTAGCCGTTTACCTTTTACGAACAAAACATATGTTTTTCGGAATCTGCGATCTATGTTCGAGGTATTTCATTAAGATTCAAAAACAAATCTAGTTGGAGTCAGGTACATAAATATCAAGAATTGATAGATTGAGTGATAGTCAATAGTTCTGAAATTTTTTCAAGATAATAGAATATGACTCAACCAAAAAATCAATCAGAACCCAAACATAGAATGCAATATGTAAAAAATCTCTTATTTGTTCATCCATCACCATGACAGAACCATGACCCACTCATTACTATATTACAAGCATACAAAATTAAAAATGCCGTTGATTTAAGAATTTAAACTATTTTAAATCATCTATTTGCATAACATATAATCTTCTGGGTAGCATGTGCGCATACAAAAACAATCTCCTCAATGTAAATTCACATGACGTCCGCATAAAAACAAAAAAAATGTTAATAATAATTGGCATGTTAAAATATAATTTAATTCAGTTGACTTGAAGGGCGTTCTTCATAATTTTGATTGGACATGCTCGCTGAAATTCTTTCTATTTGTTTTGAACTTGCATTTTTTACTTCCTATTCCTAAGACCTAATTCTATTTGTTTTGCCACATTGAAATTGTATCACTTTAGTGGGGGTGGTTCATAAATGATGTCTTTTTTTTACTGATACAGTCTGAATCAGCTTATGAAGATTAGGAGGATTGCAGCTATATATGACCATTAATTTAAGCATATTCCTCATTTATATACCAGACCTGACCGATAAACAACCCCCAAATGTTTACTTCTTATTCTTTTTCAAGCTCTGCGTTGTTGTTGCTATCAACTTTGCCTACAATCCAGTTGCTGTCATTTTTCAAATAATTTCTGTGTGGGAAAAATTAATAAGTCGCATGTTCTTAACATTGAATTTATTCTTATCTTACCGTCGTTCTATTAACTTCTTCATCCAATATTCTTTCATGTCTCGAATAGAACCAGATGTTCCACCATACTCAATTGGCAATACTTCTTTAGGAATGCTTTTAAAAAGGGTATCAGTGTCAGGTGAATGGAATTGAAGACGAGCTGCAACTTCAGGTTTTAAAAGAGGTCGAATGAGTGACATAATTTTTGTAAGAAGCGGCGTACAATTGATGATGTGACATTGTGTGACTCTGACTGGATGAGCCTAATGATGAATTCAAAGATTATGATTTTTTGACAACTTTCAAAAATTATCATTTTTCGCTTACCTCCTGAACATATTTAAAATAAAGTCTCAATGTCGAAAAATTGATCCTAAATAAATGCCATATAGTCATGCCTTTCATATCAAAGATTGGTATCTCGCCATCTGCTAATTCAGGATTTGGATCCGGCGAAACAAGCCGCAAATCAGCAAACATAAAGAATGTTTTAATCACATCATTAAATACAAAGTTTGTCGAGTTGTAATCGATGAGACGGAGAATGCTGACTTTATAGTTTTCTGGTGTGGCTTTCAACATTGGAACAATTTCGCTAAAATTGATTTTTATGACTCATTAAGACCAATTAGATAAGCAAAATGTGTTTAGATTTTACATTGAGTTAAGCATGCCTGCAATTTCCGGCGACAATGGGTCTCTTCCCGTGAAGATATGTTGATTGTTGGCTCTGATATCGAGACTGTATTCAAGTAACTTTTTTGCTCTGTCTAGATTAAAATTGTAGGTTTTGAGGTATCGAAGAAGAAGCATCTTTTCTGTGGAGTTAACAAGATTTAAAAGTTTAATTTCTCTATTCTCTCCAGTCAAGGTCCTGCTTGCTATTGCTTCTAATTCAATTCATTCCCTTTAACCTTAAATCACACACTATTCAGCCAAGGGCACATACACTCAAATTCCATAACAATTCTCACTAGAACTTCAATTCAAAATTCTAAGTATGATGCATTTCAGTCAATATTGATCTCAGCGAATGTAATCAAAACACATGTGAGCTTATGTACTTTTTTCAATGAACACGTTGTGTGGAATCTCAACTGTAAGCGAAAATCGCACGTCTTTATTCTATCACAACAACAATTTAATGTTTTAATAACAGTTCTTTGTCAGTGTAATGACAACCTAACATCATCACTAAGATGCTTTCACTTTGTAACTTGTCTTTTAGTAGAAATGCACAGTATTGTCATTATGTAGCTCACAGCATTAATGTTTATGCATTTTTTTGCAATTATGATTTTATATATATTCAATTAGGGGACGATTGTAAACGATGTTCAAGTCTTATGGAGAGAGAGGAGTGTCTAGACCAAGACAGCATAGCTATCAACAAGCTCTGACTGGGTCATAGACACAAATCTTTTCAAAAAGTAGCCTTAAACCCTCTTTGACCCTTAAACTGCGTCTTTGAGTTCAAATATTTTCTAATCTCATCAATTGCACATCCGAAATTCTAGAATCAATTAACAACTGTCTGCATAGTTCCTTAATTAATTAATAACGATGCCAGATAATAAATCTAAACAAAAACAAAATTGTTTGTCAATAAATTAAGTTTGAAGATGACTTTCATCTTTATTGAATATATTTAGCATCTTAAATTGGATGTAAATCAGATTTTTTGTCTTTGTAACATCCACAAAATGTTAAGAATCATCGCTTTTAACATTTTCTTAAAGAACCAGATTTTTTTTTGGGGATTTTATTCTTAAAGAAATTCTGGTTTTTTGCTGTCGTCTGACTTCTTTTTCCAGTCACAAAGTGTAAAAAAAACCATAAAATAAGAGAACAAAAGATGCACACAGAATTATTGTTTACCAATGTTTTGCGGTAAATGCGATTGCAAGCTAATCCACTTCCGGAATTCTTGAACTTTCTCGTCCATTTCATAATCAGACAAAATCACTTTACTCGACATTTTCCTGATAAAACACTTTATTTATTTCCAGTCACAACGATCAATTCTTCTTTACAGCACGAGCTCACAACATCAACTGAAAAGTCAGCTTCGCATGTGCTCAACACAAAACACACAGCAGAGCGTTGAAAAATCTTTTCGTCTTGCTCTATTATTATTATTATGTATTTCAAACAAGAATAACAAGATTTTGGTGCTGTTTTCTTGCGTGGTACACGATAATTTTGTTGATCTTTTTTTGTGGATGAAGAAGAAATTTTTCATTTCAATGTCGAGTTCTAATGGAGCATTAAGTTTGCGGTTATGTTGACATTGCATGATGTTTTGAGCATAAATCATTAATTGCGGAACAAATACATAAAGTTCAGTTATTGTTTCTTGATCTTCTTGTGGTTGGTTGTTGGGGATCATCAAAAGCGTAGACTTAAATTAGTGGCTTTTCAAGAAATTCTAGTAGCTTCTTTGTATGATTTATTGTGCATAAGGTTACATGGGCAACAGTTTCATCATCCTCTTCCTAAAACTTCACTACCCTTCCTTCATTCCAGTTCCGTGTTCAAGATTATATAAATTTTCAATGGACATCAAAATCTCTATTCTGGCAATACATTAAAGCCTTCTCTCTACCTCACAGATCAAATAGTCTCAGTTCTAATGAGAAAATAAAGTTTCATTTTCTTTGTTCTATTTGAACCTATTCAACACTTTTTGAATAATTGCTAGGTTGATTGATTTATTGCTGAACATTAAAGGTAATGATTGATGACGGAGGAGATAAAATGATGATGTATTAACGGGTCAAATCTATGAAGCTATAACTGAGCATGTTTACGATTATTAGATTTCGTGTTGGAAGGGAATTGACCGGCAGCTTCTGTTACATAAGTTTCTAGCTATGGATAAGCTGAATTTTCTCGAAGATTGAATTTTAAGAGATTTTACGTGTCCGAAAGTCAGAAGCCGGTTAATTCAATAGAAATCCGGCACCAAGCGGACGTAAAATCTAGCATGGTGCTGGACTAAAATCGAATACAACTCCATGCCAACGCTACGTTAGCTTGCTGTCGGATTTCTATTGAATTAACCGACTTGTGCCATTCGGGGTGCATCTTAGCAATATTGTTCGTAAATTGTATTAACTATGATTCAATATTGTCTGATAAGCCATTAGATCTTATAGATTAGATCTTAGTCTCATGCCTAAAGATATTTTTCAAGTAAGAATAGTATCGCGATTTACTACATCCGAACATTTATATCAAATTTATGAAAATGCACACCTAAAATCAAGAGTAGTGACCTTTTTGGTGATCATGGAAATGACACTGAATTTTATGCAAATTTAAAAGATATTCAGCTATCTTTAATCTTTTGATACACTCTACACAAAAGCTATGGTGCAGCACACAATTTTCAATGTTAATCTGAAAATTTTGCACGATAATAAATAACTCAGTGTCTTTTTGGAAGCAGCTTTAAGACCTGAATAGCTTTATATTATAAATTAGTGTCTGAACTTCTACTGATTTTTTGAAATTTCCAGAGATCGAAGCCGATCGGCTTAAAATCGACTAAATTGAAATTCTGAGCTCACTATAGCTACATGCTGACAAAATAGTACACAGAATCATAGTAAAGCATGTAAAGTTCAATTTAAATACTTGAAATGGGTGTCAAATGGCTTTTTTCTATCAAAAAAACCAAAAATTGAGTTAAGCCGAAAAAATCGGCTTCGATCTCTGGAAATTTCTAAAGAACTATAGATTTTTTATGACTTAGAAATAGCTAATGACCATTTGTTTTTCATTGCCTACATCATGCTTTGCATCTCTCCTTAAAGCTCATTCCTTTCATTTATAAAATTAAAACATTTTGTTGACCTTAGAAATTTTTTTCTTTTTTAATTAATGATCACTGTAAACCATTTTAATGCAAATATGACAAGCTTAACCTATGTAATATGAATATTGAATGTTTTTGGCAAAATAATTGATTTGCAGTAGCAACATAAGTTTATAAAGATCAGATAAAGTTCAAATTTGCTATAATTAATAACTCACGACAAGAATCTCTATACTTAAAGGTTGCTTATGTCTACTTAGCTATTTAAACTGTCTAAATAGTCATTAACGATTGTTTCTAAGCTTTATTAATGTTTTTATTCTTTATCATCTTGTTTGGACACTTAAGATGTTGAAAATTGATTCTATAAATGTCTAGCACATCAAAGTATCGTCAAGAAAGTTTTAAAATTCAGGAAATGTTCTTTGTATGAAATGTAAATCATTTCCTGATTCTTAGGAACAAGTTTTTGACACATTTCGTATGCAAACGAGCCATGCAGTGTCCATAATAACGGTAAACCTGTTTAATGTTGTCAAAATAATTCTTTGGCATTTAAGCAACTTTTTTGCACACGCACCAGCTCACGACTCATCATGTTTCCATTAAAAGATCAAAAATTCTCATCAAATAGTAAACGACACATTAATTCCGTGTAATTAAAGATGATCTTTCCTCATTTCGTGCCAATAATTCTTTAAATTGTTTTCTGCAGAACAGCAATCTTAAAAGCCTTTCATTAATACTAAATGAGATTAATTTTTTCAAGGCAAATGCAACTTCTCAAGAGCTTATCAGTAAAACCTGAACTATGAACCTTGTAACATGAGTTAAAGAAGTCATTTTGAACCTTAATTGCTTTTTGATAAATTCTCTGTAATGAAAGAAGCAAGAAGTGATTTAGTTGATTTAATATAAATATGCTGCTTAGTATCTTAATGAGCATTTATATTCAGCTTGTCAAAAATAAAAACTTGAATAACATGTTGATATTCATATCACGAGCCCACAGTTATAAAAAATCGAAAAATAATAATCATTAAGCATAGAAACAAAAGGCATAATGTCATGTGAATCAATGACACAACGACTATGAACTTGCAACAATGTGCTTTATTTTTGAGATTTTTTTTCGGAGATTGTTTAGAAATTATAATTGATAATGATGACTGGTCTCATGAATAAATATTATAAAGTTGTTTGTATGTTGTACTTAGAACCTTAACTACTGCCTTTTCAAAAAAAAACTTCAAGTCCCCAACTTGGTATTTTCCAATCTCAAATTTATTTCACCATTTGATGAAGCACATGTTATCTAATATGACTCTTAAATTCTCTAATCAGTTGTTTGATTTATCTGGCTAAAAATAATAACCCAACTTTCGACATATTATTAAATAAGACTTAATTTGAGGAAAAAGTACTCAAAAGATTGTGATAAAAAATCAATTCTTTCCTTAGTTTTTGATAAGAGCTATAGTATAAAAACTGAAAAATATTGATTCATTTATCAAACAATACAGAACCATTAAAGTGAGTTGAAGGCAATTAAAAAAATGTTTAAGAAAATTTTGATTTTGCTTTTTGTGCACTTTACAATTGCCAATATACTGAAAGGTGGAGTTCCAAATAGAAATGGTGCAAAAGATTTGAATTTCACAACTCCAGGCACTAATGTGACATGGCCAAGTTATAATTTCACCACACCAGCAACTCCAACATTTAATTATAGCACATCGGGACCAAATTGGAACTCTACTACTCCAAATCATTGGAATCACACAACACAAGGACCAATTTACAATTCTACAACTCCAAATCATTGGAATTCATCAACACTGACGCCAAACTTTAATCATACTACCCCGAATCACTGGAACCATACAACACCAGGTCACAATCTCAATCATACAACGAGTCATTGGCATCATCATACAACTTCAAGACGTAATCGCACAACAACAACTCGCTGGCATTTTACAACACCTAATTTTAGTCGAACTACTTCAAACCATTATAATTTTTCAACACCAAATCCACCACATCATAATGGAACCACATCGAGTCATTGGAATTTTACAACACCAAGTCCTCCAAACTTCAATCATACTACAACTAATTTTACGTATCCCGGATCTAACTTCACAACACCATCATACAACTTTTCAACACCTGGATCGAACGTGACTTGGCCAAGTTGGAACTATACAACACCCACTCCTCCTCATTTTAATTCCAGCACACCTGGTCAAAATCATAATTTTACCACACCGAATTTTAATATTTCTACATCCACGCCAGGATTTAATTTTTCAACGCCAGGTTTTAACTATTCCACGCCTAGCTACAACTACAGCACACCTGGTCCAAACTGGAATTATACAACATCAGCTCCGAATCTAAACTTCACGACTCCAGAATATAATTTCACAACATTGCCAAATTTTAATGCAACAGCACCAAGTTACAATATTACAACGCCTGGAACTAATTTCACTTTACCGAATTTCAATTACACTACGCCTAGCTTCAATAATACAACGCCAGGTCCTAATTTCAATTATACCACACCACTTTATAATTTTACAACACCAGTGGGCAATTATACAGTCCCAAATTTAAATCTAAAGACTTCATTGCATTAATTTAATTGGAGAAAAGTTATCTTAGCGTCAAATCTCCAGCCACTACAAAAATGATAAGCAAAAAATTAATTTAAGTAATTGTTTCTATGTGCGGCGTGTGACTTTTTCCCACGATTTCATTGACAAATAAAGTTGAGTTATTGAATTGATTATAAACTTTGTTATTTTTATTCTTTCTATTACAATTTTGATAATGCTTGACAGCTTAATGGAATAGACAGGTCAAAAGTGTGATTGTAGCGCGAGTCTATCTTTTCATTGACGTCTTTTCTAGCAATCTGGTTGAACAGTGTTGTGATTTATTGTCTATAGTTAAGATAATAACAACTATGACTCATATCCTCACCTAATTTCATACATTGAAGCAGGTGCTAGGGAATAATTTTTTTAAAATATTGGGGAGGGGGAGATGGGGATTTCCCATCGAATTATTTATCATCACGTGATGCTTCACATTTCTTAGAAGTTGCTAGAGTAGGTTCCTGTAAAGTTGAATCTTATAAGCTGCCTAAATATCATAAAAGATACTTAGCTTGACGGGTGCTCTACATCTAGATTTAAGCTGAGACTAAACAACTTCCAACTAGTTTTAAATCACTAAAACCTAGTCCACATGACAAAAAACCTATCGCAGGTCATGGACCAAAATTTGAAAATATTCATAAGCTTACAATTAAATAAATATCAATTTTATTATGTTTGATGAATGAAATCTCTCATGTTGGTCAATTTATTATTTTAAAAATAAAACAGATAACGTTGTTGACAATTTGCCACGCAAGTTTTCATGATGATTATGACATAAATATTACAAAAATTTACATTAGGGATCATTCACTTATGACGTCCGAAATTAACGGTAATTTTCAAAAAAGAACAATGAATTTCCAATAATTTCTATTGTTCTTCTTGATGACCCCCCCCCCCCCCCCCACTGGACGTCATAAGTAAACGGCCCCTTAAGCATTAATCAACAAAACCCTCACTACGATTCCCATCATCATGACTACTCAAATGTTTTATTCTTAAATATTTTTTTATAAGTTGATTACAGTTCGTACACACTTTCCATCCTTGAGGAGGTCGATAGCTTCATTTATATTTTCTAATTTCATTTCATGAGTTATAAAGCTTTCCAGATCGAAATGTCCATCCATATATTCATCAACTAGACGTGGAACGTCATCTTGAGTTCTAAATCCACCATAAAATGATCCAACAATGCTTTTTCCAATCTGAAGCTGAACAGGCATGATGTCAATTGACATATCACTTGGAGTTATTCCAATTAGCACGCAAACACCATGTCCGATAATTATTGAATCGTATGCTTGCTTTATTGTCTCAATTAGTCCAACGCACTCGAATGAAAAATCAACACCGCCTTGAAAGTTTTGCTTCAAATAATCAGCAATTGGCATGTCAAGTTCTTTAGGGTTGACACAGTCTGTGGCGCCTAATTTCTTAGCGATTTCAAATTTCTCTGAATTTATGTCAATTGCTATAATTCTACTAGCCTTCATTGTACGACATCCCATCACTGTAGCTAGTCCAATAGCACCAAGTCCAAAGACAGCACATGTACTGCCTTCACGTACTTTAGCTGAATTAATAGCTCCTCCATATCCGGTTGGAAATCCACATGATAATAAGCAAATTTTTTCTAACGGTGCGTGCGGATTAATCTTTACACAATTATTGACACTTACAACTGTAAATTCTGTGAATGTTGAAGTTCCCATAAAATTAAAAATTTTTTGTCCTCGACATGTTATGCGTGAGGTTCCATCTTTCATGAGACCTGTGATTCCAATCATCATGAATTGCATGCAAACATTGCCAACACCAGCTTTACAAATTCTGCACTGTCTGCATTGAGGTGAGAACACTATTAGGGCATGATCTCCGCGTTGCAAATTAGTAACGTTCTCTCCAACAGATTCTATGATTCCTGCGCCTTCATGGCCATAAATTGTTGGAAATTTCCCTCTTACTTTTCCAGATATTGATGCGATGTCTGAGAAGCACTGGAAAGTTATTTAATTAAAATATATTTTTATGAGGATGAGGTAGATTTAGAAGTGCGGAACTGATGAAATGTAATTCAGTTCCGCACCCTTGGATAGATTATTACAACACTTACAAGCCCAGTAGCTACAACTTTGACTCGAACTTCACCACTTTTTGGTGGTGAAACTTCTATTTCCTCAATCTTCAATTTGTCACCAGCTTTCCAGCACACTGCAGCTTTACATTTGATAATATCATTATTCATGACTGTGAATGCGTTCAGCTCTAATGCACAAATGAGGTTATAAAGAGTAATCATAATTATAAAGTGGAAGCAACACTTTACTTTCGTTATCTTTGTGCTTTATTAAGTAATATTTACCTCAAAAGTCAAGAATTGATAGTTGCTTATCTGGTATAGTAATTAATGTAATCAGAATGAAAAACAGAAAATTTCTTAGTTTTTGTTTAGTCATCTTGAAATCGAGGCATAGACTCTGAAATATAGTTTGAACTCAACAACACAAGGCTGCAAAAATAAAAAAAATAAAAAAATCCAAATATATTGAGTGCCTAGAATAATACTTGCTTGTAGCTTCAATTATCATTTCTCATGCAAGGTTAGAAAAAATCAGTAGATCAGATTTGGAGATTATTTTTCAAAATTTTAACTGAATTTCAAGTTCATGTCAGTTTTTACCACGTTTTTTCATATTAAATTCAAAAGCAGAATCATTGATACGAAACTTTTTTTTATTGATCTTCAACATATGTGCCTTATAAACAGCTCTTTCTTATGCATATGCTCATGTACATACATCTTCTTAGAGATTCTTACTTATTTATGTCGTCAAGGTCGTTCAAGTTCGTGGTTTGTATAATTGAGATTCTCAAAGGGGCCGTTCACTTATTACGTCTAACATTTAGAGGGGGAGGGGGGTCTAGGATTTTGTGACAATTCAAACAATGGAAATTTTTTTCTATATAATTTTTGTGACAGAGGGGGGGGGGGGGGGGAGGGGGTCTAAAAATCAGGTTTTTTGATGGACGTCATAAGTGAACGACCCCGAACTATGTTCTGCATCAGATTCCTTCCTAATGACACAAAATAAGCAAATTCAAATGGAATTCTTGAACTATAAACTCTGCGTGCCTTTTAAATGAAGCCATATGTTACCCTCGACTGTGTTATCAATGACGTGATTCAATTAATGTTTTGAATTGTCTGACAAGATTTAGAACATAGGTTTTTTTCACAGCAATTGAAATCCTGAATTGTGTCCTGTAAACAAACAAATGACAAGCGACAGACAACCGCGGATTGGAATTCTGCTTCTAGGAGAAATGCAAACTGGCTGCAAGCAGATTAATCCACAAATGGTTTGATTCTTTAGGTTTCATTTTGATAGCTTCTTTACTTACTTTGCTGGTCGTACAGATCAATTGTGATGTATGATCTCCCTCAGATATCTCTATCGCTGGCAACCGCTTGCCAATTTCCAATTCCAAATGCACTGTTGTCTCTTTCAACAGCCTCTTTCCATGAGTTCTTTGGCTCTGAATTGAGAATCTTATTCAATGGAGCTTCAACCGATATTCTCATAACATGTCCAGCCCATAGAAATTCTGTTCACTTTTTACTAAAATTTGCTGACTCGCAAGTTTTTGGTTCGTTTACATTTCGAGTACAAATATAAATTGTCCTAGATATTAGTCAAACTTTAGGAAATTCCACAAAAATTAAACTAATTTAGAATTAGCCAATCATTAATAAAGTCACACATTTTAAAGTTTTTTAAATATTTTCAAATGAAATTTATAGCCTTGTTATTTTTAAGGAAAAGTCGTGACATATAAATCTTAAAAACATCAAATTCTTAGAATTAAGACATTTTAAGGTTCGAAATTTTAATCATAAAAATTCCACATTCTGCATTTGATGTTAATAATTAACCAGAGAGTCTCCAATTATCATCATCTATTAGGTAGTTCCTAAAATAATTAAGAATTAAGCTTTTTAAATTGAATTTTCAATAATGTCATATTCCTCACCCGAAATTCTCGATTCTCTTCATGTAATTCTGATGGACTTCATCTAAATCGACATTAAATGCACCTCCATATTTGACAGGTAAATTCTCAAGTCCAACTCGTTCAAGGAGGGTCTCAATACCTTGATTATGAAATCTAAGAACATCAAGTGTCTCTTTCTTCATGAATGGCTTAATTAAAGAGAATAATTTGTCAATAACTGGCGATGGATTGACGATATTAACTTGAGAAATCCTAATTGGTGCTGCTTCTTGAAGGTACTGCATGTAAAATTTTGCAGTCATTAAATTTCTTAGAACTTTCCAAAAATGCCTAAATGTTAATCCTTTCATGTCCATAATCACAATTTCGCCTGTGGCTATTTCATTTTTTTCAGGATCATCATATGAGCAGAACCGCGTGTCAAACACCATCAATGCCATCTTAATACAGTCAGCATAGTTAAAAGCATTTGGATCTAAATTATTGAATCCTCCAATTGTGACTAGCTTCTTATCTTTGGTCAATTTTGGCATCGGACAAAATCGTCTATAAAAATTATCGGAAGCATTAAAATGCATTGAATTATTGATAGTTTATCATTAAACACACAAAACTTCACGTGCTGCTTGCATTTCCTTACTCGTGATGTCACGTTTTGTAAATAAATTTGGTGCACTTGATCGAAGCTTGTAGTTCAATAGCATCAAATCTTTTGTTTGGTTTAGGTCATTATCGCATACTTTTAAAAATCTCTCCAGAAGAACGTCAGCTGTTAAATAGTAAATAAATGTTTTCAAGTGGTTTGATAAGATTGAGAGCTACATATTTGACAAGGTTCGTTCACAAATGACGACTTTCAAAGCATGGATTAATGATCCTTTGATGTAAACAAGTGTAAATGCTTCATCTTCTTGTCTATGAGTGATAAAAGTTGTTAGAGCACTAGTTGTCACTGTGCAGGCTTTTGAAAACACATGGAATGTCCCTTCGCAGCATATAAGTTCTAAAGCATGTTGCTTAGGATCCATTTTGCAATGGTAATATCTTGAGATTACTAGTGACAGCACATGCAACGCACGGTCTGAACAGTAATAAATCTAATCTTTTGATTTCAGACCACTACCCCCCCCCCCCCCCCACTTAAGACTGAACATCATTTACATTTTTTACGACCCCCTCCTCAACTTACGAATATTTTCAGGAAATTTTCCATAACTTCTAATCCATTCCTTAAACTGTTTTAACGGTGAAATTGTGTCACTCGATTCACAATCTTCAAAAATTTCATCTTCATCCATTGACGCAACAAATTTTATTCAAATAGACCAATAAGATTGAATGTGCTTTGAATACTGACAATAACAGAATCACATTATAAGCACACAAATTATTGAAAACATTCAATTTTGACATGAAGCAATGAAACCTTAAAAATGTTTTAAAAACTTTTCAAATGTTTTTCTTTTCAAAGCTTTCAAGTCAAGCGAGATGTTAATAAAGTAAGTAAATAATGGTAAAATACCTCAACATTTGGATGCTTTTTCTCCACAACAAAAGCTTACCTCAATCAACAAAGTAAACAGCTGTTACTTCTCATTGACTAAATTCACAATGATTTTCAATTTTTTGCTATCATCACTTCCCATGTAATTTAAGAACAATTTGATTATTAATTTTTTTATATCTCATCACATAACCCTTTATTTCTAGAATCATGCATGTACGAATTTAGAGAGCAGCTTCAATATTCATGCCATCAAGGTCATTCAAGTTCAATGTTAATTTTATTAATAAATAGTTATCTTGTTACACTTAGAAATATAGGAACAATATCGTTACATTTAGAAGATGTGCACATATGAAAATATTTTAATTCGGTTAAATTTTTTAATTGGCTGATGTATCTTAGGTCGCCAGAGTTGGAGATAGAGGAAGTCGATTTTTTTAATGCTTAATTATTAGCTGTTAATCTTACGCATTTGATTTCTCTTTAATTTCTGATGTGGAAACTTAAATTGGATAAGTCAAAGTTTATGGGAATCGAACCTTGTAAAGTAAGTGTTGGAACTATAGATTTCCTGTAATTGTTGGTGCAATGGTAACAGAAATGAAGCATTCTTTCATAAAGTAGGATAACTTTCAATAGGGCAATGGTAGAGTCATGTGATCTTATGATCATAAGACGCAGGTTCGAGTCTCAATCGGAATTGGTTATTTGCAGTAATTCATTTTTCTGTTGGTTTGTCTTATAGAAGTTGAAATGCTGTACAATTGATCTTAAGCTAAGCCGATTATGCTTGTTTATGCTACTTCAATGTTCATCTGGAATTAAGCTGTGGGAACAGTAGTTTCACACATTCTGTGTTTGTTTCATCAACTGTTGATTGTTCTTATGCATCAAAATAGTGAGCCTTATATCCCATTCCAAGAAAATCAAGATTGCAATCAAATAAAATTCAAGAAAGCGGTCAAGAAACTTTCTCAGACGTCAATTTTAAAAACCAATAACAAACTACATCCCGTTCATTGATGAATCATCATCACGTATTTCATTATTTGCCGCCGACTTGCTTTTGAATATCATTCATATCTCCACGTCATTAGGTAAATGTTATGCAAAAGACGTAGACAAGAAAAGAAAAATCTTTTTAGACTGTCGCTCTACTTAATCTCCATAACTATCTCTGGCATTATAATTTTATGAAAAAAAATACAGCATATACAATCTAAGTTTCAGTGCAGTGTCAGGAAATGTAATTTTTTTGTCATGTTTAATAATTATTTTGAAAACCTCCAATTATCATCATCAAGTAGGAAGTCCCTAAAACATTTAAAAATAAAAATCTTTGTCAATTTTGGACATGATTATGAAATTTTCAGCTTACCGGTATTTTTCGATCATACTCAACTGGTATTTATGGATTTCATCAATATCAATTTCACAAGTGCCTCCATATTTTGGCGGTAGATACTCTTTTCCCACTGTCTTTTGGAGTGACTCGTAGCCATTAGAATGAAATATCAAAGTATCTAAAACTTCTTGCTTCATGAATGGTTTAAAAAGATTAAAAACTCTATCCATAGCCGGCGATGGATTCACAACATTAGTTTGACAAATTTTTATCGGAACTGCTTCTTGTGTATAATGTGTATAAAATTTAGCAGTTGTGAAGTTTTTGACAACTTTAAGGAAGTGCCAAAATGACATTCCTTTCATGTCCATCACAACAATATCGCCATTGGCTATTTCATTATTTTCTACGTCATCATATGAGCAGAATCTCATGTCAAATACCATTAGTGCCATTTTGATGCAATCAAGATAAATGAATTTGCTGGGATCGGGATCTTTCAACCCTCCAACTGTCACTAACATTCCGTCTTTGGTGAGCTTTGGCATTGGACAAAATTGCCTGTAATTTTTAAAATAAAGGGGTTTATTTATAAATGAGGTCACATTTGAGATCACGATATTCCAAAATTATGTGGACCTGAACGGCACACGACTGATATAATGCTCACATTCGGCTCCCATAAAATTATAATTGCAATGATTAGTCGCTTGGATTAAAATCGATGATCTTTTAACTAAAGTCGGAGTCAAAAATGTGAACCCAAAACAATCACAACCTCCTTCTTTATCAAACAATCCCAAGCGGTCAAACCCAAAGACATAGAAAATACATCAACTTAAATGTCACAACTAAATATCTCATACGCACATAACTTGGCAAGCTTGTTGCATTTCCTTAGCCATGATGTCACGATTAGTAAACAAATTCGGTGCACTAGTTCTCAGCTTATAGTTCAGCAGCAACAAATCTGTTGTTTGCTTCAGATCATCATCGCACACTTTTAAAAACCTTTTCAGCAAAATCTCAGCTGTTCCATAAAAAGTTTTATTTTTGATAAATTGTTCAGATAAGATTATCAATGTCCAACATTGAACTTACGAATATTTTTTGGGAATTTCCCGTGATTTTCAATCCACTCTTTAAGTTTGTCCAAAGGTGAAACTGTGTCAGTTGTTGACTGCTCTTCAAGACAGTCTTCAAACATTTCATTGTCATCCATCGGTTTATGTAAAAATAAATTTGCGAAAAATGACTGACGAGATTGAGAGAACTTTGAATACTGAAACTGATGCAAATAATATTTTGCACACACAGAAGCTGCTTGTGAAACATTCAGCAATGCAGCACTGATTAAAGCATTACAAATGTTTTGAGAGCAAGTTTAAAGTTTTTCCAGTCATCACGACTTTTTGACTTTATTGAGCTAATAAAAATATGTGTGACATTACAACCAATAAGGCTTGTCCAATTTTCCTTTAATTGTCTTACATGTTTACTAAAGAACTAGTTATTACCGAGCGAAACTAAAGAAATTAGCAACAGTGGCATAAATTAGGTTCTCACAAGGAGGGGTTATCACTGAATTTCCAGCCACAATTTCCCCCCTTATCAACATTACGGCTAGCAACTCTAATTTTTTGCAATAAAAATGCAATTCGTCTTGACTCGATTACACAAATGCATTAAACTTAATTAAACCGATTAAACCACAGATTTACTGATTTTCTTTGCATCACTAAGTTTTATTCAAGGGGAAAACAACATGATGGAAAAAAATTGATAGGAAATTCAAACAAAACCAACTCCAAGAAGAGGAACATTCAAGGATGTGAAAGTGGATAGTAATCAAAAATTATTAAAACTTTAATATTTAATTCTGCATCAATCAAAACTCTTTATCATCATGATGTTACCCCCCTTACATCTATCCCAATATATATTAAGTACTAAATACCCAAAAATTACCAATAAAACATTTGGGGTCGTTCACTTATGACGTGCGAAATTAACGGTAATTTTTTTTAAAAAAAACATTGAATTTCCAGGAATTTCTATTGTTCTTTTCTTGTGACTACCCCCCCCCCCCCCCCTCCTTGACGTCATAAGAGAACGGTCCCTTACATTTCGTCTTCAATTTTCCAGTTATCATCACAAGCCAAATAATCACCATATCCTTCAACGACTTCTTTTACTTTTAAACAATATTCACTCAATGGCTCAGCAGTTCCTCCAAAATCCACAGGCAATATATCCTTTGGTATGTGTTGATGCAAACTCTCCAGCGATGAATGAAAGATGAACGAATCACTAACTTCCTTACGCAAAAATGGTTTTATAAATGACATCAATCTATTCATAATAGATGAACAATTGATTAAATGTGTTTGAATAATTTTAATTGGTGCAGCTTCCTGTCCGTAATGCATATAAGCTTTTAAGATTCCAAAATTAGCTATGGTTCTGGTAAAATGTCTAAATGTAAAATTTGACATGTCAGCTATTGTAATTTCACCATTGATTAGCTCATTTTCATCACATTTAACTAGTCGACAGTCAAGCAAAGCGATTACCATTCGAAAGATGTCTTTTAATATAAATTTAGATGCATCAGTTGTGGCTACTCGAAAAACTGTGACTTTATCATTATCTTTGGTGTTTTTCTTTAATGCCACACATTGATATGTTGACATTGCTGTTTGGAACTCTTCGGACATGACATTTCGATTTGAAAATAACTCCGGATGCATTTTACGTGTCTCTAGGTTGATAATAAGAAGCTTCTTTGCTGCATCAACATCAAAATCGTAAACTTTTAAAAAGCGTAGAAGTAAAAGTTTGTCTGGAATGGGAACCAGATGGTTGTCAAGTTAATAAAGGGGCAGCTTTTATTCATCTTCAAATGAGACTAGGTCAACAAAAATTATTTTTTATTTTTTTCAATAAAATAAAAAATAGAAGACTGTTCGCTGAATATTCAAGCAAACAGCTCATCCCAGCCTACACATGGGAATATTTTACGCTCAAAGACTTTGAGAGTGAAAAGCCTTAATTTGTCTGTGGAAAAAGCATGAAATAAATTTTTCGTACGATTCTACGTATGCTATAATTATTTCATGCAAGTGAGTGTTAAGTTTTGCGGAAGTAAAAAGCTCAGTTTGAAAATTTCCAATTTAATTTGGTGTTATTTAAGCTTAAAGATTGAGCTATAGATTATAATGCAAGAGCGCTTGTTTATTTGCATTAATAAGAAAGGGGTCGTTCACTTATGACGTCCATCAAAAAACCTAATTTTTAAACCCCCTTTCCCCCCCTCTGTCACAAAAGTTCTATAGAAAAAAATTTCCATTGTTTGAACTGTCACAAAATCCTAGACCCCCCCCCCCCTAAATGTCGGACGTCATAAGTGAACGGCCCCAAATTATATTTATGAATATTAATAAATTAAAATATTCTCCGACCAAGTTGTTTTCCCCTTGTTTAAACATAGACCGGCTCGATTCTATCTACAGTTCAGTAACACGGAAGATATTTTTAACCTTATCTTATAATAAATCTAGTATTATTAGTCTTAGATGTATAAATGCACAAATATAATATAAAACTCAAGGGGAAAACAACATGATGAGGATTTTTTAAGCAATTTTTAAATTTCATTGATTTTCCGATTTTTTCAAAATAAATTTGTAAAGAAAAATCATTAAAATCTTTTTCCATCATGTTGTTCTCCCCTTGTATAACATTAAATACCAAATCTTACTTATATTCTTTGGTAGTCGTGGATTTTGTGATATCCAGTCTTCAAATTCCTTCAATTCTCTTTCATATGTTTTAAACAGTCGTTCCTCTGACATTTTATTCTTACTTTTTATCTTCTCTGCAAATAAATTAATATTTCACTAGAGTTTTATTGTTCTATTTAATTTAAACTAGATCAGAGCAGTAATCAATGCATGATATGGATTAAATTTAAACGAGTTTCAATCTTTCGTCTCGCAGAGAAACTACAACGCTGACTTGTTTAATCAAGGACATTGCTCAAAATTAAATAATCTGTGTACAAAAATGAGAATAGAATTAATTACTCTTATACGTCATAAGAATAAACAAGTTCTTGAGATGATTACTAATGGAACTGCAAATATTTAATTCGATTTGAATTACTAGATTTTTAGAAGAAATAGGTATTTAAAGATGGCGTCAATCAAAACTTTGATTTTTAACCTTATGATGAGATTGTTCACTAATGACTCCCAAATTTAACGGTCATTTTTAAAAAAAAACAATGGATTTTCAGAAATTTCTATTGTTATTTTCTTATTGAACCCCCCCCCCCCCCCCCCCTCTTATTCTTCCCCCTGGACGTGAAACAAGAACTGCTCCTTAGCGATTTTTGATAACATAATTATTTAATGATATTGAGAATAAGAAGATTTAATAGTCAGTGGTTTGAATTTTCATGGATATAATTATCACTGTTAATCACAATGTCAGTCAGGTTAATGTAAAGGAACTTGAGTGACATACACAATAATTTATCAGTTCCGGAAATTTGTAAAATCTATTATTATTTCCGAATAGACCAAAGGTTCAGATTTTTAATTTCAATTAATTTGTAAAATCAATCAAAATATCAACAATTTAAGAGAACATTCCTGAGTTTGCTTTATCATCATCATGTTAAGAATAAAATGAGTAAGATCACACACAACATAAACAATATTGAGATTGCAGGTCAAAATTTGGTCAAAATCTTATGAATGTTTTGAAATTTTAAAGTCGATTATATGATTCTAATCTAATTTGTTCAAGAATTTTTTTTGAAGAATTTGAACTGTCACAAACTATTAGATCCGTTCACTTTCCTTCTAAAAAGGGCTGTGGAACTGAAAGACTAAATACGGCACTAAGGTATATTCTTTCGAGATCTGATTATCACAAAATAATTAAAATTTCTGAATGTACTAATTACCACACATCAATGTCCAAAGTCTCAAACAGACTAAAGTTCTATAAACCTTTTTTTGTTAAGTCGTTCAAATGTCAAAGCTCAACTGTCTACTCCAATAATTTGACTGAACGAAATTATTTTAAAAATTTATGTTCGCAAAACAGCACAAATTAAACAATTATTTATCTTATCCATTAGTGAAACTGATGGTTAAAATTATTAATACCGAGATAAATAAACAAACAACAAGTAACCGTCCTCTCTCAATCGTAAATGAGAACTGAACAAAATTAAAACTCAAATCATATGGAATAATAAAGCCGCATTGAGTAGAGCAAGAAAAGTATAAACAATAAACAAAAGTGGAAATATTACTCTCTGGAAGAGAAGCACTTAATATTATCGATAAGGTAGATTTTATAATTATTTTGTGTTCTTTGTTTCGATTGTGAGGTTGAGGTATTGATTGAGGTGTGTTCTAGGTAGGCTCAAGGTAGGCTCACAGTGTGTTCGAAGTCTAGATGCTTTCTAGGTTTGTTTGAGGATAAGCCTAAGTCTAGAGTCTAGATTAGGTTTATAGTTATGCAAGGCTCCATTCAATTTGTATTGTGTGTGATAATTTTGTAAAACAGGAAAGATAGCTGCATGAACTTGTGATTAATCAAAATGATCGAAAATGAATTAATTTAAAGAATTTTGATTTCAAAATTTTATTAAAAATATTTTTTTATTGCAAATTTTTATAAGTTCTCAATTTAGTTTGACAAAACAAGAATCTTTTACAAATCAAGAGTTCATCAACCTGAATAAAAAACGTAAACAAAATCAAATTAAATTTATCGAGGTTCCAATCCGACCCAAACTCCATCTTCAATTTTAATCCCAACAGGAATTTTCTTCAATTCTAGTGGAATTTTAGTCTTTTCTGTCACAGCGAGCTTAAAGTTCAGCAAGAGATAGTAAAATACTGTCTTCATTTCCATCAATGCGAATCTACTTCCAATGCAATTTCTATTTCCTGAACCTATTCCAATGAAAAATAATTGAATCAATGAACATTTACTCCAGATTTTTAAAACTTACCAAATGGTAAATAAGTTGAATCCTGGATATTCTTTTTGTTTTCATCGCTAAACCTTTCAGGATCAAACTTTTCAGGATTTGGGAAATATCTTGGATCACTAAAAGATAAAATTAATGTTTAATTGACTTATCAATTTGTTCCTTATATTCCAACAATGTTCAAGAAAAATCTAGGTAAGAACCAGTGAATACTCACTTATGAATTCCCCAAATCGGAATCATGAAATTCATTCCTTTCTCAATGACAAATGACTTGTCATCATATTTGACTATATAATCTCTTGTACAAATTCTGTCTGTAACAGGTGCTGGTGGCCATTTTCTCAGTGCTTCTGATACAACTTGATCCATATACTTCATAGTTTGAAGCTTCTCATATGTCAATAATTTCCCTCCTAGTTCCTCTTCCACTTGTGATATTTCTTCAAATAGTTTTTGTTGGATGTCTTGATTGACAACTAATTCATAAGCCATAAATGTCATTGCTGTGGCAACCTGAAAAGGAATTGATTTTTAAAAGTTTGAATCTTATTAATTTTTGAATCCAAAACGAGAAAACCATGAAAATTCAACTTACTGTATCAAATCCTGCCAAGAAGAAAATAAAGCATTGAGCCACCAAATCTAAATCATCCCACTTTCGTTTTGCTGATGATTTTTCATTCTCAAATTCTTCAACAGTCGCAAATCCATCAGCAATCTCTTCTTTATTATCATCGTGAACTAATTTTCCCTTCTTAGCTTGAATTAACAAATTAATCATGTCGTGCCTTACAATTCCTTTCTGTTCACGAACTTTCATCGTTTCAATTGTTGCTTCATGGAAAAAATTGACAAGTTTGTTGCTGAAAAATTTGATGTCAAAAAGTTTCATCAACGATGGAACTGAAATAAATCCTACGAATTTTAGAACATTTGAGAATTTTGTGAAGTTTAAAAACTCTGTTGCAATTTCATGGAAATCATTGTCTGGATTCTCAAACGAATTTACATTGATGCCAAAAGCACATGATGCAATATTGTCCACTGTAAACTTTGTTGCCAATTCCTTAAATTCAAAGTTCTTGTCACCGCCTTGGATTATCTTTTGACGCAATGTGGACGCAGTTTGTTTACCAACAGTTGCAACAAAGTCAAACATAAGTCTCATTTTCATGCCTGTAAATGCTGGCGATAATGTCGAACGCATGTCTGTGTTTGATAAGATAACGAAATTGATTTGTGAATGCATTGTAAATTTTTTTTAGATAGGTTAGTTCTAAGGCGTTGACATTGACTTTATAGGTTCTTATAATCATCTGCAATTCCCTACCTTTCCATTTCTGTCCCTTAAGTGAAATCAAAGCTTTTCCAAAAAGTACATCAATATCTTCAGTAATAAACACACGATGGTCAGAAAATGAATCAAAATCCTTAACAGTCAGCTGTTTAATAAGTTGTGGATCTCTCACGATATAAATTGGTTTCATGAATTCGAAGAAACCTGAAACTCTGCAATAAAAAATTCATTTGCATTAAGATGAAAAAGTAACAGCGATGATTCATGATTTGAAAGTTTTCTGTTCTATAAAGATGATGCAAGTGATGGACATTCTGTGCATTTTTTGTAAGTATAGCATAAATTGATTATTTTATCTCATGTCGATACTAAACCATGCTCAACTTAATTGACCAAATAAAATCTAAACAATCTCAATTGCTTATCGTTATGTGATAAAGCTGCTCAGTTGACTCTTAAACTCAAAATTGGCACGAGTTTAACTGATCTGAATCTATAGTTCTACAATTAATTTACCAATTCAAACCTTAATCTAATTTTAAATCAAACCTTACTTGTCATTCTTGAATGTTTTATGCCAGTTCATAACAACCTCTGGAAGTGATCTTCTAGTTGAAAAAATATTATTCGATCCCATCAGAAACATAGCCTTGGCATAAGGAATTCCTTTTCCTTCAAAATAATCATTATTTCTTATGATCCACTTATAAGCCAAGTAGCTTAAAATTAATAATAAAACATAAATCAACATTTTGGATGCGTGTTAAAAAATTCTGCAGCCTTTCACTTCAAAATTAATTTACAAACTGAAAAGTCAACTTGTCTTTGTGCCGGTTAAATACACCAAAAGATATCAGAATGACTAACTGATTAAATTTTCAATGTGTGAGAATTTCCATGTGCTTATATCGAAAATGACCAAATTTGGAAACAAAAACAAACCAAATTATTGTCCAACATTGTGAAATATTCTTGCTTCTGTGTGCTGTTGGAGCTTTTTTAAAATCATCATCAAGTCAAGTCAAATAATTTTTTGGATGTTTTAATCAGTTTTAATGTTTGGATCATGCAATTTATAATGTTGTGATGAAAGAAATAATATACAAGGACATTACAGACGGTAAAGAGTTTTTATATGATTTTCTCGATGATTCTAGGTTTGCTTTACTACGACAAGACCTCTGGCTGGTTTCTAGGACTACCCGAGGTTCCATTGTCAAGCATACTAGTATTCCAGGATAAAATTATTTGATTTTTGATAATAGTTACCTCAAGTAGCCCTAGAAACCAATTTGTAGAGAATTGTATGTCTTCACATTGAATATTCTACATTCACCAATCAACTTTGAACAAAACTTTAATGCTGACGATCATACTTCAACCTCAAGCTTCCGATATTCTCCATATCAGATTTAATATCATTTCACAAATAAGCATAATCATGCATTCTAATGACACTCATCGCCACAGAATATTTATTTCCATTTATAACAGCTATAAAATTACATTGAAGGTCAAGGCTTAAGCACTACTCATTCACTGCTGTCAATAGGGGAAAAAAATTCTAAGCATATAATTATTATTAACAGTTCAATGCTTGGATTTTTTTTAAAAATTCTAAATGATACATCAGGTTAAATTGTTTAATAATGCAAATTTAGATTACAAAGTATTAATCTAATGGAGTAAGTTACACATTTATTCATATCACCAGCTATTTATTTTGCTGTCCTATCTATTTTAGATCAACGCACACAATTAAAAAGACAATTTTAACACTTAAAACACTAGTTAATCTATAAAGGCATAACCTGGTAAATGGATGTTCTTAAATGAAGTCTCGAGTAGCACATTATGACAACCATCAATAAATACACAGAATTTAAGTAGCCACATGATGATCATTGACATGACATGCTACTCAGTCACTGAACAACATCATTCATTAGCAATAAAGAAGTTTTCGTCCTTAATTAAATAATCACGAAGATCATGCAAGTTTGAGACCGTTTTCTTAGAATAGTCATCTAAAGTTTCCTCAGTTCCATCATATTCCACTGGTAAAAATTCTTTTGGAACAAATTCATGAAGTGACTCGAATCCTGACGTGTGAAAATGAAAAACATCAGTCAGTTCTTTCTTCATAAATGGTTTAAGAAAGCTTATCAATTTAGACAGCACAGTTGAGCAATTCACAAAATGATTTTGCATGAGTTTCAATGCTGCTGCTTCTTGGATATATCTCATAAACAGTCTAATTGCATTCACACTTGAAGCCATTTTCATCAAATGCCAAATTGTCAATCCTTTTGCATCAAAGATGCACACATCTCCATTATTTATTGGTACTTTCATATGCATCATGTCTTGATACATTATAATATATTTTACAACATCGTTGGTAACGAAGTTTCGAGAATCAACATTTATCAGTCGGAATCCAGTGATGTGGTACTTTTCTTTAGTGAGTTTTGGGAAGGAAGTCACATGCCTATGGATGGAAAATGTAGATTTTAAATCTTGTTGATTGGTTGAAAATCAAATTGATGTTTTGAGGATCTTATTACTAAAGTCAACCAGCACCAAAAGAATTTATTTGAACACAAACTTACACGGTATTAATAGCTCTTTGAATGCCCTCAGAATTCACATCACGATTACTAAAAATATATTGATTCTTGGTTCTAAATCTCACATTAATCTCAAGCAAATTCTTTGCCTTCTCAATATCGAAATCATAAACTTGAAGGTATCGAATCAAGACAATCTTGGCTGTAAAAAAATCATTGAAAATCCTTTAAAATTCACTATCAAAAATCTAAAAAGCTTACGTATATCCTGCGGCAAGTGTGATTGTGTTGATATCCATTTCTGGAACTTTTTAAGAATCTCTTGATGTTCCTCTAAAAATGTTTCAGTTTTCGTCTCAGTCATGTCGCTTCGAACAATAAATTAGAACTGAACGATTGCTTCTGAATTGTGTGTGAAATAAAATAAATATTCTCAATGATTTCAAAGTCTCAATGAAGCAGTAAAGACTTTTAAAAATGAAACTCATTATCTGATCGATTAAGTTCATTGTTAATGCTGTTATAGTGTCTATACTCAAATATTCTTCACACATTTTGATTAATTTGATTTAATTTAATAAAAATACGAAGATATGAATTTGGATCAAAGAATAAGTTTATCAAGTAGAACGCACGTTCTGTTGCATGATATGCAACATACCCGAAAAGCACAAGACGGGTTATTGAAAAGGCAAACTTCAAATCAAATCAAGCACTATCCCAGAGTCACGCTAGCTTTGTGCTGAATTTCGGATTGATTAACCGATTTGTGCCATTCAGGAAAGGATTATGAATTTAAAGTAATTTTAATATTCACAACAAATTCGCAATCTTTCAATTTAATTGTATTTTTTTTTTTTTGGAATTTGCAATGGAATCGTAAAAAATCTTCTCTTCTTAAGAAATAATTGTTAATAGTTTGTATCAGGACATCCTTCAACCCTCTCCGTACCCTATTATCTTAGGCTTTATTTTTGAACAACACTTCATTTGAATATCGTAAACTTAATAATAATTGTTGACATTACACAACTTACATCAAAAAAAATCCAAATTCAAGAATTCTCTTAGCGTGCTAATGTTGAGGTACTTACCAAATAGATAATTAAGATTGTCACGTTTTTTGATGACAGAAGATTTACTTCAATGTTTTCCTATTCTTCTCAATTATTTCAATAATATAATTTTCTTGTGTCCAAAACGGTTGAATGCTGGCAAGATAATGTTTAAAAATATAAAGAATTCTGTAAGTTTTGCATTATTGTATCCAATTGATCAAATAATAAAACAGTTGTTGTTTGCGCTGCTTAAAAGCAATAAACTACAAGTAGCTTTAATAAAAGGCTGTGGTCGAGATATTGGGAATTTTTATAAAAAACTTTTTTATTAAATGAAACAATTTATTGAGCACAATAAAGCTTCATATCCATTCTTGACTGTGTCTTATTTTTAGAATATTAAAGTTATGTCTTACAAATGAACCCCTAAAATTTTCAGAATTCATGTAAGCAGCGCAAGAACTATTAGAGGAAGTGTCATGTGTTTTTTACAACTTAATGATATCAAGAATTTTTTGTACTTAATGAAGATGAGACAATAGTCAACAATTACATTACGGTGATGGCTGTTTAACATGTTGACAGATAATTTTTACAACTCTGTCAAAAGACTCAGCAACAGAATCATACGGAAACATTTTACCACGAACGAAGCTCCACAAAGAAACATAAACGACAGTAAGGCAAGGGTGTGGTACTGATGAAATGATCAAAAATGATCATAAATGATCAAAAATGATCAAAAAAATTATCAAAAATGATCAAAATTGATCAATAATGATGAAAATGTAATTCTTCAGTTCCACACCCTTGCAGTAAGTAACAGTTTTACAGTAAACGAGACAGCTTCTAAAATAGCCGACGAAAATATTACACCAATGATATAGCTATTACGTTATGCAATCTATAACAAGTGCACATGTATCAACTACCTATAAGTTCTCATTGAACTTGAATTTTATTGAACTTGAATGGCGGTTATGTTACTCATTACATGAACAAACAGGAAAACTCTCATGTATAAATTAGCTGTACTGCTGTGTAATTTTAAATACATGCTGTCTTTATGCAATATCAACGAAGCTTTCTATCAGATCTTGAACTTGCTGTGTCCGAGCAAATATGGGAAATTAAAATAAGTAGTTTAAAGAAAATTGGTAACTTGGGCTATGAAAAACATTGGTTTTGAACCTTTTTTACAAAATTCTAAGCTTAGCTCATATCGAATAATGATGACTTTAGTCAAATATAGCAATTTAAAAGCTCTGAGGCTTTAAGTGTTGATCCTTTTCTTTTTTGGTTTCCGGTGAAATTTAAATAAAATCCTTAATTGAACCCAATTGAACGATTATTAATTATTAAAGGGACATAAAAGCAAAATTTTAGAGAACATTAAATTTTCATTAAAACTTATGAGTTTCAAACTCATGATGATTTAAAATAGTGTTTTTTTAATTGAATTTGTTCCTTTTTTGCTAGTTTATTTCGGAAATGTAATTTTTTTCTCGAAAATCTTATTGCAAATGCTATAAACCTTCCCAAAATGCATTTATTTCGATGTTTTTTCCTTTCATTTTAAGAGTTTTTTTTATCCTTAGTGTGCTTTTCTGTGAACTTTAATTTATTTTTATCTCTTTTTATAAATGTTTGAAATCAGTTTTAAAGTCTTTTTAAATCTATTCTTTATTATTGCTTAAATCATAAAATTTAAAAGTACATCATGGATTAAAAGTTGCTAGAAAATAAGGTAAATAAAAAATCACAAAGAATATTAATAAGTAGCCCCGATTTGTCAACTATTCTGCTTCAAACAGTTGATTTAAATAATCGAGAACTTCTTATTATTCAAAAAGAGATCATTATCCAAAAGTATATATGTTGCATAGACATTAATTGTTGGAGAAAATTAGATTTGAAATCAGTCAATCGATTAATTTATGACAAGATAGTGCAAAAATTGTAAAGTCATAATTTATCGTTTCTTCTTCTTCTCCAATTTTCTGCCTCGGTGATGCTTTTTGGGTGTCAACTGTGAAACAAAGAATTAATTTAAGAATTATAAATTCAGGAAAAACAAAATAGACCGTTGACAATTAGTCTCGATTCCCTTCACTATTAACTATAACAACCCAGAATTAAAACTTTATCTTCTTCTAAATTGTCATTTGACATATCTTGTAAACAATAACGATAAATTCTTACTTGAGGAGAAATTTCAGATGATTCAGTGTCCGAATCATGATTCAAAGTTTTGGAATTATCCTTTAAGAATATAACAGCAGCAATGCACACAACTTGAAAGATCGCACCAAAGTATAATCCTGAAAAACAAGTAAATAAACAAAAATTCTTATCACTAATCGCGATATAATCTAAATTACACTTGTTTATTACCATATCTTATCAAAATCGTGAGTAAATCGTCAGGTTCAATGAAAACATCAGTCAATGTATCATCCTCTGTATGCATATTAATGTTTGACGCCATTTAATAAATAAATATTAAAGTCTAAATATTTTCCAAAAGTATTGTTTATGTCTGCTTTTTGCAAACATCCAGGGGACATTCAGTGTAAAGAAATGATTTGTTTTTAAAAGTTGTTAATCCCCAAATATAACAAAGGGGTAAGCAGCGACTCAAAACTGGTATAAAATGGCATTTGTTATTCAATGACATAACACAAATTGTTGCATTGATTCTGCTTCTTTTGCACAAAGTGATTGAAAGAACAGTAAAAGTTAAAGTATTAATCGGCGAAAATCAACAAGCTTGATCCATTTAAATGTTTACAAACATTCAACGATGACCAGATCCTCATAAAGATTTTATAAATTTCAGTAAATAAACAAACCATTTTGTGGGACATAACTTGTGTACAAACAAAGCGTTATAACAATGAACAAAGAGAAAAAAATAATAAAAACATTCGAATGGATGTGAAAATTTAGTGTGGATTTATTAACGCAAGAAATTGTTTAAAACTAGACAAAAAGTGTTGAAAAATCTTAAGAAAGTACTTTCTAACAGTTTTGTAGTATTTTTAATACCAATCAAGAACTTTTAAGACGTTAAATAAGCAAAAATAATTTTCTACCATCACATTTATTTACAAAAAAAAAGAAAAATATTTTGTGTTTGTGCAAAATCTTGACGAAGGAAGAAGTGAACAGTTTTTTGTTGATTTTGACAATTTATTGTTTGAGAACTTGTTTAAGCAGAAAGGATTCTATTTTTGTTGGGGAATAAACTTTTTAAAAAATAGTGGACATTAAAAAAATAATTTAATTAATATTATAAATATATCCTTTAACATACACACACAAGAAAAAGAGAAAGAAATTTTTGGCCATAATCGATTCTATTATATATACATGATGATGGGTAAGTGTATTTCACTATTACATATAGAGCAACAACAAAAAGGCAATGCAAAGCAAAAATATTGCTAATTGATTCGGCTCGTGTAAACTTTATTGCTACATTGTAGGCACAATGTAAGTGAAAAGTTTAGAATTCCCTCATTCATTTCATTTGCTATTTAATAATTAAACTAACAAGCTATTCCTCGGGTTCATTCCCATTTATTCCCTCAACTAGCAACTTTGTATTTGCTAATATTTAAGTACGTTTTAAAGTGCAGCAGGAAAATTATTGCAGAATCATTTATTTACATGATTTATATTGTATAAACTTAATATTGTCCGCTCGTGCACCTTTTTTTAAGTTTATTATTATATTTCTATATCAATCGTGTATTGCTTAAATGGAGTCTCTTTTGCTTTTCCTCCTCGGCTTCTTGCGTATGTTTTTATCAATACACTAACAATCGATATCAAAACAACTTTATGATTGTATTTTTATTTTGAGGTAGAGAGGTACGTACATATGTTATTATGAGGTATAGACTTGTTTACACTTTTTATTTCTCTTCATAATTTATTTGAACAATTTTTTTTTTTCTTCTTTTGAGTTTCACGCGAAATTTTTCTTTACCTTAATGAAAGCAATTCGCTCAACTCGTTTTAGCATAAATATAAACAATTTTTGTGTTTTTATTTCCTTTTTGAATCATTTATGGGATGATTATAAATGATGTAAAATTTAAATTGGGATTTATAGGAATCCTTACTAGCTTAAGCTATTTAATTTTTATACAAAAAATTTGATTTACATTTCCATATGGCTCAAAATCTTTATTCTTTCCATTCTAGACCTTATTTCTAATATAAGTTTAAAGTTTTAAAACCCTTAATTTATGCGGGTAGCCAAAAGGTTGTTCAAAAATTCTTCATTCAGAATGGTTTCGAAGAATAAAAAATCTAAGAAATTTTTATACCAAAATATTCTTAATCAAATAATCCCGACTATACCCCTGTCCTTAGCCTACTTTAAAATTCAGACTACACTCCTGATTAGACGTCATTAACGAATACTATATGAACATATTAGAAAAAATATATATAAAATATAAAGTTTTTGTGATAATAATATCAATATGTGTTGAATACCATACAGTGCTAATGTTTAAGTGTGTGTCGATAGATTAGGCAGTTTGGATAGGTCAGCTATTTCCTCAAAGCTTTTGTTCAGATTTTGCTATAATATTTGATGCTTAAAACTTTTGAAAGAACCTTTTTGACTGAGCAATCGACTCTTAAGTCAGAATTCGAGCAATTCCCAATTTTTTGGCAACTTCCAAGCCTCAAATCACATTTTTTGCAAACCAGACACATTTCCAATAAATTCATTCACCTTGATAACCGCTCTGATTCGGAACATTTCTGTCGCGTCATCACTTAACAGTTCAATTAAGTTTTTGCTTCGATCATTTATATACAAGCGATTTTATTGAGTCTAAAGACATATAAACAACATATGCTGTGTGTATATATATTCCATGATAGAGAGACAAATTGATTTGAATTCAATTTGTACTGAATAATGTTATTTCATTTATTATTCATTATTTCTACATAAAAGTTTTTTTATGAGGATTTGAATGGAAATGTGGCATGCATTTTGCAAAAAAAAATATACTCACTCTCTTATCAGTGTTTGACATGAGAGCGATAGACGAAAAAGAAAATAAACATTTTTTTAGGTTTTTATTACTTCCGCAAGTCGTCTTTGAATCAATAATTCCCATGCTGAATCTTACACTAGTGTGCGAATATCAAATGAATGAAGCATCTAAACTCATTCTTTCTATTCACATAATCGGTCGCTTTATGTCTCATCTCATCTCTCCCCTCTTTCTTGTAAATATATTTACTGCTGTTATATAAAAATATAATAGGGTAATAGTAGCAGAACATGGTTCCATATAAACAAGCATAAAACATCTGATCTCAATAGTAAACAAATAAAACAGAACCGAGTTATGGTATTCGAATAAGAATTCATTTTTTATGTAAATTTTTGTATTTTTTTTTTTTGTGAATAAGAATTCATTCATTATTCCCTGCTGTATGTTTATGCTGGAATTCTACTGACAATTAATGGTTGGATAATCAGTGATTTTGAGCGCGAAATAAAGGCGTTATTTTGTACACTTTGACTATGTTTCAAACTTATCGCTAATACTCTAAACAGAGATTAATGTAAAAATTATCAATGTTCGTGCTGTTTTCAGGAGATACCAGTAAACTAGCTTTTTACACTCGAAAATATTTTGTGTTTCGTAAAAATGTTCAGAAATCTATTTTTGTTGTCACGAACTGATTAGGTAAGGAAATGATTGGCAAAGTGAAATTATTTTTGAATTTCAAGAGGTTTAATTCAAAGATGATTGAGTTCAATGAACTTAACTCAAATTGAAATTTGATCAAATTAAATGTAAGTAAGGATTTTTAAAATCAAATGATTTGAATTTTTAACAAAATTTTGAGATTCATTAAAACAAAATTTTGAAATTTAAAACCTCTTAAAATTTAAAGATAAAAGATGTTGAAATTCAATTAGCTTTCAATTAAACAAAAGCTTAGAACTAAACAACGAGTTCAGTTTGAAAAATCAAAACAAAACAAAGGAAATTTATCTAAAATTAAGCATTTAAAATCTCAAATTTCTTCAAAAAAAAAAAAAAGCTAAAGTTATTTTAAAATGAAATATAATTCGCGTTTGTTTGTTAATTTGTTGAAGTTATTGTCAATTAATACTTCAATTTGCCTTTAAATCGCATTTCCTTTGATATTCAAGAATTTGTTTAAAGAAAGTTTGTTTTGTCTTTAAATATTTAAGTTTACTGATGAAAACTTCATAATAAAGACTGATTTTACAATTTTATTAAGTTTTTAAAAAATGCTGACTCAGAGATTAAAAGAAAAACTTACTCAATTGATATTAATCACTCAAATTTCGTTCCACTTCCGCATACATTTAATTTTTTAAAAAGCGCTATTGACTTCATCTTCAAAAAACAAAATTTTAAATTTTTAAAAGATTTTTTTTTCCTTTTATTCTTATAACAGGTTTGAAAAGAACTTGTATTTTATTATAAGGGGTCTCACATAATGGCATAGCTATAGGGTTTTAAAAGAAGTGTAAATTCACATGAAGAAGAGAAGGGTTGGAATTTAATAAGAGACTATATCTGCCATCTTGTCAAATTCTCAGTGAACAGAAGATATGTGGGAAATAAAAAAATACATATAATTTTTTTTTGCTCTCTTGTCTTTGTTTAGTCTCATTCGAAATAAAGCGAAGCGAAAAGAAAATTATTTCACTTCCTCACCACTCAAGCAATCAAAAGCGAAAATGAAAATTCTCAGCAAAAAAAAAACGAACAAAAAAATATGAGAATTTCATAATATTGTGAAATCAGTAAAGAGTTAGAAAAGTAAGTGGAAATTCTAAATGAACGAAAAAGTTTTACGTAAAAAGTATAAAAATAAAATAAAACGAAAACATAGAAGAAAAAAAAACATGTAACCTTGAAATCAGAACAAAACAACTTTTATTACCTCAGCTGGTGTGTATATTCATAGAATCATACATCTGTGTGGACGTATGAAACGAGAATGTATTGAGCCATAATAAATAAATAAATAGGAGCCTAAACTTGTGTGTCTAAATAATAAAGAAAGAGAAAAATACACGCGCCATCACCCACAAGTCTAATTCAAACGAAAAAAATTGTGAGACAAAACATAAACAATATGGATCAGAACACAAAGTGAGAGTGAGTGAGAGAAACAATCTTGAACTTTACAATCGAACACGAATTTAGAACTTTTGTTTAATGTGAACAACAACTACATCATCTGTGTTGTGTATGTAAACAGCTTTTACCGCCATTAGTTAACTCTAGAATATTGAGTTTGGGGTTTGAAATAAAGTTGCGTCCAGGGTTGCGATACAGGCACCTGTCACAAGTGAGAACCGTACAATTCCTTGTAATTTGTGAGGTTTTATTAAAATTTATATCGTTTTGCTAGAAAAACCTTATAAATTATCAAGGAATTGTACGGTTCTCACTTATGACTTGTGCCTGTATCGCAACCCTGGACGCAGTTTTATACACAACACAGATGATGTCTTATTGGTTGGAACTCGCATTCTCAAACAAGAGTAGTACCAATTCAGGAGTAAAGCAAAGGTTTTAGAAAGGATTCATTTAAGAAAATTTGCTAACGCATCTTTAGCTACCCAAGAATCAAAAATTGATACACTACTTTTTAAGACACATTAAGATTTTCTGTTTTTGAACAGAACTGTTGATTAAGAAGAGACAAGTCTGCATAACTAGTTACCCACTTCAGTCTAAGTCCTTGTACGAATCCTCACAACCACACCTCAATCTCTGTTTTGAAATCACAGCTACATCTTAGTCTTTGCCTGAATATTCTAGATTTGCCTCTATTTATCGACATTTCCAATCTCATTTGATAAACAAAACAGCGCGAAGATGACGAAATGGTCAAAGTTTATCAAAAGATTTTTGCGTATAAACAACTTCACGATGTTGTTTTGTTGTTATTTTAGCCAAAACATTTCGTCATAAATAAAGGCTTTCTAATTTAGTTAGGAATGTGGGTTTTTTCCGGTGAACCGACATCAATACAACCATAAAATTAATAATAATACTTTTTCATTTAATTCGAATATCAAAACAAAATGTTTTTTTATTTATCAACACCGACATACGTCATTTACGTAAACGGAGAATGAATGAGAAAATCAATATTGTGCTACACCTCCGCAGAAGCTCACTTTTCACCCCACAAAAGAAAAAAAAATAAAAATGTGAGTGGGTGATGAAAGGGCTTCTCTCGTTCCTAAACTCCTTGCACCCTGTCCGCAACCCACACACGAGGAAAATAAAAGCAAAAACTTTTTCAAGGCGATTCATTGAACTTGGCAATCCGTAGCTGCATACAATCAAAATATTAAAACGTCATTGCGCGAGAATGCTGTTTTCCGCTCTTTCTATCTCTTTCATTTTGTATGCATTTACTATAATAACTTTTGTTTACAACATACTGTCTCCTCTCTCGTCTCTATTTTGATGCTGAGATCGACGACGACAGCACAATAGTGAAGAAGAAACAACTTCATTTTTTTTGGGGGCTTGTTTTGTACGCAATAATTTTTAAAAGCCGAACAATTTTAATGTTGAACTTGGTTATAGCTCAAAAATATTTTTGTTTTGATACAGTCGTACGATTGTACGTTAATACGTATTACCGAGAAACAGAAAATATCACAACATTATATTCGTTCTGATCGTACAGACCTAACACAGTTGAAAATAAAATAAAAAAAAAATATTCCTTTATATTTCGCAGATTTCATAAAATTCGTGGAAATTTGAACAGTCAAGTCAAAAAAAAAGTGTAAACAAGGAGTCGTAGACAAGAAAAAATACAAAACAACTGATTACGTACGAACGTGAATCATTAATTCGGCATGACCGATAGTAATTCATTATTTGACTTTTATGATTGCAATTCATCCAATAGTTTTTTAAAGTTTGAAGCTTCTTCATCATCACCACTTTTTGAGTTATCTCCGCCGTCGTCGAACGGCTTATGTTCACCACCCTTATCATCATCTAATAATCAGTTAGCTAGCAATCCAAATTCAATAGTTAGTGACAAGATGGACTCATCAATGAATAACCCTTTGTTGACAACAGCTTCTATGCCAATACCTACACGTAATGTCACATCGATGTCAAATTTAAATAATAATAACAATAATCGAATGATGAATGATTTTTCTGATGTGATTTTTGAGTTTGAGAATTCAAAGTCACCGATAAGTGCCGTCAATGAGAATTCCAAGCAGCAACAAATTCCTATGATAATAAATTACACTGATCATAATGTATTCACAGGACAACAAAATGGTTCATTTCATGGTAATAGTACATTAATGTGGGAAGTAAATCCAATGATGAATACAGCTATGGATCAATCAAATAGTACCACAGACATACATGATAAGTCAGGACCGTTTCAAATGGATGAAGATGATATATTTCAAGTTGATAAGTCAGACTTAATACAAGGTCCAACACTCGCTGAATTAAATGGTGATAATTTATTTGTGGACCTTATCAACATAGAGGATATATTGACCGATGCGAATCAATATCAGCAACAGAACATCAATCAAAATTCGCAATTAACACAACTAACAGCAGTCAACTTTCAAAGTCTTCAAAATGCCATTAATGAATCATCCTTACAAAATGAGCAGCTGTCACCAAATCAATATAATACAATAGCTATTCCACAAACACCACACAATACACCGATTCCATCTTTTCAAAGTGGCGGACAAATTATATATTATGATGAGGCAGCAACTAATAATTCTCAATATGACGTTTATTCACCACCTAATACGCTTTCAATTTCAACATTGCGTAATGTTGCTAGCACACCAAATCAATTGTCTGCATTTTCACCTGGAAGCCATAGCTCGACATCTACGTCGTCAATCGTTTTAAACTCATCATTAAGTCCACCACCTTCCAATACAACACCAATTAGAGGCCCACGCATACCGAGAAGTGGACGTTCTACTGGTCTCGTACAACACAATCCGAAATACTCGACACTTAAATCTTTATTAACTGAAAAGGCAAATTTGTCAAACATACAGAATGCATCATCACCAAGTCAACTTATTACACAAACTACAGCTTTATCGCCATCTGGCTTACCAACACGTCGATTAAACATGCAAGGTGGTGGAATTGTCTCATCACGTCTCTCCTCATCAGCACCAACTAATTTCTCATTGGAACAAATGTGGACACGTCGAGAACCACGTCCACATCTTCTATCAACTGGAAGCTTAGCTGAAGGACAACAAGGATCAACATCGTCATTAAGTGGTGAAATTTTAAGTCCAGAAAATATTGACTATTTTCAAGATGATAACTTCTCGGACGATGATAGCGACCATTATGAAGATTTTAGTTCAGGTAGCATATTCTTAGAAATATTCAGCTGTAGCAATTAGCAATCAATTTATTTAAATCAAATTTTCAGATTCAGACGATGACGATAATAAAGATTTTCAGAGTTTATTAGGCAACGATAGTAACAACAATTCAAAAGGTATTTCGAAGAAGAGTCGCTACTTCTGGCAATATAATGTACAAGCAAAGGGGCCCAAAGGACAACGATTAGTAATTAAAACACAGGCTGAGGATCCACATCACTTAAATGAGGCAACTGATCCCGTCTTCTCACCAAGCTGTTCCATTCGTGGCATAAAAGTGAGTTTCAACTCTTTATTATGGTTTTTTATTAATTTAGATGTAAAAGCAATTTCCAATGTAAATGGATCGCACATCACACTTATATCCTCTTGTTTTTCACTTTGATGTAACATGTTGTTGAAAGATTTCGATGTAGTTGGTCCAAAATAACAAAAATTATGAAACAAAACATTTTTTATTTCTATTTCAATAACTCAAAAGTCTGTTCAAATAAAGCATAGTGGAAAGGCTCGTAAAGGAGATGGCAATGATCTTACACCGAACTCAAAGAAGCTGAATGCAATCGGAAAGGAATTAGACAAGCTGGGACGCGTCATCAATGATATGACTCCGGTCAGTGAATTGCCTTTTAATGTTCGACCAAAGACACGCAAGGAGAAGAATAAGTTAGCATCTCGTGCCTGTCGATTGAAGAAAAAGGCTCAACATGAGGCAAACAAAATTAAACTCTTTGGACTAGAACATGAACACAGTAAGATTGATTTAACTTGTCAAAAATTATTTAAACTTATGGCTTCAATTAAATTTTAGAACGCTTATTGTCAGGAATAGCTCAAATGAAGCAGTTGTTGGCTTTGAAATGTAGTAACACTCAAGACAAGCAGGAAGAAATCAATCAGAAAATGGATGAGGTTTATTCAAAAGCAACTGGTAAGTGTTTTTGTATCCTGTAATCAAATTGGAAGTTACAGTTGGTTTTTGATGAGTTTTGAGGGATTGAAAGTTTTTTGAGGGTTTGAGGTAGATTTGATGGCAAATTTTAAACATTTCAATTGATTTTACTGATGTTTACTGACTAAACACTAGTTTGTCATGAAGATTTGATTACTTTTTTACCAATGATTTTGAAATTTTCAATTTCTTTTGGATCAAACCTTCAAATGATCATATATTTTAACTTAGAGTAGCTTTTTGGAGATTAAAAGCAAATTGTAAGTTCTAATAAACTTTGAATCAAAACGACCCTAGTCAACCCTAATCTAAATGATTAAAAAACTTAAATAACCTCAAATTCAAAGATTCAAAGATAAAATAACCTCAAACTCGATGTTAAAGCAATACCAACCTTATAATAAGCTGTAATAACCATTTGATTACTACAAACCTTAACAAATGTTTGTTTTTATCAGTGACTACCATTTTCCCCCACTTTTTTCTACGTTAGTTATTAAAATAGCTGAAAACTCCACTGAATATGTTAATCGAGTCTTAGAAAGGATTAAAAATGGAGTTCCTGGCGGAGGATTGGAGGAATTTTAAAAGTAAAAACCAAAAAAAAAAAACAAATTTAAAATTTTGAAAAAAAAACACTGTTTTTGAGAATCATGATGATAGTAAGTGTGTTCAGCTGATTGCAAGCGTTTTTCTTTTTTAATTATATATTAGGCTTCATCTAATTTTTAAAAAATTGGTTTTTGACAAAAAAAAGAGAATATATTAGAATATGTAAAATTTAAAAATACTATTGATATGGATTTAGTGCTGCTAAAAAATTATATATTTTTGGAAAGAAGAACAATTGTTGATAAAAAAAAAGATTCTAGAAATCGCGTAGATCGTCGATACAAAAAAAAAATTAAAAAATTACAAAAAAAAGTAAAAACGTGATTAGAATAGGGGAACCACACATGATATTTTTTAAAATGATCCTTTCAAACAACAAATTTGAAGATACAAAAAAAACCTTATTTTTCTATTGAAGCAATTTTTTCTTGATTTTATGGAGCTTTATTGTGTTTGGAATATTTCTGGGAAGTTTTGCTGACGTGATAAACTGTGAGTCATACTTTCTATTGAATGTTTTTGGATTACGAAAATTTCCTCAGAATTACATCAGACAAAAACATTTTCAATAATGGAATTTTCCCCCAAACCATGTAAGAGTGCTTTAAATACTTACTTCTACTTTAAATAATCACCAATGAAGTGCGTCTAATAATCAAATTAATGTATTTTATCAATGTTAACTGTTTAAAAAATATTGGCGCCAAAAAATGCGGCATGTAACTGATTGTATTTGTCTAAAATTTAAAATTAATTCAATTTTTGAAATGTTCACGGACAGTTTTGTTGATTGTTCGCAAAGAAAAGGCTTTAAGGACTAAAACATGCGCACTCCTTGGTTTGAGTTTTCTTTTTGTGTTTTTTACTGAAAACTAGCTCGATAAACATCTTTTCAGGTCTTGAGCTTGAATTTCAATTTTAAAATTACCGTTACGAATTCAAACTTAGTCACAAAATCTCAGACATACTCCAAACACAACAATAAGCAAGACGAACCAACTCGTTTTGAAAAGTAATAATTTACAAAATCTACAAATTATTCGGAAAAAGTTACCTGACATGAAAACGAAAGAACATTAAACAAAATATTTTAAATTCTAAAATAATAGAAAAAATTGCGAAATCCTGGAATCAACAAAACAATTTTAAACATGTTTAACACAATTTAAGTAAAATATAATAATATTATCTAGAAATATTAAGAAACATCGTTCAATGTTTGAATATATCTGTTTAAATGCAACTGGAAATGATTGTGGAAAGTTTAATTCTATTATTTTCTTGCATTATGACATTCAAATCCATATTGAGATGACTTCCATACTTTAAACAAAAAAATATGCGAAAAAGGAAGTTCAAATTTGTTTGATGATATTATATCCAATAAGTATATTCTATATGATTTATAATAATTACAAATATTTGTTTCTTTGACGACGATGACTGGGATTTAAGTAATGAGAGCTATTTGGTGTTGATCAGAATAATTCAAACTTGAAGATAACTACAATTGATCTTAAAATTATTCTGAACTAGACCTTAAAGAACTCATCACTTACCAAAACAAAAACTGATGGAAATAGTTACAAATCTGCAAAAAAAAAGGAGATGATTAAAAAAAGGTGATGACAAAACGAAGAAGGTTTTTCGTATAAAAGATAAAGAGTAGATTTATGCCTGCTCTTTATCAACACGTAATTACAATGTAATGTTAAACAAAAAAAAAGATATGTGTAAAAATAATTGTTTTGAATGGCAATCACAAGCTTTGTTATTGAATTTAAATTATTATCCCACACCCAGAAAGGATAAATTACTCTAATCTACAAAGAGGTAGTTCTGTGTTTGAAAACTATTTGAATCATCAAGCTCAGATCTAGACATTTGTAGATTAGAGTCTATACACACAAAAAAAAAGAGAAACTTAAGAATAATAAACGATTACAAAATATTTTACTATCGAACTACATATAAATTTAAAATAAAGTAAATAAAAATAGGAATGAAGTTAGAATGGGAAGATGAAGTTTAGATTGCTTTGGATTTTAAAGTGAAGCTAACTTAGTTTTTGAAGATTTTGAAGATTTTTATGTTTCAAACCTTTAAAAATCACTCAAATTTTTAAAAAAGCAAATATAATGGAAGAATTAATAAGATTTGAATTCAGTTTTTAATGAAATTTAATCATTATAAGGTCATTATTACTTTACAACAATAAGTATTCTTCTATAAACGATTATAATAGAAAAGAACATGAGAAAACTTTGTCCAAGGATTACTATTAGAGCATTCCTAGAAAGGACGATGTTTACCTTAAAATGAACTCTCGTGAATACCAGAACTTTAAGTCAATTCAAAATTTGATTCAAGTTATTCAAATCGATTTGATTTGAACTGAACTGAACCAAGTCAGTTGTACCTTTATTCTTAAAATCGAGATTTTAAACTCATTGCTGGAACTGAAAGACTAATTTCACATTAAAGTGAACTTCTCCTGATTTTTTAAAGCAATTTAAACTTGATAATCTCAATTCTTATAAAAGAAAGGACGTTAAAAACCAATTTAAGTACATACATATGTGTTAAATGTAACAGAAAGACGATTGAAAAACGCAAGGAAATGATCTGTGGTAAACAAAGCATGTAATGGCTGAAAATAATATTGTTTTGTAAAATTACAAAAGATGATTTTTTTTTTAAATTTCAAAACCTTATCAAAAGGATATAAAAATTGATTCATATTACCTCTGACTGGAGAGAATCTTTTACTTTTCGTTAACATGTACGCGCGCTCCTCCTCTTATTTCGTCGCAAAACAACAGATATATAAAAAAAAAACAAAGCTTTACGTTTGGGTACAAAAGAAATATTTTGTGGAATGTTTTCTAATTTTTAATTTAATTAAAAAAAGCTGCATCATATTAAAATTTTAGGATTAGAATGGGAACTACTTTGTATAATAATCTAGAGAAGAATGATAAATAATTATGTTATATATATATTTCAAATCAGGAAGTGGAGAGTTTGTCATATTTTGTACTACACTAACAACAATAAAATTTAAATACAATAATAATCAACCATGAATATCAAGAAGTGATGATTTTGGTTTAGTTGGTTGTCTTGAATCATAAACTAAGGTTTATTTTAGATTAAGGTCGATTTAAAGATTCAAAAATTATATTTTCTGGTTTAAACCTTTGCTTCACAGCTATGCCATTATATAATTCTTATAGTGGACTCAATACTGGAGCAGGGTAAGCCAAAAACTTTAAAAAACCACCAAAATCTTAGTCAAAACAACATCAAAACCTTAATTCATAATCCAAGTCTACCAACTCTTTTAAAATCATCAGGCAAGGCTTAAAAAAATATTTCATAAAAACTACTAAATAAAATAAAATTCACAAATGGATATGATTCCAAATAAAAAAGAAACAAAGAAGTTAATATATTCAACTGCTCTCCTTCTTCCAAAGATATCAATCTTACAGCAATAGCTTATACTTTAAAACAGAAAAAATCAGTGAAGAAAAAAAAAATATGAAAAAAATTTGTACTTTTGTTGCATCCCCAAAAAAAAAAGAAAACCTAATTGATTTTTATGTATGAAAAACTGTGATTCTACATTTTTATTATTATTATTATTATTATTAATTAATTAATATTGATGACGTTTATGTTATGTTTTATTTTTCTTTGCGTACAATTAAGTTTCTTAATTTGCTTTCCATATTTTAAAACCTTCCAAAAAAAAAAATGCAAAAAAAAATCTAAAATGTCATTATTTTTAATGCATCTGGAATGTCAAAAATATTTTAAAAAAGATGAATCAAAAAAATTCAAAAAAAAGTTATTTTAAATTTACTATTTACCAAAATTTAATGAATTTTAGGAAGAAGAAGAAAATAAATTGGGGTGCATCTACATATTTTTACTGAAAGGAGAATAGGTTGAGACAGAGGTTGCATCACTACATAGCTCTTTTTGCGCCAAAATTTATTATCAAGCTACACTAGCTAAGGGGTAGTTTCGAAGATATACAAGAGGTATATCCTAGCCATATTCTTTAGAACAGCTGGTTTTTTGGGCATCTCTAATGTATTGCTCGATATCCATTAGGAAAGCTAAGGTTATTCCAAGAAACCAACCTTAGAAAATGGAGGTGGAGTGTAAAGCTCACTTAACAACTTCTATGCAGAGTTGCGATTTGTCACAGGCAATCATCTGTCACTTATCTGTTAACAGGTAAGATAAACAGGCGCTCTGTATCGCAACTCTGGTTCTAGGATCAATTTCTCTGGTTTATTCTAATACGAAGGACCTTAAAAGGTGTTGGATGTTTTGCATCCCCTCCACTAAATTCAAAGACATTTTAAGTCAGTAACCCCTCTTTTTAGATGCACTCCCAATAAGAATCAATTGGCTCATCACAAAAAGAAAATAAAAGAAGATTACAATCACTGATATGAGTGCCATAAAAAAAATTATTAAGGAATGAAAAAAAAATGAAGGAAAGAAATTTTTATCATTTAAACTAAAAATAGTTGCGGGTTTGCTACCTCTCGGTTCAAAATAATGATTGACATAATGTGTATGATAGGATATAATGCATAATTATCTTTGTTATGTTAGAATATTGGACACATTATTCATTAATTAATGAACATACATAATAATTGGATTTTAAGTTGAGAAATAATAATTTTTTTTTGTTCTTTTTGACTAGAATTAATATTGCTTTAATTCGATGATATGAGATATAAAAGAGAAATATGGAAATAAAATTTTATTTTTACATTTTTTCATAGTTGTGCAGAAAACGGAAGGAACTTGGCTTTTAATACTACTTATTTACAGGACTTATTGGCTTTTTGTTTTATATTTCAGGAAATTTTATTAAAGAATGATAGATCGTAGCTACATCACTATAAAGCTACATTGTAAGGTTAGAATTTGTTCGTAAATGAGTAAAAATAGGATCTGAAGCTTAATCACAACTGCAAATAAGAAGCAGGAGTTCTAGAAATCTAAATGTATAATGGATATAATTTCTGAAAAACCCCGTCATTTCTTGAGGTTAAGGAACTGCATTTTATCCGACGGAAAAAATGTCAACATTGAATGCAATAAAAGTATTGAATATCTAATTAATTAACAGAGTTTATTGTCATTTTTAAATGCTTACAAAAATAATATAGATGTGATCTTATCTAATGCAAATCCAGTGGAGACTGTGTCGTTGACGGATATATTCTTACCCGTTTCTAAATGGGAATCTGGATTTTCCAAAAATTTTGAATTTAAAGGACGGGTTCGAACCTTTATCATATAAATTTCCATCTCGAGCGGATCGGAACCTCCTTGAATCTTCCCTCCTTAATCAAAAAAGGGCGTAACCAATAAGTACTTATTGTGTCTAAAATTTATAACGACATATTATTTTTTAAATATCGCATCTTTTTATTTGCTTTTGCGTCTTTCAAATGATCTTTGCATCTTTTAAATTACTTTTGCGTCTTTTAATATATTTGCATCTTTTAATTTGTCTCTATCCAAAACTTTATGTCGTTAACTGACTCCTTTCATCTTCAACTTTGCCTTGCTCGAAGATTTTTCAAAAATTCATCTCAAACGACATGAAATATTCGTGGAGCCCTTGTGTTACTCGGGACAATGACAATCAAAAAACCTTATCAGCACTCAACGTCACTTGTTCTATAAACATTCTCTTCCATATTAGCTGTTGTGACCTCATCCACATAAACATAAGTTTCGATGACCTTTTCATCCATAATGTTCATCTCGACTTGACTATCAGTCATTTCGTATCTCCTTGATAACAATCTAATGAATATAGCCGCAAGCAGCATAAGAAATGCGTAGAAGAAAAATTCCATACATCTATCCTTAAACATGTCCAGCTCTGTAACTCCAACAACTATTAAATTCCCTAATGCATTATTGATGAAAAATATAGCAGTTAAGACTGACTTCATATTCCCCGGAGCGTGTGTATATGCAAATTTTAAGCCAGGCACAGATATCAACATTTCAGCTATCATGATGAATAAAAATTGAGGAAATTGCCACAAAACTGAGACGGAATTAATTTCATGTTGATGGATATAATATTGCAAGAATCCAGCAGATGTGAAGCTTAGCACTGCAAATAATCCACCAATAAAAACACATTCGAGTGATGAAAGATGAATTCCGCAGTAATTCAACATCGGTTCAATTCCTTTCTGCCATAAAGGAATCAACAAAAGTAACAAAATTGGTCCAATAGCTTTAAATTGATCAGCTTGAATTTCAATTCCTAGAATATTTGTGTTGGTTAAAGCAGCTTGGAATGTCCACGTAGAGTCTTGTTGTGCCAATAATGCATAGAAAATCGGAAGTGGTAAAAATAATTTAACAATTTTAAGGAAAGTCTTTACGTCCTCAATAAATTCTTTTGTATATTTGTCTATTGACCTGTCAAGCCAATGTTCCTGCTTCTCTGATTTCCTTTGCACACTCTTGTAAATTGCGTAGCTAATGCAATTAAATGTATTGATCATTGTATTGTCACGTGTCGGATATTCAGGCTTGTAAGATGATAGACCACAGAGAAATATGATCCATGAGACTAAAAATGAAAATGCGATGACACCAAAAACTGCTGTGTAACATTGTCCTTGTTCAATGCAATATTTAGTCACGAGAACTTTCGTACGAACGTATGGAGGTACAATTTTTCCAATCAATATGCCTGTATAATAAAAGAAGTAATATGCCGAAAAGTAACGATCCAATGCAACCTTCTGTTCAGGAATTTTAAATTGATGAGCTCCTAAAGCTGTTATGCATGCTCGTAAAAAGCCATTTCCCGTAGCGATGAAAAGCAATGACATGTAAACAATAGAACTGCAAATAAATAAATATGTAAATTGAGTGAGCTACACGTGGAAGATGTTTACAAACTCAAATCGTTTGTGATTAATAAGAGCGCATTCACTTATTACGTTCGCATTTTAGGGGGAGGGGGGTTTGAAAAATTGTAACAAAATGTAACATAGGGGGGGGGGGGGGGGGGGGGGGGGGGGGTTGTCAAGAAGAATGTAACGTTCTAACTGTCGTCTGTCTTTTAAAAAAATTTGAATTATGAACGTTCGGGGGGGGGGGGTGAGTTGAAACATGTTGTAACAAGGGGGGAGGGGGGGTGAAAAAAGTCGGTTTTTGCGTAACATAATAAGTGAACGGCCGCATAGCAAGATTTTTAAAATCAAATGATAATAAAATTAATTTAAAAATTTAACGTTTGAAAAATATTTGAAAATTTAATAGTTGAAAACAATTGAAATTTATCACAAGAAAATTTAACAGCCAGAATTCACAGGAATAAACAGACAAATTGCAGACTGTAGACACACACAAAACAAAAATACTCACTGATACGAGAACAGATAAGGCAATGTAGCAAGAAACATTCCTAAGTAACCGATGACGTACGGAATGTTGAAAACAAATACTGTCTTTGCATTTCCCCAGTATGAATCAGCCAAAATGGCACCACAAATTGGCAGTAATTGAGAGAAGAAATTGAAAATGTGTAACACTATCGTTGCGAAGCCTTCATTAAACATTAAACTATCCCTTAAGTATAAACTAAGGACACTCCTTATTCCATTTGCTGCCGTAGCCTCAAATGTTTTTGATAAAAGTACGTAAATCACAGCCGATGGAAATAATGAAAAGTCAGTATCATCTTCGAGTAACAATTCGTTATCTGCTGTAAGGGTTCCGCCATAATTTTTATATTGATTTTCCTTCCTTAAAGCTGTTTTTTGCTCGACGAGATACTCTAGAAGACAAAGAGAAGCAATAAAATTGTAATTTTGAAAGCCACAGGGTCACAAACGTGACTTCATCTGCTGATAATGCTTACTTTTCTCGTCCGATTTCGGTTTTTTCCCAAACATATTGTTTTGAACTCTCCACAACTAAGTCATGCAGAAAAGAGTTAAAATCTAGTTGATAATTTTTTTAAGGCACTTTAATATTAAACTATCTCACTTATTCCATTTTTTTTTTTTCTTTAATTATTGAACTTTACAGACCGACTTCTCTGAAATGAATGAAGCTACGACAGGAAATATAATATTGCTGAGAACACTGCTTTGGCTTCATTATCATATGTTTTTATAAGACAATGTAAATATTACTCATTAATTGAATTCAATCCGTATCTCCTTTTTAGCGCATTTTTGAAACTTGTTTCAAAAAGGTAGCTTAATAACGCACTTTGGTCGGCTGGTCGGCTGGTCGGCTGGCTGGTCGGCTGCTAAGAAAAACTTTTAATCTAGACATCGTAGAGAGTTCTAGTTTTTTGCATTAGTTCCGTTATATCGAGTTATTGGCCCGCCGGACATTTAAAAATCTTAAAACAGTGTATTTATGCTATAATTAATGAATTTTTGTTTTGTTTTCAGTGTAAACTGCTCAAATTTTATTTTACCTCTATAATTTCAATATTACCTCTATAATTTCAAAAAATTTCTAGCCGTTGTAAAATTTGAATTTCAAAAAACCGTTAAATGATAAACTTTTTTTGTATGGAAATTCATTGGAACAAATTATTTAATTATACTATAATTATTATTTCGTAGTGCAACTTATAGCGGGAAAATTTCAAACTATTTATTGACCGTTAGAAAATTTGAATTACAAAAAAATGTTAAATGATAAACCCTTTCTGTATGAAAATTCATTGCAACAAATTATTTAATTATACTATAATTAATTTTTTCGTAGTGCAACTTATAGCGGGAAAATTTCAAATTATTATTATATTGACCGTTAGAAAATTTGAATTACAAGAAACCGTTAAATGATAAACTCTTTCTGTATGGAAATTCATTGCAACAAATTGTTTAATTATACTATAATTAATTTTTTCGTAGTGCAACTTTTAACGGCAAAATTTCAAATTATTTACTGACCGTTAGAAAATTTGAATTACAAAAAATCGTTAAATGATAAATCCTTTCTGTATGGAAATTCATTGCAACAAATTATTTAATTATACTATAATTAATTTTTTCGTAGTGCAACTTATAGCGGGAAAATTTCAAATTATTTATTGACCGTTAGAAAATTTGAATTACAAAAAACCGTTAAATGATAAACCCTTTCTGTATGGAAATTCATTGCAACAAATTGTTTAATTATACTATAATTAATTTTTTCGTAGTGCAACTTTTAACGGCAAAATTTCAAATTATTTACTGACCGTTAGAAAATTTGAATTACAAAAAATCGTTAAATGATAAATCCTTTCTGTATGGAAATTCATTGCAACAAATTATTTAATTATACTATAATTAATTTTTTCGTAGTGCAACTTATAGCGGGAAAATTTCAAATTATTTACTGACCGTTAGAAAATTTGAATTACAAAAAATCGTTAAATGATAAATCCTTTCTGTATGGAAATTCATTGCAACAAATTATTTAATTATACTATAATTAATTTTTTCGTAGTGCAACTTATAGCGGGAAAATTTCAAATTATTTACTGACCGTTAGAAAATTTGAATTAAAAAAAACCGTTAAATGATAAATCCTTTCTGTATGGAAATTCATTGCAACAAATTATTTAATTATACTATAATTAATTTTTTCGTAGTGCAACTTATAGCGGGAAAATTTCAAATTATTTATTGACCTTTAGAAAATTTGAATTACAAAAAAACCGTTAAATGATAAACCCTTTCTGTATGGAAATTTATTGCAACAAATTGTTTAATTATACTATAATTAATATTTTCGTAGTGCAACTTTTAACGGCAAAATTTCAAATTATTTATTGACCGTTAAATAATAATCCTTTCTATATAAGCATTCATTGTAACTTTTTGTTAATTACACTAAAATTAATGATCTTCTAATCTTCTCATGATCTGTAAATGAACGCAAAATAATTACATAATCAAATACTGATCGCTAACACAAAAATGCGCTTAAGTCCCTCGATCAATAACACGAGGACTTCTGTAATTTTTTTGTATAGCTACAATCTTTCTGTGTCTTTATTTTGTCTCAATATTTATCATATCACATTTTTAAAATGAAAATAAAGTCACCGAATTTGATAAAATAATTCCAAAAGATTCCTCTGCTTTAAATAAATTCTTACGTTTGGCCTTACATATGTTGTTCTTCAATCACGCCTCGACACTTTGCTGCAAATCTCTTGATGTGATCCTGTATGAGTCGCTTGTTGACTTTCTCTCTGTAAATAGAATTCAGATTCAGATTGAATAATAATCAATTAATGATTTGATCCACATAAGTGCGAAGACATAATTGATGCATTTGTCTATGACGTCCATCAATAAGCATTGAACTGTCAAAAAAGCAATTAAATAACTGGTCCTTAAGTTAGACCAAAAATACTCCTATCATGTCAGACATCATTGACAGAGCACCCTAACCCAATTAATATTCCAGTATCAATATTATAAATGAATTATTCGTGACACTTCGATCATTAATGTATGTAGCAATTTATACTTACTTAATTATAGCTTTCATGAAATTTATTTTCTCGTCGTGATTGACATAAGTTGTTGGGAACGTTGGTGCTTCAAGTATTTTCATCCATACGATGAATTCTAATGGATATTTCGAATTTAATGCAATAAAGACATCACCAAAGACATCAACATTAACTCTCGGAATTCCACCAGCAATGCACAAAAGTGATGTTTTGACTATGTCATCTCCTTTCAGTAAAATGGTATTTGTCATGCTGACATGATTCCTTGATTCTTTAACAAATGTTGCTATGAAGGATGAAGCCTTTTTTAATGGTCCAGTCTCAGGTAACGTTATGCTTTTTAATGCTGGAAAGAATTTTGCGTTTAAAAAGACATGATGATTGAAAATTTAATGAAATTTTTTTCATCCTACCATAATCCATAAGCTTTACAAAATCCATATTCTCATTCGAATAAGCTGTTGGGATTTTCTTCACGATTTTTGTATTCAACGCATAAAATGATTCCAACAAATCTGATATGTCGGAAAATTTATTTGGAGGTGTTTGCTGTGGAAATTACAGACTATTAATCATCAGCTTTAAAGGACTTTTAAATCAAAATTAATGATAGTAAAATTTCGAATTTGTACAGTTCTGAAGCATCAAAAACAATTGAAAGGTTTTAGATGATTAAGTGAATTTGTATGGTTATAGGAATTCAGATTAATTTGTGGGGTTTTAAGGTTTTAAATTAATTTGTAGGGCTCTGAATTTCAAAATTTTAAAAGCCATTAATTTTTCTATGACTAGAAAATTTAAATTTTCATAAGCCGTTAATTTTTTTATGTCCAGAAATTTCAAATCTCCAAATTGTCGCTAAACTCACCTCAAATGTTCTAAAATTGTAGAAAATTATTTGGAATAGAAGCTGTCTCATCGGTTCCTTATATGATTCATCGCCAAAAAACATCAAAATACACTACAAAAAAAACAAACAATAATTAATATAAAGGATGGGAAAAAAAGACAGCATGTCAATAGCTTACCAAAGCAGCAATATCGTTAACAGGCGGTACACACTTATTTTGGAAAATAGATAGGATGAGTATACAAATATCATTCAATATAGGCTTGATGTCATCCATCAAGTTGTTGAGAGCTTGTTGAATTGCTTTACATAAAATTTCGACTACTTGAATATCGTTTATGTATAGATCACATATTTGCTTAAATATTGGCATTGTTTTCTGAAGAATCATCAAGATTGGTTGAGGCCTTTCAGCTTCGCCCATAACAGGTTGAATTCTTTTCTTCTCATTCTTAATTTTATTCGTATTTAGCGACGAGAACAGTGTCGAAATCATATTGAGACAAAACATGACACGAAGTCTAGCGCAATCACTTGTATTTTTTTGTTCTGCATGCATTTGAAGCTCAGTAAAGCACGGCGAGATAATGTTATCAAGATAAATTGGAATCTTTTCAGTCGAAACTACACTCATTATATTACCAATACTATACATTAATCTTATTGACTCAGAATTTGCTAAATGTCCTTTTAATAGCGCTTGTTGACATGCATCCAATAATGGTTCCGATAATGGAATCATTTGATCTTCCTGACAATCTGATGTCAAGTCTTTAAGTCCTAATGTTGCTTGCGACGACATCGATGAGTCGAGTCCTTTTACAAGCAATTGAATTGCGCTCATTAAATATTTTGGATTGTCATTAACCCATTCACTTAGTGATCCCATCGTTTCTAATGCTGTTCCTAATAATTTCTCATTCATTGTCTCGTACGGTATTTCATTTAGTACGCGCATAAGTTTAGCAATTTCATCATATTCGATTCCATCAATTTGTTGCGATATAGCACAGAAACCATGAATTGCTGCTTCTAATATTGGCCAGTTCTTTATATCAACCTGTATCGCTGCTATGCCTTCATCGAGAATATCTGATAATATTTTAAGAATTTGATTATGTAGTACATCAAAGCAGCAGAGTAATGTATCAGCTATATCCTGCCTATAACATCTAAATGTCTCCAAATCATCTGAATTCCATTTATTAATACAATTCTCATCCGGTAACTGTGACTTCCTTACAAGTATTTTGACTAAATGAGCATAAACTGGTTGAATTTCAGCTAGACACCTTTGACGCTCTACTGGATTATCATAAGACAAGACTTCATCTTGAAGCATAAACCAAAAACCCATTGCAAGTGTTGAACATGATTCCTCGACTGGATAGGTTCCAGGTTTGTCAGTACACAATAATATTTCATTGACAAAACGGACATAAATTTCATGATGATCTGGCGATTCCGAAGAGATTCCAGCTAAAATTGTTCTCGAATGACATTCAATGGATGTGATGAATAGGGAATAAATACAAAATGCAATATCTTCGTTAAGGTTGTCCATTTTCCATTCATTTTTAACAATTGGACTAAGAAGTTCTAAGAACATTCTCATAAGAGCTAGTGCTGTGCCTGAATATTTGTGTGCATCTGGTAGAACCATCATGTTTGATAATGCTTTTAAGCATGTCTCTGATAATTCACTTTCATCAGGCGATAGACATCCATCTGATTCCGAAATTGACCAATAAATCTTTGAGATTAATTTAAGTATAGCTGTTGATATTTCCATACATTGATCAAGTGGAATTAAACCATTTTTAAACCATGATTGTACACATTTTGCGGCATTCTGTAAAGACGTAATGTCTTCATCCTCAAGTTGCTGTTTTTCACATTTCATACAGATAAATTGCTCTAAAGTTTTAAGCACGAATGGTGCATTCTTATAGACTTCATTCTTCAATTGTACTCGTTGAATTGACGTAAATACACTTACAGCTTCTTCAGGAACACCGGATAGGACATCAAAGAGAATCCATTGCTGGGTATGTTGGGTGATATTAGGTAATTGTTCATTTTGGAACATACTAATCACATCACTTATTGCTGATGGCCATTCTTTGAGCATATGAACAATAAATGAACTTAGCTAAAAATAGTTTGTGACTCATGAGTATATATGCATGCACAAAAAAGAGAAGAGTAAGAGGAAATGACACTTACACACATAGAAAGCCTGTTTAAAACGAGTTTTGTGCCGGTACTACCAAAATCAACAATTTTTTGCAAAAGCTTTTCTTTCAACTCATTGTGCATCGATTCTGGCACTTCCTGCCAGTTCTTTGATAGTTTGTTATGTAAAGTAACTGCGCCGAAAAACTGCACCTCGACAGTCTTTGAGAAATCCAGAAACTCCCAAGTCCATTGCCAAGCTATTGAATAAGTCAATGAAATTGAGTAATATTGCTTACTGGATGTACTTAAAATGCTTGATTAAGCCATATAGGTTGTAAATAAGCAGTAATATGATGAAAATAATCCTCGGTTTTACTGAAAATCTTTCAAAACTCACCAAGTTGTGATCTTTGCTGTTCTACGAGGTATTCGTTTAATTTAGCCTGATCACTCGATTGGCTCTTGTAGAATAAGTTAATTGCAGACTCTAAACTCGCTAGATTATCCATATAAACAGTATTTTTAATAAATTTTAACTTTTATTATTTTTGCTATTTTTTCGTCCTTTTGAAAAATTATGATCAAGTAATTTTGAATTATTAAAAGCCGTTAAGATACATTCAACAATTAGCAACCTTAGTATGTGTGCTAATAACGTTCAAAAATTTGAATTTCTGAGAGGTTCGATTGTTGAAATTAGTTGAAATATTTCTTCAATAGCTGTTTCCCCCCTGACAGAACTGAGCTCTCGTTTAGTTATACTTTAATTTTCACTGTTATCGGTACAATATTGTCGGAAATAGATTTAAAACATATTAAGTGACTAGTAGGATGTCATAATTGCTAAAGGATATCCAGTTTAATCGAGTTTCCGACATAAAATTGCGGTATTTTCGGACTTTTTAAAATTTTGTTAATAATACTATAATAAATAATTAAATAATAAGTTGAATGAATCAAAAGTGCACTTTATAATATTAATTATTGAAAATTACTGTGAAATCGATACAATAACAAAGTTTAAAGCAGGAAAAGTTAAATTTCAATATTGCTATAAAAAATTGTACAACAACAAATTAAAAAAAAATTAAAATGGATCAGGAAAACGGTGTAAAAGAAGCTAATGAAAAGAATAACAATAATACTAATGATAAGGTAAGTTTGAGATAAAAATACAGTCAATGTAATCACTACTTTTTACAAAACTCGATCGCTGGATATTTACTGGATCTTTTTGTCACGATCCACTACTGGATGTTATCTAAACGAAAATCGGACGTGATGAACATGTCAAAAGTTTAAATTGGACAATGTCCAGAAATGTGCGTCACTGTTAAAAGGATCTCACGAGGGCAAATACAGCAAAAAGAGAGATAATTTGCGTGTATTGAGATGCTTTCATTACATTCTTTTTTAATTCATCTAGTGTAGTCAGTCCGTATCCACCACTACAGCAATAGACGCATGTATTGCGATAAAAACCAGAAATTCTTATGTGCCAAAACAACATAAAGAATAATATGAGAGACTTGAGACTTAATACTAATACAAAAGCCTCATTGTAAAAAAACACACAGCAAGCAAGCGACTTAAGATGTCTCAATTTACGCGATGAAAATGGCTAATGATAACGACCGAATTACATCTCTCTCTCAAAAGTAATAATAATGCCCTACTTCCTGCTAAAGTATCATAATCGTTTATAGATATATATGTCTGTCTGGATGGCAATCATTGAATGATGATGACGATTCAATGCCCAAAGTTAAGCGAGCGGTAAATAGAAATAGGCATGTACCATTTCATTTACTTTAATATACACACAGTAGTTGCTACTTTATTAATAAAAAGAAGTTATAATGTTTGATGAAGAAAGAGAAACGTTATGATGAAGAACCGTTTGAACTGCAATAGTAAAGAAAATTATGAGTGCTTACAAAATCTCATCCGACTATAGCTATGCCTTAAGAACTACGAATTATTGTAATGACGATAAAATGAAAGTGTTATCAATCCCAAACACACAAAAAACAAAAAAATAAAATTGGGACTACAAAAATAGAACGAACGACAATAGGACTTCTGACATCAATTAAAAATAGCTAGCATACGAGAAATAGTCAAGCTAGCTTGTATAGGAACATTTGCGCTTTTTTTTTTATTTTTTGATAAAAACAAATATTGGGAGAGATATAAAAAGAATATTTGAATATGACGATCGATTCGAGTCTAAAATTTTCCCAAGGCCACTTCCTGAGAGATGTGCTCGAAGCTAACACAATGTAGATAATCTACTGTTGCTATTTTATGCATTCTATTTTAATTCTGTTTGACGTTTAAAAAACAAAACAATTTTTTTATTTGTTGAAGTAAATAAGCAGCTGAGATGGAGACGAGAAGAGAACAATTTGTCAAACTAATTATGTGCGAAAAATAAAATAAACGAAAATCTTGATATACGATCGATTGATTTATTCTTCATGACATTTGAATTGACTATTTGAACTCCGAAATATTATTGCGGGTTCTGAAACTTTTTATGAATTGTGGACTTACTTAAGCTTGAATTGAATTTCAGTTTCCAGAATGGAGTGACTAGTGATCATTTTTCAATTAGTAAGTTCAAAGCGAAAAGACAATTGAACAATTTTAAGGGGATTTTGTAAAAAGTCATTGTGTTTAACTTAAAAGTCAAAGTTTTAGCGAGTAATCGTTAACCGAACCGATGGGGATGGTTTACGAATTAATCGACGAACAAAAAATTACGGATTAGATTTACTATTAAATTTGATTATTAATTTTATAAATGATCAATCTGCATAGGCTCACTAGTTGTGCTCAAAAGAGTTTTTACTCTAGTTTGTAGTACCAAAAAGTTTAATTCATTACTGCATATTTTTGAAGCGCTTATAAAACTTTCATTGTCCTATAGTGTATATATATCACGCAGTTTGTGAACCACTGTACCTTAATAAACATGAAAAATAAGAGTCACAGATGAACGAAACAAACCAAAGACGACGACGAAAATAAATAAAAAAAAAAAAAGAGATCAAGTCATATGTTTTATCAGATGTTCAAAAATACAGAACAGTACGATTTATATTCTTCCTTAATATGCCTGCCCTCACATTTCATCATTATAAATCACAACAATTCGTGTGTGCACGAAAATTCGTTTAAGTAATTTTTTTATTGTCATAAAGAAAATATGACAAATAAAAAAGAGAAGCGGCATACAAATATTCAGCCGCAGCGTGAAAGATGATGATCCATAAAGCTCGTCTAAATTGTCATGTTCTGCGGATGAGTTGTGAGCGTCTGTAAAAGTATTTCAACAACAAAATTTCTCATATTACACACATGTGTTGAAGCATTAATTATTAAGTCATAATGATAAACGAGAACTGACACAAATAAAGTTCATTTATGCGACCTTGACTACAGCACTGAACTCTGTTTTCTCTCTCTCGATTTCTTCTTTTTCCATATTTATAAATAAGCAGCAAGTCAAGAAAATCTATTGAATGAGACTCATGCACACACAAAAAAAAAGTAAAAACAATTTTTAAGTACCGGCATTGGCGTCATATGATGCGTTACAAAATTTTATTGTTACTTGAAACCAATTTCTTGCCTATTTTTACTTTATTGTTTTTCTTTTCTTCTATAAAAGCACAACAAGCGAGCTCCTTCAGTTTTTTCGATACTTTGCGCCAAGTCTAATTAAAGTTCAAATTTTATCGATTCAATATTGTTTATTTATGATATGCTGTGCTGTACTTGATGCTCCAAGAGTATAATAATTTATTTCGGACATATTTAATGACTCCTTGAATCTATGAATCATTAAAATAATCAATTAATGATAAAAAGTATTTGAAATGAGTGTCAAAATAATTATGGATAAGTTAATACATGAGCAGTTTAGGTCTGCGTTTAGATCGTGACTTAAGAATGTAAATTAGTCATATTTAAATTTTTGAGCTTTTTAAATGACTGATTAAGTGATTTGATATTTATCTGCTAATATAAATCTCTTATTAAGGAAAAACGGGAAAATCTCATTTATGATCAAATTGAATAAATATTTGTTCAATTTAGAAAAAGTCAATCAGTAGAGATCATTCATCAGTTCCTTATAGTTAATTGTCGATGCGTAATTAGACGATGATGCAATTTTTTAAAAGCTTTTAATTCAAACTAGACTTAAGTTAACTCGTAGTCGATGAAATTTGAGCCAAATCAACTAAAGTCTTAAAACTAATAAGATATTGTTTGACGTTACAATCTTTGATGCGTTTTGGGGTCAAAACCCTCTACTCAATTTGCTATCTTAATCTAAAAATCATTAAAATGCAGATAACTTAAAGATGGTTTTATTGATTTTTCACATAAAATGTAGATAGTTTAATTGTTTTAAATGCAGTTGGTAAAAAGGAGTAGAGCTCAATACACAAACAGTTCAATCAATAAACCTCGGTGACAGTATTGCATTCTGGCGATTTGTCTGGATCAGATAAATTCTGAGACAGAAATTTCTTCATAAAGATCGATTCTATATGAAGATAGAAAATCTAATCTACACAAAGATTATTTCTACATAAAGATTCGATGTAGATGTCTACAATTCTACATTTTTTCTAGGTCTACATCAGAGAAGAATGTAGAATTGTAGACATCTACATCGAATCTTTATGTAGACAGAATCTTTATGTAGAAATAATCTTTGTGTAAATTAGATTTTCTATCTTCATGTAGAATCGATCTTTATGAAGAAAGTTTCTTAGCTAGACGAAAACTATTGAAGAATCTACATTCTTCACTACAGCAACACTGCTCGGTGATCATCTAATATACAGTCTTATATGCGCTACAACTAGCACTTCAGTGATAAGTTTCAAACAATATTATTGTAGTATTTCAAGTATTTCGTTTTTGTTGTCAAAAAAGTAGTTGATATAAAATAAATGGGCATACAATAGAGGAGCGATAACATCAACAACAAGGTCATCGAAATCAATAAATGTTTACAGCAACGTCTAATAAATATTTCGTTCCTTCATTCCGTTTTATAATGGAATAAACAATGATAGAAAAAGATTGCATATTGCATAACATTGGAAAGGAAAAATAAATAAATAAATGCAAAACAATCACGTTGAGCATTGACAAGACATATCAGCGATTGACATAAATGATGAGATAGCTAAAAACGTAAAAGAATAAGAATTTACTGTCAGAAACATGGCAACGTGGTTTTAATAACTGTTGTTTACTTTAATCATCTATCAAGCTGTGATCTCTTCTACTAAACGTGAGTAAGATGACTTCGATGCCGGTTTTATAGATTGCTTGTGATCTGATAATTAGGATAATTGATGTCTAATTTAATGTGCGAATGATAAGATTACAGACAAACAAATGAAGTCTCAGTGCATACTGCATTGCCGTTATCGTATAAGTTAGTTCTATTTACTCTCTATTTTGTGTATTTCCTCAACTTTACAATAGTGTGGCTAAAAGAAAACGTAAACATTTATATAAAAAGTTTTTTTTTCATTCCATATCGTTTAAAGTGTTTGGATGAGATACAATGTGAATACATTCACACTAGTCAGTATGTAGAGTTAATTATATTCTCAATGGAATTCTCTTCATTATTTTGCTATTAAATTTAATATATGCTTATATATTTTGCACATACTTTAATTTACAGAAAAAAAAAATATTATAATCCTCTTCATTCGAAAATATATATATTTATACATATACAATATAAACATATCCATGATATTATGCAGACAGGTTGGAGAAGCAATCTTGTTTTTATATAAAGTTCGCACAAAAAAATTTCCTCGTCTTCTTTGCGAATAATAATCATTAGCACTAGCATGTAGTAAGGTTTACAATTTACTTTACCAGAATTTGATTTTAAAGAGATGAGATGAGATTTCTTGCGATATGTTTTATTGATTAGTGGCTTTGAACCCGGCAATTGAGATCGTATTGATTCTTTGTGGATAATTGAGGGATCGTTTATGAATGATGTACAAATGTCGAATTCTGAGAAGAATACGAGAGAATTAGAGTTGGTCTACCAAAGAATAGCCAGAATTTCGACAAAGTAGCTCAACTAGCACTAGTCCATGGATATTCGATAGAGTCTTATTTTGAAACAGCCATTCTTATTTAATTCACAGTATAAATTATTCGTCATTGACACTGACTTTGTAAATGAATGCAGTTGCTAAAATATCATTGAATTTAAAAAGCTAAATATAAATTAACCAAAACAATTGTTTTTTTCTCCGTTTAATTGCAGTCACCTCCAAACATTACCGTTACGGCGGCAGCATCGAGCACCGTAACAAACAATAATCAGACAGCACCACCTCCAACAAACATAAAGAAATATGATCTTTCGGGACCATTCGTTAAAAGGGATAGACGTCAAGTTAGTTCTCGTTATAATGTTAACAGACAGAATATTGAAACTGAGCCGTTGCCTTCATTAAAAGGTAAGTTTTTTTGGGGGTTTTTCATTTTAAGTAAATAAATAATAAGGAAATAAGTGAGCATATAGCACCTTTCAACTTGAGTTATGAATTAAATGAAAATTTATTAATTAGCATTCTCGAGTAGAGAAAACGGAAGTCTTTATTAGGGCTTTTGAAATGATTATCGTGTTTGCTATTAAAATTTTGTCAACATGTATTAAATTGTCTTAATGAATCGCATCACGTGGAATTTATTATCTATCTGACTACTCAAATACTCTGTACAAAAATTGCCAATTAGATTATTATAGATGGCAAAATATTGGATGTATAAATTGTGTGACACCTGCTGAAAATCTGTGGTATGCATCACTTTTAGGAAGTTCCACAGGTGGTAAAAGACCAACTTTTGCAATTTGCATGCTGTTAATTGGGCGCATAATTTGATCAATTTAGGAAGTGTTTTTATCATATTGCGATTAAACTAGAGTTTTCTTCGAATAGATGGAGTCGTGCTGTTGATTTTAGCTTTGATAGCAATCAGGTGTTCCTAGTTATATTCTGTCTTGATGTCAACACTGGTTACAGACTAGTATAAGCATCTGTTAAGTTTTTAAAACAGCTGTTCATTTCCTAATGATTTTTAATCAGTTCTTCACAATTTATGTGATAACTCAAAAGTCTCTCAACCTTGACTTTCATTCAAACAGCAAGCTAGCTTGATTGACCGTCAAAACAAAAACAAATGCAAAACTGCACCCACAGATAAGCTATACAGCATGTGCCTCTTCAATTCTCATTTGTTTAAAAAGTTCTGCCTGCAATAAAGTAGTAGCAAATTGGGGTTCCAGAATTCCCGTTCCCGTAAGATTTCGGGAATCGGGAACGGGAACGGGAATGATGTCCGGGAACGGGAATATTCCCGGGAATCAACAAAGAAAAAAAAAGTTAAAAGCTACACCTACACCATGTATTTTATTTAGGTTTTTGAATCAAATTTTAATTCTATTTGATTTCATTGTCAAATTGATTCTTTTGACAATATATTCCGTTTAAGTTCAATTTTTTTTGGCTTTAGAACAATTCTTAAAGTACGATTTCAAAAAACTGATGGCATTTACGTGCTGGTCTAGCAATCTAGTGCGATTTTTTGAGACAATATTATTGGAGATTGAAAAGTTACGTTCAGCTCTTGTAGATGTTGGTGGAATTGATAAAATATAATCTGATAGATTCAAAAGGCATGGTGATTTATGCTGAAACTTGTCATAGTAATCAAAATCTTTACGAATCGTATCAAATTTATCATTTGTAAGCTTTGAAATTGTAGGTGATGCCATTAATTCTTCAAGATTCAGTTTCAGTCGTTCAGATAGTGTCAAATTAGCCTGAGAAGTGCTCGGTAAACAGTCTTGAGATTCAAGTTGTTCGATTGCTGATGAACTCTCCTTATTCATAAAACGTTCAACTATTGATTGCCCATATTTTTGAATTGCTTTCTTCGATGGATAGCAAAAGTGCTGATTTGTACTCAACATGTCAGGGTTTTGTAAGTATAATGCTAAAGCAGAAAGTTTGATGTTACGACGGTTGTTTAAGCGATCTTTAACAGCTTTATAAAATGATGAAGCAAGTCCACTTTTTTGATCCTTCAGTGTGTCTAGCATAAGAATTAGAATTCGTTCAGCTGTGTAAATATTAGTTGAATCTGAAGACAGGTATTGAATTGCTGTTTTAGCAGGCTCTAAAATTGTTAAAAGTTTTTTTAATATATCCGTATCCTCATGATCCCATAGATATGATCGATTTATATCCTTGTTCCACAAAGCGTTGACTATACATGGCTCCAATAAAATAAATCGTTCAATTGATAAATATAGACTTGACCAACGTGTTTTTACATCCTTCTTGAGCTTCAGTTGCTTCTTGTGAACAACTTTTACATATTTTTGAAGTATATTATTTTTAACTGTTGAAGTTGAAAATAATTTAATGACTTTTCGCATTTTTTTAATGGTTGTTTCAATTTTTGCGTTGAATTCATAATCAGTATTTTCATTATCAGAATCCTCTTCATCCTCACTTTCTATATCCTCACTTTCATCAGATTCTTCTTCATCGAAGCAAACATCAAATTTGTTTTGGTTACTATAAAGCGTGTCTTGAACAGCTAAGTGAATTGTGTGATTATAGCATGTGACATACTCGAAGCTAGATAAATTGCCAAACAACAAATTTACAGCAGCTCCATCACCAGTTACCGCGACAATATCCATATTGGCATCTATTTGAAATTTATGTAAATGTTCCTCGAAAATTTGTTTCATTCTGATGGCAGGACAGGTTGAATTGACAGGAATCATTCCAAGATTAGTGAATGTATTGGATGTATCAATGTTATAATGCAGGTTAATATTCATATAACGTTGATTTGCCTGGGAGGTCCATTCATCCAGTGACGCGGAAAACTTCTTACCATCTTGCTTAAGCACCAAAATTTTGTTTCTGGTGATATCCTCAATTTGTAGGTAAAAGTCATGCACAATTTTCGCATAAGTAGTGTCATTCTTTGGAATCAATTTGTTTGGAAATTGTACTTTTAAACTAGATCTAATGAATGATGAATTGGCGATTTGATGAAAGTTTAAATTGTCTTCAGCAACTAATCTTGAAACTACTTCCTCAAATGATGAATTTGAAATATATTCTGTCATAAGCTTTTGTTTTTTGGCTGGGTTATCACTGACGACGGTCTCTTTAGTGTCTGGTTCCTCGAATATTTTATGGACTCGCTTCAAATGTTCTGACAAACCTTTAGTTCCTCCACTTCTCTTCAAGACTCTCTGGCAAGGAATGAAACTACATCTTGCAGTCAGATCATCTATAACTGTAAAATGCTTCCAAACCCAAGACATCATAAATTATTGACTTCTGATAATCTACGAATATGTACATGATTAAATTACAGCTTATGAACTGATTTTTTGATTACTTACATATCCAATATTAATTTCAAGCACTTTTTTTATTTTGGAAAAATTACTTTAATCCAATGTCAATTAAGTTCATTATTTTGTGGACATCATACATTTAAAAAAATATTTTTAAATACTTTTTCTCTTCGTTTTTCATTAATATATGTTTTTGATTTAAAAAAAAAATGGGTGTATTATTTCAACTCTTAAATTCCTTAACGTATGTTTTCATTATTATAATTTTTTTCTTTAAATTGTAGTTTTTTCATGGAACATACAAATTTAAAAAAAATCTAATTTGAATTGTCGGTTTTTTTGGTATGAAAACGGGAATTTCGGGAATATTCCCGACAGATTTTCGGGAAACGGGAACGGGAACGGGATTCCCGTTCCCGGGAATTCCCGGGAATATTCCCGATTTTAGAACCCCTAGTAGCAATTTCTATTTTAATAGGTGTGCATATATGGAGCATGTTATTCGCGTGACGATAAATATGTACCTGCCAGACAAAACTTTATACGCATTGATAAATAATAAAAGTTACTTCAACAGTTGTTCTATTTTTACATCTTTTTTTGTATGAGAATTAGGTGCTAAAAATATTCCTCGATAATCATTATTTAAAAGCTGATTTTCGCTTTTCATTATGCTTATGTCTGCACAGTGATCATCAACAGTATCGTTACATTAAATTATGTAATGAAATTCCATCGACCATAAATACATATTTAAGCGATATGGCAGTTAATTCTTATTCGGGCTATGTATATGTCTTGCGTAATCATAATTGTTGTTTTTGTTTCCCATTCGTGAAAATATGGTGTGTTAAACATGCGATGTCATTTTCATATTTTCATTACAGTCGCTTCGGCATTTGCAATGATCATAAATGATGTTTATTTTAAATTTTTGAATTTCATCCATCATTCTTCATTTCTCTTTCAATCCAGAGGTTTATCTCAGAAAACATCCTCATACTCGTGCCATACCCCCAAAAGATAAACATCATTTACGAACGACCCCATACGACAAAAATCTTAATTGATTGCATAAAGTAAATTACATTAAGATATCAGAAAAGAGAGAATTATGGAAGCTCTTTAATTGTTTCAATTCTCCATGCTGCTTACGCATTAAGTTCAAGTTGATAAAATAAACTAAATTAAAAACCGGTTACAGACATTTAAGGTGAAATTTTTTATCAGTTGATTATATCCAACAGAAAATTAATTCAATTTCTCTGTGGAATGAAAAATAAAAAATAAAAAAATATAAAATTTTATTTCTTTAATTAAATCTAACAAACAGAAGCCAACGAAAAAATGATAGTGAAATTATTGTGGGTCAATGCTGAACAATTGTAGTTTAATTAACATAGTTTTCACTTTTCAGTCTGTTTTAATTGTCGGAAACAAAATCATTCAACTCTTTTTTTTTTGAAGAAACTGTAGACACTAATTGGCATATTTTCATTATTAATTTATTGCAATTGAAATGTGGTTTTAATGATTTGTTCGTCATTTAAATTTTAATAAGTATTTAAAGTTTTTCTACAGAAAATTCCTTAAAATGAGGGTTGATGGGAGGAGATGGAGTCATGAGAAATACTATTAATATTTTACTTAATTCGATTAAATGTTTCTAGTGCTTCTAAAGATTGAAAGTAAGTCATCCAGTTCGTTGACGTCTTTATAAATAATTCTTCAATCTAGTTATTGAAGGTAGTTCATTCATTTGTTCCAGTAATAGATTATTAATCATAATTGTCTTCAAGCTACATTTTCGGTCGCCGTTTAAGTTAATTATAATCCATGACATCTTTCAATTGCCACTTGACTTTATTGCTTAGTACTGTTTGCCAATTTTCGATTCTAAGTTTAAGCAATAAAAGATTTTATAGCGCTTTTTGGTAGGTGATAGGTTCTCCTAAATTACATATTTTGGACCAATATTTAATTCGTTTATTGACATGTAGCACAACCTTTAACCAATAATTACAATATCAGTATTATAAACCTTAAAAATTTCAAGGATCAAATCTAAAACTCAATATTTAAGATCCTAAAATGTATTCAACTACAAAATTTACGATAATCGAATAATCAGTCCTCGTGCCACATGTAAATGCCTCAAAATAAGGTATCTATTGGCTCACATCTGGTCAATAAAACACAACCGCAGAAAACAAAAGGAATTAGACTCAACAAAGTACAAAACACAATAATCAACTTGAGTCTTTCAAAAAAATTTTTCGATATTTTAATACCACGAAAAAGTTATTGCCTTATTTAAATACAAAAGAAACTACATTCAACCACCCCTAACCAATTGCCAATATACAACGATACCAAATTGTAGCTGAATTGTAGATGTTTATAAACAAACGTGAGACGATTTATGGTAAATTAATTTTGTCTTCCACCACCGCCACCTGTTTATTTGTAATTTTTTTTTTATTTCCCTGTCATTATCAATCGTTTGTCATGTACGAAGCTACCTATGCGTCGATTCATATTTCACTTCCATGCATGCATAACATGATTATTTATAGTCAAATTGAAGAATTTCATCAAATTATTGCTGTGCCAATGACATGCAAAATAATCGTACGCGGTGAATACATTGATCCATGATTCTTCGGTTATTTCAATCGAAAGGATTCAAATTCAGTCAAGTTCGACTTAATGGATAAAGCTAGTTTGTTGTAAATCATGCAATCAATATAAAAAGAGTTTCTTTACGTATGGTTGCCAACATCGTAGGGATTTGTCGAAAATACTTTATTTTATTGTTGATAATAGAAACAAAACAATAAGGTTACATATGTGTACTATAAAAAAATTGTAAGCATAAAAGTTTTATTCATGATTATTTTCCGCTCGCCCCCCTCCGTCTTACATACAGAATAAAAATTGAACAAAGGTTCTTTCCATTCCGCTTAATAACATTCATTATGGTAATTTTATTCATAATAAATATTTTATGTGTCTCTGCGTGATCAATTTACAATTCCTTGATAATTTCCGTTGCTTCAAGTCCCTCGGATCTAAGTCGAGTCAACATAGGACGAAAGATATCTGGTGATAATGGCAATACAGATCCACGTTCTTGAATTTCTCCATCAAGTATCATTTTTGTGGCAATTGCTGCTGGATATCCGACTGTTAATGCCATTGCTGAATGTCCTGTACTTGATGAAGGTTGACCATAACATACGAAATTAATGCCACGTTCTTCACGTCTTCCGTCAGCCCATCTAATTCCAATATCATGTCTTAGGATAATTAAATCACGTTCATTCTTCTCATATGCCTAAAATAAAATGGAATATTTGGATGTCTAATCAATTATTGAGGAATAAATTATAAGCACTTACCAATTTCTTAGAGAGATAGTAGATTAATGTGTCAAGTGGTGATCCTTGCTTAATAATCGTTGATTGATCCAATAAGCCTAATTTCTCGATATAATCTGGATTTCCTACGCGATCAGCAAGCTTCATTTTAAGGTTCTCGTAGAAAATGTCTTCGTCAATAAGTCCAAGTAAATTAGTAATCAGTTGTCTCCATGTTATTTCTGGTCCTGAAGGATGAAGTGCTGGATGATTTTGTGTATCAATTAATCCCAAAAGTTGCATTGTCTTAATGCACTCAGTGAATCCCTTGTATCTAATTGTTCCTCTAACGAATGTGTGAACTTGTGGACCAAGTCCATAAAGCTTCAAATAATGCATAGAATCACGATTTGGGAAACCTTCAAGCGCAAATCCTGGTAAGAAATCTAATTCCTTTGTAGTAGACATCAAGTCTCCACCTCCTTGAATTTCAACAATTTGTCCCTTACTCAAATATCTAGCAGCTGATAAAGTGTTAATGATGGCTCCTCGTGGACTCCATGAGAATTTATATCGTAGTGGATTATCAGAATGTTCAGGTGCTGGAAAACCTCCACAATAGCTGACAAATGATTCAATTGTTCCACCATTATCAATGGCATCATGGAAACACTCCATAGCTAATAAATGATCAATTCCTGGATCTAACCCACATTCACTTAAAATCGTAATGCCTGCTTCTTTCGCTGCTTGATGGAATGATTTTACCTCATCTGATTCATAACTTGCTGTGACTAAATGTGTTTTTCCTTCGACGCAATATTTTGCAACAAGCCCGTGCAAACTATATGGCAATAATGATACAACACAGTCTGCTTCTTCACAAAGTTTCGCCAAGTGTTCTTGATTGCTATTAACATCCATATAAAATGATTCAACATTATCATAACGAATTGCTAAACGATCTGCTTCTTCCTTAACTTGCGAGCATACCTTCATGCTTATATCATTATTACGACTAAGATATTCAACAAGTGGAGCTGAAACCATACCAGCTCCTAGAACTAAGACTCGTTTACGGAATTCCGTACCATCTGACTTATGTTTAGATCTGACGTTTGATTCTCGCAATTCATTTATGTACTCAAAGTTTGGTGTTAATTTGCCATTACTTGCAATAATTGCGCCATCAATTTCTGGCAAGAACTCGTGTTCTTCAAGTGGTTTTGACGCATCTGACTTTAAAATATCGAGAGCATATGGATATAACAATTCACCAAAGTAGTCTGTGGCTTCTGTCGGTAATTGTGTAGGCATGTTATCAATTGAACAAACGAGCACTCCAGGACCTTTAAAACTTTTCGTGTCTTTATTTCTATCAGCATCATAAAGACAGAATGGCGTATCAATTGTCGTGCATTCATTCATAAACTCAATAGAACCACCAGGATCAGCACTAATGTCACAAATTGCCAACATTCTGTGAGGCAAAGAAGGTGCGCCAACTGATGATGGAAGCCATGGAGTGTTGGCAGGTCTCAATAGATTCTTTGCATCAGGAATTGTTATTAATTTCGGTGAACCGACTGCCCAATAAATTCCATTAACAAGAACTGAAGCATACGGAGCAAATTTCTTGCTAAATGTCGATACATATCTCTCAGGGTATTGTTCATATTCTAAAAAAAGAAAAAAAAGGAGAGAAAAACAAAAAGGATGTGCAATTGAGCGTAAAAGAACATAAAAGTATTTTGAGTTTATATTCTGTGAATGAAACATACCTTGGGGATCAAATCCTCCGCCTTCACGTCTCTCTAAATGATCACTTCTAGATACTTCACAACCATAAAGTTTATTTTGGCTTCCATGTTCAGCAACCTTTCTAAGCATATCGGGTGGAACGTACTCGACTGGCAACTCTTGAAATATTTGTTGAGCACCTTGAGAGACACTTCCAGTGCCCGTAAAAATGAACGTCAATGGTCCAATAGATTTTGGCATCATTCCCAAAGATATTTCGTAACCACAATCTCTAACAGCTTGACGTGCCATCATTGAATTTCTATAATTATGTGCCGGTGATATTTGCATAAACGGTGTATGATGTCCGAGTGCCAAAAGACGTAAACCGAGTCCATGCAAAATATTTACCATACCGGCAACTCCTGCATATTTACCAAATGCAACTAATCTCAAACCATTTCTATCCATAAGCTTCTCATAGTCAACCAAACGAATATTTTTCTCGAGTACAGCATCAAGCAATGGCATATTTGATTCTTGTGCTTTGATTGTATGTGAAAAGAAACAATAAGTTTTTCCTGGAATGAGTGCATCAACTGGAACTTGCTTCACACCAAATATAATAGAAGCTTCGCTGATGTCTTCATTTATTACAGCTCCCGCATTCAAGTACGCCTATAAAATTATAATAATGACGAAATAATTAAATTTTGATAACGTAGTGCACAGCAATATTTACAAATTTTAAACTTCATGTGGGTCAATATAATCTAATATGAGATAAGAATTGGCGAGGCTTGTTTCCCAGTAGTATTAACAATAATCTTAAATAATTATCAATTGGACACAAATAGAATGAAAAATATGTAAATTATCTTATCAAGAATAATCTTCTTTTTTTGTTTATTGCCTTCTTGAAATGTGCTGACTAACTGTTCATGACCTTTGTATTAAATTTAACATACCTGCATGGGATAAGCTCGACGATTTGATGGTTGAACTATAACTTTTGCACCATCTCTGTTAATTAGTCTTTTTACTGTCGCTGGATTAAAGGGTGCACGACGTTCCCTGGAAATTACGAAACAGCTTTATTATGAAATCTAGTTCAAAAATATTACGCACTTACCAAACAGATTGGTCCTCACGCCTAATTGCAATTACCGTTCCATTCTATTGACACAATAATAGACAAATTTTTAACAATAAACGAATTGTAGGCTTTATAATGGATGTACTCACATGTTTTTTACGGTTTGTAATTCCTTTTATTATATTATCAATTTTCAGAGGACGAGTAATGCGCAACATGTTGCCCATTCAAATTTTAAACTCTGACTAAATTTGGAGCTTAATCTCTTCCAATCATGAGCTTCGAGAGACCAGTTTTAAGACAGCAAAAAAAATGATCAGTATACAAACAATAACAACAAATGCTCGATGATAAGAATTTGCTCAATATGATGCCTTATATACAACGATGAATACTTACTCTCACTTTTCAATTTAAATAAATTTAATGAATAATAAGCAAATACAGACTTTGAAAAATATGTCAATAAAATATATGTATTTAATTTGACTCTAGTCTAGTGTCGAGGCATACAAATAGACAAATCGAAAAATTTGGTCGCTAATATAAAATTTCTTGGTTTAGCAAGGTTTAATGACATGAATAATTTATTTGTTGAGCTTTCGCGTGGATGTTATTGATTATTTACGTACATATGTAATTGATTTTATTTATTTGTTATGTGGTATTTATTGTTTTAAAGACAATAGACAAGTTCACGTGTATTGCCGTGTTGCTTCGATATTTAGTAGTGATTCTTAGACTTTGTGCTTATTCATGTTATGAGAAGTTTGTTAAAGTGTCGCAAAACTTGAGTTTTTAATGTTTTTATAAGAGCACATACAATAGATCCTCAACTAAGAGCAAAGTTTTCATCTTTCATAATGTGTTAAGTGAGAGCTGTAAAGTTAATTCGAGCAATCGGCTTCATTTGTGAACAGCCCGAAATTCAGATTAAAGATATTTCAACCTTGGTATTCAGTTCTGTTTTAAATAAGTTGCAAAATGTGCTGTGAGGCTGGGGCTGATAAACTTTTCAGAAAAGATGCAAAACCTGTATTGAATTGCAAAGTTTGATTTAAAAATACTTGAGGTGTATTGGGGATATAATCAGTTGAGACATTTAAACTCGATGAAATGCTTTCGTGCAGACTTTGTAAACTTATCCTTTCCATTATCATTTTGTTGACATAATCAAATTGATTCTCAAGAAATTTAATTTCCATTTTGTGAATTTGTTCCTTAAAATTGGAACCCTAAGCAACTAAGCACTTCCTCCACTTCAAAAAATTAAGCACCCTTCAACTCTCACACACCGGTTACATTTTAAAACAGTAGCAAACTTATTACCTTATTTCCTGTTGAGCTAGTTTCGAAGACATACGTACAGTCGGAAGTGTCCACTTTCCTTTGTGGAAAACAGCGGAACAAAGAAGCATTGAAAATTTACTCTAAAAGTATTTAAAGGAAGTGAATTTAACCGCACAATCTAAACAAAGGTTCAGAATCCTTCGTGGAAAAATCTACGTCCATAATTTGATTAAAGGATCTCCTTTCAACATTCTCAAATGACAAATCTCTCTCAAAATACGGATCCAATGTTTATTTACACATTCTATCAATCGTGGCTCTCCATATCTAAAGGCAAATGTCAAAAGTTCAATTAATGCATTGGAAGGTGGAATCAAACAAAAAAACAGAAAATCACTCTCTCGCAAACAAACTTCCAATGATTTTTTCCAATCTCTGTCTACCCTTCATTCATCATTCCACTCGCCATACACGTTTTACATGAAAAAATGTTCTTGTTGTTGGCTATGAATGAATGAAAATATATACACACAAATTGAGGGGTTGGACATAAAAATATTTCTCCCTCATTCCGGTAACAAAAGAAGTGCACTGGAAGTTTCGTAGTGGAATATTGATTTTCCTTTCACTTCCTTTTTGTGCAAAAAAAAAAGACTTTTTTTCATATAAGCTCTTTAGTTCGTGAGAGAACCGTCATCGGAACGTGACGAAAAGGATTTTCCTTAAAAATTCGCGAGTTTAAAAATAATTAATTTATTTACCTTAAAATCATATCAAAATGACAGATTCTTAAATTACTTTGTGTTATTAATTAAAGTTGTTGAATTATTAGTTTACTAATATCAATTATATCATGGATATTAATCCTTAGTGTGAAGTATATCAATCAAAAAAGTGAGAAAAAATAATTTTCAGTTGCTTAATTAAATTTACAAAATGTCTAAAGTCACACAATTGTCCTTAATTAAGGCACATTCAAAAGTTAAATGCATGGGAGGAAACATAAAGTTTTTTATTAGATTTTCCATACAGCATAAAGCTTTGCTCAATGAGGGAAAAATCGTACAGGAGATGAAATTGGAAACGAAAAGTTATGTGAGGCAAAAGAGAAGGAGGTTGATGTAAAAAAAGGCAAAATGAGGAAAAAGCGCTGGCTATTTTTAGATCCATCCAGCAAAAAAGAGATTGCTGATGATTTTTTTAGTAGCTCTAAGTACAGAATAATGAAGTTTATGTAACAGAGTCATACAAACGTACTTGTTGACTCTGAAGTTTATGTGGAATCATTGAGAAAATTCTGCGAGTAGGAAATCCTCTTCTGTTGACTAGTTTTGGAATGAGTTTAGGGGTTTTTGAGTTTAGTTTGCTCGTGTAATTAAGGTATAGTCTTGTTAATTATTAAATTCATTGGAATATTGTCATCTCTCTTTTCAAAAAAGCATTAAGTTTTACTGAGAACATACTCAAGGATATTTTTGGAAAAAAGCACAAAGAAAAATCACAGACGGATTTTTTCTTTCTTATTTTCATAAATTTTCCGAATGTTGAGTACAATAGACAATTTCAAATAAGAAGGTATACGTTTAGCTTTCATTTTTAGATGATATTGGTCAGTTCCTAAGTATGTGTTCTAATTTAGACTTTGTTTAAAACAAAACGTTCCAAGTATTTAAAAAATATCCCGTGCCGGTACTTTGTTTTTACTTAAATATATCTTAAAATATCAAAACTTCCTTCTCGATGGTAAATTTCCTTAATTTGATAAACCTCCGTATCCCTCAAAAAAAAACTGCAGGCTACGTTTCTAAAGTCGATGCCAATTTGAGTCCAAAAAAAAAACAAGGTTTAACATGCAAGGGTTAAAGACCCACATTATATAGAGATGCTCATAATGTCGTCGATACAGCTCATATCTCCAAAGATAAACAATACAGCTTAGATTTCATTTAGGAATATATACAGTAGCGTCCAAAAGTTTAGAAACAGTGTCAATTTTTTTGAATTTTATCAAATAAACATACTTAAACATAAGCAAATGAGCTCAAATTTTCACCAACTGTGTAGTTTTTGCTATATTTTAATTCAATAAAAACATTTTGTAGTATAATTAAATATTTCAAAAATAACCGTTAAAATTCAAAATGGCTGTCGTCCAAAAGTTTGGAAACGATTTTATGATAATTTTTTAAAAAGCTTTATACTAAATTTAGGTATGATTTATGGCTCAAAACATAAAATTTGGACTTTATTCTTTGTTTTAACACAAAAAAGTATGCTCAAATCGGTTCCTTTCATGCTTTATTTTTGATTTCAAAATGGCTAACATTTTTTTATGATATTAACCAAAATTAATACTTTAAGCAAACTTTTTTCTTAAGTTTAAATGCTTATTGCATAGTTTTTTACAATATCTTTCAGAAAATATATAGTTTATTATGTTTTGTTAAGTTTAGAAGTCGAAATTTAAAAAAAAATCTTTTTTGGAGAGAAAAATTCGCTGCTTAGAAAAGTTCGAGATCATTTAAATCATTAAATACCAACAAACTATTCGATATTTTGGTACCAATTTATTGCATTTCAATTCTCCTTTAAGTTTTTGTATGATTTCCTTAACATACTTCAAGGATCAAACTTTTATTTAACTATTCTTTAACCTACAACAGACAACCTTGAACGACGCAAAATGTTTTTGCAAAAATTTCTTATTTCTATAATTAGTTGAACATGTTTTGTTTAATTCATCAATAGAATGTTATTTTAATACATTTTAGTCATTTTGCAACAAAATTCATAGTAAATTTCAACAATTTTTTGCAAAAACATTTTGCGTCGTTCAAGGTTGTCTGTTGTAGGTTAAAGAATAGTTAAATAAAAGTTTGATCCTTGAAGTATGTTAAGGAAATCATACAAAAACTTAAAGGAGAATTGAAATGCAATAAATTGGTACCAAAATATCGAATAGTTTGTTGGTATTTAATGATTTAAATTATCTCGAACTTTTCTAAGCAGCGAATTTTTCTCTCCAAAAAAGATTTTTTTTTAAATTTCGACTTCTAAACTTAACAAAACATAATAAACTATATATTTTCTGAAAGATATTGTAAAAAACTATGCAATAAGCATTTAAACTTAAGAAAAAAGTTTGCTTAAAGTATTAATTTTGGTTAATATCATAAAAAAATGTTAGCCATTTTGAAATCAAAAATAAAGCATGAAAGGAACCGATTTGAGCATACTTTTTTGTGTTAAAACAAAGAATAAAGTCCAAATTTTATGTTTTGAGCCATAAATCATACCTAAATTTAGTATAAAGCTTTTTAAAAAATTATCATAAAATCGTTTCCAAACTTTTGGACGACAGCCATTTTGAATTTTAACGGTTATTTTTGAAATACTTAATTATAGTACAAAATGTTTTTATTGAATTAAAATATAGCAAAAACTACACAGTTGGTGAAAATTTGAGCTCATTTGCTTATGTTTAAGTATGTTTATTTGATAAAATTCAAAAAAATTGACACTGTTTCTAAACTTTTGGACGCTACTGTACTTATTTGATGTGTTTTCGAGTATTCAGCACAGATTAATATCAAGTATCGAGTTTCAATTAGAAGTTCGTTAAATAAATCGACTCGTAATCAGAATCATATAGAAACTTGGTTGTTCACTTTTGTATGTTGTTTAAATATCTTAAAGGAGCTTAAAGGTATTGAAAACTTTGGATCTATTCAATATAGATAAATCCAAAAATGTACATCCATATTTAATCAGAAAACAGAATTGTATATCAGATATTTAAATTTTATTCATACTTGTTTTTTGACGAAGACAAGCTTTACATTTTTGATGCATTAATAATCTGTATAATTAGGACAAAAACTCCCAAATCAAAATCACATTAAACATGTTGCTTCATTAGAATTTCAGAGAAGTGAAAAAAAAATATTAGTCAGGGAAAAATACACGATACAATAATATCGATTCTATTGCCGCTTATGATTTTCTAATTTATTTACCTTAGCTGCCTTTGACAGCATATACTTACATGTATGACTATAAAGCACACTGAAATCATCAGTACCTGAATGGAAAATTGTGTTAAACTTCCTGTACTAGCCATTATATATATAAAGGGGCTTTAAGGATGTTAGGTAACAACTGTATTGTTGTAAGCACTGTTGATTCTCATTTGCAAAGACTCGTCTAATGATTAAAGGAATAAAGCAAAATCTGGTGGTTTCTAAATTTTTAAATCGATTATACAATTTTGAATGTAGTTTAAGTGTCTAAACTGCGCGTTTCGCACTATCTATAGACCTTTAAACTTTTATTTTAACCACAGTTGATTAGGATGTGCGGATATGAAATTATTTTTATCGCAAATGCGTTAAATTAATAGATAATCATTGGAAAAAATCAGTTGAAGTATCTACGTGACTGAATATTTATAAATAAATTTTAATGTCGATGATAGGCAGTAGGCAGTAAAGATGAAGGAAAAAGAGGACCTCAAAATGATATCAATATAAATGTTGATGCTACATAAAAGTCTATCTTTTATATATTATTTTAATCTGGCATCTCTTTTTGATTTTTTTCCAATAAATATATTTCTTTTTTCATGTTTAACGTCATCAGTAGTCGTAAGTCGAAGCTCTACATATCCTCATATCACTCGCATATGTTTGGTAGATTGATGTGTATATAAAATATTAAGAAATGTCGAAAAATATGTGATGTGAAAGATGTAATAAATGAAAAAATAATAATAATATATAAACTTTGATATTGATGCAAAAAGAAAAGTGAAGGAAAAAAATAAATTTTGGATATTAAAGAAAAGAGAGAACTGAAGAAAGTGTAAGGTACTTAAAAGGTTTCTATCCGAATGACAGCGTTAAAAGGATTAAAATTTGGATTGGAAGTGTTGTCTAAAGTATGGTTTTTGTATCTGGAAACGCTATGAAATTATCATCCCAATTATCGCCGGATGATGAGCCAATTGAGCAAAAATTAAACGTAAATATACCAAAATCACCTTCGTTTCATAGCGGTTTGGACTTAGTCGCTGGAAATAAATACGTAAACATATCAAAATTTAATTTCACAAACGATATGAATGGAAATAATAATAAAACGACCGCTGCTGAGCAGCAATCAAGTCAGCAAACAATTTTTTCATTCACAAAGGTCAGTTTGTGTGGTTCATTAATTGCCTTCATCATTTAAATACGGTCCATTTCTTCTCTATTTCTTATGACGACAAACAGTTCTTTACACAATCAAATCCACTGAATAATTTAAATATAACAAGCAGTATCGTCCCTCCACTGCTTCAAAGGCAGAATTCTGCACCGCAAAATCAACAACAACAGCAGCATCAGCAACAAGCAACTCAATATAATGATATTTACAAGATAAATAATGTAAATAAGCCTCCAATGACATCTTCATCAGGCCAGCCAGATTTACAGAGGAAATATTCATTGCCAGTTAATTCGAAACCGATGCATCCAATGATTCCAACGCCTCACAATTTGGCACAACAATTTCATCCACCACCAAATATCGTCCGTAAACAATCAGCACCAGCAATTACGCCATCTCAATCTGTCCTACAATCACAGTCACAGATTCAACAAGGAAGTCCGAGTCGTGCAAGAGATCGCAATTTATTTGATAAAGTGTGCTTGAGTCAAGATGTAACTCAATTGCCGCTCCTGAAAGGTTGCTCACTTTCTAATCATTTAGAATTTACAATTTCTCACTTATTTCCTTATTTTTACCTTTGGGGAGGGTTTTGTGTACCGAAAAATTGATGAAAATGCCTTAATGTCCTTATTCTTTTCCACAGAAACTGATGCCAACGAACGTGAAGACTTGTTCATTAAGAAAATTCGTCAGTGCTGCGTATTGTATGACTTTACCGAGCCTCTCGACGACTTGAAATGGAAAGAGATGAAACGAAATGCACTGCAGGAAATGGTAGAATATATTAATAATAATAATGGTGTAATAACAGAAGCTGTTTATCCTGAAATGATACAAATGGTAAGTACAGCTGCTTTATAGATCTTCAAGCATCACTTATGTCTATATTTCCATTCGACAACAGTTTGCAATTAATCTCTTCCGAACATTACCACCACCAAGTAATCCAAGTGGGGCTGAATTTGATCCCGAAGAGGATGAACCGACACTCGAGTCATCGTGGCCTCATCTGCAGATTGTTTATGAGCTGTTTTTACGCTTCTTAGAATCGCCAGATTTTCAACCAAATGTCGCAAAACGTCACATTGATAGTCAGTTTGTATTGAGATGTCTTGATCTCTTCGATTCCGAAGATCCACGTGAACGTGACTTCCTCAAAACGGTCTTGCACCGCATTTATGGAAAGTTTTTGGGACTTCGAGCATTTGTTAGAAAACAAATCAATAATGTATTTTATAGGTAAGAGCTATTGTCTTTATGATGTTATAGCATTTTGATCTTATCGTAATTTTTTTTCCCATTACTTCCACATCAAATAAACTATCGTTGTAGGTTTGTTTACGAGACAGAACATCATAATGGAGTTGCAGAACTTTTAGAAATTCTCGGATCAATTATTAATGGTTTTGCACTGCCATTAAAGGAGGAACATAAAGCGTTTTTGTTGAAGGCATTGTTGCCATTACATAAAGTCAAAAGTCTATCCGTGTATCATCCGCAGTTAGCTTATTGTGTTGTACAGTTCCTTGAAAAAGATCCAAGTCTGACGGAGCCTGTTATTAAGTAAGTCACATTAAACATTTGCAAGTTATAGAGCACTTAGCGCATGAAAGATGAACTAGTCAGTTTAAATTGCATTAAGTTAATTAATTCACACAGTTTAGACTGCCTTAATTACGCAAAAAGCTTTCTAAACTTTCTAGCTCTCGACTTTTGACTTCCACAGTCTAGAGAACAAATGAATACATTAAGCTCTTCTTATTTTTCGTTTAAAATTGCTATAAAATCATCATTCTTTATATAATTACAGAGGTTTATTGAAATTTTGGCCGAAAACTCATAGTCCAAAAGAAGTCATGTTCCTCAATGAATTAGAAGAGATTCTTGACGTCATCGAGCCAGCTGAGTTTCAGAAAGTGATGGTGCCACTATTCACACAAATTGCAAAATGTGTAAGCTCTCCACACTTCCAGGTCGCTGAGCGAGCTTTATATTATTGGAATAATGACTATATCATGTCCCTCATAACTGAAAATTCATCAGTCATTCTACCGATTATGTTTCCCGCTCTTTACAACAACTCAAAAACACATTGGAATAAAACAATTCATGGGTAAATAATCATACATAAATAATTGAATTGTAGAGTATCGGTTACGTCTGCATGAACATTCTTTTTTTCTTCTTTGAATTTCTTTTCTTTCTCATTTTGCTAATTACCTAGGCTTATCTATAATGCCATTAAGTTATTTATGGAAATGAATCATAAGCTCTTCGACGAATGCAATAGCAAGTTTAAGAATGAAAGACAATTGTAAGTATATGTTCTTTGTGTAACTTGATGCTAGACTTGAAATACTACTGGATTTAAATTTTAAATCTGGTGATTTAATTTTTAATCCAGCGGGTTAAACGTTTTGAAAGTGATTTAAATTTTTGAAAACCGTTAAAAATCACTAATTTACTATTTCATAAAATAATTTGCAGAGAAACAGAACTTTATGCAAAGCGAGAAGAGGTATGGAAGGAGATCGAAGAACTGGCACGGAAAAACAATCCGAAATTCGAGAGTCTAATAAATCAAATGGAGTTCCTGTCAATCTCCAATCAGAACAACAACGATTACAATCTTAATGAGGATGACTACGCGAATGAAAAATATGACCAATATTCAAAAGATGTAAGAAGAATCTTTTAAAAATAATTAATTGCAAAAATTAGTAATGATAAGACGCTGCAAATCTAGGTTTTTCCTTAATTGTAAATGTTTGAAAAAAAAATGTTTTCCTTCAAGGCTCGCAATTTGCGCAACATGGACAAGCCTTTGTTAAGAAAGAAATCGGAATTGCCGCAAGATTCTGGAGTTGCAAAAGCGCTTACTAATTATAAACGTGCTGATGAATTTCTCAAAACAACACCCGATACAAATAAATGCTAGAAAATAATCTAGACAGCAACAATAATAAATTATAGATATAAAGAACATTACTAACAATTATCCTCTCAACTTATGAAATATCTCAAATTTTTTTCTCCATCCTTTCAAATTCGTGTTCAACCTCATCTTTTTACAATACATTACAATAACTTCTTTTTGCATAGGAAACATGTTAACTGTAGATAATGCGAAAATGATTTTAATTATTATTTTGTCTTCTGTATTTTTTAGTCATCATAAAAGAATTGTGGCGCACATGTTTTCTATTTCTATACATGATTATTATAAATATTTTAAAAATATAATGACGATGATGAAGAATCGCAATCTAGTAATGGGGATAAACTTTGTCTATATGGTGAATGATGTTAAATAAAAAATCTACTTTGATAAATTTATAACAGAGGAAGCATAAGTAAGCATAAATAAATGAACATAGTAATTGTGATGTCGTGAATATTATAAAAAAAAATAGATTTATAAAGTAAAATAATCATTTAAAGTATACTGGGCATTGATGCTGTTTTGTGAGATACATGCAAAGTTCTTTCGGTAGGGTTGGACATAAATAATGGTCTTCAGGAATATTTTATACAGAACAATATATAAATCTGCTGGAAAACGTTAAATGAGCTGGTTTCTGATTTTAACGGTTTATTGAAATTCAAATTTTAGCCAGTTGAATTTTCAAAAAAATAATTTTTAACTGCTTTTTGCAAAAGAAATTCCTGAAGACTTCAAATGTCACTAATGGCTTATAATATATCCATAGAAGCATAATTTTAATGCATGATGGATTATTTATGAAAGCTTGATATTAAATAACGATTAAAGACAATTGTTGAGAAAAAGTCTCATGAGCAACAAAGGTGAAATCGTAGGCGAGACTTTAGGGATGCATTAAAGGTTCTGAAGAAATCCTACCAGTAACTTTGCATACTTTTTAATGAGGCTTCAGCACTGATTAAAGATTTTTTTTTAAAAAAAGCGAGAAAGATGTAGATGAGTGCATTGACTTTTTACAAAATATCGACAATTTTTGTACATGTGATGCCCCGAAATTCATGATCATTATTATTAAACATTATATACAAAAATTATTAAAACTATCTAGGATATCAACAAAGAGAAGAAAGCATTTTAATTAAGTACATAACCGTAACTCATTTGTCAGAAATCATCATTAATATTATATACTAATGATTGGTTTGCTTATCATTTTTTAAAGTTTTTTCTTTATTAATTACCTGTTTATGAATATTATTATCATGTAAGAGAACTCTTTCCATATTTTATTTTTCTCTGTCTTTTAATGTCCTCTCTTGTTCCAATTATGATTTACACATGAAAAGTTTAGTAATTTATATGATAATTTGCAAGCTATTGAATTTCCAAAAATTATGTCCAACTTAGGGTCATTCTCAAATGAGGTTTTGATCTGGAGTCGTTTTTAAATCATAAGAGAGTTGGTTGATCTAATAAACGACTTCTTACTTGCTAGATGTCATAAGTTAATGATCCTAATCTACATCATCAATAAATAAAAAGTTCGACTTTAAAGATAACTCTGAACGACTGACAACCTTGTTGATAAATCCAGTTTAAATAAAAATAATTGAAAGTCATCATCAAAAAAAAAGAAAGAATTATCTTTGATATAAATAAGCATAAATAATCAATAGTGATTACACGTTAAAAAGGAATGAAAAGATGCTTTTTTAGACAAAGCGAATGAGGAACAATAAAAAGGTTAATGGTCTAACTTAAATAGCTCATAATTATGTGAATACAAACAAAGAAGTAAAATCATGTAAAGAATGGTACATTAATTATTTATAAAATTAATTATAGATGTTCAAAAAAAAAAACTTTTAAATCAACTTAAAGGGTTTCTGGTGTCTGTTTATGGCTGGATGAAAGTTCATCTTATTAAATTTATTTATTATCTGTTGGATTAGTTTGAGTTTGAGACATCATTCAGAATTAATTACTTTTCTAGAAATGAAAAGTTTTGGAATCATCAAATGCTTAAGATCTAAACATGATCTGGCAGAGTTATGAAGGCTTCAAGTATCAAAATTCAAAGTTTGAGTATCAAGAGTTTTAGAGTTTTTCCGAACAAAATCAGTTTAGTTCACCATTTCCTATCATATTATTGATTTTTCAATAGTTTAGAACTAGAACTTGTGAATCAAGCTAGTTAAAAGATGTTTAAACTAACGGAAAGTACGAATTTTTAAGTTTTAACATTTTGAATGTGTCAGATATTTTGAACTGAAAAGTGACTATTAAATTGTCTCCATTTTGTTATAAAATAAGGCTTCTATTCATAACTATTTGGACTAGATTAACCAACAGGATGAAGTATTTTAAAGCTTTTAGTTCCTTGATTTTAAAAGAAGCTACTCATATGTTCTGACTTTGCATTAAAATTGTTTTCATCATTGCTAGTCTAGCTAGCTTTCCCAGATCCAAAGCTTTTCCAGATTTCAATAACTTTAGAGATTTATCTGCCTTCAAATTCCAAATTAATCAAACAGACAATCTCAAATTTCAGATAATGATCATCCGCCTTAATGAAATCAACTCTTAAGTTCTTCCTCAAAACCGAAACTGGAATGATATGAAAAAGAAAGTAAAAATCCGTGTAGAGTCGGATGAAGCCACAAAATATTTGTATGTTTATATATATCAAGAGATACAAGAATCAACTTTTATGAAAAGAATAGAATGGAAATCATTGATAATCGCCTTATGCCTGTTTGTTCTTTTAATTCTTTATTTTTTTTATCTTCTGTTAAAACAAGTTTAAAATGATATGATATGAAATATGGCGAGAAAAAAAAATATTTTTAATAACATGCAAATGTTATAATCTAGAGTTAAAGCTTTAAAGTAAATATAAAAAATGATTATTTAACATTATTATTATTATTATTATCTGCATCTACATAATAGATATTTCTATTGTCAGAAAAAGAATAGAAAGATGAAGATGTGTTGCGGGGGGTTAGTATTGAGTGATGTTAAAGGCTGATTTGTAGTTTGGGAACTGAGATGTTATTTTGAAAGGATATTCGTTTAATATCTTAGATATTATATCTTAAGTCAAAACATTATTAATTATAAATTTTAAGTTAAAGATGTTTGGTCTAGCATAATATCAAGTTTGATCATAGATATTGAGCGAATCTGTGTCAAATCGATAAGTTTGGGATCCAATTGCTGTCATAACAAACAAGATTGCTACATATGACTGGTTTTGCCTACCTGACAAGTCGATCATCAAGGCTTAAAGATTATTCAAACTCTGAATCAACACCAGACTCAATTATCTTTCACAATTGATATTAAAAAGACTTCCAAATTTCTTAATAATGTCGAGGAACTTCTAATTTGAGCCAAACTCTAATCTTGAATATCTAAACAATCAGACATCCTTTAAAAATCACATCACAGTATAATTCAATTTATAGTTTTAACATCACTTAATGTATCCCACTCAGACTTCCTCTTTTCCGAAAAAAATAAAAATAATTGACTTTTGATAGATTTAATTTATCATTCCTCCAATTCCTCTATATTTGGTCATCATGGCACAAATGAAAAATAATGAAATGAGATAAAATTGTCATTAACTTTTTGTCTGGAAGGATGAATCGTACTTTGAACTACTTCTATTGATAATAAAAAAAGCCTGTTTATATATTAAAGAAATACAATGATTATTAAAAAAAAAATTAAGTTTGTTTCATTCATTCTTGTCCTTTATTGATCCAATTATTATTATTATTTTAATGTTTTGTAGTTTACAGCATCCAATCAATCATTTTTAAGAAATTCTGTGTGTAGGTATGCAATAGAAATCATTTTGTCAAATTTTTAACGTGAGCTGCTACGTGACGAATTTGAGCGACGACGACGAATTGGACTTCTGCTTCTGTAAAATGTATGGTTGTTTGTAGAACAAATTGATTTTTTAAATGCATTTTTAAGGTCCGTTGTTAGATAACGCCCATCTGTTGGACGTGAAAAGTTTTTGGACTTTATAAATTATTAAATTTTTCAATCTTACCTGCGACGTGGAGAGCGTCTAATTGGTGAACGACGTCTATTATTGTTACGCATATCCCTCCAGCGATTACGATTTGGTGGACCTCCTCTTCGCATTGGTGATCGTCTCATTTGAGGTGGTTTTGGATTATTTACTGGCGAAACCTATGAAAATTACCCAATTTTAGTATACAAGAAAGTTATAAGTATAGGATTAATAGCTTACAGCAACTTCGTTTCCATCAATCTGTCCACCATCCATATGTTTCATTGCATTTTCAGCATCATCAGAATTCATAAATTCAATATAGCAAAAACCACGTCCAAGTTGTGGATGAAAACGATCTGGTGGAAAGTCGACAACCTTAATCTCTCCATAGTTACTGAATATTTCAATAATATGTTCCTTAGTGACATTACGTGTTAATCTCCCGACATGACATCTTGTTGGTTTTGGAGTAAGTGAACGAGCTTTTCTGCGTTGAGAAATTGATCGAGAACGTTTTCTGCGTTGTGAGATTGAACGAGATCTCTTCCGGCGTGGAGACACTGAATGACTACGTGATCTAGATCTACGCTTTTCATCCCGATCTCTTTCAGTACTTTGACGTGCACGTTCGCGGGATTTGGGTCTTTCTTTTGCATCCCTTTCTTTTGAGTCAGCTTTTCTTACACTACGACTTTTTGAACGTGAAGGACGTCTTTTACGTCTATCACCACCACTACTTGATGAGCTGGATGTCGACGAGCTCGAACTGGATGATGAACTTCCACTGCTTGACGAGCTATCAGAACTAGATTTAAACTATCAAATATAAAGGCAATGTTAAGTTAATGTTATGCTTTACCTATTGGAACTGCTTGATGCTGATCGCCGCTTTGTTGATTTCTCTTCCTTTTCACTGCGCGACTTTTCTACCACCATTTTTAATTTTATCGATTTTCTCAAGTTATTTCAATTAATTTCTTCAATATTTATCTTTATTAATCTTTATCGGCTCTTCTTCTCGCGAAGAAACTAGTTAATTAACTTGTGTTTTGTCTATTTACCACAATATTCAATAAAAAAGTTTTAAAAGAAAATTTTAATGTTTATGAATGTGTTTTGAAATAAACATATAAGCTTTTATCATTGTGTTTTGAATCAATCAGCCATACTTTTATGCTCATTTTTGTGGATTTTAAGGTCCTTTGAATAAATTAAACAGCTTGAAATCAAAATGACAGGTCAATAAACACACTCTTATAGTCGAGAAATAATCATAGCCTATTTTATGCTTCAGTTTTAAAGATAGATTAACGGTTGTTAAAAATTCAAAATTTCATGTTTATTTTTTAAACGTTTGTCAACAAAAAAGGTATGGAACTTTCGAAATGATTAAATTGCTATAATTAACAGCTTTTTGGCAATTCTAGATATAGGAAAAGCTTATTAAACATGGGAAAGATCACAGAGTTATCATCCAGTGAGAATCAAACTCAGAATGCAAGAACTTTTGTCATAGAAAATGAAGGAAACACTTTAGGCAACGTCCTCAAGAACATTATAGCTAATTATTCCGAAGTTGAGTTTTGTGGATATACAGTACCTCATCCACAAGAAAGTAAGATCCATTTTAGAATCCAGACAGCAGACAACATTAAGGCAATTGATATTTTGAGACGAGGCTTAAAAGATCTGGAATTCATATGCGATGAAGTAATAGCAGCATCTTCATCACTCGACAGCTTGTAAATTATTATTTATTAAGAAACAATTATGTATTTAAAGGTTTAAAATATTAAATATTTTATTAGAGAAAATAAATTACATCTTTTATATGCTGTAAAATCTAAAACATCTAAAGATATACCTACTTGAATTTTTAAAAAAAGATTAATGGATATGAGTGGACTTATGGATAATGAATAGTACGATGCGATGACTAAGGATATAAATGGACAAAATTGGTGCATGGAATGTGATTTAACTTAATTAATGACTTGTATAAACTCTTTTTGTTATTTTTTTTTGTAAAGCTAGATATAGAGGAACATGAATACATGCAAGCGGTAACCAGTCTATAAAATGTGTAACAACCATTTTAGAATCGTCATGCACTCGGATCACATCTAAACTGCTGGAATATATCTTCTAATGTTGTCTCGTTTATAGCAAAGCTATCGATTGCATTCTCATGGTCATTTGAGAATTCGAGCAGATCTTGAAATACTTTGGCCCAGCTTATGCTCTTTGCGTGGATGAAATATTGAAGTACTCCCTGGAATTAAATATGTTAGATAATTTTTTTTTAAAATTTTAGGAGTGCCTTACTTCATGCTCATCCTTGAGATCACAAGTAAAGAGAGAGTTTAGTTGAAGCTTGATGTCAGTAACACTCTCGACTATTGAAGGAGATGAGTCTGTTAAATCTTGTACGTGCTCACGATTCTTGTCATTTTCTTGCGGGACATTTGGTTTCATTTTTATCATCAATGAAAATCCTTTTCCATACTTTTCCTTCAATTTTTGGATATATCCAATGCACTTTAATTCTCCATTCTTCATGATTCCTAGTCTATTACATAAAACTTCACATTCATCCATAGAATGAGAGCATAACACAAGTGTTCTCTGTTGATTTTGAATAGATTTAATGCAGCTCCAAACAAAACGTCTTGACTTTGGATCGACTCCAGTTGTTGGTCTGTAAAGTTAATTAATTAATTTACAAATAAACTACTATAAAGTATTTCTGCCTTACTCATCCAAGAAAGTAACATAAGGATCAGCGATCATTGCCATGACTGTATTTAATTTCCGTTTAGTTCCTCCACTGTAACTGCTAATTCTTTTATCACGATATTTTTCAATATCAACCTTTCTTAGCCACTTTTCAACTTGCAGATCAAGATCATAGCGACTGTATCCATTGATCATAAGCATGTATTTCAAAATTTCTCTCGATGTCATGTAGTCACATAAAGCATCAACTTGTGGACAATATCCGAACATGTGTCGATACATAAAACTGTCTTTGTCTGCATCTATTCCATTTATGAAAGTCCTACCGCTTGTTTTTGGGCGATTTAAAGTCAACAATTCGAATGCTGTTGTTTTTCCAGCACCATTCACTATAGACATAAAATTAATTAATTAATACAAGTTTAACGGTTATTTAAAAATTTAAATTCTAGCAATTTTCAAAAATTCAAAACTGAACGGTTTTCAAAATTTTAAAAATATTTACGGGTTTCAAAAAAAGGTTTTCAAAATTTGAAACAATAAACGTTTTTCAAAAAAAAGACTATAAACTACTGAAAGACTTACTTCCAAGCAATCCAAAGCACTCTCCTTTCTTAACAGTAAAACTAACATCCTGTACAGCCTTAAAATTTCCACCATAAACTTTTTCAAGCTGTGAAACAACCACAGCATCTTGTTCCAACTTTTCTTCTCTGATAATTTCACACACGCTATTTTTCTCACATCTCACATCGGGATCCTCAATTTCATCCATGGGAATATTTTCGATTGCCTTTTGATTCTTGTCCTTTTCGATGCAAACACACATGTGCACACGTGAACAGAAATATCCAAATTGTTCCATCAATTGCTGATTTTCAATAAAGTAAAACAGGAAGAGGAAGGAAGCAATAAAAACAATGAAATTTGCGACATAAAATTGAGTAAGGTTAAAAATGTCTTGATAATCATAAAGGCTATTTATGTAGATATCCGAGTCTTTTGTATTTCCAACTTTTTCATGATTCCTCTCGAATTTGTGGTGTTCATGAATCACTTTTAATGAATGCTTAAGGGCAAAGTCAGGCAGTATATGAAACATTGATATCATCGAATCATATTCCTTCATCGATTCCTTGCTATTTGACATTATGATGATTCCAAACAGTGAAAATATTTGCAGATAATTTAAAAACATTATGGAACTACTTAAACTGCTAAAACATTGACTTGTTATGTAGACAATTACTAAGCATGTTGCACCATATATGAAGAATAAGAAAGCAATTGATTCCAATTCATTGCCACTAAAAGCTAGGCCTTCACGATCATAAGTAGTCACCATCATTATAATTAATACGACGATAGCATGAACAAGTAAGTCACTCAAGAATAAAGCAGTCCAATAAATCACACTTGGAATATTTTGAAGGCTCTTAAATCCACTTATCTTTTCCTTAAATGTAAACGGAAGATACATTATCATGTAGAGCATTAATCCAATCGCCACAAATTCTGTATAAAGATTCTGAATATAATTCAAGTTCTCATCTTGTCGGTTCAATGGACTATTTGTAATTTCGATTGAATATTTTGGATATTTATGCTTCAACATAACATTATCTACAAAATTGAGCATTAAGGATACAGAATGAATGAGATTTTGCGAATAATAAATTTTAGCAAGGATTTGGTTATTTTCAGCATTCAATTCAAAGTTGACTGCTCCAATAAGATTATCATAATATTTAAGGACGTTTCCGTCAGCGACTTCTAGTATCTCTTGTTCGATATTCTTGTCTCTAAGTATAGCAACTTTAATCTTCTGTTGCTCACTAAAATGTCCAATAATTTCCTCAATTTGTCTCAATTCTTGACTCTTGAAATTCTCTTTAAAGTTCACAAGCATTAATGGCTCATTAATGTCTTCAAATTGAAGTTTCAAAGCGACGTGAGTCTTATCTGCAAGATATGTATTAAGGACAAAGCACAGACCAGTCATAATGATTGGAATTGCAACCATTGTACAGAAAAATGGTAAATTACGCATCCAGTAAATAAATTTCTTATAAAATATAGCTTGAAACTGACGGAAAAATATTAATCGTCTGTTGATATCCTTGTATAAATCATCAATATTCAGCACTTGATAAGAATTGTCAGTCTCGTCCGATTCATCACCCCTTCCATCGATTTTTGTATTTCCACCTGATGCTGAATTAAGGAAAACTTCTTCAAGTGTCGTATTTGTTATAGACAAAGACTCAATTCCGTACAACGACTTGTTAACTTCTAATTCTTGAAGCATTTCTCCATATTTATGTTTATCCTTGTACGGTAATGTCATACAATAAAGTGGCTCTACACTGCTCTTTTGTTCAGCCGAAGGAATATGTCTTTTTATCGTGTTGTGCACACTAGTTCTGTCAAATTTATTCTCGCCCATGTTTTTAAGCAGCTTTAAAGTATATCCACTTCCGAAATAATGTTTTAAAAACATGCTCGTTCCGTAGGCAATTAACTCTCCATTTTCCATTATCGCGATTTTATCGGATAGCACATCAGCCTATAATGAATGGAAAATTAAGAATTAACTTTGTAAAAATTCAAAAAATAACCGTTTTCAGAATTTTAAATTTCCTTCCAAAAAACTGAAGCAAGTTTAAAATATGAAAAATAACGGATTTTGAAGTTTAAAATTTGATAAGCATAAAATTTAAATTTTAAAATAACGTTTTTTCATAGCCACTTACTTCTTCCATAAAATGTGTGGATATAAAGATAGTATGGTCCTTTTTGAGTTTTAATAAGATATTCCAGATATCTCTTCTAGCTTCTGGATCTAATCCACTTGAAATTTCGTCTAGTATAAGTAGTTTAGTATCACCAATAATGGCATTTGCTAAATTTAATTTTCTTAGCATGCCGCCAGACAACCTTTTAGCGACTTCATTAGCCTTTGTGGATAAATTAACTTTCTTTAAGATATTTGAAGCTTCTATCTCAGCATTTTGTCTTGAAAGTCCTCTAAGTTGACCGAAAAATTCTAAATGTTCCTTACAAGTCAGATATGGTAAGCTGATATTATGTTGTGGACAGTATCCAATTTTTGATCGATAGAACTGAATATTGTCTATGTTATTAACATAAATTTGTCCACCTGTTTTGGGAATTAATCCTGTCAGCATGCACATTGTTGATGTTTTACCTGCAGAATACAAAATTTCATTATCATTCCTGAATTATAAATTAAGTCATTGTTACGAACCTGCTCCGTTATGTCCCAAAAGAACAGTTATTTGGTTCTTATAAATGTCCATTGATAAATTCTTGACGACTGTATTTGAATCTCCACACCAAGTCTTATAAGTCTTTGTCAAATGTCTAATTCTAACGACAGCATTTTGATTCAAGTGCTGAAAGTTCTCAAAGCCATTAGAAGTATAATTTAGTGCCTGAACTTCGCTATGGACATCAATTTTGTTTGGTACGTAATATGATTTTTGGAAAATGAAAAATGGACTTTGACGAATGCCATACTGTCCTGGACATACGTTTGATATGTAAAAGTATAAAAAGACACAAAGTGCTGATGAAATAATAAGCCAGAAAGACACATCAATCATTGAAAATATGCCGTCATTTGGATGATGAAGCTGTGCTAAATTGGAATGACTGAAGTAATGTCCAGAATTTGTATAATCATGAAATATTAGAATGCCTTGATAAAAAGCATTAACAGGAAACATAATTAAAATCTTCTTCCACTGAACTGTTGCTAATTGGAAACAGAAGAATGGTACAAAATACCAAAAAACAGCACCGACCGTTGAAAATGCAACTATAAATAGAAGTTTAATCATAAGAATCAGATGACAAAAAGCATAAATCATGAAATTGACTCACTTGACTCAAAGAATGCGCTGACTAAGAATGTGAATGAGACGATCGATGTTATGTAAATAAACATTAATAATACTGGATAAAAGAAGTTTATGTTGATCCAAATGCCTTTAAAATATGTGATGACTAAACAGATGAAGAAAAGCATAAAGATCTGTAGATGATTGACGGAAAACAGAGCAACGTTATTTAAAGAGCTGTATGGTGTAGCATTTTTTAATTGTTCTCGAAATCCGCATGCCTTCTCTTCAACAATGCGTGTGAATATCAATGCTATGCATGTCAGCGATGAAAATAGAATGAAAAATATTCCCAAACTGTCAATTTTTGATGCCACTGGATCTTGTGGAATCGATGGAATTCTTTCAAACTGAACGACATAAGGTAAAATATTTCCAGATTGAGCAAGAAGTTCGTAAAATGTTGAATCTAGTGCATATTGAATGCCCAAGAATCCATAATTTACGTACTCGTTTGTAACTTTTGATGTTATGGATGACAAGTCCTTTGAATATTGTCGATCAGTTAGGAACTTGTTGCTTTTTGACTTTATTGTATAATCCAGCACAGAACCATTGCCATGAAATACAACTATGAATGAACGAGATCCCAGATCCTCGATATGGTTCCAAATGTCATCTTCAGACTTAAATCCAGTGATTCTTTCATCTTGTGCCTCAATTTTAAGGCGAAATCGTTCCATCAGTTCTCTATAATACGTATCATTTGGTACAAAATATATTTTGTCGTCAATAGCTTGTGGTATATTCGCAATGAGCTCATCCTAAAGACATAAACAAAGAAAATGAGTTAGACTTATAGACAGGAAGTCAGTAAGACGTGAATAAATTTATAAACAAGTCAGTCACACATTATTGACTTTACTGGATGTACACTACTTACTTCGTTTATGGGAACATAAGTTCTGGTCAGTGACGAATTGTGGTTTAATGACGTCGTATCCGAGAAAAGATAAATTAAGATGAAGAATAATGGGAAAACGATGAAAAATAAATTTCTGGCCCAAAAATAGCTTTTTTCCTTTAATGTTTTGACTAGAAAGACTTTATATGTGGTCACTATATCCATGTTTATATGCTTAATCACTTAAAAAAGTAAAGATTTATTAAGAACTTTCCCTTGTACCGTTAATTAAATTTTATGAAAACTTTCAATTGTCTTTTTGTCTCATTTGTTAATGTCACTTTTATCGATTACTATGTTATCTTGTGCTCTATCGATGCACAAAGACATGTCCAACACTATGCATTGATTGCATGACTCTAACTTTAAAGATAAACATCATTTTAATTATTTTGCAACTTTTAATTCCTGTTTTTTTTTAATGAGAATAGGGATTTCAAATTACCGACTATTTACTTTTCGATCATATTTTTGGGAACTACAGATTCTATATTAAGTAAATATCCACTGGATTCATCTAGATCAAAATCATAGTATTACACCATAGAGCATAAGATACAGCATAAGGATTTATAAAAGATTCACGGAAAGTTTGAAATTGAAACCCCTAAAGTTTATAGTGCGTTTTTCACAGTCAGGTATAAGCTGCATCGCAGAACATAAACAATCTGTCAAAATAATTAAATATTTTGGGTATGGGCGATCAATACGAGGAATATACAACACCAGATGGACAGAACATCACGTATATACAGTATATCCATCCAAATGATGGACAAGCAGAGCAAATTAACTTTATTATCCCAAATAATCACATTTTAAAGCAAGAACAAAATGATCCAGAAATATTGGAAGAAACTTTTGAAGAATACATTGATATGTCTGAGGATAATAATATAATGGCAGTAGAAGTGCTCGAGTCAGTTGTTAATATAGGAAAGAAAGGATTTCAAGTGAAGGAGGAAAGCTTAACAAGAGAGCTTGTCCAAATATCTGATTCCAACAAGGTAACATTGTTTTTGTATCAACATTTTCTATTCTGGATCTTTATTTTATCTTTTGAATATAGCCAAAAGGAAGGAAGCGCTTAATAGCAGATCAGACTAGAGCTATTAGAAAGTTGAGAGCAAATACAAACAAGCCGTACATCAATGCAAAAGGAAGAGAAGTGACGCCAAAAGCCTTTGATGACAGCTTTGTATGTACATGTCCAAAAAAATGCACAGATCCTAAAAAGCTGACATTCAAAGTTCGCAAGCAAATCTTCAATATGTTCTGGAGTATTGGTTCATATGAAGGTCGATGTGCTTTCCTGAATTCCTGTGTTAATGAAGCTCCCAAAAAGAAGCAATACACTAAAGCTGAGAATAGTCGTCGAAAAAATACTCGTCGTTACTTTCTTAAAGGCGTCGAAGTCTGTAAATTGACATTCACAAAGACCCTACAAATTTCAAACTCAAGAATTGACGTGTCTCTTGCTAAAATGGAAAATGAAGTAAGTCTACATAGATTCTATAGTGCTGTTAACTTATTAATCATGTATTAATTGCAGAGCTTTAATGATGAACGAGGCAAAAAGAAGCGTAGAAAGCACGGATTTGGAGAAGAAACGCAAAACGCTGTTATTGAGCACATAAAGAATAACTTTAATTCAGATACAAGTTTGCGTGGTTTATGGAATGCCTATCAAACTACGCATGAAGATATACCCGTATCAGAAAGCTATTATAAGAGTAAGTTCCATTAAATCTTAAAATAAGAAAAACGTAGTAAAATGTCCCGTGATTTAACTTTTTTACGTTTTAGGAATTTTTTATGAGAACTTCAACTTGAAGGTACGAAAGATATCAAAGATTAAGGAGGAATTGGATGATATTGATGACTCTGATTAAATTGAATAATGTTTAACTTAGCTAATGTTGCCTTTGTATCAGAATTAATTTTAACGGAAATAAAAAAATTGAATTAAGTTGCTCAATCATCTTTTTGGTCCGTGAATCGGCTTCTTCGTATTTTAATTAATTAAAGCATAATTTGACCATCTTTCAACATTAAATCCGTGTAGACTGATAGTCCGCGGATAAAGGAACACGATTAAAGTCAAGTATAGTCAAATAATATTCAGGAATAGGTAATTTAAGACATTTTTAAACTTTTTTTTACCACACCCGGTTTTTAATGACTCATTTTTGCACTTGATATAAAGGAATTAATCAGAGCTAGATAAGAGTTATGACTGAAAAGTATTTCTTTGGTGGAAGCGTTAATCCAATAACTTGCCACGCTTGGAACAAAGACCGTTCTCAAATTGCAATTTCGCCAAACAACAATGAAGTCCATATTTATCAACGAGAAGGCAATGACTGGAAGGTAAAAAATATAATTCTATTCTAATGACCAAATTTTACTGTATTATTCTATTTTAAAGTTGATGGACATCCTTAATCAGCATGATTTAAAAGTCATGGGGATAGATTGGGCACCAAATACTAATCGTATCGTCACTTGCTCAGTCGATAGAAACGCTTATGTCTGGACTCAAGGAGAAGACAATAAATGGAAGCCAGCATTAGTTTTGTTGAGAATCAATCGAGCTGCAACTTGTGTAAAATGGTCTCCGTGTGAGAATAAATTTGCTTGTGGATCTGGAGCTCGTTTAATTAGTGTGTGCTATTTTGAGAGCGAAAATGATTGGTGGGTTTCGAAGCATATTAAGAAGCCCATAAGAAGTACTGTAACAACATTAGATTGGCATCCAAATAGCGTCCTTCTTGTCGCTGGTTCAACTGATTATAAAGTTCGTATTTTCAGTGCATACATTAAAGACATTGAGAAACAACCAACACCAACTGCTTGGGGCAAAAAGATGACGCTTGGACAACTTATGGCTGAATTTAAGAATTCAACAACGGGTGGTGGCTGGGTTCATTCTGTTAATTTTTCAGCCGATGGCAATAAAGTCTGTTGGGTTGGACATGATTCAGCGATTAATTGTGTTGACGTCAATACTGGATTAACAGTTGTCAAATTGAAAACTGAGTATTTGCCATTCTTGAGCTGCATTTGGATAACACCAATGACATTTATTGTCGCTGGACATAGCTGCATTCCATTAATTTATTCCTTTGACGGAACCAGTATTACATTTGTTGGCAAGTTAGATGAATCACAGAAACGTGAAGCAAGTGGAGTTTCAGCAATGCGTCACTTTCAGTCTCTGGACAGAAACTCTCGTTTGGAAAGTACTGATACAGTTTTAGATTGCATCCATCAAAATGCCATTAGTTGGGTTGCAATTCAAAGTGGAACTAAGGAGCACACAACTAAAATCAGCACATCAGGATTGGATGGACAACTTGTCATCTGGGATTTAACATTGACTCGTTCGATGCAAAACTTGAAAATTTGAATTACAATTTTTATTGTGGCTGTTTGTGGATGAAAAAAAAAAGCAATTAAAGTTCTATAATCATACATTGAATTCTTTTATTTCCATCTCATGGGATTTTGTTTTTTGTTTTGTTTTTCATTCACATACAAAAAAACTTTTTCTTTATCTTAATCAATCAAAATAAAATGAAAAAGTTCATCATGAATCATTTAGGTATATTCTTCTTTTTTTTTGTCTACTGCATCTCCATTCGTCTTAATTATTTACAGCACATATAATTTTAATGCAATCATGCATCAATCTTTTAATCACATTTTATGTAACATCTAGAAACTTTATATATTTATCTATATATTCCATTTTTTCATTATCTTTTCTTCTTTTCTGGTATAATTTGTGTTTACAATCATTGTATTCTTCATCTCGTCAGGAAAGATTTTACAGTAACATTTTTTTATCTCTTAACACTCTATAATATATGTATATATTTATATTTTTTTTTTGTTTTTGTCGCAAAGGTTAAAATCACATGGATACTGGAACTTTTGTTATTAATTCCATTTTTTATATGGCATATAATAATTCTTATAACTTTTCTCTCGTTTCTTTTAATTACTTTAATTACTCTTTATCGTTTCATTTAATTTGGATACGGGAACATGGTTGAACGGTCCTTCCTTGGAGGCAATTTTGGAGTAACTTCATTGGGATTTCTTGGTGATGCACTACAATTTTGTAGCAAAATGTAAATAATTTAAAACGGTTTTCAAAAATTTAAAATTTAAGTTTTCAAAAATTTTAAAAAATAGCGGGTTTCAAAATTTTAAACTTGACGAATTTATAACGATTTTCAAAAAATCAAAATTAAACGGTTTTCAAAATTTTAAATATTGACGGGTTTCAAAATTTTAAACTTGACAAATTTACAACGGTTTTCAAAAAATAAAAATTAAACGGTTTTTAAAAATTTTAAATATTGACGGGTTTCAAAATTTTAAACTTGACGAATTTACAACGGTTTACAAAAGATCAAAATTAAAAGTTTTTCAAAATTTTAAACTTGACGAATTTATAACGGTTTTCAAAAAATCAAAATTAAACGTTTTTCAAAATTTTAAACTTGAATTTATAACGGTTTTCAAAAAATCAAAATTAAACGGTTTTCAAAATTTTAAATATTGACGGGTTTCAAAATTTTAAACTTGACGAATTTACAACATTTTCAAAAAATAAAGATTAAACGGTTTTTAAAAATTTTAAATATTGACGGGTTTCAAAATTTTAAACTTGACGAATTTACAACGGTTTACAAAAGATCAAAATTAAAAGTTTTTCAAAATTTTAAACTTGACGAATTTATAACGGTTTTCAAAAAATCAAAATTAAACGTTTTTCAAAATTTTAAACTTGAATTTATAACGGTTTTCAAAAAATCAAAATTAAACGGTTTTCAAATTTTTAAATATTGACGGGTTTCAAAATTTTAAACTTGACGAATTTACAACAGTTTTCAAAAAATAAAGATTAAACGGTTTTTAAAAATTTTAAATATTGACGGGTTTCAAAATTTTAAACTTGACGAATTTACAACGGTTTACAAAAAATCAAAATTAAACGTTTTTCAAAATTTTAATCTTGACGAATTTATAACGGTTTTCAAAAAATCAAAATTAAACGGTTTTCAAATTTTTAAAAAATAACGGGTTTCAAAATTTTAAACTTGACGAATTTATAACGGTTTTCGAAAAATCAAAATTAAACGGTTTTCAAAATTTTAAATTTGACGAATTTATAACGGTTTTCAAATTTTTAAACTTGACGAATTTATAACGGTTTTCAAAATTTTAAACTTGACGAATTTATAACGGTTTTCAAAAAATCAAAACTAAACGGTTTTCAAAATTTTAAACTTGAATTTATAACGGTTTTTGAAAAATCAAAATTAAACGGTTTTCAAAATTTTAAACTTGACGAATTTATAACGGTTTTAAAAAAATCAAAATTAAACGGTTTTCAAAATTTTAAAAAATAACGGATTTCAAAATTTTAAACTTGACGAATTTCAAAAGACTGATTTAAAAAGTGTCAAAAAGAAACGGTTGATACTCACTTTAGTTTCTTACTCACAGTTCCTGGCGATTGTTTTGAGTCAAAATTAATAGAATTGTTTGGTAACGGTGATGGTTGTGTAGAATTAGATGTTGATTGATTTTCTTTATTATTGGCTAAAGCAGAATTTCTCCTCTGCATTATTGTGCTCGTTTCTGGTGCCGTTAATTGAGTCATTGAATGCCCATGGAATGATTCATCTCTCTGTAATATAAATACTCTTAAAATAGTAAATAAGTAAGGCACAAAAAGTCTCAATTGACATTCACCATATTCCATGTATTAAAATTATTGCTTGCCGTATTGTGATGTGATTGAGGTTGGTGATGATGCGTTGTTCGAGGTGGTAATGGAGGTGGATCCATATCTCTTGGCAAAAGAATTGGCGCATCAGCTGCTTGCCTTAGCTGTGAATTAATGTAGTCGTTTGGATTCTTTTTTGGATGTCTTTTGCGAGGTGGTAGTGGCGGTGGTATATGATTAAAATTGTGAGCATTTGGAACATTAACATGAGGAGAAATGGGTAATTGTGGACCATTAAGTTCATTTAATTGTGGACTTGATGGATGATTATAGCTTGGTGATGAACGTTCACCGCCACCCATTTCCAATGATGTAATATTTGCACGAATTCCAGCACGCTGATATGGATTCGATTTATAGAGTGATGGACTTGTTTGATCTAAATGATGATGTATTTCCATAGACCGCAGGTCCTCGACAAGAGAATCTAATGGCTTAGCTGGACTTATTGATGGATGTGTATTAAAATGATGCTGTGGCTGATGAATTCGTGGACTTAATAATGGTTTATCAAAATTATTTGTAGCATTATCATATTTATTAAAACTAGTTGTAGTCATCGTCATCGATATGATGCTGTTCGATCGTCGAGGAATTTCGGGAGCTATAGCCGATGTTATTGAGATCGTATCATCGGTCAATAATGTTGAATTTAAAGTAGATTGTGATGCAAAAAAGGATGATGAACTGGCTATAGGAATGTTTACATTTGCGAAAACGGAAAATTCTGATGCTGGCAAATGACTGTTTGCTGGAGGTGATTGCTCTCCTTCACTATTCGTGAATAGCTGACTTGCTTTTGAACTAAATGGTAATGTATTGGATAGACTCATAGATGAATTGCTATTATTATGACGTCGTGCTGGTTTAATTCCTGGTGATTTTAACGTCAAGTCTGGCCATCGACGGGGCTGCAAACAAATAGTATTTTTAAGCATAAATAATTTTTTCGATTATATCGAAGACTTACAAATATGAGTCGCTGACGGCAATTTTTTGGTTCAATTTTGAGACTTTGTTCAAAAAGGTAATTTTGAATGTCATTTACAGACTGGCCAGGAAAGGGATCTAGTGTTTCAATGAAGTGCTAGAAACAAAATAATGTCACAATAAGTAACGAGTAAATAATAATGAGCAATAAGGAGCTTACTCGAATCTTTGGATCAATCTTTAGACAGTATGGCTGATTTTGATATTGCTGAATTTCTCCTGTTATTTCGGCCACTTTTCGTCTCTTACTAAAGTTTATTAATACAGTGTCTCGTAAAAAGTCTGGATTACCCTCTTCAATGTGGAGAATATTAGTCATGTACATTCCAAAGAATGGCACACACGGTGGATTTATGGAACGCAACTTTTCTTGATATTTTCTATAATGATGTTCGCTCAACTCCAAGCACTCAGTCAAACATTTCTCATGAACTTTAGTTATTGCAGCTTGAGTCAATTTTAGTCTATAAACAGCAGCAGAGCTAAACGCAGATGCTACAGTGAGAATTCCATTAAAATTGTTTAGTTCCTGTAAAACCATCATCACTTCCACAGCACGAGTAAAAATTGCAACACGTTCCTCAAAGTTTTCGGCCTCAACAATTGATTTCTCGATCCAACGTGTAAACTAGAAAATAATTAAATAACGGTTTTCAATTATTCAAATAAAAACGGTTTTCAAAAGTTCAAAAAATATTTTTTGAAAACATTTGAAATTCAAAAATACGTTAAAAAGTAAGGCGACTTACATTATTAGTGTGTTTCGTAATTTTCAACAAATTTGGACTTGTCGTTTCCTTATCCTTTTTAGTCCACACAGCTCCAACTAATTCAGACGGTTTAACATTCTTGTAGAGCTCAAATTCGAGAAGAGTTAATTGTCTCGCTAGTTCCAAAGGATGAAAAGTCAATAGATTAAATTCATTTTCTGGAACCTGCAAATGGTACTCAATAGCAGGTGGAGAATGTCCAAATGCGAAAGTAATTTGCCTATGATTTTCATCATTATCAGTTTTTCTTTGAATAATTTTCAGTACCGAATCGACCCACTTTCTCATCGATTTTCCTTTTATTGATTCTAAAAACAGTGTCAATTCCTGTAAAAGTGTTGGATCCCTCTCAAAATCATAATAATGCTGATCTACCCAATGCCTCAAAACATTAATGACACGAAATTGCACAGGTTGAACGTATTCCTTTTTATAACGCTTCCAATCTTCCCGTTGTGAGCTTTTGTGCAGCCTATCGTCCAAATCTTTATCACTATTTGACGTCTCATAAACTAAACTCGGGTCTGGAATGTCGAAACGCTCGATGAGCAAATGAAGAAGCTCTTTTGGTGAACAAAATGAGCGGAATGTGGTCAAAAATGTTCTGACAAATGCTGGATCAGCATAAATGTGGTAAGTTAAACGTTCAACAAGTTTAATTAATGTTGCTCCTTTAATCAATGGAACTCCAGCGCTCTCTTTCTCTTCGAGAACAATATTGCTAGGACTATCAGCTTCCGCAAATTTATACATTTCAGCACTTGGTAACCTTAATGGATGCTGTTTCTCAATATCCAATAAAATGCTATCCAAAATTCTTTCCAACATTGATTTTGTATTCAACATTATTAAATCAGCCATCCATTCATTCTTGTGTTGAGCATTTTTAGCTATTAGAACTACAGAATGAGGTTCTCTTGGTGCAATTTCAAATGAATTTTTCAACTCGTCCGTATCTAATCGATCAATGATGTCTACTTTACGCATAAAAAATCTCTCCTTCATACGAAAATCATAGTTATTTGTAGTTCCTGACACCGTTTGCTTCCTAGTATTTGCTTTACATAACACTAACAGTCCATCAAATAGAAATACTTTACGTTCCGTATTGCGCTTTCCCGACACTAATTTCATTAACGTATCTTCCTTAATAAACTCATTACAGCATTGTCCAATGTCCTCTTTAACCCAATGTTCTACCGTATTTTGAAGCTCTTTCGTCTTCTCGATTGCCTGTTGTCGTCGTACACGCGAATTTGTTCTCATTAATGACTCTTTTGGCAACAATGGAATTTGTTTTTGAAGTTCAAATTTTAATGGTTCCAAAAGTCCTTTGACTGTCTCAAAACTCTCTCGGTCCTCTTGACTCGTCGTCAATAGTAAAAGTTTATCAACATATTCTATGTACACAAACGTGTGACCAATTGGAGTTAATAAAAGCTTTGGTAAATAATATTTAACAGCTTCTGAAAAACCATGACCCGCTGCAATCAACGATTGAGCTTTTGGCTTTGACAATAAATTCGATAAAGCTTCCTTCGCTTGCGATGATGTCACATCATTTGCATACTTAACGTACACGTCAAACTCCTCTGCTTCCGCGAGTTCTAAAAGAATCGAAATACCTCAATTAGTAATGTTTAATTAAGCGGTTTTTAAAAAATAAAATTATAGCGGTTTTCAAAAATTCAAATTGTAACGGATTTCAAAAAATCAAATTAGAACGGTTTTCAAAAAATCAAATTATAACGGTTTTCAAAAATTCAAATTATAGTTTTCAAAAATTCAAATTATAGCGGTTTTCAAAAATTCAAATTATAACGGTTTTCAAACATCCAAATTATAGCGGTTTTCAAAAATTCAAATTATAGCGGTTTTCAAAAATTCAAATTGTAACGGTTTTCAAACATTTAAATTATAACGGGTTTTAAACATCCAAATTATAGCGGTTTTCAAAAATTCAAATTATAGCGGCTTTCAAAAATTCAAATTATAGCGATTTTCAAAAATTCAAATTAGAACGGTTTTCAAAAATTTAAATTATAACGGGTTTTCAAAGGTTCAAAAGTATACGAATTTAAATCCAAAAAATTTGTTAAAAATTCAAATAAATTTTACCTTCGAAACAACTGCCAATGCACGGAGTGCTCTGTTCCTGAGACATCTCAATGACGTCTTCCAGTGAGCCAAGAAGTGTGACTGTGAGTTCGTAAATATCAATAATGTTGGAAAATATCGGGTCAAGTTCTCTGACTGGATCGTCAACAATTTTAATAAGCTCCTCACGAAATACTCGAATAATCATGTGTAAATCACGAAGATATTGCTTTTCATCGTGCAACAATTCCTTAACAACTTCATCATACGTCAATCCATCACGAGGCGTTATAGGCGGTAGTGGACTTACAATTGAATGATTCTCTCCTTGATAAAACATGTCCATTAATACCTGAAAAATTGTCAAGTGAATAATGTTTAATAAGCTCATGAGCTAGACGCACTTTAAGAACGAAAAAAAAAATATGATCAAAAGATACAGATAAAGAGAAAAAAAATAACGTAAATATCAAGCATAAGAAAAGCTGCAAATGTTTCTCATAAGCTACTTTACAACGATAATAATGAAGATCAGACACAACAAGGAAAATCATAAAAACAGATACACTTAGAAGACGACGTTACATGTCAATTAAATCATAAATTAAGAGTGAAAAACGATTTTCATAGAAGAAAAATAATTAATGTATATTATAATCCGTACGTACCACCTGATAATTATTTGATATTTGGAAATGAGAGCATGAAAAAATAATTTTGAATTTTTCAATCAATAAATCGGATAAAGTAAATGGTAATTCTATGCTAGTGATAGCATCAAACTGATTAATATGCATAATAATTTAGCAAAACTAGATTCGCAAATAAGATGAAAAACGACTTTCAAAAATCTGATGATCGCGCAAAATTATCATTTAATAAATGTTGACTAAAGATATAGATCTATACTCGCTAAATATGAACAGTTCCCACAGAACTTTGTTATTAGCTTTAGACTTATTTTTGTTTATGCATCAACTACACTTAACTAGCTTTCTACTTACACTGTCGGCTCGAATGGCAATTTGTACATCTTCCTGTGTAATCTCGACATGCTTCATGTTCTTGACATAATTCCCAGCCAATTTCAGAATGTCTGCCGAGATGTATTCCAAGACAGCAACAAGAAATAAGCTCACAGAGTTGTCTATTTTGTACTGCAGCACCTCCTAAAATCATTCACAACTTGTTAGTCATTAATAATTAACAGTTTGTAGCTATGTCATACCTTTTGTAGCAAGGTGTGCATGCGATCGACAGGCAGGACGCATTTTTTCCGTTTGGATTTGTCAATTGTCTCGCGAGCATCTGCAAGCGCCCACTAATAGCATCCAGAAAGGAAAATGGAGATCAAAATTATTAGAAATAGTGGATATGTGGATATGATTAGTGACGAGATATTTACCTTATCAATTGGCGTCGGAAATGTCTTTTGTACTTTTTCTTCGACATCCTGCAAAGTTGATTATTAAAAAAAGAGAGGAAAAAAAATTGAGAAAATTGTGCAATACAATATTTTATGTATGATATTCTTTTGCCTTAATTCCGTATTCTTTTCAATAAAATCAATTTAACTTACAGCGATTGTGTGCGGTGTATCTGTACATAAATTTGTTAATAATCGAAGACATAAATTTTCAACATAATACAATGCCTCATCGTGAGCCGTTAATGATGGATGAAGTTGTTCGAGTACCTGATTTTTATTGATTTAGAAAATAAAATTAATGTCACGAAAATCGTCTGGATACGACGAAAAATATCCAACAACCATTTGTGCTTACTTTTCTAAGTGAATTTAATAAAATTCCTTTCGTGAACTCGCTCATTAGTTAGAGTTTTCTTTTATCCACACTTTTCTTTGAGATATTAATAATTTTCATGGATTTTAACTCTGTTTTTGAGAAGTTTTTGAAGCTACAAGAATTGTGAGATATCATAAAATACTCAGAAAGCAGAAGAAACTTCTCTTTTCAGACATTTATTTAATTATTTAATTTATTTTTGTTTTTCTTCACGCTTTAGATCAATTCACTTTGATCGACTGACTGCTTCCCTTTTACTTCCCAAACTGCTCATCCAATTTTCGACCATATCCAGTCCAAACATAAATTTCACACTTTTTCATTAAATATCCATTATAATCTCAATGAATCTTCAAACTTTCATGCTTATTCACTTCCTTACTTCCTATTTATCACAATTCACTACTTTAATGCACAATAATCAGCTTAATTCCTATTTAAATTAATTAAAACGTCGTCTCACAAAGTTTTTTATTGTTTTTGTTGCTTACCTTTTGAAATTTTTCATTTTCTTTGTAGGTTTGCTCAATTTTGATAGTACGCAAAATACTCAACAAGTACTAATAATTGTGGAGCGCAGCTCCAATAATTAAGGCGCAGCTGTGAATAATATTTAAATAACACTATAATTTATTTTTTTAAAAAAATAATCAAATTTAACGTCTTTCAAAAAATCAATTCAAAGATTTAAAAAATTCAAAAATTATCAAAAATTTTAACGGTTCTCAAAAACATAATTTTACTAATTTAAGCACTATATAATTATCCAAGAGCTGTATACCATCTCTAGCTATGGACAAAGTGCTTTATAAAGTGAACAATTAATCTTTTACAGCGCTTAGAGATATGTTTGCACACTATTCAGGGAAACACTTTAACAACGCCAACTTACGTTTGTAAATTTTAATTAAAGAATTATTTTAAAGAAAAATAATGGATATACGACCATCGCACTCAATCTACGTCAATAATCTCAACGAGAAGGTAAAAAAGGATGAGCTGAAAAAGTCACTGTACGCAATTTTCAGCCAATTTGGTCAAATTCTCGATATTGTGGCACTGAAAACTTTAAAGGTATTGTTTACATTTTTTCAAAAATGCTTAAAATTAACTTAAATCATGTAATTCTAGATGAGAGGACAAGCATTTATTATTTTTAAGGAGATATCTAGTGCCACTAATGCAATTAGAACCATGCAAGGTAATTCATTCATTTATTTAGAAAATGTCGATTAATACATTACTGGATCTTTACAGGATTTCCATTTTACGACAAACCAATGAGAATCAACTACTCAAAAACGGAGAGTGATGTTATTGCTAAGATGAAGGGCACATTTAAAGAAAGACAGAAGAAACCAAAAGCACCAAAAGTCATTGAAGAGAAAAAGTAAGTTTTGAGCTACTCTAAATATCAACTGGATCTTAAATTCATATCTTAATCTATTTCCTACAGAGCAAAGAAGAAGACAATTGATCCAGCACAAGCAGCTATTAACTCATCAAATATCGAACAACCTCCTAATCAAATTCTTTTCCTTACAAATCTACCCGACGAGACTAATGAAATGATGTTAAGCATGCTGTTCAACCAGTTTCCTGGATTCAAAGAAGTTCGTCTCGTTCCTGGTCGTCATGATATTGCATTTGTGGAGTTTGCCACTGAAATTCAAAGTGGTGCAGCGCGAGAAGCTCTAAATGGATTCAAAATTACTCCTACTCATTCTATGAAGATTTCATTCGCTAAGAAATAAACACTTTTAAGCTCCTCAAATTCGTCAGCATCAATGATGAATTTACCACGCCACTGCAACGCATATAAATTAAGGAATAAATAAAAGGATTTTTAAAAGCATTGCACATTCCGCTTTTAAATTTTTGTATTGATTGATTCGTCTGTGATAATAGGTAGCTATGTGTGATTTTTTGTTTCATTATACATACTAAACTCTTTCAGAGACTCGAAAAATCAACAATACAGAAAAACCGGTTCCATCAATCATGCTCATGCACGTGCTTGTCTTGTTTATCAAATTATTAAATAGTTTTTAATCACTCATATTTGAGAAATAGCTCGTTAAAAGAATAATAAGTAGAACGCAGTTAATTGTCATGATTTAAATAATTCTAAATCCATATTCTATTTGCGTCTTATTCTATATACAATAGCCGCACATCTTTTTCTTGTTTCGATTAATTGCGTATTTGTTAATCATTCTCTTTAATTTTGGTAAAGTCGCGTGTAAGATGATATAATTGTTTACAGAAATAAATGCACACACATTGTTTGAGCCTTCTTCTCTCTTTTCTCGAAATTCGTATGTGTTATTTTGACCCTAAGATACCTAGCATTTGATTTAGGGGCCGTTCACTTATTACGTTTGCATTTTAGGGGGGGGGGGGGGGTCTTGAAAAATTGGAACAAAATGTAACATAGGGGGGGATTGTCAAGAAGAATGTAACGTTCTAACTGTCGTCTGTCTTTTAAAAAAAAGTTCACGAAAAAAATTTGAATTATCAACGTTTAGGGGGGGGGGGGGGGGGGTGAAAAAAGTCGGTTTTTTACGTAACGTAATAAGTGAACGGCCCCTTATTTAATGGAATTTTCCTAGCGTCGACACTTTGGGTAGCATAAACTTTGAAGTCTGTATAAATGAATCACATTCAGGCTAGCTTCTACTACAAATGTTACATTTTGATTTGAAAATCTTTCCAGTAAGTTTTTAAAACTCTGAAACCGTTATTTTTTGACAGAAATGAAAATTTGAATTTTAGAAATCCGTTTCATTTTCAAAACCTTAAAATCAGTTAATACTTTAAAACTTAACACTTTTTCTTACGGTTATGCGCTCTAAAGCCTCTTTTCGGATATTTGCTATCACGCTTACCACTTCTTTATTTATTTTTCACGACAAATGGCATAGCTGAAACTCCTCAATACAGTCCCAATCGTGCATTTAGCATTATCAAAAGCTTTAATTTTGTATAGTGTCGTATGAGATTTAATTAGTAAGTATTTTATCGCGAATTGCCAAAATAACAAATAATTAACTCAATTGAGGAGATTAGAGACTGGGTGAAAATTTGATAACACAATCCAGCAGGTCCTTCATCATCTGTCGTTGACTTTTTTAATAAATACTATTTTTATTTCTTCTTTTTCCAATGTATTTTTCCTTCATTATACTATTTGAAACTTTGTTCATTTCTTCATGTGATAAGATTAAACATATATTTTTATATTAAACACATTAAACAGCGACTCAATATGTGTTGAATATTTTTAGAAATTTAAATGAGTGTGTTTGTTCATTCGGTTTGCTTGCCACCTCGCTCAAAGAGCTTGTTTCTCATATTTTTAAAACAGTCCACAGTCAACCCTTATTCAGTCAAGTTGTGTTATCCGAGAACAGAGTTTTTTTTTTAATTTTGTTTTTCATTTAATCTTTATTAAAATTGTGTGTCGCTCAACATAGAATAAATAAAATAGTAAAAAAGTTTCAAAAATGTCATCGACTTATAATTTGGAAATTATCTACGATGAAAATGAATATGCTGTCTATTATCCTGGGCAGACAGTTAGAGGTATGCGATTAAATCTCATTTAATTTTTTGTTATCAAAAAATGCTGATTTTTATTTTATTTATTTTAAAAATAATTTTTTGTTTTGTTTTAAATCCCGTACAGGTCACGTTGAGCTGACTATTAATTCACAGCCATTAAAATTGCGAGGTAAAGATTCTTGTTTGGTATTTTCTGCTTTTTTCCGGACCAAACAAACATATGTTGTGACTCGATATCTATTACGCAGAATGTTTATGACTTTTGTGACTAAACAAACCGGCATTTGTCTAAACTAGCATTCTTAGTCAAGGACAAACATTGTCACACTCTGTTTTCCTTTGTCATTCAGTCATTTGCTGTTCTACAGTGATTTGGAATTGTGAAAAATTTAACGCTCTTTTTGAAATCTTAAAAATGTAACGTATTTTTAAAATTTTAAATCTTCAAGCTGACAACTTTTTAAATTTCAAAACACCGTTAAAATTTTAAATTGTTATTTTCACTTAAAATAATTAACAAAGAAATGCCTTAAAACGTTACTCACGTTTTCTTTTTACTTCCCATCTCCTCGACAAAAACAAAAATTATTAGGTTTATCAATATTAATAAAAGGCAGTGCAGCATGCAATTACTCAAAAGATTTACAAGCCGAACAAGAGTTCTTTATGATTGATAGGGAAGTAGTCGAGTCAAAAGCTGAGGCTATTGAATTAGGTCCTGGAAACTTCACATATGAATTCAGCCATCGATTGCCTAGAAACATCCCATTTAGTGTTGATGGAACGTATGGAAATGTAAAATATTTTGTGCAAGGTATTAATTGAATCAAAATAGTCAATACGTGCATGTAAGCACGTCCAACAAACCATAATAATAATTATCTTTTTTTATGTATCGTTAATTCATTAGCAACAATTGACATTCCATGGGACTTGTATGATAGAAAAATCTCCAAACCATTCACAGTTTTGCGCTATGAGGATCTTAATTACATGTCAGGCATGCGAGAAGGAAGAGAAGTTTCAATTCAAAAGCAAATTGACTCGTCAGCATGGTTCTTTTCGAGATCTTCTCTTGGTCTTGTTACAATTAAGGCACAGATTCCAAGATGTGGATTTGCTCCAGGTATGTTTTGTAGTGCTTCATATATATGTGAAAAATATTCTGTGGAGTTGATTGCAAAATGAAGAGTTGATTTTTGATTTTGTAAGATTTTTGAATGACGTCATTTCGATCATATCAAGAAACTTGTTGAAATATTCATAATTAAATATCAGCAAGTGGAAAAGATAAGAAAAGTACTGGCATAGTCGAGCAAAAAAAGTGTAAAGCTCGGACTCTTTAATTTAAAGACATGCATATAAATTTTGTGAAAACTGGGGATCTGTAAAGCGACAGAATAGGCACTTTAACGTCATTTCTAAATGACCCCAATATCTCCATCTCGTCAATCTACTTCATTTGTGCATGCATGCTTAGAAAATATATACAAAGTAAACCTCTCTAGTATGCGTGTCTATTACGAAATAATAAGTTATAGTTTGTTTTTAATTGAACAGGTGAAAAAATTAATGTTGATGTATCGATTGATAATCAAACGTCTGCTGATATAGAAAATGTCTTGATATCATTACAATATAATGAGAATTATACAGCACAAACACCATGGGCGAAATTGGAAGAAAAGATTTCAAATAAGATAAGCGAGACGATTGCTGAAGGCATTAAGGCAGGATACACGAAAAAGATTAAAGAGAGTGTCTTGGTACCTGAAAATTCCAAAATCACCAGCGTAATGTTCTCAAATGTCTTCCAGATATCATATCATGTTCAAATCACAGCCAAATTTCGACGTGCCACTATTCCCATCTCAATTCCAATCTACATTGGATCAGTTCCATTAAAACCTGAAGAAGAAGGCAGAAAAGTTGAAGGAATTCCTCCTTTATGGCCACCCCAATACTCAAAGAATGGTGCTATTAAGCAACAAGATGATGCTCAATCAACAGCCAGTGAATAATCACGATACAAAAGAAATCTTTTTTTAATTTGACAAGGGAGACTTTATGGCTGTAAAATAGTTTAAAATTAGTGTAACTGCGGATTTCAATTGGGGTCTATACTAGACAAACCTAGTTCTAGACACACTAGTGATACTATACAGCAAACTACGTTCAATGTTGACTATTTTAATACCATGAACCGCCCTTGATATTTTCATATATTCATAAAAAAACACATTAGATTTTAATATACATGCATACACATAAATATAATATAAAATACAAAAAAAAAGATACAAATTGCATAAAAACAAGAAAAAAAATTTCTATTGCTAATTTTTCCATTTCTCCTATTTCTTATGCTTTTTTTGGTTTAATTAAAACAACATTAAATTGATGATTCCTAGTTTTTTTGTGTCACAATATATTAATATCAAATTGCTATCTTGTTTTCTCTTTAAGAATGGAAATAATAATAAAAACGTATGTATCTATTTATAACATGAAGCACTTGTTGATTCATCCAAACATATTTTCAGATCCACTCGAGTCCATGCCTTTATTGAGTTTCTTCTCGCACAGATTTTTCACATTGTCTTGTCGTGTGCTCACAGCCAGCTTGTAAATGCGATTTATATAATCAAGATTATTCAATGCAGCACTATGAACGAATGCCGTTTTCAGTTGATTTGAATTTATATAACATTGAATTTTCATTGTTTTACTGGATATAAACTTTATGAGTGAATCAATCTGCACTTTTGCATCTGCCTCGTACTGATTATATGATATTTCTATTGCCATGCTTATCAGCTCATCACACATTTTATCAATTTCAGGATCAGTTGCATTCTCATTTGTTTTGATACAATTTATAAGCTTCTCAACTTCAATCAGTCTCTTTAAATCATGTGCGAGATACTTAATACACGTCGAATAAATCTTGAACGCATTCAACGAGCATTCCTGTATAATTCTGTAATAATAATCATATTGAAAATGCCAATTATTAAATTATGTACATATGAAATTGCTGCATTGCAAGGCAAATGCGAAGGCAATGGCTTAAACACTGTGCTAATAATCAGCTGGGCGTTGGCAGTTTTTAATTGCTTTTTAACGACTATTTTGGATTTAAATGAACTGGAATGAAACGAACTCTTGTTCTACTAAACGTTTTTAAAGTCAATCTTATTTTTAAAAAATCAAGTTCATTTCAGTTCAGTTCAAAAATTTTAAAAATGAAAAATCCGTTAAAAACAGTCATTACTGAACAATCAGTGCCTGCCATATTAAAATGCTAATAAATAATATTACCTGTAGCATAATCCAAAACTACTTTCAATACGGCCGCATATGAGCAATAAAATTGCAACTTGACTCTTTTCATTCGACTTTCCAAATAAAGTTTTTAAGCTGATTTTGTCGGCAAATAATTTAGGTATCACATCAAGTGTTGAATTGCCATTAATTTCACAGCTTGCGAGAAATTTGGTGACTTCTAATTGTAGCATAATGATGTTAATCTGAGCATTAATAGTTTTAATATCCCATTTTAAGTGAATTTCATTTCTATTAGTGCTTAATCCATTTTCGACATGTTCAAGTTCAATTTGCAGGAGGTTCTTAGCGTCAATTAAATGCCTCGTATTTTCAACTAATTCAATAAAATTTCCAGCACCATTTAGATATATTTTTAATGATGTTATTGCCGCCCTTATATTATCATCAATTAATAATTGAACTTTATATAAGACTTGAAGTGACTTCTTACGTTCCAAATATTTACACAATGCATCAATATAGCTTTTGCTGATTATGAAGTTTCCATCTATTTGCTTCAATGCATTTATAAAATCTATAAGGCGACCAGATCTTATGATAGGAATGATTATGAATTGGATAAACATCTCAGATGGAATCTTTTGAATTAATGTGTACCTTATTGCAAACTTGATGAGATTATTTTTCATAAAAAACTCAAGTATATCTCCATTACTGCCATAATTAACGAGATAATACATTGATTCAATAAAATAGGCACTCTTTGTCAATTCTGTTCGATCCCATTCGAATATATCTGTTACTTTTCTCTTCGGACTTCCATAATCGCCATCCATCATCTTCTTTAAATAATCCATAGAATTTGAATTAACTTTTGGACTAGCTTTAGGTGATGAGCTGTTCCAATGAAAGCTTGTCATTAATGCAGCATCAAAATGCTTTGGAACTGATGAATCAATTACTTCAAGAATTTCGCACAACAATTTTGGAGTCTTAATTAACCGTTTAAAGACAAAAGTAGCATTGTTTATCGGTATAATGCCATTTAGGGCGTCCATAAACTCTTCATTATCTTTTGGAGTATTTCCAGTAACAGGTTGTAAAGCTAGTGCTATTTTGTCTCTTGCTAGCTTATAATTACCTCCTTTGATTAATGATATAGCCCATGCTGAGAAAACTCCCGGTATTGCAGTACGAACTGATTTGACTGACAAATCTAGTGCTAATTTCCAATTTTCCAATTTTATTAGCTCATTAATAATGTCTCTTGTCGACAAATTATTATTTACTCCACTAAATGTTGCTTTTGATAGTATTGAGTCACAGTCACTCTCAGCTATTTTCAAGATGATGTCAATTTGCTCTATAATTATATTTGATTCTCCCGAATCTCCGAAAAGTTTGGCAGTTTTTGCTAAATACTTGAGCATTGATCCGACTAGAATGACATCGATCTCGGGATTTATCCGACCTTTAATTGGATGCAATAAAAGCTCTAAACGCCGGCAATGGAGCAGAAGGAAGTCAATAAACTCATCATTAATTGTATGAAGGCATATGATGGCAATACAACGTCCAACATTCGGTGAATACTCGAAAGTAAATTCATCACGTATCATCTGATCTGTATCATTATCTCCTGTTAATTTCCACTCAATTTGAATGTCAGCTGATCGAGATTTGTCATGCGATGAACCATGCTCTAATTTGCGTTTTATTGTCTCCATCTGTGCATAACATTCATCACAGCATCTCACCATAAGATCGTTGTACTTGTCAGGTAATAACACCCTTTTTCGAGAACATTCACCGCAAATGACGTTTCCGCACCTTTAGAAACGATCGATCAATAAAAATAAAATAATTAATAAAGTCAGACTCTAAAGGATAGTAAATGATACAAGCGCATTTTTTCATTTGAATAGCATAAAAGTTTGCCAAAAAAGCTTTGGATTTCAAAAATCCGAAAGCTTTCAATTTTTTTGTTATTTGCAACTATATTTTTTGACAGATATTTATCAATTATGATTGTCAAAAAAGGCATTCTCATTAAAGACGGGACATAGTGTACACCTTTAACAGCTACAAAAATGCACTTGAACCTATTAATACTTTGATTAAATTGTAACAAAATGTCTACGAACCTTCTACAATGATGTCGTCTATTTAATAAGCTAAATTTGGACTTTTTGCAGCACATACAAAATACAGCTTCATTATCTTTCACCCACATATCTTTTGAGGGTATATCTTTTGGCATTTGATGAGCTTGTACAATATCTGATGTTTGAGTTCCTGAATGTAATGATGGATTGTTTTGTGATGGTATATCAATAATTTGGAAATCAAGAGCTTTTGCTGCATAAATTTTGAATAAAAAGTCAAGGCAATCATTTGATATTCTATATCCATTATGGAAGGCGTTGAAATCGTACACCAATGTTTCGCCAATTTGACAATCTTTACTTGTCGTATTGCATAAATTACATGATGGCTGATTGTTTAATAATTTCCTCAGTTCCTTCACAATCTCATTAAGGCTATCAATTTTTGAGTTCATTAACAATTGTTCAATAATTATTAGTGGATATGGTGATAGTGTCCAAAGCTGTACATCATTAATATCAAGATGATTAATAATAATGCATGAAATTTGAAACTTTTGATATAGCACGTGATTAGTAGAGTTTGAATTAATTAAATAATCCAAAATTTGTTCCATTGACTTCATATTGTGGATATAATCAAGCGAATACTCGTAAAAGTCAACTAAATATTTTCCCGAGTAGTTTTGAATAATTTTAAATAATGTGTCGTGCTGCTCATTAAATCCACATTTGTTAAGTGCTTCTATAAATATTTGATAAACTTTCTCGTTCCTCTCTTGTAAGGGATGAAATTTTAACAAATCATTACAAAGATCAAGGTCTGTAAACTCGTTAATTAGAAAATTAATCAGCACCGATGTATCATTTTCAGCCATTCCTAAAATGTTTATCCACGTGATGTCATTGTTTGCTTTAGACTCTCTAAACAATTTTAAAATTTGTCGATAAATTTTGATCTTTTTGAGCCATTCTTCTAGTTCCTTTCGTTGAATGTCTTGAATAATTTTTTGATTTTTAGCACACAAACTCCATGTCAATAGAGCTTCTAATTCTTCATCAGAACTAATCTTTTTAATATGTTTCAACAGCAATTCATTGAATTTATTCACATTTCCGATTTTTTTGAGTAAATCTTCAACATTTCCTGAGTTTCTGTCCATTAATGTCTCAATTAAATCATCTTTAAGCTCATTAAATTTGGTTTTGTTTCTGTGAACATTACGTTCATTCACAAACGAAAGCATCATCAGTTTGCCATTCTCATTAAGATTCTTTATCTCATCAAGCAGCAAGTTCATGTCTATAAAATCATAATTTATTGCAGCAATTGTAGAATTATATCCATAAATCTGCTTTAATATTTCTATAGACTCTAGCTGCTTTAATCTATCGAAAAAATTTGGCTCGTCGTATTTTAGACTTTGATAATTGAACTTTTGGATTTCCTTAATCAAATAAGCGACTAGAAATGACCCAGATTTCTTTATATAATATAGAATTGTCGTGTTGCTAATATTAAAATATTTCAATTCCTTTTTAACATTTTGACTAGATTCATTGTCACTTCTTGCAGACATCCATAAAGGCGACATAAACTCTGTTCCACCGGCGATAGCTATTGCGTGTAAAAGATTCAAATTTACGCTATTTGATTCCGTTTCTAATGAATCTGCATGTAACTGGTTATCAAAAATGATCTTGCCTATCAACTCGTAAATGTTCAAGTCTTTTATGATCTCGTTGATATTCAAATATTCATTTGTGACGTATTTAATTATATTTCTTATATTCTTCACGTTTGTTAACACTCGATCGAAGAAGTTGATGTCTGAATTGAAATTATTCATTTTTGATGCTATATTCTGCAGCGTTGGTTCATCATTCATTGTTGCTATATTAATTTTCATTAAATTTATTAATTGATCCCGATTATCCTTTTGAATTTTAAATGCTAATGTATCAAAACTAAAGACTTCGTTGTTTATTAAAGTTTTTAAAGGAATTGGAGTGTCGTCAGTTTGACAAGTGTTGATCATACCGACGATTTTTTTTAAGAATGTGATATAATAATCTACGTGTCCATTAAGCTTCAATTCGCAGTAACTTGAAATACAATTTGCGGCTGCTTTAGTAATTTCAAATTCACTGGATATTGAGATCATCAAATCCATTATCACAGCGACTTTTAAATGATCTTGCTTGTAAATCTGAAGATTTGGCAGTTGCACTATTAATTTGTCTAGAATATCATCATTTTGGTTTAGAAGATTGTATTTTGGAAGACTAAACCTTTCAAGCATACTCGTTAATCTATAAAGCTCAAAAGTGGCGCTGGAACCATACCTAATTTTACCGACATTAAAACCAGCGACAGTGTATTCATAAGCTTTAATGTACTCAGCCACAATCAATTCGAAACTTTTAAGAGTTTCTTGGTAGTTTTTCATCATTTTATACTCTTGTTCCACGGCTCTGTCTTTTAGATTGTAATCCTGTTGATGATAAATTATTTAAAACAAAAAAAATTAAACCACACAAATGTTTCGTAATGTTCGGAAGCCATACAAATGTTTTAATTTTCACCAAAACACTTCAAAAGTTAACACAAAAAACATTTATAAGGTTTTTGGACACTTAATTAAAAAAAAAAGATAAAAGCTCACCTTAATAATCTTGAAAGCATTCTCATCATCATTATTCTTTATACACAATGCAACTAAGCTTTCAGGACTCATCAACATTTTAGCAATAAAATTTTCAAATTTTCTATTTTCCAAAACTATCAAGTTAATTGCTGAATGCTGAGAATTTTCAGCAGCATAAAGGCTTTCAATATCTTTATCTCTTGAATCTTTTTCATGTGACTTATCAGAAGTATCTGACATTTTGGATCGCTTCCTTAATTTCTTTCGAGGTGGTTTTCTGCTAGAATCGATTTTCTCCTCGTCACTTTCTGCAATTATGATTGATTTTAATGTTTCATCATGGATTATCAACCATTCATCCGATTTTTCCAACTCAACCTCTTTTTTATCGTCATTTTTCACAATTACTGACAATTTCCACAATCCAATGTCCACGTTTCGAAGAAGTTTTGTAAACTTTGCCTTTAAAGCTTCATCACAGTTCTTATAAGCTTCTGTTATATCTAGACTCATCAAGAACAACCGCATTGAGTTTAAAACAATTTCTAAAGTTTCTTTCGAACAAATAAAGCCTTGATTATTAAAGGAATCTATGAACACATTAGAAACATCAGTTGAATTAAAAACAGTTGCTGGACTAGACGAATTAAAGGAATCCACGCTTCTTTGTTTTAATCGAGTTTTTCTTATATGCTCATATCGTGTGAAAATTAGATAAAAGACAGTTTGCAGAATTTGATACAATATGCTTCCATCATTAATTGTTTTTAACAAGCCTCTTATGTGATTCATACAGATCTCACTAGTTTCTTGACTACAATCTTTTTTGAGAATTTTCAGCAGATACAATTTTATTAGCATATATTCATTGAACAGCTGCATTTCCGTTTTATGAGTATAAGCATGATTAGTTGGATTTAACTTCTCTAATTGCATCAAATTGTTCTCATAATTAAAGTTCAGCAATTTCAATATCAAATCATAATTTTCCATGACAAAAGGAGTTTCAAGCTTTAAAAGTTGTGTCATTATGTGATTTTTGGTATTATCTAGTGCTGCATTAATTTCTGAATGTTCATTTAAAAACTGTAAGATTGTGTTTTGTCTAGAGAGTTCCAAAAAGCACAAGTGGAGATAATTGTTGCCCATTACAGACGACACATTGATATCTTTAACAATCTGCTTATTTAAAACATTCTGATCATCAAGAATCATCTTACATAGTGTGATAATCTCATAAAATGCTGGACTGAATTTGTTTTTAATGACATCGTCATGCTGATTATTTAAAACAGACTCGATCCAATGTTTTTGTTGATAATGACATTTGAGGAAGATAGACCGTTCGTCGAATTTTTCCAATAATCTGCTTTTCTCATATTCCAAGTACAATTTGAGAACTGTTAATGAATTCCTTGATAACAGAGCAAAATACAGAACTGCAAATATAATTATCAGTGATTACAAAATATGTTCTATTATGTCAAGGCAGCATTATTAATGACTCACCATGATCTAGCAAATGTTTATTCTCTTTTAGATCATAAAGTACGGGAAATAGATCAGAATTGACTTTCTGGATCTTATCTTCAGAGATGTAAATGTTTGCGAGTAAATTGTAAAGCTTGAATTTCTTATCCAACTGATAAGGATTCTCAATTAACATGTCTATTAGCTTATTTACTGTTCCAAATATGATGTCCTCAATTAGCTGGTTCTTTTCATGATCTTTGGAATCAATTATATGTAGAATTATTTGATTTGTTGGATATGGACACTCTAAGAGCTTCTCGTGAAGGAATTCTATCACTTTATCACTTAAATCCATTGAGCTTACATCTGGATCTTGTAAGTTCCGCTTGTATCGGACGATTTCCTGGATGAAAAATAAAGATTTTTATATTTTTGCCTGACGAAATTTTAATTTTTAATTTACCTGTCCGATACTCTCATAGTTTGATGCTTGTGGCAATATTTCCCAATACTCGAAGAACTCATCCATCATTTTAACACTATTTAATTAAATCTAATAAAAAGGAAAGACGAGAAACAGCAATTTTTTAACAAGATAAAAACTTAAACAAAATGTAAATAAAACAATGAACTTTAAAAACATTTGTAGAGATTTCAATAATTTTAAGAAACATTTGAATTGGTTTAAAACTTTTATTTGAAATCAAAGAAGCTGTTGAATTTTTGAGAGAATATCAATGACTATTTAACGTGTGCTTAATAAGCTAGAATTATTGCTTTAATCCTGGACAATACGTTTTAAATAAGCTATTTTTCGTTCATTTAACTTTCGCAATAACATATTTCATGATTAAGTGATCATATGCCGACTTAAAACATCAATTTTGTTGAAAGTACGCAATGTCATCTTATTATTTAAGTACAAATGGAAACGTGGGTGCATAAACGTCATATTTAATCAGTAGCATAGCTATTATAATTAAGAAATCTGCCGGCAAAAAATAACCGTTGAGAATTTTTTTTGAATTTTTCTAATCAAAATTTATTTTATGTCGTTTAGCAACTATGAACTTCCTGGCTGTTTTGCTTATCATGTTTACACGGAGAATTAAGCAAAAAGAAAACATAATAGAGAAATAAACTGCTTGGTTTTACTGATCATAATAAGATCTTTAATATCTGATGAATATCCATCATAAATCTTAAGTTTTTAAGCTGCAAAATTAAGTTGTACAAAAAATTTCACGCATCGAAGTTCAAAAGACAAGGAATGTCAACAAACCATAAAAATTTAAATTGAAATTCTTAATTTCATTAAATTAAAGTATAAAACGGCAGTAAAATTAGCATAAAAGACTGACAAGATAATTATCGAATCTGCCTGGACAGATATGGTATAACAGCTAAAAGTATAAATGGATCGCAATAAAAAGGCAAAAATTCAGCATTCTTCAGAATCGTTATTTATATTGGGTAAAGACCGAAAAAGAAGCGATGGATCGTCACAACTTCCATCAACATCCAAGAAACCAAGAATAGCACCAACGTCAATTCATTCAACAACTGTACCAATACCGACTACGCCAGTTCCAGAAAGCTGGGAAGATACCATTAACATAGAATGTGAAAATATTAATCTTATATCCTCAGTTCTGCAAGCAACTGGTAACTATTTGTGCTTATTAGCATATAAGCATATGGATTTTATGTTTTTGATTACTTACAGATCAACAGGATAGCGATAAAATAGTTTCGCTAGTTTGCGGCGCAATTAAGAACTTGGCATCATCAAAATCCAAAAATGACTCGATACTAATCATGTCGTTGCTTTATCTGGCTAAAATAAGACCACATATTTTTGGAAATGACAACATTTCAGCAGCTATTCTGTCACTTTTAAAGACTGATAGTCAGCATGCAGTTCGACATCCAGTAAAGAATAATACGACAGTTTTTGCAATGGCTGCAAATTTACTTGCTCGTGGACATTATGATAAGAAAAAGTGGCCAGAAAGTTTCGTTAAAGTTTACATCGATGATGCTTTAAATGAGAGAGTGTGGGTGGATTTAGAAGAGTGCTCACTCTTTACGGATCATATTGGTAAGTACAATTATACTGTTTTTCTGACAATCTCATTAATTGATATATGAATTTCATAATAGTTGCTGCTTTTGGAACGAAAAGTCCACCTCAAAAGGCTCAAGACTCAGCTAGTGGAAGTTTGAAAGAACCGATCGTCGCCATGAATGAAGAAGAATCCTCAGACAGCATGGTATCGGAATCGTCAAGAAATACAGAGGAACTTCAATTAAACTCGAGATTTTTTCACATCCAAGAAACTGTAGAAAAGCTAGTGACAGAAACAATCAAGGATCAATTTAATAGAAGGCAGTCTTCCGATTTTCTCACTAAGAACTTGCTTAAATTTGCATCAACTGCTTGCGGAATTCCAGAAGTTAGATCTATAGTCGTGACACGATTAGAATTGTGGATAAGTAATGCAAAATTGGTTAAACCAGCACAAGATCTATTAGAGTTCATTTGCTATAACATCAGTGCAAGTCAAACGAAAGATCAGGAAGTATTGTCGCACTTACTGAAAATGAGACTTAAAACGAAGCCATTGATTAACATTTATATGAACTGTTTGAGAGACTTAATTACTCTCCAACCTGATATCCTTAAAATAATGATGAAATCAGTCGTTCAACAAGAATTATTAATCCTTTATAATGCACGAAATCCGAATAATATGGGAATTCTAGCTACAATCTTTCAAGCTAAGCCAGAAGCAGCAGCGACAACATTAGCTGAAATTTATCAAGACTTTCTGTTGCTTAGAGATGATTGTCTGAAGACTCTGCGTGTGTTTTTGCGTGAATTAGTCAAGACACTTCGGTACGATATTAATTTAGTGACATTCTGTAAAACATTAATGAGTGATCGTGCTGAATTTATACAAGCTATAGAAACGAGTGAATTTCGTGAACGATGCTGTTTTGCAATTGCTGATTTAGTTTGTCTCTGTCGGTTCCTATCAGTTTCACCACACATAAGAGATGCTCACAATGCAATCAATAAAAGTAGCCACGATCAAAAGAGCTCATTGGTCTACAACTTTTACAATCAAATGTCACAAATTCAATATGAATCGCTTACATGGACGTTCCAGGAAGTTCCGAAAATTTACAAATTAAGTGCTCCAGACTATTCATCATTAATGAATAAAATTTTGATTCTTGATCCACCAGAAAATTATTCTAAATTCGACTCATGGCCACCAGAACCTGAGCGATTGCTTCTTTTAAATCTTGTTGCAGAAGTTCCATTATTACAAGATTCAATTTGGACAATAATATTGATTGGAGTAAGCAAGGACATAAGTTTTTCAATTTGTGACACTGTAATGATTATTGATCAAATTGTAAGACGTGCATGTTTATTAAAATACACTGAATATCCACCATTGGAAGTTACAAAACTTGAAATCATAGACTTTTTGTTCAGCATGGCTGAATATCATCATCCTGAAAATATTCAACTTCCTGCTGGATATGAACCACCGAAATTAGCAATTTCTCAAATTTACTGGAAAGTCTGGATCATCTTATTGATTCTATCAGCTCATAATACAGGAACAATTGGAGCTTTTTGTTGGGCAAACTATCCAATGCTGAAAATGCTAATGGAAATGTGTATCACTAATCAATTCTCCATGATTAAACCTCCCGATGAGGAACTTCAATTAGCTGTAATTGAAAAGAATCAAATTATCCAATTTGAAGGATATCTTGCTGCTGCAACATCTAAAGTTGTTATTCATGAGCAAAATTCATTGCTGATTTCTCAGGTAATTTATTTTTAACGGTTTTATAAGAATTTGAAGGGTTTTGATCAATTGCAAACATTTGTATGGCTTTGACTAATTATAAACATTTGTATAGTTTTCATAATTTTAAACTTATAAAAACTGTTTCAATTTTGTTCTTAAAATTAAATAGGTAATGCTGATGGATCCACTAAGTGTGGCACGTAGGCCTCCTAAGAATGTATTGGAAGAGCTTCATTCATTGAATGCAAGTCACAGATTAGGACATTTACTATGTCGCAGTCGTAAACCTGACTTGTTGCTTGATATCATTCAAAGACAAGGAACTTCTCAATCTATGCCATGGTTGAGTGATTTAGTTCAGAGTAGCGATGCTGCTGGAGATTTCAATCACTTGCCTGTTCAGTGCTTGTGTGAATTTTTGTTGTCTAATTCCAACAATATTTCATCGGAAAATTCTCGAGATGTCGAATTGATTACTTTTCTACAGAAAATGCTGCACAGTGATGATACGAATGACTATCAGACATCTTATGAAGTTCTCGAGTATTTCTTGAGGAGATTATCGTCAACATCAAAATATGGAAGACAGTCAGCTATTAGAGCATTCAGATTGCTTCTTAAAAGCTTAGATCCCGAACAAGACAAAGATTCAGAGAACGAAGAGTCAGACTGGTTGCTTAAATATTTGCCATCGATTCCATCATTTCCGTACATCTGTGAACGAATTATTGCCCAACTTCGTGCTGCATGTCAAGTTGAAAATTCTCCAGACTTGATTATGATTTATATCCAATTTGTTGCAACACATACTTTAAATGATCCAGTGACTGAAATGATTGAACATGTAGCTTGCTGGTCTCTTTTGATCGTCGAGAGAAGTGCTGTTTTTGCATCCATTTTGCCTTCAAATCAGCAAGATCCAAAATATCACGAAAAGTTCCAGACTTTAAGCTACCTTTTCATCATGTTTAACAATTTTATAATTAAAATGAAAGAGAACAATTCAGAAATTACAATGCCTGAATATCCTGACTTACTAGTTGTTCATTTTGCGGACGAGACTCAATGTCATATGCATTTGAACTTTATACATGCTTTGGTTATTCTTTTGTGCCAATCTGCAGGCATAACTGGTGCTATGGATCTTTTGGATTATTTCTTTCCCGTTGGAAATGCAGCATATCCTCAAGCTTTTAGTGTTGAAACTGGAGATAAAGTTCAGATTTTGCCTGATTGGCTGAAAGTGAGTTTTACCGTTATTACAATTTTTAAATTTTTGACAGTTATTTTTCAAATAATTTTTGATCGTTTTTTTTAAATTTATTTTTTTTAAAATAGCTAAAAATGATAAGGAGCTCAATCGAAAGAATGGTAGATGTAGCACTGCAAGACTTAACATCAGAGCAGATTATATTGTTTATTCAAAGCTTCGGAACTCCAATAAATTCAATGAGTAAATTATTGGCGCTTCTCGATCATGATATTGTTAAGGATGCTGAGTCTGTTAATGCAGCAATCATTAATAGAGCGTATTTGTCGCAATTTATTGACATTCAGCAAATGCGTGGTGCTAAAAATGGGCATATAGCTATGAAATATTTAAAATCGATGGATGAAAAGCCACAAGTTAATGAAAAGAAGGCAAATACCGAAGTTGTTGACATGCTCGAAAGGTTTGATGCCATGAAGATTAAAGTGAAATCAAGCAGTTTTAGTCGTGGCAAGTTTTCACAAGGAGCAACAAGTTTCAATGTCAGCAGTTTGCTAGGAGAAATCGTCAACGAGGATATAAAACCAAAAGTCGAGCCGTTTTTAGACACAAAGTCTATTATAAAATTAAATCTGAGTGATTCTGGAAGAAATATTCATCATACACTATCGGAACTTATTAATTCTACACATCCATTTGATATTGAAATATTTGCACATCGTCACTTAAACTTTAAGAATTTAAAGCAAAGTAAATTGGCGCATTTAATCAACTCAATGTGTGTTATGCTGAAAGAAGAAAATGATAATTTATCAATCAATAAAAAAGGCATAATTCTTGATTGGCTTGTGGAATTCGACAGCGAATTGATTCGTACAAATCAAGATGTTCAAATCTCATTGCTGTTTGGTAAAACAATTCAAATTTATCGACCATACTTGCTGTCGCTGTTGATTCATCAAGCAAATTGGTCTACAATACATTTGGCGATTGAGAAGCTCTTCAATCCAATTAATTCTGGAATTTATGATCCAACATCGGTGCTTGATTTTACTGATGCAATTATAAGGAATCCAAAAATGTGGCAAGGACGTGACAAAGCGGTTCCAAAGCACGAACAAATTGAATATGTGCTGATTTTGAATGAGAATAAGATAAAAGCATTCATTGATTATATTCTGCAGGAAGAAGAAAACATGACAGTTGGACATGGTGAGTCTAAAATGAATGAACGTGTAATTTTGTTACTGAGCTGCATTCGTCCAAATGAGTTGAGCTTGCAAAATGTTCTTGGACATTTGGAAACAAGTTTATTAGGTGAAAATGTTAAAAACAAGTTTCTGCGACGATTGTACTTGAGCATTCCGAATTTATTCATTGACTCGGACATGAATGACATTATTAATGAAGCTAATGAGTTGATTCTTAAGGAATGTAATAGCTCAATAAGTGATAAATGGATCCACAATGTTATAACAACATTAGCGAGCTTATCAAATCAAAAAGACTTTCAAGCTATTGGTTCGGATATGGAATTGCCGTTGAGGAAGTTTGCAGCAACTTATCCAGTGTTGTTGTTGAGACATTTACCATTAATTGCATCATTGCTTGCTGGACGTGGACACATGGATCTACATATTCTAAGACATGAACATCATATTGCATTCTTTAATCAAATTTTGGGAACTTTAGAGCTTTTACAGCCAATGATTTTTGAAGATGTTTATATGGCTGGTTTACATAAAGCTATATCATCATTCTTTTTATTGCTACATAATCATGGAAAGGATCTTTATGGACTGATTGTTCGTGTTATGGAATTTGTTAAGAATTATGCAGCAACGAATCCAACTTGTGCATACATACTGATCAATAATCATCATGATATACTGGCACAACTATTTTCTAGGAATAGAAACATCATTCCATTACAGCAGATCATGACGTCTTCACAGTTTTTAGCTAAAGGAATTGCCATTTCTGCATTGTCAGCTAAGCCAGAAGTCATCCAACTTAATGTTATCTCAAAATTGGGGAATATAACGAGAATGAGTCACGAAGAGTTGCTGTCAACCTTACAAGAGATTGAATATCAAACAAATAAGAAGCCAGCACAGCTTGTGGACATTTTTGGAAAGTTGACAGAATTAATTGTCAACGATTCATCTGATGTGAGGAATTTGGCACATTCAATGCTTCTTAAAATGCTCAAACACAATCCTGGAAATTCAGTAACTTTGTCCACATGTTTTAATGCTTATCTACAGTGTCTGCACAGCGATGATGTTAATATCGCGACATCAGTTCTAGACAATTTAACAGAAATTACGCTATCGTTGCAAGAATATGCTCTAGATATTCTCAAATGTGTCTTTAATCTCGGTATAACATCAAAAATCAACACATTAGTTCCATTGAAGAAGTGCATCAATGCGATCAAGCTTCAAAATTCGTGTTAAATTAACATTTTACTATAATTAATCAACATTTTGTAGATTGTAAGAATTAACGGTAATAAATTTTTTGAAAAAATGTGCAACCTGCTGTAATTGACACTCTTTAAGTTAGTTGTACACAAATTCTGTTTTGGAAAAGATTTATTTAGATTTAATTAAGTTTTCTATTGAATATGAGTAAAAGAAGCCACAAATCAGCAAATGATGAGCGAGACGATCCGCCAATGAGTCGATTATTTATCGTGTGCAGTAAAAATAACACAGAACAAGAGTTTTATGAAGCTTTTAATAGATTTGGGAATGTTGAGGATGTAAAAATTGTTAAGGAACGAGATGGAACCAGCAAAGGAGTTGCTTTCGTAAAGTTTCAAAAGACATCTGAAGCAGCTAATGCATGTGAAGGATTAAATGGACAAATGATAGGTACAAGCTCGAGACCGATTAAAGTTTTAATAGCTGCAAGGTAAATTTGTTTAAATTAATGTAGTTATGCTGTAATTATGTTTATTGACATTTCAGCCGTAACATGGGATCATCATCAGGCAAGAGCCGTGAGGACGAGAAGGCACAACGATTATTTATAATAATTCCAAAGTAATAAGATTTTGTAATTCAAATTTGGCACTTTTTAATGTCTAATTATTACTTCCAGAGGATTTACTGAAGAAAACTTACGTGATGAATTCGACAAGTACGGTGAAATTGAGGATATATCAATAATCAGAGACCGAAAGACAAAAGAAGGGAAAGGATTTGCCTATATAAAGTTCAAGAAGTAAGTGAGATTTGTGCAAAGTACAAAAGAACTTTCACTTCATTGGCTCATATATCTAACATTATTTTAGTGCTGTTCCATAAGAGACCTTTTGCTTTCAATTTTATTATTTTCTTCTCCTATATATCTACATCACTCTTTCTTCTCATTTCATTTTCGTGCATATATTTTATTCATCAGATTTAGCTACGCGGCTTTGGCATTTGAAAATTGCGATGAAAAGTATAAAGCGGTATTTGCAGGTAGGTAAATTATGATGATATAATAGCTGTGTGATAGAGAAAATATGCATGGTCTATATTTTATTATGGGCTTGGTTGTTGTGCAAATTACAACATACTACTTTTATTTTTATCATAATTCGTTTAGAGCCAAAGCCATCCCGATCGTCAGGCTCACCGAATGATAGTAGCAGTAATAGCAGCAGTAATTATGGTGATGATCGATACGGAATGAGCCACGATTTAATGGTATCTAATAGTGGAGATTGTGCATTACACGTTATTTGTAGTCCGATGGTAAGATAATAAACTTTAATAAGTTGTAAGTTGTTGCTGGAAGTGAATTAAGCGCATTTTCAATGGCTTTAAAGTAAAGCAACTCAAATGTTTGAAAACCTTACAAATGATACTTTAAAGTTCAAAACCTTACAAATTCTATTAATGCTCTAAAACCAATCAAATGTTAATTTTAGATTCAAAACCTCTCAAATTACTTTTTAAGGAATAAAATATAGAAATTTCTTCATTAAGATATTAAGATAGATAGCTAGACAATGCGATACACAAACACCGTGAGAAAATGCGCTTAAAAATTATTATCTCCTTAGAGTTTTACTTCCAGATACACCTAGCAATAAAATTTTATAGTGGACTAATTTATTTATTACGTATAGATAACACACGATCAGCTGTGGAGATTATTTGATATCGTTCCGAATATGGATTATTGTAAAATGAATTCCGAGTCAGGTAATGTGATATCCAGTCGCCGATTTAATGATATTTGATATGATTGCATCAATAATATTTCTTTATTATTTTATAGATTTTTCTAGCAGTGCCACAGTTGTATATAAGACACAACAAGCCGCTCTTCATGCAAGACAAAAGCTTCACGGTTTTGAGTATCCAATTGGCGAGAGTAAGTTTGATATTAAATTTCAACATGTCCCATTGGGAATTTTATGAATGATTTTTAATGTCTATTTAAGGGTTGATAGTAAAATTGTCATCGGAAATGAAAAGCACACCCGTTGTTGATACGCAAAACTTCTTTAACAATTCAAATGGCGCAAATTTCTGCTCCGTGAATTTACCAAGCCCTCAAGCACAAGCACCTCCCCAAGCACAATGTGCTCAGAGATGCTTTATCGTTTGTTCGCCTCATGTTCTGCCAATTCATGTCCTTAAAAAAGTTTTCTGTAGATTTGGTAATCTGATTGACGTGTACTTGTTGAGTAATCGTAATTGTGGCTATGTGAAATATGCATCGCATGAAAGTGCCAGACAGGTAAACAATATTATTCTCTTCTCTGTCTTTTTTTTTGCATTTTCTATCCAATTGTTTTATTGTTTCGTGCTATAAATTATTCATGTTGGCTAGTTCATTTGTAATGAATTATTTAAATCTTTATTATTGCTTTTAGGCAATGAAAACATTACATGGAGCTGAGATATATGGTGTTAAGTTGAAAGTATTAGAAGCTGAAGAGCCATCCGAGCCACGAAAACGATCAAAAATGGATTTAGATTAAACATTCATTAAAACAATTATTGTATTCATCCATTTGCGCACTTATGACTATTATTATTTTATGAGAATTTTTATAAACTAAAAGTTTTGTGGGAAATGAAAAAGAATTGAATACACAAATTGATCATTCATGTATGTTATTAATATATAATGATATTGAATAGACTTTAAGGTAAGACATTATTATATGATGCTTTTGTAACATTTTAAGTGGAATTTATTGTGCTAAATGTCATTTTCATATTTAGATAAAATTCCTTACTTTTCCTTACTGAAAAAAATGAACAAAAAAAAAATTAATAAAACGTTATTCATTAAGAATGAAAATTTTCCATTGAAAATAGGTTTGTCTTGTCTTGAAGCATCGATAAGGTATTATTTGAAGCAGTCAAATGCTGTGAGAATTTAAAGAATTGTTTTGAGTTTAAAATTTTAATTTGTTTTATTAATTGCGATTGATTTTCAGACTAATAAACGACAATTTGAGACCTGAAAAAGAATTCTATACTCCAGAAAAAACTCAGTTCAGACCAATTTAAAAGGTTCCTTAAAAGAAACCTACTAATCTCAAAAAAGATGTGTCATTCTAAGGATTAGCATACGATGATTATTTATCTTGTCCAATACGTCAAGACGCTGAAAGAAATTCAAAAATATTGCTCATCTGATTTGCTAACAGATCCTCGAAAATGTATTTCATTTTATTGTAAATTATTCCAACATAGCTCCTTGACAAATTTGAAGGAAGTCTGGCGTTAACCAGAAACCTCTCAAGAATCAAAATTTTGTTTGAGTCACACATCAACTACTGAATGTTATGAGCTCTCGAATTTTAAGAGTCAAGTGAGAAATTTGTCGACAAGTCCATAAACCATAAAATAAATAATTACCAAAGTAATTAATTAATTACACCAAAAGTCTTTTCAGAAGGAAGAAAAATTGGATAATGTTTTTGAATTTAGCTTCCTAGTTTCTCCTATAGATGCCTCTGGTAGTGTTAATAATACGCACACACCACAACAACTTGTAATTTTTTTCTTCTCTTCACTAGTCAGTCTTCATTCTCATTCACAGCACTATGGTATTTACAATCATTGAAAATATTTATTTAAAGTATAAAAAATGTTTTTATCTTATAACTAGTTAATTAAAACGGACTTATTGAAGACAGTTCTATAATAAACTAGTGAAAGTTGCTAACCATTGGTCCTAAATTGCAATTAAATTGATCGAAATTTAATAGTTTTACTTCTTAAAGAAGTACTTTATATTATACACAAGTTTTTTTAACTCAAAGAAGAGAAGAAGAAGAAAAAAAAAATTAAAAGTTTTTAAGGAACGAAACGAGAAAAAAAAGCAAAAAAATAAGAGAAAATGTAAAAAAATGTAATTATTTAATTATTAAGTGAAGAAAATGTTGATTGAATGATGGAAATATGATGTTTATAAGAAGCAAAAGCTGAAAGATGTAGATTTATGGAGATGAAATTAAAAGGTAATGCAGCTGTAGAACATATTATCAAAAAAAATTCCATCAGACTGTTAAGTGGTGTTTGAAGGATCTTACTCTCGGTTCATTAAAATACACAGAATATTGGAAACAAAATAAAAAAAAAATTCTAAATTCTCAAGGGGATTTCTGGCATTTTTCCCATCCATACAATTTTCACATCTAACTACTATCCCTCTCGAAATTTTTATGTACATAAATTTTTCTGTGTATAGAATTTTTTTTAATGCCACATAAAAGCTATATATCGATTTTTAATTTTGTGTCAAACTTATCAAACTCTCTCTCGCTCGATTCTATGTCTGTTTTTAATGCTGTGTATCCAAAACATAAATAAATGAAAATGAATTTCAAATTAAAGTGGATTAATAATTCAAACATAAATTCATGAAAAAAGAATGTGCATTGTACAAAAATAAAATAAAAATATTCTCATCGCCATTCAAAAGCAAAGACGATAAGCAAAAAGTGAAGGAAGGAAAGAAGAAAATTGTTTGGAAAAAGGATAATGTGTATATACATGAAGAGTGAGGAAAAATGATTCATCCTTTTTTGTGCAACCGTTTTATGTGTGTCTGTGTCAATTTATGTTGTGTAATGTGAGTGTTGTGTGCGTATTTTAATCATTTCATCTAAATAAGACATATCTCTGTATTAGAATCGAAATTATACGCATAAGAAAAGAAGAAAGAATTATTCATTCACTTTACGTTCTTATCATAAATCGTTGGAGTCATTTAACGTTAGTTCGTCCGTGTCATGAGGAAGAGACATGAAGATACTTGTCATGTTGTGAGTCGCGATTAAGAGTATGTGTGGATAGGAAACGCATTATTAACGGCTCAGATGCATTGAAAAATGTTAATTTTAATGTTTTGATTCTGTGACTTTTTAACTCTGGATTTTGATTCATTTAAATTAAATTGAGAGTCTTTAAATGTAAGTTTTCAAGACTAGGATGTTCTGATCTCGAGAAATTATCAAAGTCATGATAATGTTATTTACTGGACATCGACTTGGGAGTTCACCATCTAAGATAGTTTTTAAAAGATTTCAATTCTATTTTTACTGTAGCTAGTTGTAGAATGGAGCTCCTATCTTATTTTTCTGAATCCTTATGTTACTAGCTTTATTGAGAAATCAAAAAGTAGTCAATGTCGAACCCCTACCCTCCTTTGGGGTCGTTCTCATAAACTGTAAATCCAAACTGACTTGTGTATACCCTCTCCCCCTAAGCTTTACAAAATATACAATCAACCCTTTAAACTAGTTTTTTAAAAATCCAACCGAATACCACAAGTCGAATAATTGAGACAAAATAAAACGCTAGGACACTTCACGGGGATTTCAGACCAAGTCGTCCAAGTGTTGGATTTCGTCTCGATTATCCGACTTGTGCTATTCTTAAAAATCACTTTGTGGTGTGGATGTCCACTGGGTTCTAGCTTACATAGTGTGCATTGTCCTAGCAACTTGATATTCTTTAAACAAAGCTATGAGGCAAAAAGGAAGGACTAGACTAGATTTACTAATGACAAAAAATTTTTACATCACTCTTAAAAATTCCAGTCTATACTCACACTCTTCAATAGCATCAAGCTACGTTCCTACCACCATACAGACACTCGGACATTAGTAACTCCTATAAGAATATATTTTAAAAAATTATGTATGCCTATTTAGACACATAGATGAGGTCGACGAAAAAAAAAAGAAGAAGAACAAGAAGAGAGATGCATCGATAAGTGAATTTTATTTGACATGCTTCTCATTTTTAAGCATGCATGTTTACATTCATAAAAAATGTGAATCCAGAATTGATAAGAAAAAAAAAGTTTTAGAATGGGAAGTAGATGTGATGAGAATAATGTGTTGTTGTTACGTTTTGATGATGTATATTTATAAATATTCACATCTTTAATGGCATCAAATTAATTTATGAAACAACTGTCTTTTGACTTTAACTTACTTGACTGACTGCGCGTTGTAACAATTTTTAATTTTTTTCGTTGCTCACAAATCGTGCTTCAATTCCAATTAAAAACCATATATACATCCCACAGCCGTGTGCCTTTTTTTCTTTCTTATTTTTTTATTATTGTGAACATGATGAAGAATTGAATTGAGAGCTGAGAGCGTAGTCAGCAACAGAGTCAGAGAAGTAAGAGCAAAAAGTGACAAGACAGGGCACGAAGAAAATTTATGTTAAAACGGAAATGAATAATTCAACAGCAGCATATGTCGTCTCTACACTTTAAGACGAGAACAAAACTTCAAAATTGAAAATGAAATGAAATGAAAAGGAAGGAAAGAATTTTTTTAGAGAAAAGAAAAGAACGCAGGAACTTTTATTAGAGATATATACAATTTTTTTCTTTCTTTTACATATAAGCATGAAGTAACATTTTCCACAGTCATAAATTTTCCTTCTTCTCTTTATGTCTTCTTCAGGTAATTTCTAAAAATAAAAGAATCATTTTTGTGCATTTAAAAAAAAGGCATAAAAAAAGGCAACAGCAGACACAACGAGAAAGTGCACCCTACTCACTCATTCACAACGAGTCATAACAACATAAAATAGGCATTCATCAAACAACACGCCAAGTTTCTAAGCTGTATTGTTGCCTCTACTTACATCACACACAAACACATCCCAGAGTTAAAAATGAAACGCCGTCGAGTCCTTAATTTTCAAGTGGCGCTCTGTACGATCTTCTTCATGTGTTCTTCATTAAGCCAATCGATCAATGTAAATAATAGACATGCTCAACATACAAATAAAAAGTTTGGAATAGCAACAACGTCGTCAACAATAGCAAATTTAAATAGTCATTTGGCGCCTTTACCGGATACTGATTTATTACCATCACTACTTGATGACGACGATGACGATGAGGATGACAAAAGTGATGACGAATATATGGGTTCACATGAGTATGGTTCAAGTGGCTCAAGTGGTGATATCATCGGAAATCCTGAGACAGAGGACTTGGACAAGTTCCAAGAAAGTGGTATGCCTTTTTTTCTCAAAGAGCCTGAAAATGACTACATTGTGAAAAAGAAACCAGCAACATTAACATGCAGAACAACACATGCATTGAAGGTAAAGTCTAACATTAAACTGAACTATAAATGACGATGATTTCATGTCTTGACATAGATGTTGTATAAATTAATAACATGTAAATGTAATCAAGTGCTGTTTCCTTTTCCATTGTCACTTATAATGACAACCATGATTGTGATGACGGCGATTATATTCTTAAAGAGTATATTTTGGTGATGATGGAATATGTATATCTTTATAAATGGAAATAATATTAAGTAATTACATCGCTAACAACTTGCTGTCTCTTATAAATATTTCATATGCATTTATTTTCGATAAAAATTTGCAGTCGGTTTTTATGACTTTCAGATTGTCTTGTTGTTTAATTTGGTACGGAATTCTAAACTAAATCGACTTAAAGATGTTGTTCATTTGGGATTTTTCAACTTATTGGCATTCATGGACATGTCATAGGCATTTAGCCTCTTTCTTGAGTAGATAAGTCTTGGTATGGGTTGAAGCTGGTTGAAATGATAAACTATTTATAATTAAGATAATCAAAATGGACCAAACAGCTCGATTTCAAATTAGTAGGACTTAGTTGTCTCAAAAATAAGCTTAGGACATTCTCTTGACTAGGAAATATCCCTAAAACACCATAATAACTTCAAAATGAGTCTTCTTGAACCCGAATTTCTACAAAAGAATCTGGTTCCCTTTCCCCTCGTGTCTAAAGAAGAGTATGACATCACAATTGGAAATGACCCAATTCCTAGATCAATTAATAATAAATCTAATCCCATGTCATCTTACAAAAACAAATTAACACACAAGTCTATCTTAATTCCTGTATTAAAAATCACTTCATGGCAAATTCCTCGCTTTAAAATAATTAATCACACTTCTGTCGTGACACTGACCTAGTGCAGAATAATTGCTTCTCTAATAAGGAAATATGCGCTGTAGACATCCGAAAAAGACTAGTCATTGTCTTCCACACGCCTCATTTCTTTTATATTTAATTCGATTTTCTTCTTTCTCATTTATTTTACTTCTCTTCGTATTAAATAAATCAACAGCTGATTTTTAAATGCTCGTCCAGCATTGAACCACCCACAGCATTCGAGTCGCATGTTGATCCGCAAACTGGAATAAGTTATTTAGAAGCAACAGCAACTATTAATCGTGACTTATATGAAACATTTTTCGGTAGACAATTTCAATGCTATTGTATGGCATGGAATTCACGCGGTGATGCCAGAAGTCGATCAGCGGCAGTTGAAATTGCCAGTAAGTTTAAAAGTTTTTCAAACAATTTTATTTCAAGAGCTGTCAAATTGTAAACATCTGTGTCTCGTACTCTTTTTTTAGAACTTGGACAAAACTTTATAATGGCACCGCCAAGTGCACGTATTGAGCCGGGTTATCAGCTCGAACTGAAATGTACACCACCTGAATCACTGCCTAAAGCTCGACTAACATGGCAAAAAAATGGTCAAGACCTTGCGTCCTCATCATTACTAACCATAACAATAGATGGAAATTTAATCATTCATTCAACGAAAATGGTCGATAGTGGCAACTACACATGTCAGGCTGAGAATATTGTTGGAAAGAGAATTTCTAATGTCGTACCTGTACTTGTACGTAGTGAAAAGAGATGGAGTGAGTGGACGTCTTGTGGCGTCGATTGTCGTAAGACGAGACAAAGAAATTGCAACTCGAGATCGCCTGATGACTGTCAGGGAAAGGAGATTGAGACACTCGAGTGTAGCGATGGAAATTGTCAAAATCAAAAGCAAGTGCAGCCAAGATCTGATCGCATCGTGTATATCTCATTAATCACACTCTCTGTCTTATGTGTCATTCTGGCAGCGTTATTTGCTCATTCAAAACGAAAGAAACCTGAAATTCCCGATTATATTGTGACAGACAATGGTGAGTTAATTCATAAAATACTTTTTTTTTATTTTCTTTATGTTTATTTTGATATGAAAAATTGTACCTGGGTTAGAGATAAGGGGTCGTTCATTAGTGATGTATATTAAGGGTAAAGTTTCATTCGAAAGCAGATGAACGGGGTTCTTATCGCACTAGATACCCCTGAAATGTTTTAGCGCCAATTTTATTAGACTTCCTTATTAAGCTTTAGCAGAAGGGGGGGGGGGTCAAAAAATCTCATATTTTTCAATTAACATCATTGATGAACAACCCCCAATAAATTACGTGCTATTATCATATCTCTCAAACTCAAGTTCACTAAAATGTGACTTAATTACCTTTTTTTTATCTACTTGTGAGTGAGGAAGCAACTTAATTCCAAAACAAAAATTTTTCTGTCATTCTAATTTTCTCTAAAAATAGAAATATTAGAAATTCAACCAAAGAATGCATACGAGGGTGGAGAGAAGCGATATAGACAACAGCTCTTAGAGCCGATGAAGAAACAATCATACACATACGAGTATAATACAATGGCACCAGAATATAATCCACAGCCGACGTATCCGCCAATAAAACGTCAAATAACGCCAAATATTCATGAGAATCATTATCATGAACCGCAGCTTGCCATCACTTATTCAGTTCCTTTTGATAAGATAAGCAGTAAAGTTTCAAATTCTAATACATCATCGACGCGTAAACTTCAATCAGATACAATTTCTAGCAGCACAGAATCATGTAAGTCATGAGAACAATCAAACATCATTTATTTCTTTTTGATAATTTACCGAACAGCAGAAGTATTTTATAACATATTTAACTTGTGTCACAAACATTATCTCTTTCATTCCATGTGTACACAAATAAATGCCGGCTTGTAAACTACAGTAAACTCAACTCAGGTCATTGAAATGGAATCATCATCGACAACGTCATTATTGAATGATAAAAATCAGCCTAAATCAAATATGATTGAACAAATGGTGACATCGAATGGTGGCTGGCTTGAACTCGAGCATTTAGAGACGTCACTTTCGATACCGGAATTGACGTTTGAGCGTACGAGGAAATATAATATATTCCTTACCGTTCTACACAACGAATTTATAAAGAATCAAATTACGTGTAATTTTAATGATAATTCAACTCATTTAAGCTCAATTATTTATTGTGGGCCATCTGAAGTCTTACTTAATAAGCCCGTTATTCTTAAATTTCCACATTGTGCTAATCAATTTGAGAATTGGAGTATCTCATTACTTCATAACAGTTGTGCTAATGATAGTCAAAAAACGTACATCGATATGGACGATGAGAAAGATAAGTGGAAGAGAATAGCATCAACAAGTAATGATGTTGTTAATCCCTTAGCTTTTATACAATTAGATTCTAAGAATGCATTTATCATTTCGAGAGTTCTCGGCAAACTACTACTCATTGGCGAGAGTAAAACGCCCGAGATATCTGTCGAGAAGCGAATGAAAATTGCTCTCTTTGGACCAAAGCATAAAATGCCCGTAAGTGATTTTAACGTAAGAGTTTATATTATAGAAGACTATCGTAGCAGCATTGATTATTGTACGATCATTGAGAAGAATTTGGGTAATGATTTGTTAATGCTCAGTAAGGACTTTCTGTTTAAAAATAACAAAGAAGATTTATGGGTGCAGCTTGTGTGCTCGGGCGGATGGCAAACGCGTAATGAATCTCAAAAAATTCCTTACTCGCATTTATGGAAGAATTCATATTTATTACATTGTGATTTCCTACTCGAACGTAGTAATAATGCCGTTAATAAGTTAAATATGGAGATTTTTGTAAAGCAGAAGAATGGCGATGATATTTTCCTTAATAATCTTCTACTATACTCATAGACTCACTTCGTTATTGTCAGAGATGGTAAATGGGTGACTGTAAATAAATGATTGACCTAAATTGATACCTAGTCTTTACTTAAGACTTAGATTTTGAATTATATTGATCTGTTCTTGATCTGTTGTTTAGATCATGACTTTGATTGATATATTCTTGACCTAGGATCTAAATCCAAACAGAAACTAGAGAACTTTGAATTTTAAAGCTAATTTTGATCGAGAATGACTGTAAATTGACACTCTCTGTCAATATGATCTTCAAACTGATGGAACTAAAGATTAAATAGCAATTACAGAAATGGCATATTCGTGTTGACAGAGTGACAACATGACAATTTGGTACTCATTGTCGATTTGAAAAGTGAAAATTTGCTTAAACAACATATTTTATATTCCTAGGTTTTGTATTGGACTTAGTTCAAGATATCTACTTAGTTCAGTCACAATTTAGTAACAGAACAACCAAAATTAACAACTCTGAACATTATCGTTTCCTCATTGATGCCTCGACTTAAAATTAATTTCGTTTTCAATTAAAAATTGAGTTTTTTTATCTATCCATAATTTCGTGTTTGGAAGTGAATAGCGCGAGAAATCAAAATTGGAAACCTATCGAATTTCTTCAATCACACACGTAAACAAGTTCTTCACTCTTTTTCTTTCGCCAGTCAGTAAATGGATTTTTTACACTCAATTATTTTTTATTATTATATTTTCATCTTAGCTATTTTTCTTAAAAGGCAGAAAATAAGAGAGCCAAAAAATGAACGAAGATGAAGACAGTCGAATAAGAAGAATATGAATATTTATGTTTACACAAAAAAAAATATAAATTTCATTTGCATTTAATTTATGTGAGTCATTAGGTCTCTTCGTTCGTTTTTGTTGGAAATAAAATTGATTACAGGAAAATAATGAAGTTCAAATTTCTTTCGAACATTACTGATGAAAAGTATTAATTTGTTATCTGTGGGAGTTTGAGGTTGTTTGAAAATGGTTAATCGAAAACGAATAAATATAAATTATGACTCTAAGCGTTGCTCAAAACAGCTATAAACGCAAGTGTTTTGTTGGAATTGAAACGGTGTTAAATTAAGAGAATTATTAAGGCCTTTAAAACACTGAAGATTTGTGGAATTGTAAAGGTCGTTTATAAATGACGTTCATTAAATTGTTTGATATTTGGAACTGAAATCTTTAACTTATTATGTCCTCAAATTATAGCTTAACAATACCTTTGGTAATAATAAACATCAATAAAAATAAGAAGTTTGAATATTTCTGTAAAGAGTTTACTAAACGTTTAGAATCAGAAATTTTTAAACTTTTTGAATCAAAAATCTACTTAAATGGTTGTCAATCTAGTTGTTAGATCTTATTAATCGACTAGAGCTAGTTTAAAATGGTTAAGTTCGACTTAAAAAACATTATTAAGTTCAAATTTCTGACTTTCCAGATGTTTGTCATTTAAAATCAACCCCATTCATTTTCGATTAACAATTTTCAAAGTTCTCAAACTTTTCAAAAAACAACGAATTTTAAAACAAAGATTTTAAATTGAATTCAAAATTTTTTTAAATGCAGCTAATTTTTCAAAAAAAAAAGAATGAAGAATGAAAAGAATATAAAGAATCGAATATACTACACAATAAACTACTTATATACTCATACAATGTATGAAGAATCATAAAGTTAATGAATTGATAAAATGTTCTCATTTTTTTGGTGATATTCATTATGTAGAAGTAACAGAATTGAAACACATTTTCGACTTAAATTTTGGAAATAAATGAAGAAGAAAGAAAAAAACAATCGTCAGTAATAATACGCTTATAACCCCGGTCTTTCGGTTTCTTGACATTCAACATGTTTTAATTATCTTCAGTTGTTGCTTATTTTTTTTTGTTCGCGAGATCTTTTCTCCAGTTTCTCTTACAAAAATCTATTAATCTATTTATAATTCCAATATAACGTATTCATCTACTTACTTAATTCATGTTGTTTTTGTTCGGACTATATCTATACATTCATAACATAGAGCGTGTCGTTTCAGAGCACTTATTAGAAGGAAAAGAAAATATTAGATTGGAATGATATGAGCAAAGAATAGCTAAGCGTAGAAGTAATTGGCGTTTTACTATTGTAGAATGAAACATGTTCTAATGACATGAGAACAGCCTGTAATCAGGGTGAATAGTATAATGCAATCTATCTAATTTTTTAAAAAAATGTTTTTTTTTCGGCTCAGCATCTTAAATATTTCAGACGATTAATTTTAATTTTTATGTTGCCAATGAAATTTTATTTGAAAGAATTTTATTTTTAATGTTCTTTGAATATTCATCGCTTGAGGTACATACATTATGCAGAAAGAGAAATTTATGATGATTGGATATATCCATCGTAAAAGCAAAAGCTATTTCATTAAAATAACTTTTATTGGAACATTAGAAACATAAACATTGACTTTGTGCTGTTAGACGAGCAAAAGTGATTAGATATTGACAGTGTCATGATGAAATTTCATGTTTTATGAGTTGTGGCTATTAATAAACTTTAATGAAAGGTTTCTTAATCTTTGTTGTCTTTTTTAAAGTATACTTTAAAGGGATTGAAGATATTGATTGAAAGTTTAAAACACAAACAGATTCAAACTTTTATTGATCTACAAGAGGCAAGGCAAGACTAAAAGTTGAACCTTAGAGAAGCCATAAGTATAGTCCCTAAACTGAAGTAAACACTAGTTTGTAGTTTATTTTAATAGACTTTGGAGTGTATAGAGCATTGAATTCATATAAATATGCCAAACAGTAAACACAGCAAATTTGATCTACTGTTTTATTGTTAATGAAACTCTTTACGAATGTTTATTTTCCGGAGTTCGTAAACAGATTGAATATTAGTTTAGAACGGGGCAAACAACTATGATAATGTAAATATTATCCAAATCTCAAATAAACGTTAAGACATAAAACTGGTGTTAAAACCCGAGTTCATTTAAATTAAGCTATGCTTTTGGAATACTGTGGAGTTAAAAAATTAAAACCAGAGATCAGTATTAATAACAGGACATGATTTTCTGATTTTACTGACAATCTGAGCTTCAAAAGTATCCGTTGTTGGAAGAATTATTCCAACCTAATTTCCATGAATTCAAAAGTCATCAAGACATTGACCATGAGCTTCAAAAGATTCAAATGCAAGCCACAAATTTCCAGAGAATATATCAAAGTCTAAAAATTCGTAGAAAGTTTGTATCATCGAATACTAACAACCTAGCCTTTTAAAAAGTGAAGGAATCATGACTGATGTTTCCTCTTTATGTTTTCGTCTCTTTAGCATTCATTACAGACTACATTTTGTGTTCTACACATTACTTTCAATGAATGCAAATGATGTGAGTTAAAGTTCTTCTTTTTATTCTTTCGAATATCATAAAAATTCTTTATAGTCATAAAATAAAAAGAAATATGAAAATTAAAATTAAATTGTCAAAAAAAAATTATTAGATGTGCTGAGTCGAGAAAGAAATTCTAAAAATGAATCAAAAGAATTTTTGTTTTTTGTTGGAGATGTGAGAATTTACTGGTAGTGATGAACCCACTCGTAAAAGTAAACTAATAATAAGTATGTAATAAATTTAATAAAATCCATATGTATAGCAAAAAAAAAGTAACTATTATACAACATAGGCGGATGCATGAAAAAGTTTTTCCAACATTTTATATATATACAAGAAATGAAAAAATTTAAGGAATTACCTTATGTATTAAGAGTAATATTTAAAACGTAGTCTCTTTTTTACCCTTACCAGTGTGAATGAAATTCCTTCCCATGATGTGTCGTATAATAATAAAAAAAAACTGTGTATATTATGAAAGAATTAGTAATTTGATAGCTGGACATCTAACGGCGATAATTAAGAAGCAAAAAAATGAAATCCTCTTATTTTCTATTTATACAGTTGTCCAGCTGCATTTATTTGTAGTGCCAAAAATACTTTATAGAAAACCTATATACGTTTTATAGATGAAAGAAATTAACTGATTGAAAAAATATAAAATAAATTTTTTTTCTTTTGTCATAAAACCTTACATAGTTATTTATTTTAAGAAGAAACAAAAAAAAAAATTATGTAGAGAGTTAGACAATAAAGAGAGAAAGAAGTTTTTTACAAACCCACATGTTTATGACTTTATTATTATTATTCTTCCATTCATTCATTTATTCGATGCCTCGCTGCTTGCCTGCCTGCTTGCTGTTATTGACATAATCAAAATTATTATTATTTTTATCGTCGTTGATTTCGCTTTGTTGGTATTATTAATTTCGTTCTTAAATAAACATTAATATGGGAAACATCAATAAAACTGTTTCTTGGCGCGACTTTTAGGATGGAAAGAGTTTGCACTTTGTCTGTCTTTATATTGATTATTCTTTGAATTTGAGGTTTTACCTGATCTTACAATGCTATTACTAGGTTGAGGGTAATAAGCAAGGTCACAGAGTTTTATGGTTTAAGAACACTCAATAGAGTCCTCACAATATAATAAACTCATCGAATTATGCAGTTTTTACATTTCTTAGACCGACAAAATCTAGAATTTCTTTAATGAGTGTCTGAGCCGCAACCAATCCTTTAATAGAAAATTATAATAACCTTCAGAAATGACTGACGTAAGTTTGTGTCCCCAGTTTACTTAAATTTGGTATCCTCATGTTATAAGACAAGTTACAGCAAATGTAAGTAATTGTAGGGACTAAATTTGAACACGGCTTCCATTAAAAAATTTAATTGCTATCACGACCTAGATTTTAAAGATCTTTTCAGATTGAAACATTGAAAATCTATTGTCAATAAGTTCAATTCTGTTGTTGTTTTAATTGTTCCAATAAGACTTTTGCTGGGTACAGAAATGGCATAATTTTCAGTTTCAACTTCTTGTAACCAGATCGATAAAACAAGATTAAAGCTGTCGTTATGAATTCAGTTAAGATTTATAATAAATGTTTTTTTTTAACTTTCAGTTCCGTTAAATATTCTTTATCTTTAAGAAAATGCGCTATAAACCACAAATGTCCAGCTCTTTATTAAATGTTTACTGGTTGCAAGTTATTAATTCAGTCCTAATAAAATCGCTCCCACTGCAAATGCTCAAAAATGGTTGCATTGTGCCCCTTTCAATATTATTATTTTTGGTTAAAAACTTTTAACAGAAAATGAGGTCTTATCTACTTTCGCTTGTGCGAGCCTTCAAATAAATTTAATAAAGAAATTGCAGAATCAATCAACATCAATTTAATAATTGTATAGGAACTATATACATCTACAGCGCAAGTAAAATTGATTGGATTAGACATCAATTGTGTAATTAAATTATCAAGAACATTCTTCGGCAATTATTTAATGAATTCTTTAACTGAATTGAGATGTACATATGTTTTTTTTTTATTGTTAAAAGAAACGCTCAATAGCGCCCGACATGACGTACGCAAATGTTTATTTATTTACTTATACAGGGAATCATATTTCTTATTGCATAATCATCCTCCTTCTTTTCTCATAAATACTCATCATCATCATCAGATCCCCGTCAACAACACTCAAAATATGTTTATTGAGAAAACATTACCATTGACCGACAAAGGAGCGTAGTGTTTCATATACATCCATAGAGTGTGTGGCACATGTGATGATGCAGAGTGATTCCCTCTTAAGAGAAAGAAAATTTTCGAGTTTGTCGAAAAAAAAAGAATTTAAATTGACTTTTTATTCACTCAAAATTCTTTCTTTCCAGCTGTATACATAGATGTGTGTATTTACTGCATTAAACAACTCATTCCCTGCTTAATTCACAATTCAGAAGAGTTTGTTTACTATAGTACGGAGCCGATCATATAATGAACATGTTTATGAACTTTTTTTCTTCTCGATTAGCTCTTTTGTAGCCATTTCCAGAGACTCTGAATTTGTTTACTTAATGATGAGAAATTCTTAAACTTTCTTTCTTCTTCTTCCACTTCTTTTTCAATTCGGAAGAGTGAAAATGATAACTTAATTCAACAGAAATGATTTGTTTGGATAATGGAGTAATTGAAATCTTTATTGTGTTGAAATGAGATGAGAATTTTCAAACAATTAACTTTTCATGTGAATTTATTTTTTATCCAGCATGTTTTTTTGGAAATTATTTGAATAGATTATTGTGAAGAATTGTTGTTTTAAGTTTGATGAGTCTACTTGAATATTAGACAGTATCTTATAAACTAAATCTGACGACTTTAGAAAGAAATTTAAAAAATAATCTTGAACTGATTCATGAAATCAGCAACAGTTCATAAATGTCATTTGCAAGTCAAAAATTTGGATTTATTGACTTGAAATTGAAAATTTATCTAGCATGTTGTTGATCGTCTTGATAGCTTCATAATTCATAAGATGCTCATGAAATATTTGACAAGAATATTTGATCAGAAAACATATGCTAAACATTTGAGTTGCACGTTGATTCTAAGTATTGTTTTTAATGCAACTTATAAAATATATGTCATATCCAATGTAATGTTGCGAATACTGTGCGATTTTATGCCATACCCTATCGATTGAGATTTCGGATTATGAAGGGAATTGAAACGATCTTTCTATAAAGTTCATAGATTTCCATTTTGATGCCTAACTGATCGACTTCAAAGAATTTGCTTGGATCGAATATGACACTTCGTTCATATTGCTGATTTATAAGCCATTGAACCAAGCCTAGAGATGTCCTTGAAACCAATAATTTCCCAACAATACTCCTAGCAGATTCACTTTCATATGATTCAATATCCCAAAATTCAACTCTGACTCAATATCACCATCAGAAAATGTAATCACTTTCAATCCTCAATTCTAAATTATCTCTTGAAATTTTCACCAAAAACAGTTGGAACATTTGAGGACAACTTCGTAGTCTGTTTACTAAAATTATCTGTAAGATGTTGAGAGCAAACGTGATATTTGATCCACACAGTTGTCCATATTTTGTTCATATATCATCACTTTGGAAATCCCATAGCAAATATGTACTTTTGTGGACAGTTTTAAAAGATTTAAAGGATGTTTGTTGATTTATTTTCATAAACACAGAATGTGTTTCTATTTGTGTATGTAATACTGAGGTTGACCTTATCTCTTGGAATTTGTTTAGATTTTATGCGTAAATGGTTGGAGATGTTTGAGTAAAGGGGAGTTCTAGTTTTAAATAATGTAGTTATAAGCAAAAATCATGTTCTTAGTAAACAGATTGTTTTGCGAGCGGTTCGGATTCCACAACTGTAGGGTGTGGTACAATAGGTTCTATTCTAATTTGAATCGCAATGCCTGTAGCTCAAAAGAATGGGCCCTCTCCATTCTTTACCTTTTTAAACAGATTTTTATAAGTTTGTAGCAAGATAGTCTTCATGGATTTAGACTTGTCATTTAGCTTGCTTAATTATTTTTCTGATTTTGGGGCTATATTTACAATATCAACTAAGGATACGGAACTGATTAATCATGTTGATTTATGAAATTTTATGTTGATTTAAACGTTTTTGAATCTTTAGTGCTAAATTTAAAGTTTTAAAATCATCAATTCAGAAGATTGATAATTTTGAAAGCAAATCGTTGAGTATAGACGAAGCAAAATTCCAATGAAATTGTCAGAAATTAATTTTCTAAGCGGTAATTTATCAACATTTCTGTCTGAATCTTAAAATTTGGCAAAAATAAATCAGTTCCATCTTGTCTTTATAAGCAGAGATGAAAATCAGTTGTTTTCGCTCATTTTTTGGTTGCTTCATCGGAAGTGAATGGTCCGGTATGGCGGTACTGATTGAAAAAAAAACATTTGACGGGTTTTTGGATCTTTTGGATTTTAACACTTTCAACTTATTAACATTAATATAAAATTCTTGCATCTATGTCGTAAGGGTTACATCTTAAATCATTATTAAATCCATATGTTATGACAAACTTCTGTATGGATTCAAATTCTGACTATTGTCAAGAACATTCACTGTTTATAGCTACACTGCTCATTAGAATAAAAAGTTGTCCTCTATAAGATTGAACAAGCCTCCTCCTAAATATTGTTATTATTTTTGAATTAAATTAATGTCACATCATATTTTCCACACATGCATATACAGTTCTTTGATGAGAAGATGAGAAAGAAAATAAAAAAAATATAACGCAGCAGAAGAAGAGAAAAAAGGGTTTTAATGCCACACATGAATTATGAGATGATTTATTATAAGAGTTGAGATTTATCTTCACACATAACAGAATTAAGTGAAATAATAGAGATGTAGAAGAATTTATTTCTTTCTTCATAAATTAGTTACGATGAAAAGTCCGCCTTAATGAATATATAACATCATCAATTATTGCTAGTGAATAAAGACTTAAAGCATCAATGCACGGATTAATATTTTTTTTGAATCGATAATTTTTTTTTCATTCTCGCCAAAAAATTATTGAATCATAAAAAAAAGTTCATAACAAAAGCAAAAATCCGACGAATAATGGAATTAAATACAGAAAACATTTTTCGCATAAATCTTCACCCGAGAAGCAAGAGAGGAAAGAGAACGGAACGAGGCAAAATAAAAAAAAAAAATCTACATGAAAATCCTCTTAATCTATTTTACATTATATAAATTGCTAACTTTTCCTATGGCGTTTGAAAATTGCTTTTATCAAAGATTCAAGGCAACAAGCAGCAAAAAGTGTACATGAGATGGCAAAGATTTAGAACTATATGCGCAGGACGAAATGTTCGTGGAATGTAAAAAGGATACATACAAGTGTATATGTGTGTGCTAAAGGGAAATAGATATAGTCTTGTGACAACCAATCAGGATGCGCCATCATCTATCAGTAATATTTGTTCTCTATAATTTTTAATTTTTCTCAGTGGGATTAATCTGTTTACAGGGATGCTGACTCGTTGGTTTTTCAGGATTTATTTTAGTTTTTAGGTTTATGGGGGTCCTTGTTTTGAATATTGACATTCAAATGGGAAATTCTGTTCCAAATTCAATCTAAAGTGTCAATTTTAGAAATAATTTAAATTTTCCAAGTAAAAATTCAAAAAATCTTAAAAAATCAATTTAATTCAAACCAAGGACCCCCAAACCTCCTAATATGCTGTTAATATTTACTTTCTACTTACCTATTTTTTTCTAATTTTAGATTATTTTCATTCATAAAATCTTGATTTAGGTGAACTTACTCTCCGCACGCTGTATAGTTTATTTATTTAAATAAATCATGTGATCAGGTTCTTTGGATGAAAAATCTTGTAAAATCTTTTTGAATATTTCTTGTTTAAATATTTTCAGATATGAAAAAGTACATACGATTTCATCAAAATATTGTCTGCCTTTTAGCACTTGATTGAAAGATGAAAATTGTGTTTATGTCTGGCATCTCAGATGCACCTGAATAACAAGTTGATACAAGTTCTATTAAATGAGTTTAAAAATAGATGCAGTTGTGTAATATTTAAGTAGAACACCGCAATATGTGTTTGATGTTGATGATCATACTGGTTATGCTTTATTTAAGTGCATTAGCTTAGCTACTTCAATGTTGATCTCTATGGCTTTATTTGTGATCACAAATAAAAGCAAATTTCTATAAAACAGTTTTGGGTTCTTAACAGACCACCTACTTGTTATCTATTATCATCAATTAATCTTTTGAGTATGGTTTGTTAATGGAATATGTATGCTCCTAATTGTGAGCATGGTGGAAAATGTATTACACCAATTAGGCTCCAATTTTGGTACTGAGCTGGATAGATAGAATTAGATGTAGGGTTCGTTATACACGAAAAGGCACTGCGATCATAGATCTGTTGTACCATCCCTTTAGGTTCAGCTATAGAATTCCAATGTCCTTAATAAATCCCACTAAGTCCAAAACTGAGCTGGAAGATTACAACTGGATTCCAGTATAAATGCGTTCTAAAACCAATTTCTAGAGCTTTCCAATGTCTTTTGGTCTATGTACAGCTAATCTTTATTTGCATCCTAGAAGATACTTTATCAAGTTTTGATTCTAAACTAGTGAGAGCTCTAAACAGACTTTATGTAAATTTGGAATGATTGAAGTGGATATTAGTTTAAAGAGACGGTATTGCACATGATATAAGTATCTGGTAAGCGATAAAACTAGCATCTAAAGCTATTTAAACAAAGCTATGGATCAAAATTGAAGTTTACACCCACCAAAGTCATCAAATTTTAATTAAAGATTATTCAAAAATGTTTTTTTCTGCTCTGTTAAAGCTTAACCAAAGAACATAATTTAAATAGATTTTTTTTTCAAGGTTCCAACCTTTTTAAATGAAGCAACAAACAGTAAAATTAAACAATTTCAAGTAAAAACTCACAAAACAGAAACAGTCAATATTTTTCACTTTTGAGCACTTAAATCAACAAAGTAGACTGCCATAAGAAATATAAAAAAACGTGGTAAAAAGAACACAAAAATTCATGGTAAGATAAAAAAAATAATTCCATCCATTGCACATCCCTGTGTCAACGTACTTGAAAGCTTCAAGCAAGCGCTCTTAAGCTAACATCTAACACAAACATAACCGAATGGAAAATCGAACATGGAAAAATCAAATAAAAAGCCACACTCATAATTTGATAAGTAAAAATCAAAAGAAAAGTTAATGCTTTGCGCATGACAACAATGATGTTATCAATTTTTGAATTTTTGCAATCTGCTGTTGTGCTACATAGCAATTATCTCTCCTTCACCAGCATGATGTTTAAATAATTTTCATTTTTTAGTATGAAAGGATCATCACGATAAGACGGTTAAGAACCTTACAACAACTTTTTACTCGAACTTTGTTTGCAATTCCTGACTTTTTTTTTTGATAATAAAATATTTTGTACCTTAATATTTTTTTTACACAAAAAAAAAATCATATAAAGTAAATAAGATGATAAGAAGAAGTTTTGGCATTACTCACACATGTATATGCTAAAGGAAAGTGAGCTACATAAAGGATATAGAATAGAATATATATAGTAAAAGAAAAAAAAATAACATAGAAAAGGATATAGGGAGGTTGTGGCTTACGTGACAGCAAAAATAACATCAAGAAAGAAGAGCGAATCAAAACTCAATCTCGTATCCGTACAGTGAGTGTGTAAAAAATGGGGTTCGTTATATGATTTTTCACCATCTGATAAATCAGTGGGTTGGTTGAACTCGCATTGTGATGTTGTCCTTTCTTAAATAAGGATATAGTTTTTCACAGAGATATTTAATTTAAAAAAAAAAGTGAACTGTGTGTGTATTTGACAAGCTAAAGTCCATTGACAAAAAAAATAGTTTACAGCATCAAAAGTGTAATTAAAGGATTTTGATATTATTATTAAAGTCGGCAATTAAAAAATATTTTGTTCCTTAAAAATGGAACTAACAACAAGTGCCACAAATATGAGCGAAGGTATGTACTCAAGTGTTTACAAAATTTAAGACATCGATATGTGTTAAGGTACATAAGATAAAAGTTTTTAACGGATCACGACGAGCCGCAGTCTTGACTGGAGGCTGATCTATTGCCTGTTTGTATTTATTCAAATGGGACACGTTATTTGACTTACTGTTCGAATAATTATAATTCAGTCTCATCTCTCATGTATCAATTTGTGAGGCAGTTATTGAAGATACTTTGATGAAAAACAAGCACCAAAAAAATGTCTTTAAAATTTGCTTTTCTAGAAAAACGCTCGACGTCACCAAATCTTTTCACATTTCCACAATCAAAGCTTATGTCGTGGTCTGCTAATTTACATAGTCCGGTGAAATCACAAAAAGAATCACAAAATACAGAAATACTTAAAGTCAAGAATGTGCAGGCAAATAATGATGGAAATGGAACGCAAAATAATCGCAAAAATCATCTATCAACACTTGGATTGTCGTGTGTCGTGTGTGGTGATACGAGTTCTGGCAAGCATTACGGAATCTTGGCATGCAACGGATGTAGTGGCTTTTTTAAAAGAAGTGTAAGGAGAAAATTGATTTATAGGTGAGTTGGTGACTGTCAAATGACTGTGAATTTATTAATAGTATTTTTTTAATTAAAATAAGTCGTTTTAAATGTGGAATAATTTTAAAAATTTAATAACTTCTGGGTGTAGATGCTTTAATGTTAGAGTCAATGATTTTATAAATCATAAATCTCAAACATGTAAAAATATTAATTTTTTTTAAAACATTTGCGATTATTAAAGTTTGTTTATTGGGTTATTTTAAGAAGTTCTAAAGTTTATTTTAAATAGTGGTAAAAGTCAAGAATCAGGCAAGATCATGGTATGACTTGCTGGGCTTAAATTCTTCTTAAAAATGCATCTGAAAAGCATGTCTTCTCAATACAATTTAATTGTAATAAGTATTTCATACTGATCAGATAAGTTCAATATTCTTAAAATTTACACTTATACTTACCTTGTGCAACGATGTTTTAAATATATTTTCTGGTGCCTTTGATGACAATGTGAACTTTCAATCAGTTCTACTCGAATCCCTTAACTGAAAAATAAATCAATAAGATTTTCAATAAATTTAAGGGCGATTTGTTTGGATTCAAACAGTAATCATTCAACTTCCAATCTTTTAAAAAACGAAAATTACAATGTTTGTATGAAGATTTTTAAAGATTATAATCTTTGTATGAAGATTATAATCTTCAAAAAGGAAAAGATTATAATCTTTAAAAATCTTTCATACAAAGATTATTGAAAATTATTATCTTTGTTTGGGATTATTAAAAGATTATAATCTGTGAGAGCCTTGATTACATTCAAATGAAATTATCATAAATCCACAACAGTTCAAAATCATTTAATTAAATATTAGATTTTTAGAAAATCCTTATTGATTTAAATTTCTTTAAAATTTTACATTAGACTAAAATATCATTTTGTTAAACAACTTTATATGCTCATATTCAATCTGTCTACTATGAACATTCTGAAAATATTCTTTAAACTTTCAATTCATAATGAGCTTAAAAATCACTTTTTCATTCCAATTCTTCTAATACAATTCAGTAGTGTTGTAGAAACAATCAATTATTGTAATTTATTCAAGTTGTTTTGACTTTCCATCCATCCACTTGTTCATCCATTCATTTATTCATTCACTTGTGTATCTGTGCACAGACGATGAGTCCTACAAAAAAAAAGAGAATTTTTCTGAGCAGATGTGAAAGCAGAATATTTCCTAATCTTCCTCAAATTCAATTGAAAAGACTTTGTAAGTGAGTAAAAATTAATCATTTTTGTAGTGTGATCAAGGGATTATGTGCGATTCTATTCTTCACATCTTCTCTTTAATTTTTAAACATTTTATGTTGCTATGAAATTTATTTTATGTTCCAATCCTACGTAATGTGTCAAAACAAAATAAAAAAAGATAGATGTTGATATAAAACTGCCTCAAAATCATTTATAATATTTGATATGTGTGTTCAGAAAGTATTTAGCAGTATAATTGAGCAGCACTACGTACACACAGAACATTTTACGGAAATCATAAAAAATCTCTAAATCATTACACAATGTCTTCGTATCCCTCGAGAGCAATAACAATTTACCATGCTGGAAAAAAGGCACTTTAACAACTGTGACCACCTTTTTAGGGAATAAAATTATATTTAAATAGATATTAATAAAGATGTATGACTTATCAGGGGTTGAATCGGCAAATAAAGCGTAGCAGGTTTAAGGATTACAAGGAAAAAAGTTTCAAGTATTCGTCCCTTTCAAAAGTGTCATACATTACAATTTAATGATAACAGAACAGTAACGAAAATGTTATATAAAATGATATTACATTTAGCAGGTGATTGCTGTTTTGATGACGATCATAAAAAGAAGAATGGAAAGCAATTCTTGGAAGCTTATTTTTTAAAGAAGTTATGTTCAGATTGTCGTGTTTTGAACTTCTTTTATTTTCTATTGAAAAGATTTTTTTAAAAATTTTCCATAAAACTCTAATAGATTTTCAATTCTTGTAGTCCTTTTAATCGGTTCGTGGCTGATGTGAAGCCAACAAAAAGCAAAAATTACTTTTAATTTGCTAAATTTGTTTTGAAAACGAAAATCAATTTTATTTAAGTATTAACTAGATAGTGCAACAAACTAAGGTCTATTCCTACATTCAGAGGCCATAAGAAACTAGCTTTATTTCAAACCTCCATTAAAAAAGCTTATTATTCGCCAAAAAGTCGCTCTTTTCCTTCCCAAATCAGTCTTGAAATAAAATTAAACAAAAAAAAAGTCATCATTTTTAAGTCTGTCAAATTTATCTCTTCCTGCAAGAAATTGAATTAAGATGGAAGGCAATTAAGATGCCATTTATACTTATGGTATATAATAAAATGCAAAACAAAAAAACATTACGAGAAAAGAAAATCCTCAAATGAAAATTTGCCTTAAAACTTTTTCTGTTTCCATTTCCATCGCACGATAGAAAAGGAACGAAGAAAATATGTCGTGAGTGGAGATGGAAAGAATCAATTTTTTTTTCTCTTCTCAAAATGGCTACACTTATGATGTTGAAATGTCACCCATGAAAGGCAAAGGCACATACAAAAAAATAAAATCCATCTCGTCTCTAACAATGAATTTAAATTAATCGAGTTTGGTGAGATTTCGTGACTGTGTGACTGCGCACGCAAATTTAATTTCTTATTATTATGGGATTATCTTTCATTTATCGACGACATTTAAACAACGCAATACATTACTCAACCCAGGAAACGAGCAAATTTTTTTTGCCACTTCACATTCCGAAAAATCATCAATTTCCTCTTTGTGAGTTCTTTGATTTGATTTAAAACTTCCCGCTATGGCTTTTTATTCTGTACAGAGAAGTCGATAGAAATACTCCTTAATATATTCAGGTCACATCATCCTCTTTTGCTTTATATCCCACACCCAAGTTGAATTGTGAACTTTTTTTCTGGCTATATTTGTGTGTATACATATAATGTTGAGCGCATCTACTATGCGCCCGAATAAAATAAAACAAATGTTACGTATAAAAAATTTTGAGCACGTATTTGCAATGTTAAGTACCTCCTTGCTTGCCCTGGAGATTCTCTTTCTTTTTTTTTTGAAGACTATAAAATCACATTTTGTGTATGAATAAATGTGATTTTCGTATAGTTGCTACGTCTGCCTGTGTCAGTCACTCCATCGAATTCAAATTTATATTTAGTTGAGTGATGGTGATTTGATGATTTGGATAGAACAAGTTTAGACTTTATAATGTTGCATTTAACATTATTATTATTGCATTATGTGTGGACTGGAACTGGTTATATGATTATTGAATGAAAAGTGTGGATTTATGGATGGAGAAGGAAGATATTCAAATTAGCAATGTGTATATATTTATGGAAATTTTATTCATAGGAAATTTTTATGAATTCCTGCATTTTTTGGAACTTTCTAAAAGCATTAAATATCATTTATATTCTGGACTCATTTGTCTGTGACAAAATATTGTTTTTAACAGTTTTTGGCAATGGATACACCCAGCTCTTTGGTAACTTAGTAAATTAATTGAAACTCACTTACTTTGTAAGCCTAGCAGTGCTGTCTCTGTCGATGATTTTGAAATCTTAACAACCAGCAGCAACATGTTGCTAAGTGATCGTCGCTTAAGGTTAAAAACAATTCATAACTCTAATTGATGTTTCCAAAAGCCGCGGTTCCGTTGTCAAAAATCAAATAACTTAAACACAATAGAAATATTAAGATATGACACGAATTTAATATTAAGGGTTTTTGACTTGACATGATCACAATTCAAATTAATAGCCTAAAAAACATTGACATATGATATGAACATTATCATGTATTAGCCATTCATTTTAAGCTACATTCCATTTAGGTTACTTAAAAAAAATTATAATAAGTCATTTAAATTCTTAAAGTACCGCACATCAATATGACTATACATAGAAGGCATACGACAAAAATTATGCAAAAGGTCTTCAAATAAATGAATTCATCAGCCAGTTCCTTTAGAGCTCTGAATTTTAAATTTAATTTAATTAATAGTATCAATTCTTCAAATTGGCCCCTTTCAAATGAACAAAATAAAAAGCAGGCGACAAAAAAATTGAATTTTCAATTGTTCGCCTTGATTCTATTACATCCGCCTTTTTTTCGTCTCCCTCTTCAATTTTCATTCCTATTTGTACAGAAAGTGCTAAAAAAATTTTTGTTTTCAAATGCATTAAATTTTCGATCCCGGGTGTCTCTTACTTAATCCATTGCTTTGCATAAATATACAAAAGGAATTGATTTTTTTTCCTCCCACAATTGACGCTATTTTTGAATGTTATGTGTTCTTTGGTTTGTGACAGAAGCTGCATATGGATGGAAAAATAAATTGTAGATTTTTGGTAGCTTAGAGGATTTTTTTTGATACCTGCTAGGATATTTTGAATGCAGACATCTGTGATGTTGTGCCTTGAATCAGAAGTATGCTCCCTTATACAGGGTAGTCTATCATTTCTTGGTCAAGTCGTCTACTAGCTCAATAATTGAACTCAGCTGTATTTTGAGTTAATACATAAGTTCGAATCCCATCAAATCTCTAATGTTTCAATAATTATACTGTGTCAATTTTACAAGAATCTGCATAGCACTTCCTACTCTACAGCATCAAAACTCATAAACCTGAATAAAGAACCAGTCACAATAAAATCACAAACTTCCTAATGACTCTAATCAATTTGTTAATACTTTCAATTCTAAAACAATTTGTCAATAGAAAATTAAATGGAAAATTGCAGCAACTAGCATTAAATTAGTAAGGGTTGATTATCATTCAATGTTTGCAGTATGCCGTTCATCCCTTAACACTCAAACCCCTCGTAATATTTATTTTTATATTACATTATGTTATTATGGGTTCTCATAAAAATAATTCTTCTTACTCGCTCACATGCGACAGTAATGCAATAAAAATATAACAAAAAAGAGATTTCGGGTCGATTTGAGTGATTGAAATCAGAGCATGAAGATATTTTTATCATAAATTGGTCTTTTATTACCTACTTCACTTTTAATTAATCTCTCAATAACATAAATGCATGGACAAAAATAACTTTTTAAAATGATTTTTATTTTGTGATGAATATTTTGCGAGTGACTGAATAGAGTTTGAACGGAATTTGGTATTTATAAATTTTAGAAGAGTCTTTTATTGATGAATGTTGTCACATGTCTCTTAAGTTTTACTGAGCGTTCTGAACCATCCATGCCATGCTTTTAGACTAGAGCAAACCAGTAATTACAATTTAATTACAATTTATCATCACTGACACTCGCCAAAACTTTTTAACGTTCGATATTCACTTAAATCACAGATCAGCACATATAAGATTAGTGCCTACATGGTGTTAAAGCAAATATTATATGTAGAACCAATCGGTAAACACTTCACTGCTGTTTTCCAGTCTCTGCCTTTGTCAAGCGGCTGTTGTTTGGTTCTAAGTATAATATCCGATTGACCACCGTATAGACACCGTTTACAGCTCAGGGACCACTCAGATTAAACATTCTAAAATCACAAAACTCAGCCTCAGATGGCAAAAAGTGATGTTATAGCAAAACAAAAAAGAGAAAGTCATTCACATTCAGCAAAATAAATTCGTCGCTCCATCCTACAAAAAAAAAATTATTATTTTTGGAATCAATCAAAACACACATCATAATTGAATTGAAATGGGATTGATTTGATCGGCATTTGGCATTATACAGAATACAAAACGAAGGAAGGTGGTGTGGAGGGCTTAACTACATAATAAAATGATTTTTTTTTTGCTGCTGCAACTAGAATTGTGTAACAATATTTTGTTTGAAGAGGATGAGAATGGTTGAATGTTTTTATGTTTCTTGTGGATAATCCCACATAATCCCTCAGAACTTTATTCCCTCTGATTTTTTTTCTCTTTTGATATTTTATTTTTTTGCGACTCATTCCTCAAAGTAAATGTCAATTGTGGATGACTTTGACGCATTCTGTTTGCATTGAAAGAGTCAGAGTGAATTAATTTTCTTTGGCATTTAGATTGTGGGATGCTGTAAAGAGAATTGATAAGATTTGTGATCAAGCAATGGAACTTTTCTTAAATTAATTTGATTTAATGGAAGAAAAATAATTTGAGTGAAGCTTGAGGGTGTAATGCAGTGTTGTCCAAACTATGTGCCGCGACACACTGGTGTAAGTAGAAATTTTTTTTCATAATGGCAAAAGCCCCATTCTGTGTGCGACTTTAGTCATGGCTTCGCCCTAAAGTGTGCCGTGGCTTAAAAACTTTGGACAACACTGGTGTAATGGGATGCGTGTTTGGCAACTGAACATTGTTTCTCAAACTATGATCTACGGTACACTATTGTATCGTCAAAATCTTTATCTTTATCATGCTTTGATAAGTTTGATAATGACTGTTTAGAAGACTGTGAATTTTTGTGACCAAAATAAGAAGGAACAATTCATTATGTTCCATTGGTGCATCGTTGTTGCTACTGCTGTGCACACTTCATTAAACAATTCTCAAATTTTGTCCATCTAATCGATCTCAGATTCCTCTTTAAAATATGTTAATTGGGCTTCATATTTACCACCTGAAAAGACCTCAGCATGACTCTTAAATATTTTAAAAAATTCCAACATTTAATCTTCAAATCAGTAGTTATGTTTTATTGCTGGTTCACTAATTAAAAGGTGTCCATATCACAAGAAAATGATACAATATCATTCGAGTCATTAAATAAAATATTAATCACCATGAAAATTATTAAAACAAACACGAAATGCTACATGACAGTTGCAGCATAGACACACAAATTTCATAAACTTGTTTCCATTTGAATATACAACATTTTTTTCATCATGCTGTGAAGGTTTTAAGGCCTGACATTCTTTTTATCTCTACTTTATGTTGTTTTCATTCCAAATGTTGTCATTACATTGTAAATTATTTGCCAATTCACTGACTCCTAATGCTTCATCCTCGTTTTACATTAAATCAAAGAAATATTTTGTGTACAATTGTTGGAAGTGAAAAATATCCACTTAATCTCTAATTCAATTATGTAGCCATAATATAGTGTAGATTGATTGAAAAGCAAGTGGAATCAAACCATTCGAATGAATAAGACTCAGCTGCGACTAGTACATATGTTATTATTTTGACTATATTGATAATATCAAGTACATGTTTAATCAGATTTAACTCAAATATCTTCCTATCTTTTGTTGTATGTTAGGATGGAAGAATTTAATGATTTTATGTAGGGTTGAATCACAAGTGGTGTCAAGAGACATGCTTAATCCTTCTGAATTTTGTAATTTATTAGTGATTTTCCATTCATAAACTTCAAAATCGAATTTATTGTTGGACATCACTTATGAACAACTCCTTAACGACTTCTTAAACTCAATTTTAATTCATTGAACTCTTTCAAGTTGCTTTAATCCCCAAAAAAATTATTTTCTTATTTCTTTTCATGTTCTCAACAATCATCCGCAAAAAAAAAGATGTCAAGCTGGAACAGGTCGTTGTGTTGTCGACAAGGCGCATCGTAATCAATGTCAGGCGTGTCGATTAAAAAAATGTATGACAATGGGAATGAATAAGGACGGTGAGTAACACACTTTTATTCAACCTTAATTTAATATAGCAATTTTTCGATCATTCATTTGCACTGATAAATGCCTCAAACTGTCTACGGAATGATTGTTATTGTCAGGAAATTAACGCAGAAACTTTTTATTTGTACTGTGCTGTTGAAGATACAGTTTGCGTTATTTTTCATATTGGATGCGTCAAATGAGAGTAGAAAAGAGGAAGACCAACAGAAAAAATCTACTTTGACTATTTGAATTCCAGCTGTTTTATTTTTGTACACGCGTGTGTATCGTGCTGTGGTAGAAAATTTGATTGTTTTCCATCCCTATCGACTATGGGCCATATGAGTGCAACAATATGCAAAACAACGGGAAGATAAAACAATTTTCTTTCTCCCACTCTCATTAGTTTTGAAGTTTATTTCTTCTCAAGGAAATGTACAAAAACCGTATGCTTAATACCTGGCAAAAGTATTAAAAGTTACTGAAGCATCTACAAATCAAGTTTGTGTAAACATTTCTCTTGCGCAAATCGCTTGTCAATTTTTATAAAATCATTTACGTTTGAATGAGTTTTTTTCATATTTTTTGTTTGTTTGAATGAATTTTACGTGGAAGTAGATTTGCTGAGAGATAGGGAAAAAGTCAGGTCGGTTCATAAATTTCAACTTTCTGTTTTATATTTTTCTGAACGATTTGAAATGAATTTTTTTTAAAAATTTTTTGTTTGTACTTACGGATGGATTATGATATCTGTTACAGACAATTGAATTTGCACTCAATTATGGATGATATTTAATAATGATAGCTGATAAGGACAGCTGGTTTGTTAATGTCATGAATATTTTATGAGATAATAAGTGTGGCTAGTTGCTTTTCATTTTGACGATCTTTACAGAATAAAACATTCAATATTGAAGGATCTTAATTAGAGTCACATCAGGATACCATTAACAATAGATTAATAGTTTAAGTTAGTATTTAATCAGGTTGGTAGCCACAAAAGTTGAATTAAGATTGAATTTGGCGTGAAGCTAGACAATTCAGTTGTTGTTGGTTTGACAATCATAAAGCTTTTATATTAATAAGGTAATTAAATTAGACCGCGGTTTAAATTATTGTAATTTAATGACGTTTTTTGTTCGGAGTTAAAAAGCAGAAAATTCATTTCTTTGAAGGGGCTAGCCAAGGAGAAAACAATTAAATATAGTTGGAAATACAATTTAAATACTAAACGACAGTTGATATATTCTCAACAGCTGTTTCATGTCATAATTTCATACGAGTAAGATTCAAATGTATTGAAACTCTTAAAACTCCATCCAAAAGTCATTCAACCTTCTGCAATTTTAAATCACCAAACTCAAGAAATGATGAGACAAAAATTGTAAAAAAAAATCTTCCAAGCCATGAATATTTTCAAGTTCTACCTGCAAAATCTCAAAAGACACAAAGTAATAACTCCCGATTAAAGTTAAAAGATTCTACAACAAGTACCGTTTGATTTTCCATTCGAATGGAAAGTTGATTGAAGTTCTTTTTCCCTGTTCATTTTACTACATCCATTACTTTTTCCACATCATTGTATTTTTTCAAATTGCTGTCTTTATTATAAAATAACTTGTAGATCTTTTACCGCCGTGAGCATTAAACAATTATTATCATTTGCATGCGGTGAGAGGCGATAGAAAAAAAAGACAAGTAAATTATTTTATATATTTTTTAATGATGATAATTCCACACTCAAAAAACTCATTCACACTTTATTAAACCAACAAAACAGAAACTGATACAAAATTAAGTGTGTGTATGCAAATCATCATATATGGAATATCCGACATGCATTTACTGCGTATTTTTTTACTTTGAAGTCACTTTGGCTGCGGCACGTGCAAATATAGAATACAAAAAACAACGTGAATCCTTTTTTCAACCACTGATGTTGTTCCTTTAAAAAACATATTCTTTTGTCGTTGAATTAATTATGTGTGAAAATTGTTGCGTTTAACCCATTTATGACATTTTTGTGATGATGATGACGATGGTAGTTGAGTTACAACCTCCTCCTTAATAATTATTACATTTTTTTATGTAACCACATCTCATTGACGCAAAACCAAGCGCGCTCTGTCAGCATGTGTTATTTGATTATCCACGAGACAATGTGTTTTTCTGTAGCTTAATGAGGCATTTTGTGGGCTGACTGAAAAATTTAAATATTTTTTAATGGTCACGAAAAGGAAATTTTGTGTGGAAAAATTATTAATTATTTTTATTTTCACTTGGAAATTCACAAGTAGCTGTTCAGAATGAGCGACAACCACGAAACACAGCAACAATTAAACCAGAATCTTTGCGAGACATGGATTCGTCGAAAATGTTGCGAGAACATTCAAATCTCGTGGGAATTTTTGGGTAATTTTATTTATATAATCTATGGCTTAATATTCCTTTTAAAAAATAATTTTAAATAAATTTCAGACCACAATTTACAAACTCAATGTCATTGTCAATGCTTTCTCCGCCACGATACGGACATTCCGATTTATTGACACCACCAGGTAAGAATTTACATCCATTAACCCTTTTCAATGTCATGCCCTTATTTTTAAACTCTATCTCTTAAGTAGCTCTCGCAGCATCTCAATTTTTACATCACACTAGTCAATTAAGTGCAATTCCACATCACCATCAAATATCTTTAGCAAATGGTAATAAACTTTATGGGATTTTATTGTAAATTTTATGTCTAATTGAATGATTTTAATTTATAGATTATCATTTACTGTCTCTCAACTCTTCATCAAACAACAATTCAATCTCTTCCAATAGTCCAAATGGTGGACATTCGTTAAACAATAACACCAAAGGTAAGCATTGTAAGTCGGTGTGATAAATTATTAATGTGATTAATATGATGAACTGAAGATGGTTTGAGAGTTTAAAGCAGATTTTGTGGAAAAGAGCAAAATTTTAATTAAAATGAACATTTATTAAAGATTCTTAGTGTCGATCAAGAAAAGAAATTAGTTTGAATGTCAATTAAGAGTTTGAAACTGATTAAAATGGTCAAAATTTATCAAAATGTGATTTTTCATATTTAATAAAATATTGATTTCATTCTAAATGAAGTAAGCAACTTCAATCAAGCTTAATTGAGATTTTTTTGGCTGAAATTTTTAATCAATTTCTTAATTCTAACTTGAATGCAGGATTTACTTTAAAATTCAAGTTTATGAATTTAATTAAATTCTAAACTTTAAAATCATATTAACAACACTGACTTCATTTATTTAAAATTATCTTCAAAGCTTTGCTTCCAAAAATATCATCCAAATGTAATCAACGTTTTTCGAAACAATCCAAAACCAAAAATCTCCACATCAAACGAAATAAATCTCTCATTCGCATTCTTTTTTTGATTTGCATAAATTAATCCGTAAAATATTCAATTTCTGCTAGACGAAATCAACAATACACAAAAATCATCATCAATTGGCTCTGGTTCACCATCACATCTAATAGAAAACGATGGTAAGTATATATGCTTTGCTATTAAAGTGATTCATCTCGAAAGGAATGAGCAAAAAAATCGATGAAGCTAAATCTCATTTTGTATAACACATCTCCTTTTTCTCTCGCTCTTTAAACTTTCCAGATGATTCCATTGAAATTGAGGTTACGACAAATGACGAAGAAAATGAAAATGGCGAAAATGGAAAAAATATTATGGTTCCCCATTTCGTTAATTCTTCTCTGTATGGACATACGCATGAGACTGTTTATGAAACAAGTGCACGTCTGCTGTTTATGGCTGTTAAATGGGCCAAAAATTTGCCAAGTTTTGCGAGTTTGGCATTTCGAGATCAAGTAATTCTGTTGGAGGAGTCATGGTCGGCATTGTTCTTATTAAATGCTATTCAGTGGTGCTTGCCACTTGAGCCAGCTAATTGCTCCTTATTTTCTGTAACGGAACATTGCTCGAATAATAATAACAACAATAATATTAATTTAGCAGATAATAAACAAGACAAGGTAAGAAGATATTTTTTTTTCATGTAAATGACTGGAATTTAAATCACATTAATTTCCAATTACTGTGATTGACAGACTTCTCAAGATATTCGCACACTTCACGACACTTTGCTACGATTTAAAGCAATTCTCGTAGATCCTGCTGAGTTTGCATGCCTCAAGGCAATCGTTCTCTTCCGCTCTGATGCCAAAGGGTTAAAATCACCATCGGAAATTGAGAATTTGCAAGATCAGGCGCAGGTATGTTCATTATTGAAAAAAATAAATAATATTCAAGTCATGCGTAAATGATAATTCCATGTTAATGATATTGACGATACAAAAATATAGGTGATGCTGAGTCAACACTGCCGTGCACAATTCCCGACGCAAATTGCACGTTTCGGTCGATTGCTGTTGATGTTACCATTATTGCGACTTGTCAGCTCAACACGCATCGAGTCAATTTATTTTCACAAGACCATCGGCAATACACAAATGGAAAAAGTTCTTTGTGATATGTATAAAAATTAAATTGAATTAATTTATTCCTCAAAACTTCTGGTCAAGTTAAAATCAAATTTTACACTTTCATGCTGCTAATTAAATAATGTGGAATGCAGGAGAAGTCAGATGATATTTCCGTACAATTCTCCATACAATAGATATTAGTGAATTTGTGTTTATATTTAGGAGGAAATTTGTAATATATTGACTATAATTTTTTTGCTTTGAGTTTATTCCTTAATGATTAATTTAGAAAAATAAGAAATTATTGAGAACTTAGCAAAGCTCATTAGAAATAATTTACTGTAAATATACGTATTGTGTACCTTTTATGATATTATGTCGTAACTATGAAAATTACTCTCCGTCGGTCGTACTGTAATTGTGTAATTTAATTTATACTTTATATAATTTAATTGTTTTGGTTGAATTAACTTTTAAATATTGTTTAAAATACTTATCGAAACTGAGAAGCACAAAGATAACTCCAAAAGAAATATTATTTATTAAAATTATTATGGAATATGATAACATCATGATTAAATTAAAGACATTATTTTAGTCTTACTTAAACATTGAATTAGATTGAAAAAACAACAAATTGATAGACCTGAACATTATTATTCTTTAAAATCATCTGCGTTTCCCTTTTGTCCCTACAATGTGACTTAAAAATGAAATATTGATCATAGCAGTGAATATGCCACATAATATACACCGTGTGCCGTTCTAGAGACATAAAGGAATTTTTTTTTTTCAATCAATTTCTGCTTGCCATATGTTATCAGACTCGTGTTTGTAAACGGTTGAATTTTAGTACAAATTACTCGACTTTTTTCTGTTTTGTAAAGTCTGGTTCTTTTCCTTTCGTCATGGTTAAATGTATAATTTAAGTCGAAAAATTGATGAATTTTCGGTAACCTTGAACTTTTTGATTCTAATGTCCGGTAGTTCTTAGTTTACTTTCTGATTGTATTTGAAACTAAGATTTTGAAGGTATTTTAATTTTAAAATTCAAAGAAATTTTATAATAAACTGATTGCAATACTTTAAGTCTGGATCAATGTAAGATTTGATATCAATAATTTGTAAGTTTAATGCATTCCTTTCTTTATTTACTTCCGGATTGTATTAATTTTGACATAATTCCAAAGAATTTTTGTTTTTAGATTAAAACTTAACTTAATCAAATATGATTTCAGTTTTATAATTTCTATCAAAACATACCATTGAGTTATAACAGCAAAAGATAACTTCAAAATTCCAATTTTAAAAGAGAACATTTCTCAATGAAAAAATTTGACATAATCTTGATTATCAGATAAGAATATTCACATAAGTTTTATGCAAGAGGCTTTAGATAAGACAAAAGTTTCTAACTGAAATCATAAGCTATATTTAATTGAAGGTTAATACCAAAAAAGAAAGAAAAACAAATTGAGATAAAATTTATGATTTGAAAACCAAACTAGTCAGGTGGAAATTCCCTAAAATTTATTTTATTGTTATTATTTTAAGAAATGTTTAGAAATGTAATATAAATAAATGTTCATGTAATGATAAAGGAGTTATGTATTACTATGGCAGATGAAAAGATATTTAAAATTTATGATAAAGTGATGCAATGCCACACATTTGAGTGTATTTATAAAAAAAATTATTCCTTCATAATTGATATTCCAAAGCACAATATAAGTCTATTAAGTAAGATATAAGTAATTGCACAACACGTTGTACAATAGATGTTATTATTAATTTAATTTGGTGTCTAAATAACAATTACATCTACATATAGTGGATATAACTTATTGTAAGAATTGATTTAAATGAGAGAAGAGAAGAAAAAAAATAAAATGTTAATGAATGTAAGAAGTAAAAAAAGTCGTGACTCGAGAAATCTCTTTAATTAACAACTTTCAGATACCAACTGACATGCTTTCATGCATACGCAAAAGCTTTTTTATTTTCTTCAAAACCGTACATTCAGTCCAAAATAAATCGCTGTCATTATGACAGAAGAGAAAAGAAAATCAATAAATGAGCTTCATGGAACTTTAACGAAAGAACGATTTGACATTTTCGTTGAGCATGTGCGGGACATGATTGGAAAAATTGGAACGAATGTTGACATGCGCATGTGGGATGAATTCCAGTGACATTTGACATTTAACCTTAAATATGTTATGGTTCCTAATCATTCTGAGAATTTGAATTTAAAATATTTCAATTTCTAACAATCAATATAATTTGATTTATGTTCTTATGACTTAAAGGACCTTCAATTCACTGAATGACAATCAATATTGATGAAATCACCATAGTTACCAAACAAATTTACGTCACAAGAACATTTTTGTTGTCAAATGAACCCAAACATGTGACAAAGGAAAACATCGTAAAAGGATTTAAAAACTTGGAAGTGACTGGAAATCCAATCAACTTAACATTTTTTTCAATTTCCTAAAAAAAAAAACTTTATTTCCAATTCCATTTTTACTTCTGCGCTATCCACTCATGGACATTTTTCCATTAGGAAAAAAAAATCTGTAAAAGTAGAGAAAAATTTTTGTGTTTATTCCTTAACAACGCAAAATTATAAAATTAAAATAATTGTGCAATCAAGTTTCAATTAAATTAACTATAATTTCATATTTGTATGAGCAAGCTTTAAGAAATTGTATTAATTGATTCATTAAAGTGTTACTGAAGATCAAAAATTGATAAAAACTGCTACACCATAAAAAAAATAATTTTGAATATAAAACTTACTTAAATTTTACAATAAATATTGTATTTTACGACATTATCTCGTCTTAAAGAGGAATAACTTAAACTTTTAAAGGAAATAAATCACAATGTAAGTAAATTAATATCTCAATTGTTAATGAAAATGAATATCATTAACATTCATCAAGAAATCTCTTTGTCGTACGCAATTCACTCGTTCCTTAAATTATTCAATGGATAATCGAAACTTCTTTAGTTAAATATTAAAATCTAAAGTTCCATAAAAGCAAAAATATAGAACAAAAGAAAAATAGTGAAAATTTAAAATTATCGATTTTTATCATGAGGGCTTCATCATCCATACATGTCCATATAAAGCAATTTCTATCATTCTTCAAAAATCTTTTTCACTTTCTTTCAAATAAATTCAATTTTCTTGGAACTATGATTCGAGATCAATATTCTCTTTTGTTGGATGAAAAGTTTGCGAAACAAATCATGCAAATAGATTATTGTAGGCGGACAGCTAATGCGCATTTTTATCGTCTCTGATCATTGAATTCAATACAAAAGAGTCATTGCAAAATTGAAATAAAAATTTCATGCTAGAAACTTTTCCGATTTTGATGATGAAAAGTTTTTTTGAGTCAGTCTCTCGGGGAAACTGAATGCTATCAAGATAATAGAATGAAATTCGACCACAAGATCCAGCTGATCAAATAAGCACAACATGTACCTGTCTAATTTTCATCGCGTTATCTTGACAATGAAACTTAAAAAATGTATGTCAAGTTAATAGCAATTATTGTCATTTTAAAAAGTCACTAGCAACAGTTTAGGTGGTATAGACATGATTATGACTGATGGAAGCGCATTTTTGACACCCAGTATCAGAAACTCATACTACCCACTATACGCTCCTTCCTACACATTCTATTCATTTTATGTAAACTATTTTTCAATTGTCCCAACCCTGTGAGTTGTTTATGTGACGTGTTGCGCAATAATCTACTAGAGAAGGAGCTAGGAGTTGGCAATTCAATGAAAATTCATAAAGACAAGCACGCAGGCAGACAAACAGATACGATTTGGTAGATCTCGAACAGAGACAAACTGACAGTTGTGCAGCACAATCTTTACTTATAATTAAAAAAAGCACTTAAAATAACTGTCCTGCTTTCAAAGACCTGTGACTATTCGTGATTCCCCCAAATAACAGAAATGACAATGACGAAATGAAAATCGCATAAAAGGAAGAAGAAAGACAGACTTATTTATCAAAATGGAAAAACTCAATCACTTAGAGCAATTATTAGAAATGAGAAGAAGTCCCAATTGATTTTAAATCAAATTTTCAACATTTGCCGCCAACACACACAGAATGATGCTTATGATGATATTCAAATTTCATTTCAAGTACCTTTTTATGATAAAAGTTAAAAGAGCTCTTAAGCTATAAAATTTTATACTCTCCCTTTATTTTTGCAGGGCTGCCCCAGGACAGGATCCAAATAATCTCGCACCAGCTGCACCAGCCGTGGGCGAGGATGGAGAAGTTGTAGGAGGACCAAGGTTTGTTAGCTTAAGTTTTATTTGGAAGTTGCTTAACTCATTTGTACTATTTTTAATTCTCACACAACTACCCACATAAATGTCATTTGAAAAAATATATAGAACACCCCAACAAATTGCTGCACAGAGACGACTTCAGCAAACACAAGCGCAAGTCGATGAGGTAATTGACATACACAGTTGCATCTAATTATATCGCAGAATGTTGTACAAGGAAATCTCATTTTCAGTACTTTTTTGATTAGACAAACTTTTTTTTGACTATCATTAAAATTGAGTTCTTAACAAATTTTTCCTTCCTGTTCCTTGTTGCCGTCACTTTCAGGTTGTTGATATAATGAAAACGAATGTTGAAAAAGTATTAGAAAGAGATCAGAAGCTTTCGGAATTGGACGATCGAGCTGATGCATTACAGCAAGGTGCATCACAATTTGAGCAGCAAGCGGGAAAGCTCAAAAGAAAGTTCTGGTTACAGAATTTGAAGGTATGCATTAATTCTTAAAGTTCTTAATTGGGTCTTTCTTGAGTAATTAATTCTGAATTTTCTTCTTCCTTTTCTTTTTAGATGATGATTATTATGGGTGTAATTGGACTTATCATAGTAGCGTATATTGGATGTAAGATTGAGAATTCTTTAAATTCAAAGAGTTGAAGCACACTAAACATGTTAATCGATGTTAAAATTTCTTTTAATGTTTGGTTTGGTCTGACTTCTTGCTGTATTTTGGAATTTATGATTTGAATAACTTTCAATGAATCTTCAAGTTGACATTTCTGGATAAACTTTACATTTGTTCAATAATTTGATTTGTTCTTTAACGCTCATGAGAATTGGACGAAAATTCTAAAGGTTTCCTGGTTCATATAAAGTTTTGACGGAAGTCCTTGCAACTTTTATGTTCCCAGTAGTCATTTCCGTTCTCATATCCGGAACTTTTTGTGAAAAGGCAAATTATTGGAAAAGGACGATAATATTTACAGTGACGCTAGAAGATTTCTTTTATTCCTACGTTATATCTAGTTCCTTTGCAGATAATAACGTTTTATGGTGTAAAACCTTCACTTTAAAGACTTTTGGATATGATCCTTAGGTTGATCTTGGATTAGATTTTAAATTCGAGCGTATTCAACTCAAAGATAATCAATTCTTAACTTAATGCAAAGTTGATTCAAAAGGAATTAAGCAGTATTGACTTTGAGCTCTAGTTTTGCACCAATCTTGAAAATGCACTTGATTAAATTGAAAATAATTAGCTTTACTTTTGATTTAGACATCAATTCCAAGACTAAGAAATTCAAATGAATTTAATTAAGTTGAATTGAGGACGAATGTCTTAATTAAAATCCTAAAAATAATTGAACTTTAAACTTAGTCTTTAATCTTTACAAAGCATTCATTAATCTTTAAAATATTCTAAAAATCAAATTTTACTTTTAGCGAAATTCATGAGTGATGAAAAACCTCCGCAATACTATCCTCCACCACCAAATTACATGCAGAATCAGCAACAAGTAGCACCAGCAGCCCCAGCATCTGCACCACAAGGAGGTGGTGTTGGTTCAAAGTCATTCTTTCCAATATCCAACTCAGATCGATTCTTTCGGGTTTAAAAATTTCTTGTTTAATTGAATTAAGCCCCTTTATAAGAACAAAAAAAAAGACAAGTATGTTTTTCCCTCTTTATTACTTCTCTACAATTTTTTTCGATTGTTAAATCCGATATTGAATATGGAAAAAAAAAAATAATTTTTAAGTGTGATGGTTATATGAAATCATAAAATAATTCTGTTATACAAACAAAAAATTATAAAAAAGGAAAAAATTATGATAGGATAAAGGACAGTTACGAAAGAGACAATGAATAACAATTATGTGAGAACGTTGGAGGAAAATGAAAAGGTCAAAAGTTTCTAATATGAAGAATATGAAACCTTTTTATGAGAATCTCAATCTTTCTATCAAAAACGGGTCAACCGGCATTTTATTAGATTTCAATTAGACAAAAAAAAAATAAATAAATTCACATCCTATCACACTCCTTCATTTCACTTCCGATTTTTTTTTTGTGTTCCGTTCATGTCCAAAAGAAAAATGAAACGATTCCATGCAATAAATAAGAAAAGATTTAAAATATATAAGAGAAAATAAATAAAAATAACGTTCATCAAGAATCGACAATGATAAGGGAAAATATTATAAATTATAATACATAGTTATACCTTTTTAACATCATCACGACGAAATAAGCTTCGGATACAGAAAAAAATTAAGAGAAGAATAAAAAAAAATTAATAATAAATTATTTAAAAAACAAAAAAAAAACTTAAATAAACCTATAACATATGAGTATGATGAAATCACAAGCTAATTGTTACATAAAAATATTTATCTTTTAAAAGTATAGACTTTAAAGATTATTAAACGATGGATGGTGGAAGAAGTGGAGATCTTTAGATTTAGCTTCAATAAATTACAAAAACAAGTGAAAAACTAACTTAAATGAATTAAATCATTCCTAAGTATTGTAAAGGTCAAAATAAATTTTGTTTCTTTTTGATGACTTTAAATTTGTGAATTTTTCGGAGAAAGTCAAGTTGATCAAGTCCCAAAAAACAAAAATACAAACACACATAATCGAAAGGATTGACACACAATAAATTGTGCAAGAAGAAGAAAAGAACATAAAAAATAATAATATTTGTGACATTTTTAATTTAATCTTTTACAAATTTTTAATGTTCAATTAACTTTGTTGATAACTGACAATTCGAGTGCTGCATGACTTTAAAAGCTATTGTTTTTTTGAGGTGTGTTTGAGTCACAGCTTGTGAACATGATGCTTCATGGAGAGAACAGCTGTTGGATGTCACATAATTTTATTGTAACAACTGCAAATTAAACTTTGCCAATTAGGTCAGATTTGGAGTTGAGCATTTATCTTCATCCCTTCCATATTTAAAGAGCTTTGCCAAAATATATGTATCTGTGTTACTATGGATTATTCCTTGGATACAATATTAAAGACAGAAATCGATGATATTTTTGGTATAGAATTTAAAAAATCGAAGAATTTAGAGCAGGTTGATAAGATTGGAAGAAGGAATAGTATACAGAAGATCTCTTAGAGTGTTGCTTAGTGTTTTATCCCTAAGCATACTTGAAAGAATCTGACTATTCAGTGATAAATGATGAAATTACAAATCTTGAGTTAATAAGCCAAACTGATTGATGATAAGATCAATAATATTCTAAGTTCTTCAAAGGATAAGAGAAAACGAGCTTTTGGCGAGCTTTAGTTATGTTCACATCAAAATCAATCAGTGTAAACCTATACTAAAGATGGAATTCACCAAACATCGCAAGAACTAAACCGATAATAATTTGCGATTCAAACCTAGAAGACAACAAATTTATGCATTGAACCAAAAGGTCAACAGCACATGATGACAAAAAACACAGAATGTGTAATGAAAATTTTCCTACAGTGCCATATCAGCCACTGAAGGAATTTCAAACTTACAATAATAAACAACAGCTTTCAAAGTCTATCGAGTCACTCGAGAAAAATATTTTCCATAATATATGAGGAATCTGATTGAATTAAATATTGTATAAAGGAAAAGATAAGAAAGAAAATGTGCAACACCATCATCAATAAATAATTTTTTTTCTACATCCGTGTTATCATTTGCCTCAATATTAGGGAAGACTATTATAGTTATTGCTCTTAGACTAATTAAATTATCAATTTATTATATTGTATCTACAATTTTATTGTTACACAATTTGATTGCCTTTTTCTTTTTATTTAAATTTTTATTCCGAAGATAATGGAAAATTATTGGTATAACTTATATACAGTAAATAGGTGAAAAAAAAACAAGTGTATGTACTTTAATTAAAACAGATATGAAATAAAAATATTTAAAGAGTCACTCTCACAAAACCGAAAAAAAACACATACCTACATAGTAACACTCTCTGCAAATCTATAGGTTAAATAAATTAATATAATAAAAAAATAAATACAGAACAAGAAATCGTCATGATACAATGAATGTAAAGTGAAATAAAACATTACTATGAACAAGAATTAAAGAACAGAAATCAGTTACTAACACGCAATTTTTTTTAATTTGATTCATAACGCAGAAACAAATTGGATAGTAACAAAAAAATGTGAGTGATAACTTATGTTGGGACAATATATACACTATTAAACTTAATTCTATGCTCCTTAATCATTCTTTGTCGAATTTTATTGTCTATGTCATTTCTCAAAAAAGCCTTTTTCGCCTAAAATAAATAGAAACACAAAATGATGACAAAACTAATCAAATTTTTATCAAAATAATTATAAGATTGTCATGAGTTGTGAGTTCCTGATGTGCATTGTCTAGCAAATAGAGTTCAATGATTTATTGACAGCTTGAGATTCTTCTAAATCGATTTGTTGACATTTTGAGTTGAAAATCAATCAATTTGATGAATTTTGAAAATTCTAGAGTTAAGTCAGCAATTTCTAAGTGATTAGACAAGTTTTGATATAAAGGAAAGACTAGAACCAAATAAATCAGTTCCAGTACAACAAATTGGTAAATAAATAGAAATTTTCTATTCAAAAGCAAATTACAAGATTCGCGAAACTCAAGCTCTACCCGAAATGTCTTGATTCTATTTCCTAGAAAGTGCACTAAAAATAGCAAACAAAAGAGAAATGAGTCAACTCGAATTTTGTCGCAGAAAAAAAGAAGATCAATAATGAGAAAGCATTCAGTTTCGAGGAAGCAAGAAGAGTAACGTTTATGTATTATTTATGTAGCATGAAATAATTTATTAGTATGATTTTTACGTTTGATAGATGCTATAACGAAATTTGGAAAACAAAGACCGATAAAAAGGATGATAAAAAAAATCAAGCGCTACGCATAACACATTTTTAATTTCTCTAATCATTGCAATTTTCATTCAAAAATTGTGAAATGTATTTAAAGAATATTATAGCAAATTGTAATTTTAAAGATTTCAATAAAAATGAGTATAAAAGTGACAGAAATAAACAAAACTACCGTCTTTCCGTTGTTTACTTATTCTATTTATATATTTATTTATCAGCTCTCATCACGTCGAGATGATGATACAATGAATGATCGTTACTATCATCTTAAAACTTATCTACATTGTTACAAGTGGCGCTTCCATCAAAATAAGTAAATAAATAAATCATCATAAATGGATTATATTGTTACACACGTAGGGTGCTCCTCGATAAGTAAGTTAATGAGAGGAAACAAACAAATCGTGTATTTGTTTAGACTAGCTCTGACTGAGAAATTAATGACGTCTATGAAATATGAACATTTTAGAAAAACATTTAGTGTGGATCATAAAACGGTTGGATTTTTGCGGCTTTTGGCAAATTTGTGTGGGATTAAATTTTACAATAATGGATCAAAAACATACTACTTACTTCCTAGATGTGGTTCAATGGGGGTTCGCGGTTTGTGATTGTCAGAACCCACGATGCTCTGTTGTTCAATCAAATGAAGATTTTTCCGAACAGCACACAAAGCAACAGATTACAATGATGTTTTGAGGTTATGCTTTAAAATTTCGCAAACTTTGAATAAACTTGGCAGCTTTTTAATTTTCTTTGTTGATGACTTTCTACTGATTTGTGACAAGTTTTTACGTTGAAAAATTTACGATTTGATAATGAAATAAAAGTTTAATATATTACGTGAATTTTAGGTCGTTTCATTTCCGTACCAGTCGAACATCCCTCCAAACTGCGATAAAAGTTTGCCACACTCACTAGATAATGCAAAGAGATAAGAAAACAGCAATTAAAAGCCCATAAAGTTGTTCAGCTTCTTCTTTTCCTTATATTCGTTTTATTGTTTTTGTTTTTCTTCATTGTTGCTTTGGAAAACATCAGAAAATCATGATTTTTTTTTTTGCTTATTTATCCATTATTATATTAAAGTAGTTTCCTTCGCAAAGTACATTTTTTTTGTTGTAAATTAGGTAATTATATTTTTAATATATGTATTATAATCGTTATTTGTAAGTAAATTGCAATGTATGACAAAAACAAATAATCATAGATAAAGATAATAATAAAAAGTGTGTAAAATTTTTAAAAAATTATCAATTCTTTTTTTCATATAAATCGCCACTATCAGTAGTCGCTAATTCTTGTTATTTCAAGAGAAGCTTATGATTTAAAGCATTTTATTATTTTTATTTGTCCAAAAATTAAATGAAATTAAATTGATACGTTTATAAATTTTTCCGAGCTCTCATATAAGTGTGAAACATTTATATCTTGTCAATTCATTTTGAGAATAAACAGAAAAATAAAGGTTGACTTACTTAGAATCTCACAATTTTTTTTTCGCGATAAACTTCTCTTTTTTTCATTCATATTTCGTTCCTCATTTTCATCCATTACGTCATCTTAAAAATTTACTAAATATTTTATTTTTTTTCTTTTTCTAGCTTTTTTTTTGTCTCACATCTTCATAAAATGTAAAGGAATAGTAATAGACTGCTTGCTTATGATTTGTAATTAGTTTTTCTTCTCTTCTTCATTCGATGTTACCCATTTCACTATATTCACAAGGAAGTCGTAGTTTTAGGGACTTGGAAGAAGACGATGATGATTGTTTAGTTTTCAATTACTTAATTATTATTACTCACTCGTAGCGATGAATAATAATAATAAGATATTAATTATATTAACATATTTTTTGTAAATTAAAGGGTGTTAGGTATTTCGATGAGATTAAAAAAGTCAAAAAGGACATATCGTAATAAAAAATATGTGTGTGTGTGTGTTTTACAATATTATAATGTGAATGATCAAGGACATTTCACGTTGTAATTGAGTTTTTGAGTGCATTTATATAATGTTTTTGTAATGGCTTATGAAGAGCTAATTTTTCGAGAGCTTCCTCTAATGAAAACCACTGCCTCTTTCTACCTATAGTCTTTGAGTCATCCCATTCTTCAAGCTCTTGCGTTACGATTAAAACGAACACTTCCGTACGATGTTTATGCTCCTCGTTCTAGAAATAGGCATAGATATTAGATATTTTTGTGCAAATTCAAATATTTGGATTAATTATTACGCACATCAAATACACCAAGGCATCTTCCTAGTCGACCAATAACACCTGCTTCTTCGAGCACTTCCCTAACAGCGGTTTCAGCACCTGATTGTTCATTTTCCTCAACACCTCCACCGGGAATTATCCATCGTTCAGGATATTTACTTGACGACACAAGCAATACCTAAACAAGCAAATTTACAAGATAATTGGAATGTTTTACAACTGAAATCTTTGTTATTTTTCGATATAGCGGTAAAAGTTTCAAGTATCCAAGACTTTTAAAGTCAAAATCATATTTTTTTGGCATAAAGACAATATCATCAATAACGTATGAATAACACATCTACATACCTCTGATTCATCATCACTTCTGACACAGATGCATGCTGCACGCTAAGAGAATCATTAATTCATTAGAATAATTCGGGAAGTTACTCCAACTTTTTTTCGGATCTTTTTTTTATATTTTATTTTTTTTTTGTGCAAGAGATTTTCACAATTTTTCATGCTTACTTTACGGTATCCATCCTTATCGAATATTCGGCTGTTACTCGACTTCTCTTTTACCATATTAATTAACTTATTACTCACTATAAACTAACTTAAATGATCAGAATATCCAAAATTAATAAATTGTATTTTTTTACTTTAAAAAGTGCGGCAAAACTCTCAACTAAAATTTCAAATTTTCAACGACAGTTTCAAGAAATTAACGGTTACATTCAAATTTGTAAACAAACTTTTTTGTCATTTTTATCAAAAACAAATTTTAACTAGTTTAATTAGAGATTAAGGATATGTCGTGGGATGAAAAGGAACTAGACTTTGAGGATCTAAATACTGAAATTGACCAACGATGTTCCAGTGATATATTAAGAGTATTTAAGAACAATCAAGGAGTTTGTCTCTACAAACTTTTTAATGACGATGAGTTTAATGATGTTATTATGATTTTTAAGCTCATAATCAATAGGGAAATGGATGTAAAGATAATAAGTGATGAGTATGAATACAAGGATTTTGATAAACTTACTTCCTGGAATCAATTAAATGAGTTAATTGAGAAATACTTGCAAAATGATGAATCTCAAATGGTTTTTGAGGAATATGACGAAATTATTGAAGAATCTAATCCAGACATCGAATCTTTTGACACAGAAGAAGTCATAGAAACAGTGGCACTAGTTGAAACAGAAGAAATATTTGAGGACGAGTCAATGATCGATGAAATTGAGGCTGAAACGGAAAATCCATTTCAATGCACAAATTGTCATATAATCTTTAAGAATACGCTGGGTCTTAGACATCATTCACAAAGCTGTAACATCAAGAAATCTATAGTTCAAAAATGCACAATCTGTGATCAGAATTTCTCCTCAAACTTACAACTTCGACTACATATGAAAAGTCATGAGGATCAAAAGGGATTGAAATGTCCATATTGCACAAAAACAGTTGTTAATAATGGTAGCTTACAGAGACATATAAAAGCTATTCATCTGAAGCAACGACCACATAAATGGTAAGCATGTTTAAAATTTCTACTGGATGTTAGCTAATGCGATGCTGGGTTATAAGTCCAGATACAAAAATCATGCACAGAAAATTATAAGTCCAGAAAATAAAAGTGACTAAAGGTTTGTAAGTCCAGATACAAAATGCAACTGAACTTAAAAACCTCACGTGCAGTTTATAAGTCCAGGTACAAATACAGCTGGAATTATAAACTGCACGAGAGGTTTTTAAGTTCAGGGACATTTTATATCTGGACTTATAAACCTTACGTGTGGTTCATAATTCCAGAAATTCCATAATTCCAAAATTCCATAAATTTTACTTAAATCACCCAGTGCGATTTCTTTTAAATCGTTAATTTAAAATGCTTCTAAAAGTGCTAAAAACATCAGCTGCTACATTTAGGATTCAGTAAATATCTAGTGATAAAGATTTTTTATGATGTTCAACTTTAAGGCACTAAAGTTCAATAACAGAGAGTTAATAAAGAAAAAAAAATTTGAAATAGTTTCAGAATAGTTTCAGATTAGTAGAAGTTTATAAGTAAAATTTATAAATTTTCTGGAATTATGAACCACACGTAAGGTTTATAAGTCCAGATATAAAATGTACCTGGACTTAAAAACCTCTCGTGCAGTTTATAATTCCAGCTGTATTTGTACCTGGACTTATAAACTGCACGTAAGGTTTTTAAGTCCAGGTGCTATTTGTATCTGGACTTAAAAACCTTTAGTCACTTTGATTTTCTGGACTTATAACCCAGCATCAGCTAATGCTTCACTTATTTTCGTTTAAAGCTCATTATGCGGTAAAGCCTTTGCAACATCAACGATAAGGAATGCACACGAAAGGACACATAATAGAAACTCTGAAGTACAAAAATATTTAAGTAGGGATGTCAATGGAACCGTTTGCTATCGATGTCCAAATTGTAATGATATTTTCGATACATCAGATCATCTTAAGAATCATATCGAAAAGAACTGCTATAGACCACGAAAGAAGCGTACTTATAAGTATCCATGCAGATATTGTGGAAAGCAATTTGTAACCAAGATAATAGCTGCTAAGCATTACTCAGATGATCATGATGTGATAATAAGTAATCCACAAAAATTTTGTTTCGAATGTAATGCAGAAGTTGAGGATTACGTTAATCACATCAGGTTTCATACATGCCAATTTAAATGTAATTATTGTGGAACTAAATTCTTAACTGAAGAAACATGTCGACAGCATGAGATCTCAAAGCACTCCGTACCTGAAGATCGTCCATTCCATTGCAGTTTTGATTCATGCAATGCATCTTTTAAGACTGAACATCATTTAAAGTCACATATTAATTCAATCCACGATCATAATGAACGACTTTTTCGATGTGAAATATGCAATAGTAAATTTGCATCCAAATCACTGCTTACTGCTCATCTCAGAACACACGATAAAGACAGTGCAATATTTTCTTGTAAGATTTGCGGTAAGTCTTTCAAAAAGCTAGCTACACTTAAGAATCACTCAGTTGCACTGCATCAAACAGATGAAATTTATGAATGTGGACTTGACGAGTGTCAGCTACGATATAAGTTCCTTCAAGATCTCAAAATTCATCGGCAAAACACACACGGAATGAATTTGAATATTCAGAAATATTTCCATGAAGGTGATGAATAGATTTGATTCTATTTTAACACTGACAATTTTATTGTGTAATTTTATTACTACTTGATAAATAAATAATAATAAAGCTTATACTTGCAAAAGTAATGCAACTCCTCCTAAAGTCCATTTTGATGCCTTTTCTTTTGATTTTAAATTAAAAGTCCACACATACGTTGGACCACGTTGTCGAGTTTTGTAAAGTGGACATTCGTAAACATTTTTCGTATCCTGTTTATCTTGCGTAACTGCTCTCACGAAAACAACTGGCATTTGTGGGAAGAGCTCCTTCAATTGTGCTGACACTACAGAATTCATTGATGTATCCCATCGAGCACCTTCCATGTATAAACTATTGATATAAGCACCTTCACGTGGTGGTGAATTAAAGTCATCCTTTTGCTTCTTCGTGACATCACAATTAAGGCACATTTTATCGAGTGGCCATTCATTTTTACGTGCTGTTTGCTGCATGATGGCTGTTAAGAATGACTGTGGATTGAAGAATCCAGCTAACCAAATCGATGATGGAAGAACGAAGTCTGTAGACCAATTTTCCAATTCCTTTCCACGCATCATCAAGTCAACAATCCAAGATTGTAATCCCAATAAACTTGGATATGCTCGTTTTGCCCAACTTTCAGGAACTTTATCGAAAAATACGGATGTCATTAAGGTTTCCATGTCCGGTGATATTGTTAATTCTCCTTTCAAGCCTGATCTTAGTTCCCTCAATGTACTTTTAATTTCAGTTATTAAAATATTCATGCGTTCACATTCTTGGAAGGCAACAAGCACAAATGGTGAACGATCCTCAGTTCTAGCATATAAATCTGTCATCATGAAAACTTCTGGTAATTTCTCAATCAAGTCATCAACCATTCCTCTTATTGTATCTTCACGTGACTGCTGAATTCCACCGCTACCTGCTGATGCTCCAGAATCTCTTGGTTGTAGCTCGAAAATTGTTTTAAAAAGATTCTCAGCAACTGTTGTAAGGAACCCAATTTCAGCATTTGGATGTAGACCATATAAAGCAGGTGATTCTGGTGGCATATTTTCGTCAATATATTTATGATATCCAGCATAGTCGAGATTCGGTGGTGCTGAAAATCCTGCACACAAATTTATATCACCGTCAATTAAATCTTGTGTCAAGACTTCCTCTAAATATGTTCGACATAATCGACGATCCCAATCATCAGTAATATGTCCACCATACATGATTTCAGCAAAGAGATATCTCAAGTCTTCCCAAGGTACTTTTGCATTTGCTTCCAAATAGTTCCACAGGACATAAACGCTGATCGTTAAATCACCAACATTGAATGGATAATTTCTATTCCATCCTTGTGGACCAAATTTGCGTCTTTCAGCAACAACAGCATGGAAGTAACACAATGAGAATAAAACAGCCTTAAATTCAGATTCCTTTGAACACATTTCGAGTGTTTCTTGACTGAAATTATCCAAAGCTTTAATCATATTTGCTCTCATTCCCGTTGGCGGTTCGTTTGTGATTTTAATGGCTGATTCAAGTATTCCTTGCGGGATAATGTGATACTCTATGATAGGAACATTTGAAAATTAGCATTAAGATACTTAATTTGTATAGTTTGGTACAAACCTGCAAGTTCTGCTGGCTCGGCACTCATGAAAAGTCGATAACTTGGATGAGAACTTTCTGCAGCTGCTTCCATTTTCTTCTCCAGACTTGAAAGCCATTTAGCAACCAAATGAATGTTCTGTGAAGATAATAACAATTAGTAAGGCACTTTATCAAACACAAAAAAAGCAACGAACCTGTAAAATAACCCAATGACCATCTTTTGCAGCTATGTCGATGGCATCTTCAGCTACTTTTTCCTGACCTTGACCAAGCGATACATTGTGGAAGTTTCCACGATCAGACGAGAATTTCAAAAAGTTTCCAACTTTCTCAACGTCCTTCAATGGATCGACACCGGGTGACAATATGAAAAATATTGGAATGTTGTTGCTGCTTTCTTCGTATGACCTTGCAAATTCAATAGTTCGTGTTTCGACATATTTTGAGCCTAATTTCTCTCTTATGAACTCTCTCATGGCATAACTCTGGAAATAAAGTTCAGCTATAACTTACATCACGTAAAAATCTTCTCAAACTTACCATTCTATCGGGTCTTATACACCTCATAATACATAAACGCTGTAATGCAGTCTTTTGCTTCCATTCTCCAGGAAATTTGCCATTTTCAGGCGCTTCAGCATCAATAAATTTCCTCCAACGATTTGGCGATCCTTCAATGTCTTTATCAAGAGTTGCAAACTCATTAATATTGCTCAATGTCACAATACCACCCCATGACACATTTGTAAGGAAATCAACAGGTGACTGCATGTTTGGCTGATATGGAAAACGAAGAAGGAAATCCAATTCAGCTGCTACAATTTCCTTTGACTGAATCAAAATTTGAATAATCATTTGTGACAAGAATGTTAATTTGTCACGTTCGAAAAGACCTCGTGATGTGTACATGAATACAGAGTATGAAATTGAATCAATCAAATTGTTGACACGAATGGAAATTTCTTCACTTGGAGGTGTCTTCATAATGGCATCCTTGAAGACAACTGTAAATGCTTTGAGTGAAAATTGATAAATTGGATTGATCTTATAAAGGTCATTTAATATGAAATAGAGAATTGATGCTCTTTCAGCCGCTGGTCTATAACTTTCACGAGTACTGTCAATTACAGCTGTTGTTTTCTTTGTCAATGTTCGTTTGGTTTCTATTTCTGCTGATGTCTTTTTCGTCTTTTCCAAGTTGTAGACAAGAGTTGGATCTTCAAGAACATTTTCACCCGCAGAACTCAAACGACTTAGCAAGTCATCTTCCAATTGCTTTAATAAGATTTTATATGAATTCTCCTCCTGTGTTAATGTTGCCTTTTGTTCTTCGAGATCAGGTCGTTCAGCTTTGACGACTTCAGCCAGCAATTGTTCTTCAAGACCATCACGTGTAACTGTAAAGTTTATCAATGTCGTCTGTGCTTGAATTTCTGGCTTGTAATGTGGATTTGCAAGTTTCGTATGCAAAATTAAACGGAAGCTTGGATTGTAGTCGATTTCGCGATCACCAATCTTGATGCATGTTCCTTTCTTAATTAAAACACGTCCCAAAAGAGGATCTAGTACAGCATCAATTGATTCCTCAATATTTTCAATCAATAAAGTCTCGCCATTTGTAATTGCACTTTCAATAGTGTCTAGATATCCTTTATGACTTAAACGAAGCACTCTTAATTTATCTCCATACTTTTGTTTAATCCATTTTATTGCCTGAAGTTGTGGATCAATCATTAATGGCCATCGATCAGAATTTGTTAATATTGTAGCATTTTCTGTTGACATTCTGTCAGCTGGAAGTCCTTCATTATTCCATTCAGCAACTTTTGCATCATCACAAATCAATGCAAGTGGATCATTGAATTCAGAAAAGGCTATGTCAGGCTTGATTCTCTTAAATGTTGGTATCCATTTAGTTTGTAGTAATTCTTGTCGATATCTTCGTGTAAAACATCCAACATAAGATATAAAGCATGAGAGTATTAAAATATCACCAGGAAGTGTAACAAGCTTAGCTTGGAAAGAACCAATCAAATCTCGCCATCGGACTTTCTCAGACTGCAAACCATTGACAAGACGATAAGCTAAATCAATTTGATTTGCTGTTTTATCAGCTTCGGTTTGGCATTTCTTCTTCTCTGCCTCTGCTTCATCTTGCTTAGCTTTAATCACCATCAAAGCTCTTTCTAATTCATCTACGCGTTCTTCCAACTCATCAACTTCAGTTTGAGCTTCAGCAAGAGCTTTTTCAGACTCGCGTACAGCTCGAATTTTAGGTTCAACCATTAGATATACAGCATTATATCCGACGATTCCAACGACCCATTTTGCCAAACCAGCTGCAGCGAGTGATCTCGTTTTGATTCTCTCTCCGTCAAATTCTGGATCGTCCATATAGATATTGACTTCTTTGATTACTTCTGGTGGGATGTTGTCTTTATCAAAGTTCACTAGACTATTCAAAAATTCATCAACTTTAGACATCATTAATTTGCATTGCTTCCAACTTCGATCTTTTGGAATCTTTCCCTTTGAATAGAGAACTAGCACAGCTGCACAAACCTTAACTACAATGTCTGGTGGCGCTCCAAATGATTTCAATTCAGTCAAATTAGTCTTGTTGAGTGTATTTAAAGCTTCTGCAGCTTTATCAAGTTCAGGCTTAGCTTTTCTCAGCTCTTCTTCATTTGCTCGCTTTTCTATTGTGATCTGTTCCTTCATAATGTTTACACTTCTCTGCTTATCTGTTGCGTTACCTTTACTAGTTTGTACTCGTTCACTTTCAGCATTAACAGCTTCAATAAGTTCATCAGCTGCCTCATTTTTGATATTTAATTCAACTTCTTGAACTGCTAAGTCTTTTTTTAACACATCGGCTTGTTCTGCACATTGATCTAATTTAATTAATCCATTTTTCAATCTTGACATTCGATCTTTGTATTCATAATTCTTTTGGACCAAAAGCTTTTCAAACAAAGAAATTAATTCCAAGAATGATTTTGGTGTTGTGTAGTTATAGCGTTTCTCATTCAGCATATACAATTGAGACATTTCATTAACACTCTTATGAACATGTGCCATAAATATTGAAACAGAATCGAGTATACTTGATGGAAGAACAGTTATTTCCGATAAGAATCTCTTGGACACAGATTCAAGTGCATTTTGAGGCCATTCATGGAACCAATCGATTGAACTGCAATTTATTATAGCTGGGAATTTTCTGGCACGAATTCGAAGTGTAGATCCAACAGGTGAGAAGCACAAAACAGTCTTAAGCATTCGACGAACTTTTTCGATGAAATATCTCCAGCAGTTCTCTTTTGTATCCATAATTGCTTGCTGTTTGAGCTCATTCCTAACTCCATTGCAAATATTATCAATTTCATCATCTGGGAATAGTTCTGGTATCTCACCAGATGCAAGCATGTCATTGATCAAGACTAAATATGATTCCTCTGCAACTTGTGAATCTGTCATTAGATGCAAACAGGGGAGATTCTTAATAGCAGCTTTAAGATAAAGTGCTGCCAAATCTGCTTTCATGTCAACTAGTGAGTATCCTTTCCTCAATTGAATTTGGAAGACTTCAAGGTTTGAAATAAAGGCAGCTAGTCTTGCTGCTAATTGCTTTCCTGAACCACCAACACCGATTAATAAAGCATTTCCACGAGGACTTTCAAGTATTCGGCTGATTCGACAAATATGAGCCATAGCATCTTCAAAGAACACTAAATTCATCGATCCAACAAGTTCATTGTAATTGGTTTGAGCATCTTCAAGGAGTCGATTTAATTTTGGCCATTCCTTGATTCGCATATATTTGGATTCTTGTAAACCTTCAGCAAAATGACAATAAATCATTGGCTTTACAAAAATCATATTGTCATCGATTCCTTCGAAATTCTTTTTGACAACATCACCGATAATTTTATGGAAAGCTTCAATGTCTTGTTGGTCAACTAGTTTATCACAATAAACACGACTAGCTTCATGTGTCCATAACTGAATCATTTGAGTTGAATCGCTGCATGTATCACCCGTACTGAACAACATTCCTTGAAAAATATTCGCCAAATCACGTAAATTGAAGATGTAATGAAACTTAATTGCCGTTGGCATGAACACTTGTGCCATACGAAAATGAAGATTTAATGCCGCATTGATAACTTGCTCGCATACACGCGAAATATTTGGTTGGAATTTATTTAACGGATTTGCTACATGTTGCGTTAATATCTGGTAATAAATGTCAAACATTTGATTGATTTGTGGATAATTGACGGAGAAAACACAAAAGTGTCGTTGTAAACGAGGATTTATTGTAAAGCTGCCACTTGTTGGATTCATGCTCGATACAAATTGTATATTTTTGATTTCCTTGAGACTCAATTTGCTTCGATCGTACCAATGACTATAGTCAAAGAATTGCCGAATTAGAGTGTGTGCTTGAACAGTTCCATAATTATCGACCATAGGCATATTCATGTCATCAATGAAATAAATCATTGTTTTATTTCCCGGTGGTCCGTAATTCTTTCCAGCTTTCTTTTCAAGTGGCTTTTCTAAAACTTTTTGGAGCATTTCACTCGTTGTATAGAAATTAAATGGGACATTTTGAACAGCAAAATTATCAGACATACTTTGCAATTTATCGGATACTATAACACTTTTGCCAGTTCCACTTCCACCGACTAACATCACTGGATGTCTTTTATCAATCAACATGTCCATAAAGTATCGAAGTCTTGTTGTGTCTGCTGTTGGAACCAAAGTTGCTTGTAATGGTATGTCTGGATCCATTTCGTATTTTTTTACTAAATTTGACCACGGACAAAACTCCTTTGTTTTTGGATCGATGTAATAATTAAAGACAGTAGCAGCTGGTGGAAATTTGACATCCTTAAATTCACCAGTCCACATTTTTGAGAATTCATTTCTCCAGTCAAGCAATTGATCTTGGAAGCATGCAGATCCAAAGCCCCAAATTGAGGCAAAACAAAAGTATTGTTCATATAAATCTCTTGACGATTCTGGTGGTACATTTTGAGGAGTAAGGAGACAATCAAGCAAGAAGCATGTCATTTGAATCATGGCTATTTCTGATATCGGAGTGATTTTCTTAAACTTTTGATGATTTTCAAGAAGAATCGGGAAGTATTTAGAGAAGAGCATTTCCAAATGCTTTCTTTCTTGTGGATCAGTTCTTTGATTTGTCCATGACGTGACAAATGGTGACCAGCCAAGATCCTGTGGATTGATGTAGAGGATTCCAGCACGAGAGACTGTCAAGTACATTTGAAAAAAATAATAATTATTATGATTGATTAATCATATAGAATGTTCATTACCTGTTGCTGGAGTTGCTGTTTTCAAATTAGAAATCTCAAAGAGAAGTCTCATTTCCTTCGTTAAAGCTATACGTTCATTACTAGCCAATGTCAAAACCTTATTATCATCCATAACAGTATTCAGTGATTCAATCCACATAGGATCGATGTCTCCGTCAAGAACAATCCATTTAGGTCTAAATAAATATGAAGTTTAAAGTCAAAAATGAGTAACATAGATCTTAGATGTATCTTACCCTGGATTAGAAATGTTTGCCTGCTCTCTCATGATATTTGAAAAAAGTCCATCCCTCCATTCACGAGTTGAAGGATTTATGACACCAAAAAGTTCATCATTAGTCACAGCTTTTGGATTTAAATCATGAAATATTGGTCGGCGCGCTTGATTCAAATAAGTTTTAAAGAGTGTCTTCCAGACTTGAGTTTTTCCTGTTCCAGCATTTCCAACAATAAAAACGGAATGTCGAACGGCAAATAATTCATCTAATTGCACAACTTTAAGAATGAATCCATCAGAATCTCCATATTGAAGGCTCAAATCATCGACTGATTTACGTATAACAGCTTCAAATTCAGGATTTGCCTTTCTCGGAACATCAAGTGCTGGGAATAAGTCACCGATCAAGCCCAAAAATATCTCCATGTCAGCAGTTACGATTTTCGGTACATTAAAGTCACGAAGTGCTCGCATTAACACTTGATCTTCTGGCCATTGTCGATCAGCTCTTTTTAATCCTCCAGCGACTACAAGTACGGATTTGATAGCACGCAATCCCCAATCATAATGATCCTGCTTCGATAGCAATTCTCGACATAAAGTGTAGAGTGTAATGAATTTTCTGGCAAGTAAACGAGCTTCTTGAAAGCCTGGAAAGTTAAAAAATTTGTAAATATTTAAGAACGATCTAGAATTTATAAAGTTTTAATTGACGAACCTTCAGCAACCAACATGATTTCACAAATCAACTCAAAGTCAGGAACAACCATAGCACAAGGTCTGAATAATGCTTTTAAATTTTCAGGAAGCTCTGCTCGACCAGCATAACCAGGATTCATAGTGATAAACAGACCAATTGTCGGCACTAAAGTAATAGTTTCGCCCATAAAATTGAAAGTTTTCTTTTTATTTTTGGCCTGAATAAAAAACAGTTGAAATTTTATTATTTTCTGAATAAATCTATAGACACGTGCAGCTTGCGTTCTATAAACTAATAAAACTATAATATCTACATATCTATTGTAAGCAGTTTTATGCCAATTAGTTTAGTCAAGCCTTTTTAAAGCTAAGGAATGATAAGCTCTGCATGCAGAAAATAAACAATGAGCTTTCAATTCCTATAGCAATAATCAGATTTACCTTCTGACAATCTAATGTAACAAACTTTTTTGTATCACCCTTAATGGATATAATTTAAGGAAATTCAAAAATTGGGGGGAAATGAAATTTTGCTTCAACATCAATTATTACACACAGAATCGTCTAAAGATTAAATTTAAACTGAGCATTAACATCTCTATCAAGTAAATTTAACCTTTTGCAACATTTTATAGTTATTTTATTAAAGGACTTCTTACCTTCATGGCATCTTGTATGGTTTTGACTTGAACGGCTATTACAGACAATACCTCAACTGAAATTCTGTTGAACTCATCAAAGCATCCCCATGCACCAGTTTGTGCTAAACCTTTGTAGATATTTCCACATGACTTGTAATCCATTTGCTCGCTACAGTTGAAGACGTAAACCATAATTCCAAGTGCTCTACCTAAATCCTTAGTCGTTTCAGTCTTTCCAGTTCCAGCGGGGCTGTGGAATATCAAATGTATTCAATGTAATTTTAATAAAAGTAAGATTGAGATTGTAACTTACCCAGCTGGAGCACCGCCCATAATTAAATGCAAGCTCTGAGTCAATGTAATGTAACATCGATCTGTGAGTGGAGTAATGACCAATCTTGGTGTATTTCCGAGATATTCATAATCATATCTGAATTGTGCATCACAAATGTTAGCAAAACAATCATCAAACTCTTTATCCCATCGATGTCTCAACTGACTTTGCCATTGGAATGCATTTGAGCTGTCAACTTTTTGTAAAATCATTTTCGCGACAACATCTCGCGAATGAACATCGATTGTACAAATTGTCATGATTTTTTGACGATCACCAGGCGTTAAATCTCCCAAAAGAAGTTCAATAAGTGAATTAAGTTGTATAATTTGCTTCTTTTGGTAATCTCGCATTGAATTCTCGTAGCCTTCTTCCAATTTAGTAAATGCTATGTTTACTTCCGTTGTCCACCAAATTTGTGTCGTACACAATGCAGTTTGTGCTGGCCAATCAAATACCCAAATCTCTCGTGTCTTCACTTCATAAGCAATTACTGATGATCGGAATAAAATGTGTAAAGTTTTACGCATCATGTCAGTGAGTCGATTTAGCCAAATTTCAACCTTTCCACTGCAATCACAAGGCTCATAAAATGGAACAGTTTCATCATTCTCTTTGGAAAACATTTCCACAGCAATTTTTGTTCCTTTTTTGAAAATTAACTTAGCAATTGAATCGTATAACTTTGTGAGATGCTTGGCAACTCTTTCAGGAATATTTCCGTTTGATAAAATGTCCAACAAATCAGCACTTGATACGAAATAGAATCGTGGATATGCCAAACGTTTTGTCTCTAAATAATCATTGAGTGCCTTTTCGCACAGCACTAATTGCTTAAGTAAAGCATCCAATTTGTCAAAAAGACCGTGCTTGTTTGTAGCATCAATGACAGTTAAGTTATCCATCATATTATTCAGAAGAGATTTAAATGTTTTATCAACATCCTCAAATCGTTTAGCTTCTTGTGGCAATTGACTTCTAATATCTTCAGATCCAATGAAAATACTCTCCAAATACATCCATTTTCTCTGAACTTCCAACCAACTTGATATAACTTGATCAGCATTTGACAATAATGTTTGCCATTTTGTGACTTCTTTAAGGAAGAAACCAACAAATTTAGAAGACAGCATGTTTTGTAATTGCACTTGATTCTCTTCTAAACTTTCAAGAGTTTCTTCTCGAACTCGAATGACTTTGATTTTTGTTCTGTCGTGTATATCCACTGAAAACTTCATTGTCTTCCATGTTGAATTAATCTCGTTCAATGTCTTTTCCATTGCCATCTCCTTGACAGATTTATCGACGATATTTTTGACTTCTTCCTCAAATCGATGCAGCTGAAGATCCAGCAACTGAGCCAAAGTCGTTTTGTCAGTCATTTCGAATCGAACCTTAATTTATAAGAAAAATTATCAATTGGTTTATGATTTGTGAACATTTGCAGACACACAACAAACTTTAGTAGATTTAACAACCTATTATTGTCAATCTGCCGCAGTTCTTACAAGTAAAACAAACCTAAAAGTGATCGAATTTAAATGTTAGAGGTGAGAAGAATAACACTTATTAGTAAATGAAACAAATTCGTTCTTTATATGCCAATTGTGGTAAAGTAAAAATCAAAATCAACACACAGAAAGAAAAAAATTGTGATTAGAATTGTATAAGAAGCCTCACCTCACTATTCTATATCGTTTAAAATTGCATACACATTGCATTATTAATTTTATTTACATAGCAAATGAAATTAAGAAGGAGGAAAAGAAAATAAATTAATTTCATCCAAAAATTGTTCATCTTTTTGAGGATATAAAGCAAGTTTCTTTTCGAAAGGAATCAACCGAATTTCTATGATGAATTGTTTAGTCATTAATGATTTTTAAAGCTGCAATATTGTTTCTAGAGATTAGATTGAACTAGCTGATTTTCTAAATTAGATTAGCTGACTTCCCAATCTTTAACTGTCTATCTTTCAAACTATTTAGATCATCTAGCATCTAATCTCGAAAACACTTAAACTCCAGCTTTTAACATATTTTCATTTAGTTTTCTGGCTATTAAATAACAAACCGGATATCCTTGGAGCTTGTAAAGCTGTACAGTAATCATTCAATGAAAATGAAAATCAATCAAAGATTTTTTTTTAAAATGTTAAATAATCCGAAGAGATGCAAATTGCTAGCTGACTTGTTAAGTCACATAATTAAACCAAGCTAAACTTTGCATCAATCCGGTGATATTTTATGATTAATGAGCTTTGATATAACATGATTATTCATGATAAATGAGATGGACGCAAAAGTTTAATCCATTAATTGATAAACATTAAAACATACCTTTGTAGAGTACATTAAGTCAATCCAATGACGTTCTCGAATTGCCGGATTTTGCAGCTCTATGATTGCTCTTAATGATGTCAATAAGTTCTTAATCATCGATTCAGTCTCAAGATAAGGCTTCAAAGTCTTAGTTTCTTTTTCGAATCCTCTCATTTCCTTTGAGAATCTTTTGCATTCATTTTCCATATCCTCAACATTAATCTTCTTCCATGGTGTTATTTTCCAATCATCAATACATGATGAAACAGCAAGCATAAAGTCCCAAATATTTTTGATCTGCTTTGCTAGCTTTCTGCATAGTAATAATTTTGTCTCATCTGGCAGTGCCAATTGGAAATGAATAGCAGATTCTCTCAGTGTTGCAAGTTGCTGCTCCATATCTGTTAAATCAGTGTTGACGACATCACAGAGCTCATAGATGTCTTGACTACATGGGACATTGAAGAACTGTAATATAGAAAATGTTAAATTATCGCTTAGTATTTGTATTTTGTGGCTTTAAAGTCAGAACATACCGGCAATCGCATGAATTTCTCATAATACAGCTTCGTCCGAAGATCAAACATCAAAATTCGTTTCTTGATCAAGTCAACTTGATAAGATCGAACAGCACCAATGCTCTGTTTCACTAAGACTCCAAGTTTCTTGAGCGTTATCCACTTCTCTGGCAATTCAGCAAATTGATCTCCAATACGATCGTCAAATTTGACATCGTATGTTTTGAGAAGGTCCACAACTTTCTTGAGTGGTTCAAACATTTCATCAGTTTTTCTTTCTCGTTCATTGATAAGACTTAAAGTCTTGAGAATCTTTAGGAGAAGTTCATAATCTTCATTTGATGGTTCCTGTTCTAATAATACTGTACTGTCTCTTATGAATTCTTCAAGCTCAATCAAATCATTTATGACTTTATTACGGAGATATTCTTTGAATAAATAACTCCATTTAGACACTGAATTCAATAGGCTGTACTTAAGTCCTTTTAAATTGACACGAAGCCACGAATTGACATTAAACAAATCGTCAATCTTTTCAATTTCATTGTACAATTGATCATAAAATTCAATTATATTTTTAAAGTCATTGAGTTGCGGTTGTTGTTGCTTAATTTCCAAATTTCCATTTTCAATTTCGTCCTGTTCCTCTTTCGTCAAATGTCTTCCGTACTTGAGGAATTCACTTAAATGTTTTTTCTTATCAATCAGCCACAGGAAACTATATTTGTCAAATTCAGTCAAAAAGTTTTGTGCATCTTTAATGCCATCGCGTGCCATTTGTATAATATCCAATTGTATATTATCAATTTCCTCAAACTCTTCGTTTGGAAATTCCTTGTTATTGAATAGTTCAAGATAGTATTCGAAAGTTGCGATTCCATTGAATTTAGGTGGTTGTGCAATCATCGGAATCATATCTGTCATGTTTAAAATGTTTGCTATCATTGATGTTAAAGTACTCATAAATCCCTTGGCTGCCTTTAAATTGCTATCCATGGCAGGAAAATAACATAAAAGCGGCTCCTGAAGCTCAAGTTTAACTTCAAAAAGTGGTGCATCAATTTTTTCCATTCGATTTTCCATTTCAATCTTCATGTACAATAAGCTGACATGCAAAGCATTTTGGATTTCCTTTAAAATCAATATGTCTAGATGTTCTTCGTAAGCTCGGTAAAGTCTTAATTGGTCTTCGGTTTTTATGATTTCATCATTGTCAAATGAGAGGGTTGATGATGTAATGGTGACTGGTTTTAAAGTTATCATTGATGATGTCGTCACTTGTGCTGATTTATCTAGTTCTGAGACATTTGTTTCACTTGGACGATCAATAGCTGATGATCTTTCTAAGTCAAGATTCTTGAGTGTCTCAAATGACTCCAAAAATGACTTTTTACTTCCACTTACACGCTTTTTAGTTGCTGGCTTCTTTAAAGGAAGATTAAAGAACAATCGGAAGTTCTCATCGACAATCTCATCAATTAACTGCTTAGTGCATATCACATCATGTTGTCGTTCAGAAATAAAGTCATCAAACTTATCTGGATACATTAATTCATGTGGATCACCATCCTGTCTCACATACATCGGACGATCACCCCAACTTTTTAAGCTTTTAATAATTTTATCGACATTTCCCTTTGCCTTCAACACCCGTTCGTTTAAGTTTTGAAGATCACCATGTAAATCTAAGATATAGACTTCCTCATAATCACTCCATTTTGCTGTTTCAAGTGCTATCAACAATTTGTTATTGATCAATTCAAATTCCTTTTTTATGATGTCAAATTCACATGGAACCACTTTCAATTTTACTTCATTATACCAATCCACAATTCTTGACAACATCACGCGAGCTCGCTATATATAGAGACGAAGATATGAAAACAAAATTTGTTTATGAACGAAAATATAAGTAATGGAATATGGCAACAATGTGTTGAATGAATGAATTACTTACCCACAATGAATCAGTATTTTCATGAAGTTCTATTGCTATATCGGGAATGTCAATTTTTCCAAGAGCTTTTAACATGCGGATTTCCTTTAATGCTGTTATAAGGGCAATATCAAAGTTCACTTTAAGCAGTCCGTCAGGTTCAAAGACGAGTAAATATTTTTCCATATTTACACTAATATCGATAGGAACTGTTCGTTTCCATTCCTCATATACTTTAATTTCAAGATTATCAAGCAACCCACACACAATACCCAAGTTATTGTTCAATTCAGTCATTTCAAATATGCTCTTTATTTCTATGTATGGCAGCTCTTCTATCGGTCTTGTTATTCTTCTTTTCAATCGCTTTATCCATGTCAATGTACCAGCAACAGGTGGAAATCCTTTATCGACTTGTAATTTATTTATTCCGTGTTTTTCAATCACTTCCAATCCATTGTCAAATATTTCCTTCACCAAATCTAAATCGTCTAAATAGTAAGTGACGAATCTATTCAGCTTCTCCTTAACTTCATTAAAAATTAATGGACGTAGAAGAAGAGTTCCACAAACTTGGATGAATTTTATAAAGGCTTCTAATGTGGGACATTCTTCGAATTCTTGGACAAGAACTGATGACAACTTTCTCTCAAGAACTTCTGATTCTCGTTCAAATTGCTTTCTTTCAATCTCAAACTCATTTGATGATGGCTCAAGTGGATCAAATTGAATTTGTGTCCATTTTACATAAACATTCTTAAAGTCAGTATTAATTTCCTGTATTGTTCTGCTTAGTCCACGGCCTCTAAGACCTCCAAGCTCTAGTTTCTCAATTTTATAGAACTCATTTGCTGTCTCGAATATTGCTTGAATTTTGTAAAGTCGTCTTAGATATTTGTCAAATCGATCGAATACATCTTTTGGCATGAACGTCCACATCGTTGTTATTTTGTCAGGCAGTGCGTATGATGGAAGTTTGTCACGATAAATGATGAAGCATGTCTTATGCTCCTCCAAAATGGCAATGACTTTATTGAGGACAGCTAGTGATTCATCAGGTTCACCTTGAAAAATAGATCCAGGATCGAGGAACTTCGAGGAACACTCGATCATCATGTTGTTGATCATTTTGAAAAGCACAATCATTCGATTATTTGATCCATAATATTTTGAATGAGCCCAGACAAGGCATATTACGTGATATAAAGGCTCAATCTTGTCAGTATTTTCAATAAATTCTTCACGTTCAAATCGTTCAAAATGTGGTTCCTGTTCATAAAATCAATGTCATTAAAAATTTAATATTAATAATAGAATTCTTACCAATGGCTTTAGCCACAAAGTCACATCGTCAGCTTCATGAAGTGCAGTCACCACATCCTTAAAAGTCGTGAAAAATGATGCAGTATAGACGGAATTAATCATCTCTAAAATATTCCCGATCGATTTGACTCGTGGGTCTGTCAATTGATCATAAATATTTGATATGTTGCTGCGTCGCTTATTCCAAAACCTCAGCTCCTCCGATGGTGTTGGATTTAAGTGCCTATTAAATAAATTTGCTGACGAGTCTTTGAGTATCTTGTCGATTTGTGCATGCCATTTTATGACAATTCCTTCCAATGAATTTTTCACCTTTATGTCAATTACGTCTATGTTGCTGTTTATGTAGGAATAAATTATGGATAAGTAATGGAAATTTCGAGCATTTTGATGTTTATGGTGCAGAAAAGAAGCGCAGATGAAATTTTTTTTTGCAAATTGGAAGTTACTTGTTGAGTACAGGGTGCTGGGTGGTTATGATAGGGATTGGGAATGCTGACCAAATAATAAGTGTGTATATTCTTGATGTATACCCAGTATCCATCTAACCAAGAACTAGACTACACAAGAAAACCGTTCTAAGAACTGCAAAGGCTATAAGTTAAGCAGTAAAGTGCTTTGCTGGTCGAATAGGTAAGGCGCTTGGCTCAAATTTGGTATGATAACTCGAAGGTCGTCGGTTCGAATCCAGCGATTTCCAAATTTGTTCTTTTTCAGAAGTTTAGATACTTCGACTGCTTAATGTACGAGATCAAGCCATAATTGGGCATTTTGGGCAACGTTGGATTAAGGAACGGATCAGAAACTTGAAGTGTAGCGGGAGAAATAGGAACGAGATCTACAAGATTACCTTATAATGGAATATTGTCAGAACGGACCTGAAATGTATCACATCACGCCCACAGAAGATTAAAACCAGAGTCTGAATTTAATCGAAACCTAGATTTGAAGATTAGAAGCTTGATTCTACGTCACCCATAGTGATATGAAATATATCACTAATCATTGTATAAAGGAAAACATGTATAAATACTAATTCTTCCGGACGGTAACGTCGACAAATAAATAATAATAATAATAATAAGTTCGACAAGAGACAGGACAGACATATTGAGTACCAAAACCTCAATTTCCAATTTGAAAAAAATAGCTCAATACTACATCACGTGAAGCTTCTCTTTTATATCCTCATACATATTAATTGGCATTTAAAATAGCACCATAAAATCAAAGTTTTTATTATCCTCTAATTTACATACCCAATGCTAACTTCATGTTCCAAATCAAAAATTCTTTCAATAGCTATTGGCATAGGTAGAATTGTTTGATTACTTATGCTGCCTTTCACCTAGATAAAAAAATATAGAAATATATTCATAAATGAATAAGTTATGGTATATCTTATGCTATAAATTTTATTTCATTAATTATTCAGCATAATGAAAAAGTGTTTATAATCCTCATTGAACTTATAAACCATTCATTGAAGGTATGCATTCTTTTTACATACTGAGAAAAGTGTTCTTGAAGTAGTGAAATAATTATCGATCCAACACTTTCAATCGTATTTCACTTAAATGGTAATTTGACGTGCATACACACTAAATTTTACTTTAGGCTAGATCATGCTATAATTTTTTCATTCATTCACGCTTTATTGTGCTTACCTCAGCGATTATATTGCGTAATTCCTGAACATGTGAATCAACATCTTTTTTAATGACTTCAGGCCATCCAACGGTGTTTACTGGATTGCTGAGGATTGGATAGACGATGTCATCTAATATTGCTGACAGGTCATTGATTGGTGTTGGTGATGTATCGCCATAGATTAATGACTGTGAGGGAATGTAAGGTTTATTTGTGAGTTTGATGTTTTGCCATTTTTTCAAGGAACTTAGACTCTGGAGTGAATAAGACTATGTGACTAATGATATCTGTTTAGAATCTTAATTCTTTATTTGAGGTAGGTGTTTAAGGAATTAGAGAAACTTTAGGAAGTAAACTGTTTTGGGAAATGAAAAGAGTAAGGATCCAATGAATCAATTCTGAAGGTTGGTTTTTAAGGACTACACAAACTTAAAATCAAAAATGGATGTTTCAATATAAAATTGAACGAGGCTACGGGAGGTACCTCGATTAAGTTTATAAACCTTTCTTAAATGGGAATACAACCTAAGTCGTCACAAAAGAGATGAATTTAAGGTCTGTTGCCTTAGCACTTGTCCGCAGCACCTTTACCATCAAACTGGTAGGTTCCACTCCGCTATTAACCAATTATCATGACTTTGAAACTGATTAAGAGACTATTGATCTTATTCAAGTCAGTTCCAATCATTCAAAATTCTCAAAATCAATTCCACCATACCTCTCTCATATTTTCTGGTGTCAGCACAATCGAATCCCTTCGTACGAAATAGCAAATTTTGCTTTTTGAAGTGCCTGGAAAGTTGACGAAAGGTAGGAGATTGCCAGACGGTGCAATCGTAAAACACAATCGCTCTCTTTTCGGATCATTGAGCCAATCGAACACAATATTCTAATGTATAAATGAAAATTTAAAGAAACAATAAAAATATGTACTTAGTGATATCTGTAGATCTCACGCTTTAAATACTTACATTTACCTGATAACTTAATATTTGTTTCTAAAGCTGCTCCCGACTGCTTGTTGGTATCCCGCGAAAACTGATCACGGTTTACCGATTCAAATTCAAATAAACCGTTGAATATTTCAACATATCTACATCTTTCCCCCTTTTAAAAGCTTAATGTGCCTTAAGGGGACCCCTTCCCCCTTTTTTTCCTTTTATATATATTCTTTATTCAACTATTTCAAATTATCCCAATCCATAAAATCTGTAAACTTAGAAGGCTTTTGAATTTTCCTTTTCGGCCTCACAACCTCCTCTATTACTGGATCACTCAAGTTCATAGATGCATCATCTGGAATCTGCTTAACATGCACTTTTTTTCGACGTTGCAAGGATCCTGTATCCTCATTTCTCAATATAATTGCAGCTCAACTGCTTTCACAAAATTCAAAATTTTCTAATAAAATGTTTCCATTCCTGTCCATTTTTATCCTTAATTCCTCAATGCAGCTCTACTGCTTATATTCTTAACAGCTCTACTGTTTTTAATCGTCTTGCAGCTCAACTGCCTTTGTTAATTGCAGCTCAACTGCGCTCTGTTCTCTGCAGCTCGACTGCGTTTTCAACTTGTATTTTTTCCAACTTTTCAATTCCTAAAATTCCTTCTTATTTGGTCATTTTCTTTACGCTATGCTATTCATTTGGTTTATCCTCGTCGCCAATATGTAGATCTCACGCTTTAAATACTTACATTTACCTGATAACTTAATATTTGTTTCTAAAGCTGCTCCCGACTGCTTGTTGGTATCCCGCGAAAACTGATCACGGTTTACCGATTCAAATTCAAATAAACCGTTGAATATTTCAACATATCTACAATATCCACGGGAACCGACATTAGAAACAAAATAATTATTTACCCTATCGTCAGAAGTCATCAATTTCTGCCATTTGTCTCCTTTTAATCGAAATGTTTTTTGGAGATAAATGTTGAGAAACTCCAATCGAGGATCATCCTTGTTCCTATCCTCCATTATAGCTCACAAGTATGAAAAAAATAATAATCTTTGCAGTTCCTTGCTTTTCAATTCAGGATATATATTTTGAAAAATAAACTTTTAACAGTGTTCACAGTTACGAGAACAAAACTCAACTGAAAAATAATTGAGCGCCTACCGAGTTTTTTCATTTGTGTATGAATGAAATTCTTAGGGAAACACTCAATATGCGTTTGTTATTCACACAAAAACAGAGAGAAATAAACGATTGATTCAACAATGTTACTACGGAGATACTCAACGCTTTGTGCTCTAGCACAGGATAATAGAGAAGTAGTAAGCGAAAATTAATTTGTGTAAAGTGTCGGTGAAAGTGTTGTTTTCACACAACATAAAAAAAGCATTTATTTACTCAGTTTTGGAGAAGTTTTATGCTCACGCATGGGAAGGTAAAAATTTGTGTCATTTACTTTAATGCAATTTATGAGACAACTTTAGTTAAGGAGCTTCATTGTTGATGATATTTGATTCGTTTATGTCACGCGGTTAAAACGTTTGAAAGTAAAAAGTTTTAAACAGCTTTTGAACAAGTGCCAAAAGGGGTTGAACTTTAAATGACATCTATAGAAGTTTAAGATTTATGAGTATGACTTCCAGAGTAGACTTCTATGCTGGTAAATCGTTATATCTTCTCTAGAAAGTCACATGTTGTCTAGACCTTCTCAGCACTTAATTGCTGCATGACTCATTAGTAAACAAATCTCAATTAATTTAAATTAATTCAAAACTTAACACCTGTTGATATATCTGACTCAGGCTATAAATACTCATAATTATTTATACACATGAGGTGCTGAATATTATCCGTTATACATTTCAAGCTATGCTTTTTTATTTAACAGGTATCATCAGGCAGTTTAGTGCTTAATGCATCATTAAACTACACATTTAATGATCTGTTTGAATAATTTCAATATGTGCAACAAAGCAGCACATGGCACAAAAAACTTCAACGGTTTTGAAAAATTTGAAAGTGGGTATTTTTCAACGAACAGAGTTGGGAAAAGAATTTCAATTTTGAGATCCTTTTAAAGGCATTTCTAATGACTTTTATATTTTATAAAATGAATATCTATTAATTAAAACATAATTTACTACCTAAAAGCATCAGCAGCATCACATAGGATTGCTTTAAAGACTGATATTTATATCACCAAAATTACATAGAAACCAACTATGACTTACATGTGCAAAATCAAAACAAACTGAATTATTTTCTTTAAATAAGGACTGAAAAGGTTTAATTATAGTAAAAATGCAGTGCTATTACGAGCTATTAGAAGTAGAAAGGAATTCAGACGATGACACAATCAAGAAGAATTATAGAAAGCTCGCATTAAGATTCCATCCAGACAAAAACATTGATAATGAAGATGAAGCTAAGAAAAAGTTTCAATTGATCCAGCAAGCTTATGAAGTGCTGTCTGATCCACAAGAGAGGGCATGGTAAGGTAGTTAAACTATGCTAATTATCAAATATTAATCATGTTATTATCCATTTAGGTACGATAAGCACAGAGATCAGATTTTGAAAGGAAGACAGTCAAATTACGAAGATGAGTCACTGGATGTTTATCAATATTTCAATTCATCATGCTATAAAGGTTTTAATGACAGTAAAGAAGGTTTCTATACTGTGTATAGAATAGTTTTCGAGAAAATTGCAGCTGAGGATTCTGAATATCATTTAGAAGAAGACGATTTTCTTAATATTCCAATGTTTGGAAATTCATCAAGTAGTTTTGATGATGTAATTAAATTCTATGGACACTGGGAGAGTTATTCTACAAAGAAATCATATTCATGGCTGTTTACACATGATGTCAATGAAATTCGTGATCGTCGTGTGCTGAAATTAATCGATAAGGAACATAAGAAAATCCAACAGAAAGCTAGAAAAGAAAGAAATGACGAAGTTAAATCATTAGTGTTGTTTGTAAAGAAACGTGATAAGAGAATGGCTGAATATAGAAAAATGCTGGAAGAAAAAGCTGCTCACAATCGTCTCAAAAGTCAACAGAATCGATTAGACCAAATTAGAAAGAGAACTGACGAAATCAGAGAGCAACAAAGGAACTCAAAAGTCCACAAAGATCAACAGGACCAGCTCAAAAAATTAGAAGAAGAATATTTGAATCAATTCTCAGACAGTGAATATTCTGACGACGAAAACGAGCAAGATTTAGATGATGTCGAGGGAATCGAAAATGATATCGATGAATGTCAGTTAAACTCTGATGAATTCGAGGAAGAATTTGACGAGGAACTATACTGTATAGCATGTAATAAAAGTTTTAAGAATGAAGGAGCCAAAAGCAATCATGACGCTTCAAAGAAGCATAAACAGAATGTTGAAAAGCTGAAAAAGGAAATGAATTCTGAGGAAGAAAGTTATCAAAAGGCTGTAAATGGAAATAAGGATTTAGAAGTTTCTGCTGATGAGTCAGAGGAAGCAGCAACAACATCAAAGTCCAAAATCAAAAAGTCGAAGAAAAAGAAGTCAAAGAAATTTCAAAATGTCGAGGAACCAGTTAAGTCAGAGAGTGAGCATGATGATATTCAGGTTGAAGCTGTACAGGAAAATCCAGAGCCTATAGAATTACTTAATAAGAGTGATAGCGACGATGATGACTGGTCTAGCAATAAAAAAAGCAAGAAAGTAAAGTCAAAAAGCAAGAAAGAGAAAAAGGAACCCAAAAAGGAAGTAAAAGAACTAGTCGTAGAGCCACAAAAGGATTTAAAGACTGATCCAATTGAACCTGAAGATATAATTTATCGCTGTGCAACCTGTAAGCAGGTATTTCAGTCCAAAAATAAATTATTTACTCATCTCAAGAGTACAGGACATAGTGTCCATTTAGGGGAAGTAAAGCATAAGCTAGCTGAAAAGGTTGGGTCGAAAAAGAAGAAATAATTTAAGTAAAATGTAAAAATAAATGAAATTAAACTTTATTAATGTAACGATTTTCATAAAATATTGCAGAATCTAGTTTCGTACTTCTTTTGAGAATAGTAAACCATTTCTTTTGCGTTACCGTTTTCGGTAGATTTGCAAGCTTTCTTACATGTATTTAAGGGCTGGTACAACATCAACGGATGATTTATGTCTTTCTTAGTCTCGTAGAATATGCGAAATAAGTATTCAAAAGTGTCATTATTGTAATATGACAAAATTTCTAAATCGTACGTACCAGGCACCATGTCATAACGAAAGACATATTCACGGCGATTATAATCATTAGGAATAGAGATTCTTTGAAAAGTTTGGTCATCTGGTGTAGTGATTTTAAGTCTAATACGACGATTTTTTTCGTTTCTATTTCTCCTGAGGGACATGACTGCCAGAACAACAGTGCAATATTCTTCATTATCATCTGTATCTGGATCAACAGCTGAAAATATATGATGAATCGCGCCATTCTTCTTCCAGACTTCCCGAAAAGATGTGAATTTCCATTGTCTTCCACTGTGAGGTTCTCGAGTCAGCAAGTCTGGTAGCAAATTGCAAATCTCTAAATAATCAAAATGAATCAGAAAGTCTTCGAATAACATCCAAAATTCTCCATCTCCTTTTGGATCCCATTTAATGCGTTGCTTCTCTTTAATCGAAATAATGTTCCATTTCATAGAAGAGTCACTCCAGTCGCCTGTATACTCCTTTTCATTACCCCAAGGGTTTCGGATTCTTATTAAATTTATGTGATTTCCATAAACGTCAGCAACGGGTGTAATATGTGTGATTGCATACGCATGACCTGCTGTTAAGCCAATGTTTCTTGATTCATTGTATTTTGCTGCTCCCATGAGCGTATTTCGTTTAAATGCTTTACAGATCATTTCGTAAAAGTATCCAGGACGATCTTTTAGATCATAAACTTCGGTAACGCCACCTGTCAAATCTGCAAGGCCTTCAGTTACATGTCCGCCTTCGAGTTTTTCATAGCCTCCATACAATTTGGCATACGCTTTTTCCAAAAGTGCTGGCCTGTTAATAGATTAAATTAGATTTGGATTATTGTTTTTAAAAATTAAGGTTTGGAGCAAAGCCAGAAACTTGAAATACTTATTGCAATTTTCCACCTAGAGAGTATTTTGGCTTACACCTACTACTGTAGCTACGCACAATAGCTACACAGTCGACACAAAAGTTCGAACAAAAAAGGCCTCTGCACAATGTTCTTACCAAAATTCATTCTCAGATTTTGATGTCACGAATACAAGTTTTTTATCTCTAGTTGGTAGACGATCATCAATGATTACATTAGTCCATGATCCAAAATACCAGAATCTTGAAATAATGTAAAGTTATCAAATAGTTATAGTCTGCGAAAAAAACCCCGACTGATTCATTTGTTTGTGCTCATAAAATAAACGTACCTGAAATGAAACAATCCACAGTATGCACCGTCGGTAAAACTGCTGTTTGTTTCACGAACAACTTCGTAAAAAAGCTGCTTATGGCGTGCTAAGCAGTCAATTGCTGCCATGAACCAGCAATTTCCTAAAGCACCTTGATTCACGTCGAAACGTGAAATTTCTTCAACAATTAACTGCGGGTTTTTGCAAATTTCACGTGGACGTAACCATTTAATTTTGGATCCTGGTGCATGTAGAGGAAATGAGTTATCCTCAAATAACTTGTTGGATCTTAAAAGATCATTGCGCAGTGCGAAGATTTCATGGTGAGTTTTCTGTAATTTAAATATTTAAAGGTCTTTTCCAAATCAAAGCCCCTCCCCAATTCGTTATGAAGTTTTCAAATACAAATGTTTCAAAATTTTCTTTATCTTCCTCTTCTATGTTTAATAACCAATTTCAATTATTATGAAATTCACGAAAAGTTTTAATAAAGACACATTATAATAGTCAATTGATTTAAGATCAATTTTACCATAACTTTGCTCTACTTTTCATAATAATGTTTAATCCATACCTCTTGAGATTTATCCATTTTTAATTCGTTCACTACAATCTTCAATTTAACAGCCGATCACCGAAAATAATTTTTTTAATCAACCGCTTGTCATCAGCACGTCTATACGTGAAATGCGAATGAACCAAATCTCTTTCTTTTTTAATTTTAAGTTCTAATTTTGTTTATGTAAAATTTTAAAGTTACTAATTCAAAAAATTTCTAGATGTGTCTATATAACTTTAGTTATTGAGAAAAATTGAGCTTCTTTCATCTACGACAAGATCTGTGAATGTGTGATAGGATCATTTTTGAATATATAAAAATGTTATTTATGTATATTCGTATAATATTTAAAGTTATAAATGTTGACCTACAAATTATATGATTTTTAATTTTGTAAAATTGGAACGAGAGCCGAAATGAACACTAGTTCTAAGATCTGAACAGTTTTTAATTGGCTGCTGGACCCACAACAGCTTTGTGAAGATTATGCGCTACACACTGAGCTACCGTACATAATATAGATTTAAGAATTATTAATAATAAGAATAAAATTAAAGCGCTTAAAGGTTTTAGGAAACATGACGCACAATTTAAGATGAATAAATTGAATTGAACTGCGCATTGCTAAGGAAAATACGTTAATTTTTATGTACTGATGTGAACAATGCAAAAATTGTGACCGTAAAAATGTGAAGAAATGAAAACAGAAATTTTATTGAAAAAATAATTTCTACATAATGTTACAGTTTTTAGTTCCGCTCTTTTTTTGAGCATAATAATTAATTCTGTTGACTTTCTTACCGTTTTTGGATGAATTATTGCATGAACTTAAGACACGAGAGTCAAACAGGATCGGATAAATTGTGTCTGTCTTCTTGGTCTCATAGAATATCCGAAATAAGTACTCAAAATTATTTTGAGTATCGAATGACAGAACTTCAAAATGGTACTGTCCAGGCATGATGTCAAATCGATAGACATTCTCACGACGAGCATAATCATCACGTTTTGTGACTTTTATAAACTTTTTGTCTTGTGGTGAAGTGATCTTCAGTCCAAGCCGATTAATATCCTTTCTGTTTCTACTGATGTACATGATAGCAACAACAATCGTGCAATAATCTTCATTATCATCTGGATCTGGATCAACAGCTGAAAATTCATGCTGATTCTTGCCATTCTTTGTCCAGACTTCTTGGAATGTTGTGACTTTCCATTGTCTTCCACTGTGTGGTTCTCGAGTCAGCATGTCTGGTGTCAAGTTGCATATATCTAAATAATCAAAATGAAACAGAAAGTCTTTGAAGGACATCCAAAATTCGCCATCTCCTTTTGCGTTCCATTTAATGCGTTGCTTCTCTTCTGTCGAAATATTCTTCCATTTTACAGAATAATCACTCCAATCGCCTGTGTACTCCTCTTCATTACCCCAAGGGTTTCGGATTCTTATTAAATTTGTGACATTTCCATAAATGTCAACAACGGGTGTAACATGTGTGATTGCATACGCATGCCCTCCTGGTAAGCCAATATTCTTAGATTCCTTATATTTTGAAGCTCCCATAAGCGTATTTCGTTTAAATGCTTTTAGGACCATACCATAAAAGTTTTGAGGTGGATCTTTCAAGTCATAAACTTCCGTTACGCCACCAGTCAAATTGGAAAATGCTTCTGTGATATGTCCACCTTTCAAAATTTCGTATCCACCATGAAGTTTAGCGTAAGCTTTTTCCAATAGTGCTGGCCTGTATTTTAAAAATTAAGATTAAGATAAAGTTAAGTAATTCTTATATATCATCTATTTTTTGAAAAGGATGTAGGGGGTTTGAGGCTTCATGTCAAGAAGTTCGAAGAACTGCATCTTACCAAAATTCATTTTGAGATTTTGACTGTACAAATACAAGCTTGCCATCTCGTGTTGGGAGTCGATCATCAATTATTATATTGGTCCATGATCCAAAATACCAGAATCTACAATGAGCATTAAGTTACCAATTATGTAAAGTATCAAAGTTACTTGTTCCTGTTTGATTTCATAAAATACACATATGTACCTAAAATGAAACAATCCACAGTAAGTACCATCGGTAAAACTGCTATTTGTATCACAAACAACTCGCTGGAAAAGCTGCTTATGTTGGGTTAAATTGTCAATTGCTGCCATGAACCAGCAATTCCCTAAAGCACCTTGATTCACGTCAAAACGTGAAACTCCCTCAACAATAAATTGCGGGTTGCTGCAAATTTCATGCGGACGTAACCATTTAATTCTGTGTTGTGGTGCTCGAAGAGTAAATGAGTCATCCTCAAATAGCTTCTTGGATCCTAAAAGATCGTCGCGAAGTTGAATGATTTGTTCATCGGTTATCTGGAATTTTAATGTTGATGATATGTTAGGGTTCAGAAACTAAAAGCTGGGGTTGTCATTTGTCTCAAAAATTTTAAAAATTGGTCATCATTTATGAACGACGCCTAAGTTATTAACTTAAAACTATCAGTAATTATTATGAATTTCACTAAATGTTTATTTTGAAGTTGTTTACAAAAAGGATCACATTACACAAAGAAAGTTATTCAATCTAGACTCAATAAGACGAAAATCTGTTCACTTATAATCCATTTTACATCAACTTTACTCAATCCATACCTTTTGAACTATATTCATTTTTAATTAATTCAATCCAATTTTTTAATAGCCAAAAACTGCCGATCACAGCAAATTAATTATTAAATCAAGCACTAGTCGCTTGCAGTTCTTCACTTGTTAAGCACAAAAATGCAAATGTGTCGCTCACAATTCTCTTGTGATTTATGCACTTAATTTGACTTAATCTGATGCTCGAAACATTAGACATGAACATTGTTTGTAAGAACATAAGCGAGAGAATTTGAATTCCTCTCATCGAAGGCATGAATGTATGCTCAATGATCAGTGAACAGTCTATAATGAATGTGTGGGGATAAGGGTTGCAGTTTGGTGAGATGATTTAAATTACGTAGGTTTAAATAATAAAGTTTCCAAAATCTCGAAAATTCTGCAATTTAAAGCATCAACTCGTTTAAAAGTCAGTTAAACAATGTGATTAACATCAATAAAACTTCCGAAACATCATAAACTAATCACCTTTTACCCTAAACAGCATAATCATATGTCAATACCCAAATAAATCGTGTCCTACAACAAATAATTTACATAAATTAATTCAAATTTGTACAATTTAAACCCGAGTGTCAACACAAAAGAAGAAAATAAAATAATTTTATAGTTTTGTTAAGTAAAGCCTCGCGTCGTCGTCAACTAATCCTAATTATCAAACCAAATCAGCTTAAATTATTCTAATTTATTTGCTTTCTTTCTTCGATATTCTTTTCAAATTAAGGTTATTCAACTGATTAGAATACTTTGTGTTACTCATTAAAATGTTGTCAATGACATCAAACTGTTTAAGGAAAAGAAGATCTTTTGTTTAACATAAATTATAGGTTTTAATGAACTTTAATTGCATGATTACAAATTAAGATCCAATGAACTTTGTTTTCAACGAATCTTTAATTCATAACTTGATCGTTAGCTAAGAAGTGGTCTCACTTACTAATCAGACTAAAGCAGAAGTGTTAAGCTTCGAGTTCTTGGTCGACTTCAAGTCATCATTCAGACTCATGTTGGCATTAGGCTTTCTAAAGCTAGACATTTAAATTTAAGAATAGGCTATGATCAGATTCAAATGAAGAGTCTGTTTGTGATATCTTAAAGCTGGAGCAAGGATTTTTGGTCACTCTGGACGAACTCAATGTTTATTCTTGCTTCTTCAAGTCTTCAAAGTCTTCTTCAAGCTGTTTGAAATCTGAATCATCTTCAATTATTGCAATTTTCATCACATCTTAGCTGTTATGGATTTAAGATTATTTCATTGAATTGAAAAATATTTCAAATTTTCGAGCATTTTCTAAACACAATATATTAAAGGTACACTTACAATGAACCCAAAAGCAGTTTATGCGTACGACACATATTTGTTTATATTTCGGTTCTTTAAACTTTTTATTAAAATTTCAATTTCCAATTCTAATTCTTCTAATTTTTTGATTTCTTTCACCTTTAATTAATTTCAAATGCATGAATTAATTCTCTAAAGTTTACGGCTTTAACATAAATTTTACTATAAAAGGGAATGCGTAAATGTTGAAGGTTCATATCGTTTTCGGTTATCCAGCCATCAAGTCATCAAGTAGTGAGGATTAGTTGTGAAGTGAAAAAGTACAGTCAGTGAAAAACTACTCTTGGAATAACGATATTATAGTGAATTTAAGGATATAAAAATCAGTTAAAGCAGTTTCATTAACATTTGGATAATGACATCAAGTGAAGTTAAGAGATCTTTATTAAGAGCAGCACCAGTCGATCCTGATGATGAAATCGTCATTTCGGGAATTTCTGGAAGATTCCCAAGTTCTGCTAATGTCGCTGAGTTTGCTCATAACCTTTATAATAAGATTGACATGGTTAATGATGCAGAAACGCGATGGAAGCACATTGACCCCGAAATCCCAACGAGATTAGGAAAAACTGTCAATTTGAATAAGTTTGATGCCTCGTTCTTCTCGGTTCATAATCGTCAGGCATCTTATATGGATCCACAATGTCGTTGCTTACTTGAACATGCTTATGAAGCTGTACTTGATGCTGGTATTAGTCCTAAAGCTATTAAAGGAAGCCGTACTGGAGTTTATGTTGGTTGCTGTTTTGCTGAATCTGAGGAATTTATGTTTTACGAGAAATCTGTTAAGGATGGTTTAGGTTTGACGGGATCTGCACGTGCTATGTTGGCTAATAGAATTTCTTTCGGAATGGATTTACAAGGACCTAGTTTTATGGTTGATACAGCTTGCAGCAGTGCTACTTATGGACTTGATGCTGCTTTTAATGCTATTCGTAGTGGTGAATGTGATGCAGCTCTTGTTGGTGGAACAAACTTGTTGCTTCATCCTCATATTACTCTTCAATTCGCTAGATTAGGTGTTTTATCAAAAGATGGCTTCTGTAGACCTTTAGACAAAGATGCTGCTGGATACACAAGAAGTGAGGCTATCAGTCTTATCTTTTTACAAAGAAAACGTGACGCCAAGCGAGTCTATGCTAATCTTGTTTACACTAAGACCAATAATGATGGATTCAAAAAGGAAGGAATCACTTATCCAAGTGGATTTACACAAATTCAATTGCTTGAAGAGTTTTACAAAGACATTAAATTAGATCCACGCACAGTTGATTATGTTGAGGGTCACAGTACAGGAACTAAGGTATAATTACATTAGAATTAATTGAAATAAAAGTAAATTAATTAAAATTCTGTAAAGGTCGGCGATCCTGAAGAATGCCACACGCTCGATACAATATTTTGTAAAGGACGTGAAGGGCCGCTATTGATTGGTGCTGTAAAATCAAACATGGGTCACAGGTGAGCTTAAAATTATTCATGAATTTTTATTCATTTCCTGACCAACTTTATGTATCCAAACAGTGAGGCAACATCGGGTATTTGTTCTATTGCCAAACTTATTTTAATGTTTGAACGCCAAGAAATTCCCGCAACAATTCATTACAAAGGTCCTCGTTCCGATTGTAAAGCATTAATTGAAGGACGTTTGAAAGTCATTGATGAGAATACAGAATTTAAGGGCAAATTGGTTAGCATGAACAGTTTTGGTTTTGGAGGTGGAAATGCTCATGCTTTGTTCAAAGCAGTTACGGGAGATAAGATTAATCATGGAATTCCAAATGATGATTTACCAAGACTTGTTACATGGTCTGGTCGTACAGAAGAAGCTGTTGAAACTGTTATGAATGCCATAATTGAAAGACCATTAGATGCTGAGTTTGTTGGATTACTCCATAATACTCAAATTGAAACAGTCTCATCAAATATTTATCGTGGTTTTGGTATTTTTGCTAAAAATGGTGAAGAAAATGCGACTTGCATCAACAAAAGTGTACAGAACTTCAGTGCTTCAAAGAGACCAATCGTTTGGGTGTACAGTGGAATGGGTTCACAATGGGCTGGTATGGGTGCTGATTTAATGAAGATTCCAATCTTTGCTAAAGCAATTGAGACATGCCACAATGCTTTACTTGACAAAGGAATTAACTTGATTGAAATTGTCACATCTGAAGATCCATCCACATTTGATAACATTTTGAATGCATTTGTTGGAATTTCTGCAATTCAAATGGGTTTGACAGATATTCTCAAAGCATTGGGAATAGTCCCAGATTACATTATTGGACATTCATTTGGTGAATTGGGATGCGCTTATGCTGATAATTGTTGTAGTCCTGAAGAGATGATTTTGAGTGCTTATTCACGTGGTATGGCAAGTTTAGAAACTAAAGTTCCATTTGGATCAATGGCTGCTGTTGGAATGGGATATAATCAATTGAAGGATATTACACCAGAAGGAATTGAAATCGCTTGCCATAATTCAGCTGACTCTTGTACAATTTCTGGACCTGCTGATGAGATTGCCAAGTTTGTTGCTAAATTAAAGAGTGACAACTTCTTCGCAAAGGAAGTAGCTTGTGCTAATATTCCTTATCACAGCAAATACATCGCAGATATGGGACCAAATCTCCTTAAACGCCTCAGAGAAGTTATTAAGAATCCAGTCAAGCGTTCAGAAAAATGGATCTGCTCAAGTGTTCCAGAATCAAACTGGAAGTCTATTGAAAGTGAATACTCATCAGCTGAATATCACACAAATAATCTTCTTAGTCCAGTTTTGTTCGAAGAAGCAACAACTCATCTTCCTAAAGATGCTATGACAATTGAAATTGCTCCATATGGCTTGTTGCAATCTATCTTGAAGAGATCATTGGGAGAAGGTCAGCATTTCAGCTTGACACAGCGTAATAATAAGGAAAATGCAATGTATCTCCTAAACTCTTTGGGAAAGTAAGTTGAACTTGTTATTAATTGATTTTCAGATTTAAAGAATTTATGTGATATTTTACAGACTCTTTGAGAATGGATTAGATTTTGATGTCAGTAAGTTATATCCACCAGTACAATTCCCAGTATCTCGTGGAACTCCAATGATTGCACCACTGATTAAATGGGATCATAAACAAGACTTATTTGTCTATAAATTTGATGAACGTATTGCCAGTGAAAAGAGTTTCACAGTCAATCTTCTAGATCAAGACTATGAGTTTATTTCTGGACATGAAATTGATGGTAAGTTCAACATTTTAAAATTAAAGAATACTGAAATAATTCCTTTATTCAATCACATAGGAAGAGTTTTATTCCCGGCGACTGGATACTTATATCTTACATGGGAAGCTATGGCATATCAACACAGATTCTCAATCCATGAATTTGACATTGAATTTGAGGATGTGAAATTCTTGCGTGCAACAACAGTATCAAAGACTCAAGAAGTTGAGCTTGTTGTGGTTATTCAAAAAGGTACAGGAAGATTTGAAATTCTTGATGGAACAACTGCTGTTTGTACTGGTCTTGTTCGAAGACCTGTAAATTCAAAATTGACTGTCATCAACACACCAGAAGATTCAAAACTTACAACCTTATACAACCGTGATTTCTATAAAGAATTAAGACTTCGTGGATACAACTACAAGAACTTATTCAGATCAGTTCATACTGCAAGATCTGATGGATTAAAAGGACGCGTTAAATGGCAAGACAATTGGGTTGCATTCCTTGATTGCCTTCTTCAATTACAAATTATTGCTTCCGATACTCGATCACTTATTCTTCCAACAGGACTTCGTAAGCTTGTTATTCATCCAAAAGAACATTTGGACATGCTCAATGCTATCGAAAGAAATGAGAAAATTATGGATGTTCACTGTTCAGATCACATTAAAGCTCTTCGATGTGGTGGAATTGAGATGCGTGGTTTAAATGCAAATTCAGTTGGACGACGTCAACCACCAGGTTTTCCAGTTCTTGAAACTTATCAATTTACTCCACACTTCCCTGCACCCGTCATGGACAAAACTGATATGGCAAGATTTTGTGTACAGTTAGCACTCGAAAATTTCCCATCAGCCAAATTCGTATGCACTGAAATTGATACAAACAATGGACTTGAACCAATTATTAATGCATTTGGAGAAGCTGTTGGTGATCTTCCTCTTATCACTTCAGATTTGACATATTTAACAGCAAAAACTGAACTTGAACTGCCAAGTGTTAAGCTTTCAGAATCTGACATTACATCATGTGCTAATAACAATTTCATTATTCGATCTGATTGTCTGGCTGATCAACAGTTCTTAGAATTAGCATCATCACAGTTTGCTGACAATGGATTCATTGTATCGCGTGAATCAAACGAGAAGCAACAAGCACCAACATTAAATATTCCGAATGGATATCAAGTTGTGGCTGTAGTTCCAATGGAATCCGAAATTATTGTTTTACTTCATTACACTAAAGCTACTCGGGAGAAAGCTACAAAAGTCATTAAAATTGATACTCATGACGATACTTATCCATGGATTGAAGAACTTCAACAAGCCGTAGCAGCAGGCCCAGTTATTGCATATGCTGAAAATGATAAACTCTCAGGAATTATTGGTCTAGTTAACTGTATTCGTAAGGAACCGAATGGAAATAACTTAAGATGTGTTTATGTTGATGACACAACTGCTCCACCATTTAATTTAGAGGATCCATTCTATGCAACAGTTTTAAATCAAGGACTTGCAATTAATGTCTACAGAAATGGTCAATGGGGCAGTTATAAGCACTTAATATTGAGACAAAATCTAGAACCAGCACGTTATACTTCTCACTGTTATGCTAATTCATTAATTCGTAGTGATTTGTCTTCAATTAAATGGTTTGAAGGTCCAATGGGCAATGCCAATGGAGATGATATTGTTAGAATTATGTACTCATCATTGAATTTCCGTGATGTTATGCTTGCAACTGGTAAATTAGCAATTGAAACATGTGCAAAGACAAGATTAGAGCAACAATGTGTTACTGGATTTGAATTTAGTGGAGTTAAAGGATATGGTAATTACAAGCGTGTAATGGGTATGGTAATTGGAGGTGCTTTAGGAACGCATGTACAAATGGATGCAGATTTATTGTGGAATGTACCAGATGATTGGCCATTATCAGAAGCTGCTTCATACCCTGTTGTCTATGGAACTGTTTATTCTTGCTTCTTCATTACAACACAGATCAAAAAAGGAAAATCAATTCTTATTCATGCTGGATCAGGTGGTGTTGGATTGGCAGCAATTCGTGTTGCTTTAGCTTATGGGCTTAATGTCTTTACAACTGTCAGTACAGAAGAAAAGAAGGACTTCTTGTTAAATGAATTCCCACAATTGAAACGAGAACATATTGGACATTCACGAGACACCTCATTTGAAGATCTTTTGATGACTTTAACCGAAGGAAAAGGTGTTGATTATGTTTTGAACTCACTAGCTGAAGAGAAATTACAATCGTCTATTAGATGTCTTGGTCAAGGTGGTATTTTCTTGGAAATTGGTAAATTTGACATGTCTAAAGACAGCAAAATCGGTTTGGGAGAGTTCTTACGTGAACTTTCATTCCATGCTGTACTTGTTGATAACTTATTGAGAGCACCACATGATGAAAAAATGGTAAGGCATAACTTTGTTATGTCTATGTAGATAAAATAATGTTTTTATTTTTTATATTCTATTAAAGGTTCTTAAACGACTTATGCAAAATGACTTGGATCGTGGAATCATTAAGCCACTCAAGACAACAATCTACAAAGCTCATGAAATTGAACAAGCTTATCGTTTCTTAGCCAGTGGAAAACATATGGGAAAAGTTATTGTTCAAATTCGTGAAAATGAAACTGATGAAATGACATTGCCCATAACTGTATTACCAAGACTTTATTGTAATCCTGAACATTCTTACATAATTCCTGGTGGACTTGGAGGATTTGGTCTTGAACTTGCTGATTGGTTGGTGCTTAGAGGTTGCAAAAAATTAGTTCTTAGCTCAAGTCGAGGCATTAGCAAGCAATATCAAGCTTATCGTATTAGGTAAGTTGTATTTAATTTAAACGATTGACATTCATGTTACCAACTTAATACATTTTGAATAGCATCTTTGAATCTTATGGCACAAAAGTTGTGGTTAATACATCAGACATTTCAACAAAATCAGGATGTGAAGATCTCATTTTAGAAGCAATGAAAATGGGTCCAATCGGTGGAATATTCAACTTAGCTGTACTCTTAAAAGATTCTATTTTTGAGAATCAAGATGCAACAAAGTTTGTTGAAAGTATGGCACCAAAGGCTTATGCTACTAAACATTTGGATGAAATTTCAAGAGTTTTATGTCCAGTTTTGAAATACTTTGTTGTATTCTCAAGTGTATCATGCGGACGTGGTAATGCTGGTCAAAGTAATTATGGTATGTCTAATTCAGTCATGGAAAGAATCATGGAACAACGTAAAAATGATGGATTACCAGCTAAAGCAATTCAATGGGGTGCAGTCGGTGAAGTTGGTTTAGTTGCTGATATGGCTGAAGATAAGTTGGATATGGAAATCGGTGGAACTTTGCAGCAGAGAATCTCATCTTGTCTACAAGAATTAGATGGATTGATCTTAAATGAACATCCAATTGTAGCAAGTATGGTTGTAGCTGAAAAACGCTACTCAAGTGAATCAACTGGAAATATTATCGATACAATCATGAATGTTATGTCGATTAAGGATCCAAAATCTGTTTCAATGGAAACAACACTTTCAGAATTGGGAATGGATTCTCTCATGACTGTCGAAATCCAACAAACATTGGAGCGTGAATACGATGTTGTCATTTCTCCACAGGAATTGCGCTCAATGACTTTGTCACAGTTACAAAAATGTGTAAATAACCGCGACTCAACAGATACTGATAAGAAGACTGTAATATCCAATGATAAAGTGCCAAAGGGAATCGCATTAATGTTAAGAAATTGCGGAGATGAAACTAATAGCAAAGAGACAATCTTGAAATTGCAAAGTCAATCAGATGAAGGTGTTAAAGCCCTCATTCTTCCTGGAATTGAAGGAATGGCTGGAAATGCTTGGTATGAAATTTCTAAAAACATGCGATATCCAACATATATCTTGCAAATTTTGGAGAAGGCATGGCAGAGCAGAGAATTAGATGAGATCTGCAAAAATGTTGAAAGTGTAAGTTTGTTTCTTATTTCTTTAAATTTTACAGATTCAAAACATTTTCTTAATTCCAGGACGTAGTTGAACTTTATCGTGACGACACAGAGTTCTTCTTTGTTGGCTACTCTTTTGGAGCATTGATGGCAATGAAACTTGCTAAAGTTTTGGAACAACATGGCAAAGTTGGTAGAATCGTACTCATTGATGGTGCACCAAAGCTTTTGAAGACATTAGCTGTTGATCAGTTGCCAGAAAATTGGACTGATGACATGGTTAGAAATATAATCCTTACAATGATCATAATTTCGTGCATCCCAGAAGATAATGGAACAATTATCAAAGAAATTCTTGCGATTCCAAGCTTTGATGCCAGAATTAAGAAACTGGCTACACGACAAACTATGTACAGTGAGGAATATGGCCTTAAAATTTGCAGTGCATTTGTCAATCGCTTAATATTGACAGCTAAAGTTGACCTGAATTCATTTGAAAAAGTAGATGCTAAATTTTCACTTATTCGCCCATCGGAACCATCAATTACTGAAATTGAGGAAGATTATGACTTGGGACAATATACAAATAAGCATGTTGCTGTTAAATATCTTGAAGGAAATCACGCTACATTGCTTGACAACCCCAACTTACCAGCTGAACTGAATAACATGTAATTTTTTAAACCTTGACATTCAAAATTATTATTATTATTACTTGTATTGATTTACTTTTTTAAAGTAGTACTGACTTAATGTGTGCAATGGAAATTGAATAAAAATAAATTAATTTAATCCAAAATTACGTTTTTAATTGAAGAATTTAACCAATATTAGATGGAAAATCGGAACCTAGTTGTATCTTTAATTGAGGATGTTTGTAAGATCATTCAACAATTGGGTTACCGACATTTGCCTACTGACACTTGCCCACTTTCAGGGAAATGTCATTTTACATATGTAGAGTGGACAAGTGTCTGCAAGCAAATGTTCTAAACCCAAACAATTAACTTAGTCTCTCAATTGGTTCGAAAGATTAATCGTTTGCAATTAGCAATAGCTATTATTGAGCTGACAAGGATACATACAAACCAGTCACGTCACAGCGACAATAAAGAAATTTTATTAGATATAACAGTTTTATCAATCCTATAATTATTGGACTAAACATGTGAGTTCTTGACCCTTTAAGTTTTAAATGCTAGTATTCACTTTTTTATTTAAATTAATTGAATATTTAAAGCCGAAATGAAAGGAATTGGAAACAAATTGCTTGATATGACATAAGAAGTCATTCACACACAATGTAAACACATTGATCATACGATAGTAATCCACTATGACGCACTATAATAAATAGAATCCTTATTATAGTTGTATGGAGTTGTCACGCGCACGATTAAGGAAATACTAGTCAAGTATTTTGGCACATTGTCGTGTGCATTCCTCAATTATTCACTTTTTCATTCATTTCTTTCAAATTAAGTCAATTAGAATCAATTTTGACGCGTCAATTTGACTTAATTATGCATACTATAAATATTGAATTATTAATCGCAAATTTTTCAGTATAAAAGCAAATGCAAGTCAATTTACTGTCCATACCCAGTTTTGGTGTACATTCTGTGTAATAAAAAAATTTCTTAGTGACAAAAAAATAATTATTTTAAAGACTATAAAGACAATAAAGTTATAGACAATTATTAAAAGGTGTTCTGGTGCTTATTTTTTGTGAATCGGTGTTTGGTGCATAAAAAAGTAAAATAAAAGAGACATAATGTCCTCAAAAGAAAATATAAGACCTAAAATTAAAGCATTTGATGATGAAGTGGTCATATCGGGAGTGTCTGGGAGATTTGCGAATTCACGAAATATCGCGGAACTGTCGCACAATTTATATAATAAAATTAATATGGTTGAGGAAAATGAAATTCGTTGGCGACGAACAAATCCAATGTTTCCAAGACATATAGGAACGATTTCGGATATTGACAAGTTTGATGCACAATTTTTTGGATATCAATCAAAGCATGCACAATCGATGGATCCGCAAGGAAGAATGTTGCTTGAACATGCTTATGAAGCAGTTCTTGATGCTGGCGTTAGTCCAAAATCTCTGAAAAACAGCAGAACCGGAGTGTTTATGGGTGTCTGCTTTTGTGAATCTGAGAAAACTTGGATGTACGAAAGAGACACGCCCGACGGGATTGGAATATCTGGAAACAGTCGTGCACTTTTGGCTAATAGGATATCCTTCATGCTTGGACTAGTTGGACCAAGTTTTTGTGTTGATACTGCTTGCAGTTCGTCAATGTATGCACTGGATCTGGCATATAAAGCAATTCAGAGTGGCGAATGTGATGCAGCATTTGTTGGTGGATCTAACTTGTTGCTTCATCCGTTGCCGAGTTTGCAGTTTGCAAGGTATTATCTGTGCTGAATAATGGTCTTTAACCAAAGTTCTTACTGATCTTTTTTGAAATTCACAGACTTGGAGTTCTGTCAATTGAAGGCTTCTGCTCACCATTCGATGCCAGTGCTAGCGGATATACAAGAGGTGAAACGGTAGCTGTGATATTCCTTCAGAGAAAAAGCATGGCTAAACGTAACTACGGTACTGTTGTGTACACGAAAAGTAACTGTGATGGATTCAAGTCTGAAGGAATTCATTATCCAAGTGGAGATGTCCAAAAAGCTTTGCTGGTTGAGTTTTACAATGACTTGAACATACCAGCATCTTCGGTAGACTATATTGAAGCTCACTGCACTGGAACTGTTGTTGGTATGTAAAATAGCTTGCACTTGACCTTAATTACTTGCTGCTTAATAAAAATTTCAATATTTAAATTCAAAGGCGACCCTGAAGAATGCAAAGCTATTGAACAAGTGTTTTGCAACGATAAAAATAAGGCACCGATTCCAATCGGATCTATAAAATCAAATCTTGGACATTCAGAAGCAGCTTCAGGTCTTTGTTCGATTTCTAAAGTGATTCTTACATTTGAAAATGGAAAAATTCCACCAAATATTAATTATCACATTCCAAGACCTGAAATTCCAGCATTAACGAATGGAAAATTAAAGGTCGTCGATGAAGTTCAAGATTTTAATGGATCACTGATCTGTGTCAACTCTTTCGGATTTGGCGGTGCTAATTCTCATGGATTATTCAAAATTAATCCAAAAGTTAAGAAGAATTTTGGAATTCCTGACGATAAAATTCCACGACTTGTTGTTTGGTCAGGCAGAACGGAAGCAGCTGTTAGTGAAATTTTAGATACTGTAACAAAAAGACCACTTGATGCTGAATATGTTGCACTTCTACACAATATACAAACAGAAACACTTCCAGCTAATATATTTAAGGGTTTTGGGCTTTATATGCAACCTGGTGATGGATCTAAGAACGCAAAATGTCTTATTCGCGATGTTCAGCATTATGGTGGACTTAAACGTCCGATGGTTTGGGTTTATAGTGGAATGGGATCACAATGGGCTGGTATGGGAGCTGATCTTATGAAAATTCCAATCTTTGAAAGTGCTATTGAGAGATGTCACAAAGTCATGTACGAAAGAGGACTCAATCTTAAGGAAATTTTGACTTCCAAAGATCCAGGAATGTTTGACAATATTTTACATTCGTTTGTTGGAATTGCAGCTATACAAATTGGACTTACAGATATATTAAAAGTACTTGGATTGGAACCAGATTATATTATTGGACATTCAGTTGGTGAATTGGGATGTGGATATGCTGACGATTGTTTAACAGCAGAGGAAATGATTCTTTGTGCTTATTCACGTGGAATGGCAAGTTTAGAAACGAAAGTTGTTCATGGCTCAATGGCAGCTGTTGGCATGGGCTATCAGAAGTTGAAGACAATAATTCCTGATGAGATTTGCATTGCTTGTCATAACTCCAACGAGTCTACGACAATTTCAGGACCGTCTGAAAATATTTCAATGTTTGTTAAGGAACTAAAGGAAAAAGGAATATTTGCAAGAGAAGTTGCATGCTCAAATATTCCTTATCACAGCAAATACATCGCTGACTTCGGACCAAATTTATTAAAACGATTGAATGAAGTCATAAAGGCTCCAAAGAAGCGCTCAAACAAATGGATCAGTTCAAGTTATCCAAAATCGACGTGGAATCTTGAAAAGACTCAATACTGTTCTGCTGACTATCATACGAACAATCTTCTCAGTTCTGTGCTATTTGAAGAAGCATCATCTCTTTTGCCTGAAAATGCAATTTGTGTAGAAATCGCGCCACATGGACTGTTGCAAGCCATCTTGAAAAGATCGATGACAACGGCAGTCAACATCCCATTGACTCAACGTGAACACAAGAGCAACGACCAAGTTTTGTTGAATGCTATTGGAAAGTAAGTTACAGTTTGAATTATTTTTGATCCAGTAAGTATTAATTTCTCAATTCCAGAATATACTGCAATGGCTTTGACATGGATGTTGCAAATTTGTATCCAAAAGTAGAGTTCCCTGTGTCGAGAGGAACTCCAATGATTTCATCCAACATAAAATGGGATCATTCTGAAAGTTGGTTCGTAACAAGTCACGCGCAGGTTGAAATCGGTAAATCAGCTGAAAGAATCATCAAGCTTAACATTGGATCGCCTGAATTTGAATTCATTATTGGACATTTGATTGATGGTATGTTCCTTATTGCTCTATATGTCTTTGCTTTACTAAATCAATCTTGTCCATATAGGTCGATGTCTATTTCCTGCGACTGGATACTTGTATTTAGCATGGGAAACTCTGGCAATGATTAAGAGTAAAAAATTGAACGAAACCATTGTAGAATTTGAGGATGTAAAGTTTTTGAGAGCAACAAACATGACAGAAACAAGTGTCGCTTTTGTGATTGTTGTTCAACCTGGAACTGGAAGATTTGAGATATCTGAAGGAAACACAGCATTAGTGACTGGTATCGTTCGATTACACGATCAAGTGGAACTAGCTAATATTAAGACTAATCGTGAGTCGAAGAAGATATTAGCAACAAGTGATTTTTACAAGGAATTAAGACTTCGTGGTTATCATTATAGCGGATTGTTCAAATCAGTCTTGGAAAGCAGTTATGATGGAACTTATGGTTGTGTAAAGTGGACTGATAATTGGATACCGTTCCTTGATTGTCTTCTGCAAATTCAAATTGTTGCTAAGGATACACGATCACTATTCATTCCAACTTCTATCCAGAGAATGGTTATTGATCCAACAAAACATTTCACTAGCGATACTAATCAGAAGGAAGAGTCGTTCTTTAATGTTCATGTATCTAGGAATATGAAGACTCTTCGAAGCGGTGGTGTTCAAATCACAAACTTACAAGCAAGTCCAATTCAAAGACGCAAAGCACAAAGCTTCCCTGTTTTGGAGTCTTATCAATTTATATCCAACGATCCATCTCCAAAACTGTCTTATTTTGATGCTGCACGAGTAATTACACAATTAGTGCTAGAAAACAATTCAGAATATACAGTTAAGGCAGTTGAAACATTCAATCCGAAACGATCAATGTTTTTGCCATTTATTCGAGATGCTTTATTGGACTTGCCACTGATCACACCTAATTTGACATATTTAGCATCATCTAAAGTTGCGAGCGAAGAAGAACAGATAACAGTTGAGAATACAAAACTATCAGCACACAAATGTTTGTTGTTGATCCTTTCGGAAGGAAGCAGTGAAATGTACTCTTTGGAGGAAGTGGCAAATAGCATAGCTGATGGTGGATTCCTTGTCGTTCGTGCAGAATTAAACTCAAGTGTTGCTGAAATGGTTTACTCCAATAACTTACCGTATACAGCAACAGTCTTAACAAACAATGAGAAGTTTGTCGTCTTTCATTCTGTTAAGCAGCAAAACTCTAAACCTTTATCATCTATTCACATATCCAACAAAGACAGCAACTTTGATTGGATTGAGGAAACAAAATCTGTGATGAAGAACGGACCACTCGTTCTTGTTGCTGAAAATGAACCAGATTCAGGTATTGTTGGATTGGTAAATTGCTTGAGGATGGAACCAGATGGAAATTTCATTCGATGCGTTTTTGTTGATGATCCAAAAGCACCTAAGTTTAGTCTCAGCGATCCATTCTATCAAAATCAATTGAAACTTGATCTTGCTATTAATGTCTATCGTAATGGTAAATGGGGAACTTACAGACACTTGCAGATCTCTGAAACTCACAATGAATCTCCAGTTCAAAGCCATTGCTATGTCAATTCCTTAGTCAAATCAGACTTATCATCGTTAAAATGGCTGGAAGGTCCATTAAATCACATGAAAGTACAAAACAACCTTGTTGATGTTCATTATGCTGCATTAAACTTTAGGGATGTCATGTTGGCTACTGGAAAATTAACAGGAGATGTATTTACTGAAAATCGATTCGAACATGAATGCTTGCTAGGAATGGAGTTTTCAGGAAGGACAAGAGATGGAAGACGTGTGATGGGCTTAGTTACTTCTGGTGCTTTAGCAACTAATGTAAAGGCTGATCCGATGCTTCTTTTTGATATTCCAAATAATTGGAGTCTTGCTGATGCTGCAACAGTTCCATGTGTTTACGGCACTGTCTATTCTGCATTCTTTGTGAGCACAAAAATTGAAAAAGGAAAATCAATTTTGATTCACGCTGGTACTGGTGGTGTTGGTCTTGCAGCTATTCGTGTGGCTTTTGCTTATGGATTGGAAGTTTACACTACAGTTAGCACTGCTGAAAAGAAGAACTTCTTGTTGAAAGAATTTCCACAGCTGAAAGCTGAAAATATTGGCAATTCACGTGATACAACATTTGAGAAGATGATTATTGATAGAACTGATGGTAAAGGAGTTGATTATGTCTTGAATTCATTGGCTGAAGAGAAGCTTCAAGCATCAATTCGTTGTCTTGGCTTTGGAGGAAAGTTCTTAGAAATCGGAAAGTTCGATATGGCTAATGACACCAAGATTGGAATGAACATTTTCCTTAAAGAACTCTCGTTCCATTCTGTGATGTTGGACAGGCTATTTGGTGAATCTAATGAGAAGAAGCTTGTAAGTATTGACTTAAATATGAAAATCAGTTTGATTAATTTTATTACAATATAAATTACAGCAATTAAAGCAGATCCTTGAACGAGACATCAAAGCAGGAATCGTTAAGCCTCTAAAGACAAATATCTTCTCAGCCAGTCAAGTAGAAAAGGCCTTCCGATTCCTAGCTAGTGGCAAGCACATGGGAAAAGTCCTCCTAAAGATTCGTCAGAATGAGAATGACTTAGTAACACTTCCCATATCTGTGTTACCAAGGATTTATTGCAATCCTGAACATTCTTACATAATTCCTGGTGGACTTGGAGGATTTGGACTCGAATTGGCTGATTGGTTGGTACTTAGAGGATGTAGAAATTTGGTTTTAAGTTCAAGTAGAGGAATATCAAAGCCTTATCAATCTTATCGAATTAGGATTTGGGAATCTTACGGTGTTAAAGTTACCGTAAATACATCGGACATTTCAACAAGAAATGGATGTGAAAATCTTATTAAGGAAGCGATAAAACTTGGTCCAGTTGGCGGAATCTTCAACCTTGCTGTACTTTTACGTGATGCTGTTTTTGAGAATCAAGATGCAGTTAAGTTTATTGAAAGTATGGCACCAAAGGCTTATGCTACTAAACATTTGGATGCAATTTCAAGGAAGTTGTGTCCAAAACTTCAATACTTTGTTATTTTCTCAAGTGTATCATGTGGACGTGGTAATGCTGGTCAAAGTAATTATGGCATGTCTAATTCAGTCATGGAAAGAATCATGGAACAACGTCAAAGGGATGGATTGCCAGCTAAAGCAATTCAATGGGGTGCAGTTGGTGAAGTTGGTCTAGTTGCTGACATGGCTGAAGATAAGTTGGACATGGAAATTGGTGGAACTTTGCAACAAAGGATCACATCATGTTTAGAGGTGCTTGATGACTTGATGTGCGAGAAACAACCAATTGTATCAAGTATGGTTGTGGCTGAAAAGAAATCATTTGGAATTTCTAAAGGCAACATCGTTGAGACTGTGATGAATATTATGGGTATTAGAGATATTAAATCAATTTCTTTGGAAACAACACTGAGTGAAATGGGAATGGATTCTTTAATGGCTGTTGAACTGAAGCAAATATTTGAACGTGAATTTGAAGTTGATCTTTCAATGCAGGAACTAAGAACTCTCAACTTCTTGAAAATAATGGAAATAGCCAAAAAACGAGAGAACCAAGAAAAGCCACTTGACGAGAAACCAGTAGATGAGAATATTTTAGCCTTCCTTATCAGACATACAGCAATTCGCCCACAAAATGAAAATATTTTAGAATTCTTCAAAATGGACCAAAAGCAAAGATCAAACTGTTTGGCGCTTATCATTCCCGGAATTGAAGGATGTGCTTCAGATACAATGCTTGAGATGTGTTCAAAATTGAACTTCCCATACTGTATTATTAATTATAATAGCTCGATTATATGTCAAATGAAGACTGCTCGCGATACTGTTGAGTTCATAAAGAATGTAAGTATCTTGGACAAAGCTTGATGTCAACTTGATTTGACTATAGTAAATTTAAATAGACTAAAGTCAACTTGGATTGACTAAAGTCAACTTGATTTTACTAAAGTCAACTTGAATAGAATATAGTCACCTTGAATTGACCAGAGTCATCTTGAATTGACTAAAATCAACTTGAATTGACTAGAGTCAACTTGGTTTGACTATAGTCAACTTGAATGGACTATAGTCAACTTGAATTGACTAAAGTCGAGAAGTTGTTTACAAATACGTTGATTAATGAATTATTTCATATTTTCAGGACTTAATGAAAGTACTTGACGGCTACGAAAGATTCCATCTAATTGCACATTCCTATGGTAACTTTTTGGCGATTATTTTAGGCACATTCCTTGAAAGTCGGGGCAAAAAAGGACACATTTCAAATATTGATGGATCTCCTGTAGTTTTAAATACCGTAACAAGAATACAATGCCAACGTAGAACCGAAGGAGAATTCAATGACTACATATTAACTTATATATCTTCACTAATTGACCAAAATATTGATAAAAATCTATTCAAAGTATTTGCAAATTATGAAACCTGGGATGAGAAGCTGGAAAAATTCTTGGAAATCACTTCGTATCAACATTTGTATACTAAAGATGTCTTCCGATCGGTTGTCAATGCATTCCGTAACAGAATCAATTCAGTTATTTATGAAATTGAAGACTTGGGATATCTTCAGAGCACAAAATGTACTTTATTCAAACCATCAGATGACTTCGCACCATTAGAAAGTGAAAATCTAGAACTAGAGAAATATTTCAAGCAAAGCATCGATGTATTCAAATTGGAAGGAAATCATCAAAGTATAATAGAGAATCCAAAATTAGTAACAATATTAAATGACATCCATAAAAAGATTTTATGATTTTAATAGTATAAACTTAGTATCTAACAAAACTTAGTTAAGGTGATATGTTTATGATTAATTTAATGTAGGATAGGACTTTACACAAAACCAGAACTTTGTCACACAAATAAAATTTATAGAAAATATTTTAAAATTAATTAAAGTTTGTTTTTGATTGGAAATCTTAATTCTGAGGTTGGTTTTAAAGGCTATTCAGAGATCTATTTTATAGAATCGAGCAAACGAGATCAATCAAAGAAGCACTAGTCAAACTGGTCTGGAAACTGAACGATCCGGTGCTGAATTAAGTTTAAATCTGATATGGAATTGACATTGAGCCAATAACATTGTACATTTTAAGTCAGTGTTGCATTCTGGCCATTTGTCTTAACCAGATAAATTCTGAGACAGAAATTTCTTCATAAAGATCGATTCTATATGAAGATAGAAAATCTAATCTACACAAAGATTATTTCTACATAAAGATTCGATGTAGATGTCTATAATTCTACATTCTTCTCTGATGTAGACCTGGAAAAAAATGTAGAATTGTAGACATCTACATCGAATCTTTATGTAGACAGAATCTTTATGTAGAAATAATCTTTGTGTAGATTAGATTTTCTATCTTCATATAGAATCGATCTTTATGAAGAAATTTCTGTCTCAGACAAAAACTATTGAAGAATCTAAATTCTTCATCTAGTGTAGACATCTACATTTGCAACACTGTTTTTAGTATTAAGGTGCAAAATTTGAATCTAGATAAGATGTAAGCTTAAAAAGTAATGTACATCCAGGATTGTTCTTAGACTTACTCACAAAATCCAATATGTGGTGAAAAACTACATGAAATGGTGAAATTGCTTTAAAACTCACCTCCATTGCCCAATAGATGGCATCACATGCACTCCTAAAATCTTGAGTAGCATGAGTAGCCATAAAACATCTCAAATAAACTTCCTCATCTCTTCTTTACATCCCATTTCCATGTAACATAATTTTATGAACAGTCAAAAGCAACATTTTCACTTTTAATTCCTTGCAAATTGACATGCACTGCCAGGACTAATTTACATATTTTGGAAGCATAATTATTAAGCATTTCTACAGCCCTCTTTCTATTTTCAGCATGTAGGCGTACCACAACATGTAAATCTGATTATGATGCCTCAAGTCTTTGTGGTTGAGACATGACATCAGTTAAATATAGAACAGGGAGGAAGATTCTACTGCCTGGCAAGGTTGGAAGCAAAAACTAAGAAGTAAGTGAATGAATGGAAAAAGTTTTTGTGTCATCTCATAAAAGCCTCTTATGATGCGGTGGAAATAGAACTCTTTTGAGCATTTTTTGGATGATGAAAGGAAGTTGATTGTGTGCAGTTTATTTATTTTATTTGGCATCGGTTTTGTGGTGTAATCTAGTCTCTTGGTCTAAGTTATAGGCCATTCTCATAGCTATTTCTTAGATTCATCCTGGTTAAGCTATAGAAGTTGGTCCAATGGTATTATTTTATCAATAAGATCCACACAAATGCGCCATAACAGCCCTTCATTTAAAGGTATCTGTCCTCTTCTATTATTTTCTTCTCTTCCTTCTTCATGGCAACATTTTTGAGGCGGCAATTATTTCATCAGTTGCAGACAGTGTTCAAGAGGAACAGTTTGTTGGATCTAAAACGAAAAACTTTTATCTCTTACAAATGTTTATTACAGATACATAGACGCAGTGATAACCATAATTATTTTATGGAAATTTCTTCCCATCTCTTATCGCATCCAAACTCATTTTATGCAACATAATGAAATGCAGAAAAAAAAACTTGAATTTTGTTGTTGCTTGTTAAGTTTTTTTTGTTCATTCCAAACGATTCTCATCAACGTAGATGCAAAATTTACATTCATTTTCACGCCCAATGCATTGAGTATCGTTGCAATGCAAAGTGGCTTTTTGCTGGTGCTAAATTAATATGTTAATGATGGTGGTTTTTGCGGTAAGGACATGGATAGGGAGAGACAAGTTTTGGAATTTATGAGAGATTTTTATGAAGTTCGTTAAGGAAGTTTACAGTTTTTTTTGGTATACAAACTTTGAAAACTGCTTTTTTTTTGGTGAATGAAGATTGTACAATTAATTGAATTAAACTGCTTCTAGGTCATGGAGATGGCTCTAATGTTGAGCCTTAAACATTGGACGTTCAGTCATTATATTTAAGTCATTTAGCATTAGGCCATTATCCTATTGATCAATCTCAGTTTCAAGCATCTTGAGGTACATCCATAAAAGATCAACTTGCATCTATCAATCCATCCATGTATCCATCCATCCATAAATTAATCACTAAACTTTAAAGCATAACTTTAATATCTCGTCAAATAATTTCCAAACACAAACTTTTCCTCATTCAAATCAAACAAGAAGCCACAGCAACTCCATCATTTACATTAGCATTGCACTAATGTAAATTGACTGCAAACATCAAGTTCTTTGAATGTGAAAATAGAGCAAAATTTCATTCTATTATTATTTCTACCAATAAAGTTCATTAAAATACTATCCACAGAAACATATCAGCAAACTACATTGATGAATAGTCATTAATGCATCATCCGTGTCTATGTGTCATGTTACTTCCACTATCATCAATTTCAATGACATCTAGCATAGAGAAAATATGAAAATATTGGAAAATTTATATTTTTGCATCGAAGCACTAAGGTTCATAAGAATCGGGGGTGTAATTAGGGTAGGGTAAGGGTCAGGGGCGTAGCCAGGGGGGGCCATAGGGGGCCCAGGCCCCCCTTTCCGAAAATCTGATAATTGTTTTATTAAGTATTTATAGAGAAGAACCAGTTAATGTAGAGGAAGTGATGAAAGAAATGTCAAAATCAGCACGAAAAATTAAATTTAATGTATGATTAAATATTTAAACTTATGACGAATGAATATAGATTTAAGGATACAAAATAACGGTTTTTTTAATTTCCGAAAATTGGCCCCCCCTTAAAAATTTTCTGGCTACGCCCTTACTAAGGGTCTAATAACTCAAATTCTCATGACAATCATAAGTGAAGCATAGCAGGTCCTAAGAGCTCCTCATCTTCTCCATTTCTAGAGCTCTAATGGAAGCTTGTCATTCATGCATTATTAGAATCAATGGCAAATATAACAATAATAGTACATCAAGAGCTACATCAACCTAGCTACATCCCTTGCCACAGCATATTTCAAATAAATGTCAATCATGTGCAAAACTTGATATAAAGAGCTCTCTCTATTTTTCCTAAACAAATAGAAAATTTTTATATTCACATATTTGTGTATTCAATTGAGAGCTTTATGAAAATCCTTTCTCCATTATATGACATTCTGCGGTCAATGCTGAATGGTTTTGTCGATTGTTTTTAGTGGTTTTAATGGCCTGAAGAGATTTGACAAAAAAAAAAGTTTCTCTCTCTAATGATGGCTATATACATTCTCATCTTTATCTAATCGCTTTTATATGTATGTCCCATAGACGATGGAGAATAAAATCATTACAATATGCCCGAGGTGAGGTTTTCAATTTTTTTTTCTTCTTCTTCTGTTGCTGGGGTTATAAAAAATTTTGTGGAAGAAATTTGATATTCATGCTGGAATGAGTTTGGATTGTAACCTCATTTTGATAAACAGTTTTTTTGGTATTTTTTCTGATTTAGAATCTTTTGTGAATTTAGAGTTGGGATTTTATAGATTTGTAGGATATTTGACAACGATATTGCTATTGTCAGCATTTGGGAACCGATGATTAGTCTTGATGTTAGCTGATTCTTTGACGACCATTAAAGCACGTTGCTTTCTATCCAATTTCTACAATTTAAAAGAAGTTTTGAAAATTTCATTCAAAGCTTTTCCTTTACATAACCTCATAAGAACTTCCCATTCATATTCATCCAAAAGTGGTAAACCAAAACATTCATACGATGAGAACTAAGGACAACACTGATTTTTCTTAAAGATAAAGTAGGATAAAGTTTTCTTCTTTAATTCTCAAAATTGTAAGGTATAGTCAGAGGATGCAAACATATTGTTATCTAAACACTGAATAAGAGATGAAAATATTTACATTCACAAAAAAAGAGTTCCAATGAACCCTCAATTTCATTTTCCTTCCTCATTCGGAAACTAAGAGTCGAAACTTTTACTTCCATTATTGTTTATTTAAATTCGAAAATTTTCATGTGTGATTCCTTTCCTTTTTTTTTTTGCTCTTCTTCCTTCTAATCTAGACATTTTATGTTGTGTGACATTAGTTTGGATTTTTCTTTTGTTTTAATGCAAACAAAAAGGAATTTGAGAATTTAAAGGACAGAATAGAAAACGGTTGTTGATTTTTGTAAGGTCGTGAGACTCTATGGATTCTATGAATCGATTTAGAGATTGACTTCTGATGTGAATCGTTCTCACAAAAGAGAATTTGTAGATTTTCAGTAAATCGCCTTGTTCATAGAATTCTAAATCTCCGACTACATTTCATAACCTCAATTCTCCTTTTTTAATTTGTAATCGTAATTTCAACAATCATTCATGTAACAAGTTAATTCAAACTTCAAATAAAACCTTTCAAGTCTTTCTCTACTTCATAATTAGCATCCTTCAATTCTTTGCTAGTCACACAATAAATATTGTTCTGAACAACTTCAAACTGCACCGCTTTATTAAAACAATTTCTTTCGCAACACAGTGAGTGCTATAAGTGGAAGAAGTGAAGAACGAATGTTTATTGTCAAAGCTACACTCGCGGGAAATGAAAAAAAAAAGCATTAATTCTGTTTGAAGTCCTTTGAAGCATGCATTGTTGAAAGTTTTTCATTTCTTTTTGATTTTACTCGAATGGTGTTCAGCTGGATAGAAAATGTTGTTTGTTTACTAAATGATTGTTAAACGAGATATAAAAGTTGAAAATGGAAGTATATTGATGTAAATATCGAGGTTAAATCTGATTGCTTTATACCTTAAACTTTAGGTTTTATTTGGGCTTTTGTTTTATTTTATTCAAAAATTAATTCAGATTTTTTTTTTATTCAAAGGCAATTTTCTTTTCTCCAATTTCTGCATCGATTTGTTCAGCTTGCCGTTTCCTCTTTAATGAATCGATGACAAAGAAGCAAAACTCAAATGCTGAAAGTATTGAAAATCCTAGAAATAGACCGATCAATCCACCAATGTCAGCAACAACTAGAAGAATTTAAAAGAATTTTTTAATTAAACGGTTTTTTGAGATTCAAATTTTGTAACGGTTGAAATAAATTAAAATTTTTGAATACCCATCACGTGTTTTAGGACTTTTAACCATTCGATGGGCCAATAAATCAATAATAAAATGAGTTTAAAATGTCTGAATATTTCGATAGCCTTACAATTTTGAAGCTCATATGATACAAATCTCTCCTGATGCTCTATCAAATGATTTGAAAAGCTCAATTCAAGAACTGTGTAAAGTATCCTAAAATATTAAAAACTATATTATTCACAAAAGAAGTGACAAAACGTAATTAACCGAATCATTACTCGTCAGTTTCCTTTGGATATGTAATAGCTTTTCCAGTTCCTTCATTTTGTATACTGTACTTAATATTACTGCATGGCGGATAACATTCACATGGAATCTTAAAATGTTTGTCACTCCTTTTAGGCCAATTCTGCATGGCATTATAATAGCACTTAATTTCATCGATATCACAAACTGGCGTATGTTTTTCACGCGGCATTGAGAACTTTACACATCCACATGCCTCCAAAGTGTGATTTGTCATACACTCAAAGTCACAATGAGCTTTTGTGTATGATTTGAAAAACTTCAATGTTCTTTCGCTTTCATAATAGCACTGACGCTTACGTGGCTTCAAATGACGTAAATCGTGTCTCGTTTTGAATGATTTAGCAGTTATCTCAACCTTTTTATCATCGTTAAATGCTATAAAATTCTTTTGATGCGATAATGTTGGCAGTTCATTTGGAAGATGAAGCATGAAAATCAATCCACCGCCTTTATTTCGACAAAATTCAGCTTCACCATAACGATTGTAAATAAGCATGTTGAATGACACAAAATGCTTTCTTTCAGCTCTAACTGGCCATACTTCTTCATTTTCTGTCGAGTATCCATTTTCTAATGTCCAAAAGTTCATGTCATTGCTGGACGAGCTTTTGTTTTTAGTTTTTTCATCCCAAACTGGAACTGGATATTCAAAAATGTCTGAATCTTCAAACACAGTTAAATCATTGCTGACAACTTCCTTATTAAATACAGTATTATGTCCTTGCCAGTTGTAAGTGTTGCAGACACCAAAGTCAGTAATTGTTTTTGTGAATAATAAATCACATGCTGTCAAAGTACCTTTAAAGTAGCAGAAGTAAAATTTCAATGGATTTTTCCAACCTGCCAGTAACTTTAGAACATCTTTTTCAGTTCTATTAGGCAGAAGATCTGTAAGAATATTGTCTGTAACCATCTCTGGACGACATGTATGATAAACCAATTGGAAATGATTCTGTACTTCTGGACTAAGTTTAGTAACGTTTTCTCCGTCATAAAAATCCTCAGCTACATATTGAACAGATGTTATGTGCTGTAATCGTTTATCAAACAGTGTACTGCAAATTGTAACTGCTGGAAATGGAATTTCACTTTCAGGTATTAGCACTGAACTTGTTGTAATGTCAGGTTCAATTCTCCATCTTACGAATGATTGAACAACGCAATACAAAAGTCCAATTGTAAGGATTATAATCCATAGGACTCTTATTATTTGGTTTTTTGAGCAGTCCAAGGACAGTTTCGACTTGAAATTCTTTTTCATTATTTATGAACGAAGTCTGAAAATTATGAATTGAAATATTTTTAAACGCGTGGATTTATGTGTCATTTTATTGTATTTGACCTAATTTTTCTTCCATTGCGTGATTTGCAAGTTAGATCATAGAGATTTGCAGTTTTAAGATAGCCACGATAAAACATAAAATTGGCATAAAATATCAGTTCCACTCAGTGTTGCATTCTGGCCATTTGTCTTGATCAGATAAATTCTGAGACAGAAATTTCTTCATAAAGATCGATTCTATATGAAGATAGAAAATCTAATCTACACAAAGATTATTTCTACATAAAGATTCTGTCTACATAAAGATTCTGTCTACATAAAGATTCGATGTAGATGTCTATAATTCTACATTCTTCTCTGATGTAGACCTTGAAAAAATGTAGAATTGTAGACATCTACATCGAATCTTTATGTAGACAGAATCTTTATGTACAGATAATATTTGTGTAGATTAGATTTTCTATCTTCATGTAGAATCGATCTTTATGAAGAAATTTCTGTCTCAGACAAAAACTATTGAAGAATCTACATTCTTCATCTAGTGTAGACATCTACATTTGCAACACTGGTTCCACTAGTCACAGTAAAAAAAATCTCCTCAAGAAGCACATTCAAAAGATATCATTAAGGAACACATTAAAAATGATCTAGAATTCAGATGATATTCAGTAAAATTATTCCTGAAGCGAGAAAACCTCTTACTCCTCAAGTGCTTTTTTCAAGACATCATTAGCGATTCTAATTAGATTTGATAAATTTGTTTCTTTTCATCACGAATGCGATACAGTCAACAGCAATTCTTGACAGTAGCAACAGAATTAACATTTATTATGGTACGCGATTGAAGTTTACAGCTTTAATTTCCATAGTAAAATTATATTCAATGACATTTGGCTTGAGTAAATAAAAGAAAGATATTTTAAGTGCTGTTGTACAGGAACGAGCAGCAACTTTGATTGGAAGGTACAAAATTTTACTCACCATCAATGTCTTGACATTTTTAAATCATCCGTAAAATAAAAATAAAAATAATTAAATCTACGTCCTTAATTCCATCATATTTCATTCGCCAACGCACTCACCTCCTTCAATGAAACTTAAGACCATTTTCAGTCTTCTCCTTTTCAACAATATTTTTTCACTGTCGATGGCATGAAATTACGCTTTTTTTATCATAAACATGATAAACACACAAAAGTATCACGTAGAAAGGATGACGTCGTTGACGGTGGTGATGATGATGGCATTAAGCACAACACAAAAGGAAAATTTCTTTATTGTACAGGTTTCTGTATTGTGTGAAAAAAGAAATCTTTTCAAGATATGATAAAATAAAAATAAGAAAGCATCCGCGAAAAATTAACAGTAATGATGATGATGGCGGTGATGTTGTTGCTTTATTATGGAAGATAAGAGGGAGCAAAATATTCTCTGTTGTGCTTTAATGGATAATTGTCATGAAAATTATTCGCATTAAGATTCAACAGATGAACGTGATAAGCCAAATGTTTGAGCATAAAGTAATTAAGGTTTTTTTTCAAGTTTTAAATGGTATTTCGGGGAATCTGATAGAATCTTTGAGGTTTACTCTTTTTTGTTTGAGTTGGATGAAGGAATTAAAAGAGGTTTTGAAAACTTTTGAATAGGATTTTTATTGTTTTTTTGGTTCAACATTTATGTGGACTTCCTACGCTTCTCATTTTAGAAGCATTTTCCAAAGAGAATGTGTCTACATCTCCAAACCACAAATTCTAGATGTGAATTTGATACTCAATAATTATGATCAAGCGGTTGCAAACATAAATCTAATTCTTTGCTTCCTAGAATCCATCCGCAAGTCAAATAGATAAGCTAATTAAATTATCCAGGTTATTACAACAAATATCGACACAAATCAGACATTAATCTTAATGTGAAGAAATAGAAGAATTCAACAATTGAAAGAACAGAAATGCCAGCAAAAAGTCCCAAAATTCCACCAACATATGATAGAAAGTCGACAATTTTGAACTGTTGATATCTAACTTGAGCATAATATTCATTGTCTTTCCATAATAATGATATTGTGGTATTTTGAACTCTATAACGAAAGATATTATTATGAAATAAAGGAATAAAAAGGAGAGAATTCACCAGTGGCAAAATATTTAAGTATTTCTTACTTTTTGTAAACTTTTGTGACCACTTCATATGAATACGATACATAATTGCACAAGGGAAGGCAATTGCAGATTCCTTTGGCTTTATAAATATCATCGTAGTTTTGAAAGTTTGAGAAACTTTCAAATTTTAAAGCACAATCATTAAAACGATAGTATTCGCAAACAGCTGTTGATGAATTTCTGATGTAGTTAAATGGAACGCATCCACAGTTTGAGTAGACTGGAAAGGTTTTTTTTTAAAAAAGAATTACAAAAGTCCTCGTGTTATTTATCGAGGGACTTCAGCACATTTTTGACGTAGCGATCAGTATCAATTCATTGTATTAAAAAAAAATTTACACATTAGGTACAACAAAATTTTTTTTGTCATTTAACGGTTTTTTGAGATTAAAATATTTTAACGATAGAAATAAATTTGAATATCTGAACATACCCTGAACAATTTTTAAAATGCTAGAAAAAAAAACAAATTTCTAAACGTACTCATCACGTGGTTTTGTTTATGAAATAAAAAATCATTAATTATAGCATAAGTACTGGGGGTCCTCGATTTGAGTAGATTCTATTTGAGTAGATTCGATTTGAACAGAAAATTTTTTACTCACCAAAATATTCGATTTGAGTAGATTTCTTCGATTTGAATTGTTTACAAAACAAATATTTTTGATAAAAACATTTCAGAAAATATTTTTAAAACATAAATTATTCTGCAATAAGCGTGAACTTATCATGTTGATCGAAAAATCAATACTAAAGTTACAAAATTAAAGTAAAAATTTAAAAAATTGATATAAAATTAACGGTTTTAAAAAGTTCAAATTCAAAAACCCTACAAATTGTTCGGTTAAATAACATTTGCAAGGCAGTTTTCTCCCAACCTCCGAATGAGGAGGTTGTGGAATTGTGCAATACTTCAAAATTAATTATTTACGCGTAGGAATAAGTCACAAACCTACGGAAACTGTCTTCAAAGTAACAAAGAACAAAGATACCAAGGAGAAAACTCAGCAAAGTCGCGATTTAATTAAATTTTGGATATAAATTGAAATTGGAAAAAAAATGTGCAAATTTTGCACATAACCTAGATAAAACGGAATTGATCATCATCGGAATACCAACGAACATTTAATTACATTGACAAATCACGATCGGCGGCAGTTGTGAAGAGAATCAATTGTTTCACGTGGGTTTTTTGTGTTTTACCAACAATCGTGGACAAGAAGGTTCTATCATAACCATAACCTAGACATATTGAATATAATTGGAATACAACGGATTATCGTCAATTGTGAGGAGAATTTGTCTCGCGATGGGTTTTGTGTGTTTCCCCATATATCGCGGGCAATTCTATCAATCAATTGGTGCTGACTGGATTTCAACAAATCAACATTGACAAACAGGAATCGATCATCTCGGAATACAGCAGATCATATTAATTAAATTGACAGATCACAATCGAGACATAAGATAAAATTGAATCTATTTGGCATATCACAAGTTAAATTACAGGGGCTGTCAAGGGATCTGGATCATCGACAACTGAAGATGGAATTTTTTGCCTAGCGATGGTTTTTTGTTGTTTTGACTTATCGCGGGCATGTTTTCTGTCAACCATTTGGAGTTGACTGGATTTTATTGATTGTTCTTTGTGTATATTTGTAAATTAAACTACCTGGAATTGTGAACGGTCTTTAAATAGCAATAAGCTGATGGACCATAATAAAGTTAATTAAGAAGAAAAAACATTTGCAAGGTTCTCATATTTTTGTTTTGTTTCAAAAACATATTTCTTGTGAATTTCTGTTTAAAAACAATATAAATATGCGTCGAAATAAATTAAGTTATCTAAAACACATAGGTAAAGTTAAGAAACGAGGTAAAATGTGCAAAAAATTATCATAATTTTCATTGTTTTGATACATTTTTTGGACTCTGGAACAAAACATGTGATTTTGTATGGATTCTTTGCCTCGATTTGAATAGATTCGATTTGAGTAGAAATTTTTTGGAACAAAACAACTACTCAAATCGAGGACCCCCAGTACATGATTTGAAGACTTTTAACCACGCGATGGGCTGATAAAGCGATAGTAACGGAGCTAACAAAACAAACCCGAGCTTTCTCCGATGTCTGGTTAAAAAGTTTTTCTGGAAACGAACGAACAAACGAACGAACAAAGTGAATTATTAAGCTGAAAAGATATAAGGTTAATGAGTATTGAAAAATTCTTACTAATCTCAGCCAAGCATTCCTGTTCACAATTTTTCTGTGTGTAGATTTTAAAATATTTCAACTTCCGTTCATCATCAAAATAGCATTTTCTAAGACTAATGTCAACATACTTTAGATCATCGTCAGTTTTAATTATTTCTGGTGTGATAAAAACATCACTAGTCACCAAATCTTCATGCCGTACTATTTGTGAATTAATTGGCAACTCATTAGGTGGATGAATGATGTAAGAGTCAAAATTATGACATCCTTGCCATAATTTATTTATTCTGAAAGTTAAATCTAGTCCAAAATTATACCCAGCTCTTGCTTTCCATGGAAATATTGTGCTATTATGGCCATCGTATGTGTAGAAAAAGTCTCTTGATGTTCTGAAATTGCAATGGATGTTAAGTGTCGGAATTGATCAACCTAAAACCTAGTTCCTTGAAACTTTACCTTTTTACATTGATCAGTCTTGTTTGTTCAACTAAATTGAAGGTATATCCAAATCCATAATGAGTCAAAATCTCAGCAAAAGGAGGATCAATATCTCGATTCCATTTAGCTTTTCTATAAATGAACCAAGGTCTTTCTCTGTGTGTTCTGCTCCGAAGCATGTCCACAAAATCTGATGTTGATGAAAAGTTGAATGGATCTTTTGAAAAGCCAACGCTGTTGAGTGTTCTACATATGACTGCAAACGCTTGATTTCTAAAAGATTAATATATTTGTAGTTAATTACAAAGATAATCTTATGACATACACTAGACAACATTTACTTACATAACAGAAAAGTTGTATTCATCATGATCATCTCGTTTCCATCGTGAATCATGCTTTTCAGTATTTTCAATCATTGGAATATACCTAAAACCATGACCGTCATTGATATCTGGGATTAATGTAAAAGCTGGAAAAGGAATCTGAAAATAAGAGACAAATGTTATGGAGCCTATAAATATCTTTGATTTTAGTTGTTGATTTGATGGTGAACTAAAAGAAATCGTACATTTTCTACACTTGTTGGCTTTCCATCTAAACTCATGTAGATTTCACTTTCCTTTAACTTCTCATATACCTTCTGGACCATCAGAAATGCAAGTATCATTGATAGGATAAAGAAAAGAAACCAAACTAGTCTGTGAACAAAGAAGAAATGTTATGAACTAGAAAACTAAAAAAAAGCCTTAAAATAAAACCTTTCGATGAACTTTTTCTGAATATCTCCAAAATACTTGAAGCTGTGAATTGAAGATTCCTCAAGATATATTAAAAGGTAGCTCACAATTGCATTCTTTGATTTTTCTGGTAATTCATCAAAAACTGGACGAATTTTCGATGATCTTCTGCTTTTAAGTGACGCTAAAGGATAAATAATAAAATGAAGGATGATCTCTCCAGCAGACAGAAATGAGAATCCAGCAAAAAGTCCTAGAAATCCACCAATCAATGAAAAAATGTCGACTGATGTAAAAACCTTTCGTTTTCTTGTTGCCAATATACTTTGTACTCCTAGTTCAATTTTCGCTTCTATTTCGTTATATGAACGTCCATCCATAATTGAAAAGAAAAATTTTCTTGTCCAATCGTAGCTATAGAATACAAAAAATTATTGTCCTTTGAATTTAAATATAAAGTTTAGGTCTTACGTCTTTTTAACTTCATATTTGACTGTCTCGCAAGGTTCATAACACATGCAGGTTAACTTTACATTGATAAACTCATCTTCGACATTTCTTAAGCAGTTTTCATCGACGGTTCCACAAATTCTTGTTCCCTGATCTCTAACCATGTAAAATTGAACACAACCACACGTTTTGAGAGTTAGAGTAGCCAAACATTCGTGCTCACAATTAATTCTGTTATAGACTTTGAAAAATCTCAGTTCAAGTTCATTTTCTAGATAACATTGCCGACTATAGCATGGCAAATAAACGAGATTATTATTAAGCCAACTTAAAACATTTCTTAAAAAGCTATCAACTTACTCTTCCAACTTAAAATCCATCATCGAATCATCAACTTTTAAAATTTTTGGAACTATTGTAATTTTTGAATAAGACGGTAAGCGAACTTGAAGATTAATAGAATCATGCGAAAGAACTTCAAATGCATCATGGAACCAAAGTTTAAGTCCATCGTAATCTTTGTTAGGAATCGAATCATTCAAATAATCTGAATAGACTTTATAAATCTGATATTTTTGCATTTCTGAAAATCCTAAATGCAAACCTTTCCCTGGATTTTGTGCCTTAATAGGATATGACATCTCAAGTTTATAATTTGATACACGTCTTCTTTCTGTTCCAAGCATTGTTACGTTCATGTAGTTAAAATCAGATGACGTGCTGCATTGAAATTTGAAAATAAAAACCATTTAAATTTGTTATCAAGCATGAATCTATTATGCAACTACTTTACCTGTTCAAATGAAACATTTGTGACGAGTTTGGGAAATTAAATGTGTAACAAAATCCAGTTTTCCAAAGAGTATTTGTAAAATTTACCGGATATTTATCAGTCCAATTAGCCATGAAGTAAGGACGAAATATTGTGCCATACAAAGGTTCACCAAAGAATGTACCAAAACTTCCTAGGATATCAATGAAATCATTTGTAGGGATCGATACATTTTGAAAGTTTGTTGACATATATTGATCTTTAGCCACTAGACTCGCAACTTGCATCATTTTTAATTCCTTTAAAGATAAGTTTTTAATATTCATTGTCTGATTCTTAAGCATTAACTTAATTTCGTGATATTCAAAAGGTTTTTCCATCGTCTTGAGTAGAATTCCAGGACAGAACGAAACTGATGGAAAGTTTATGTCCTGGACACTTATTGCATTCTGGTCTGTGTAAATGACAATTGGATTTGCTTGATTTTCGATCATAAATTTGTAAATCAAAATTCCAGTTTGAATAAATGATGCAAAAATAGCAATTGACCAGAAGATTCTTTCGATTTTGTGACGGGTTGACTGAGTGATGTAAATAAAGCCATGAAGACTTGTGTCACTGCAATAATTTCCAACCACTTTCAACATGTTTGATTTTGCTTTTGACTGAATTATTTTTACGGTAATAAAGTTTTTTACTTCCTTTACATTAAATATTTATACCTTAAATTAAACATGCAATGAAAGTCACATTGCAAATGTAATATTCACATGTGATCATTAAAAGCAATTTAAACCATGACTTAATTTTCTAAATTTCCAACAAATCTGTAGCTAATCTCAAAGTGAAAAAGTATAAAAATTCAACAACTGAAAGTGCAGAAATGCCAGCAAAGAGTCCTAAAATTCCACCAACATAAGCAAGAAAATCCACGATTGTAAATTGTTGATATCTGATTAATGCATAATATTCAGCATCCTTCCACATCAAAGCTATTGTTGTATTCTGAATGCTGAGAAAGGAGTTCAATAATTTCATTTAATTGAATTCAACAGTTAACTTACGTAGCGTATCCTCTTGTAAATATATCGTATGAATATGAAACGTAATTACACAGTGGCAAACACTTGCAAACACCTCGAGTCGGATACAAATAATCGTATTTCTTAAAATTCGAAAATGCATCGTATTTTTCGACACATTCCACAAATCGTTTAAAGTCACAGATTGTTGTCGATGAGTTTCTGATTGCATAGAAAGGAACACATCCGCAATCTGAATAAACTGAGTGAGAAATCATCAGAATTGAAAATTATAAATGCATTCTTATACTTACTAATCTCTGTGAAGCACTCCTGCTCACAGTTCCTTTGAGTGTAAACTTTGAAATACTTCAACTTCCGTTCATCATCAAAATAACATTTTCTGACATTAACATTGAGACGTTTAAGTGCATCATCAGTTTTGATAATTTCAGGAGTTATGACAACATCAGTTGTGACTAAGTCTTCAAATCTAATTATATCTGAACATATTGGTAGCTCGTTCGATGGATGAATAATAAATGAATCATAATCGTGACAACCTTCATATAGTTTGTTCATCTTAAAGTTTATTTCAAGACCAAAATCGACACCTGCTTTTGTTGACCATGGATAATTGATTGAGTCATTTGTATCGTAGCTGTAGCCAAAATCCTTTGAAATCCTTATAAATATAGAAGATTACAAGCAGAAGTTTACCTAAAAATCCAAAAACTTACGTATTCTCATGAAGCAACTCTGATAGATCCATCAAATTAAAAGTATATCCAAAGCCATTTTGTGTTAAAATTTCTGCAAATGCTGGTTCAACAACTTTGTTCCATTTTGCATTTTTATGAATAAACCAAGGTCTATCAAAACTAGTGAATAACTTTAGTAAGTCAACAAAGTCGGATGTAGAATTAAAATCGAGTGAATGATGAATACCGTAAAAGGAAGCTCCTACTTTACGACACAACATGTACATTATCTGATCGCTAAATGTAGTACAAAAAAATAAATAAAAATTAAATTTTGAATTTTAATGGATATATAGAAATTGTTAATAAGTGTTCAACTTAGTTACGCAAGCAAGATCTGGTAATCATCTGAATTTCTCTTCCATCGGAAATGCTTTCCAACTTTATCATTTTCCTTCATTTCTCTATAATTTGATTCCGAATCGTCGTCATTGACATCAGCAATTAAAGTAAATGCAGGAAATGGAATCTACAAACAAAATTTATGTATTATTTGATTATAACAGATCAACTCACTTACATCATCGACTTTTGTTACTTGACCTTCCAAACTCATATAAATCTGATTCGTTTGAAGCTTATTGAATGCTTCTTGAACCATAAAGAATGACATGATCATTGAAATGATGAAAAGAAGTGACCATACCAATCTGAATTATCAATAGATTTAAACATAAAAGATCAATCAGTTTAACTTATTTTTTTTACCTTTCCAACTTCTTCTTTTCATTGTTTCCAATATGACTGAAGCTGTGGATTGAAGAACTTTCTAAGAAATTCGTGATAACTCCAAAAAGGTGACTCAAAACCTGGTTTTTAACTGTTGGTTGAGCTTTGATATGAATGGCGTGGACTTTTTTTGATCTTCTGCTAGCGATCATACTCAGAGGATTTATAACAAAATGAAGGATGATCTCTCCAGCAGATAGAAATGAGAATCCAGCAAAAAGTCCCAAAAACCCACCAATCAGTGACAAAATGTCAACAGTTGTCAATGTCTTTCGTCTTTTGACTGCAAAAATTTCCATCATTCCGAACATGATTTCTAATTCTATATCTAGATATCCTACCCTTGACAGTGCGTACCAATCCTTCTTTCGAAAATCATAGCTAAAATGAACAGCTTGACAAAACTAATATAATTAAATATTTATTATCTTACATCATTTTGACTTCATATTTCACTGTCTCGCATGGTTCATAGCACATGCAGGTTGATTTAATATTTTTATACTCATTCTCGACATTTCTAAAGCAGTATTCATCGACGGTTCCACAAATTCTCGTTGCCTGATCTCTTACCATATAAAATTGAACACAACCACAAGTTTGAAGTGTCAAATCAGCCAAACATTCATGCTCACAATTTATTCTGTTATAGGCTTTGAAAAATCTCAATTCACGTTCATTTTCCAAGTAGCATTGCCGCCTGAAAAAAACAATTAATAAATAACTTGGTACGAAGCAATATAACTCACTGTTCCAAGTCAAAATCCATTATTGAGTCATCAATTCTTGATATCTTTGGTGTTATTAATATTTTTTGGTAGCATCGTTTTTGCGTATGAAGCTTTATAGCATCATCATAAAGCAACTCAAATGCGTCATGAAACCACAATCGTAGACCATAGTAAGATTTCTCTGGAATGACATCCAACATAAAATGTTGTTTTTTTGGCAACATTGTAAATGTAGATTCGGTATATCCAATGTACAAACTCTTTTTTAAATTCTCAGGCTTAACAGGATAATTTAGCTTCAGTTTATATTCTGGTTTTGTTTGCCATTGAGTGCCATGTGTAGAGACTTTGGTAAAGTTAAAGTCCTGCGAAATTCTGAGCGAGATCAATTTTAATATTTTAAAACTTGTTCAATTAAAAGCACAAAATACCTTTCCATATGAAACATTTGAGAAGAGTTCGGAAAGTTGAACGTATGACAAAATCCAGTGTGCCATAAGGTACGAGTAAGGTTCATTGGATACTTATTTGACCAGTTTCCTCTGAAGAAAAAGTATGGTGTCTGCATATAGTTACGTATAGGGTCACCAACAAAACTCCCAAAAGTATTCATTATATCCATAAAATCTTCAGTCGTGATTGATAAATTTGGGTAGTTTCCAGACATGAATCGATCATTGGCAACCAGACTTACAATTTGCATCATTTTAAGCTCATCTAATGTTAAGTTGCTCAATTCCATACTTCCATTTTCAAGCATTTCCTTCATTTCTAGATACTGGAATGGTTTTTCCATAGAATCGAGTATAATTCCAGGACAGAATGAAAGAGATGGAAAATTTATATCCTGTGCACTAATAGCATTCTGATCTGTGTAAATGACAATTGGATTCACTTGACTTTCGACCAAAAACTTGTAAATTAAAATTCCAGTGATTGTAAAAGACACAAAAGTTGAAAAAGTCCAGAAAATTCTTTCAATTCTATGACGTGAAGGCTGTCCGATGTAAATAAAGCCGTGAAGGTTTGTGTCACTGCAAAATTTTTGAATCACTTTAAACATTATGAACTATTTTAAAACATTTCTACTAGATCGTCCAGAATAGAAATAAAAGCTTTTAAAATATTAGATTGACTTTCATTTTGATTCAGTCAACTGATATTTTGAAATTAGGGCATTAATGTATTTTATTGACATTTATTTGAAGCTATTGCATGTTAAATTTACATCAAATTTGATGTGAGCACATGCAACTCGTTTATTTAGCATAATATCTCAACAAATCAGTAGCTAATCTCAAAGTGAAAAAGTATAAAAATTCAACAACAGAAAGTGCAGAAATGCCAGCAAAAAGTCCTAAAATTCCGCCAACATAAGCAAGAAAATCCACGATTGTAAATTGTTGATATCTGATTAATGCATAATATTCAGCATCTTTCCACATCAAAGCTATAGTTGAGTTTTGATACCTGAGAAGATTTTCAATAATTTCATGTTATTTGGATTAAATAGCCAACTTACGTAGCAAATCCTCTTGTAAATATTTCATAAGAGTATGAAACATAGTTGCACAGCGGCAAGCACTTACAAACACCTCGAGACTCATACAGATAGTCATACTTCTTGAAATCTGAATATTCTTCATATTTAACAGCACATTGAACATAGCGTCGAAAACTACAAAGATCTGTCGATGAATTTCTGATTGCATAGAAAGGAACACATCTGCAATCTGAATAAACTGAAAAAAGAAATGATCAGAATTGAAATTTATCAGACAAATTATGACTTACTAATCTCTGTCAAGCACTCCTGCTCACAGTTCCTTTGAGTGTAAACTTTGAAATACTTCAGTTTCCGTTCATCATCAAAATAACATTTTCTGACATTTGCATCTAATCGTTTTAAATCGTCATCAGTTTTGATAATTTCAGGAGTTATAACAACATCAGTTGTGACTAAGTCTTCAAATCTAATTATATCTGAATATATTGGTAGCTCGTTCGGTGGATGAACAATGAAAGAGTCATAATCGAAACAGCCTTCACTTAATTTGTTCATCTTAAATGTTATTCGTAGACCAAAGTCGACTCCTGCTTTTGTTGACCATGGATAGCTAATTGTGTCATTCGTATCGTATGTGTAGTCAAAATCCTTTGACAGCCTGAATTAATCGAACATTCATTTAATATTATAATTTTCATCAAATTGCTGTTCTCACCTGTTATCAAAAAATAACTCTGATTGATTCATCAAATTGAATGTATATCCAACTCCATTTTGTGTCAAAATTTCTGCAAACGCTGGTTCTATAACTTTGTTCCATTTTGCATTTTTGTAAATAAACCAAGGTATGTCTGAACTAGTGTAATTTCGAAGCAAGAACACGAAATCTGATGCTGATGTGTAATTGAACAAAGTACGAAATCCGTCATTGTAAGATCCCAATTTACGACAAAGCATAAAGTCTATCTGAAGGCTAAATGTATAAAAAAGTATTAGATGTTCTAGCTAGCATTTCTTTTCAATGTATTTACCCTAACAAGCTTTCATAGCTTGCAAGTCTTTTTAATCGAAAATGTTTATAGAATTTTTCATTTTCCTTCATTTCTACATAATTATCTTCATAACCATCATTATAATCAGCAATCAAAGTGAATGCAGGAAATGGAAGCTGAAATTTAAAATCAATATTTCGATCGATGAATTGTAAATTGGATTTCCTTACATCTTCCACATTTGTGAGTTGACCTTCTAAACTCATGTAAATCAGATTAGTTTTGAGCTTGTCAAGTGCCTCTCGAACCATTAAAAATGACAGAACCATTGAAGTGATGAACAAGAGGAACCAGATCAATCTAGAGTGTTAAAAGATAAGGGGTCGTTCACTTATGACGTCCGAAATTAACGGTCATTTTTCAAAAAAGGACAATGGATTTCCAGGAATTACTATTGTTCTTTTTTTGCTGACACCCCCCCCCCCCCCCCCCCCCCCTCCTGGACGTCATAAGTGAACGTTTGAATTCTAATGAAATATTAAATATTTGTTTACAGGGACACACAGCTACGATATAGCAATACTATTTGAATTCAGAAAATCTATTACAAAACCTACCTCTGCAATAATATTTTCTTGTTGTTTCCAATATGACTGAAGCTGTGAATTGAAGAATTCTCTAGAAAGTCGACTACATAATTCCAAATTTTTAATTCCAATTTTGGTTTTGTATTGTTAAGAATAGCGTGAACTCTTCTTGACTTTCTTTTTACAAGCATATCTAGAGGATTAATGACAAAATGAAGGATGATCTCTCCACCAGAAAGGAATGAGAATCCAGCAAATAGTCCCAAAAAGCCTCCAATTAATGACAAAATATCAATATTCGTTACTGTCTTTCTTTTCTTGACTGCAAAAATTTCGCTAATTCCAAACTGGATTTCAAACTCGATATTGACGTAGCCTGATCTTGATATTGCATGCAAATCCTTCTTTCTAAAATTGTAGCTACACAGAAATTGTTAATAATATCAACATAAATTAATAATTTTGATCTTACATCATTTTGACTTCATATTTAACAGTCTCGCATGGCTCATAACACATACAGTTTGATTTTACATTATTGAAATCATTCTCGACTTTTCTGAAGCAGTTTTCATCGACGATTCCACAAATTCTTGTTGTTTGATTTCTGACCATATGAAATTGGACACAACCACAAATTTGAAGTGTCAAATCAGCCAAACATTCATGCTCACAATTTACTTTGTTGTACACTTTGAGAAATTTTAATTCTCGCTCAACTTCCAAGTAACATTTGCGTCTGAAAAATGAGATCTAAGAAGAAGTCAGATAAAGTTAAAGTCACTCACTGTTCCAAGTCAAAATCCATGATTGATGAGTCGATCCTCAATACTTTTGGTGTTACTAATATTTTTAAATAGCACTTTTTTCGTGTATGAAGAGTGATTGCATCATCAAAAATCATCTCGAAAGCATCATGAAACATTAATTTTATACCATCAAAGTTTTTTTCAGGAATAACATCTGATAAACCCTTTACTTGATAACGTTTTTGATCTAATACATATACAGATTCGCTATATCCAATGTATAAACATTTTTTCGGATTCACAGGCTTCACTGGATATTCCAATGTTAGATTATATTCGGGTGCTAGTTGCCATGCAGTTCCATGTTTGGAAATATTAGTAAATTTAAAGTCCTGTGAAATGCTGAAGACAAGACAATAACAATTAGCTTAGCGTTTAGATTAATAATGTCATTCATACCTTTCCATTCGGAACATTTGAGAAGAGTTGGGGAAATTGAAAGTATGACAAAATCCAGTGCGGCCTATGGTTCGAGTAAGGTTCATTGGATACTTATTTGACCAGTTTCCATTAAAGAAGTAATATGTTGGAAGTACATTAGACTTAACTGATTCTCCAATGAAACTTCCAAAAGTATTTAATACATCCATAAAATCCTCTGTCGTAATTGATAAATTTGGGTAGTTTCCAGACATGAATCGATCATTGGCAACCAGACTTACAATTTGCATCATTTTAAGCTCATCTAATGTTAAATTGCTCAATTCTATTGTCTGATTTTCAAGCATTTCCTTAATTTCTGTATATTTAAAAGGATTTTTCATTGTTTCAAATATAATTCCAGGACAGAATGAAAGCGACGGAAAATTTATGTCCTGGACACTGATAGCATTTTGATCTGTAAAGATGACGATTGGATTCGCTTGACTTTCAATAATAAACTTGTATATCAAGATTCCAGTTAATGTAAAAGACACAAATATTGAAATTGCCCAAAATATTCTCTCAATTCTGTGACTTGATACCTGACCGATGTACATAAAGCCATGAATATTTGTGTCGCCGCAGAAATTTTGAATTACTTTTAACATTTTTTTAAAATTTATATTCAAGGTTTGATGACTGTAAAAGTTTTTAAACAAATGTGGAGTCAGCTGAGAGTCACTTGATATTTTATTGACTTTAATAGCGTGCAGAATTAAGTTTTCGTGACTGATTAAAGCAAATATGATTACGTATGACCTTTTTAAATTATTAAACAATCTGAAGGTACAAGATAGCATATTTCAGATTAGGTTTTTCTAGGGACTGGATTTAAAGCTTCTCGGGCCACCCTATAGTAGGATGGAAGAATATTGAAAGTCAAATTGATGCCAATCTGGAACAAAAATAGATTTATCTGCGATTAAGAATAGAAACCTAGTTCTTAGTTTAATATTAGAGATCAGGATGTTCAAAACAATTCCATCTCCTCTCCCTCCTCCCTAAAAAGGCTTAAAACCTCCTCCTTTACCAAATTTCCATCTCCACATCGCCCACCTGTAAGAATAAACTCCCACCTGCTCCATTCAATCCAAAATCTCACATAAAATGATTAAAAAATTGTACAAGACTTGTTGCACACAGATCCGATGACATTTTAGTAATTTAATTTTCTAGGAAAATGGCATCAGTGAGTGAAATAATTTTCAACAAGCAGAATGAGCACGGCGACATGGCAAGTGAATAAAAAAAAATCCAATTTGCGAGTTACAAAGAATCGAACCGTGAAAATTGATGGCACAGATTACATTGAAATTAAATAAGCTTCAACAATATACTCGAAATTTAAATGTAAGAATTTAAGGAGGTGGATATAGTTGGCAACACAAGAAAAAAAAATTCATTTCATCGAATAATGAATAAAACGGAAAATTGAGCTCAAATATTTGCGGTAAAATTGTTTTGATGCGAACCTTTTCCTCTTTTGCACGTCCCTTTCTTACTTTTTCTCACTCCATTCCAGTTCCTTTTCATTCATTCAATACCTACCTTAAGTATATACACTTTTTTTTTCGGCAGTGCCACCACACAATTCTTGATCATAATGATGATTTTGTGAAAATGTTGAGTAAGAGAGAGAGAAAATGTTCTTGTTGAGTGCGTGCGACGGAAGTGGCACCTTTTGAATTTTATTTACCAAATGAATGCTTTTTGAGGATAACCGAAAGATGAGGACGGATGGTATGAGGACCCTCGAGGCTTTTCTGTGATTTAGAATTTTTTGTTGAAGAAGGCCACAATTGTGAGATTGCTTTTAAAGTGAAGCTGAGTAGATTTAAATTTTAAATTTTGACATTTTTTCGGTGTTGAACTGGATGTCTTTTTTATTTGACCTGGGAGGTTTGATAATCATGTAGGGGCGTAGTTCAGTTTAATCTTATTCCCTTGAATATCTTAAAATCCTTTATTTCAAACATGACCTTAATTAGAACATAAAATTCCTCAAAATGTACATCTAGATGCTGACATTTTTAATAATAAAAAAGGACGAAAAGTTCCATCTGCCTTAATGTTCAATATCTGCAATAAAGTTCCACCTGAAATTCACCATCGTGATCTAATTTTGACTAAAAATTGCTTGACTACCTTTTAAATCAAAAATGAGGATTTCAAATGCCAACATCTTTCATTTCCTTAATATCATCAGTATGAAAAAGAAGAAATGTCAAAAGACCCCTTCAATTTTATCATCACTGCCACACATCCTTCTATAATTTCATAAGAAAATATTAAGGAAGAAATGAAATTGAAGGCAAAAAAGAATGTCCTTCAAATTAATTTAATATACGATGTCAGAAACCTTTTGATACGAGCCCTTTGCCTTATCCATCTTCTTGCTAACCTTTTTCTTACTCTTGATGCCCTGCTCCCTCCATTTCTATTTTTTTTTCTCTCCCTCCTGTTATTCAATTTCTAGTCTTGAGACAGACACAATTTATTATACCACATGTAACATTTCCTCCTTCATCTCTTACTTTTTATATATTTTATTAGATTTTGTAGAATCGTCTCCGAACCTTCAAATCATATTTCCTTTCATTCCATCGCTACGTTCCATATCAAGTGACATGAAATGAAATAATAATAATGTTATTAATACAAAAAAAATATGAAATCTTACTTTAAAGTAGTAATTCCATTGTTTATGACAGAATGAGACAAAAAATATTATGAGTTTTGCGAGGATGTGTGTGTGTATGTGTGGTATTGTCAGAGATATGATACTTATGTCCATATTTATAAGACATCATAAATCTCCTTTCTATGTGAGCTACATGTGAGCATGGTTTGGTGAATGAATTGGATCAGTTTGTGTCATGTGGACTCAATTTGAGTGATTTTTGGTTTTTTTTTAAAGTTTTGGTGCTGATTGTGTAGGTACGAAGCCAAGATGATGCTGGCTTCATGTCAAATTCAGGCTTCACTGAGGTCAGTTTATAGGATTTCTTGTGGTTTTAGTCACAACTTTTATTTTGAACATTTGGTTTACATTTTACAGCAAAAGCACCTAGGGTTCGTTCACTTATTACGTAACGCACTAGGGGGGGAGGGGGGGTCTAAGATTTTGTTACGGTTTGTTACAGGGGGAGGGGGGGGTCTAAATTTTGTTACGTAACTTTTCAAAAATTATATTTTTTTATAATTTTTTCTATATTAATTTTAAATTTTTTAACTTTAATTTAAATGAAAAAAATTATTGTTACGTTATGGGGGGGGGGGGGTCTAAGATTTTGTTACGCTTTGTTACAGGGGGGGGAGGGGGGTCTAAAAACTCGTTTTTTTGCGTTACGTAATAAGTGAACGAGCCCCTAGGGAAGTGCTCGAATACAGCTCCTGGTGACACACTAGTTCACACTAGTGGTACTCGACTTTAAGCTTTCCAAATGAATTTAGTTTTGTCTAAATTTTTAAGTTTTAATCAAATCTCAGCTTTATGACAATACCATCAAAATTTTTAAGATTCTGAGATATAGCCGAGCATTTTCAAGTGAGGTTCCGGGTCCGATTTTCACAGAGGAATTTTTCAATACCAATTCCAATTTAGAATGGAAACCAGAAACCTCATAAACCTCATATCCCTGATTACGCTTATGTCTAGCCCCTTTTTATAAAAAATCGTTACTTTTTTACGATTTTTTTTTAATAATCTGCTAATTTTATCCACAATTCATCACTAGCTCCCCACCAAAGCGCCATCAAAACTCCATTCCGTAAATGACTATCCATACAACTTGTTTTATTCATACATATAATATGAAATGAAGTAGAGACGAGAAGAAAAATAAGAAAATCATAAGAAAGAAAAATGAAAATCACATTTTCGTAACAATTTTTCTTTTTTTTTTTCTTTATTCCTTTAAAAAAGATCCATCAATGTCTAAAAGGAAAATGTGGAGTCATAATCTCAACATTTGTTGCGAGAACACTCGCCTTAAAAGCAGCACAACTGAAAATGTTCACATTCACAAGGGTGTAGATGATGATAATGATGGTGGGCGAAAGATCCATAAGGTGGTGTGAGAATGAATCCAAAAAAATGTATAGTAGTAAAAAATCTCATTTTCACTTGCAGCAGTCAAACAAAAAGGCGAAAAAAGGGAAAATTATGAGGCAATGAAAATTTATTATCATCCCAATTTGATTGTTCGTTCGCTGACAAAAATGGTCATGAAAATGCAATGGATTGTTATTTCTTACAATTTCTCTCCAACGGCGATGCTTTAAATATATTTTCGTTTAAAAACAATAAGCAAATTTTATGACTTTATCCTTTTATGGCATGGAAATTGACCGGATACTGTGTAAACAAATTCATGAATTTAAAATCATTTACATCGTTTTTTAACTGCGCGATGGATTTCGTTTTTTTCGAAAATTGGATGCTTTTTAATGGGATTTAAGCATGAAACTTAAATGATGTGTGAAGATAGCTAGTCGTTTTGGTCGTTTGTTAACTTGTGGTCATCAAAAGATAACTTGAATTTTGAGTTATTCTTGCACTTCTTTAATAAATTGCAGAGCTCGAAGTCGATGAAATTTTGTATGGAGTCGAGTTGACTTCAAACTCTGATAAATTGTGAAGATGTCATTAAAAACATAACGAAAATCAGATTCCAGTTGAACATTAAATAGTGGTCAGATTACTAATTGTCGAATCAACCACATTTCTGAGGTTAACATCTAATGATAGCGGTTGAATGAACATGAAAATTATGTTGAGATTAAATTTTAGTAGTTTTTGGATGTGCAATTGAAATTCTTAAGAAATTTGAGGTTTTTCAGAAGCTATAAGTAGACTGTTAAGTGGTTTACATTTTAAAGCATTTAGATCTTTGACAATTTAAATGATCGATTTCCAATCATCACTTCTATTCAACTCAGACTATGAAAAATCTGGCATGCGTTTCTCCATCCGAATAGCTGAATTTTCAACTTATATTCATCCTTTTTCCCCCTCACTTCCGTCATTTCAATTTCATTTTCTTTTGCCAAACCCCACAATCTGGCCAGATTAAATTAAGTTGTAAAGCATTCAATTTCTGGGTCTACATTTCTTCATTTTGTTTCATTTCTCTTTCTCTTTTTATTTCATCATCGTCATGCCATAAAATTTTTCATTCTGTTCCTTTTCTTCTGTTCAAATAAAACACAATTCGAGTTACTTCACACTTCGCTCACTCTCTTCCTCTTATTCCCAAATCTATTCAAAAAACAATCAATGTTTGTTTTACTTTTATTGGAAGGTCGGTGTTCGCCTTTTGCCTTTCTTCTTATGGCACATCATCATTGTAGCAGCAACGGAAGAAGAATGGTTGGAGATGATGATGAGAAAATATTTTGGAAAGAGATCGGGGTAATCTTTATATAGCTGTTTAAAACAATTTATGTTTTTTTGGCTATAACAAAAGAAAAAGAAATTACTTTTATGACTGCCTTTGCTCACGAGAGAGTGGGGGATGTTTGACTCGACACAATTTATTTTGCTTTTTCTTGTTTTGCTTAAATGTTTTGTGGATGAGACAGTTCTAAATCGAAACATTTAAGTCATGTGGGATGTGTTGATGAGGTTAGGTGGATTAAAGCAATAATTCGAGTCACTCGTTCGAAGAAACATTTCCAACTACGAGCCTGATGCTGTGTCAATTCAACAAGATCAAATCATTCAAGATTATCTTAATTATGTACATGCCACGCTCTTAAATAACAGTTTATGAATTTTCTTATTCCAAAAATCGATTCATTTTTATTAAATTTCCCAATTTCAAATCATAACTTATCGCCCAACCTCCATACAGCTGTCTCCTCAATCATACAAAGAACATTAATTTTCCATATCAAAAAGCGAGCACAGACAAAAACCAGACCGAAATTATTATTCATTAAACTATAAATTGAGTGAATCATATCATCATATGTCGCCCAACTTACAACAATTTTTTTCCCTTCTTTGCTTTCTCCTTGGATATCCAACATTAATATTTTTTGTGTCATTACTCCTCACATAAATTCATAAGGACAATATTTCTCTTCAAATATTGTCGTCATGATATTTGCACAAAAGGAATACATACAGTATGATAACAAAAAGCGGAAGATGTAGAAGTGAATGGAAATGATGATGATGATGATGAAATGTATTTTTTGTGTGTGGTCTTCATTTAAACAGAACATTTGCGTTGGTGGGGTAAAATGTGCCTCATATCATAAGCTCAATCTGGCATTACGAGGGAAAGAAATTGGTAACAAATGACTATGGCATATAATTTTGTATGATTTATAAGCACTTACTTTGGTCAATCGATGTTATTGCAAAAATGAATTAAGGATTTGTGCTTTTTTAAGCTAGCTGAACTTTATGTGTAATAGATTAAAGTTTTGATGTTTTTTGTTGTAAGTTTTCTGAACTTGAATGTTATGGAAGACTGTGAAGGATTTGCACACAAAAGTAGAGCAGATTTTATGAGCTTTTATGTTACTTTGTTAGTAGTAAAGGTCATCGCATAGGAACTATGGAATTAATAAGTGAAATAAAGTTTTATTGCTGTCGTTGCTGTTTCTAATCGCTTTATTTTTAGATATTGAGGACTTTTTAACTCAGTGTTGTTTGTTGAATTCAAGATGCTGGATTACAGATCATCGATCGCAATAAGAATCGTTTTCTTATACCCAAAACCTAGAATCTTAGACTGTAAGTAATGCTTCATTTAAATAAGATAGACCAGGTGAATCTACATTAAGAACTAGTCTACGTCGACTTTTTCATTGCTATCTTCAAAATTGCAGTGGTTTGGAGCAGCATCAAGGAATTATTTGATAACTTGCCATTTTATTCCGACAATTTAACTCAAAATGGAAACAAAACACAATCTCATTATAGTTTAAGTGATATTACCTCCCATAAATTCTAAAACACCTCAACTATAAATAATTTTCAATTATTATTTTCATCTGTTTCTGCCAGTATCAGTTCAGTTCATGCCACGATGATGAGTCTTGAGACTCTAATGCTTTTAAATTATTCACACAAGATTAAAGTGCATTTCTAATATTTCTCTAATGTCAACATTACTTAAATTCATCATGATACGAACTACTAATATGTGAGAGCATCAGCTCTGTAGATGAAGTCCATTTAATTTCATAATAAAAGAAAGCAGCACTAACAAAAAAAAAATATATAAGAAATTCTTTATATTTCATATAAGAAAGCAATTTCTCGATGCTCTGCCCTTCCTCCCCAACAATGCGCAAATATTTGTCATCCAACGATGCAGAAGCAATTTTTAATGTCAAGATCTAATATTGAAAAATGAATATCCAGTTCTTTTGTGCATGCAATAAAGCTTTTCTTTCTCTCTTGTATAATATTGCTGATATATATTTCTAGAATTGGAAACTACATGCTGTGATGGAATGATGCGAGGAATTATTTTTGTTATTGAAGATTTGTAGTTTTTGAGATTGTTGCTTGGGTGAAGGAGGTATTTAGGTTGAGGAGATGCTCAGTAGGTGCATGTGATTTCTATTTTGTTCGAACCAAATGTAGGCTAATCTGCCAGGTCAAGAGTAAAACTTCTATGGTCAAATTATAAGGCAACAAACTTGTAATCGTTGATCCTCTCATTTGAGAGATATAAGTTCGATTCCTAAAATCTTGGTTGAACCAAAACTATCAAAAATGATTGAATATTATCAGTGTTGATTCTAATCTAGATGACATCTTGTATAGGCAAAGCCAATAGCACAATTCGGTTAATTGAATATAATTCAGGCGCAAAATTAGCATGACCTTAGCATGATGTTGGCTTCAAATTAAATCCAGCACCATGCTACACTGGTTGAATTTTAACAATACTTCATGTAAACCTTCATAAATTACTGTAAATTAGTGTCCTTTGCATGTAAATTACAATAGCATCAAAGAGCTTCCACATCCAGAACATTTAAGAAAATTCTTTTTTTGACTGAAAAGAATTCTCTCGTTCCTCAAATATTTCTACAACTCCATTCTATCTACTGTCGTTTTCTCTTACATCTTTTGTCAGATTCAGCTGCATTAAAAATTACTAACATGCCATTATGTATACATGTGTGTGGATATATGTTGAAGAGATAAACATTCACTATACAGTTCTGTAATGGCAAAAATAAAAAAAAATGTGAAGATGATAAAATTCCGAATGTATGAAAAATATTTCTTTCTATCGCAATAAACTTCTTTCTTTATTCTTTTCAGTTCTAGCGATGCATTTTTAAGTTCAGAATATAGATTGAGGGTGAATGGAATTCTAGATGGGATTGATGTTAGGTGGATGAAGCGCATGTTGAAGGGAAGATTATGCAAATATTGGAGCTAGTTTTTTGGGGAATCGTACCTTAGAATCGAATTGAATTGCAGTGCCTCGAGCTGAAAGGCTAGGCCATTCACACATTATTACTTTAGAAACGAAAATTGATGTCATATCCTTTGAGTATAAATAAAATATGGCTGTATGGTACCCGGAGTAGCTCTTTAAATCAGCCTCTATTATGTACGTTTTTACACCAGCAACCATAAGATCAAATTGATTAGTTATAAGCAAGCTGAAAGTAAGACTGAAAACATTAAGGGAATTTTAGATCAAGGATGGATTTAGAAAACTTTTTCTAACCCCAAAAAGGGTTCTAAACGAAAAGGGTACAGTTTTGGTGTCAAATCTGAACATTCCAAGCGCTGGAAAGCTTGCATGCTCAAAAGCTGAATTTAATTCACCATTTAAGTTGACTTCCTAAGATACTTTAAGTAACCAGCCATTAAAGTTCAAAATCCATTCCAACAAACAGACAAAACGCAACAAGTAATTCATTCATACCTCCTGCATCAGTTAAGGAATTTTTCTTTCAAAAAAGAACTTAAAAGTTTGCACATTTTAAATGTGTTTACATATTTTTCCATCGACACAAAAATAGATGAAGAAGAAATTTATTCGCATTTACAGTGTGACTGTTAGATATGCACTTATGTCATTCAATTTTGCTACTTTCCTTCAATCCAGCTCAATACAATGTTGTTGCTCACGAGATGTGTACACTGCATCCTCAATATGTGTCGCTATGTGTAAGTTTATCTCACTACTCAATTTTTATTTTCTTCACTAAAATACATCCACGAAAATTGAAAAGTTTGTTATGTGAACAACATCTGCGAAATTCTTATTTTCTTTTTACTTAATAAACTTCTTCATTTTGTCGTAGTTCCTTTTTTTTTGAGAGAAAAGTACGTGAAAATAAAAACTATCGAGTTCTTTTGCTTAACTTTAATGCGATACTTTTCTGTTTTACTTTCATCTGTATCTATCGCACCTCATTTGGAATTGATAAAGAATATTGGATGAGATTTGGCTAATGCGAGGAAAAGTTTTTTGTTGAACAAATTTTCGAGAAAATGAAAAACTTTTATTTCTGTGGATTTAAATTTAAATTTCTTTATATTCTTTCAGATTTTGGGTATGAAACAATTCTCTTTTGGATTGCATGCAAGTAAGGAAGGTTGGATAAAGTCAGTTTTAGTGGTTGATTGTCTATTGATTAAAATCCTTCGTAATCTAGACGTCCTGGTAACGGTTTTTAAAGGATTTACTATATTAAACATACCCAAACTGTACTAGATATTAAGGCTAATAGCAAAGGGGTCGTTCACTTATGACGTTCATCAAAAAACCTGATTTTTAGACCCCCCTTCCCCCCCCTCACCTCGGTCACAAGAATTCTATAGAAAAAAATTTCCATTGTTTGCACTGTCACAAAATCCTAGACCCTCTCCCCCCCTAAATGTCGGACGTCATAAGTGAATGGCCCCAAATATACTCTACCTAAGGAACCAATTGAATAAACTCGCCTACTTTTAACTCCCCTTTGTGTCTGTGTATAGAAATGTCTGAGAATTTAAAGATAATTTTGCCATATCCAAAACTTCATTTAAAATTTCAGCACCAGACGTTCTTTATGATTTCTGAATGCCTTTACAAAGCAATAATCTAATCTCAAAAAAAGCTCAAGAGCAAATATCATTTCCCACAAGCACTCAACCAAAGTGAATACACAATCGCATTTTATGATTGTTACACAAAAAAAAAAGTAATAAAATGAAATTTCCAAAAAATGCTTCAGACAAATGATTCCATAATGCTGGTTCACTGCAATATCCAGCAGAGATTTTTCTTATTATATTTTTTTGGGATTATGAAATCCAACATTGCATCTTACAAATGCCAGAAAACAATTTCAATAAACGATACAATGTTAAATTTATGGATATTGAGATGCAAAATTCGTTCGACCAACGATAAATTTATCTCATCTATGTGAATTTATTTCTGGTAAGAGGGGGCTGTACGTTAATGATGTCTAATGTTTAATGTTTTTTTTTGGTGGGGGGGGGGGGGGGGGGTGCAGTTTGGTCAGTTTAATAGTAAATTTTTTTCAGTCAGTTATGTTTGTAGCAGTAGGATGAGAAGGTCTAAAGCTGTGGATCAGGGGATGATTTCTAGGTCACTTCTACTAGTTTAGGGTTGATTTTGCTTGCGGTTTGGTACTTCCGTCAACTCTACAAACAAGCCGTAAGTTAATAACAAAAGAAAGGGGTCTAAAAGACACTGTGTAGTTATTGTAGAGTGACTAATCCCGACCCTATGTGTCTATGACTATAAAGTCCATACAAATTTACTTCAAATCCAAATTTTGATTTTAATTAACAAAATCGTCTGCTAAATCACTGCAATACCCCTTAAATTTTTGTTGAACCTCATTTACGAACCATCCCCTAAGATATTATGCTGAATCCAACAAAAATATTTAATGGAGATACTTGCAGGAATGCAATAATCGCAGTAATATGCAACATTCACAGAAAAATATTGAAGTTATTTTTCTATTTCAATATTCTTGCTTTTTATTGCATCATGAAAATCATTCCATACTCCTTCCTACGATTATTTATGGCTTCTCTTTAAAAAAAAAATTGCAAAAATTTCACTTCGAATACTTTTTTTGTTATAAAAATTGAGAAAACTAGAAAAAGAAAGATGCGGTCAGCAAATGATAGTCACATGACTTTATTGTAGCTTGAATCGAAACTTTTTTTAATCGTTCATAGCAACGAGCAATTAAATACTTTTTACGATGATATAATTACGGAAAATGCATCTTAGTTCATAGACATACGTAATAGTAATTAATGCTAGAAAAAAGTGAAAGCTTTGCGGATTTTTGCTTCGAGTGAAGCTATCAGATCAAAATTTACAACGTAAGTAATATTAAAACTGGAATAATCGTCTTACATTTCTAATAGAGCAATTAATTAGGAGATGTTTTGAGTATTTACAAGTCATTTAAACATTTTAATTTATTTTTGTATTGTGTTTTATTAAATTGATGTTAATGACCTAGACTAGTTGAGTAAGTCAATACTTATACTAGGCAACTTAGTAGAGTATTATGATTAGAAAATACACAAAAGTACAACTTTAGATATTATAGACTTTTGAGAATATTACTCAAACAAAATAGAGTTTTATCCAAGTTTAATTTGATCGGAAATTCAAGAATTGCTACCGTTAAAGTTTGCTTAGTAAACTTTCAAAAATTGCTTATTTGTCTGTCTGTCTTGCAAAATTCAAAATTAAACCCCCTTTTTCTAAAAGTCAAAATATCAAATAATTATTGATTACGTGTTATTCTACTAATTCTGTTTGTTGATTAATGATCTTTAATCATAACAAAGTTAAATGCTTAATAATGCAGTCTAAAATTCTTTGAAAATCAAAAAAAAAATGTCAATGGTTTTTGTAAATTTGAAATTTTCGAATGTGCATATTTTAATACCCCTACACTTTGTAAAGCCTGTCGAAATTGATTTTCTACCATCTGACTTATACTAGGCAACTTAGGAGCACTTAAGTAATAGAATTATGATTAGACAATACTTAATTCGAGTCAGTCTCAAGAATCTTTTAAGATACTAAAGTAAACAAAAATGCAATTTTATAGATTATAGACTTTTGAGGATTATAATCAAACAAAATAGAGTTCAATGATACCATTCCGGATCATAAGGATCATGACGCTTATAAGTTTCGAACCTATGCTTGAAGTTTTAGATTTTTATAAAACCAAACTTTATCAAAGTTACTTTAACGAACTTCAATTAAGAACTTTAACATTTAAAAAGCAAAATACTCTTTAAACAATTCCAATTCATTTCCATTCATATGCTTTTTAATACAAAACAGAACTGAAAATGAAAACAAAACATAAAAACAAATATTAAAAGGGAAAACAGAAAAGGATCTAAATCACAATAATCGATACACACGAGAAGAATTTATTTTTAAAACTAAACAAAAAGCTATTCAATAGAAAGAAAAATGTAAATAATAGCACATGTGAGAATAACATATCAATTGATAGATAGCTTCATGTTTCGGTAAAAAAGGCAAACAAAAAAATAAAATAAACTTTCACAATAAATTTTCCATTTTCCTCTTTTGTCTTATTCCACTCCATCCAACATCCCCGTTTATTGATAAATGATTAAAGTTTTCAATATTTTTTTTTAAGGTTGCCATTCAAACCCCGCTCAAATAATACACGAAATGAAAATTTCGAAAAGTGATTTTCGATGTTTTTTTGAATTTTTTTTTGATCCGTGTTCTTATTAGACAAGCGAATTGCTTCCTTCAGCATCGATATTGAAGTAATTAAAAAACATCAGTACTCAATTAAATAGCTGATGACTGCAAGGCATATTAATGGAAAATCTCTTGTTCAATATTTTGAGATTCATTGTTGTATCAATTATTAATTTGTGTTCGATGCTTGGCTGTGGGATGAGATGATTTGTTTCGGTGATGTTTAAAAAAAATTAAGAGCTTATAAATTGAATAAATTTGAAATGCCGTTGGGTTTGTATGAATCCTTGTCATTCAAAAAGGATAATGTGCTTTGTTGTGATTTAAATGACAGTTTGTTATTTGAATCGAACCTTCAATCGTTAATATTGTTATTGAAAAATTGTGGATCTGTTGAGAAAATACCAAGGAAGTGTCGACAGATTTGGCTAGGAACTAGCTTTTTTAGAATCTACAGATTAAAGATTGGCATAAACGAGACATTCGAAGGCACTCAAAGCGAAGATTTAGATTTAAGCTCCAAAACTAAGGCCGATGCCATTGCTACCCTACTGAACTTAGTAAACTCTAGTGTACCCCGACAAAACATCACAAACATTCACCTTTAAAGCAATCCAAAGTCAAGTGAAATATTGCATCATTGAATTGCACCATAAAGATTCAAACAACATACAAAGAATTATTCCAAATCCACTTACTTATAATATTCCAATTAGCATCCATTATTAGATTCACAGATCATAATAATCTTAATCTACCAATTATTCACAAGAAAATATGAAAAGACTCTAATTAGGCTGCAGTTATGAATAACAAGAATCTTCATTTTTATCATCGTGGAATAAAAGATAATATCGCAAGATTATTAAGAAATAGCAAGATGAGCATACAAAAGCAAGAACGGAAGCAGAAGATTCTTTTATATTCATTGAATGTCTAAATTCGATCATTTATTCATTCATATCCCTTTTTAAGCTTCAATGGGATAAAGATAGACTTTACTATCCATTTTTTCTCATCATTCGACCATCAGGAGTGTAGCTGGAGAAGGATGAAGGTCTGACTTCGATGGTGAGGGGGACGAAGTGTTCCGATTCCATTTTTTCATAAATTTTAAATTTTTCAAGCGGTCTAAAATTTTATTTTAGTTTTAATTTTAATCAATTTTAGACCGAACTAGCTCAGACCCCCTAGCTACGCTGATGTTGACCGAATCATGTATGAATGCGTGTACCCCACGCTTATCTATATGTAAAAATGTATTTGAAATTGAAATTCAATTTAGCCTTTTACCATTCATTCGAAAATATACATACAACAATTTTTCATAGATGTCTTTTATGCTACAACATAAAAATCATCATCTCAAGTCGTTTATTTGCTTTCAGCACATTTCAATCATCAAATAAATTTCGCACAAATTTTTTATTTATCTTTTTTATGTGATCTGTTTCGGATATTTGTTTTTTTTCCCTTCGCTCCTTTTCACAAAACATATATCGATGTCTGTATGCGCTTTGGTACACATGTTTATTTGTATGAATGTACACTACGCCTCATATTACATATTCATCTAACACGCATCGAGTTTATTTTGACATGCTTCTTCTATATCCCATCATTTTTCTTTTCTTCTTCATTTCTCTTTGCTTTCTTGTGTATTGCCTTCAAACATTTTCATACATATTGAGTTTACGCAATGACGCGCTTGAAGCAAATTGGAATTTCAATCATTTTCATCTCAATATGTCGTGTGTTCTTAGTTCTTTTGGGGTTGTTTGTAAATGATGTTTGTCAAAAATGGATCTCCTCTGTCACAAAGGTTCTATACAGAAAATACACGTTTAAATTTAAGTGTCTTATTGAAACAGAATCATCCTTCCAAAAGTATGACATCATTTATGAACAACTCCCTCTTTATCTTAATCCTCTTTGCTTTTTCCATCCAATTTCTATTCATTCATTCTTGATGCTTCTCTGTATTATTGTGTAATGCAATGCTTGATGGCTGTGAGGATGGAATATTTAATGTGCATTGAGAATCTCAATAGAGAATCGAACTTTTCTTTAAAGCTGATATGTCGTGAAACGTAACGTGTTGTTTGATGGTTCCAGTTTGTATTGATTTAGAACTTATATTGAATTTATTAAGTTTTATATTGAGGTGTGGTGCTTTGGATATCATGCTCTACAAGTGAATTCCAAATGTAGCTTACCTAAAAAGTCCAAGTTAATGGCATTTTCAAGCAACTAGTCGCTCCTAATGTTATTGTAATTAGGTTGTAGAACTGCGCACTTTTAAGCGGGACAGTCCCGATTTTTTGAACAAAGTCTCGCCTAAATTCCTTAATGTCCCGGTTTTTTGAACCTTTTTTTCATGGAAAATGCTCAAAAACTTGGTCTATCCCGCTTTTTCAGAGCTGAAATCGGAACAAATTCCGATTTTTGACCAGAAATCGGCAAAACTGATGGAAAGCCTAAGTGTAAACAACAAATTCACTCTAGAATGGAAGCAGTTTGTAAAATCGTGTAAATGTTATTATTTAGACTCATGAGCATAACAGACGAAGGGTTCAGAACGTCCTAGCAAGGGGCTTGCAAAAAAATTCTGAATGTGGTCCAAGTAAACGAAGATTTAAATCTGAAACGGGAGCCATCGATGCAGTCAGAAGGTGTGGCTTATAATCTTGCCTCTCATGCATCACTAGTGCCATACCTTCAGCACTGGCCTGTTGGGTTTTAAAAATTCAAAACCAGTGTGACCCGAAGCCTAGTTTGAGAATTATTGTTAAAAAAATCAAAAGTCTTTTAATCTAGAAAGTTTCTAGTACCTGTTTTCTATAAATAAAAACAAAACACATGAAGTATGTTCATTTCGATTTAAACACAAAACTCCACCATGTCTGCTCAATTCCCAACATGCTCACAATTTTTAATCTTCCGATTTAATCTCGCATTATTCTCTTCTTTTAATCTTCGCAACAATGTAGCTTTCAAATGATTTTTTCATGTTTTTTTTTTGTATTTACTCAAAAGCTACCATCATCATCACCATTCAGTAATAAAAATTTATTTATACATACGTATTGTATTGCACTTACAATTGAAACTTTATACCTGCCGGTATGAGAACGATAAGATAAAAGAATACGAAAGAAATAAAACAAATGTTGAGAGTTAATAAAAATTGCTCTTTAATGGCTTTAACTCTCGTCATTAACGAGGCTCGTTAGTTTTCATCTCATCGCGGGAGTGGAAAGACGTGCGAGTAGGCAAAATAAATCAGTAAAAATTAAATTCGGTTAGCGCAACGTGATGACAAACATGGAAGATTCCTCAGTAAAATTTTTAAGCAAAGTATTTGATTTACTTAATGATGGTGATGTGTTTGACAGCAGTGATAAGTGTGATAGTGAAAAATCAATGATTGATTTCAGACATCCGTCTGAGTTGAAGGTGATTGTGAAGAAAATTTGATAATGTCAAGTGGCTATTGATTAAATATTGATGTGTGGAATATATGAATCATAACTTGGATAAACCACAATCCAAGTATTATTGATAATGTGAAATTAGTCTTGTATACTGAGTCTCCAATTTTTATGAAAGTATAACAAATCTAATTTTTTTGTATACCGATCTAATGATCCTTAGAAAGCTTATAGGAGGTTCAACTATGTTGGACTCTCTGAATGCTAATTCTTTAAGGTTATTATTATTATTATTATTATTTATTTGTCGACGTTACCGTCCGGAAGAATTAGTATTTATACATGTTTTACTTTTTTCATTGATTAGTGATACATTTCATATCACTATGGGTGACGTAGAATCAAGCTTCTAATCTTCAAATCTAGGTTTCGATTAAATTCAGGCTCTCGTTTCAATCTTCTGTGGGCGTGACGTGATACATTTCAGGTCCGTTCTGACAATATTCCATTTTAAGGTAATCTTGTAGCTCTCGTTTCTATTTCTCCCGCTACACTTCAAGTTCCTGATCCGTTCCTTAATCCAACGTTGCCCAAAATGCCAAATTATGGCTTGATCTCGTACATTAAGCAGTCGAAGTATCTAAACTTCTAAAAAAGAACAAATTTGGAAATGGCTCGATTCGAACCGACGACCTTCGAGTTACCATACCAAATTTGAGCCAAGCGCCTTACCTTTTTGACCAGCAAGGCACTTAACTGCTAAGGTCAATCTGTAGTTACCAAAACATTTAAGGTATGAGTTTTTTAAATCGGATCGAAGCCAACGACACAAAGAGTTAAAATTTGTGTTAAGATTCTTGCAAAGCTAAGATTTGAGGAATCCTAACCATAAAGTTCGGAAGCTTCCAAAATCAAGTCTTTATCATACAAATTCTGATGAACTATACTCAAAAGTTGTTGACTGTAAATCCATTGCTCAAATATCTATATTAAAAAAATGCCAAACGATAAGATAAAAAAATCCCTAAATCCCCATAAGACTCTATACGCATATCAAGTCGAGCAATACACCAAGCTAATCAGCACTTCATTCATAAAATTCTCCGAAAAATAAAAGGAACTCTAAAAATAAACCAACTCGTACAGCAGTAAATGTCAAGTGCCATAAATTGCCTCAAAATTAAAAATAATGTGACATTAATGAGCTTACTCGTGTGAAGTGTATATGACATCAATGAGTGCCTTATCACATTAAATAACAAATTTTTTTAATTTTTACGACCAGAATGAAGTGGTTCGAAAATTTAAACTGAATTGCTGATAAGAAGTCATCTGTTTTGTGTTATTGTTTATGAAATCCGACTACAAAATTGAAATTCATCCTTTTATTCTCGCATTGAAATTCATACGGTAATCACTGAAATGGTCAAGGACAGATTTGTGTGCATCAAATGATAGAATATAAATCTCCATTTGAATTGCAATGTACTTTTCCGATTAGGAAATTGTGAATTTAAACTAGGAGATGTACAACTGTGATGCACAACGGGGGAATTGGAAATATTGATATTTTATAGACGACACAGCATAATAAACTATGTTGGACAGATGTTTTCTATATTATTTGAATAATAGAAAGTTTTTCACAGAGGAAATTGAAGTTTTTTTTTGTGTCAATTCATTCAATTTAATGGATTTTTATGAACTTTAAGTCATGGAAGTTTCTATAAGTATATTTATGGATGACTTTGGATCTGTTTTTATTGCTGTGTGATTTTTGGATTATTTATGGAAATTCCAATAAGCAAGACTTATAATTTAATTATTAGATGCGTATAAAAGAGGGTTACCGACATTTGCCCGCTGACATTTTCCCACTGGTACTTTTTCCCACTAATATTCCAGTAGGTAAAAGTACCAGTAGGCAAAAGTACCAGTGGGAAAATGTCATCGGGCATATGTAATGTGGGCAAATGTCCCAAACCCGTATAAAAGCAGTCAGGTATCCCTAAATTTGAATTAAATTGAAAAAGCAACAACAAGCATTCACAAACTATGTAATCCTCTTGTTCATTGAATCATTACTAAGAACCAAAAGTATAAAGCAATAAAAAATCTTTACGTCATTAAAATTACTGTTGATTCATTATAAGACATCCAAAAAAAATCCCAAGAATAATTAACAAAAGACATTCCAACAATGAAAACTATACGACAAACATGCGAACAAAAAAAGAGATAATAGGATGCAATAAATCGTACTGTCTATAATTCAATTACAGTCATTGAAAGGAATCAGCTTTCTCATATCATTTTATGTATATGCATGAAAATCTTGTGCGTGTAAGCCTATTAAATTCTATTCAATTTCTCTCTCTCCTCTCTTAATTTTAACGAGAAAGCAAATTCCAATGGCACTTGTTCGACATAGATATTTGCATAATATTGGTCATGACATATGTGCATATATACATGTTCACATTTCAATTCATCTCATTTTAATCACTCATACATATAATAATTGAAAAAGTCTTCATATTTGAAAATTTCGCTCTGTTTTAACATGCATATGCATTCACGAGTATGTTGGAGCTTAATTTTTAAGATAGATTGCGGATTTATTTGTTCGTTTGACAGTGCGGTATTGAATGCTGAGCTTCATGAGTATTTATGAGTACTTATTGAATTTATGAGAAATGTGCTGAAAGGTTTTGTAAGTTTGTTGGAATTTTATGATGTTTAGGTCTGGTGTAGCACTAGCATTGCTTAAGTTTATAGTAAATTCAGTCCCATTTGGCCTTAAGACCAGTTTTTAAGGCTTCTTAGGGTCTCCTGTCTTTAAATCAAAAATCTATGTACTTAACAACTTCGCTATAGATCTTTACTATAATTGTAGTTCAGGAAACCTTTCACTACACCAACTAAAATAATATTTATGTCCTCAAGTGATGAATATCGATGATTGAGTCTAAGGAAGGTTCGACAAATAGCTTCAGAAGCTGGTTATCTATTTTTTTGACATAAAAACATAGCAGTAGAGACCACTTTGAACACCCCTTACGATGCATAAAGTGAGAAATATTCAAAAAAGATATAAAACAGCTCTAAAACAGTAATCAGATTCCATTTCAACTTAGTGCGTTCCAAACCTCTCACTAATCTATTTCAATCTTCCATAACAAAATGCTGAATGCTAAAAAAATTCCAAAATAACTCTCTATCAGCCACTCGACATCACATATATTTCAGCATATATCAATTCTCTGTCTTTTTTTTATCAATTGCAGAAACTGATACCATTCTCATTGACCGATAACATAGAAACGCAACATGACGATGATGAAATTGAAAAGCTATGTCGAGATGTTATTAAGTTTTCGGTGAAAACAAACAATAGAAATTGTCACAATCAACTGTTTGGTGGCTTAAATTTTTATGGTCTCGGAGCTGAATGGATGACGAGTGCTTTAAATACAAGTCAATACACATATGAAATGGCTCCAGTATTCACATTGATCGAGGAAGCTGTAGTGAATATGTCACTTCAATTATTTGGATTTAAAAATGGCGATGGAATTTTATGTCCAGGTGGAAGTACTTCAAATATGTATGGAATTCATACAGCAAGACAGTCAAAATATCCCGAAACAAGACTTAAAGGTAATCCAGAAGGATTAGTAATTTTCACATCGGAGGATGCACATTATTCAATATTGAAAGGAGCAACCTTCCTGGGAATTGGAACGAAAAACTTGATTGCCGTAAAGACCAATGAGTCTGGTCAAATGGATGTTGATGATCTAGAAATGAAAATTAATGATTCAATTAAAAATAATCTTAAGCCATTCCTTGTCAATGCAACATGTGGCACAACGGTAATTAATTTTTCATTTATTTTGATTATTCCTTAATTGTATCTTTTGGGATAATGTCGTAAAGGATATTTGTATGCTTGTTTAGAGAACTTTGGAAAGGGGATGAATTGATTTGTTGGGCTTTAAATTAATGGTTTTTTTTATGTGATGGGATTGATTGAAAATGACGTGCTCATGATTTGACTCACTGTTCCTACCTTTGATTTTGGTTTTGAGTTCTTAGTACTGGCAATTCAATTAAGGACAAGCTTAGCTGCTAATTTAAAAATAAAATTAATTCAAATGCTTAAATCGAACAAGACTTTCATGATATCAAAAAATCTACTTCCATAACAGGTGACAAGTATGCTTGAAAATCGATAAGAATGAAATTTACTTTTAAAGGATTTGTACTCTTATTTATTTATTTTTGATAAGAGCTCACAAATTAATAAAACAGAGCATCAATCCCCCAAATAAAAATAAACTCATCAGCAAACTGAATTAAAGCTCCAAACCCTCAACAACCATCTAATTTAAATTCAGAAAGAATCCAATTTAATTTTAAGATGCGGAAATTTTCTACATCGCTAAAGATTTTAAATTATTTTGATGACCTTGCAAAAAAAGAAGTACCAAAAACTTCTTCTTTCCTTCCTAATGACCATTTAATTTTCTCCAGCACACAAAATTAAAATCCTACAATTCATTATCTTTTTTTTCTTCTATCTCTCTTGCAGGTACTCGGGGCATTCGACGATTTAAATAAGATTGCTGACGTATGCGAAAGATATAATTTGTGGTTGCATGTCGATGCTTGTCTAGGTGGATCTGCAATTTTCTCCCGAAAACACAAGCATCTGTTAAATGGTAAATGATGCATTAAAAATAGATATAATATTATGATGATGCAGCAGAATGGTTTTTTTGTTGTGGACTAAATGTTGATGAGGAGATTTTCGCTTTATTTTGTCTGTTTGATAAGAATTTTTTAATAAAATAGCTATATTTCTGCTCAGATTATGTAATGAAAGGCCATTGCCACTTTTTTCTATAAGAATAGCTCAAAATCTTTGATTAATTCAGCTTAAAACCAGCTCTATTGCTCAAAAACTTTTCAAAGTGAGAAAAATTTAAAGAAGCGAGAAATTGATGCGAGAATTTCAAACATTAAAAAGTCGTTAAAATTCAAAATTACCTCAACAGCGTTTAATCCATCAAACAACTAAATTGTATCTAATTTTCCAACTCATTAATTTTCAGGATGCGAGAGGGCAAACTCAATTTCATGGAATCCTCACAAGACTATGGGAGTTCCACTTCAATGTTCCTTATTCATGATAAATCAGAAGGGAATTTTGCATGAATGCAACTCATCATCAGCAACATATCTTTTTCAACAAGATAAATTTTACGATACATCGTACGATACAGGCGATAAATCGCTATCGTGCGGTAGGAAGGTTGATGCATTTAAATTTTGGATAATGTTCAAGAAGCATGGAATGATTGGATTTGAAGCGATGATTGATAATGCATTTGAAAAGGCATCCTATTTTGCAGATCAGGTTAAAAGTCGTGAGGGATTTGAGCTCGTAGTGCCAATACAGTATACAAGTATCTGCTTCTATTACGTTCCTGAATACATGAGGAAGCAAGAGCAACGGGACGAAACTTGGTGGAAGGGAATGTCAAAAGTAACAGCATTTATTAAAGAGCAAATGGTCATGAATGGAAATTTAATGCTTGGATATTCGCCATTGGCAAGTAAGAATCTTGGGAATTTTTTCCGAATGGTCGTGACCTGTCAACCACTTGCTACTTACGAATCGATGGATTTTGTACTGAATGAGATTGAGAAAATTGCTCGAAAATTTGAGTTTCATGATCATTTCTAAATCGTCAATGTCCACCGCACCATCATGTCTGAAAAGAAATTTTATCATCGCATAGAAATAGAAATGAGTGAAACTGGAAGGAAGGAGAAGAACAAATTCAATCAAGAAAAGTTTTATGACTCAATTCATATTAAATAATAAAGTTATAAATGTCTTTCAATCAAATTTTTGTTGCTAGAAGTCAATATGGTAGCAACAACAAGCAGTATCTATGGTGATGACATTCAATTTTCATAATTTTATCATTCTTTGTGAACTGGGGGTTGTTTATGTATGATGTCAATAAGATAGTAAGGTTTTTTGATTCCCTAGAGGACTTAAGAAGGCACAGTTTACTGAAAACTGCTTTAAAATCATTTTGATATAGCAAAATATTTTTAAGGAAGTTGTTGTCCCCCTGGTGTCCTTCTTTATGACATTTTGGATATTGTTGATACTAAAAGTGACTAAAACAACAGTAATAGTACTAAGTGACTATGTGTAGAACTCCCTACAACTTTCGTATGTGTATACACTTGTAAAACAAGTCGGGTTTGATGAGAGTCGAACCTGCGACCTCAAAAGAGGTGATCTTTGACCACTCGATCAGAGATCCCTGCTACTAGACCACCGAGGTACTTATAACACTTCGGCTTTCCGTCATACACATACAATAAGTTTAACTGCGAGCCCTTTGCTCAGACCTATTTACTCCAGATATGCTCTTCGAGCCATATCCACACTATGAAGCCACTATTGTCTCTAATCCATAAATAATTTGCACCTTCTTACCCATCTTAATTGACATCATTTATTAACAACTCCACTAGAAATACGAAAAATAAATTTTATTTAATGGAAATAAAGAAATAAATTATGTTGGTTAAATAAACAAAACAACAAGCACAGAAAAAAAAAGAAATTATTGCTGAAATTTTTTCGCCTTTTTACCTCCTCTTTTGCTGCTCATCGCTTCTTGTTGAATATAACTTTTTTTTTGCATGAAAAATGTTTTTTAAATATTTGCTGAAAAGGAAATTAATCAGAAAATTGAGTCGTTTATGAACGAGGGAAAAAAATGAAGCTTTTTGCACTCTGCGATGTTGACTTGGTGAATATTGAAGCTTTGCTGTTCTCACAAATTGCTTTGGGATTTTATTGAAATAATATTTGAGGTAAATGAACCTTCTTGGGATGCATGATGAAGTTGATGATTGTTGTTTTAAGAAGTTTCTTTTGATTTATTTTAAACCTGTTGAGTTTGTTGATTGCTGGAAGATTAAGCAGTCATTTATTAATTTTTATGGAGGTTCTCAAGCTATTTAATAAGCTACTTTAGTTACCCTCTTTCAGTATCACTCAATTTTTGTCATTTCCTAGAGTGTTGCTTGATTCAAGCCTTGACAAATTTAATTCATAGACTGAGTGTCATCTTTTCTATTTTAAATAGATTTTCATCCAAAGTTGACAATAGTTGCTGCATTACATCTTGCAATTACCACCACATCCATCCCATATCACTTTTCAAACACCAAAATTCTTTTAATTTGTCAAACACAAAAAATTTTGCATTGAAAAAAAACTTTTTGTAAATTGATCAAGTAAAGTACAAGCCAGGCACACTCAAATAACACAAGACTAGATGCTTGTTGAAAAGCCATTAAATGAATGAGTAGAGGTGCATAGATGAATGGCCAAAAAAGTTTGGTTGTTGATAAATGGCTATTCAAATGATGAACTTTTCAATCACAGTTTGCAGTTCAGTATCAAATGAAGAGTAAAGGCTAGCTTCAAAGAGAGATGTGAAAATTAGTAGGCTTGAGTTTTGTAGTAATGCGTTTTTGCGTTAGAACTTTTCATGTAAAAGAGAGGAATTGTGATAGAATGGAATGTGTAGAGTTTGATGTGTTTTTTGTTGATTTATGACGAAGGCAATTGGAATTGCAAAAGTTTAGTAGCTCAATTGTGCATCTCACTTGTCAGAATACTTTAGACAAGCTGCCTGACACTCAAAAGTCCTTAGAATAGAATCTTAATGACATTTAAGCATCCAAAAATCATAATTTTCGACCGCATTCAACTGTTTTTCAATAACTCCATCACAAAACATCTTAAACCTTCATCATCAATCCCTTAATTACCAATCAATAATTCTCACATCATTTATTATTCATTGAAAACTTTAGAACAACATTGAGAACATTTATTTAATCCTTTACATCAGATGTCTTATCTGTAGGACATAAATTCTCATTTCATTACATTTTATTGATCAAAAGAGTTTCTACAATCGAGAGTAAAACTCATTAAGTTTTATAATTAAATCTATTGATCGTCTTTCATTTCACCTACATTGGACATGAACCAAGAATATTTTTATTGTGAAAAAAAGGATGGGAAGAGTTGGAAGTGGTTGAGTGACACATTTTGAGCTTATTAAGAGCGCATTTGACTGGTGAAAAATTGAAGAATTCTCTTTGAATTTAATGGCTACACAATTTCGCCTTAACCTTAACTTTAGGACAAAATGAACAACCTAAGCTTATCCTAACCTCAAAATCCAGCATATAATAAACTTTGAAATTGAAAGGCAAAAGTTTTGCCTTTTAATGATGATTATTATGATTAGGAATGGAAAAAAATTATGATAAAAGGTATAAGAAGAAAATCCCACTCAATATGCATTCTTAATTAATGACAAGGGTCATCTTTCCTAGATCACAAGTTCATAAAGTACGAGATGAAATAAAAAAATCCAATTAAAAATTTCTTTTCGTGTTAATGATGGAAAGATGGTAAGAGATAAAGTGAGATAAAAAAATGCAAGAATTTGAAAAGTAATTTAAATTACATTCCGTTGCTGTTATAATGAAGCATCGTTTTGTGGATGGAATAAAAAGAAAATTGGAATTAAATGTCAAGTCAAATCGATTGAGTTTTTGCTCGTGTCTTTGTCATTTCATTGGAGGATTTTGCATTAAAAAGTCAAGCGCAATTGTACAATAAAGATTCAGAATTAATTGAATTTATTAATAATTTATTGGATGTTAAATGTTGTTAAGTAGAATCATTTTAGAACTTTAAAGTTTGGATATTTAATGTCGAGAGCATGCACGAATAGCACAAGTCGGTTAATCGAATAGAAATCCGGCACTAATAATGGGGGGGGGGGGGGGGGGGGCGCGGTCATAATGATAAATAAATCAATGGGATTTGAACAAACTTCCAAAAGTAATGGTTACAGATTTTTAATCTGTTTGCAAACCACTCGGCCTCAGAGGCCTGCTATTTTCATTGATAGTTTTGCTTACATAAGGTTCGACACCTCAAATTTAACTTTGTCAGTTATGTGCCATTCATATCTAGTGCCTTAATATGGGCTCTTCAAATATTTCATTACGTCAAAAATCGTCATTTTTTTGCATTTTGACATCTCAAACTACAATTTTTCCAACAATCCTTCACACATACATAAAGTGCAATTAATTTTCCAAGAAGTGTTATTCGATGGATTCCGATATCATTAGGTCCTTTTTTTATAATAAAAGGATATCTCCAACTTTTTGGGTCAGAAATATTTTACAAAAATCTGTCGAATTAATTTCCATAGATTGACAAAGAAAGAAGATTTCTGGGAAGGATAAGAAGGACATAATCAATAGAATTTTGTTGAAAAAAAAAGTAAAATTCTTGCCATGCTTGATGAGAAATTATTGAAGATTAAATTTTAATTGATTTTAATCGTTTTTGATATTTTATGAAATAGGGTTTGTTTGGATATTAAGTAATGTTAATAAGGGAAGGAGGGATGTCAGGGTTTTAGAATGGTTCAAATAGATCAGAATTTAAATTAGAATTTGCCTTTAGATACATATCTCTAGAGCAGTGTTATACAAACTTTTTTCAGCACACGGCACACTTTGACTTAAGATATTTTTTCAAGGACACACCTAAGATCTTAAGATACGACACACTAATGTGCCACGGCACATAGTTTGGACAAAACTGCTCTAGAGAGTGACATAAACTTAGATTTTGTTTTGATGAGCCGCTTTAATAATGTCGCTTTTGATTGTTCCTTCGTATGAGTTTCTCAGCTGCCTATGCGTCATATCTTAAATGAGATTAATATCCAATTGGATTATTTCATCGATTTTCAAAGCTACATAATATCTGAAGAACCCACAAGCTGAAAATGAACTGAAAAAATCATTATAAAAGATTATGAACTTTTGAAGACCATAAATTGATTACAGTTCACATATTAACCCATAAAATATAATACACAATAAATGCGTAAAAATTGTTCATTATCTGTAAATTATATCCACAAAAATTATTTTTGCAAGCATAAAATTCCATTAATCAAGTGAAATTTAATTAAATTCATAAAAGTTAATACATAATAAAACAAAAGAAAAATTCCATAAGGATTCATTCATAAATGATGTCCAACTTTATAATGCATGGCTTCTTTTAAACAAAGAATGGACTTAAAAGATTCTAAAAATCTAAACTTATAATAAACGTCATTTATGATCGACCCCGAACACAACTTTATTTTCATGTCTAAAAGCCTTTCGACCTAATTTTTTATCCCTTTCACACTCAATTGCTCACATAGTTGCTCCTACTACTACTAAATACATAAAAGTGATAAAGGAAGTGATGAAACAAAGTCATTGCAATAAATTTTACTTTTATCGCATAGAAGAATAGGAAGCAACAAAAAAAAAGTACGAAAGATTGGGGAGAAGGAAGAGATGGAAAGTTAATGACTTTTTGTTATCAAAAGTAACAGCAACAGTAAGAGTAAGTAAAAGGTTGATGAACATTCATTTGCCATTCGTTGTAATCAAATTGACAGAGGTAGCATTATTCTCTTAAATTTACAGTCCACATTCATCTATGTCCTGTTGGATTTACTTTATTTTTTTGCGCTTGCCATTCGAAAACCGCTAACTGTACATTTTGTGACTTTGGTGTAGATGGAACGAACGTGATATGCAGAAAATCATGCTACTTAATTCAGTTGCACCTTTTTTTTGTGTTGTTGCTGTCTTATTTATTTTTCCAATGAAGGGACTTTTGTGCAAAGGGTATTAATGGATTTTGTCTGTGTAATATATGGAGATGAAGATTTTGGATGTTGAAATTGCCATGTAACTAGGTACTTGATAAGAATCAGGAGATAGTGAGCATACTTTGTGCCAAATTCAATTGTTATCTGTGAGTTTAGGTTTATTGATATCTTAAGGACTTAAGAGCCTGTTCTATTATTACTTTAGGTTTGCTTTAGTCGGTTGACAGTTGATAGCTTCAGTTTCCCGCTATTTGCGTGTTAAGAACTTTCCATGGAGCTTTGGTAACCAGTACTCAACCATCAACTTGAAGAACAACTTGTGCAATAAATTTGACACAAAATAGACAATATCTTTGGATTAATTAAAGTTTAGAAACAGCACTAACGTACTCAAAAATTCCAAAAGTTGCTAAAAACGTCCACACAAAAGCTTTCAATTCAATGAATATTCTTCACATCTCCTTTTCCTCCTTTGTTCCTTTCAAATCATAGCTTTAAGATTCACATTAATGAATTCAATTTAGATAATAAGAACAGAATATGAAGAATAGAAAGGAAACTTAAAAAATGCGATATATGCAGCATCAGCATCAACTATACAATATCTATCCATGTTAAACATTATTTTCGTTCAATTCTATTTCCATCCAGCAATGATTTCAAAAGAACATGATTAACATAAAAGAAGAAAATGATGAATTGGATTCAGAATCAAAAATAAGAACGAAGAAATTGGCAGACGAAAAAAAGATTCAGATTTTATGGATAAAATAATATGAATTATGAATAGTAGATAAATAAATGAAAGTCTTCAGCTTTTCTTGTGTAAGTCAGCTTTATCAGCCTCATCACAATTGTTTCATTTTCTATTCTTTTGTAAAAAAAGAAGGCAAAAGCGAGAAGAAAGACTTCCCTTTTGTGTTATAGTTTTATGACTGTGAGTGAATAGCATTTCAGTACATTCAATGAAAACTGAATTCTTTTTCGGTTGTTTTTCTTCTGAAGCTTTCTGTTCAGTTCTCATTTCTTTTATTGTTTCTTCATGTTTTTAAAGTTTTGTTCTTTTCTTGTGATCTTATTTGGCGGTTTTTGATGCGCGGAATATTCTTTTAATCAATCACTTTGACTGATTGGGGTTGTTTCAAGCTTTATATTTGTTTTGAGAGTTAATATTGATAGAGTTTTCTTATTATCTGTTTAAGAAGATTAAAAATAAGTCAATTGAAACTTTCGATATAATTTTTGAAACGAGAATTAAAAGAATCGAACAGGGAATCGAAGTTTATTGAGTATTGATAGATGCAATAGTTTGTGATTTATGGCAAGTGATAGTTTGATGAGTAAAGGTTCACTTGACCATGACAAATGATTCAGTGACTCAAATTCTTTTTAAAAATCATAATGTTATAATCCAAAAGCTTAGAACTGCGCTTAGAATCCCACAAAACATTGCCTTTTAATATTTATAAAGTTTACTTATAAGTTTCATTCTTATTTAAGGTTAAAATAAGAATCTATAAAAGCACAAAAGCTGAAAGTAAAAAGTCTGATTTTTTGAATTACAAAAGAAATTTTTTTATGTTTTTGGCGCCATTTTCCGTTTTCATTCTTTATTCATCGCCTTGACTTAATGAAGAAGAAAAGGAACTTTAACACACAAGTAAATGATTTAATAAAAAAGATAAAGACTGAGTTTTCTACTTCTCATTTTCAAATCATTCATTCATTTGGGAAAAAAGAAAAATATTTTTCCTTGATAAAGAAATGAGAAAGATATGATGAACCTCGAAGGCACAAAGATAAAAGTAAAGTTATCATACAGATTATTGATTGAGTCAAGGCGAGATGTGAGGGGATTGATTACAAATAAGGTCTGCATAGACATTAAGAGTACTTCCCGATCGGCACACATTGAAATTCATTGAAATGTTTGCCACCCGGCAGCAAGGTTGATAGTATAATTAGAATCAAATTGCAGCAACGTGGCAATGGCAACCACTTGATGTCCAGTTGGACGCAGGTTGGCAAACATTTCAATGAAAGTCGATTGGGCTTTTTAAAGAGTGTCATTCAACTCATGTAGCTCAAGAGATGTTCATGTATTATCGATATTAAACATCATTTGAGTACGAATCTTCCTAGAGATGGTAAATCAATTCCCAACACAGCACAATGTTATTAAAGAGCGAAAGTTTCTCATCTCTCACTTTTTTCAATCAAATTGCAATTCACATTGAGTCTAGAATTTTATCTATTTTGTTGCTTTAAATATAGGTTAAAGACATTGAAGCTATTTCTTTGCTTTAATAGAAAATGTAGATTGATTGCCTTGAGGCATACAATTCCTAGAAGTAATACAATCTCATTTTGATCCCATTTCTATTGTTAAACACTTTTGTGGCTCTCTTAAACTTTCTATTCTGGTGAATTGCTTTGATCTTATTTTCTGTGGAAGTGCCTCATATGTTTAAGGATGTATGGCAATGAAATATCGAGTTGCATAATTGACTATTTTATAGGAATTAAAGATTAGTAGTTTGAGCTTAAATACTAAATTAGAATTGTTTCCTTAATTTAAAATTAATGTAAAGTCTTTAAAAGCTACTCAAATGTTTCACATTTTAATGCTGACAGCATGCAAATAAATTCATAATCCATTCTTTAAATCTTCACTTTAAGTCTTCTTTCCTCCCGACAAAGGTTAAATAAAATAACAACGACGAAAATTAATTTTCATAATGAGCATTAAAATTATGTTGTGCATCAACAAAAATCCGCCCTTCCATTTAACTTTTCAGCCTTCTCTTTTTATTTATGAATATTTTACGCTTACTTAAGCATATGCCGCTTCTCTAGAAATAAAGTTTTTTCATGGTTTGTCACTGGAGATGAAAAAAAAAGGCAAGCAAAACCAAAAGAACGTTTGGAACTTTTCTTCTTTATGTTGCCACAATTTAAAATTATTATGCAATGAAGATATTTTTTATGGGCAAAATTCTCTGTAATGTGGTTTTACCTTTTTTTCCTTCTCTTTTTCTTCCATCCTCCTTCCATCTCCAATACATTTTACTTAAATGTATTTAGTATGCTAGAGCATGCCAAAAAGTATCTATACAGGAAATAGGCTAGAAAAAGTTTTTTTTTACATGATATCGAATAACATAGAATAGAATGTAATGTAGGGTTTTGCTAATAGCAAAAGCGGCACTGCGATCGATGATCTGTTGTACCATCCCAAGTCCCCTATGTTAGAATTCCGATGTCCTTAATGAAGCCAATAATGTCCTGATAATGCTGCTTATTTATATCCTCATCATTCAAGTAGTCCTCATCAAAATGCTTGACACGTTGTACTCGTAATGCTCTGCATTTACAAAGAATATGAGTGATTGTTTCCTCATTTACCTTACAAAACCTGCAAATTTTACTGTTAGACAAATTCAATTTAAAAAGAAAACTATTGATACTCATGTGTCCTGTCAAAGCACCAATTAAGATGCTAAGATCTTTCCTTGGTAGTCTGAGAGCATCAGATATTTTGTTCTTATTTTTAGGACCAAGAAGTCTTTTGGCTGTCATGGCTCCTTCCTCTAAATTCCAGATACGAAAATGCTGTCTCTCCATCCATTCTCGTATGTTTGACTTCAACAAGCCAAACCCATAGTACGTCGACTTGTCATAATCTTCCTTGTGTACTGCTTCTTTAGCTAATTGATCAGCTATTTCATTACCTTCAATACCACTGTGTCCAGGTATCCACTTTAGGATGACTTCATTTTCTTGCCCCAATGCTGTTAAACAAGAAATACAATCAAGAACTGTTAAAGACTTCACAACACAATTGTTTAAAGCCGTCAAAGCTGATCGACAATCTGAAAGAAAGCAAATTCTACAGCCTTTCAAATCCATATCCAAACAGTAATTAGCACCCTCACAAATAGCTTGAACTTCTGCCTGAAAGACAGAAGCATGATCTTGCAGTTTGTAGGATGAATTCAAACTCAGCTCATTGCTGAACAGACCGATGCCAACACCACTTTCTGACTTTGATGCATCAGTGTATACAGACATACAATTCCTATCCACCAAATCACAAGATTCAGCAGCATTATCTTCTGATTCAACTACCTTAAAAGGTTTGCCAAAAACGTATTTTGACACTAAATGATCTGATTCAAAGGTGAATAAACTTACACTTCTTAGAAACCGATTTAATTCCATGTGACCAGTTGAGATCCAGTCATTAACCCACAATTTATTAACCTTCAATTTGGATGCGCTTGTTTGAGCTGCAGCTTCGATTCTGACTCGAAGTGGGGGAAGCTCAAGGAATCTATCCAAAGCCAGTTTCGGAGTAGTTTTCCAAGCACCGCAAATTGACAATTCTGCTATTCTTTGCAGTTTCTCAATTTTCTGAGAGGCAAAAACTTGTTTCATTTTATGCCACCAAACAACACATCCATACATAATTCTTGGTAGAATAACTTGCTCATACAGCCAATACATCATATTGGGTTTTAATCCCCAGTTTTTACCAACAATTGATCTACAAGCCCAAAAGGACTTAATCACCTTACTTACAACGAAATCTACATGCAAATTCCAGTTTAATTTGCTGTCTAGGTAGATACCAAGATACTTTGCTTCATAACTGAATTCTATCCTTTGACCATACATAACTGGAGGACGTAGCTCACCTAATTTATGCTTCGTACTGAAAGGAATTACAATTGTTTTGGCTGGATTTACTGATAAACCAACTTTAGCACAAAAACCTTCTACAATGTTTAAAGACCTTTGAAAAACATCTAACACTGTGTTAGTAAATTTACCTCTTACTAAAATAAAAATATCATCAGCATAACCTTGGGCAAAGATGCCCCCTGAGCCATTTAGATCTTCCAATAAATCATCAATAACCAATGACCACAACAGGCAAGACAAGTTGCCGCCCTGTGGTGTACCACGTTTCACCATGATGAAAACGATTTCCCCGTTCAATGATGCTTGAACGATTCGCGATCTTAGCATATTGCTGATCCAATGTACTATACTTTGTGGAACTCCTCTTCGGTGTAGAGCATTTGTGATAACATCGAAGCCAGTGTTGTCGAAAGCACCCTCAATGTCAATAAGGCCTCCCACCATAAAATCCTTGTCGAAGAAACCCTTTTCGATTCTAGATACAATACTATGTAAGGCAGCATCTGTCGATTTACCAGGTTGATAAGCAAACTGATACTTAGACAAAGGCCTACTTGACAGAATTTCATCCCTTATATATCGATCAACTAATTTTTCCAATACCTTTAATAGGAAAGACATCAGACTGATAGGTCTAAATGACTTAGCTTCAGCGTAAGTGTCTTTACCTGGTTTTGGAATAAAAACAACTTTAACACTTCTCCATGATTTTGGAATGTACCCTGTATCCAAACTGTACCTAAATAGACTGAGTAGATAAGGCATCAACTGACCTAAGCCTCTTTGTAAGAGCACAGGAAAGATACCATCCTCTCCTGCTGACTTAAAAGGCTTCAGAGAATTGACTGCCCAAGTAACTTTCTCCTCAGTAATGACTTTGTCTGCCAATAATCCATCACCAGGCAAAAAAGTACCCAGCTCACTATAGTCCATTGAGTCATCAACTATTGTTGATCCAGGAAAATGAGCACTCAAAAGTAGCTGAAGACTTTCACTACTGCTATGAGTAAAAGTCCCGTCCTGCTTCTTGAGTGCACCGATTGTTGTATCTGCATTTCTCTTCGTCATTAATTTGTGAATCCTTGCGCAGTCCTCAAACCGTTCAATTTCTTCACATTTATTTTTCCACGAAGCAAGTGCTGCTTCCTTAATAGAACTACTGTACCTGGTTAGTGATTCCTTATAGCCAGATCGCAATGAAGCTTCAGCTATGCTAAAACCTTGTCTTACTAGCTTTTTACTTTGATTCCACTTTCTTCTTACAGCCTTTCTCATCTTATCCAACCCTGAATTATACCATTTGCATTTACCATGTTTACATGGCTTACTGACCTTACAGTTATCTGTATAGGCATGCAAAATGGCTTCATTCAAATTTCTAGAAAGACACTCAGCTTCAGTCCGTGTTGAAATGTTCCAATTTAAACCATTTAAATACTCAATCAAGCTACATTTATAACCAATCCAGTCAGTGTTTCTCGGGTTTCTAAAACCCTCCCTAGCAGATTCACTAGACATTACCTCAAAAGTAATATATCTGTGGTCCGAAAGGGATGGCTCATCTGAAACTCTCCAATCACTGACTGCATTGCATATACTTCTATTGGAAAATGTGATATCAATCACATCCTGTCTAATGCTGTTGCAGAAAGTAGGTTCATTACCTTCATTCAAAACAATCAATTCCTTAATAAGCAGAAATTCCATTAGGCTCTCCCCTCTTTTGTTTGTATCGCTGCTACCCCACACCACATTGTGTGCATTAGCATCGCAACCAACAATTAGATTCAAGCCACTTTTGTTACAATAATCAACCAAATTTATGATGTTATGACTTGGTGGGTCATATACCGAATCATAAGGAAAATACCCACTACAGAAAATAATGTCAACAAAATTGCCGTTCTCATCTTTTAATGAGACCTTAACCGTGACTTCATCGGTGTCGGTGAATTGAGGCAGTACAAAATACTTTAAACTCTGATTTACTAAAATACAAGATCTTACCTTACCATTGTTTTGTTGATACAAAATAATTCCATTTTGAGTGTTGATGCACACTACATTATTCTTCATATAAGGTTCTTGAATAAGAACTATATCAAATAAACCCTTATCAAAATTTTTACCAATTTCTAAGGCTGCAGCTTTTGAGTGCTGCAAATTAGCCTGACAGACTTTCATGCTAGCTCAATAAAACCCCTAGAATACACAAATAGTTCCTTGCTAATTACAGTTAAAATAGGTATTGGCTGAGCCGCCCTAGAAAACTGAATCAATTCCAAAATTGCATTCATATGATAAACTGCAATCGTTCTTGCTCCTAACATAATCGGTTTTGGCATATTTGCCGCCCGATACAAATCGTAAAATTTGAACTGAACGTTACAAATTATAATTAAAAGTTAGCTTGAGAGCCAACGACAAACAATATTGTGATGTATTTACCACAATAATCCAGAAATTTTTTTTTTTTTTTTTATAAAACACATAACACTAAAGTAAATGCAATTAACACTTCAAACACTTTCACTAATCAATTTTGCTATCCAATTAAATTTTTGAAATCATCCAGCACTAGATCTTCAAATCCTCTTAAATTCCTCTTCTTAATCACAAAAAAGATACATAAATCGCAATTTTTTACTAGCTTTATAATGATTCTCATACAAATTGATCACTGAACAATAATCCACGCGCAATTAATGGACTTTATGTCCTTATCAAAACTTCCAAATTACTAATTTTTTTCAACTTATTTTTAAGCCACTTTTTAATATATACTAAAACACTACAAAAACTCTATCACAATACTAGACACTTCACTTGATGTTTTCTATATGCTTAGCACTCTTATATCCTAAGATTTAATTAGCTTATTGCTTTAAAAAATATGTAAACAAACAAAAATTGAAACATAAAAATTTTCAATTTTACAAAAATGTATCCAATCTGCATTTAATTTATAAAATTCAGCCTCCTTTCAATGCAAAACATCTTTCCTTGTCACTTAAGAAAGAAACTTAAAACAATTAACATTTAAATCACAGTTTAAAACTTAAATAACATAAAAATTCAAAAATAGCGGATTAATCCGCGAACTTCCGCGCGCCAGTTTCTCTCGAATAACATACAACATACATACTTTGTAATGCAGAAACATGGTAAGATATAACAGTTACTTAATAATGACAAATAACGTAAAGTTTTGAAGCAGGATTTTACGGTAAATGGGGGATTTTTGGTGAGATGCAGGTTGACTAGACTATTAAGTCACATAGTATGGGAGTCAGGCAATTAAGCAATCTAGCTTTCAGAACGTCAGATGGTGAGGCAGTCAGATATTGAAACACTTACAAAGTTAAACAGTCAAACAGTTAAAGATTCAGACAGTTGGACATTCGAATCAATATCCAACACACGAAAGCACATCAGTATCAACATAAAATGCCTTAAAACTTCATAAATCTATCACCACTCCAACCATAAAGTTTATGCGCTTCAAATTGATGCACCAAAGCACAAAACCCTACCCAAACGATTCATTTCTGTTTGCGGTAAAGAGGAACATTTTAACGCACAATATGAAGACATTGTTGTGTCCTGCCATTATTAAAAACACCCATACATTTAGAGTTAGAGACAGCAAGCAGCAAAAGAAAAACTTTGTCGTCCGTCCACAAAATTGGATTCACTATGCTCTCTGTGTGCTGATGATGTCATTACAGCACCATACAAAAAAATGAATGAAAATATCTCTGTGGTTCTCCGAAAAAAAAAAAATGCCAAAGCGGAAAACTTTCTGCATGAAATGAAAAATCTGATTTCATATTATTTAGCATCACAAGCAGCATCAGTTTGAGGGAGGAGAAAAAAGAGTCAAAGACTGGTCGAGCACATTCTCTCACTTCCTCTCCTAATTAAAAAAGTTTGTTCCACTCGAAGCACAATAATTGCGAGAGCTTTTGCAAGGGCTCTCAACTGCACTTTTTTTTTCATATAGAATATTTTTATCGAAGCACATTTGGATGGAATCAAGTTTCAGCTATGTGAACATCACGTATGGTTCATGAAAATCAATTTGCAGATCGTATAAAAGTTGTTTATGAAAAAACTTCTTCTACATTATAGCAAGACAAAAAAAAAAATGTTGAGGGAATGGAAGGAAATTTTATCATTTTCTGTGGAGTTTGTTGGAGCGAATGTCAGTAGTCAGGGGTGTCACGTCGACCTGCAACTATTTGCAACTCTTCTACATCGCAGTCAGACTTTCAAAATTTTTGACTTAAACCTACAAAATCGAACATAATTCTCCATTGACCCCCAAAAACCCCTTGACTACACCCCTATAAGCTGTTGAAGGAATACAAAAGATAGAAAATAGATAACGAATATGTGCTGAACAGCTTTTATTGTGAATTTTTTTTGTTAAAAAATAATAACAGCGAAGTAAGTTCTTATCTATAAAAATTCATAAAATGAGCATCCTTTTGTGGAGTGTGCGTCTGTTAAATTTTTATTTCGGAATCACGAAAATCTTAATGCACAAAATATGGAAAAGGGGAAAATTTCCATCTTCTTCCTGTATCATGCAACATAAGAAGAAGAAAATCTTTATTTTTAAAGAGCAAGTGAGTACCAGCAATCTTCATAAATACACGAGGACATGAATTGCATAAGAAGCTGCTAAAGAAAAAGAAGAAGTCAGGTGGAAGACTTTTTAGAGTAAAACGTTGAGCTTTTTAAGGAAAATGACATGTCATGAATAGAATGAAGCTAAGAATGAAGCTAAGCGTTCATTTACAGATCATTAAAAGATTAGAAGATCATTAATTTTAATGCAATTAGCAAATAGTTACAATGAATGCTTATATAAAATGGCTTAATTATTTAACGGTCAAAAAATAATTTGAAATTTTCCGCTAAAAGTTGCACTACAAAAACATTAGTTAAAGTATAATTAAACAATTTGTTCCAATTAATTTTTATATAAAAAAGTTTATCATTTAAAGGTTTTCTAAAATTCAAATTTTGTAACGGTCGTATGCATTTGAAAGTATCTTACCAAAATAACAGTAAAAGCATTAATTATAGTATAAATAACAGTCTGTTGCAAAAAAAATTTTCATATAAAAAGGCTTGGTAATTTAACGGTTTTTTGAGATTCAAAATTTTTTAACGGTAGAAATAAATTCGAATTTCTATACGCTCTCATCACGTGTTTTTTCATATGAAATATAAAAATCATTAATTATAGTACAAAAACACTGTTTCAAGACTTTTAAATGCGATTCCCGAAAATAAAACAATGGATCTGAGCTAATAAAACAAACTAGAACTCTCTTCGATGTCTAGTTAAAAAGTTTTTCTCCACCCGAACAAACGAACGAACAAAGTGAATCATTAAGCTACCTTCTCGAAACAAGTTTCAAAAATGCGTTAAAAAGTATCAACATTGAAACGTCGAATCAACATCGTCGTCCTCATTTGTGTCGAAAAATGGAAACAATTTAAACTATGCAACATGTGGAGTGAAATTCAAGCTTACTTCATCATTTATATCTTGTGGATTATGAAATAACAGTTTTTTTTGTATTTTCTTATTTACTGATTGGTTCTATGAATGAGATTTTTGATTTTTGATTAGTTTTGGAGGACGAAAGAAGAGGAGTAAAAGGAAGAGAACTGAAAAAGGTTTACTGAAATTAAGAAAATGTTGGATTATGTCCAGACTCTTCTCTTTTAGTCAATAGACTCAAAAATGATAATATAAAAAGTTTATTAATTTTTTTCTGAAAATTCAAAAGTTCAAACATGCAAATTACATAAGCTTTCAATATCCTTTATACTTTTATCTAAAAACTTCCACTTCAAAGGTTCAGAAAGTTTCCTATTCAAAAATTGCATTTAATTAAAATGTTCATGTAAAATTTACATTAGTTCCACATTCCAACATATTCTCTCTCTTTGATTTTGATTTCATCCTATTATAGATAAACATTCTTTTATAATACCATTCACAAAGTTTCTTTATTCATTCATTATATTCATTCTGATGTTGCTGTGTACTGTGTCAAGAATTTCAAAATGTTTTAGCATCTTTTTTTGTGCTTATGCATGAGGAAAAATGTTTGAGACTAGAAGAAACTTGTTAGCACATTTACAAAGCTTTTTTTTACCTTATCATGAAGAACAAATAACAGTCTTATGTTCCCACAACAACAGTATCAACAAAACACAACAAAACACAAAAAAAAAGGAATTGAGAAAATACACAAAACTAATAGAGATGAAAATAAGAAAGAAATTGTGTCTTTTATATTATATAATATACATAACATACACATAAATATTCCTTCCTTTAGTCCTTTGAAATTTCCTCCTTCTTTTGCTGCTCGACAATTGTTTGTGGTGAAACGAAATGAATAAGAATTGTTTATGGAGCACGTTCCGTTAAAGACGATAGCTAGTTGAAGGGGGGAATGAGCAGTGTTTGCTGTACTTTAGCATTTTTTCTATTCAACTTTATGCTTTTTGCCATCACTAAGATTCTGTTTTAGTAGATTTTTTTCGTGACAATGAGTGAGGTGCTGAAGGGAATGGTTTTGTGACTTTCTTGGATAACGAGATTTTTTTTTGGGGAATCATGCAAAAGTCTCTGAATTGAAGATGGTATGTCCGTACATAGGAGAATGTTGGAAACCATAGAACAACAAAGAATCTAGGTAATCGATCTTCAAAGAACAAATAGGATTGAACAAGTTATCTGAGGTATTTGGTCCCGGTCGTAATTTGGATTTTATTGGATGATATTTTTAGGTTTCGGATGTAATTAAGATTCAACTGTAATATAGTTTAGACAGTTGCCGATCTCATGCTGACTGAACCAAAGCTGGTACGGACTTATGGTTCCAGCAAAGATTCAACACGGATTTTTAAAGTAATGAAGATGCTTTATTCTAAACCAACGATTTCATACTGTACCTGGCATAAAATATTATTTTCAATATTAGATGGGCGAATTGAACAAGCTAAAAGGAACCCAGGAGGCTCTGGATCCAATCTACATTGAATTGCCCAAAAACATCGCTCAGAATCCACAATTCTCATTATCACCTCTCAACTTGCATTCTATGTTTAACCATAAGTTCTTATTAGTTTCCATTTTGAAGCAGTGTTTTTATGACTTTTTGTCGTTGTCGTCATTGCCATTTCAGTTGACCTCAGAGGAGAAATGGTAGCAAAAGTGATACGATAATCGTAAAAATCACATCAAAAGGTTTCATTGTGCCTTTTTTCTCATCTTCTCTTGTGGCTTTACTATACATTATTTTGTGATGTCTAATGTTAATGCTTGGCAATATTCACGTTTTTCATTTTCTTTTTTTGGTTGTAGAAACAAGCGGTATTGAGTAAGGAAAGAGCTCATAAAATGCGATGTTTTGTATGTGCACTGTGCTCCTCAAAATATCCCATTTCTCGCCATAAAATTTGCATTTTATTTTCATCTTGAACCAACAAACATCATCATGAAAAATTATGCTAACAAGCTGTTGATATACTTTGAAGGATGCTTTAATGAAAAAGAACTCGAAATTTTTACAATTTTGCATTGACCCGGACTGCACATGGCGTTAAAATGTTACAAAATAGAGCAACATGCATGGGATGACGAGGAGTCTGATTTGGACTATATCAAGCTTTAAGCTAGCTTATTCACTCCGTGTGCCATTCGGGCAACTCTTCATTAAAACTGAATACACTAATCGAGTTACGATAGCAATTATCATTCATAATAATTGCATTTTTCAAGTACAATCTTAATCTTTAAAATTTATTATCATCACAACTTCTACATCCATCTAGTATGTACATACTTCAAGCTAAATGCTCAAGTGTTGAAATGAAAATTTTTGCAAAATTGAAAGGAATAACAAGTTTTTAATAGTTTTGAAGTTGAGAAGTGCTTCATAATGAACAATAATTTTCAGCATTTACGATAACATTTCTCTGCATACATTCAATAATACAAAGAGAAAATCCTAAAGAAGTACCATTGAGAGTCATTAAATATTGCTCGAAACGATTCATTAAATTTTAAGTGCTTTGACAGCTTGGAAAATGCAAAATACCTCAGAAATAATTCAGGCTAAATTTTGAATTGAATCGAGTGGGATGCGAGTGGATTTGGAGTGGTTGAAATTGTTTCTTTTTGAACACTTGAGATTTGGATGTGATTTTAGTAAGCATCATGTCCTCAATAGATGGCATGTCCTCCTTATCTACTCGACACCTACTCTAAACTTTTATTTTCAATATCTATTCATGACTTGTACGTCCTAAAACCATTTAAATCAAAACACATCTTCTTGCCACTCACAGTCATCAACTAGCACCATAACTCAACAGGATAACGATGATAGATAGACGAATAATCTAAAGTGATGGATAAATAAGGAATCGGAATGTTCAAGTTTGAGGTGAAAATTGAGATTTTAGTTTTTGGGAATGAGAATGAAACTTTGAAGCCACAATAAATTGAGCAAACTTAGCTCGAGCAAAAATTCCATCTCTTAAATTCTTCGCACAATGATTAAACTTTAAATTGATTTTGATATTCAAGAAATTTTCTATTTTCACTTCTCCTTCTATTCAGTTTTCATCTTCAATTGCAAGCAATTTTATTTTATTTTTGAAAAAAAAAAAAATAGACAAGAATAAGAATTGAAGATGCTATTGGGAATAATAATAATGAAAGGAGCTGAGAATGGGTTTGGTATTCTGAAGGAGATGTAAATTTTCAAACGAAAATCATCATCTTGAGATTCATTGAAATGGATGTTTAATTTCAATTCTCGTTTTTATTCTATGCTTTGTTAGCAGCTGTAGGTATGTGCATGTCTATCTCATCTGTGAGTGCTGAAGGAATTTTGTCAGATTTTTTGATGGGGTTTTGAAGCTGATTATCTAAGTTCCAAAATAAGTAAGTTCTTAAATTAAATTACTTTTCTGACGAGCTGACCCGCATGGCACAAGTCGGTTAATCGATCAGAAATCCGGCACCAAGCCGGTGTGACCCTAGCAAAGTGCTTGATTTAAATCGAAGCGCTGGTTTTCTATTCGATTAATCGACTTGTGCTATTCGGGTGATGAATTGTAGTCAATAGCTTCATCTAGTTGTTACCTGTAGATGGTTTTACACCTGACTAATCCCAATTTTTTCTTCAGGATCTCAAGCCTTGCTTAATATCTGGTAACGTTATGCTAAATTCTTTTCGTATCTCTGATCATACCAAGTTATGCAGGAAGAACTTTCAATGTGCCATTCCATTCAAAATAACTAAACCAAAGCCCATTTTATTTTATTTCTTCATCAAATCTCGAAATAATACCAAAAGCTTCTCACTAAATTAGAAAAATTCCTCAAAAAAATTCCAGCACATCAATGCAAGGGACATAAAAGCATTTACATAGTTGAGGATAAAATGAAAGAAAATTGTGGATTGTTAGAAGATGAAAATATAATAAAAGAAGCTCTCCTGTATAAATGCAGTAGAAACAGCATTGCGATTGTCTATTGAATCAAGGGTTCAATTGAAAAATAAAAGCTAGTAAGAATGGATGAATGAGAGTGAGAAAAAAAGTGCAATTTAAAATTAATTTCTATCTACTTTATGTTCATTTTGTGGAAATTTATATTGATTGAACTTTTATTATTCAATTCCCGTTCAACACATTCGAATTGTGAAAATTATGTTTTGATCATTAAATCTCCTTTGATCAAGTAGAGTCGAGTCAAGTAGTGTCGATTCAAGTAGAGTCGAATCAAGTAGAGGCGAGTCAAGTAGAGTACTGTCAATTCAAGTAGAGTCGAGTCAAAAAGAGTCGAATCAAGTAGAACCGAGTCAAGTAAAGTCGAGTCAAGTAGAGTCGGATCAAGTTAACTTCGAGCTTGTCTTAAAACTACAACTGCTTAAAAATGAAGATACCAGAGTTTATCGATATTTTGACCCATTAAATAGCTACAATTAAATTCCCCGCAATTAACTAAAGCCGTCCCTAAATGCAAATATCACATAATAAACTGTCAAGTCCACAAAAGTTCAACGCACTCTCAAGAAAAATTCTTTCATCTATTTTAAAATTCAAATTTCAACAAAACTTTTTTTTTCTCATCTCATTTAAGAAAGGAAAACTGGTACACTCAGTCGCACACTCGCATAGTCTTGCTGAGTAGATGTTCAACTGCTGACAACAAAAGAATTCAATTTTCATTCATGTCACAGAACAGCGACAGGAATCCAATTGAAACGGCATCTTTCATTGTTCATTTTATTCTCATATCATTGCCGTAAAACTATTCATCTTTTTCCATTCTATTTATTTCCTATTTTATATGTTTTATGGCAGATAAATGGCAAACTTAAGTAGAATTTTTTTTTCTCTACAACAAACAGTAAAACACCAACACTTATTTGCTTTTGAGTCACGCAATAGAAATGAGGACAGAAAGAAGGGAAATGTCATCCCAAGAATTTTCATGCATTCTCAACTTCCGATGGCATTGTTGAGACAAATTGTGAATATTTTTGTAGCTTCTAATTTATTTTTACTTCCAGTTACATCAGGAAGGGGTTGGGTGGGAAGGGTCCTTATATGAGGCACTTTATTGCAGCTTAAAACATCAATTTTGTGTCTTAAAAACTTTACCTGCTATGATCAAATGTAACTTAGTGTTGCAGCCTCAAATCAACAACAAAAAGCTTCCACCCATAAGCTGTTTAGACGATCATTCAGCCACAACAGCAAATATTGAATTAAATTTTTCTCGCATTTTTGTGGCGCGGCAAATATGAACAAATGTTTGACAATAAAACTTCAAATAAATTGTCGCTTTATTGTCCTCGTTGTGGTCTTTCAGTCTCGCTGTAGATATGCTCAACGCATATAAATACTGCAAATAATTTAGTGATGTTAATACGCGATTCTTTATGACTTTTTATATTATAGTCGACTTTATTTATTGCTTGCTATAAATATGCACAAGAATTTATGAATGAAATGTGACATGACGAATTGTGTGGGTCTTGAATTGATGAAGAATTTGTGGCTTGTTCGGTGTTTGTGGTGCTTCACTCTGCTGATCTGAAGTGTTGTGTCATACGTGGGATGGAGTCTGTGGCTAAGTGGCTAGGTAACAGATCAGATAACTTTAACTCTTAGTTTTGTGTTCGTTTCCTATCTTATAAAGTAACAAATATTATAAGCTACAGTAAAAAAAATTTCTTATTATTTCAGGTTTGAGAAACATCTCATCCATAAAAATTCAACAATCATCCAAGCACAATTTTCTTGTCCCCACCCTTCCACCTGATTTTAATTTTTCTTCTCAAATCAAACTGAATATTTCATGGCAGCAACTTCCTTATGGACGTTAATTAATTTTTCAGAAGACAGAGTTCATTTTTCCTGTAAATGTCTTCTGTAATTGTTTTTCTTCATTCCGTTCCTTCCATTAAAACATTCTTAGTTCTTGTTATTTCACTTCCTTCTCTTTCAAGCGGAAAAAGAAGCAATCAATTCTAAATTAGGTCATTAAATTTCATTATACGTTTTTTTTTGCTGTGTAAAATTGCTTCATTTTCTTATGCGTTACTTTTTTAGACACGCTCATTTTACAATTTTAGACAGGCAAGAAAGGAATTAGGAATTTTTTCAGTACTTTTATTGTGGAATGGGAAGATTTAAAGACGAATTAAATTTTAATATGTTTTGTAGCCTTTTGTAAATTGGTTAACCTAAATAATCAAAGATGTTCCTTAGTATTACAATGAACTGAGCAGCAAGTTGCAGGAAATTTCATTTTCTGTCTGCAGAACAAGGGTTTAGTAAAGGTTAAGTCACCTGAGGCCAAAACCTTCTTGTCCTTCCTTCCATTGACACTTTTCTTTTGCTTCAGATGTGATCTTCGATGTGATAATGGTGGAATGAATCTATAAGCTTAGGGGCCGTTCACTTATGACGTCCAGGGGGGTGAAGGGCAGAAAGAGAATAACAAAAGAAATACCTGGAAATTCATCGTGGTTTTTGAAAAATGACCGTTAATTTCGCCCCTTACAGTGCTGTTTTGCAACTAGCACCTTAATATTCAGCTGCAACTCAAATTTTAATGAACATAATCATATTTCGCTGGATGAAACACTTTGTTGTCAAAAACCTTGTTTTGATTGCGTTGAAATTTCCTCATGAAACTCACACTGTTGAATAGATTTTGATAGAATCTTACAGTAATATAGAAGAGTATTTCAAAGACAGTAATGATTGAGCATCCCAAGAAGAGTCCTAAAATGCCACCATAGTCACTTATAATATCATACCAAGCAAACAAGACATCAGTTTTGTAAAGGACTGAATCAGTTTCTGGGAAATAAACTTTGAGGACTGATAAATCTTTATCGTCATCAAATCCAGCACTGAAAATAAGGAGATGACATTAGGTTGAGTGATTAAAATAAATATTAAGACATGGCATAGTCAGTTGGAGAGCTAGTGGCGCTGCAAAATAGTTAAATTTTGACATCCTTACAGCTGAATTATTTGAGTAATAACAAGGGGGAAACAACCTTGTTGGAAAAATAACTATTTTTACAACGAAGTTGTTTACCCCTCACACTAACACCCCTATCCTCAATGCCGTAAATCTTACTCCCTCAAAAATTACAAAATTAAAACTTACATCACAGATCCTTTATTGACGTAATAGAAGTTCAACTGAGCAGATGTTGAGTCAACAATATAAATTGTTGAGGAGCACTGTGGATAGCAAATATCACAATTAAGTGAATCCTCAATTTCTCGCTCGAGGACTTTGATAAATTCCTTTGGTCTAAATGTTCCCCATTTTATTTTATATTTGTTCATGCACTGTACATTTCCTAAGTTGCAGAATGGCAATGAAGAGTCAATGTCATTGAAATTTACTGGTACATTAAATGGAATGCACTTGCATAGAGCCATGACACTCTTTAGTTTACATTTCACCAAGCAATCTCCATAGACGTAATTAGTTCCAAACTCGTTTGGATAATCGTTGGGAAACAAGCATTGACGTTTATTTATTCCATATCTTTGGACTTCATCGACAGCATAAAAGCTAAGTGCACTAAGAGTGATTCTGGTCTCTAGATATCTCTCAACTGGAACTTCCCGAACAAAACCTGTTGCTGAGTCGGCAAATTCTGAGGGATCATAAATTAATGTCGTTGCACCTCCAAAATTTTTCAATGGATAATAATAGTCAGCAATTGATAGATTCAATAAAATTGTCAATCCCATGTCGGGACCTATACCAGCAGCAATGAGGGGTTTTACAGCAGTTTCATTGAGTGTGCTTGGTCGTACATAATTAAATGTACAGCAAAAGCCTTCATTTGTTGTACGATCTTGTAGAATATCGGAACATGGAACGTCAGCTCCACCCCATTTACATTTTTTGGCGATGTCTGAACATTTTGGCGCTAAAAATTTCAACTTCTCCTGCATGTTATAAATTCCGGTGGTTTTATCAGAATCAAAATTATCGAGAATCTCTTGAAATTTCACAAATTGATCAATGCCTTCAATGTCTGCATCGTACAATCTTCCCATGTATCGTATCAAGTTCATCAATGTGTTTTTATTCTTGTATTGGATTGGGATGCTCAGATTCATTCTGTAAAAGTCAATAATAATGTTAAATTTCATCCAAACAACCTCCGAATGTCTCAAATCGTATCATACTCACAAATGTTCTGCATATTCTTCTGTCCTTGTTCTGCTTATCTTATTATTTGAACAAATAGCAATAGCAGGAAAATTCAGTCCATAGATTGAATGATGTTGACTCTCAAGGGTCGTTATTGTTGGATTATCAGTAAATCTCGACCATGCAGACATTACCACACCGATAGCACATCCAATCATAGTCACATGAATTGAAAGCCACATGAGTTTTTCAGGTAAATGACGATCAGCATCTGCTAAGTAATGATAAGCATGAACGTAGGTATTCAAGAGAAAATCTTTGATACTTTTCCAAAAGGCTTGAGCGACTTTTAGTTGCTTGAAGGCTGGTTTACCCAAACGCATTGTCTTTGGATTTTTGCTATACTTTATTCAGATGTGAAATACGAATGGATTATGAGAATGTTGGTTCCTTTGCTTTTATATGGATTAACAGAATCACAAATTATTCATGATTTTTGCATTGACTTGCTATTTAATTATGGGTACGAAATGTTTTTTGCTGATTTATGCTGAAAGCTAACTTCCACACATGAAACTCAAGGTATTGTTCCGTATCGTCGTGGAGCCAGGGATATAGACAGTCTATTCGAAGGTAGATCCTTTTGTTCACACTCTATTCTAAATCTACCTTATTTTTGACCTACAGCTATGTCCCAAACCTAACCTAAACCTTAACCTAAAACCTAACCTGATGCTTGCATGAACCTTGCCTGAACCTAACCTCAACTTAACCTGTACCTAACCTAAACCTAACCTAAACCTTACCTAAACCTAACCTAAATCTAACCTAAACCTTACCTGAACCTTATCTTAAGCTTTCCTAAACCTGACCTAAACCTAACCTAAACCTAGCCTAAACCTAACCTCAACCTAGCCTAAATCTAACCTTACATATAGGTTCACTTGGCCAAAATTGACATATAGTCACCCTTATATCTGAAAATTGCTACAACTGTCAAACTACTCCTGCCATTTTCAACATATGTCTTAATTATTATTTTCCCAAATTATATCAATAATTCGAACCACAGCAAATAATGAATAAACTCAATAAACTACAATAAATCATATACCGAGACTTAATAAACTCGATATGAGCGAGCATACTCTCGATGTCATTTCGTGTACACTTGAACAAAATTGTAATTAGTGACATAAAGCTATAGGCTCAATCAACATTGTCATTATTTGTTGATATTTATTCATCATGTTGAGTTGTTTCAAGGTGAAAATATTTTGATAGTGATTAAGTATGATTGATTTTTGTTGACTCTGATTATGATATGAATTTTTTTGGGGATATATTATTGGAACTGAATTTTGTCTTTAGAATATTTTGGTGCTGGAAGAAAAGAATTCTTCAATTTAAGATGGAATACTTTGGGATTAATCTAATGATTGAGTTTATTTTGTTCCTAAGATTTTCAAAGCAATTCTGAATGGCTTCATTGCAGCAGCCAACACTAGCCGAGCAATTATCTTTTCAACCTCAAATTCAACCCCCGAAAAATATCAAAAATCAATTAAAATAAATGAAAACTTAATTTTAAAACTTTCCAGAAACTCAACAACTTTATAAATTGAGACTTTCAAGAAACTTCAAATGATTTCTTCATCTTGAGTAAATTGACAGATGAAATAAACTTGCTCGAAAAGTTTCACAACAGTTTTAACAAAATCAAAAAAGAATCTCCTCCTTAATATTTTCTTTAAAAACTTTTCACGATGAATTTAAATGATGAAATAAAATGTAATTCCAATTTCAGTCTTTTAGTTTCTACTGTTGCTCCTTAAATGTTTATTTTATGGTGTGTGCTTCCTTCTTCTCGGTGCTGGAATGTAAGCAAAATGTAATTCCATGAGATTAAGTCTTGAATGGTAACAGAAAATTTCATTCTAAAGTTATACTTAGAGTTGATTCTTTTTTGCTTGCTATCTGATGATTTTATTGCCAATTTAGTATTCACTTGCTGTGAATAAAGGATGGATATTTTTTTGATTGAATTCGTAGAGTTCAGATTTTAGGGAATCATCTTAAAATATATAATCGAATAAAAAGGATATTCTTCGGGTTGAAGTCAAATTAGCAATAAAATTGAGTTCGATGTCATGCTTGTGAAATGGCATCAGTGGACTAAGTGGTAGAGCGTTTGTCTTACGTTCCAGAGGTTCTGTGTTCAATCCCAGGTTAATTTAAGTTTTAAAAGCACTTTTTTCATTTCACAATTCTAGTTTCGAAGCTCAGTTCGTGTGTTGGGTGTAGTTTTAAGGTCTCCGGCACATGACTAGGTACATTGCAGGGTACATTAGGTATTTAGACATATTTGTATCTTTGCAATATGCAGAGCTTGCAAGTGGTTCGGATTCAACTATAAACTGCAGGTCCTTAAAGGGTGTTGTACAAAAGATTCTGTTCTAATTTGAATCGCAGAGCCTCCAGCTCAAAAGTCTGGGCCATAAACCATACAAACCATCAAATGCAACAAGCTTAAATTAAAATGACAACCAATATAAGTCTAAATAATGAGAAATTTTCTTATTGATGCTCATTCTCATCGTCTTTATGTCATCTTTCCGAGAAGAAAAGAAATTCGTAGCATGCAGCATAAGCACATTTATCAATAAATAAGGGAAAATATAAAAATGTGAAGTTCATAATATCGATAATGGCAGCAGTAATATGAAGTATTTATCGAGAACTACAAGCAGACTGAAATTATTGCTTCATCGACAAAAATAGAGCACAGAATATTGTACCATAACTAAATGTAATAATAATTTACTTCTATTGGAGTTGGTGAAATTTTTTCGAGAAAGAATAAAAAAAGGCAATGAGCAAAGTTCACCTTATTGATGCTGCTCTGTGCTTGTTGTTGAGATTTCTATCGTTAATTTGATGATATTTTTTTTTGTGCATTGTAATAAACGAAGCCATTGATACCCGATAAATATGTTTCTTCATGTCCTTCCTACTTGCTGTTGATTTGGCAACAAGACTTTTCTTTTTCTCCTTCTTTACTTCCTATTCATAAAATTACTAACAATGTACAGCTCATTTTGTGCTAGAGCTTGTTGAACTATAAATAAAATCGGAAGTATCGGTGTTATGGGATCTATTGATTACAATTCATTCATTCATTCATTATGCTATCGACAAGAAATTGTGCTTGAAAAGGAAAAAGTTAATGATTTGAGATTGTAATTATCGAGTAATTGGTAGTTGTAGATTTATTTTGAGAACTATTGATGCTATTATGAGTTGTGGTGGTACAAAAGACTTCATAAGGCTATTATAGATGCAATTTGGAATAGTTTGGTAATGAATGACATAATAAATTAAGAAATTTTAGAAAAATAGGTCAGCAGCGATTTCAAACATGATATTATTAAAGATCTTGGAAGTGCTTCATTTCTTAGCCTGGGATTGAACCCAGAACCTTTGGCTCGTAAAACCAACGCACTACGCACTACCACGTAGGCCACTGATGCTATTTCTTCGCTGACTCATTTTAGCCTAGCTTCATTCCTATGCTATGAACTGTTTACTATTAAGAAGTACAACTTAGTGCCATACTTTCCGTCTGTTTTTAAATCATGTTCCGATTGAGACTAATTCTACACATAAAATATACTTTTAAGTGCTTCTCAGTGCTTTCCATAAGTTGTATTTAATTAATCCACAGAGTCAACCTCCAAATTCCTTAATGTAGCTTAACTCAATTAAAATTACATGCACTACGATTTTAATCTCTTGATATTTCCTTCCCTACAAATGTATCCCCTTTTTTTGATTGACACTTTGTGGTTTAATTAATTTCCTGTGTACACATTAAAAGGAACATGAAGTAAGCAAACTATTAAGCATGCAATGTTAAATTAAACAATAAACTATAAAAAATATTTTCAGTGTGAAATAAAAAAATTCACATCAAATAAAACAAAATTCTTGAACAACATTGTCGCATTTATGTGAAGGAAGCGACCCAAAATGGTTCATGAAAACAAGACATAAAGCATAAATGTTTGAGTTCTAAAAACGGGAAGAAAGGAAGGAGAGAGGAACTAGTGGCTCATAAAAATCGTTATGGCTTCACAAAGCACCCGAAAGCGACAAAAAAAAAATTAGTTCAAGACTTTAATTTAGTTACACCACAAACTAGTGGCTGAACAAATGACTGCAAAAGCGCACAGAAAAACAGAAAATCGATATTAATGGAAAGAGGTGGGAAAAAATAGCATAAAAAGTCATTGTGTTAGGAGGGAGAGTTGAGGCACATCAATAAAAATGACTTAAACTCTTCATTATATTTGTGAGCACTGCCTGAATGCATTAAATGTTATCATGAGTTGAATTGAGACACTTCTATGAGTGATTGACTGGAATGGCCTACATTTTGACAATGAATTGACAATTTAAATTTTGCTTTTTTTTTTGATTAATTTTAAGAGTTCAGGGTGGCACAGAATGGAGTAAGATTCTTGGTTTATGGATCTCGGTTCTTGGATCTCAGTTCTGGGCTGTCAGTAGTCATTTCTCGGTTCTAGAATCAAGAACCCAAAACAAAGAATCAAGAACAATGAGAAGCAAGAACCAAAAACCATGAATCCGTAATCAAGTCTTGAGAACCAAGAATCAAGAATTGAGAACCGTAGTCAGGCTAAAAATCTTTGAAAGTCGAGAAACATTTAATCTATGAATCCTCATTTGTTATTAATATTTCACTGTCAGTAAAAAAATAAAAATCGATTTCAACCCCATTAAAGTTCCACAATTTTCAAATTTAATTCAAAATCCAATAACAACTTTCCATAACCCCAAAAATTAAGTTTTCATGCTGCACAACTTTTTTTTCTATGTAATTTAAAAAATATATTTTGATTACCTGTTGTCATTTGCAAAATTGGAAATTATTAGGAAGTCATTTCGGAAGTGATGTGATTGCATGTACGGAAAATGCATTTACATTTAAAAATAGAATTTAATGGGATTCTTGGATAGCTTTAATTAACAACTGTCTGCATGACTGAAATTGAGAGACAGCCAGGAAATAATTGATAATGCTTGTTGTCAGAGTTTTAAGAGATTTAAATTAAATAAGAGTTTAAAAATAGTTTTGAAAAATAAATGAGTTAATTTATGGAAAATGGGAATATCATGTATGTTATTAAGGTTGGAACTGCTTGAAAAGTTTACAAAGTTTTAGGAATTTTTTGATAATTTATAAAATTGCTTGTTTGAAACTTTACAATTGATGATTTTTCAGGATTTTGATTAAAAAAATGAACTCCTCTAAGTCCCTCCAAACCCCATCCACAATCCCCAGCAATCCCAACAATTACAAAATTACAAAAGCAGTAAATCAAATTAGTCTCCACCAGGGTCTCCACAAATCCGACAAAATAGTTAAACATTCTCCATAAAAATCTCAAGTTGGTACGAAAAAGTTATTGGAATAAAATTATTGTTATCCCTTTTTTGTATTCTATGAATAGCATTGTCGTGGTATTCATATGGAAATGTAAGCTTTTTTTTGTTGAGCTGGATGTTTGTAGTAAACAGAAAGAAATAATGAGAAATTGTGATGTTATAAATTTTAATATAACCAAACCTTAACAATTTAGAGTTGTTCTATGCTTAAACTGTAAGCTATTGTAAGTTAGAATTTTAAGGAATGGAAACAGAAGTGCAGCTTTTTATTTATTTTTAAGCAAAAAAAAAACATGAAATTTGTTAAATGGCCAAACAACCTTAGTCTTGGTCCTTATCTTTTTCTACTAGAACTCCTAAGTCGTCATTAACATCGCCAATTCCTAATTCAAAGAAAATTCTATCGGATTCTGCATCCGAGGAGGAAACAGCTGTAAAACCATCAAAACATACAAAAGCAAGCAGAAGTGACTACGATGAGCATGACAAAAATGACGAACTTAATCACGATATTAAGGGGGGTGGGGGGTCTAGAATTTTATGATAGTTTATGACAAACAAAGAAAATTTTTTTCCATACAAATTTTGTGACACTGAGGGGGGGGGGGGGGGGTTCTCTACGCCAGTGGTAGCCAAGACACACATAATTTGTAAGCCATGATTGAAACCACAAAGGCATTACGTAGGTTGAAAGTCCCGAATTTTTTTGCATCACACCAGGTGCCACGGCACATGGATTAACCATTACTGTCGTAAGCTCACGATCGATTCCTCTCTTAATATAAAAACAGTCCTCAGACATTAAAAATCTCTCAAAAATAGCATGAAAGCAAAAACTCGAGAACTCTCAAAAAAAAACTTCTGCATGCAAAAACAGAGAACTTTCTCTCTCAAAGCAGAGGCTTGAAAATAATTCTCTTCTCACTTCGTGCAGACACTCTCGAGACAAAGGCATTTTATGTTTATTGCATATACACAGCACAAGGGGGTCATTTAAAGGAAGATGAGGTAAGAGCAATGTATGACGTAAAACTATACTATAGTCATGTAAACATAGCTTTCTCTCTATAGCACGCATGCACTTTGAGAGCCTTTTGTAGTTTGCATGTGAGAAAATACGGCATGGCATCCACATGCAGTTGTTGGGGAAGTGAGAATGCTGTATATTGGAATGATTTCGATGATTTGTTGTGGATATGAAAGATTTACATTGAATATTTGAAAATGAGTGGTTTTTTGAGTGCTAAACATGATTGACACAATTCTGGCACCCGAGGAGATTTAAAAATTTACAGATCTGACTAAAGACTTCACTATCAACTACAAAATATACACAAACAAACATAAATTAATCCTCTTCAATCTGAAACTCTAAAAAGAACACTCAAAACACATGAAAAACGACGAGAAGCTTCAAAGTGATTAAGTGACATTTGCATGTGAATTAATTACGGTAATAAATTTTAACATGCGTGGAAATGAGAAACGCGAATGAAACACAATTTAGAATGTCTTATCATGAAATTATCATCAACATTGTAAACTAATTTAAGTCAGCAATTATGTATGTACGATGGAAATAGATTTTTTTCGTCAAATTTTATGAGGGGTCGATCATAAATGATGGATGTCTAGAACGTTGGATTATGGATTTATTTTGGATACAATAAATTTTTGAAGATAACTGTAAAACTCATGGATGGAGAAAGGGGGTCTATTGAGGGGGGGGGGGGGGGGTTTAAAGGGATCTTGAAATTATGTTTATATAAAACAACCCCATTCAAGAGATTTGACTCTTCATAAAGTTTCTAGCTACATCCATGTCTAAACACTGCCAAATTTCCGCTTAGTCAGCAATATTGATTTACATCATGCCTTAATAACACCCTTTTTTACGATTTTCACAACTTTTTATTATTGCCACGTGCTTAAACAAATTTTTTTTTTGTTGTTTAAAATACTTTTATTATTATTATTATTTCTAATAGAGGAAGTGAAGAAGAATCAACCGTAAAATGTAAAATTTATTTTCATGAAAAAAAAGCAATCAACTTTTGACACTAACAAATTATTTTTTGTGCTCCATTAAGCCTTTCGTTTAAACAAAGAGCGTAGCAAATTTCGCTAATTCAATAATAATTATCGTGTATAATTAGTCACTGACTCAAAAAAGTTGAGTTTGAAAAATGTTGAGTTATTGAATGTAAATAATGAAAATGAATTTTGTGACTTTAGAGGCAATTTGTGACTTTTTACGGGTGATGAGAGTTTTGTGGTTTTGAGAATGGAAATTAGTAAGATTGAGTTAGATTATCTAGCTTTGAACCTTCTGCAAAGTTTCTGGACATTGACTTACTATTAATATGATTTCAGACCAGGGTTGCGACACAGGCACCTGTGCTCAGGGGAGAACCGTACAATTCCTTGATAATTTGTGGGGTTTTACTAGAATTTGTATGGTTCTGTTGGAAAAACCTTATAAATTATTAAGGAATTGTACGGTTCTTACCTGTGCACAGGTACCTGTATCGCAACTCTGTTTCAGGCTAGAGTTGGAACAAACCAGAGTTAAGACATCCCAGAGGAAAATCAGACAAGAGTGTGGTCAGGCCAGAGTACATAAGAACTATTTGAAGACTTTGGTTCAATTCTCAACAAAAGCTGGTTTCCAAATCATTGTATAGACTATTGTCGACATGGCAACAACCAGAAACTCCTGAATAACAGTTGGGATGAGTATTAAAACCAATCCTTAACTATACCTCTGATTCACATGATATTCACAAAGTTCCACTAATCTTAAAGCTTGTTCAGTTCTTTAAGCCTCATACCACTTCCTATCCATGTGATATGTAGAAAGTTCCATGTGATATGTAGCAAATCTTCGAAGAAGCATGAGAAAAACCTCCAAAATGGATTTAATGGATATGTTTCATTTCACCTACTCTCATTTGCTCCTACTCGATTCATCTGAAATGTAAATGTCTCGAAAAAAAAAACTAATGTATCGGGTAGAAACCCAATGCGGATATTTCACACCGTACCATCAAAAGTCTTATGGATAGACCAAGATTTGCTCAGCATAAGTTTAAGGGTGGGCGTGAAGTACGGCCGAGACCCATATCGACACAGTTCAAAAGTTATACCTAATTTATGTCATAATTATGTCAGCTAAAAAAACACTTATTTTGAATTCTGTCACCCTCGGGAACACTATGAACCAGTATAGCTGATTTTGGTCCAAATCTCAGCCAAACTTCACACTTATTTGAACCACATTTTCTCGTAAATGTTAAAATATTATTAAAAAGCAATTAATCCTGAATTATGTCGCTATTTTGTCAAGTGTTTTAAGATAAAGAATTTGTTTTTTGGTTTCCACAGTGAAGAGTATGAACAAAATTCAGATGGGGTAGTCGAAATTTTAGATTTCGATTTTTTTAAGCTATGCATTACAAAAAGTAATATTGGTATGTGATTTATGTCAGAATTATGTCAATTCAAATAAAACATCCAAAAATTTTTTTGAACAAAGAACCAAGTAGGAAATACATTTTCAATTTTGGACTAGGGGCGACCCTAGTCAAAATCAATTTTCTCACTTTTTTCTTCTAGGGTTTATCCAAATGGATTGAAACTTTGCATAATTATTCCAGTGCTTAAAACAAATGCAAATAAAACATCCTAAATTTTTTTTGAGCAAAGAACCAAGTAGGAAATACATTTTTAATTTTGGACTAGGGGCGACCCTAGTCACCCTAGTCGTACTTGGTTCTTTGCTCAAAAAAATTTTAGGATGTTTTATTTGTATTTATTTTAAGCACTAGAATATTTATGCAAAGTTTCAATCCATTTGGATAAACCCTCGAAGAAAAAAGTGAGAAAATTGATTTTGACTAGGGTCGCCCCTAGTCCAAAATTGAAAATGTATTTCCTACTTGGTTCTTTGCTCAAAAAAATTTTTTTCATCCAAAGTTTAATTTAAAAAAAAATCACAGTGAACTTTTAATTTGAAAAATTCGTAAGAAAGGAAAGTTTTTTGCTTTTTTTGAAGCAACGGCTGTTCCTACCTTGCCTTAAAAACAATACAGCTCTTCTATAGAGTGAAATTCAACTCACAAACTTTCTTCTCTGAACATTTTAAGCTATCTTGCTCCATATCCTCACAAATTTCAAAAAACTGATTTTTCAATTTGAACAAAACCAATAGATTCACACGTGAAAACAGTGTGAATATAAAAATAATTTTCAATTCCGTTCACATAATTTGAAATGGATACGTCTTTGCATGGCCTAAAGTCGTAAATTCTTATTACTTCTCATTACATTCGGTCTGTGTCATTGGTCTGCTGTACAATTTTTATGATTCATTTTCTTCATCTTGTTAAGGTTGCCTACCTTTTTTACTCATTGGATAATATCAATAATAAATGGGAAACCCTCAAAATAGCTGATGAAATTTTTTAGGACAAGTTTCATGTCATTTGGATTTTCCACAAAATCTGATGAGTTCAATAACAAGTCACAAGACATGAGAACATAATCATCTTTATTGTGACATCTCGATTGAGTCATAAAATCAAAAAGCGATTGAGATTTTCTTCCTTTTTTTCATCAGATGACCTCAGATTCCATTTAGATAAGACATAAGGAAAAATAGTTTTCATCCTCATGATTAGAAACAAAAGGTAAAGCATTCTGCATGAAATCGATAAAGTTTGGCAACATTGAGTGTGAGGCACGAAGTCGGAATTTTAGTTTTGTGGTAAATTGAGCATGTTGATTTGATAGTCTTTTAAATAATTGAGTGTCTTCTTGATTACTCTTGGATAGTTTGTGATGTAATAGAAGTTTGTGGTTTTTTGGAATCTTTAGATCAATTTTATTTGAGTACTTGAGCATGAACGTCTTGAATAAATGTGTTTAAAATTTAATTTTATTTGAGTTTGTTGTAATTGATTTTGGAATCAGTCTTGATTGTTTGAAGTGCCATTTAAATTTTATATTTGAAATTTTTTCTGTGATTTTACAACTATCGTCAGAATTGTTGACTCATGTTGGCGACAATATTTCTTGAGTATTTGTGAGTAAACCTGAAAGCTAGTTTTTTTTAAAACATTTCAGACTATGACACAATAGACCACTATTTAGTTTATTATAGCATGTCCTTAGTTGAATTCGAAAAACGGGCGTCAAAGAAAATAAACTTCTATTGAGATTCAAACCATAAAATTTCACAGTTTTAACTCAAATATTGGATTTTCTGATCTTCGACTTGTCAGCAGTCAACAGTTGAGCAGCTTTAATGAATTTTTATGATTTGGAAGACTTTCTAGACAGATTTTAATGCTTAAATTCCAATCCAGATCTACATAATCCAAACAATTCATAATCTTCATAATCCAATCCAAAAGAGTCATCTATCGATGTTCTGTACCCAAATGGCACAAGTCGGTTAATTGAATATAAATTTCGATTTGGATCCAGCAAATGCCAGAGTCACACGGATTACTGATCGATTATCTGACTTATCCCGTGCCATTCGGGGTAGCTAATAACGAGGGGTGCAAGATTTATTTCTTAATGTTTAGTTTTGAGTCTCGATCATTGATTCAATGAATCAACTTACAGTGATTAAGGACCGAGGAACTGTCAGGATTCCAAAGATACACTGAGGTAAGAAACAGAAGCTGTAACTTTGCTACAAACAATTAGAAGCAGCAGCAAAGGGGTCTAAACTGTCTCAACACTAACAGTTTTTCATGAGCATTCATTGTTCGACACGATTTTTATTAAAATACGACTTTATACATTCAAAAAATCTCATACAAATATTTTTAACTACCAAGTCCCCTATGCCTCTGAAAAAAATTAATTAATTTTCTTCCGTTTTAACTTGATTTATATATTGCCCAATCAAATGAACGTAAAACAGCCCCGGAAGAGAAAAAAATGAAGCATTAAAACCGCAAAATGAATAAAATATATAAAATGCAGCACCACATAACTGCGGATTTTTATTTCATTATTGTACTTCAAATATTCATTCACTCCAGCACTCTTAATTTTTTATAACAAACTTGATTTAATTACATGGAACACAGTCAGAATGCGATTAAATTTCATTTCAATTAATGAAAATAAGTTTGGAATGAGGAGCAACTAAAGCAAACATTTATGACCCATTGCAGTAGAGATATTTTTATATTATTTGACGTAAATACGAGTCTCAAATGCAAGCTACATCCGGACTGCTTTATAAAAACTCATCGACTTAATTGAATGTACTTGAAAGAAAACTGTATTTGATGTGTAAATATCTATCTTTCGAGATTATATAGATCTTGAAGTTATTATGTTGTTTTGATGACGATAAATTTTCCTCGTCGCTTCCACTCGTGTGTTGAGTTATTAGATCCAACAGAATTAAAATTGAAGATGCTGGAAAAAGATGTCGAAAGTGATTGAAAAGTAAATTGAAGAAGTTGAATTGAGTTTTTTTTTTCTTGAGAGAATTTTATAATTTATATTTATAAAAAATAAGTTTACTTATCATCGACGAATGAAGGCACTGCTTAAGAAAATTTCTGATTGCTTTTTTTTTCAAGTGATGGACATGAAAATGATTTGTTTTGAAAGCGTTATATTTGAATCAAGTTTGTCATGACTCAATTTCCAGTAATGTCTACCCACATGTCATGAACAGCACAAGTCGGTTAATCGTATAGAAATCCGGAGACCAGGTTCGAGTGACTCAGGTATAGTGCTGGATTCGATTTAAGTCATGCCTGAGTTACGCCGCTTTCACACCGACTTATGCTATGGGGCCGTTCACTTACGACGTCCAAGGAGGGGGGGGGGGGGGTCAGCAAGAAAAGACATTCCTGGCACTATGGGGCAAAATGAAAAAAAAAGGGACTTTCACTTTGAAAAATGGACTTTTCCGATTTACACTTTTTGGGTGATTTTTTCTTGTAGAGGACATAAAAGTAGATAGAAATGCCAAATTTCAGGTCATTTGGTGCTGATTTCGCGATTCTAGAGCTGTTTGAAGTTGAAAACTAGTGAAAATTCTGGTTTTTTCATACCATGTTTGAACCGGGAAATATCTTAACTGGTTTAAGATATTGCAAAACGGTTTTCAGTTCCTATTAGTAGTATATAAGAGCTTTATTTTGACATATAACAAAGTTTAGGTTCTGAATGTTTTCGTGCCATTATGGTAGAACATATGTGAAAATTTCAGGAAAATTATCTTCAAACAAGCCGCAACTATCATAAATGAAGAGTTTCCAGGCAAGTAAAAACGCAGTTTTGTAGCCCCATATATCTAGTTTTCAAAACTGTATAAACTTTGAAAAAGTAAGCTAACGTAATTGAGTTATGTTGATTTTAGTAGGTCGTTGAGTATTTGGCCAAAAACTAATAATTCTTTTAAAAATACGAAAACATAGTTTTAAAAATAGTTTTTTGGTGTTTTCTTATGAAAAATAACAATTTAAATGATTTTGTGAAGAAAATTTTTCAAAAACTTCAAAATCTTTCGAGATATAGGGGGTATGTGCTCTCCATCGATTTGGCCATTTGTCACCCTACTTAAACCACTATAACTTTTTTTTGAAAAAATATTTTTTAATTCTGTTTTCGGATTATTGTAGCCTAATGTAATACCTATCCAACGATATATAATACTTGATAGTTAACTTAGTCCTGGTTATTTATAGGGCTGTTGATTGTGACATACGCAGTTTTTGAAAAATTCCCAAAAATTGCATTTTCAAAAATACCACTTTTAAGCAATCTCGAGTATTTTTTGGACTTTTTTAAGAAATGTTAAGTCTGAAAAAAGCTATTATCATTAGAGTAATAAAAAAAATACTCTGATACGCAACTATAATAGGTAAAATTAATAAAGTTTAATTTTTAGTTTAATGAAATTTTGTTTATTTGTCAAGAAATTTAATTTACATTTTTTTATCATATTTAATGAAATTTATTTATTCATTCGTTGTTTGCTTCTTCAGAATATTCATGGTCTTGTCCTTCGGAATAATCATAGTTTTCTGCTTGGGAAAAGTCATAACCTTCTCCTTCTGGCTCAATCAATTCAATTTCTTCCTCATCTTTTTCCTCATTTTCTGTTTGTTGCTCAGGTGTTTCACCTTCTTCTTGGACATTTTTTCTCATTAACCTTTTATTTATTACATCCATATATTTTTTTATTATTACTGGATCAGAACTGTAGAGTCTTCTATGTATAACATCCGTAAAACTGTGTATTCTTGAAGTTTTTCTGGCACGTAGTTCTCTATCTTGTCTGAGATATTTGTTTCTCTAACCTCAACAATTTTTTAGCTGTCGGTAAAACGTTTTCGCATTCCAGTTTCAGGACTTGTCGAATATTGTTGTACTGATTTCGAGATAAATTGTTAAAGGCTTTTACACCTAGAGCTACATGTATATCTAGTTGTTTAGGTTTTGATGTAGTTTTTTCTGGAAGATCCTCTCCTTTTTGGCACGCCTTAATAAATTCTTTTAACATTTTAGCTCCTTCTACTTTTCCTTCTTCTTTAGAAAGGCGAAGTGCCAAGTGAAGAACTGATAACAATGATCCTTTTGCTTCTTTTAAACTGATATCTAATTCGTCCACTCTTCTACGTCGATGCTTATCGCTTGTTAGTTGTTCAAATGATTTCCTCTTGATGCCCTTGCTGGATGAAGGCTCTATGTCATGGACGATGTATTCAATCTCATCCATATCTTCATCTGTGTCAGTAACATTTTCTGCTTCATATATAGATTCTTCCTCAAAAAGAATCCCTCCACTAGATTCGCTGAAGTATCGTGAGTCAACTTCAAATTCCTCTTCATAGAAATCTGCATGATCTCTTAATGCATTATTCCAATTTGACTGATTACAAAACATTTTTGACTTTGACTTCAGCTTGTTTAATTTATTAATTAAACTTGGTTTCTGTGATTCCGCTAATTCTCTCCCATGAATTTCTTCTATTACTGCCAAACAGTACGTGTGCTGTGTTGCAAGATTTAACGTTTTGTCGCGAAGAATTTCACAGAGTGTTTTCTTCGTAAGTGTTGAATTTTGGTTCATTTTTGAAAGTGACTTGTTCAATGAAGTTCAAAACTGATATGATGTGTAGAGAGAATTTCACGAGTATATATATAAAATAGTTTCAAAACTGAGATTTTCACACCTGATAGTGACTACCAAGGGTACTTTACAAAGTTGTTAACTAGGGAAGTAAAAAGTTTCTAAATTTAATTTTTTGGCTTTATAATCTCATAAATGTCATAAATAAACATAAAAAAGTTCTAAAAAAATACTCGAGATTGCTTAAAAGTGGTATTTTTGAAAATGCAATTTTTGGGAATTTTTCAAAAACTGCGTATGTCACAATCAACAGCCCTATAAATAACCAGGACTAAGTTAACTAGCAAGTATTATATATCGTTGGATAGGTATTACATTAGGCTACAATAATCCGAAAACAGAATTAAAAAATATTTTTTCAAAAAAAAGTTATAGTGGTTTAAGTAGGGTGACAAATGGCCAAATCGATGGAGAGCACATACCCCCTATATCTCGAAAGATTTTGAAGTTTTTGAAAAATTTTCTTCACAAAATCATTTAAATTGTTATTTTTCATAAGAAAACACCAAAAAACTATTTTTAAAACTATGTTTTCGTATTTTTAAAAGAATTATTAGTTTTTGGCCAAATACTCAACGACCTACTAAAATCAACATAACTCAATTACGTTAGCTTACTTTTTCAAAGTTTATACAGTTTTGAAAACTAGATATATGGGGCTACAAAACTGCGTTTTTACTTGCCTGGAAACTCTTCATTTATGATAGTTGCGGCTTGTTTGAAGATAATTTTCCTGAAATTTTCACATATGTTCTACCATAATGGCACGAAAACATTCAGAACCTAAACTTTGTTATATGTCAAAATAAAGCTCTTATATACTACTAATAGGAACTGAAAACCGTTTTGCAATATCTTAAACCAGTTAAGATATTTCCCGGTTCAAACATGGTATGAAAAAACCAGAATTTTCACTAGTTTTCAACTTCAAACAGCTCTAGAATCGCGAAATCAGCACCAAATGACCTGAAATTTGGCATTTCTATCTACTTTTATGTCCTCTACAAGAAAAAATCACCCAAAAAGTGTAAATCGGAAAAGTCCATTTTTCAAAGTGAAAGTCCCTTTTTTTTTCATTTTGCCCCATAGTGCCTGGAAATCCATTGTTCTTTTTTGAAAAATGACCGTTGATTTTGGACGTCATAAGTGAACGGCCCCTATTCGGATTTGTGCTTTAATAAAACTAAATGATCCAATATCCTTAATTTTATTAAAGAAATCTCAAATAAATTTCAAACCTTTAATCCCACGATTGACATTTAAGACCTTTATCGAAACAGAGAATTTCTTCATCATTACTTTGTTCCTGAACTAGCTATAAATAGAAATCTACAACATTGTATCGTATTACAAGCTATAATTCCCATGTATGCACGTAAAATCAATAAAACTTAATTTCCTTTTGTGATAAGTCTATTATTCGCCATTAAGAAAGAGATCCAACGATAATAAAGGCTTCATGTTGCTACAAATTCCTTTTACAATAAAAATAAATCCATCATGATGGAAAATAGTTTTCCACTTAATATATGCGTTGAGTAGCGCATGAAAAATGTCTTGAACAATTTAATAACGCTCCACACCCGCTACTCATATGAAACAATCAAAGAATATTCAAGACGACATATGATTAATGACTTATAGAAAAATAATTTAACATGCGCAGCTGATGAAATTGATTTTTTTTTTCGTTTCCAAATAAATTCAATTCCTCTACAACCAATTGTTCATTTCCCTCAAGTTAGAACTTTTTATTTTTTGTGAAATGTTTGCGAAATTTGTCAAAGTGTTAGCTCCGTACACGCTGTTCGGTATGCTTTAGATAAATGAGAGCTTCATTAATGTTCATTCAACACGAGTGCACAGCAGTGAGTATTAAGCACAGTGTCATTAGAATTTGTTTTGCTGTTTGGGTATTGTATTTGTTTTGTAAAATATTCATTCGTTCGTTTATTCATGTATTAATTTGTTGGTTTAACTGAACATTTTCAGCTTTTTCTTGATTTTTTTATTTTTATGGAAATATGAAGCTAGCTTTTTGAGGGTTATTTGTCAATTTTGTCAATTTTGTCAATTTTGTCAATTTTGTCAATTTTGTCAATTTTGTAAATTTTGTCAATTTTGTCAATTTTGTCAATTTTGTTTTAAATCAGATTTGCAATTAATAAGATTTTATAATGTGATCCGGGTGGCAAACATTTCAATGTGGAAGCAACTTCCAACTGGATACAAAGTGGATGTCATTGCCAATTAGCTGCCGCTTGGTTCTAATTATACTATCAACCCGGTTTAATGAATGTCAATGTGTGCCAATCGGGGATGAAGATGGTTAAGGACTCTTCAGACAAATTATGAGAAGCTCTGTGTTCTATAGCGAACAGCCAAAAAAATGCCATAAACTATTAAGTTTCTGTCAAAAACTTCAAAATAACAACACAAACTTCTACTAAATACTCTGTACCAGGCGCGTAACCGGGGGGGGGGGGTGGATTTGAAGGATTAATCCTCGGACGTTAACAGAAATATCTTTGCTAGGAGTTTTATGAAAAAATCATAAAATTCCCCTCTCACTCTGAATTTTCAGTAAAAAATTTTTTTGACCCCCCCACCCCTCCTCTTCAAATTCCTGGCTACACCCCTGCTCTGTACACAATTCTACAACTGCAAATAAGCTCAAATTCTCAAAATAAACTCAACACAGCAAATAAATTTCCCTCCAAAGATAAAACAAATGTTGATTTTAACACAACTTTATGTTCTATTCCTCGATATTACTGTTCATATTTGTAATCGCGTAGGGAATAGCAGAAAAAAAGGAATAAAATATCATAAAATTTTCATGAAAAGTAAAAAAAAAACTTTTCTAATATATTTATTTCCTATGTTTACCTATCTATATGGCATTCAGTTCCTCAAAGCTCGCAACGTACATGTCGTGTCAGAAAGATAAATGATTTATCATTTGTTTCAATGAGCAACATGACAGCGAAATGTCCCCCAGTTCTCAAACTATTTACTTGTCTAGTTCGCTTATTATTATATGACTGTTTATTTTGTATGCTGACTGTTATTAGTGAAAGAATTTCTTGTTGTAATGATGATAGTTTGTTATAATGACATTGCAAGTTTTGTTCCTATCAACAACCCTTACTTTGCTGTATTTTCCATTCTTGTTTGTTGTATATACAAGCTTTTAATGATAGACAAGTTAGACATTTAGTCAATTTATAATGCGATTATAAATAGAGACATTTCCAAGTATAACACAATAGACTTCATATTTTGTATTTCGTCTTCCTACTCACTCCTTCGGGCTTTTGTCGTCTATAAATGCAATGAACAAAAATTTATAAATTTATATTCTTATAAAAATTTTTTTAAGCGCTTCATTGGATTAAAATGTGGAAGGACTGTCGGGCCAAGTGGATCAATATTTAAGTGGGAAGATTGAATTGAAATGTGTATTGTTGAGGATGGATAAGAATGATGTCGTGGAAATGATAAATTGTGATAAAAGCTGATAAAAGCTAGCATTAAGGGCTGACAAGCTATGATCACAGGCAGTTATGATCCACAGCTGTTATTATCCACAGCTGTTAAGGTCCATGGCAGTTATGATTCACATCTGTTATGATCTAAAACAGTTATGATCCATACCTGTTATGATCCACGGGAGTTATGATCCACAGCTATTATGATCCATAGCTATTATGATCCACGGGAGTTATGATCCACGGGAGTTATGATCCGCAGCTGTTATGATCCACAGCTGTTATGATCCACAGCTGTTATGATCCACATCTGTTATGATCCAAGGCAGTTATGATTCACGACAGTTAAGATCCATAGCTGTTATGATCCACAGCTGTTATGATCCACGGGAGTTATGATCCACAGCTGTTATGATCCACAGCTGTTATGATCCACAGCTGTTATGATCCACAGCTGTTATAATCCAAGGCAGTTATGATCCACAGTTGTTATGATCCACGGGAGTTATGATCCACGGCAGTTATAATCCACAGCTGTTATGATCCACGGGAGTTATGATCCACGGGAGTTATGATCCACGGGAGTTATGATCTACGGCAGTTATGATCCAAGGCAGTTATGATCCACAGCTGTTATGATCCACAGCTGTTATGATCCACAGCTGTTATGATCCACAGCTGTTATGATCCACAGCTGTTATGGTACACAGCTGTTATGATCCACAGCTGTTATGATCCACGGGAGTTATAATTCATTGCCGTTATGATCCACATCAGTTATGATTCAAAGCACTAGTCTGTATAAGACAACTTTATTTTATTAAAAGCTTATGACTCCAAAATGTAACTGAGGAACTTTTGATAAAACTCTTTAAGGAGTCAAGCATCTTCATCCAACAACGCCAACATTTACTATTTATTCTAAGAAATAAGTCAGAAAGGGTTGCTAAAATTCATCAAAAGACAAAATGTCCTCATAATTCTTACTTCCTTTGAAAACCCCCTCTTATTTGAAATATTATTTTTAAAAAGGATTTTCTAAGAAAAAAAATAAAGGAGATATTAAGTATAAAAAAGACATTAAAGGAAGCTTAAGTATGATGGGCATTTCATTCGATATACTTCAAAATAAAGCCATAATTTAGAGAAAAGAATCTCTAGCATGTAGCACGAAATTTAGGTCTTAATAATCTTAACACGTGATCAATCTGTAACGGAAACTTTTGAATTTGATTCCGGTTTGTGTCTCGACTAAATTTCCACTTGGCTACATTAATTAATGGATGAACTTGCAACACTGTACTATTTAGAGATATCTCAAATGACTCTGCTAACGAATTGATGAAATCAAGCGATGCTATCTCTAAAGGATCATCCAATTTGACTTTGAACTTGAAAGATGGGATGATTCGATGACTCACTGGATCTAATCTTGTAAATGGAGTGAAAGCCAGTCGTAGTACAGGATTAAAATGCTTGTTTCGACCCAAATCAAGACTCCATGCGTTACTGCATGGGTGATAAAACTTGATTAATGATTGTTGTGGCTCAATGATGGACATTCAATGTTCAACAATGATTTAACCAATAAATAACATTTAAATAAATAATTTTTTTACTTAATTTATATTTTTAAGTGGGTTTTAATATTTTTTAACGCCATAGAATTTTAATTAAACGCCATAGATATATTTAAAGGCTCTAAGGGATGATAATTTTACACCTTAGGTGATAAAACCTTTAAATATATATTTTTGTCAATATCGCTGTAATTAAATAAAGATTTAGCTCAATTTGAATTGTTTAATACGCCTGAATGTGTTGTAATTGTTTAATTATATATTTCGCAGTTTTATTCGCCTTATTAATACTTTAATTCACATTATTTAAAATAACACGATGTTTATTTGTTTTAAGATAAAAAAAAGCTCTCGAGATATTATTCAAATCTCAATCTTCCGTTACATTACCGCACTTAGAGTGACAATTATATTTTAATGAATTATATTGATTCACAAAAATATGATTGTTTACTTTTTCATGAGAGAAAAAGTTTAGAAGATTCCTAAATGTATCCTTCATTTCAATTAGTCTCAGTAATAATGTATATTGTTGTTTTGAAATTTGGTCCTTATTGATGCGCACTATTAAACTCTCAAGTTCATTTACGTTACCTTTAATGCTCTTAACATAATTTTGTATGCATTGAATGCAGATGCACTTTGATTTGTGATTATTATTTTTAATTGTTATCTTTATATTATCAGCTTCATCCAAATTAAGCTTATCAAAAGCTTTCCTTATGATTGGATAATTGTTGTTAATTTCCACTTGCCTGGATTTTCTAATGGCATTAATCATGCTAAGGTTATCGTTAAATTTACAGAATGACATCATACCGCTGGAATTCTTCATTGGAAGTGTTGTTAATTTCACAATTTCTCCGAATTGTGCCATTTTAGCTCTAATTTCACATCTTTGTGTTTTTTGTTTGATGTTGATGACAACAATTGAGTGTTTGTTGAATATTTGTTCCATTTTGATGCTCTAATTAATATTATAATGCGATTTTTTGTAATTGCACAGCTTCGTGGATTTGCCCATATGTTTGACTGATTTTGATGAAAAGAAAGTCGTAGGTTCAACCCCTCTTCTCGAATGTAAACAAACATCAGTTTCGAAAATTTTTGAAAATGTCGGAAATGATATTTTGTAAACTGTAATCAATTAATTTTACTTCTGAGACATCATATGTGGCTATATTGTTGTTGATAAGCCTTACTTTTACTGCATTGGAATAGGGAAATTCAATTACTTGTGCTGGTAAATATTTAACATCCAATTTTGCATTATAACTTATTGATGCTTTTGATAAACTATGCTTTTCAATCATTACAATATCATTAATTGTAATATGTTGTTGATGTTTGTTGTTATTATATTGTTTAACATTATAATAAAATTTAATTAATGATTTTTCATAGGCTTTGTTCATAATATCAAAATGATGCTGATTAAGCTGTCGGACCGTTAAATTATTTTCATCATAAGCGTCAATTCCAAAAAATACCTTATATGGTGACATTCCAGTTGCTTCATTTCGTCGTTTATTTAGTTTGTTGATGATATCTGGCAGAAACTTAATCCATTTCTTTTGATTTGTTGGACAGTCCATTAATGACAATGAAAGTGCTTCAGATAATGATCTATTTAGTCGTTCTACTGGATTGTTTTTTGCTGTATATACTGGAATATTGTGTGATTTGACTTTGTAAGTATTTAAGAACTCCTTAAATTTGTGAGATGTAAATTGTGAGGCATTATCATGTATGATTTGCTTAGGTCGATCAAATTTTTCAAATATTGTTTCCAAAAATTCAGTTATTTTTTCTGTTGTGACTGCATTTAACATCTTACACCATGCAAATCTTGAAAGTAAATCCATAACAACTAATATATATTTATATTTTTCTTTTCCAGCTGATGGCAATGGTCCTTTAACATCGACACTTAATATGTCCATACATGTTTTTGGTACTCTACAATTTCTCATCGGACCTGCTGTATTATAATTTGCTGATTTAACACTTGCGCATTTGAAGCAACATTTTGTAAATTTTTTGACATCATCTTTCATGTACTTCCAAAAGTATTGTTCCTGGATTTTACTGAGTGTTGATTCTACTCCCCCATGCATTGTCTCTTCGTGTGCTGAATTAATTATGTTTAAACGATATTGTGGAGGTGGAATTATTCTCCAATCATCATTTGTAGGATTACGACGGTAAGGAATTTTGGCATATATAGTATTATTTTTTATTAAATGACCTGAATATTTTTTAGGATTTGTGCTGATTTTTTGCATTAGTTGGTTGTATGATTCATCGACATGAATTGACATAAGTTCAAAGTTTTCATCCTCAACTGACATAACTGGTGCCCTAGATAGCGCATCCGGAATTTTCATTAGTGATCCTGAACGATGCTCTATGCAATTGACATAAGGTTGTAAGTGTAGGATCCAACGTGACAAACGCCCCGAAGTTACTTTCATATTCATTAAATATTTTAGTGAATAATGATCTGTGATTATTCTTAGTTCCATTAACTCAATAAATGGACGAAAATGTTTGATTGCCTTTATCACTGCCAAACATTCCTTTTCAGTTGGTGAGTATTTTTGTTCGTTTTCTGTCAATTTTGCACTGTAATATTCTATTACAAATTCATTTTCAGATTCATCAATTTGTGTCAAGGCTGCGCCAACTCCTATGTCTGAAGCATCACATAATAATATCATTGGCAAGTTCCATCTAGGTGGTCGTAAAATTGGCGGTGATAAAAGTATTTGCTTCAAATTATCAAATGCAAACTCAGCCATTTTAGTCCACACGAATTTGGTGCCTTTTAATAAGTCAGTTAAAGGTGCTGATATTAATGAAAAATTTTTTATGTGACGTCTATACCAATTGACAAAGCCAAGGAATCTCTGAAGTTCTTTTTTTGTTGTAGGTTGTGGCCAATCTTTAATGCACGATATTCGATTATAATTGATGTGAATTCCGTTTTCGTCAATTATGTGACCTAATATTTGGATTCGTTTGAGCGGTAAATTGATTTTGTGTCTGCTGATTGTTAAATTGTTCGATGATAATCTTTCAGCTACTATGTCAAGTAAGTATAAAAATTGATCAATGTCTCTCGCTAATATAATGATGTCGTCAAAATAAACGAGGACATATGGTGACAAGTCGCCAAAAATTTCTAACATTAGTCTTGTTTGTGTTGCAGGTGAATTTGTTAAACCAAAAGGCATTCGCTTAAAATGATACAATCCACGACCCTTTACAAAAAACGCTGTTTTTTCTCGATCATTTTCTTCAAGTTTAGTCTGCAAAAAAGCTTGATTTTTGTCAACACGTCCAAATATTTTAACGTCAGATGGAATGGAATTAATAGCGTCAAATACATTTGGTGTAAGCAGCCTATCCTTTTTTGTGATATTATTCAATTTCCGAGCATCAAGACAAACTCGTATGTTTCCATCAGGCTTTTTGACTGCAACAATTGGATTTCTCCAGCTAGACATCGATTTCTCAATTACATCATTTTCAAGCCAGTCATCAATAACTTTATGAATTTGTTCCATAACTTTTGGATTATAATTGTATTGAATTTGAGCTATTGGTTGTTCGTTGCCTGTGTTTATGCTATGTTTAATTAAATTTTGACATCCTAATATGCCATTATCACTGAATTTAAATTTTTTTAATATGTTATCCAATTTCTGTTGAACTTTTGGTGAAACATTAATTTTTTCTTCGATGTAATTCGATTGATTGTCACTTAATGCGCATAAATTTAGGTTTTTAGTCATAATATTGTCATTTTTGTCATTTAATACACAAAAATTTAAATTAAAAAGATTGAAGAAATTCATTCCAAGAATTAAAGGATAAATAACCATAGGAACATATGCAAAATCAATGTATTTTGTTATGCCATCATAAAATATCGGTATTTTCTTAATTGACATGCTTTCAAGCATTTCACCATTAGCTATTCTTATTTCTATTTTCTTCTGACAGCTCAAGTCGTCAAATGTATTCCACATTTCTTCAAAATCTTTTCCAATTATACTAATTGATGCGCCACTGTCCAATAATGCTTTATATGCGATGTTATGTATTTTTATGTTGACATATGGTCGGTTATCATTTCTATATTTGTAATCAATATCGTGCGCGATGCGAATATTATTGTAAATTGAATTTGTTTTTGATGAAGAAACATGTAATGAAGAATCTGATTGGCTTCTTGGTAATGATATGAATTTATCTGGAAAATGATGATTTTTTGATATGTTAAGAGCATTTATATAAAGACACAGATGTGAGCTCTCTGGCACATTGTGATTTATTAATTTTTTGAGCAATTTTCACAAGATGATGTTGTTAAGCCAGGTGTGTGACAATATGTGCATTGCTGCTTAAACTTGTTGTCTTCTAATAATGGACAGACTTCCAATATGTGTCCATCTTCATCACAATTGGAACATGACTGCATAGACATAAATTCATTTACATCATTGTCACTCCAATTACTCTTTTCAAATAAATCCATTAGCATCAGTTGATTGGCTTCAATTTCCTGAATAACTTCTTCTGATGGTTCCATGTAATTGTTGATTTCAACTGCTGCTATATCCTTCTTGGGCTTATTAACATTAAACTTATTTTTAAAGTTAAATTTTTTGTTAAATTGCTGCTTATCGGGTGTAAAATTTTTAACTGTAGAATTAACATTGTTTGTGTCGGATTTGGTTGTCGCATTTACTTCTTTTTGGAAGTATGGTGAATTATTAACGAATTTTTCTGCATTTTTGAACTGTAAATTTTTTATGTCGTTATTAATGTTCCACTTGAGAGGTAATGATTTAAGTCTCTCAGATGATAATGGGACATTTTGTTTCGATCTTGCTATTAAATCGTATTCTATTTCAATTTCGTTAATGTTTTTAATTATTCTATTCCAGTCAATAGCTTGTTCTGATGATGAATAGTTACGAACGACATCTCGACATCTGGTATCACGTAATCCAGTTAATAATCTTGTAACTAATTGTTTGTCTGTTATTTCCTTTCCTGATTGCTTAATTAACATACGTAGACGAGCATAATAAGAATTAAATTTTTCGTTTTGTTTCTGTTCATTCACATTGCTCATGAATAACGAAACTATTTTTTCTTTTGCTTGGAATCGGTTAATGATAGCTGATTTATATTGTGACCAATCTCTTATATCAACTCCTATAGCGTTGTGCCATCTCAAAGCATCATTTCTTAATAACATTTGAATTTGTGACAATAAGATTGTATGACTCATGCCACAATTTTCTGCCATTTTTTCCCATTGATCCAAAATATCAATTAAAGAGCAATCATCGCTTCCAGTGAACTTTGGATACCAATCATTAAGTTTTGGCATATATGAGTTAGTTCTAGGTATCGATATCATTCTTGTCAATAGCTCTGTTAAATCATTGACATTGACATTATTATTGCTGTTGTTGTTTGGTGGTGGAAATGGATTTCGATTACTGTTGCTGTTGTTTAAAGGCACATAACGAAAGTTATTTTCGCATGGGTTATAATCCCTTTCAACATAATTCAAATTATTGAGGTTGCTAGCAGGTGATGAATTTTCAATGCCAGAATTATTATACCTCATATTTTGAGCATTTCCATCAGCAATGTGTGCTGGATTGGTTATGGTTGATTGTGGTAATCTCGGCAAATGCTGAATGTTATTAATTCCTTTATTTTGATAAGTTTGAGGAGATTGATGTCTGAATTTTGGAAATGAAAAATTCCTATTGCTATCTATTGTTTGACTGATGTTATGTCCGAAATTTGGTTCTTGATTTGATTCCACACATGTATTATATTGCTCATTAAAGCTCATAGCTGCAAATGCGTCTGATATTGAATCTTGAACTGTCTGTTGATGAAAATTCAATTCGTCGGTATTACTTCCTTGAATATCGTCCTCAGACACGACTTGCTTTTGACTTGTGGATGTTAGTGGTGCAATTATTGATTGTGTTGTGGATGTGATAACATTTGAAATATTGGTGGAAGTAACATTAGTTAAAGTTGAACTTAATGCTATAGACATTTCACAAGTTGTAGTAACTGTTGATGGTTGCTGTTCGAATGTATTGTCAATTATCATTTTGCTATTTGATTCTTCAGATATTTGTTGCAAAACACCAGATGTTCCAGGTGATGAAATAGTTGTTGGAATTTCCGGTTGTGGTACATTAGATAAACGAGATGGTCTAATGGACGGTGTAATGTGAGGTGTTGAAAATGACGTAGGAACAGTACGAGAAAAATCACGAGTGTCATTTGGAAGTTGCATTACATTTGTTAATGATGTTGAAAAATCTGCTGTATTTACTAAAGCTTCTCGATATGACTGTAGCTGCTGAAACTCTTGTTTGTAACGAGACTGTTCAAAGAATGTTAAATTGTTGATGGTCGGAATACTTGCATAGAAAAGATCTGTTAAAGACTCAATTTGTGTACATAAAAATCGTCTTTCTTTATCTCCAAAACCTCGACTGTTAAAACCTTCATGAACGTAAGCAATTTGTTCCAAGAATACAGCATATGCTGTTGCTGCTTCAACATAGCGATAGCAATAAATGGGTACTTTGCCTTGCTTCCAAGTATTTGTGTCCTCAATAAGAAACCTTCTAATTCCTTCAACGACGTCACGGTCTCGAACATTTAATTCCTCCGAAAGTCCATGGATCGATATGACAAATTTTCTTTGTAGTGGTGACAAATCATCAACAAACTGGGTAAAATTAGGTACTGGACGAATATATTGTGGTTGAGTTATATGCTGAACATTGTATCTTAATCCTCTTGTCGGTACAGGTAAATTATTTCGGAATGACATTCTTAATTTTGCTTTGAATTTGTATGATTGTGTTCCATTAATTGATTGATGATGTTTCTTTCTGTTTTTCGGCTGTTGTTTCGTCCTTTGCCAAGTTCGCCAATATGTAGCACGAAATTTAGGTCTTAATAATCTTAACACGTGATCAATCTGTAACGGAAACTTTTGAATTTGATTCCGGTTTGTGTCTCGACTAAATTTCCACTTGGCTACATTAATTAATGGATGAACTTGCAACACTGTACTATTTAGAGATATCTCAAATGACTCTGCTAACGAATTGATGAAATCAAGCGATGCTATCTCTAAAGGATCATCCAATTTGACTTTAAACTTGAAAGATGGGATGATTCGATGACTCACTGGATCTAATCTTGTAAATGGAGTGAAATCCAGTCGTAGTACAGGATTAAAATGCTTGTTTCGACCCAAATCAAGACTCCATGCGTTACTGCATGAGTGATAAAACTTGATTAACGATTGTTGTGGCTCAATGATGGACATTCAATGTTCAACAATGATTTAACCAATAAATAACATTTAAATAAATAATTTTTTTACTTAATTTATATTTTTAAGTGGGTTTTAATATTTTTTAACGCCATAGAATTTTAATTAAACGCCATAGATATATTTAAAGGCTCTAAGGGATGATAATTTTACACCTTAGGTGATAAAACCTTTAAATATATATTTTTGTCAATATCGCTGTAATTAAATAAAGATTTAGCTCAATTTGAATTGTTTAATACGCCTGAATGTGTTGTAATTGTTTAATTATATATTTCGCAGTTTTATTCGCCTTATTAATACTTTAATTCACATAATTTAAAATAACACGATGTAAATTTGATTTGAAGATAAAAAAAAAGCTCTCGAGATATTATTCAAATCTCAATCTTCCGTTACAAGCATGTACACATAAGAGAAGAAAAAAAATATCCTTCGCCGGTTGTTCTTCGGTGTCCCTTTTCAAATTCCTAAAATGATCCCCTTAACATAGATGAGAGGCAACAAAAAATAAAGTTATATATACACACATTTACCCAACGCACATAAAATAATCCTTCGATTCCAAAATATGTCATAAATGGACACAAAAATTGAATTATTGTAGGCTCTCATATACTATTTTTTCCTCGTTCCTTTTCTTCCTTCTTCTTGTTGCTCGTTCGTACATTTCAATATGTTACACTGATTGCTCTCAAAGTTATGGAAAGAATGTTGTGTTGTGTAGCATTGGTTGTTCGGTTGTTTATGATATTTCCTCCTTCAGGATGAGGAAGTGTATTGAGGTAAGTTGGAAGCATTTCTTTGAGATTTTGGTTTGATGCGCATTGAAATAGTTTAGGATGGATTTGATGCTTAAAGGATATTCAAAATATTTGCAGCTTTTTTGCTTTTTCTGGAATTCATCAGTAAGAAGAGCAGTGTCGAGTTTCTCGTTATATAGCTATGCCTATAACAAATCCTACTCTTTTAAGGCAATCTCATCATCGAATTCTGATCCTGAGCCAGTCAAAGGAATGATATCGATATGAATTCGGCTTAATTAAGGTAGCTTCAATCCTAGTTTCTATCCCCTTTGAGGTCAAAATCCCTTCTCCTTCTAGCTTACTAATCTCAAGTCTAAGATAAGCATGTCATTTCAAGTACCCTTACCTTAGTCAACCCTAGTCAATATGCCTACAATAAAATTCACATCAACCATCATTCCCAGTTCTCTTACAATAAAGTGATTCCGTCTTTCTTAAAAAAAAACTTTATATTTTCTTATGATACAGAAGTTGCCATAGCTGCCTTTCATATGTATCGTGTTGAGCACGAGAATATTTTTCTTTTCAATTTTTGTCCAAGCGAGAAAAAAAAGTTAACCGAAAAAGTTTTTTTTTTCTTCGTCGAAAAAGAGAAACAAAAATTTTTTGAATTACATTTTTCGGGACCATATGTTGCACAGCACTAAGATTCAAAAGTATTTTTTTTTTCTTCTCTTTCTGTGAAAGCTGAAGCTTTTGCTGGTAGCAGGTGGTTTATGACTTTTTCATTTGATGGATGCTCATTACATGGATTCTCTGTATTTTTTTTGGTCAAGCATATTTTTATTTTCAGCATTGTGGAAATCCTTAAAAGCATGAAAAATTTGAAATTTGTCTGGATAAATGATTTAGAGGCAAAAGAATATTTTGAATATTTAAGGTAGAAATCTTTCTTGCTTTATTCAGTCACGATTGTAATATATTTTACGATTATGGTAACTGATGAATAAAATCTCTTTTATTTGCTTCATTTACGTTAACTTTTATTCATCATGTTTGACCTGAGAGCGTCGTTGTGACTAGTATTCAGTATAAAGCATGTTAAAGTTTTGTTAAAAGTATAAATTTATGAAAAAGATTAAATTTTATAAGTCAAACTCAATTTAATGCATAACAAAATCAATTTTTTGACATATAAATGGTGTTGCTGTATCCCAACAAGGCCAATCATTGAATCCAAATCTATGACTAGGATTTCCTTTACCAACAGTAAGACAAAGTTCACGATTGTTATAAAAATCTGGTTGACCAGGATTCCATGGAAGCATAAACGAGATTTTATTTCCAGATTTTTTCCAAAACCATTCTGTAGTTGATCTCGGCACAGAAGTAATTCCGTCAATAAGAATCCAAATGAGTCCAAGCGATCGAATGGTTTGATGAAATTCTACAATATCAAGAAATGAATCAGCTTCTGCACGTGTTTCCATTGTCGCTAGTTCTAAACCAAATGATGAGCAAAGTGATTTTGCGATTCCCCAATTTGTTCTAAAATGTATTGGAAAGTAATATGATTTTTGATATTCTGAACCATTGTCTGTCAATCCTCCTGTAAAGTATGAGAATAAGGTAATAAGCTTTAGTCATAGTCAGGAGAGTCTAGAAGGTTCTATGAGCAACTTACTAAAAGTTCCAAGTTTTATAAATGCAGGATAGTTTGTGACTACTGGATTGAAATTAAGACTCTATATTTGCACTTGATTCCATACAATTAGTTTGGAAGATATACAAAGTCAAGATTGAAAGTAATTTAAACATTTTATTTTTTAAGTGTTAATAGAAATTGTGTTTTCTTAAAACTAAATTAAATTTGAAAACTTACTCCTTATTTATAGGTTTTAATTATCAGCACTTACATTCGATTTTTGGGTCAATTGTTGACATATTTTGTTATAATCTTTTAAACAAAAAACTTGATAAGGAAAATCCAGATTATGCAATATCTTTTGGAACCTATTTTTAATTTATGGCATAAAAAATTCGACTCTTTGGCATATAAATCGAAAAGCAGCATAACAATGACCATCATTGAATGCAAACTTTGCATTGATGTTAACTTTTCCAATTACCATGCAGAACTGATCTGCCGTATCTGGACCTCCAGGATACCAAGGAATAGGATATGAAATTTTCTTTCCAGACTTGGTCCAATACCAATCAGATGTCGATTTTCCTGTTAAAGCTATAGCATCTACCCAAATCCAAGTAGAACCTAATGTTCTTAAGAAACTGTGATTTTCACACATTGTAAATAATGCACGAGCTTCAGCTAGCGTCTCCATTGATGCCAGTTCTAGATCAAAAGCTTTACAAATAGCTTTTGATTCAGCCCAAAAGGCAGTGCTATATCTTGATAAAAAGTAGGATTTTTGATATTCTGAACCTTCATCTGTGAATCCTCCTGTTGAGTTTTAAAGTAAATTTTCAGAAGCATAATTGCATTTTGAAGAGATAATAAGTTACTTACTGTAAGTTCCGATTTTAAAAAATGCAACATCATCTACCACAATTGGATCAGCAATAGGTTCTATTGCTGTTCGTGCAGTCAGTGTCTTACAATCAGCAAGAATAATTAAAATTAATATGATAAAAATTATTTTTTCCATTTTTAAAAGAAGTTTCTCTTTTAATGCACTTTTTGAAATGAATTGTCTTTTTTAAGAATTCAACTGCCTTTATATACGGAAAACTACAAGCAATTCTTTTGAATTAAGCCGATTCGGAACCTCTTTGAATCATTGGCATTTTAAAACTAGGACATTTTGCTATCAATTTTTGTCACAAATGATAAGAAAATAGAACTAACGACTCATAGGATTTACAATATTTATTTGTTTTTAAATCACTACGACAAATTTAATTAACTTTTAAGTTTTAACTGAAGGTACAAAAAGCTCAGTTCTTTGACAAGCAAAATTCATTGCATATGAGCAACTAAAATCATTAAAGCCAAACTTAGTACTAGTATTTTCTCTACAAATTTCCAAACAAAACTGATTGTTGCCTCCATTGTTTGGTTGACCTGGATACCAAGGAATGGAATAATTGATTTTAGCTCCATTTTTCGACCAATACCAATCAGTAGGTGATTTTGGTGTTAACGTTGTTCCATCAATGTAGATATCTTGATTACTAGCTAAATGCTTTCTATTATCAGCCAACGTTAGGAAAGTTTGAGCTTCATTCAAAGTTTCCAGTGAAACAAGTTCCATATTGTAAGATTTGCAAATTGCTCTTGATTCTCCCCAAAATGCTGTAATGTATTTTGAAACAAAATAAGACTTTTGATATTCTGCTCCATCGTCTGCAAGACCTCCTTTTTTTATCAAAGTAAATTCATCAAAAATTAAAGTTAAAAAATTAATTAAATACTTTATTATTAAATATTGGACACAATCATTTGTAAATTCATCAATTTTACATGCAACCATCATAAAATACTTACTATATGTTCCTAATTTTACAAAAGCTACATCATCTTTTCAGTTAAGACGTTGCAAAAACTAGTTGAAAATAGTAAAAATAAGACTAGAGTAATACTGAGCATTGTAATTTAATAATTGTTATTGATTTGTTGATGTTGTTATTAATGTTGATTGATGTCCATTTAACTCTATAATCGAGAGAAATGTTGTTATCAGAATATTAATTTATTGTTCTGTCGAAATATATTTTTAGACAAAGAAATGTTATCTTTATTAAGAAAGGTCAGTATCGGTTTAAAAACAAATGAGTGCACAATTTTGCGAATCAGTTCAAAAATGTGATAAGATTATTTTTTTTAATGCTTAACAAGAATTCATTTTATTTTTAAAAATTATCATTTTTACAAATAAATAAATGGTAAACAAAACCACAAAATATTACAACATGTGTGCTAGTTAAGTATTTAAACGGTATCAGCTACTTTAGGTATGAAAAGCTCAATTCTTTGGCAAGCAAACAAAAATGGATTTGTACAAAAAGTATCATTAAAACCAAAGTTTTTCGTCATATTCTCTTTGTAAATTGACAAGCAAAATTGAACATTATTAAAAGCATTTGGTTGATCAGCGTCCCAAGGAATAGGAAATGAGATTTTAGCTCCTGTCTTTGTCCATAACCAATCTCCTTTCAAATTCGGTGAAGAAGTTGCACCGTCAACAAGAATTTCAAGACTTTGTAGAATTTTGCAGTTATCAGCCATTTTGAGGAAAGCCAGTGTTTCATTTAAAGTTTCTAAAGTCACTAGTTCCAAATCGTAAGACCTGCAAATTGCTCTTGATTCGCCAAAAGGTGCTTTCATGAATCGTGAGACAAAGTAAGACTTCTGATATTCTGCCCCACCGTCAGTAAATCCTCCTGCAAGTAAGAATTGTCAAAGTCAAAGTTTGATCAAGTTTGCATTTCACTTACTATAAGTTCCTAAATTTATAAAAGTTGCGTCGTTCACTATCACTGGATTGGGATTCAGAGATAATGATGGTGCTTCCTGTATATCAGTGCTGCAAAAAATATAAGAAACTTGAAGCATTAGAACTAAACTTTTGCTTAACATTTTCAGGATTTAAATGTGAATAATTATCAGAAAATTGTTTGAAACTGATCTAAACAGTTAAGCAACTGTACGTTTATAAACAAAATTTTATCTGAATATTATCGAGGCAGTTAACTTTAACTGATCCTTTTAATTCTACGTATAATCTCAAAATTAAAGTGATTTTCGTTATCAAAATTGTGAATAATGTCACTTCAGTAATGTGGGACTGTTTCTGCCTTAAAAACAAAAGATTATGCGATAAGACTTTATTTCATAGATTTTAATTAAGAACAAAAGCATTAAATTTTATTATTTCTCTTCTTTTTATTTTAAAATTAATTAAGCTATAAAGAAATCAATTCGTTGACAAACAAAATGAGGGCCCCCAGAACAAGTGTAGTCAACAAATCTATAATTTTGAGTCGGAGTATTTCTTCTAAACGCCAAGCACCGTTCATCACCATTAGCATTGTCTGGCTGACCAGAGAGCCAAGGCATCAGATATGATATTTTATTTCCAGAGTCAGCCCAATACCATTCTGTTGTTGACTTCATTATCGATGTCATTCCATCAATGTAGAACATTGAACCAGCTGTAAACTTTTTAAAATACGGATGAGTATCAGCCAAGTAAAGAAATGCTAGAGCTTCTTGCAATGTTTGCAGTGAAACAAGTTGTAAATTGAATGATGAACATAATGATCTTGCTCCAGTCCAATTTTCACCAAACCATCTAGATACGAAATATGATTTTTGGTATTCTGAGCCATCGGTTGTAAATCCTCCTGTAAAAGTTTATGTTATAATAAAAATTGATAAAAGATAGTTGTACTTACTGTATGTTCCCATGTTTGCAAAGACCACATCACTTACATTGGCTGAATTGAGTATAACAGGTACAGGCGAAGCTTCATAATTAAGAATGGAGCAAGAAAATAAAAATAGAAATATTATTCGCATCATTTTTATTATGCGTTGTTTAAAATGCTTTATTTGATTCAATGTTTGAAAAATTGCGCTATTTATATTGCAAAAATAATCTACGATTTTAATCAAAATAAACAAAAGGATTCAAGATTATTATTTTTATCTTTTCATGTATTTCAGTAGCTTACACATTAAGTAGTTCAACGAAATATTGCTTAATGATGTTCTTATCAGCAGTAATATCTACCTCGAAATCACAATTATTACAGGTGTCTGACTATGGTTCATTTTTATGAAATCTTAATTTTTTAGCGCATTTTTGACACTTGTTTCGAAAAGGTAGCTTAATAAAAGTAAATTGTTAAAATGTTTTTTTTTTTTGGTTATTAACAAATAATTTTCTAAATTGGTTAAAATCATATTTTTATTAAATTAAATCAATTATTTTATATCATCCTTAAATAATTATTTTTCGGATTGAGGAGTTAAAATGTCAGTTTTTTGACAAACAGTCCCCGCAACCCCAGTACAGGATGTGTCATAAAAATAAAACTTTCCATTTATGGATGTTTTGATGAGACAAAGACAGTGCTGACTCCCTGGATGATTTGGATACCAAGGAATAGGAAATGAAATCTTTTTCTCAATGGTTAACCAATAAAACAAATTGCTATTGTGCATGTATCTTGACAGCAAATAGGTTTTATGATAGTCAGAACCATTTTCCGTAAAGCCTCCTAATAAATTTGGAAAATAAAACAGAAAGCAAAACTGACAAAATTAATTTCATCATATTGTGGGATGCATTCAAATGAAAAGATTTTTTCGAATGACGCTGATAAGCGATGTAAGGATTTAATATTACTTGGAAAATGAAATGATAAAGAAATTATTGATTCTTTTTCCTGTGAAATCTTTACAAACAAGACCTGCTAATAATTTTTTTTTGCAATTTTTCAGCTTAAATTTTAAATGACAATGAAATGTTACTTATCTATGTTATGGTCAGCAATATGTTGAATTTAACTTTCTAATTTTTAAAATTCACAGTGATTACAGATGCCTTTATATTTTTATTTATCTTAAATATTTTACAATTTTTTAGTGTTTACTTTTTAGAATTAGCAGATAAAATGGTAGTTTTTTGACATGCAGCTCCAGCAGCTCCATTACATCCTGCGTCATAAAAATAAAATCTGGCATTTAAACTTTCTTTGTTAAGACAAAGACAATACTGATGTCGAGGATGATTTGGGTGCCAAGGAATAGGAAAAGAAACTTTTTGTCCTGTCGTTGACCAATACCAATCTGTACGAGAATTCAATGTCATTGCGAAAGCATCAACATAGAACCATGCTGTAGATTGAGTTTTAAAAAATGCATTTGTGTCAACTAAGTTGAAGTATGCTTCTGCTTCTTCTGGAGCATCAAGTGTCAAGAATTCCAAGTTATAAGATTTGCAAAATGATAATGCTTCAGCCCAAGTTAGCCAAACATTTCTTGAAAGATAATATGTTTTGTGATATTCTACACCATCTGCAGCAAATCCTCCTGTAAAATAAAATACAATAAAACGCAATTAAAATTAGTTGTCTTTCTTAGAACTTACTATACGAGCCCAATTTTCTAAAAGCTATAACCTCTAAAAAGTTTGCATTTGATGTTAACGGATTGCTGCTTTCTTCACAGTTTGCCAATAAAATATTAACAAAAACAATTAAAATTGTTTTAAACATTTTTATTATTTACTCAATAGAAGTGAATCAAGTGAATTAATCAATTGAATTGAAACAGTCAATTTATATAGGATAGAAATGATTATCAAAAAGGAATTTTCTTATCTTTCAATTTTACTGATTAGATTGCCTTCCTTCAAAATCAAAATATTGCATTTAATTAAACATTTTAATTGATTTACAATATTTTCGTTATTTATGGTACGAGTAAGTCGATCTTTTGACAACCAGACCATCTTTTAGTGTTGCATTCACCAGTTCCAAACAGAAACTTTTCATTAATTGTGTGCCTGAATATCACAAGACAATATTCATTGTTTGGCTCAATTGGATGCCATGTGATGGGAAATGAAACTTTGATTCCGGTTTTTGCCCAGAACCATTCTGTTTTTGATTTTGGATCTTCTACCAATCCGTCAAGCCAAATATAAAATCCACTAAATCTTCTCAAGTAAATATTTGTTTCTAGAAGATTAAGATATGCTTGTTCTTCTGCTTTTGTCTCAATTGTCAAATGCTCCATATTAAATGAGTTGCAAAATGATCTTGATGCAGCCCAAGATGGTCGAGAATATTTGGAGACAAAATATGTTTTTTGGTATTCGGCACCATCGTCAGTGAATCCTCCTAGTTAAAATCTATGAAATTTAAAAGATTTCTTAATTAATTGATCAAACTTACTATATTTTCCCAACTCTAGGAATCCAATATTCTCTGAAATAGCGGAATTGACAGGTATTAGACTTAGATTCGCTGACGTAAAGGAATCATCACAACTTGAGATTAAGATTTGAACAAAAATAATTAAAAGAGCTTTTAACATTTTTATTGTTTTGTTGAGTTTATTCTCAGGAATGAGTTGTTTAAATTAATGAAATGAACAAACAATGCAAACTTATATAGGAATGATTTTTACTTAAATATTTCGTTATCTTTTGACTTTTGTATGCATTAATTGATAAATATTTTTTCTTGTGAAATTGAAATTTTTTAACTTAACAAAAACGAGAGTTTAAGAATGGACTAATAAGGTATAAAAAAATCTATTCTTTGGCATACAAATTGGTAAACAGCCTCAAAACATTGTAGATCATTGAATCCAAAATTTTCATTGGCACTTCTTCTCCCAAACGAGAAACAGAATTCTGGATTATTATTGTACAAATCTGGCTGTCCTGTTCCCCAAGGAATCGGGAATTGTATTTTTTTACCAGTTTGAGGCCAATACCAATCTGTTGTAGATTTAGGTGTTAAGGTTGTGCCATCAACAATGAAATAGACATTTGCAAAACTTTTAAAATAGCTGTTATTGTCAGCCATTGATAGAAATGCTTTCGCTTCTGATAAAGTCTCAAATGTTGCCAGCTCAAAATCAAATGATCTACAAATAGCTCTGGCTTCACCCCAAGTATTCTTCATATATCTTGACATAAAATAAGTTTTCTTGTATTCTGAGCCTTCGTCAGTGAATCCTCCTAATGAATTAGTAAATAAATTTAAATTTTTGTACTTTTAAAAGACTTAAGTTACTTACTGTATGTTCCTAAATTAATAAAAGACACATTTTCTACAATTACTGTGCCAGCATTTGCTTGGAATTGGAACACTTCTTCAGCATTAGCTAGCAAACCGCTTGTTAAAAGAATTAAAACTGTTTTGAACATCTTCATTGGTTGTATTTGGCGAAGTGATTTATTAAAATTGTACAATGAGTACGAACTTATATAGGAATGATTTAGCTTATCTTTAAATTTCAACCCAAAGTGATAAGATTGTTTTCTTGTGAAACTTTTAATATACAATCAAATCAATCATTTATTTATTAGCTTTTCAATGAATTGGCTTATTCATGAACGGTTTTCAATAGATTTTATCAAAAAATTAATAAAAATATGATTTAAAACTTATTTATTCAAGGTATTAATAAGTCAATCTTCTGACAAGATGCACCTTTTCTAGAGTTGCATTCATCTCCTCGAAACAGAAAATTATCATTAATATTCTGTTTAAAAAGGCTGAGACAAATATAATTAAATGGATTAGCTGGATGCCATGAAAGAGGAAACGATATTTTCTTTCCTGTTTTTGCCCAAAACCATTCAGTTTTTGATTTTGGATCAACAGACATACCGTCTATCCAAAACTGTACAGGAGAAACTGTTCTCCAAAAGCTATTGAGAAGATTAAGATAAACTTGTGCTTCTGCTTGTGTTTCAAATGTCAAATGCTCCATATTAAAAGAATGGCAAAACGATATTGATTCTGCCCAAGGAAGAACAGAATATCTTGATATAAAATATGTTTTTTGATATTCAGTTCCATCGTCAGTAAATCCTCCTAGTTAAAAATGAATAATCGGACATAATCGAATTTTCATAATTTTTTTTTAACAATTAACTTACTGTACGTTCCTAATTTATAGAATGGTATATTTTCAATAGCAAGAGTGTCGACAGATGATATCAATATTTGATCTTCGATTGCACTAAAATTTGATGATTTTAAAAATTCGTGGTTTTCATCACAAGTTGCGACTAGAATATAAACAAAAATAATTGAAATTGGTTTGAACATTTTTATATTTTATTCAAAGGAATGACTTGGTATAATTGATGAAATTTGTATAGAAAAAGTGAATTTATAGAGGAATTATTATCTTCTGAGAGATTAGCTTATCTTTTAATTTTTATGAATTAATTGATAAACTTAATTTCATGTGAATTTTAAAATCCACGTTTTTATTTTAGCATTGTAAAATACTACAGAAGTTCAATTCTTTGGCACACGAAGTGAAAAGCAACTTCAAAACATCTTAAATCATTAAATCCAAAACTTTGACTTTCATTTCGTCTTCCAAATGACAAACAATATTCAAGATTGAGGCCATAATCTGGCTGACCTGTAAGCCATGGGATCGGAAACTGAATTAACTTCCCAGATTTTGTCTAATACCAATCTGTTGTAGATTTGGGTGTCAATGTGTTTCCGTCAATTAAAAAATAAGCACCTGCAAAACTTTGAAATGCACTGTGACTATCAGCCATTGATAGAAATGCTTTTGCTTCTGATAAAGTCTCAAATGTTGCTAGCTCATAATCAAATGATTTGCAAATGGCTCTAGCTTCACCCCAGGTGTTCTTCATGTATCTTAATAAGAAATAAGTTTTTCTGTACTCTGAGCCTTCATCTGTGAATCCTCCTGTTATTTTTCAATGAATTAGTGAAACTTCTTAAGTCATTTTATGATTAGTGACCTTGAGTTACTTATTAAACGTTCCAAGTTGATTAAATGACACATTTTCCACAATTGCTGTGTTTGTGTTTGCTGAAAAATGAAAGTTAAATTCAGAATAAGCTGGCAAACAAAATATTGAGAGAATTAAAATTGGTTTAAACATTTTTATTGTTAATTTACAACTAAATGTCTACAAGTCTTTAATTATGATTTTATACTTAACTTGTTATCTTTTAAATTAGCTTTTGCTTTTTTATTAACCTTATATGACCATAGTATATTAATTAAGACATTATAAAGTCAATTTTTTGACAAACAAGATATCTAGCAATATTGCAATCTCCGTCTCCAAACCCAAATTTTTCATTAATAGTATTTTTGAAGATTAAAAGACAATATTCGTAATATGTTTTATTGTCAGGTTCATTTCCAATCCATGACATAGGAAATGAAATTTTATTTCCAGTATCAGTCCAATACCATTCAGTTTTTGACTTTCATGCAACTGAAATAGCGTCTATAAACATCGAAAAACTATTGACAGTTCTTAAGTAACTGTTGGTATCAAGAAAATTTAACAGTGACTGCTCTTCTGATTTGGTCTCTAGTGTCAATAAATCCATTTTATAAGAACTGCAAAATGATCTTGATCCAGCCCAATCTGGTCGAGAGAATCTAGGAAAAAAATAAGTTTTTTGGTATTCGATTCCATCGTTATTGAATCCTCCTTAATAAAAATGAAAAAAAGAAGATTTTTCATTCTTTAATGTTTGAAAAATTATTAAACATGAACTTACTGTATGATCCTAACTTAATGAAAGCTATATTATCAAAAGTAGTGGAAGTAGCAGGTGTTAGCGATGATAGTTCCATGATAGGGTTGGGACTAATAAATGAAATTAAAATATGAGAAATTAAAATTAAAATAAATTTCAACATTTTTGAAGAAGTTGATTGAATTGTTTGTTTATGATTGCTAATTATTGAAGCAAAATTTCAGCTTTTATACCTTAAACATTTTTTTTATTTTTATCATCTGTATTATTGGAATTAATTTAAATGCGCGCTTATCAAATAGAAAAAAAATCTAATAGAATTTAAAAGTCAAGTATTGCAAACTTATCGTTTTCCTATGAAATCTTTTACTTATTTGCGAAACAATAAAAATATCAAATTTAAAGCTTATTTCCTGCAAGAATTATTTTATGAATCAAGCGGAATTGTCAATTAAGTTATCATTTGAACCAATAAACATAAAGATTAAGCAAAACACACCGACAAATAGCTCGTAAATGCAACAGCTAATCTTTGGCATATAAACCTATAAATATTCAGCCAGGAAGTTCATTTTTAATTCAGACACAATTTAAAGTACAACAAAAGAATGTTTTTTCTTTTCGTATTCTTAATTCTACAAGTTTTTACATGCAAAGTTTTGACGGCACCGACAGAATCTCAAACTAATCCAGTTGGTGTTAATGATGTCGCTTTCATAAAATTAGGAACCTACAGTAAGTGTTTTCATCAATATTTCCTTAAATATCAAACTTAACTATCAATAAATTAACAGGAGGATTCACAGATGCAGGTGCTGAATACCAAAAATCATTCTTTCTCTCAAGACACTCCTCCTCGTTCTGGGCTGAGTCACAAGCGGTTTGCAGTGCTTATGGTTTAGAACTAGCCACAATGGAAACACTTGCTGAAGCTCAAGCATTTCTTTGTATGGTTGATAATGAAAGTAGCTTAAGACCATTGGATTCAATTTGGATTTGGATTGATGGAATTACTCTAACCGAACGGTCAACAACAGATTGGTATTGGACGAAGACGGGAAATAAAATTTCATTTCCAATAGATTGGTATCCAGGACAACCAAGTGGTAGTGGACAGCGTTGTTTGTGTGTTAGTAAATCTACTATTAATGCTAAATTTGGGTTTAATGATGGTAAATGTGATGTGCCATTAAAATTTATATGCCAAAGAACTGAGTTTTTCTTGTCAAAGACAAGATTATTCGAACTTTGATATTATTTTATTATGTTAGAGCTAGTTGAAATGATTCATGTTGTAGACTGAATTATTTTGACGAAATAAAAAGTAAGTTCATCCATCCATCTGGCTATAAACCTTGGTTTTATTTAATAAAAATGAACCTTAACAATAATTTGAGATTTTTTTTTCACAAACATAAAATTAAGTCGCAAACTTTTGCAAATCTTAATTTCATTACTCATTTCAATCATTTAAATTAGCTGTAAAGATACCGACAAACAATCCGCGATTGTCACCGATAATCTTTTGCATATAAAATCCCGAAATATTCTTCAAAAAAGTTCATTTTTGATTCAGTCTCAATTGAAAGAACATCAAAAGAATGTTCTTGTTCTTATTTATCCAAATATTCACTTGTCAAATGTTAACGGCATCGACAGATTCATTAGTGGGTCCAATAGTTGTTGATGATATTGCTTTCATCAAATTAGGAACTTATAGTAAGTTTATTATAAATATTTTTTATTTAAAAATCAAATTAAATAAATCAATTTACAGGAGGATTTACGGATGGAGACACTGAATATCAAAAATCATATTTTCTATCGAGATATTCCTCCTCACTCTGGGCTGAGTCTCATGCAATTTGTAATGCTTACAACTTAGAATTAGCATCAATGGAGACACTTCAAGAAGCTCGTGTGTTCCTTAGCATGACTGAAAATGATACCAATATAAAGAGTTTAACTGCTGTCTGGCTATGGATTGATGCGATCACATTAGTTGAAAAGTCAACAAGTGATTGGTATTGGACAAAATCAGGGAAGAAAATTTCATTTTCATTCGACTGGACTGATGGAAATCCAAGTGGTAATGGACAGTTCTGTCTAGTAGTTGGCAAAGCAAACATTAACACGAAATTTGCATTTAATGATGGCAATTGTGGTTCGTCTTACAAATTTGTTTGTCAAAGAGTAGATTATTCTCATTCTTGTAGGAACGCTTCAAAGAACAAAAGTCGATTCTCCATAGAAGATTGACTTTTGCAGATGATATCTTAATAACTTTATTACAGAAATATAAAATTAAATAAATTTATAAGTTTTTCACAAAATAATTTTATTTTTTACGCACATCAACCAGAACAGTGACTTGGTATTATAAATTCCTCTTGGTATTATTTTATTGAATAATTTCTGGTCTGATTCGGGAAAGGAGATATTGACAATAAAACATTTGAATAATTGAGATTAATTTTACAATACATTTGGAATCATAAACTCGATTTTTTGACAAACAAATAGACGAGATAAAGTGCATCGTAAATCAACAAATCCAATTGACGACAATGCTAGACAAGTCTCATTCAAGTTATTGTAATTATTCGGTTCTCCTGCACCCCAAGGTAAAGCGAATGAAAGTTTTTTCCCTGATTTAGTCCAATACCAGTCAGTTGGTGATTTTAGTGTAAGAGCAATGGCATCAACATAAAAATATTCACTGCCAAGGTTTTGAGCTAATTTAATAATTGCCTGTGCTTCCGCATGCGTCTCTAATGTTGCCAACTCAAAGTCGTATGATTTGCAAATCGCTCTGGACTCTAGAAACGGAGCTGTCAATGAATATTTTGGATAGAAATATGATTTTTGATATTCACTTCCATCTGGTGCAAATCCTCCTGAATCATTTAAAATAAAATTTATTTCATATTGCAACTATGAATAACTTTCAGTTGACTTACTATATGTCCCTAATTTAACGAATGATACATTTTCAATTAGTATTTGATTTGCAAAGCTAGATGAAGTTGAAGCTGAATTTCCATATGAACCAATTAAAACAAGAATCAGAATTAATTTATACATTTCTTAACACTTGCAATTATTTTTGTTTTGTAATTTTAATGAATGCTTTAGTAAAATTGATAATTTCAACAAAACTCGGTGTGCTTTTATATCAGTGTTATCAGTCTGGTTCGGTTTAAAGAAGACTTAACTTTAGCATTTATTAATGTCTTTTTATTAAACTCCTTATCTTTTTCCAAATAATTTCTCAATAATAGATTAAAAATATTTTCTAGGTTTTCCTTTTACACAATCAACAATGCTTACATATCGTTGGATTTAAACCTTTAAAATCTTTGATTTAATTTCAATTATTTCTCACAATTTCATACTTTGACTTTTATTATCTATTCGATGCCAATCTTTCTTAAAATATTATTGTCTTATTGACGAATTTCATGCTTGTTGATAAGAAATGATACTGTAGAGTCTATATAAATCAAGACATTACTCTCAATATTTAACAAATTCATTTAAGTTACAGTACAAACATGCAAAAGGCAGCTCAAATATTTTTAACGTGTCTCATCTTGTGTAGTTGCAAGACTATTTTAACACTTTCAATGATAGAAAAACAAGCTGATTCCATCATTGTAGAAGACGTCGCATTTATTAAGCTAGGAACATACAGTAAGTTCACAATTTGATATTTAGAACAAAAATCTTAGATCTAACATCAACTTTATTTTCAAACTCAAAAGGAGGATTCACAGATGCCGGTGTTGAATATCAGAAAACATTTCTTCTCCAAAGATATTCATCAGCACCATGGGCTGAGTCAAAAGCAATCTGTAAAGCATTTGATTTAGATTTAGTTTCTTTCGAGACTCTTGTCGAGTCTCGTGCGTTCCTTAATATGCTTGATACTAATAGTGCTCTAAGAACATTAGCAAGTATTTCGGTTTGGTCAGATGGGATTACATTATCATCAATTGGTTCAACTACTGACTGGTATTGGAGTAAAACAGGAAAGAAAATATCGTTTTCAATCGATTGGTTACCAAATCAACCAAACGGAAATAATGATCAACAGTATTGCATGTGCATAGCAAGACATGATTTTAGCTCAACATTAAAGTTTAATGATTGTTTCTGCTATGGTGCTTATAGAATTGCTTGCCAAAGAACCCAATTCTTTTTATCTTGATATGTTAAGACTTAAAATTAATAAAGAACAATAATTTTTATGACTTTTTCAATTTATTTAATCTTATTCTTGTTAATAATTTATTTCTAGTGATTCGAACTAATTGAAACAGTTTCCATTGTCTTTGAAGGCATAAAAAATTCAATTTTTTGACATAAAAATGAAAAAACAATTTCTGAACATGGAGAATCATTAAATCCAAATCTAGATGTCAAAGTTGATCTACCAAATGAAAGACACAATTCATTTAAGTTATTAATATTGTTTGGTTCACCTGGCATCCATGGTAATGCATATGAAATCTTTTGTCCTGTTTTTGTCCAATACCAATCTGTTGTTGATTTCAATGTCAAAGTCATAGCGTCAACTAATATGAAGACTGAATTAATTGTTTTTAAGTAGCTATTATTTTCAGCCATTGTGAAAACTGCTTCCGCTTCTGCAAGTGTCTCAAATATTGTTAATTCAAAATCATATGAATTGCAAACTGCTCTAGATTCAATCCATGGAGTTTTCATCAAATGTCTAGGAAAAAAGTAGGATTTTTGGTATTCAGCGCCATTGCTTGTTAATCCTCCTAATTATAATGCAAAAGAATTAATGACTGCAATTTTAAGAGTTTCATAGTCTTCTTACTGTACGTTCCGATTTTAATAAATGCAATATTTTCTATAACAACTGAATCTGCGAAAGATATCGGTTGAGGCAGTTCCGCTTCAAAACTTAGCACTATGAAATTGGTAATAATAAAAGAAATAAATATTTTCATGTTTCTCAGTTCTAGTGAAGAGTTAACACTTGGAAAACTTTAATAAAATTGATTGTTCATTTAAAAATTGTGAGCTTATATAAGCTCAATATAGCAAGGATTTTTTCAAGATTGTGAAATACAATCGATATCAGAAATTGAAATAACAAATGGCACTGATTAGCTTTTTCTCACTGATTTCTCAATCTGTACTTGTGTTGTTTACTTTCTTTAAAATTGCGAAGAACGATAAGCATGCATTGTTTTGATTCCAAGGCTTTGTACTTTTAATGTCTACATCTGATACCTTTGTACGTAACTTTGGAGTATGAAAAGAATATTAATTAATTATCGTAGAATTATCAAGTGGTTTCTAGATTTGATGAATTATTGATACTAATATCAACAGCCAATATAATACTTTCCTATATAAACCAATTCATTTCTCCAAAGATTCAACAATTTACCTAAAGCTTCAGTTTGAATATAAAGAAAATGCTGAGAGTAGCTCATATATTTTTTGTTTGCTTTGTCTTAACAAGTTATCAGACATTTGCAACTGATCCAATTGTGGAAACTAATGCTGATCCTATTGTTGTCAATGATGTGGCATTCATGAAACTAGGGACATACAGTAAGTTCATTTTATAAAAGATTTTGGATCTAATTACTTGTTTAAAAATCAATAGGAGGGTTCACAGACGATGGAACTGAATATCAAAAATCATTCTTTGTTCAAAGATATTCAACTGCACCTTGGGCTGAGTCAAAAGCAATATGCAAAGCATTTGACATGGATTTATTTTCTTTTGAGACTCTCGCCGAGTCACGTGCATTCCTTAACATGATTGACACTAACAGTGTCTTAATAAAGACTTATCCTTTATGGATTTGGTTAGACGGAATAGCCTTAACTGGCAAGTCAAAAACAGATTGGTATTGGTCCAAATCAGGGAAGAAAGTAACATTTCCAATGGACTGGTATGTTAATTCACCAGGTAGCATAGATCAATTTTGTTTGTGTATTGGAAGACAAACTTTAACGACAACAAGTGGATTTAATGACTGTTATTGTTATGATGCTTATAAGATTGCTTGTCAAAGAATCGAATTTTTCTTATCATCGATGGATAAAAACTTAAATTAATTTTTAAAATTTACATTTTTGTATTTCTATTAACTGCAAATAACTGCTGAAACTTATTTACAAAATAAATTATTATTAAGTTTTAATTAAAATTAAGTAACAAATTATTAGTTTTCATTATACTTTCTTAAATCTATTTTTTGCTGTGATAATGAGTTGTCAACGCCTTCAAGTATTTAAATAGTTTCCTCAATCTTTAAAGGTATTGAAAATTCAATTTTTTGGCACAAAAATGTGTATGCAGTTGATGTACATGGCACATCATTAAATCCAGTTACCGCACTACCAGTTCTTTTTCCGAATTGTAAACAAGCTTCGTTTGCATTTTGAGAATTATTTGGTTCACCTGGAATCCATGGTAAAGCAAATGAAAGTTTTTTTCCTGTTTTTGCCCAATACCAATCTGTTGTTGATTTTAATGTTAGAGTCATAGCATCAACAAAGATGCCTATATCAATGAGAGTCTTCAAATAGTTGTCAGCCAGATTAAAAACTATTTGCATTTCTTCATACGTTTCTAATGTTGTTAATTCAAATCCAAATGATTCGCATGTTGATCTCGAGTCAAACCATGAAATTTTTGGCGAATATCTTGGGTAAAAATATGATTTCTGGTATTCGGTTCCATCGTCTGTGGTTCCTCCTAAATCATAGTAGAATATATTTTTTTGAAAAATTTAACTACCTATGATACTTATAGGAGCTCCTTTTAAAAATGAGAGTGTCATTTGTGAGCCCTTATAAGCATAATACCAATTTCTTACTGTATGTTCCAATCTTAATGAAAGCTACATTGTCTACAATAACCGATTTTTCAACAATGTTTGATTGTTGAGGCAACTCCGCTTGTGAACTGATTACCACAAAAGAGAATAAAATGTATGCAAAAACGGTTTTCATATTTTTAAATTTGAATATTTTGTGAAGTAAACTCGAGTAATGCTTTATTAAAATTGATTGTTTGATTCACAAATCCATGAGTTTTTATACGCAGGATTATCTTTAGGATTAGCAAACAGATAAGCTTAAATATGCTACTTCATTACAATTATTGATAAGATTATCATTTTAATTAGAATTTAATGAAATATTTTCTTAAGTGCTAGGATTGATAAGCAGAGGTCTTTGATTGTTTGAGTTTAAATAAAAATTTCAATAGCCTCGTCTTTCTCAGGAACGCTAGAAAATCAACGGCTTGTCAGAGACAGATGTATAATTTTTATCAGGTATATAGTCATGCGCTGTGATTTTATCTTAAAGTTTTAATATATTTTCATAAAAATATTCAAAATATTTGCCTAGTGGGTAGTGGCTGAGTATTCAGATATTCTACTAGTTTCTAGAATAAAAATCGCTATCATTGCTATTAACCAACATTCGCTGCAGTTGTTTTCGCTATTAATTTATTTTTGGCAACAATAAGGATGACTTGCTTTTAAATTTTATCGTTTTGTAAATATTCAGTCAAAGTGTCATATAGTCAAGATGAAGATTGATACTACTCATAGTTTTAGGACATGTTGTGCATATTCTCTTGTCTCAAATTCCTGCAAGTATCGGTATCACAGACTTCATATTCCTCCTATATAAGTCAAATAACTTTCGTTGCTGATTCAGTTCATAGTGAAGCGGTGATAAAAGATGCAAAAAATAATTTATTTGGTTTTCTTTTGTAGTATTTTGACGTACATGACGTGCAGTTTAATCGGTCCATTAAGTTTCGATATTCAAGCGGCGTCAATCGTTGTCAATGATGTTGCATTTGATAAAATGGGAACCTATAGTAAGTTGACTGATTCATAGTTTTCTAATCTAAGTTTAAATTTTTGTTAAATCATTTTCAGGAGGATTCACAGATAATAATGTCGAATATCAAAAATCATTTTTCCTTTCAAGATATTCCAAAGCACCATGGGCTGAGTCAAAGGCATTTTGTAAAGCTTTTGATTTAGAACTGCCGAGTTTTGAGACTCTTGAAGAATCTCGTGCATTTATTAGCATGGCTGATAATAACAGCATTTTGAAGAAGTTGTCAAACGTTTGGCTTTGGACAGACGGAATCACTTTAACCAAGAAATCTACTACAGATTGGACGAAGACTGGAACGAAAATTTCATTTTCTATGGATTGGTATCCAGGACAACCAAGTGGATCTGATCAGTACTGCTTGTGTGTGAGTAAAAGATCAGCAAAAACCAAGTTTGGATTTAATGATTTACAATGTTATGACTCGTACACAATTGTTTGTCAACGAGTCGAATCCTAAGTGCTGAAAGAAGAGCTTTGATAATTTTTGAATTCATATTTCTATTGTTTAAAAATCAAATAGTTGTTAAATCAATAAAGTCTAATGGATCGATTTAAATTCATATTTTCTTTCATTTAAAGCCCAAAATTCGTCAAATTCCAGTGAATTCAGTTTTATCGATAAGCAATAAATTGAAAATCTTGATAACTTTTTTTTATGAATTTCTTCAGAACTGCTTAAGTTGTTTACGTTTTTTTTAAAAATCTCAAAGAATGATAAGAGTAAGTATGCATGCGTTGGACTTTTGAATTTTTGACTTTTTCGTTCATTATTTTAATCTAATTCTTTTGAATTATACTGTGAAGTGTTAATTAAAATTCACTTTAACAGGAGTTGATTTAAAGATTTATTACAATTTAATACTTAGTATCATTGATAAAAGTAAAGTCGATACAGATTATCCATCCTTTATAAACCAAATGATTTTCTTTGACTAATCAGTTTTCTTTATAGAACCAAACAAAGAATCACAATTTAAAATGTTTAAAGCAATTAAAATTCTTTTTATAAGCACTATCTTTGCAAGCTCCAGTGCATTTGTTGTTCAATCAGCTACAGAGAAACAGACTGTTGTCGATGATGTAGCATTTGTTAAATTAGGAACCTATAGTAAGTTTGATTATTTAATTCAACATACATGATAGTTCTAAACTTATTATTATAATATTCTAGGAGGATTCACAGACGTTGGAGCTGAATATCAAAAATCTTATTTCCTATCGAGATATTCCAAATCATTTTGGGCTGAGGCAAAGGCAATTTGTAGGGCATTTGATTTAGAAATGCCAACTTTTGAGACTCTTGCTGAAGCTCGTGCAGTTCTAACAATGGCTGATAACAATAGTATTTTGAGAAGGATGACAAATGTTTGGCTATACTTAGATGCAATTACTTTGACTGAAAAGTCAACAACAGATTGGTATTGGACGAAGACTGGGAAGAAAGTTTCATTTCCAATGGAATGGTATCCTGGTGCTCCAAGTGGTGCAGATCATTTATGCTTATGTATTAGTAGGTCAACTATTACATCGAATTTTAGATTCAATGACATCGATTGTTCTACAAATCCACGTAACATTATTTGTCAAAGGAATGAAATTTATATTCCTAGAAAGGAGGAAAGCGAAATTAATTAAACCAATCTGTACTTTTTTAAGTCTCAAATCAATTAAGATAAAAATAAAAAATTTCTCAAGAAATTTTAAATTCAGATTTTCTTTGTTTTCAAATTATTACATTCGATAAGATTGTTAAACTTCCAGTGAATTCCATAATATCTGATAACATTTTCTCCTGAATTTCTCAACATGTGCTTAAGTTGTTTACATTTTTAAGTCAATGCAGATGCTGATAAGCGTGCATTGTTTTCAAAATGTGTGCCATTTTTCTAGCGAAAAACAGGTCACTCAATCATTTAAGACATGGACTAAAATTGTTTTTGTTGACATTGAACTATATATGCACAAAAGAAAAGCTTAACTATTATCAGCAGACATTTCAAGCATTGATAAGTTGGTTTTCTGACTACCAAAATTGTGTCACAAAAGAACACGGTTAAGCATTTATCCTATTTGATACAAAACATGACATTATGATTGTTGATTGCTATGCAGAGCCACATGAGGCTTTTATTGGAATATGTCAAATTCCAGTTGATTGAAATGGTTAATAATTTGGCAATTATAATATTTTTGTGCAAATAAATCAGCAAATAAGAACATTATCGCTTAGGTATGCTCTGGTTTGCTTTTAATTAATAATTCTGGAAAGACAAGTTCTATATTAATTAAATTTTAATCAGTGTAAACTTCATGATTAAAATGATGATTAAAGTTATTGATAATATACACCAACTTAGTGATTATTTATTCCTGAACAGGAAAAGTCAAATCAAATGTATTGAAAACACTGTAAACACTAGCTGTGCCGTGAAAAAATTACAAAAATCCAATGAAACATATGCTGTGTGCGGCTACTGTCATGGCATGAAAAAAGGTTGTCCAACACTTCTTTGGCAAATCATGACATGTTAAACGATGAAACGGCATCAGGCCTGAGTGGAAGAGGTTGGTCTTACGTTTCAAAGGTTCTAGGTTCAATTCTAGGGCAAGTCAAGTTTTTGAAGCTCTTTTTTCCATTTTCAGCATCGGGATGATTTCATAACAGCATCTTGCGCACACAAATTGTGACTAGGTTCATTACAGGGTATATCAGGTCTTTAGACGTACTCATGTCTTTGCAATGTGCAGACCTTGCAAGTGGTTCGGATTCCACTATAAACTGTAAGTCTAAAGATTGTGATACAATAAATTCTGTTCTAATTTGAATCGCAATGACTCCAGCTCAAAGAGGCTGGGCCCTCTCCATATTTTACCCTTTTAAGTGCTCATTAATCTCGTAAAGCTCTTGTACATGTTTATCAATTCCATGTATGTTTTAAGCTAAGATCTGAAAATTATAACTTTCAAATCGACTTCTAAGTAATTATCTTATCAAAAATATTTTAATTTCAAATAATTAAATTTTATTCATTTAAAATAGTTAAACATTAATAAAATTACATCAATAATAAACTCAAACTTAAAGCATATAATCAAGTCTTGAGCACAAGAAAGGACTCGTTCTATCAATACAAGTCATATCCCCAAATCTATAACTTGGTGTTGTCAGATCTTTTCCAATTGTAAGGCAATATTCATCGCTATTATAAAAGTCAGGTTGATTTGGAGCCCACGGAATAACAAATCCAACTTTCTTTCCAGTATTTGTCCAGAACCATTCTGTTGATGATGGAGCTGATGTTGTCATTCCATCGACATAGACCCAAAATCTTGCTGAAGTCGTTACAGACTGAATAAATGCATTATTTTCACACATATTCATGACCATAAGTGCCTCTGTTATTGTCTCAAATGTCACTAAATCTAAGTTGTAGGCTTTGCAGATTGATTTGGCTTCAGCCATTCCATTTCTGAAGTATTTTGGGAAGAAGTAGGTTTTTTGAAATTCTTTGCCTTCGTTTGTGTTTCCTCCTAATTGATTTAGATTTAAATTTATATAAAATCTTAAAGAATTAAAAAATTCAATTTACTGAAAGTTCCAATTCGTTCAAATGCGACATCATATCCATACGTGACTTGAGCTTGACATGTTATTGGCTGTTCATCTAAAACTATTTCACCGATAGGATCAGATCTAGTTAAAAGGAGCACTGAAGCAAGAATAAAAATATTTTTGAGCATTTTGTTGTATTGTCTTCTATAAGGTTTGCTATTGACTGATAATTTACATTGAAAAATGTCGGCAATTTATAGGTTCAGCATATCATATGCAGTATTAAGTTTTAAGTACATTTATCGATTTTGTAGAAAAATGATAACTTTTTTTTGTGTTTACTTAAACTTAATGTTATTTGATAAGGTCGTATCATGTTAATTAAGTATGATTAAATGGAATATTATTGAATCTTACAAATGAGATTCAAGAATCAGATTTAAGACTCATTTTTATTCGGTGATTCAAATAATAGCTTTGTTTTCAAAAGTGGTTTTATTATAAAGTAAAATTTTAAATTTATAACTTATAAAATCTGATAAAATCAATCATTTTCTCTAGGAATGTAAAGTTCTATCCGTTGACAAATAAAACGTCTAATATATCTACTATCAGACCAGTGGAAATCATTAAATCCAAATTTTTGATTGATACCTTCTTTATGAATACTTAAACAACGTTGATCAGTGCTACTTGGTTGACCAATAACCCAAGCAATGGGAAAATTAATTTTTTCTCCTGAATTCGACCAATACCAATCTGTAGTGGAAATTGGTGACAAAGCAATGCCGTCAATCCAAATTATAATATCATTTACTGCCCTTAAAAAGCTGTGATTATCTGCCATCGTTAGTAATGCATTCGCTTCTGCAAGTGTCTCCATCGAAGCTAGCTCCATCTTAAATGCATTACAAATTGCTTTTGACTCAGCCCAAAATGATTCAGAATATCGTGAGAAAAAGAAGGTTTTTTGATATTCAGCTCCGTCATCAGTAAACCCTCCTGTTGAATTGTATTATAAGGGTTTTGGGAATTGGAGACTCTTAGTAATGAATGCTTAGAAAACTCACTGTAAGTTCCTAGTTTATAAAATGCAACGTCATCTACAATGACTTTGTTGGCTTGATGCTATGCAGATTAAAATAAGGAACAATGAAGAACTCGAAATTGTTTTCAACATTTTTTGAAAAAATAAAAATATGTTAATCAATGTATGGATTGTTTTGTGAACTGGATAAAATTACAAAAGAAGCTTCATATTTATAGATGACACTATCTTATTTTTGGCATTAAGGATGATCGAAATATGAGATAAATATGTCCAAGACTACTTTTAAGCTCAAAATAGATTAACAAAATCAGCTTAAATAAATGCAACGCCTTAAGTTAAGCAATTTTGATAACATTTTCCAATTACTTTTGCAAAGTTCAAGTTGCTTAATTCTCAAAACAAAGCTTAAGTCGATAAGGAATAAATGCTTTTCTGAAAAATTCGCGACTTTCCAATTGACAATAACAAAATTAATCGTTTCAGAAGCTGATTATAAATTTCAATTGAAATTTTTATCTTTGAACGGAAAATAGTCACCAATTTGAGTCATTAAAGTAAAAAGTATCAGCTATCAGCAATAATTTATTATAAGTTTAAGTGCATGTGAACAATGGAACAAGGATTTGAGACTAAATTCAATTATTTTATTCATAATTTTATAAAAATTCAATTCTTTGACAAGCAATAAGAGTTTTACTGTCACACATAGCATCATCAAATCCAAACTTTTCATTTGCATAATATCGACCGATTGAAAGGCAATTCTCGCTTCCAAGATGATTGTCTGGTGTTCCTGCTCGCCATGGTATTGAATATGAAATTTTCTTTCCTGTTTTAGTCCAATACCAATCTGTTGGAGATTTAATTGTCTGAGTGACACTATCGATGTAAATCCAAGCTTGTGCATGTGTCTGTAAAACGCTGTTATCATCAGCCATTGTGAGGACAGCTAAGGCTTCTTCTAAAGTATCCATTGATAGAAACTCTAAGCCATATGAACTACAAAATGATCTTGCTTCCGCCCAAGGAGACATAGAATATTTAGAAAATAAATATGTCTTTTGAAATTCTGAAGTTCCATTCGTGAAGCCTCCTGTATGGATTTTAATAAGAGAATGTAATAATCCATTCAATTAACAAGGTAAAATCACTTACTGAATGTTCCTAATTTATGGAAAACAACATCGTTCACAATAATTGGATCAGCAATTTTAGACAAAGGAATGCTATGAACCAAAAGAGTATGAATTGAAAGAACCAAAATTATTTTTAACATTTTCAATTCATTTAATTGCTTTTATTAAATGTACGAGCTTATTATAAGGAGAATTATCACTCCAGATAAGCCAAAATACACTGACAGCTATCTGTTAAGACAATTGCAAATGTCATTATCAATTCAGCTTTAAAATTAATCTAAAGTGAGCAAGGTGTAGCTACTACAAAATCTTGTGGATTTTTGAGATTTAATCCGAGTGTTAAGGCAATGAAAATAAGCTATTTGTTGATTAGAAAACAAAATCGTCTCAAATGTTAAAAATTTTCATTTTAAATTTATTTATTGACTCAATTAAGGAATAAAAAACTCAATCCGTTGACAAATAAAAGGTATATGAGTATTAGCAGAACATTGACCATGGGCAAATGCGAATGACTCAAATTGTGATCTTTTTCCAATAGCTAAACATAAGTATTCGGTGTTTGATGGATAACCGCTTAACCATGGAATAGTAAATGATATTTTTTTCCCTGTTTTACCCCAATACCAACTTGTTGCGGTTTTTGGTAGTAATGTAATTCCATCTATCCAAAGCCAAAACACCGTCTTAGTTTTTAAATGACTGTGATTATCAGACATCGTTAATACTGCTTTAGCTTCTTCCAGTGTTTCAAAAGTTGCCAATTCATAATCATAAACTTTACAAATAGAGCTAGATTCAGACCAGTGTGCTTCAGAATATCTTGGAAAAAGATAGGTTTTTTGGTATTCAGCTCCATTATTTGTAAATCCTCCTGTTGAATTTTGATAAATAATAATTGTAGTTCAATTCCTGTTTTTATTTTCGAATGATTATTATAGATTTCTTACTGTAAGTTCCTAGTTTATAGAATGTGACATCCTCTACAATATCTAATTGACTCTCTAGATCTAATGAAGTTTCTTGAGCAAATACTTGAATATTTAGTATAATAATGCAAAATAAACAACTTGCAATAATTTTAACATTTCTTTATTTATTTTCTTTTAAAAACTGATTAAATATCGCAGAAACTGGTGAGTTTATATAGTGCCACTTATTAAGCATTTGAAAATATGGTTAACAAAAAAAGATTAAAATTTATGGCACATACAATTCAATTCTCTGACACACAAATGATATAGATGTAGAGCATATGCCATCATGAAATCCAAATTTTTGGTTACTGGACTTCCCTAAAGCCAAACAAAATTCATCAACTCTTAGAAAATCCGGCTGATTTAAAGCCCATGGAAGAGAAAATGTAAGCTTCTTTCCGGATTTTGTCCAATACCAATCAGTTTTTGATTTAGGAGTCAAAGAGATTCCATCGATCCAGAAAAAAGTATCACTTATAGTTCGAAGATAACTATTGTTGTCTATAATATTAAGAAATGATTGAAGTTCACTATTAGACTCTAATGTTGCGAATTCTAAATCAAAAGCTCTGCAAATAGCTTTAGATTCAGCCCAAGGTGTTTTTGAGTATCTTGATATAAAATATGATTTTTGGTATTCTGATCCATCGTCTGCGAATCCTCCTTAAAAATAAATATGAACTTTATATTTAGCTCTGATTCAAAATATACAAAATTTATTTACTATAAGTTCCAAGTTTTATGAACGCAACATCATTCACAATCACCGGATCAGCAGATGGACATGGTTATTGTAATCCTTGCGAAATGACAGAACTGATCCAAATTATGGATATAAATTTTAGTAAAAAGCTATGTTTACACATTTCTTTGGTTAATATTCGAGTATGTTTTTGTGAACTGAAAAAAATTGCTATATAAAATTTGTATTTATAGAGATCATCAAGATATCACTATCAATAGTTGTCAGTCAGGATTTGACTATGCGATAAAAGATTTTGATAACAAAAAAAAGGTTCGTTGAAGATATTGCTTTAAGACATATCTAGAATTATCATAATTCAATGACAGGGTTCTTTGAATCTTAATGAACGACCAGTACATGATTTTTAGACCCCACCTCCCACTCCTCCCTCAAAACGTTACGTTATAAGTGAACGGCCACAAAGGTAACAAGCTTTGGACCACTTACATTGTTTCTTAATTCTCCAAACAAAGTTTGATTAGGAAAAAATGCTTTTCTGAAAAATTTACGTCTTTGCAGTTGATAAAAACAAAATTAATCAGCTGATTAAAAATTTCTTGAAAAAAAAAAATATCTTTGTATGAAGAAAGTCTAAAATTTTAATACCAAAACACTTTTGGACTTCAAGTAATTTTTTAACCGGAATCAGCTTATCTGAAAATTAAATAATCTTTCTGAAGAATTGTACGTTGGACCAGGCGGTTGAAAGAACAAACAATCACAATGTTACTAAATACTTTTTAGTGTAAGTTGATAAAATTCCAAAACTTAAAGTCAAATTTGATCAAACATTTTTGGCAAGTGTAATCAAAAGTTTTGATAAATGGATCAAGGTCAATTTTGTTTGTAAACAAGGAATTGCGAAATAACTGATAACATTTGTTATCAAAAGTGTTTTCCTGTTGGAGTTAAGGTATTAAAAGCTCAATCCTTTGGCATGCGAAAGGTGTACCAGAATTACACATTACGTCGTCAAATCCAAAATTTTCATTTAAACTTCCTTTGCCAAATGATAAACAGCATTCATCATTGTAGTCATTATTAGGCGCTGCAGGACGCCAAGGCATTGCATATGAAATTTTCTTCCCTGAATTTGTCCAATACCAGTCTGTTCGAGATTTTATTGTATGGGTGACGGCATCGATGTAAATCCAATAAGTTGAACGTGATCTTAAGAAACTATTATTATCAGCCATTGTAAGAAAAGCTCTTGCTTCATCTAAAGTTTCTAATGTTATGAATTCTAAATCATATGAACTACAAAATGATCTCGCATCAGACCAAGTTCCAAGAGAATATCTAGTGAAAAAATATGACTTTTGATATTCGGACCCTTCGTCAGTGAACCCTCCTGTGGAAAAATAGATAAATTAGACTTTAATAATGAACTAAGACACTAATGACTTACTATATGTTCCTAACTTATAAAATACAACATCATTTATAACTCCTGAATCAGCACTTTTAGACCAAGGTATGCTATAAACCAAAAAGTTGTAGATTGAAAAAATCAAAATTGCTTTTAACATTTTTTAATTTCTTATTTTAAAGTAATTTTTAAATGAAAATTTCAAAGCTTTTATAGGCAGAATAATCTTATCAGATTAGCAATAATACATTCAAGCTGCATAAACTTTTCGATAACAATATTCTTCGTAATTAAATATCAAAAGTAATAAGAGTGATTAAAATAACTGTGTGCTACGTATAAAACTTAATATAAAACCACTTATGGGATGTAAAATTCTGTTCGTTGACAAATAAACCGTAAATAACCTTTGCCAGAACAATAGCCATTAGTAAATCCGAATTTCTGGTTTTGTGATGATTTACCGACTGATAAACATAGTTGATCGGTATTGCTTGGAAAACCAGCTAACCACGGAATAGGGAATGAAATTTTTCTTCCTGTTTTACCCCAATACCAACTTGTTGTTGTTTTTGGCAGCATTGAGATACCGTCAATCCAAAGCCAAATAACAGCTAGAGGTTTAATACTGTCGTGATTTTCAACCATTGTTAATAATGCATTAGCTTCTTGAAGACTCTCCAATGTTGCTAGTTCGAAATCATAGACTTTACAAATCGCTTTAGAATCAGCCCAATATGCTTCAGAATATCTTGGAAAAAAGTAAGTTTTTTGGTATTCAGCTCCATCATTTGTGAATCCTCCTGTTGAGTTTGAAAGATTAGTACTTTAATCTTTAGAGATTCTTGCGTGCTGAAAACTTACTGTAAGTTCCTAATTTATAGAATGTAACATCATCTATAATGTCTGTCAGAACTTCTGGTTCTGTAAGCGTTGGCTTTGCAAGTGCATTAAGATTTAATAAACTAATGCAGATCAAGCATTTTCCAATAACTTTTAACATTTATAACTTCTAATAAACTTATTTTAATGTGATTGGGAATGCGAAAGTCGTGAGTTTATATAGTGCTAGTTATCAAGCTATTTTGACATTCAGCTTAATTTTTATTAATTAATTGATTTTTAATCGTTTGACAAAAATGTTGTAATGTTAGAGGTCCATTGCATCGGTTATGCCATAACCGAAACCGCACATGTAAAAAGGTTTGTGGGATTTATCGAATTTTTTTCCAAAAGTATAACACTAGCGTGCCGCGACACATGGATTGACCATCACTGCTTTGAACATTAGAGAAAATTTGTGAAGATTTATATTGAAACTCTTTTCATGCCTCAAAAAGTGTACATTTATAGATATTAAGGTTCAAATCCTTATCTTTTGGTGTCGATTATTCGTAAATGATAAAGTATCTTGACAGTGTCTCATTGTCTAGATCAGTTAACTGTTGTTCAGGAGATTGCTTAAGAGTTCTTTTTAAAAAAAATTGTTGCATCATTGGGCAATTTTAAATTGAAATTGTATGCTAAGTATTTATTGACTGTTGCAGACTTTATAGATGGCAAGAGATCTAGAGGAAGACCAAAGAAAACCAGGATTGAATGTGTTGATGAGGACGCTAGAGGGGTGTGTTGCATAGGCTGGACTGAACTGTTCTGTTAAATTTAACAGAACTATTCTGATAATTTTTTTGGATTTGTTCTGTTAATTTAACAGAATTTTTCAGAACTATTCCGATAAGTTCTGTTAAATTAACAGAATATTTTACAGAACTCTTCTGTTATTTTATTTTTGCGATTCGCATTTTTAAAATTTTTTTTTACAGAACTGTTCAGATAAAAACATCAGAATATTCAGCATCGTAATATCAGAACAGTTCTGATAATATCGGAATTCTACTGTTAATTATCTTCACTTTTATTATATTATTATCAAAGGTCATAAAAGCCAGTGTTGATAAAAAAGGTGCCTTCAAGCATAGTCTTGCCCATGACCAAGGCAATTGTCATGCAATTTCAACTTGCCTACGCTAGGTTTCACTTTTTTTCAAGACAGGTGCTGATCATCACCTTTACATGAAAGCTACGCGTAGATTTTTGACCTTTTTAATAATTACATAATGAACACCATTCTTAAACACTAACCTTCAGCACTTTGTTAAAGACATTCAGTGGCGTAGTCAACGCGGGTTTTTGGGGCAAAACCCTTTTTTTTCGAAAAATTTCTGGCTAAACTTCTGAAGACATTATTAATCTAAGATTTCATTCCAAGCACTAGAGTTCAAACTAGCAGCATAAAAAACGGGAGAAAACAACTTCAGGATCTAAAATCTTTTATCAGATAAGGGGTCGTTCACTTATTACGTTTTAGCTTTTAAAGGAAATCTAGGATTTTCTAATTTATTTGTTCAAACAACTGATTTTCATTTCTTAGAATATTTACTATTTGGGTCAAGGTTTAAGTATTTGGGTCATAAAATTGTTAAAATTTTTTAATATAGGGCAAACCCGCGGACAATAAAAAGCTCCAAATTTTTGTTTTTCTCAAATTTCTCTTCTATTTGGCTATTTAAGTGATATTTTAATACCAAAACATGCGTATTTCCGACAAATGTACAACTTTCGATAACTTTGGCATGAAATAAATCATTAATTAAAGAGATATTTTGATTTTTCTGGCGTCAATCTCTCCTGCAATCGAAATTTATTTTCAAAAAAAGCAAAAATTTTCTTAATTATAAATCTAGACAGCACCAGACTTGTTTTATAGCATTTCAAATTTAATTTTCTACCACATTCTTTTATCAGGTGTTAAAAAAAGTCACTTAATTAAGAGAAATTAAAGAAAAAAGCGTCAATCTCTCCTGCAAGAACACTTTGTTGCAAAACATCAGTTTAGAGTATTTTTTCGTAACACACGATAAATTTTCAAAAGTTATAAAACGTTAAGATCATAATCAGTTGAAATATCTAAATTATGCAGTGACTTAAAAATAATGTTTATTTTTGTTCAAAAATTGTAGCGAGTTTTTATTTTTCAAATTTTTCCAAGTAGATAAAAAATGAGACTACTCATAATTACACTGTGAGTTTATTTATAAATATTTATAAATTTCCGGAATAGTGATCTACATGTGAGGTTTTTAAGTCCAACTCCAGTTTGTGTCAGGACTTATAAACATCAAGTGTTTTTTTTTTTGAGTTATACAGGAAGTTATATTTGAAAATGACGTTTAGACTTATGATTTAACTTCTTTTTATTATTATTTAAAATAATTTATTAAATATGAAAAAAAATTAACAGAATTCTGATAAATAACAGAACAGTTCTGAAAAATAATTGCGAATCGCAATTTTATTATCTGAACTTTTTAGCAGAACTTTTTCGATATTTATCGGAATTCTGATAATATTAACAGAACAATTCCGATAAATAACAGAATTCTGATAAAATTATCAGAACAGTTCAGTCCAGCCTATGCAACAGAAGCACGCTAGAGTCCTTAATATCCCGAACTGGCAGAAGGTCTCGAAGGATAGAGCTGTCTTTAGACGATCTCTGAAAGTGAGCATTAAATATGAGAGTTAATTTATCAAAAAATGCACAAATATTTCTAAAGAATTTTAAAGCTTTATTTTTAAATAATGACTAATAATTTTAAAATCACAGTTTTTGAAGAAATAGCTTAAATCTTAACTAAGGTATGAAAAATTCAATTCTTTGGCATGTGATGCGAGTTCTACCGTCGCACAACGTATCATCAAATCCAAATTTTTCATTCGTAAAATATCTACCGATTGTAAGGCAATATTCACTACCGCCATCATTATTTGGAGTTCCTACTCGCCAAGGTATTGAATATGAGATTTTCTTTCCTGTTTTAGTCCAATACCAATCTGTTGGAGATTTTATAGTCAGCGCAACACCATCCACATAAAGCCAAGTATATTGTAATGCTCTTAAAAAGCTGTGGTTATCAGCTAATGTAAGAACAGCTCTAGCTTCTTCCAAGGTATCCATTGACAGAAATTCGAAACCATATGAATTGCAGAATGATCTTGCTTCGGCCCAAGGAGATGAAGAATATCTAGTAAAGAAATATGACTTTTGATATTCTGAACCTTCTTCAGTGAAGCCTCCTTGGAGTTGCAGATAAATAAATATGAAAAAAAAAACACTAAAATATTATTTTAATTTCTTTTATTTGAGATACCAAAAACTTACTATATGATCCTAATTTATGAAACACCACATCATTCACAATAACTTGATAAACTCTCGAAGATTTGAGTTGATTATTTTGTGGAATATTTTGACTGTTGCAAATGACTATAAACAATTGCAAAATTATTCCATAATAAAAAATAAACGATTTTGAAGACATTTTGCTGAATTCTAGTAAAAATTTTAATTTCAAATGATAAAGAATGTAAAATATGTTGACTTTTCATAGACTTATTATCTTTTGCTTTCATCGATATTCTTCACTATAAAAGATAATCTAGTGTTGGTAATCTAATCATAAGGATTGTCAAAAATATTGTTTGAAAATAATATTGATTAAAAACAAAGGTTTAGAGACAAAAAATCACTTTGTATCTTTTCTTGAGAACTAATTATCAACTCAAACGTGCTAATTTTAAGATAAGTAACTGTATAAAAAATGGCATTAAATGGATCAATGTGATATTTTGTTTTGAAAACAATTTAAAATGAATCAATTAATAAAATTTTTTAATCAAAACTTTTAGTTTCTATTTATTTTGGTATTAACAAATCAATTCTTTGACATGGTATTGGATTGCCACCATTCTCGCATCTAGCGTCATCAAATCCAAATTTTCCTGATGTCAAATATCTTCCAAAAGTCAAACAATTTTCATTTCCAACATGATTGTTTGGTGCATCAGGTCGCCAAGGTATTGGATATGATATTTTCTTTCCTGACTTTGTCCAAAACCATTCTGTTAGACTTTTTATTGTCAAAGTAACGGCATCAATGTTAAGCCAGACACTAGTATAGGACCTTAAGATGCTATTGTTGTCAGCCATTGTAAGAACTGCACGAGCTTCTTCCAGAGTTTCCATTGTTACAAGTTCCAAATCATATGATTTGCAAAAGTACCTTGAGTTGGTCCAATCCCCTTTAAAATGTCTAGTGAAAAAGTATGTCTTTTGATATTCTGTACCATCGTCAGTGAATCCTCCTGAAAATAAGTAAAATTCTAATTCCTGAACTTTATTTGAACTTTAAATAATTACTATAAGTTCCAAGTTTTGCAAATACTGTGTCGCTTACTATCACTGGATTAGCATGAAGTGTTGGTTGTTCTAAATCTTGTGTATTGATAAAACCACACCAAATAACGAGAATAAATTGTATTAAAAATTTGTTTCCCAACATTTTCTTTGTCGTTAATACGATTAGTTAATAATTGAATAAATTTGTTTGTAAACTGATGAAATTGAAGTAGAAATTCAATATTTATATACGAATTTTTATCAATTTGATAATTCAATAGGTTTGAAATGAGCAATAAATCAGAAAGTGATTATAAAAGATAAGATGTGAAGTTAATAAATCATGTGAAATACAAAGATCATTGATTTCATAGAACAATATCTTTTTTTTAATGATAAACGTCCCCAAAGCAAAAAACGTACAAATATAGTTAAAAACGTTAAAAATATATTCTTATGACATGCGATGACGAAAGCCAGATCACAATCAAGCTATCAATCTGAAAGTCTTAACTATAAAATTGAAATTGATTAAAACGAAATTGCAATTTATTTTTTAATCTATTTTATTTACTATTCGAAAACCTACGGCAGCAAAAAATCAACTCTGTAGCATCCAACAAAAGCGCTCCCCATGCATGTAGCATCATCAAATCCAAATCTTTCACCAATATTAGGCCTATAAATTGTCAGACAATATTCATTCCCACCACCATTATTTGGTTGACCAGCACGCCATGGAATTGGAAATGAAATTCGTCTTCCTGTATTTGACCAATACCAATCTGTAGGGGATTTTGACGTTAAACCAATCCCATCTACGTAAATATAAGCACCACCAAAGCTTCTTAAGTAGCTATCATTGTCAAGCATTGAGAGATAAGCTCGAGCTTCTGTAAGTGTCTCTACTGATAAGAACTCCATGTTGTAGGACTTGCAAAATGACCTTGATTCTGCCCATGGTGGTCTTGAATATCTTGAAAGGAAATATGTCTTTTGATATTCTGAGCCATCATCTGTGAATCCTCCTGGAAGAGTTAAAAGGTTTTAATTTATTTTTTGTTCCTAAATTAGTTGAGAATCGGCGATTTAAATGTGTACTGAATCTTAACCAAGGGGGTGGTACTGATGAAATGATTAAAATGATCAAAAATGATCAAAATGTAATTCTTCAGTTCCACACCCTTAGGATGAATTTATCAAATCAGAAAAATAATCAAAAACTTACTATAAGTTCCAATCTTTACAAATGCTACATTTTCTACTGTTACCGGATCTGCATATGAAGCCGCTGTTTCATCTTCTATTGTGCTAGAATTCAGCAATGCAACTTGAACTAGAAGAATTAAAATAAACTTAAACATTTTTGTTAATTATTTTAAATTGAATATTCTCTCGAAGTAACTCGTTAATTTTGATTGTAAATTGTTGACTTTTGCGAGTTTATATAGGTTGTGGTATCTTAATTCAGGATATTTGGGTCAATATTGTAAAGATTAGATTTTGTAAACTGTTGTGATTGATTGCAAATTAATGAGGATATGTGATTTATCTTTATTTGGAAACGGATTCTTAAATTAATTTTTGTGTCAATGCCAGATCTGAATTTTGTTATCAAAAATATTTTTATTGGGTCAATTCTTTTTCTTTCGATACAAATTAAAGAAAAATAAAAAAAAATTTCAACTTGATTTGGTTTCTAAGGTAAGAAAAAGTCAATCCTTTGACATGCGATAAAAGTACTATCACACTTAGCATCATCAAACCCAAATTGTTCATTAATACTTCCTTTGCCAAATGTAAGGCTGTTCTCGTTGTTAAGGGAATTATTCGGTGCTCCAAAACCAATCTGTTGATGAATTTACTGTCAAGCTGACGCCATCAATGTATAGCCAAATGCTTGCTAGAGTTCTAATGATGTTATTGTTATCAGCGAAACTAAGAACTGTTCGGGCTTCTTCTAAGGTTTCAAGCGATAAAAATTCTAAACCATATGAATTGCAGAAAGATCTAGCTTCTGTCCAAGATGATTTAAAATGTCTAGTAAAAAAGTACGAGTTTTGATTTTCCGATCCATTGCTTGTGAAACCTCCTGAAGTTTGAAAATAATGTTAATTTCAATTACGTTATAGAAATAATTATGAATATTTTAATCATTTTTATTCCAAACAATGTGTCTGAATCTTTTAAATATTTGAGTGATTTTACTGAAGAGATTTATATTCCGCAATGATATTCAACGACTGAATGTTTGCAAATCTCTGATTAAAATTTATAGGTCAAGATAAAGAATTGCATGAGCATTTAAAGCAATTTAAAGTGATAAAAATGTAAACAAAAGATAAGGTTGATACCAAGAAAAAGAGGTTATTGACATTTGAAAATAATTGCAGCTTTTCAGTGGAATTGATTCCAGTCAAGCTTAATAAAATGATAAGATGTAGGCAACTTTATAAATGTTTTGAAAGCTATGGTAGAAAGGAGCTTAATTTGAAATTATTAACTTTGAGAGCAAAAACATTTTGGTTTGATATGAAGCAGTAAATACATACAATAGATACTAGATTATTTCCATATTTTATTTTAAATCTACAATGTGATCATATAATCAAAATTTTGACACAAGAATGGTCGATTGATATTCAAGCAAGGCATATCATTAAATCTATAGTTTGGAGTTGATTGATCTTTTCCAATCGCCAGACAATATTCATGATTCTCAAAGAAATCTGGCTGATTTGGTGCCCATGGAACTGTGAACGATATTTTCCTTCCAGAATTCGTCCAGAACCATTCAGTAGCTGATTTTGGTGTTGTGGTCATTGCATCAATAACAATCCAAAAGTTCTTTGGATCTGCTATAGATTTAATGTATTCGTTATTTTCACACATGTTAAGGACCATTAAAGTTTCTGTTATAGTTTCGAATGTTGCTAATTCTAGATTGTATGCTTTGCAGATTGCCTTAGCTTCAGCCATTCCATTCCTGAAGTATTTGGGGAAGAAATAGCTCTTTTGGTATTCTTTGCCTTCGTTGGTGTATCCTCCTATTAAGTTTGTAAGTAATTTTAAGTAACATTTAATAATGATGAGTTTAAATCACTTACTGTAGGTTCCAACTTTTACAAATGCAATATCAAATCCATTTGTAACTTGTGCCTGACATCCAATCGGTTCATCTTCCAATATCTCTTTTATAGGTTCTGAATTAGCTAAAAGAAGCCACGAAGTAAGGATGAATATTTTTTTGAACATTTTGAATTAAAATTCTTTTTGAGACGTGTTTGATTACTGAAATTTTGATTCAAAGGATTCGTCAATTTATAGAAGTAAGCAGTTAATAATTATTTGTGTCACTAGGTCAGTTAATCGAAGACTTTATCAAAAATGTTTGCAATTGGGTGATCAAAAGATTTAATTGTTCATTAAATTTCAACATTTTATCATGAAAATTAATTTAAGTCAATGGCGTGTGATAAGAGTTTGTGACAGGTTTGAGGCTTTAAATGAAGCTTTACTGATGTATGTATGCTTCTATAGGTTGAAACTGGTGCGAATTATTCTACAATGCATACGTATGTTAGAATTAAGATTATTTCTACTAGGAATCAAACCCACGTCATTGGAAAGAATACAAAGCTTCAGATTTCAGTTCTATAGTCTTCTCATTTGACTTCTGTGGGTTAAATCCATATAATTTAATGCATTGACCTTTTGAAGTGTGAATGTAAATGAGAAGCTTCTACAAAAATCAGGTCAACAAGAAATCGAAAAGGACTCACAGATGAGGAAGTAAGGCTGAATTGGACAAACACTTAGTAAGAAAAACGCCAGAGATGATGTTATTGATCGGACAGAAACACAAGTTTGTTACACCGCTCTTAAGTGGAATCCGCAAGGGAAGAGACGCCCAGAAGCTCCAAAAGCTACTTGACGAAGAACAGTGATGAAGGAATGGGGTTCAGATCGAACTTTACTTATATTCAAACTTTAGTACTCCAACTTTTAAAAAAGCCAGTGAAGCTCTTCAATCTGTTCCCAGGTCATTCCAATTATCTTCAGTCTTAACTTTTCTGTCTCAAAAATATCAAATATCCCAGTAACAACCTTCAATACTCAACCTAGACGAAATTCTCGCGCAGCTACAATCAGACAATTTTTTCACAATCCATGATTCCATACCTTCACACAAATGCACAACCATGAACCAGATAATTGAATTTCACAGCTTAAAATTTAAATGCACAAGCAAATTGCTTCAATTTTCCATCCTTCACGAGCATTAAATGTGTGCATTAAATATTCACTTCTTTCAATTAATTCCCTAGATTCACATAAAATTGCAAATATACATGATTCGCAATTAGTTCAATTCCTATAGTATGCTACAAATTTTTTTTTCATTTATCCGCATGCCAATCCCACATAATCATGCATCATGTATAAAATAGTGCAAATCGTAACCGTCTCCATACCGAGTAATTGCTCGCTAAAGTGTGCATTAAAAATTCATTATCATCATGTTTTTTACGGTTCTTGAGTGACATAAATTATGCAAAATATCAGCTCGTTCAAGTAGACAAATTGACACCATGTTGGACGGTGAAGGCAAACGTGATGTAAGTCATGTAAGGAAGGAACTAGGCAAGGTGCTCACATTGACATGATTCTCGTTCATTCTCTTACGTTTTTTTTACGATATTGCATGCATTACATGCTTAACATCGTGATTTGATGTAAATATTAAAAATTTATAAAGGAAGAAGTGGAGAGTCTTTCATGCTGTAATGTCGGTTGATGATTTATGCACGCTTCGATTATGGAATCACTAAATGAGGTTTTTAGTAAGCGGTAGGGGATTTTCGGAAGCGAATTTTGAATGTTAAGTATTTTTGTTGGATAAAAGCTTTAGGAGGAGTTGATAGAGTTATTGACCTTAAGTAGGTCAGAAATCGAAGAGTTTGTATTGGTGGAGAGGATTGATATAGAATTTATATGGTCTACCAGATTGCTAGACAGCAAGACATGCTAAAATAAGGCAAATGAATTGGGGAACTAGCTACTTCTGACTATCTTTTGGTTTTGAGCACTGTGGCTCAAGCAGGCCAATTATTTCGAAAGCAAATGAGCAAGAAATCTGTGCGAACAAAGAAATAAGTAAATATGTGAGGGCTCATTCACTTATGACGTCCGAAATTAACGATTATTTTTCAAATCAGAGTAATGGATTTTCAGAAATTAATATTGTTCTTTTCTTGTTGACCCCCCCCCCCCCCCCTTGGACATCATATGTGAACGGCCCCTCAGAAATTTGCTAGATGATGACACAACTTTAGAGCTCTTCTTTCATCAATTTAAACGCCACTCTTAGTTCCAAATCTTAACCAAAACTTTCTTAATCTCAAAAAATCCAAATAATAAATTAATTAAAATAAAAAATTCAGTTACAGAAACAAACAAACAAAACTCTAATTTACAATCCTGCATTAAAAAGCATATTAACATGGAAATAATTATGTAGACGAATGAATGAGTAAGAAATCCCGTCGAGGAAAATTTGCAAACATTTTTCTTCTTATCTAATTTAATTTTCATGAATGAGTGAATTAATTAAAGCAGTTTTAAGCATTGCATGGAGACTCATATAGTGTTGTCGAATTGAAACTTTTTAATTATGTCTATCACATTTTTATGCACTTCTTTTAATACTGGATATGGAATATAAAATTAAAATTGTGTTGATTTTTGAGTGTATGGACATAAATGTAACGGACTTGAGGAAACTCCCCAAAGAAAATACTTACAATTTTTTTAAAATTACTTCCACTTCAACATCATAATCCCAAATTCCAATATAAAGCTTTAAATCTTCACCAATAACCAACAAGCTTCAAAATATTGAACAAATTTTCCAAGAAAATACTAAAACAAAATTTTCGATCAGTCATGTACTACATTAGCCATAATACCACATTGAAATGTTTCATCCACAATATATTCTCTTTTGGTATATCCACACATACCATTATTTACCCACATAGAATACTGAAAACTCTCATAAAATCCATTGCGAATCTATTGTTCATGACCCAAAAAAATAAAATAAAAAATTTTTTCTGTTGTTGCTTAAAAGTACATTGTAATGTGTAATATTTCAAGAGGAACTTCCCAACACACAACAATATCCAAGTCAAATAGATTCAATTTCAAAAAAAAAATGTTTCGAGAGAGAATGTTAAGAAGGAGAGGATGATAAGCAAAATTTATTCCTCCTTCAAAAGCTACTTTCCATGTTATGTGCATATAAATAGCAATTTAGAATATATTTCTTGTTCCTCTGTACTTAATGGGGAATATAGGAAAGCAAGGAACTGCAAAGTCCTCTTCAGAAGGTGAGGTTTAATTAACTCCAAAAGTCAATCAACATTGTTGACAACAATTTTAATTAATCTACAGTTTCGAATTTATTTGCATATATTCCTTATATTTTGCTGCATATCCTGAATGGTCTTTGTGAAGGTGCGATTTTGATACGTCAAGTTTTAAGAATCTACTATTATCAGCTGGAGTTGAAGCGATTTTATTAATTTAAGCAAAAAAGAAGAAAAAAAAGTCAGTTAAAAAAGTTGAAGGTCCTACCGAGATTTGAACTCGGGTCGTCAGATTCAGAGTCTGAAGTGCTAACCACTACACCATAGAACCTGTTTCAAGCGTGAAAATGATGATGAACTTTTCTTTTATTTGAATGTTATGCTTGACCAAGATGAGAAATGTCTCAAATGTTAAAAATAGAAAGGATTGAAAAGACTTTATTTAGGAAAAATTTATAAAAAACAAGTGAAAATTTTTTCCAATATTTTAAAAGATGTCAATTAATACCTTTAAATTTCATACCTATGAGATCAATCTGATCAATCCAATGGCAAATTAATTCAAGCTTTCATGCTTACAATCCTTCCAATCATTCTCAAAACAACATCATAAAAAAACCTCAAAAGGACATTGAAGTCGAGCAACAAAAAACGAATGGTTGAAAAATTGAGAATGAAATAACAATTCATAAAGGAACAGAAAAAAAAACTACCAAAAATGAGTATAAATAGAAAGTAAGCATAAAGAGTTCATTATTAATTCATGTCTATGCTTTCCTGCTGTGCTGTTGATGGCACAACAACGATGGAGCAAAGCATTAATTATGATATTCCTTCATATACACAACAATACAAACATTTCATATTTATTGGAAGGAAGGAAGAGGGAAGAAAATAAAAAAAATGTAGTAAATGAGTTGCAGAAATGAGCTGGTGAGTTTAGAGATGTTCAGGTTGGGAAGACTTTTTGGGAGTTTTTTTGAGGTTTTAGGTTGCTTTTGATTTTATACAGCTGAACTGTCTACGTGAAGAAGTTTTGGTATTTAATGATGCAATGTTAACACTGCGATCACGAGCTGAGACTCAGTAGCATCGTGCACCTTTTCTTAGCTATATGTGGACTTAAACGAAGCTTTTACCTTCATTTATAGGCCTACAGGTAGATATGTCATCACGGCAGAGGTTCAAATCCAACTAAATAGTTTCAATTTATGCTTAAGCTAATCTATGAAGGCAACGTCTCTTTGACAATGCAATTGTTAAATGCGGCTGGAATAATCGATTCCTTATAAAAGCTAGTGAATGCAGAATGATCTTGGTGCGAGGGAAACATAAAAGAGTGTAAACTATCTATGGATTTTGTCATATAGTTGACTAGCCCACGATAGCTTAGTGATAGAAGCATGCGACTGAAAATAGTAGACCGCAGGTTCGAGTCCCGCTCGGGATCCGTTATTCGGACTTAATTCTCTCAAGTCGGAATGATTGGTCTTATAAAGTCAAATAAATAGGAACACAAAGCTTACAAAATAAAACTCAAATTTAATTCAATATTACAGCTCTATAATTCGTTCAAGAACCTTCTCAGAATAAAAACTTTTAAAGCTTTTCATTTAAGCTTCCTAAAAACTACTTCATTAAAACTTTTCGTTCCAAAACCGCAAAAACAAACTCAACCTTCATCATTTCTTCAGAAAAAGCTTCAAGCGTCTAATCATCATCAAATAAATAACCAAGTAAATATTTTCCATCCGATTCAGAGTCCACAATACTTATGCACACACTTATGTATAGAATGTTCCACATCCATACACACACAGCACAATCTACCTTTAATGAAGCATGAAAAAGAAACTAAAAATCATTTTACCGCGTTTGCTTGTTTTATGGCACATACAAATGTTTGTAATGTTTAATTTATACGAATCTAACATTCCATTTTTATGTTTCCTGCTTGCTCATCAAAGGATCCTTTAATAATATGTAATGAAATACACGGATGGATGAGGAAAAGCAATGGCAAATGAACGAGCTACGAAAGCTTCAACAAGAAAAACCTGAAAACGGGAACCGCACGCCATTATTTGCTTTAAAAAATTCATTAGCTAGTTCCATGTGTTAAGGAATGAATTGTGCTTTTAAGCTTGAAGAATTCTTTGGAATTTCATGGCACAATAATTGGAATTTTTTTCAATAAAAGAAATGCAATGAAAATGAATTATCGCAATAATATTGAATAATTTGCCATTCTTATGAAATTCGTTGTACGAGGAAGCAGAAAATAATTTATATTAAAAAATAATAATGATAATATGAGGGCAAGATCAAAAATGAATTGTTCGTGACGCTGAGCAATAATTTACAATTTTTAAATCCTTAATGCAAATAATGCTGATCAGCTTATGTTTTTCTAAAAGCTCTCGCCAGGACCTGCATTTTGGTATATAACAAGTGGCATTTTGACATTGTGCTATAGTTAAAAAATTAATTTAAAGTGCTAAGCGTCACGAACAATTTTAAGGAAATTCGATTTTACACTATGTTGCAAATGCAATATCTCTGCAACTAATAAACCAATCTTAAAAATTCTTTCACTGAGGAATTAAAAATGCGTGGCAGTAAATGTTTAGACCAAAAAATTTAAAATTGCGGCTTCATAAGTTAGCTTAATTAACGTTTTAAATGTTTTGGTTGAAAATTCCATATGAAGGAAACAGTTAAGGAACTAGCTGTGTTCACAAAAAAGGTAGCAAATATGGTTTTCCTTAAGCTTATTGAAAAAAATTTCAAGTTCTACTTTAATTAACAAAGTTACAATGAATTTTAGAAAACCAGATATAACTTTTTGCTGTTTTATTGTTCTAATGATTTTTCAATGTAAAACTATAGCAAAACATAAGATGCATCTTGTTGCAAAAGAAAAAAATTAAAGTCTTTATGGAAAGCCTTTAAAATCATAAAATGTTAAAAAGATTAACCATGAAAATTGAAACGGTTTTAAAAAATTCAAAATTCTTATGAAATTCTGAGCGAAATTGAGCAAAACATGTTGCTCAATTAAAATTGCAATGTTTTTGAGTTAATTTAACTCATTTTAATGCCTTTTACAGATACAATTTCTATAGAAAATGACTTTTTAGATACTTATTAATTGTTTTCAGTCAATTAGAGTTAATATTTTCGGTTAAAAAGCGATTTATTCAACAAATTGAGTTTTAGTTAAATTAACTTAATCTATTCAGTTTTTTGAAGTCTTAATACGATATTTTGATAGAAAATATCAAAATCTACAACTTTTGTGAAGATCTTGAACAACCAACTTGCTTCCTTCATATGAAAAACTCTACTTTAAATATTAATTTGTTAATTAAGGTAACTCTTAAAGTCGCCATTTTAAAAAATAAAACAAAAAGTCAAACTTTCTGAAATTAATTATCGACCTGTGAAAAAATCATTAAAATTGGATGCTGGCAAGCAGAGAAATCAGCATATAAAGTTTTTTTTCCCTTTTTTTCTGATCTTGCCCATGACTGAATGAATGTGGAAAAAAATCTCATTATGTCGCGGTTTGTTAAATGGTATTTTAATATCTTCACGTCACTGCTTGTTTTCAGATTATTATGAAATTGAAACTATCTCAAGTTGGGTGATGGGTGTGATTTGGAGGGTATGGAGCGATTTATTAGATGAACTCTAAGCAGGGTATAGCCATTGGGGTTTCTGTGGTCAAAATACTCCTATTTTTGAAAAATTTCTTCAATTTGCTAGGGCTTTTTTTTGAGAAAAAAAAATCCAAAAACTCCCACAAAATTTTTAGGGTCATACGAAAAAAATTTCAATTAACCACACCCCCCCCCCCCCTTTTGATTAAGGGGTCGTTCACTGTTGACGTTCAAAACTAACGGTGTTTTTTTTAAAAAGAACAATGAAAAGAAATTCTATTATACTTAGCTAGACCCCCCTCCCCATACACCTCTCATATGGACGTCAAAAGAGGGCTCCTTAGTTTAAAATGTCACAAAATCTCAGACCCACCTTTACACCTAAATGATCGCTGTAATAAATGAATAAGAACTCTTTAACAATTTTACTCAACCTTGTACACAACATAACCTCAAATAAAAGTCTCAACACTTTTTCTTTTATCACAATTCTTCTTTCTAGCACATTCAAACCACGAATAAAGTCCCAGCAGACCAACTGACAGCATCAGCAGCATTTCAAACATGAAAAATATGCTAAGAAAGCAGAACACAACATGGTAATATTCAAGGTCGCAATTATTATTGTTATTATAGTGCAATCAAATGTCGAGCATGTAATCTGATAAGCCACAAGCACGAAATAAATTTTTATTTTCTTTTTTCTTGCATGTACGCGTAAAATATATATTTATTTTTAAGTGTATGTATATAATACTAAAAATATTGTATTCTACAACCGTTTCGTGTCTTGAATAAGCAGGTGATGAAAAATAATAAGAAGTAAAACATAAGAAATTTGCATGAAAATTTTCTTCGATTAGTTAAGTTTACGAGGCTAATTTGTAGATAATTTCATGCCATGCAAAGCATCTGGCTCATTCGCTATTCGAGGCTGAAAGTGTGATGATGAAAATTGTTCATGTTCCTTAATGGAATTTTTAATGAGTTTTCTTTTGCCTGAAAAAGAGTCGTGTTCTAAGCTCATAATCAAAAAATAATAATCACAAGCGAAGGTGAAATTTGTCAAAGCTTGACGAGGAAATGAAATAAAAACCAAAAGAGAGCTTGTCGAGGACTATAAAAATATTTGGATGGGGGATATAAATCAAAATGACATTTCCGGCATGAAAAATCAATCAAATAGAATAGTTTTTTGGCTGTTGTGATTTTATCTGTGTTCGAAACTAATTTCTTAATGTTCCGCGAGTCATGCATCAGTCGTGAATGTTTAAGTCATAGATTTTGAGATTTTGTAGGTTTTTTAATTTTTTCTTGTAATTATCGTCTATAAAAATGGGCTTTCTGTCCTGCATCAACCATTTTGTCTTTAAAGTCATGCTTGGGCTGGTTTTTAAGGCTCTTCATGGTACCTTACCCTAGAACATTCAAAAGTAGGTCTTACCTCCGAGTATAATGCATAAATAGAGTGTCCAATGTTGACCTACAAATCAATCCCAGCTCCAGAATCACTTTTTGTGATCTCAAAGCTCAACATCATTCCTCAACATCCCCAAAGGTACATAAATTCCATAGAATCTTCTCACACAAGCACTTATAAAGAAGCTAAATGTGACAATTCTGATATGGCATCTTGGAATGCGAATAAAATAAAAATGTTAAATGAATGAGAATATTTTTATGGTTAAATGTGAGATTGTTTCATGTAGATGTGACCATGAAATGTGATACTTTACAATGAGATCATTTAAATGCATTGTGAAATTTTTAAAATCACTTCTAGTGGCTTTTGAAGTATTCTTGATAGATACAAATTGCAGTAATAATAGATAAATGCTTTTAAAGGAATTTAGATGTATGTAATAGTTTTATAGAACTTTAAAGAGTTTTATAGATGCAGTGTTGGTGTTTTTCATCGCTTTGATAGAGCAAGACGAAAGTATGGTAATATCAGTATGTATCAAGGTACTGAGATGAGGTACCATTTATGATTTATGGCACTTTCAAGCTTCTTGACTTTTTGAATGTCGAATTATATTAGCATCATGGTTTTATGAGTCATGAGACCACAGGTCCAGTCAGTTAAGGAACTCGCCATCAAAAAATAAGTTTGATTTGCAAGGTTTTTGAGAGTTTTTAAGGTTTTTTCCCGTCACTCCATTTACTGTCCATTTTAATTACTTACTTCATTGGCTGGGGCGCATGTGGGCTCATTGGCACGCTTAGAGATCGTCTGAAGACAGCTCTATCCTTAGAAATCTTCTGCCAGTTCGGGATATTAAGGACTCTAGCATCCTTTTCAACACATCCAATCCACGAAATCTTCGGTCTTCTTCGTTTTCCGTCCATAAAAAATAAAATTAGCCCCTCGAATCTTTTCTGGATACTCCTCTGCATAAGAGAAGCAGCACAAGACCAAGGTATCTCAAAAAGTAGCTATCCAAGTACCGATGAAGCTAATTTCAAAATTGTAGATTTCATCATCGATCAGAATCGCGGTGCCTATAACACTATGTAGGTCCATCATAATAATAATTATCGAACTGATGAACATGGCATATTTAGAAAATGTTTATGATGAGTCAAAGCCACATCCCTTCTGTTTATAAAACTGCAATTATCAACCAGATGTTTGCCATAAAAAATAAGTTCTAGAATTTACAGTATCCACTCAACAAAATCATCCATAAAACAACTATACAAATACTCCCATTAATTTTCTTAATTAAAAAGTCCATAAATTTATCCATTCACTCATCATTATCGCTTGTTATTTTATTTTAATTTATATTGTTTAATTTTATGCGTGTCCAATTCTTTAGATTGTTTTAATAAATTTATGTCGAAATCAGCAACATAGTTACATAAAAAATGATATTTTTATAAAAAAGTAAATTATTTTTATTTATTGCCTCAACTTTATTTATATTTGCTGATATAAATTACAATTATTAACGTCGGAGCATCATCAATTGAGGAGGCAAAATGAGAGAAATTTATCTGTTCATATGAGTGAATATTAAAATGCAATTTGTTGTGGATTAAAATTAATTCCGTTTAATACTTTTATTATATGTATACGATCTACAGAATATGATGTGCCTGAATCAATATTTTCATTTTATTTTCCTCTTCTTTTTCTTCCACATATGTGATATCATGCATATGACTACATACGTTCAAGGAGAACAAAAAAAAATCATCATTTTTGAATCAACAATGTTTCAATGAATGAATAATCTCTTAATGAAAAATGAGTAAAATCCATTTAAATTATTAAGACAACCGAATGTGTTGGTGATGAGAGGTGAATGTAAGGAGGATGAGGGGATATGATGATGAGAAACAGAGAAGTGAACAGAGATTTATATTGTTTACATTCAATTAAATTATTGCTGGGAAAATTTTCAAAGGTCAATAATTTTATTACAGCAGGATGAAGAGATTTAAATGTTGTAATGGAACGATGTGCAGCTTAAGGGTATTAATGGAATTTTATGAATAAATTGTCTTTTACTTGGTCATGTGAGTGGCAATTAAGTTTTATTGCTGTTCAATTAATTTGCGTTGATCATTGAATCTGGATTTTTTTAAATATCTTTGGTTGAATACAACAGTTGCGTGCCACATAAAACTAGCTGCACAACTGTTGCGTGCCAGACGAAAATTTTGTGCAACTGTTGTTTGTTATTGAAATGATTTATGTAACTGCTGCGTATCATATTAATCTGTTCTACTGTAACATATTTTTGTCTCACAACTGTTGCGTGTCATACTTTTATGTTTCAACTGTTGTATGCCATATTTTTGCAACACAACTGTTGTGTGCCATATTTTCATTACAACTGTTGCGTGCCACATTTACTCATTAAAACTGTTGCGAGCAATATTTTTGCATTACAACTGTTGTGTGCCACATTTTCTCATTACAACTGTTGTGTGCCATATTTTATCTCACAACTGTTGCATGCCATATTTTGTCTTATTACTGTTTTGTGCCATATTGAATCTTAATTAATTTATCAACATCGATATTTAAAATATCATCTCCTTTACTTTTTCTTCAAAATAAAATCAGCCAGCCACTGTATATAAAAGCTTATCTACAGATCACCATAGAACTACATCATCCAACTTCACATGTCCAACAATAATGAATCATAACCCCTAACAGTATTGAGTAGATTATTACCTTCACATCCGACAATCAAATCGCCAACAAAAGTTTATCGGTTTGTTATGAAATATAATAAAAAAAAATCTTGATACTTAACATCTTCATCCTCTTCAACTCATATCTCGTTTCACAAAACATCTACATCTACATAAGTGCATGAATTAAATGATTAAATTGCACTTAATCATCTAGAAACAAGAGAATATGAAAAAAATGAGAGGGTAAACATTCGAGATGTACAGCAATAAATGAAAGAAAACACTTTACATATGAATAATAATGATCAATTATTTCTTCATCATCAAACTAATAACCAACGCAAACAATATCGGTAGTAATCTTGATATAATGAGATACTCAATTTATACTATTTTCCATAATTCATAATGAGATGAATTAAAAGTTTGAAGCATAAAAGCAAACAATATGCATAGTGATATGAGGATGGTGTAGGATGCATAAGGAAATTGGGAAGGAATCATGAGCCTTAAAGTTATTGTTTATGCTGTTTTTGGTGCTTTTAGCAATTCCTTAAAAGTTTTGTTTGTAAATTCTTCAATTGAACCTTTGATGAACTTTAGGTGAAGGCGTTTTCTAAAGGTTATGAGACAGAACATAGCCGAGTGTAGAAGGGTTTAAGTTGAACCTCTGAAGACATAGTTAACCTTAGCACAGGCCAATCGATTTGATATCTGAATATTCAATTAAAATTTCCATTATTATTCCCGCTCCATACACGGTTGATCAGGTATGATCCTAAACCTGCTAAAAACACTGAATAATATATATCATAATTACTCGAACATCCAACAAAACTCAACAATTATGAATCACAGTCAATTAACTCAAATATCAGAATATGTCTGCATTTAATGTATCCATTCATCCGTTGGCTCATTTCAATTCATTTTGCAATACATTCTATTCAATTGAGACTCTTCGAACTATTGAATTTGAACAATTTATGCTGGTATTTAATCTAGCCAACAGAAGTGTCTGCATGTGCATGATAATGCATCATTAACATTGATATTTCATAAAATTAATGAACAACTTAAAAATTCATTTCTAATTGCTGATTTCATTTGTCACAGATAATTTAATCTGCATGTATGTTGAAAATCTGCTGGCTGATTGCTGGACAATTATTGATACTAGAATGAGTAAAAAATTGACCAGCATGAATTACATCAGATTATGGGAAGGAAGTGAATTTTGATGTTGAAAAATATCCGATTTTGATTCTTCTACAGATTGATTTTTTGTCCTCTCTCGCACACAGCAATGCCTGTATGTTTGTGTGTTTTATGCATTTTTATGTTTTGCTGCTTCGTGGCAGTCAAAAATTCTCTCGAACTCAATTTTTCATATTTTATACTTAATTGAGAGAGTTGCTCTCTCAAATTGAATGCCGGCATTGTCTCTACACAGCACAAAAAATAACTGACAGCATTTACTCTCGCAATTCTCTCACAAGATGAGCATGAAAAAAATTCCAAAGCGATTATTCAATGAAGAATTTAACTTTAGTTCAAAATTCTTACGGTTTGATATCGGAGCAAAATCAGTTGTTCTAGTAGTGTCTGTAAGTAACTGAACAGAACAAAAAAAAATCTTCGTAATTTCATGTTTTTTTTGTGTGTTCTTCTCCCCGATGAATGACGATGACGATGATGATGATGACGTAAGGAAAGTGCAAGCAAGCAAATTTATTTCATCGGTTCTTCCTACACGAGTAAAAAAAAGAAGATAACTCGCAGGCAGTGCTTTTTTTTGGGTAATAAAAATTTATTCTTGTGTGGTGATAACTCGACTAAATGACATTGAATAACAGAAATTATCATGCTTTGTCATTAAAAATGAGCAGAGATTTATTTTTTTGTTTGAAATTTTTTTTGGTGAGTTTCAAGGCAAAATTAATTTTAAGTAAGGGGAACTTTATGGTGCTAATGGAGTTGGTTGCTTAATTTATTAAGACTTGCAGTGTTTTTTCTTAAGTTTTTTGCATAAATTATAAATGCTCATGACACTTAAAACAAGTTCAAAAACCTACGTGAATTTATGTCAAGAGTCGTTTAGTATTCTAGTGGGTGATGCATATTTGTGTCAATTTGTGTATATGAAGACAAATTTGATTTATACTTTGTCAAGAAGTTCTTCGCTTTTATGTTTTGCTTTCTTCCGGGTGTATTTTTTCGAATTGATTTCATTTAGCTTAGAAAAATGAATTAATTTTGCTTTGGGGTCGTTCACTTATGATGAACAAGTGGGGGTGGGGGTATTAGCTTTAAAAGGCAACAGAAATACCAGGAAATCCACTGTATTTTTTGAAAAACTGTGTAATATACCTTTAAGTCCAGTGTTTCTCAAGCTTTTTTGGGCTACGGAGAAGTATAGGAGCAGGAGATCGTCCGTTCATGTTTCCGCGACACGCTGGCAACCATCAAAGATGCGGAACTGATGAAATGAAATCAAAAATGATCAAAAAGTGATCACAATATTATTAATTGTCTCCCCACCCTTGGCAACCACTATTGACACATTTAGAATTTTTTTCGGAGAACATTAAAGCTCTGCGCAGCATAGTTTGGGAAACACAGCTTCGGACCTATGAATTACAGTGGAACTCGAACCACATGTAAGCTCTGCACTTTCCAAAGACATAAGGATGTCCAATGACCTAATCCAGATGCTTGTATATCCTGGTAGGCCTGTAAAAGAAGTTAAAGGAAAAGAGCTTCCAAAACTTGACTTGGTCTGGGTTTAATTAAAATTTTAGACTGTTTATAGCAGTGTTGTCCAAACTGTGTGCCGTAGAAATATTTTGGAAATGGTACAAGCTGCATTCTGAGTGCGACTTTGGTCAGTGCTTACCCCCTTAGGTGTGTTGTAGCTCAAAAAGTTTATACAACAATGTTTAAAAGACTTCAGATGTTTTTGATTAATCAAAAACTAGAAGACAGAAAACACAGCTGTACATAGAGAAAAGTCATTTAGAAACCAAATCAGGTATTAAACCATTCTTTACCTATGCAGGTCATCCAAGGCGTGGAAACTCAGGATTAATCCTGAAAAATCACAAAAAAATCCCTGAGCCAGTAAACATGAAAACGTGAAATTCCTTTTAAATCCCGAAATTATTCATCAAATGCATCATGGAATTAAATGGGATTTCACATATCAATGTTAATTGGCTCAATAATTTTTAAGGAATTTTTCAGGATTAATTCTGAGTTCCCACGCCTTGAGGTCATCGGATTGATTTACAAAGAACTGTCTTCTGTTCATTGTAAAATGTTTCTTTAGTTGCGGTCAAAAATATTTAAAACTAGAGACATATAGTCCCTGTTTTGGGTATTTTTTGAGGTTTTAAATATAATTGAGCTGAAAAATAAAGAAATTGTTTTTCTGTTCTGTTAAATTATGGCAAAAATTTTCTGTTTATTCCTCAAAAAAAAAATTCATAAAACATAAAAACTCAACAATAACTTCATCAATAAAATTTTTCTACCCTTGAAACTACAAAAAATTAATTTCAACTTCCCCCATTAATTTTTCTTGTGCATTTTTTGCATTATTGTGAATGACATTGAAAATAATAAAAAATGAAAATTTGAATAAAAAATTATTATTGCTATCATTCAATAAATAAAAAACAAAATCAAATTGTGTTTCATTTATGAGCTTCTTCCCATTCCGAATTTCAGAATTTTTTATTTTTTTTTGATAGTTTGATTTTCATTATATTTAAACGATCGCACAGCACGAATGGAATTTTATGTTTTATCATCGAGTGAATTTTCATGTACAACCATTTTTCATACAGTCTTTTTTTTTGTATTTTATTGAAGGTCATGGTAAGTACAATAAATTCATTTGTCGGCAACAAATGCAGAAAAAAGCTTGCTCGGAGTCTACATGGACGTAATTGTATGTGTAAGTGACTCGAAGCAGTTTTTATGTTGCTGAAAAAAAAAATTAATAATAAAAAACAAGAGAAGCTATGGAGTAAAGCAACAACAAAAAATATCATCGCCATAAATAAATAAAAGAAAAGCAAATTTAATTAATTAATGAAGGCACAGGCAGTATGAGAAGCACACACAGAAGTTTATATTAATACTAAAATAAACTACAGAATCTCTCGTTCTGGCGAACGCTGGCAAATAGCACAAAAAAAAGTAATTTATAATTCAGTATCGTAATTTTCGGATAAAACAATTAGAAGTTAAGGAACAGGCCTTGGTAACAATAAAATTAAATAAAACTTTATCGCTGGGAAATGAAAAACTTTTTCGCATGAACGCAAATTTTCTTCTTTCTTACTTTTCTGTGTCTTATGACTCATGACTAAAGCCATATGAAAACTTTCGAGTCGCATTTTGTGAATATTTAAGTGAAATATTGTGCGTGGCTCCTTCAAAACTCAAGTAGAAAGTCAAATAGAAAGAGATTTTTCAAAGAGTTTTCATGCTCAAAAGTTGGAAAAAGTTACAAAGAAAAATTACAATTCAAATACGAGAAAAAAAGGGAAGTTTAATATGTTGCTTTTGGGGCCGTTCACTTATTACGTTCGCATTTTAAGGGGGGAGAGGGGGCGTGAAAAATTGTAGCAAAATGTAACATAGGGGGGGGGGGGTCAAGAAGTATGTAACGTTCTTACTGTCGTCTGTCTTTTAAAAAAAAGTTTAAAGTTTTCAAGGGGGGGGGGAGGGGGGTAAAAAAAGCCGTTTTTTTGCGTAACGTAATAAGTGAACGGCTTAGGGCATTAAAGAAGATGTTGTGATATATTTTGGAACAATTTTTGTTGTTTTTGGAACTGGATTTCCCGTTAAGAACCCTGGTTGCTAGTTGTTGTGAAGTGGCAGTTAATGGAGTGTAATGAGTGAGGATTCACCAAACCACTGCACTCAAACCTAGACCTACAGTTTATAGTAGGCATCCGAACTATTTCTTTGATGACGTTCCTGCCTGTAGCCTACAAATGACAGCTGTGAGCTTTATCTTCAGTGCATATGGTTCAAAAAAAGATAAGCAAAAAGTTTTCCATGTCTCGTCTCGAACCTATGATCGCTAGGTAAGTATTGCAATAATTAGGTACCGAAGTACTAAACCATTTCGCCATCAAGCCACTTTAGCTTACAAATTAGTAAAAGATTCTTAAAAATCATGTAAATGCCAAAGAAAATCTTAAAATACAATTCATGATCCACTTAAAAATTCTTATCTTGTAAATTTGATTTAAAAATAGCTGGAAATGTCAAGTAATTGATGAAAAATTCATGAATTAGAATTAAATTTAGATGGATTCTACCTTTAGTAAAACTTTTTAAAGGCAATCAGAAGAAGAAAATTTCACAAGAAGATTAAAAGTATTTCGTTGGACCCTGAAGCCTTAAAAAAAGGTCAGCAGAACTTTTTGCATTTTTTTTAAAAAAATAAAGTTTCAAGAAAGGGCAAATTTGAACAAAAAGATTCCATTGAAGCTCATTCAGACATGTCCAAAAATACACAAAATAAATTTTTAAATAGCCGAAAATAAAATTTAAATTAATAAAAAATTTCCTGTCTCATTTTATTGTCATGAAGCTATTCACACATGAACCTCGGCTTGAATTTTATTTTCATTCAGTAATTTTACGCTACAATCGAGAATTCTATTGTAATTTTCAAGCACATGACGTGCTGACTGTCACTTTTCATTATCGCATTATAAAACGAGTCAACGAAGTGTCATGCTGAGAATGAAGGTAAAAGAATGTTTTTTAATGCTCGTTAGTGGTGAATGAAAGGAATAATAATAAGTATTTGCACTGTTGAGGTTTTGTAGGTTAAGGAAAAATGTGGAACTGAATAGATTTTCATTTGTTTTTATTACAGTAAAGCCCAATGACATTACGGATTATTATTATTATTTTGATTGAATTAAAATGTTATTAAGGTTTTTGGGATTTTTGGTGAGTGTGGAAATTAAATGCGTGAATGGCAAGAGATCTAGAGGAAGACCAAAGAATACCTGAATTGGACGTGTTGATAAGGACGCTAGAGTCTTAAATATCCCGAACTGGCTGAAGATCTTGAAGGTCTTAGACGATTTCTGAACTCGGCAATGGGCCCATTTGCGTCCCAGCCAAGGAAGTAAGTAAGTGGAAATTTAAAAAGAATTGAAGTCAACTTTCCAAAAACAAATTTTGATGTTATTTGGATGCTGTGAATTAAATCAGATTTTTGACAAACTGAATCTCCTTATCGATTGATCTATTGGCCTAGGGTCTTCCAGGGGCCCAATAGAAATTAATTTCGATGTACTAAAATGTGAGATATTAATAAAATAAATCTGAAACTTCGGTATGGTGCCTCGGGTAACACCACAAACACTGGGCCCTCAATTTTGAGAAGTTGAATGATCGGGTGTGTTGCATAGGCTGGACTGAACTGTTCTGTTAAATTTAACAGAACTATTCTGATAATTTTTTTGGATTTGTTCTGTTAATTTAACAGAATTTTTCAGAACTATTCCGATGAGTTCTGTTAAATTAACAGAATATTTTACAGAACTCTTCTGTTATTTTATTTTTGCGATTCGCATTTTTAAAATTTTTGTTTACAGAACTGTTCAGATAAAAACATCAGAATATTCAGCATCGTAATATCAGAACAGTTCTGATAATATCGGAATTCTACTGTTATTTACCTTCACTTTTATTATATTATTATCAAAGGTCATAAAAGCCAGTGTTGATAAAGAAGGTGCCTTCAAGCATAGTCTTGCCCATGACCAAGGCAATTGTCATGCAATTTCAACTTGTCTACGCTAGGTTTCACTTTTTTTCAAGACAGGTGCTGATCATCACCTTTACATGAAAGCTACGCGTAGATTTTTGACCTTTTTAATAATTACATCATGAACATCATTCTTAAACACTAACCTTCAGCACTTTGTTAAAGACATTCAGTGGCGTAGTCAACGCGGGTTTTTGGGGCAAAACCCTTTTTTTTCGAAAAATTTCTGGCTAAACTTCTGAAGACATTATTAATCCAAGATTTCATTCCAAGCACTAGAGTTCAAACTAGCAGCATAAAAAACGGGAGAAAACAACTTCAGGATCTAAAATCTTTTATCAGATACATAAGGGGTCATTCACTTATTACGTTTTAGCTTATAAAGGAAATCTAGGATTTTCTAATTTATTTGTTCAAACAGCTGATTTTCATTTCTTAGAATATTTACTATTTGGGTCAAGGTTTAAGTATTTGGGTCATAAAATTGTTAAAATTTTTTAATATAGGGCAAATCCGCGGACAATAAAAAGCTCCAAATTTTTGTTTTTCTCAAATTTCTCTTCTATTTGGCTATTTAAGTGATATTTTAATACCAAAACCTGCGTATTTCCGACAAATGTACAACTTTTGATAACTTTGGCATGAAATAAATCATTAATTAAAGAGATATTTTGATTTTTCTGGCGTCAATCTCTCCTGCAATCGAAATTTATTTTCAAAAAAAGCAAAAATTTTATTAATTATAAATCTAGACAGCACCAGACTTGTTTTATAGCATTTCAAATTTAATTTTCTACCACATTCTTTTATCAGGTGTTAAAAAAAAGTCACTTAATTAAGAGAAATTAAAGAAAAAAGCGTCAATCTCTCCTGCAAGAACACTTTGTTGCAAAACATCAGTTTAGAGTATTTTTTCGTAACACACGATAAATTTTCAAAAGTTATAAAACGTTAAGATCATAATCAGTTGAAATATCTAAATTATGCAGTGACTTAAAAATAATGTTTATTTTTGTTCAAAAATTGTAAAAAATTGAGTTTTTATTTTTCAAATTTTTGCAAGTAGAGAAATATTACAACTCGCTTTTCGCCAGTTTCATAATTTTGCAGATTTACTCTAGAGTATCTTTTATATTAAAATAAACCGCTCATTTGAAGCGTCTTGGGCTATACAATATTTATGAATCATTTGATTTATTTCTGGTTTGAATAGCTCAGAAATTTTTCAATCATTTGGGATACGTTTTAGGATTTGGGTTTGACACCCAGAAAAATGAGACTACTCATAATTACACTGTGAGTTTAATTATAAATATTTATAAATTTCCGGAATAGTGATCTACATGTGAGGTTTTTAAGTCCAACTCCAGTTTGTGTCAGGACTTATAAACCTCAAGTGTTTTTTTTTTTTGAGTTATACAGGAAGTTATATTTGAAAAAGACGTTTAGACTTATGATTTAACTTCTTTTTATTATTATTTAAAATAATTTATTAAATATGAAAAAAAAATTAACAGAATTCTGATAAATAACAGAACAGTTCTGAAAAATAATTGCGAATCGCAATTTTATTAACTGAACTTTTTAACAGAACTTTTTCGATATTTATCGGAATTCTGATAATATTAACAGAACAATTCCGATAAATAACAGAATTCTGATAAAATTATCAGAACAGTTCAGTCCAGCCTATGCAACAGAAGCGAATGATCCTGTGGAGTATTGGGCAAAGTACTAAGCTCAAATTAATTGAAGCTGCTTAAAAGTCGTCATTTTGAATCCTGTCATGTCCAAATTTGCGTTGATTCGAATGTTAAGATGCTCCGACTACTTAAAGAATGAGATCAAAGCAAAATTAATGCTAAAGGCAACGTTAGGTTAGGAAACGGCTTTGTAACTTGAAGTTTACAGTGAAAAATAGTAACGACAGCTCCAAACAGCACTGCAAAATAATAGAACACATCTCAACATTCTTTAAAATAAAATTATAAACCACTTTATCCATGCCTAAAGTGTGCTAAAAATACAATAAATATCCACAAAATTTTCTTTTTATTTGCTTTGAGGCTGTCACTGCTTAATAAAATTTCTGGTGATTTATGTAAATTTTTATTGCAGATAAATTCTTGTGATGCCTCATCATCAAAAAATATTCTAATAAAAGTCAGTCAAAATGTCAAGCTCATTAAATTTCAGACATCCTATTTCAATTTTATAATGCACTTAAACAATCATAAGCTGTTAAACTTTTTATGAATATTTAATGTGAAATAAATGCACTCATCTAGCATAAAAAAGTTTGCTAGAATTTCACTAGGAACTACATGCTTAATGACTTAATAATCTTTCTATGACATGCGAGTTATGAATAAATGTAAATAACATGTAACCTGTTGTGCATGTCACGTAAAATGTCATCACTTAAAAGTTCATTTATTGTATGATTTAAAAACTATATCTCTGTACATAGTTTTATCAGCACATCTGCAGAATTGTTTTAATTCTACATTCTTGTACAAGATTTCTTTTAAGAGCTTCATTTTGTTGCTATTTCCTTTCTAAGAGAATGAAGGAATGTGAGGAATTGAAATTTATGTTGAAGTTGGAGTTGAGGAACTGAAAACAGCGCAGTTCTCTGATAATGACTATAGTTAAAAGGCTGGATACTTGATGTGGATGGCTGGTCTAATGAGAACTCTGAATTACTGAAACTGCTCAAATTTTCGAAAACACCTCTTAAACTTTATTTTATTTTAAAGAGCTTCCAAAAAGCACTCATAAGATTCTGAACTAAAATTCTCACCAGCATCAAACCTCCATCACTTCCGACATTTTTCGAGCATCAGCACTTTTATCTTATTTTTTTCAAAATGTACTAGAAATAAATTGAATGACATGTAGCAAGGCAAGACGAAGCATGTAGCAAGCAACTCAAGTATCATGATGAGAATTGTGTAAAGGGAATTTTTTTTTTCGTTAATTAGAAAATGTGCTATTCGTTGCTTCTTATTTTCATCATGATCTTGTCACTTTCCTCCAGAGAGAAATTCTCAATTCAAAAATGCTTTCGCATTTCAATTTTTTTTCTTCTCTCCTTTTTCTTTTACACTAAAAAGATTAAAAAGAGATTCCTTTTTTGCCATGTCCATTCTGTTCAATTGGAATGTGAAAAAGTTTCCTTCTGATGATGACAATGACATTGAGGAGATTTTCATTAAGTTAATTAAATAGAACGTTTTTTATCTCTTTTTTTTTGTGCTACCCTTGAAATTGGCTTCTGCTCTTAGTGACATGCAAAAAGCAGTAGTCATGTGAAATGATAGAGTTGGTATGGGAGTAATGACAACTAGTTAAGTACATTGGATTGTATACTATTTTGGTAATATCAGCTATATTGCTGGAAACTGGCTTCATTGTTGGATACTAGTGACATGCAGCTACTAATGATATGCAGCTTCTTGAAACAAGGAACTCCTAGTGATATGCAGCTACTAGAGACATCCAACTCCTAGTGACGTGCAGCTATTAGTGACATGCAGCTACTAGTGACATGTAGCTACTAGTGAAAAGGAGGCATGTACCACCTAGTCACACTTAGCTTCAATCCTTATGAGCGTACATTAGAAACATAAAGCAACTAGTGTTGAATAGCAGACGTAAATCGTTAACTCGTGGTCAGCTATTAACATTGATTAAAGTGTTAATCATAAACACATTCTACCATTGATCCAACTCTGTATGCTAATCGTTGATATCAAATCTCTTATTATTCCTCTATACATTGTATGTTTTATCATGATTTTTGTACTATTTTAAATTTTCAATTTTATTTAATTGGTTGCTCCTGGCTTCTAACTTAAGGTACAGACAGTAAATTAATTAGTTGATTTATCAAAAGTTAATGCTAAGCTGGTGTGTTTTGACTCATTTCAATTAAGATGCCTGAAAAGAAAATCATTTAAATTACATTTTTTTGCAGCTTTGACTTTAAAAGTTCCTGAGGCAATTTTGTGGTAGTCAAGGTAGTTTTTAAAGAGTGAAGGAACTCAATTTTGTAATATTATCTGGCATCTTTAGTTGATGTGATGACTTTAAGCTTCTTAAAATTTAAGATTGATGAACTAAGATTGTTGCAATTTTGAGGATGATGACTTTTGCTTACATGTAGAAGTTTGTAAGACTGTTTATAAGTCGATATAAATTTCTTAACCGCTATGCTTCTATTAATTTATTTGAGGATATGTGGGTCTTAAAAAATTGTTTAAAAATATCTGAGGAGAACCACTGATGAACTCAGAGCCTTTATAGATTTTATGTGTAAACTAAAGGGTTAATTAAGAAGAAAGGAGGACTGAAAATCTCACATTTCATGGACGTCACAATAAACAACCTCTAAGCCAATCAACAACTTCAATTCTGGACAATAATCATCAATCAACCCAATTTCTCATTATACATCATTTGCTAACAAGCTCTTGTATAATTCACCAAATAACCAGTATAAAACCACAACTGATGACACTCATACGTCAACAAATAAAACTTTAATCCCACTTCCAAAAAATCACTCTTAATTCAATAATTTTCTTCTTGATTTATTCATACATTCATCGAGTTGGAATTGGAAGAGATGATGAAGATGGATGAAGAAAAAAAGAGTTGTTGACCTCGCGTAATAAATAATCGGAAGAAAAAGAGGAAAAGACACAAAAAAAAATTAAAATTTCGTACACACATGCCATGAATTTTTATTTCATCTCCAGATAGAAACTTTTTTTTGGCAGTGCTGAGCTTTGAAGTAGAAACAAATACACAGACAGACAGACAGACATACAGAAAAAGTAAGAAAATATCATAGTTTTGGACGTGTCACGATTTAAGATATTTAAGATGCTGAAGATTGAAAACAGTTATTCGGCATGAAGGCATTGAAGCCTCTTCTTAATCACTTCTAAAAAATTATACATAGAAATTAAGTCTATAGCTTGTGATTTTCACATGAAATGCATGCAATAAGAAGACACACAAGCTTATGCTTGGCATAAAAGCAACTTTGTAAGATGGCAAAAAAAATGAAAATTTATTTTGTCGTCCGAGTGTCTGATGATCTCACATGCTACATACTGAATGTGTCATCATTATTATCTGACTGACTTTTTGAATCTATAAAACCTCGAGCAAAGCGATTCAATGAATGAATAGAGAGAGAGTTGGACATGACACAGGAAATGATTTTTTTATTGCCAAAAGTGAGAATTTTGTTCCATTCAGTCACAAAAGTCTTGAAATATCAAATTTATGATGCTCACATTAGACGACTTGAGGCAGTGATAAATTGTCAATCTCTTCATTTATATTTGATGTATTCATGACTCTTTTTTTGATGCCTAATTGGTTTTCTTTCTTTCATTTCCTCAACTTTTTTTCGGCACCAAACCAATTTGCTTTCCTTATCATTTGAAACTAAAAGGAGATGAAGACATGAATTGAGATAAAAGTTTCTTCTTTATTGAATTGTTCGGCAATTGAGTGCCTGTGGGTTATTGATATTGATTCTCTTTTGATTGTGGATAGGGTTTAGAATTCTTTTGTGCTGGTTTGTGTGGGATTTTTGATTATTTTTTTTTGTGCTGGGGTGCTTGAAGCTTTGATGTTTAAGTTGGTGGATGCTTTAAATAGACTCGAGTAAGTTACAAGATGCACTGAGAATTCTACTTGACTCTTATTGATTACTAGCACTTAAATATTCATCCAAACCAATCAAAAAGACAGTCATTCAGTCACATGACATAAACATAACCTCAATACATCTACAGCCTACAATAAAACACTCAAAAGTCACTTCAATTCAATTCACTTCCATGATTAATTGACAATAGAAAATTGAAATCTTTTTCTTCTATTCAAAAACTTCTTGTTCTTCCAAAATCATCTTGAAGCACCAATTTGAAGCTAAATTATTAATTTGTATGAGCATGAAATTGAAATTTTCACACATATTGGGCATTTCTAATTTATTTATGAGCAGTAATTTTTTCCTTAAATGCTCAGCAAATTTAAATTTAATTATCTGCGATTAATATTTAATCACAATGAGATGTTGTCGCTGATTTAAGGCTGTGTACTTAGCAATCGTTTCTTTTCAATTTCAATGCTTGATTTCATTTTAGAACTAGATAGAAATTGAAGGAAGAGAAGTTGGTGATAAATTAGATTTTTTTCTTCTTCGAAAAAACTTTGAAGCAGTTTCTGAAAATTCTAGGAAAAATAAATTTTCTTCTTCATGTCTGTCGCATTTGCGTGACGATAAAATAACAGAATTAAATTCCTAGAAATGTCTTTTGCTATGTTTTTACTCCATTTCCCTTCTTCCTTCTCAATAATTTATTTTTCTATAATTCAATGAATTTTGTGGAATCGAGTAACTTTAAATTTCATGGAAGTTGAAGGAAAAAAGGGGAAAACAGCACACAAAAGAGATTTTTTGTCATATAATCAATTTTTCATACACGCCAGAATAAAAGTGCGACAGCTTCTGTTGATTTGATGCACGCACAATTTTCCACTGATACTCACAGTCACAGTATCGAGTCGAACATGACAAAATGTGTCGCATCGTATGTTTGTTTTTTCCTGACTACATGAGAATTGGCATTAAATTCACAAGCAATACTTTCAGTTCCTCCTCATTCTCTCGATTTAATGTCAGTCGAAATCCATTCACGTGAAATTGACATATCTCATGAATCTCAATCTTTCCATCTGTGTCTGTGTCTGTTTATGAGTTTTGTGCTGGATGGAACTGATAATGTTACATTGATGGAGTTGGAAGTGGATTGCTCTGTTATTTGTTATTTGTGTCACTTTTGGATTTATTTAAAGTTAGAACTTTGCAGCACATCAAGAGCTTAGATATATCCAAAAAGGAATTTAAAATCAATTTTTCAACATTTAAAAAAAAGCACAATAAAAATTATTCTACTGCATTCAACGTCTATCAGTCTGTCTGTTTGCCACTCGCAGAAGCAGAATTTTTCGCATTCCTGTTCCTTTATTTTAAACGCGTTCCTTTGATAGAAGAATTTTTGCGACTGTCTGTATCTTCTTAATATTTTTTTTTCGTCGAAGTCACAAAATAAATATTGTGGGATGTTCTAAATAGCAAGCAGCAGTATGTAGACAATCTGATATTAAATTTGAATTTTTCGTTCTCAGGAACACCACATGACGTATGCTAAAATATTCTTTATTATTTATTGTGCATGCACGTTAAGTGAGTAGAAGAAATGTGAATGAGAATAACAATACAGAACGAAAAAAGATGGAATGATATGCGAAAGTGTGTCAACTGAGCTGAATTCCATTCCAATTTGTTGTTTCAATATCATTTCATTTCTTTGCCTTTATTTTCTCATATTTTTGTGCGAGATATGTTTACTCACACACACACACACACACGGACGTAAGCATTTATTTTTTCAATTTTGTTGTGGCAGGTTGAAAAATAAAAAAAAAATTGCAAAAAACATTAAAAGCCAGCAATATCAACATAAGCACACACGGAGAGAACATGAAAGGGAATAAAAAGAAGACAAGACAGAAGAGATTAAGAACAAATAAATCAGAAACCTTGCAAATTTTATGCTTGTTCTGAATTAATTGGAATTTAAAAGAGTTTGCCGACAGATTTTGTTGTTTGAGGGAATCCCAGGGAATTTATTTGGAATTTTCCTGACTTGATTGTTAGATTTCAGGCTGTTGGGAAGTTTGGTTCTCAAAGCTAATGTTAATAGTGGATGAATCTTTGGATTTCAGCATACTTCAACATTTTAGAACTGATCAAATACAACTTAAAGTTTATACCAAGTGACTTCCATATCTTTTGATAGTCAGGATCTCGTATATTCCAAACATTAATCTGAACCTCTCAGCACCATAAACAATCTTCATTTCCACCTTTCCAATTAAAAAGTACAAGAATTCAGTGAATTTAACATCTTTTGTAAATGAATTAATTAAAGAACATTTCAAAACTCATTTCTGTTATCATATTCTGAACTTTTAAACAGTTTAATGAGTCAATTAAGCTTAATGATGGTCGATAAACCTTTTCAATTCCGTTTCTCTGTTTTTAACGTGTGGTTTTGCTTTATTACCATTTCATGAATGTAAATAAGTAAGTGAGAAAGAAGCCGCAAAATATGGCAATGAAAAGATTATGAAATTCCGGTAAATGAGTGACGTGAGAGCAGCAGCGTTTAACATTTTTTTCTTAAAATTAGAAAGTTTGATTCTCACGACATTTTACTTTGCGCTTCTCAACTTGCAATTTCATTTCTAATGCTTCTATCGGTTGTTATGGGAAGTGCTGTGAGGAATTTTTTTGCGACTGTGATGGAAGAATTTAAGTGGCATTGTCACATAATTTGTGGGCTTATTTGCAGTCTGGCTAATGAGTCATGTCATGTTAAGATGACAATCAAAGATCACATAGCTTCACACCAACTTCATGAGCTATTAAGCTACGAATTTCAATTAAAATCGACCTTAAACTTTCAGAATCACAGACGAATGACTAAGTCAGCAAACATAAGACAGTTGATGATTCACAAGACATCTGATATTTATGCGAAGTACTCTCATGGATGTAATTACTCCACTCTTCATGGCTTTTAAAAAGACATCACATAATGATGATGAAATATCAAATTTCAATGCAGTGTTTGTCATTTATCGATTCTTTTTTTTTAAAAAATAAGAAGCGATGCCGTAAAAATTTCTTTTTTCGATAAACGAACATGACATCCTTCATGCTGCGATTCTCTCATGAGATGTTTTTCTCGTTCAACTTAATAAAAAAACAAATTTGATTGCTGCTGCCATTTCATTGATAAATATGCAATAATGTTACTGTCATTTGTTTATCGTATCATCAGCTTCTATATGCTGATAACCAACCTAAAAACATATATTGATAAAAATATCATATTGACGTCATTTTGCAGAAATGAATGAGAAGAAAAATTTCCATTTATGACAGCAGTTGAAGGCTATAAACGTATGTGAGATGATAATTTGATGCTTGATGTGTTTTTGGGGGGTTCAAGGTTTGAAGATATGAAGCTTGTAGAGTTGAGTGATCTAATCTATGAAGAGCTTTTGTGAATAATTTCAAACAAAGGCAGTTTAGAATGTTTAAAAGCTCTAAATATCACACTTAAATGATATGGAAAGCGAAAACTTATGCTGGATACACCAGCTCTCAATTTGTAACATTTCACTTCAAAACATCATCATAATTGCTACTTTCATAAGTGATGATGCAAAAAAAATGTAAATACAGAAACTTATTTACTTTTTCTGTAAACAAAAAAGAAGCATCAGAGATGATTCAACTTAAAAATTCACTGTGAAATAAAGTAATTTGCAGTGTGTGTGCTGGAAAAAAATGAGAAGCAACTTCAAAAATTAAATTCGCAAAAGAGCTGTGAGAGAGAAAGAGAAAAACACAAAATAATCAAGAGAGCATGTGATGGAACAAGTGCAAGGTTAACGAACGAACCACACGCATTTCAGCACCGGCTTTTTTATGAGCGCTTATGTCACATAAAAAAATTTCTCTGAAGCTTGTTGTTAACCTCGAAAATTATCTTTTTTTGGATAAGGGGCTGTTCACTTATTACGTAACGCGAAAAAATGACTTCTTAGACCCCCCCCCCCCTCGTAACAAAATTTGTATGAAAAAAAAATTTCCTTGTTTGAACCGTAACAAAATCTTAGACCCCCCCCCCCCCTCCCCCTAAAAGCGTTACGTAATAAGTGAATGGCCCCTAATTGAATTTAGTTTTTAAAATTAATGAATTGGCATCGATGATGCTTTTGATGTTTGCAAAATTGAGGATACAATTTTCGGATCAGCATTGAGGTCGTTCAATTATTTGAGAAATCAGAAAATATGAAATTTAAAGCAAATTATTTAAAGTTTGACTCTAGAATACTTCATGCTAATAGTATACATACATTGTTGCTATCATTGATCTAAGGTCTTAAAATTTGCCTGTTTTGTGTGTCAAGCTATACACGTGAAAGAAATTTGTGTAAGTAGCGCAATGGTCAGGTGGTTCAATGTCAAATGTCCAGTTGAAAAAATATTTTTGCGAAGACGTCTATTCAACAAGCGTTGATTTTTATTAAAATCTATAACCACAGCTACAACTTATTAATATTGTATCAATCAAAACCAAAACTATTAAACACGTGTGAATTAAATAGGCAGGTAGAGAGGCACCAGAGTTGAATTAGTTGAGAATGTTTGCTTTTGATTTACATAAAAAAGATTTGAAGTTTGATAATGTGTGATTCATTTGATTTATACAAATGACTTTAATTGAAGCTTTATTCGGTGGATCTCTTAAAGCATTTTGATGAATCTTCGTTTTTTTATTCTGGTAGATAAAGGTTCGAATCCTCAGAAGCATTTTCAAGGAAGTCAAGAGATCCAAAGTTTTGGCATTAGTTATTTCAATGTTCGATAAGGATGATTGAGCTAAGTTTAGCTACTAAACAATGATACTAGTTCCAAAAGAGCTAAAAACAAAAGCGTATTGGCCTCAAAGCAAATCATATAGTTTTGCTTCTTTAGAATCTTGCACCTATGTAAGGCTTAGTGATAGAAGTTAATCATTATTCGTCATTTCGACAGTTTTTCTTAAAGCATAGCCAGGGACCAGTATTTAGCGCAACTAGATGTAATACGAAATAGAATATAGACCTTGATGTACAATCAGCACTTCATACTGATCCGAGAATCTAGAGGAATTGAACTTTTTTTTAAAGAATCACTTAGATGAGTTAAGGAGCTAGGTTTCTCTCTTGAAACCCTGGATTCACCCCTTAGACCCCTGTTACAACCTAGTTTGAAACACAAACAATCTATTCTTGAATTACTAATAATAAATCAATCTACATGCTACATGTAATAATAATATCAATATTACAAGTAATGACAGATGAGTAAAGCTATAATGACAGATAATACTCAATAATGTATGTGTGGTTTCATCATCATTATCTTCAGTAGAAGTATCATCACATTGCTAAATTTAAACAGAATATTCAAGCTTACATCAGCAACCGTTACGTACCGTAAAATTATTGCAAAAAATTCCATAAACATCTTGAAGACTTGACGATGTTCACGTATACGAATTGTTTACCATTTCAAGTAAGTAGCATTAAAATAATTTCAATCTTACTCGTTTCATTTTTTACTTTACAATTATAATTAATAGAGTTCTTGATGCTCATTACGAGAAAAATCGAAATAAATTAAATAATTCAGTCCTGGATGAGAGCTAGACAACCCCTTTTTTCATAAATGAAATATTGAGGAAGTAACAAGCAATTAACATTACTCATAATTCATTACACTATTTGTTTATGCTTATCTCATCAAGCTCCATAAAGCTGAAAGGTATTCAAGCACCATCAAAAGTAGTTGTTCAATTATTTTCCCCTCAAGTTGCAAACTAATTAAAATGTTTGCTAGTTCGCAGCAACAACAGAGAATGAATAATAAAAAAAATAGAGATTGCACGTAGTAACTTCTGCTGTTTTTTTGTAGCATAAACAAGAAGAAGTTATTCATTCCGTTAATCAGCAACTAGCTTACGTACGTAGTCAAGTCTATAAACATAACAAAAGATGTTGAAAAATAATTGCAGTAAATGTATTTGTGATAATGTAAAGCATAAAAATCAGACAGTGAAGAGAGTTGTGTACCGTTAAAGAAATTAATTGATGGACTTCAATTCATTGACTTTTATAAAAAATTTCATGCTTCTTCATTTTACTTGCATTAGCCATAACAACAGTCATTTTCTATTCCGACAAATATTGAATAGGATGGATGATTATAGAAACAATGCTACACGTGACTGACTTCATAAAGTGCAGTTAAATTCGGAGAAATCAATGGCGATAAAAGCAGTGTGATGGAATGTAGTTGATTGAATTAAATGGAGTTGCTAACAATGTTGCAAGACCATCGTGATGTGCTTTATTGAATTAATTAGAAAAATGTGAGAAAATGTCAGGTTGTTGATCATTTATTGTAGCTTGTAACAGACGTGTCAGTTGATTTCGACATTACTGGGTCAGTTGATATACATCATTGACAGAGCAAGGAGGGATGGAAGTTTTCGCTATGCTACCGATAGATATGATGTACTTGATGGGCAAAATTATAATGCATCAGCCTTGCAGACATGATAATTAAAGTTAAAAAGTCAAAACTTAACGAATTAAGTAGCTTGAGTTGAATTTATACAAATACTATGATACCCTCCTTAACCCCTTACTAAACAATCACCTAGTCTTCTCTTAAGACAATCTACAACTCTCGATGAATTCAACAAAACGAGCATGAAATTAACGAGCAAAAAGATTGAGGGTGAACTAGAAAAATGTAACAAGAATAGCAGAGATGACACAGGAGATGTTAAAAAATTATTTTCGTCCGAATGCACAGAATGAAATAAATTACATAACTATTGTAGTGTGTCAGGCAGTGCTATAATGCATAAAGCATAGCACAGCTCATTATTTCCTTCTCAATTGTTTCTACTTCTGCTGCTGCTGCTGCTTCTTCTTCTTGGGTTTGTGTTACTGAAATCTTTTGCACTCACATTTAATTAGCTGCTTTAAAACAATTAGAGATGAAATTGAAGAGCAGAAGCAGCACATTACTAGAGAATGTTTTCGATGTATAGTGAAGTGTTTTAGACGCTGTTCTATCAAAACACTTGCTTAAACTACTAAAATTCACTATTTATTGAAGCGGTCTTTTTCTAAACGATGGCGCGAACTGAGAAGAGCGCGAAGATTTAAAAATATAGAACAGCAAAAATTCAAAATAAGTTTTACTGTTGTAAGTGACGTTACAACACTCCTTTCCACCAAGATTAAGCATTGTGATTGACAAGCAGGCCGACGACAAAATCCTTAAAGCGTGATGGTAGTGTGCCGGACGTTGATCGCTGTGGGCGCGTTGGGATTCCCTCCTCCCTGTCGTCTGGCGGGGTCGTCTGTTCACCCAATTCTGTACTTATTGGAAATTCAGGAGCATCTTCAAAGCTTTCTGACGAGTCACTGAGGTATGGATCTTGTGCGATTGGGGGTGTCAAGGTTTCAGGTTGATTTCCTGTGTCTGGACATTCGATCACGTCGTCGTCCGAAATGTTGTTGGCACCAGTAGCTGATGTTTTCAATGATGGTTCCTGTGGGGGGTTAAAAACAGAAAAGTCATCGTCTTGAATTAAAATGGTCGGAAGATCGTTTGTGTAACGTGGTTTAATCTGGTTCGAATGAGCCTTTAGAACTTTTCCATTTACATGGATAAGATAGTTTGTTGCACCCTTTTGCTCGAGAATAGTTCCCGCTTGCCATGTCCAGTTGTTGCCACGATGCATTTGATAGTAGATAGGATCATTAACTTCAAAATTGTGCACTCGCGCACCATGATGACGGTCAAATTGTTCACACATACGTAAACTATATTCTTGGCTTGTAAGGTGCTCATTATGTAGTAAGTCAAGTCGTGTTGGCATCTTTCGACCTGTCATCAGTTCGAACGGAGACTTTCCCTCTCTTGCACTGCATGGCGTGCTCCTGTAAGTTGAAAGAAAAATTCGAAGTTTTTCGTCGATATCTCCCTCTCCTTCCAATTTTTTAAGACCACGCTTCATAGTGTCGACAAATTTTTCAGCTCTACCGTTTGACTGTGGGTGATATGGTGCCGACGTGACGTGTTCAATGCCGTTACTGCTACAAAATTCCTCGAAAGCACGTGCAACAAATTGAGGTCCGTTGTCAGAGACGATGGTTCGGCAGATTCCCCAACGCGAAAATATATCAGCTAGGGCCTTGCAGGTTTGATCCGTCGTTGTTGAATGCATTCGTGCAATTTCAGGCCAGTTGCTATGTGCATCTATGACAATGAGGAAGTAGTTAGGTCCAATGGGACCTGCAAAGTCAATATGGAGTCTCTGCCACGGCTTGTTAGGAATCGGCCATGGGTGAAGTACTTCTTTAATAGGAGCTTTAGCGTTGCTGGCGCAATTGTGACATCTTTGGACAAATGACGTTATTTGCTGTGTTATACCTGGCCAGAAGCATTTTTCGCGCGCCAGTGCATTCATTCGCGAAACTCCGGGATGTCCTGCATGTAGTTCCTCGAGAACCTTCCTTCTAAGCTCTGGTGGAATAACCGGTCTGTCACCCATAAAGATGCAATTGTTCACAATGCGAAGTTCGGTACGGAATGGAAAATATTCAGCTACTTCTGCATCAATAATTTGTTTGCGAATTGCTGGCCAGTGTGATTCCACGTAGCATTTGACCTTTTGAAGATGGACAGATCTTTGTGTTGCTTGTTGGAGATCTTTGAGTTGTAGTGGTATAGATTTTATAGCGTCCATAGCTGTCTGTTTCAAGTTTTCCTGGCAATTGCGTTGTCGAATCTTTGCTATGACTATGTCCTCTACACCAGGCTTTGCATGCGAGCTCATTAACCGAGATACAAAATCCGCATACGCGAAACTCGAATTGTCAATGTATTTAACTTCAAAGTCATAGCCCAAGAGTGTGTTGGCGTATCGGATCAATCTGTTGGCAGAATGAACAGGAATACCTTGTTTGCTGCCGAAGATTCTAAGAAGAGGCTTGTGATCTGTGTGTAGCTCAAAATGTCTGCCGTAGATATAGCGATGGAATTTCTTTACAGCAAAAACCAAAGCAAGTGCCTCTCGTTCCACTTGAGCGTATTTTCGTTCCGTGTCACTAAATGATGTCGCCGCGTATTGTATGGGTTTGAGTGAGCTATCTTGACGTCGCTGGAGTAAAACTGCACCAATGCCATAACTAGAAGCATCAGCCGCTACCACTAACGGCTTTGCAGGATCGTAGTGGGCGAGAGCTAAATCGGAATGGAGCGCTTGCTTGAGTCGATTGAAGGCCTTAATACGTTGTTCGTTCCATTCAAATTTGCAGTCCCTCTTAAGCAGGTCATCCAGTGGTCCTCTCAAGTCTTTCAAGCCTGGGATGAAACTTCCGTACCAGTTGATAGCACCGAGGAAAGCACGAAGTTGTGAAATATCTTCCGGAAGTGGTAGTTCCCGAATCGTCGCGAGTTTTTCGGGGTCGGGACGTTGGCCCTCAGCGTCAATGATCTTACCAAGGAATTTGAGAGAAGTTTGGCCAAACCTGCATTTTTCTAAACGAAGCTGAAGACCAGCGTTTTCCAGACGTTTAAGCACATCCAAGAGACGATTCTTGTGGTCAGCCTCGCCTTTGCCAGGGATAATAACGTCGTCCAGGTATGCAGTTGCACCTGATCCGGCGAGAATAGTATCCATAAGCTGCTGAAACTGTGCTGGTGCGGTTTTCACTCCAAATTGAAGTCGATTTACTTGGAACAGTCCACGATGTGTGTTAACAGCCATGAATGCCTTTGCTGTGTCGTCCAACTCAATTTGGTGAAATGCGCTTGACAAGTCTAAGGTAGTGAAACGATCACTACCTGCGAGCGTTGCGAAAATTGCGTCAGGGGTTGGCAAAGGGTAATTGCATGACTCGATAGCCTTGTTGAGTCCAGTAGAGTAATCTGCGGTCACACGAAGGCTGCCATCCTTTTTCTTGACAATGACTACTGGGGCTGCTGCGATTGCGTAGTCAATAGGTGTGAATACGCCTTGTCTTACTAGTTCGTCATATTCTTTTTCAACAGTATCTCTGACACCAAAGGCAACTGGGCGTGCACGGACAAAGGGTGGATGAACACCATGCTTAAGTTTAATCGATGCCTTGTATAAGTTGCAACAACCTAAAGATTTAGAGAAAAGTTTAGGAAATCTTTCTCTTACCTCTTCCATCAGCTGGTTTTGTGAAGAATTAATGCTATCGCAGTAAGATGTTATTGGTTTGTCCCATAGATTCAGTGCTTCCATTGCGCTGTTGCCAAAAAGGTTGAGATCGTTCGAAGATACATAACAGTCGACGACGCCGCATTTGTCTTGAATCTCTACGACTGCTGAGAAGAAACCTATTACCTTGACGGAGTCGCCTGAAGCGCTGATAGCCTGTGTCGTTGGTTGCGATAGTTTGGGCGAGCCAATGCGAAGCCAGTTGGACTTTGATATAATAACCCAATCAGAGCCGGAGTCGTGCTTCAAGCGAATAGGAATTCCATTAATTTTTGGTCGTACGTTTTTCCGTGGGTTCTTTCCAAAGTCACTAGTAGAATGTATCTTTGAATTAGAGTTGCGATTCTTAGTCCGTTCTTTAAAGCCCTTCGCTGATTCGCAAAATCCAGCTTTGTGTCCTGTGGTGTTGCATGATGTACACTTCCTGAGTTTGAAAGGACAGTCAACGTGCCAATGTTTTTCACCACAAAAACGACAATTCCATTTGCAAGGACCTCGACCGATGGCAAAAACTTCCTGTTTTGTCAAAACTTGTTGCTCGACAAGTTTGCTTTCTTCTTCCCGGATCAGCATGCGAGTGGCTAGTGTAGCAAGGTCGTCTAGGGTTGGTTTTGGCGTAATTACTGGGTCCTCTGACTTTCGGCGAATCAGTACGTCATCGATCTTTTCCATGACCTTCTTACGAACGGCAGCGACTTCTGGGAGTCTCAATCCCTGCGTAAACAACTGAGCTTTCAGGTCTTCAATTGTGAAAGAATGTAGCTCAAACTCCTCAGCCGCTTGATTAACTCTAGCTGCATACGTACGAAAATCTTCGCCTGGTATCATTTGTATCTGCATAACCTTGTGTCTTAATGCAAAAATTGTTTCCTGACGACCGAACAGCTTTGAGAGGACTTCAATTGTTTCCTTTAGCGTTAATTCCTCTGGTTTCTTTGGAAGAATCGTCTGGGCGAAGCATTGGTAATCCGTTTGAGTGAGCTTGCTGCGAATCATCTGTGTTTTGCCTGATTCAGAGATTGACATGCCCTTATCAGATGCGAAAATCGTACGAACACGCTCATACCATCTTTCGAAGGTAAGCCCTTCCTTCGGCGAGTATGTGAATTCAGTTATTTGACTAGCAATGAATTCGTCTGGAGATTGTAAGAATATAGTTGACTTCCCATCTTCATGATCACGGGATCCTTCAATATTGAGAGAAGTTGATGGGCAGATGCGTGTCTCCTTCAGTTCCTGTATAATCTTCAGTAGAGTGTCTTCGCGTTTACGGGCTTCAACGCGAGCTGCTTCATCGCGCTGCATCAAAAGTTTTATTAAATCTTCCATCTCAGTCATTAGAAGAAAGGTAATTTCAGCTGAAGAATTGGTATGAAATTTGATTAGAAGCAAGAGTTCTAGTTACTCCTCGTCGCCAATGAAGTGTTTTAGACGCTGTTCTATCAAAACACTTGCTTAAACTACTAAAATTCACTATTTATTGAAGCGGTCTTTTTCTAAACGATGGCGCGAACTGAGAAGAGCGCGAAGATTTAAAAATATAGAACAGCAAAAATTCAAAATAAGTTTTACTGTTGTAAGTGACGTTACAACATATAGGTTAAAGAAAAAAAACTGTAAAAGCTTACAAACTACTTCTCTGTCTGCCATTTATTTACTTAAAACGATATCTTTTCCTTTCAACTCGCATTACATAACATACAGAATGAATTAATTCCATTTGAATGAGCAATTGCTGGTAATTGAAAGACTCGAAAAGCTTCCTTTACTTTCTTTCACATTCGTACTGACATTCATTTACCACAAGAATGCTTAATTAATGCATCTCATAATTCTCTTTCTGTTCTATTACGTTTCTAATTTTTTATGTGTTGATTTTCAAAGAAACAATACAGCTATAGACATTTTTATGGAGTCTATACAGTTTGCTGGTGTAACTATTTGTTGGTGGTACTTAATAGAATCAGGGTTGGGGTGTGGTGCTGATGATGAATGCTCTATGTGCTTACTATTGAATTAAAGTTGCATTATACAGGAATTATATGTATTATTATCACTGGATCTTGTGGATCTCATGTAATTTGAGAATCAGGATGACTAGTTAGACGTAGAAGATGCAGCATTCTCATTAAGACAGGCCTTATTAACCTATCGATATTTTAAGATCCCTTAACAGCTACAAATATTGCTTTGATGTTTCCCAATATACAATTTGTGAACCTCAACTCTAAGACTAAGCTAGATAAACTAAAAAGCAAGCCACCCAGCACCCCTGAATCTCCATAAAATTTTCTACAACTTTAATAAATATTAACGAAGTGAAGTGAAATGGAAGCAGAAAAAATGTCATAATTGCATGATTGATTGTGTTAAATGCCATAAAGTACATGAACGTAATGGAAGTGCAGGAAATGAATTAAAGCTGAAAATGCAGAGACAATGAAAATAAATCGAAAAAAAAATTCTCATTTTTCTTTCAAAGATAATCAAATGAAGAAGCTTGAATGGATTGAAATTTTTTAATTGACAGCTGTTATCTTTTGAAGATTTTTTTTTGAAAATATTCTCATTGATTTTGTACCGCATAGTTGTTCTACTTCCGTTTTTAATGAAGTTGATTCTAAAATTCTGATTCTGTCAGTTCTGAAGAAATCTATGGAAATTATCAGTTCTATTTTGAGCATTTTTGTAAATTCAATTAATTTTTTTGAATAGAAACTGTTTTGAGTCAATCAGTGCCTATTGTTGAGCACTTCAGAGTCTTAACTCACAAAAGATTTTCAGCTAAGATTGAACATTCTTGCATGTAAAATTTGTCTAAAAATAGATCGACCATGACAAGATTCATAAAAGATTTGAAATACTTTCCAATACTTTTTAAAGAGCAAGAAGGAGTGGAGATGGAAGTAAAATCGATAGACATGAGAAACACGAAATTTTTGCGGAACTAATCTTCAGATTTTTTGAGCTCATTTTTGGAGCAAAATACAAAAAAAAAATCATTTTGTGGTCATTGAACTAAAACTGATCTGTTGGCGGTTCCAATGCGAATAAATAAATTTAAATTTCATTCTTTAATTTCGTTGAAAATTGCCATTTCAAGCTTCTTTGTCATTTAATTCCAATTTTTTTAATTTCATCGACAAGTCACAAAGAAGTGACGAAGAAGTTTCAATGATGCAAATGATGACAATGACAAGATAAAGCAATAAAAGAAGCTGAATTGTAAATTTTAATTTATGGCAAATGACATGAAACAGAAACTTTTAAATAATTATTTGACTTTGTCTCATTTCTGTGTGAGAACTGAGAAGATAAAAAGAAAAGAACTGAAAATGAAATTAAGCAGCAACAACAGCGTGCATCATCAAAGTTGCAGCAGCAGTTAAATGAAGTTGTAAAAAGTAATAAAATTGTGAAAATTCTTTCAGTGTCGATCACATTCTCTTCTGTCTCTCATAAGCCAGATGCTGTTGCTAATGCTCATGCTGCATGTATTACTAGTAATTGAGATTGATGCTCTTACGATAAGTTATTATTCCATTTCTTGGAAGCTGTTCACTTCTATTTTATCTATAAAATCTTGATAATTTAGTTATTTTTATTAAAGTGGGGAAGGAAGAAATGGAACGAAGCAGTTCCTGAGGATATGATTCAATTAAATTGTGAACGGGAATATTGTTACTTACCATGCAGGCTTAGCAATCAACAATACAGCTAATTAGCTACAAAATATCCCGAATTCTCAATGCAGATTTACAAAATTAGTCGTGACATATTCAGGATCATCATCACTAGAACTTAAATTTCCCACAAAAAAATCCACAATGTTGTCAGCTTAAAGCACAGATTGCCATAGACTAAGAAAAACTTAAAACATTTTCCCATAATTCTTTCATTGCTTGATTAAAATTTCACAAGGCAGTGTCTGTAGATGAAAGAGCATTGTGGATTGCCGCGCGCACATCCAGCACAGCACATACAAAAAAAAAATAATGCAATGAAAATATTTTTGCTCTTTCAATTGACTTAAGTATGTTTTTCGTTAACGAGATGAACACGATGATGGAGAAAAAAGGAGATGAGAAATCCTTAAAGCCACAAAGCGTATTAATTCATGCAAATTTTCCATCTTTTGCTTCCTTTCTCCTTCACATCCTCATCCCCAATATCGTCACTTCTTATTCTTATTCTGTTACAATGTAAATTGTTATTATTTCTGTGAGTGAGAGGAAAAAAATTTAAAATTATAATTTTTTTATCAATTTTTCCTCCTTCTCCTTCCTTTTTATGCTTGTTCTCGTACTCATATTATTATTATTATTATTATTATTATTATTATATTGCAAATTTTCACATTGTTTGAAGTCAATTTGAATGACTAAAAGTGGTGCGTATGGCAAATAACAACAGAAAAAATAATGAAAATTGAGGGAACATGAATGGATGAGTTACAATACTAAGAAGTGGAACTTAATGACGATGACAATGAGGAAATAATGAAATATTGAGATCATAATGTCATGCAAATGAAAATTGAAGCAAGAAAAAAATGTAGAAAATTTTTTAATTTAAGAATATAAAAATTCAGGAGATTTTATTTTCATGACGGTGCTGAAGACTGTGATGGGAAATGGGAAAGGCAACAAAATATTCTCATTGAATGACGTGAACATACATTGAATTAAATTTTCATAATCTGATTAACTTGTCGTCACTTTCTTCGTTCCTTCTTCTTGCTACATCTCATCACTTCTACTTTGTCATTTTTCATTCATTTCAACATTCAAATCCGAATGCATTTGACACTTTTTTCTTCTTCTTTGTCGTCACTTAGTTCTGATTTCTGATTGAGGATTTTGTGTTGAAATTCTTTCAATAATTCAAAGATTTTTCTCTCTGTTCTGGTGATGTTAGGTACGGAAAGTGTTATTGGTAGATGCTGGAAGTTTATAATTGAAATATGAACTCTATAATTGGCTATTGACATCCAGTTATTCTATGAATTAGTTCGAATTCGATGGTAAAGTCATTTATATTGTCAATTAGTTGCCTGTGGATTTTAGTGTTGAATCCAACCAGAATGAGCACAGTTTTAGGAGCACTAATCGAGAACTTATAATTCAAATATTCTTTATTAAATCCATAACAAAATTCTTTTAAAAAATCGTAAAATATAGAATCAATGACTTCTCATCGTCTCAAGAACCTTGTTGCATTAGAAGCTACTTTTGCCCTTCAATAAATAATTTTACGATCAAAACTTGTTTCACTTAAATAGGTAAAAAAGTTGCGTAACGAGCAAAAATCGATTCCAGTTCTTATGCTATAAATTTTCATCAATTTTTTCCTCATGCCTTCTTCATGTTTTGAGGAGAAATTTATGAGATTGATAAAAAATATTTTCAAGAAGCATTAAAGGAAGAATTTTTACCTTTTTCATCCCGACAGTGCTTCCACTTTACCAACAATTTTCTTCTCTATTTGAGTACATTTTTTATATCTTTTCAATTGAGATCCCAAAACAACCTTTTCTGCAGCAATAAATTCTTTTCATTCCTTAAATTTTTGCCCTCGATATTTTTTCTTATTTTTGAGGATCTTATGAACTTAAAATGTTGAAGTGTAATTGAATAAATTCATCATTTTGAGAAGACATAAAATTGTGCAGCACAACAATCGATTATGAAGAACAAGAAAAGTGTGAGTTGAATGGACTAGAAGAAGCAATAGAAGCAACACATACACAAAAATCTGAGAAATTAACATGTCAAATTACAATGAATGTACTTAATATGACTGTTGCCAATCAGATTGTCGTCAGTTTTTATGCAGGAAGTTTACTTCCGTCTCGCAAAATTCATTATTTTGTAGTCTCAGTTGCTGCTTGATTTCAACAGTTTTTTTCTGCTGTATGCTTGTTCTTTTAAAGTTCTTGAAAAAAAAAATTCAAAATTGGAAGCGACAGAAAGTTATCAAAAATTTATAACAATAAAAATGAGACGAGAAGTTAGTGCCGAGAATGATGACAAAAATGGCAATAAATTCACGCTTTATTTATGTATTTAAAATGATATGATAATAAATATTTACGACCCTCCGGCACTAAATGTGTAATTTTCTTTCTCACTCACATTTTACTGCCTGACGCCTCTGATGTCATCCCTGTAAAATCATTTACATTATGTACTCATTATGGAGATACTTTTTTGTGTCTGTATTGGTTCCAGTCTCTTCATTTGACGTCATTGTCACGCACAATTATGAAATTTCGTGTTCCAAACAAGACATTCATTGATCATAAACTCACAAAGTTGTGCATTCATGATTAGTCTAAATAAATTTGTGGATGATTTAGTTCCTGTGCTGGAATGTCCAAGCAGCATTTTTTGTACTTCATCTTGTTTTCCGAGGTCAAGTTTTCTTGTTTAAGGTCGATAAATAAGTAAGGATGGTCAAATATGACTCCAACCTACTTCTAAACATGCGTCTGTTCCCATTCGTTAAAGAATCTAGAAACAGCAACATAAAAATCAACAATCACAATAATTACAATACATTAATTCTAATTCCGTGTGCTTAATGCCATTGCATGACGAATTTTTATTCACCTGACTGTGGTTGTGGATTCATTAGACAATGATCAATTACAGTAAGCAAAATAAAGCATTAAAGCAACACTATTGAAAATCTAAGGCTAAATTGTGATTAATTTGGAATAATGACGATGAAATCCTGAAAATAGCTTTCATTTGGATAAGATATAGACATGAGTAATATCAATTAATTTAATGGAAATATGCGAGCATCCTTAAATTTTCCATTCCATGTCTTCTGCCATTCACTTCCTCATTTCCTTTCAATTTATTTCACTGCATAATGAAAATTGATCTTAGGTCATTGACAATGCTAATAATGTTTATGGCAACTGTGTGATTTATCTTGAATGATGTTCATGCTACGCCTTTTGATTCTCATTCTTATTTTCCAATTTTATTCCTGAATTCCTTATAGATGAGAGAATAAAATTCATTTTGGTCCATCAAGTCAGACATTATGTTAATGAATGTTAATGGCTCTTATTAAGAATCGATAAATATTTGCTGAAAATTTACTTTTTTTCCTCATTCTTGCCTTGCCTTGCTTGCCCGTCTTCAATTATTATTATTTTACTGTTTACCGCACTCACTCTGTGTACATTACATGAGAAGAGGGCATGAAAAATTGCCAGACATAGAATATCATCAGTAGCAAGAAGCAAGAGCATAAGCAGCAAAAAATGATTAATTAGACACACGAAGTAAGAAATATTGAGCGAGGGATGCGACGAGCGTGAAATGGCATCAAATTTTTAATGAGGCATTGAATATCATTTTCATTTAATGGAGATTTGAGGAAAGTTCTTCTCATGTTTCCATCCTCGTACAGCCATAGACACTGCTGCCATTGTCATTCTGTTCCCGTTGACTTCAGTCTTATTATCATGCAAACATTGTAATTTATTGGGTATTTAACTTTCACCATTTTTATTTACCAGCAACAGCATCTCAGGCATTCTACTTACAACTTTCCGATGCATGCATTAGATGATGTCGAAAAGTGTCGATCAAGTTAAGCCACCATCATCAATGGCTTGTGAATGTTCTGAAGGAGTCGAAAGTAACAAGAAAAAAAATTCAATTCGATTCTTGTCACGTCTTCAGTCTGTTAACATTATGATAGTATTAAAGCGTCAGTTTTGGTCTTTCCAGCATCTCCTACACCACGAAAAACATTTTCATCCCTTTCATACATAGTCAAAGTACATTCTCTGTCTTTATGTCTTGTAAAAATAAAAGCAAATAAGACTTCATGTCTCGGTTGCAGCTATCGCTTTCACAAAGATACAAGAATAATTTCATTTGATGCCGACAAAGCATTTTGAACATAAATCTTCCATCATAAAGCATATTCATATTTAATGGATATGAAACATTGGATATAATGGCAGTAAATTTGATGACATTTCTTCCTCCATATCCTCTTACTACTAATACCATTCAAGCTTGCAATAAAATAAGCTGCAACATTTTTTTTATGATTTTAAAGACCCGCAATACAATTTTCATATCCCTTTCAGTCTTTTAAGATGAAAAATATTTGTTTGCAGTTTGGAGGCAGGAATGAAGCTAGTGATGAATGATAGTTTAGACCTCTGTGATGGCAGGGTACCAAATATCCAAATATAGATATATTAAAAATAGAACCAGACAAGTTATCCTTGGTTTTTGATATATTTCTACTCTTCCCTATAGTCAGCCAAGTACTGAGTACATCCCACACACGTGGATCCAAAACAGCAAACAAAAAGGATTTCACGAAGATTTTTTCAAAAGAATTTTCTTTTTGTTGCTGTTTTAAGTTCAAGAATTGCTAAGGGTCGACAGTAAAAAGATAAACTTTTTGTTCCTTTCGTTCGCATGCTTTGAATTCTGAACTGAGTTTGTGAGCTATGAAAAAAAGTTTATGAATGAGTAAAAGATATCACACAAGTTTGCTGCTTCTGAAAGTCTTCAGGCTTGGTCATTAGTGAATCAAGATGAATCGAATGAGCAGCAATGCTTCTTCTTTATTTTCTTGAACAATTTCTTTCCTTCATGATTATCGGACGCTTATGTGAGATGAATGAATTAATGGATGAATGCAGCATTAAACATGCATTACGGAAATTTACTATCAAATGCATGTGAATGTGTGCGGATGACTGAAAAGTTATTAAATTCTTGCTTCTTATCGCTTATTTGAGGTTTCTTTTGTGAATTGCTTTGTAGAAATTTTGTCAGAGTTATGCCTGATTTTTTGGCATATCCAACTAAGTTCCTGAAGAAATTAAATCAAGGGAACTTTAAAACTTTCCCTTCAACACTGAATATGAAAATAAATAGATGGAAATAACGGATAAACTTTTTTTCGGGTTGAAAAAATTTGATTAATCTCTGCTGACTGCTTCCAAAAATCATTTTTATAGGATAAATATGGAAGAGATGAAAAAATTCGTCATGAAAAAAATGAAAAAATGCATAAAACATTTTAGTTTTTGAGGGAAGTGAAAAGCAAGAAGATGAAGAGGATGCAACAAAAAATTCTCTTATGCATATTTTATTGAAACCGACCGAAAGCGAGAGGGTGCAGTTCATAAATTTGATTTTCAGAGATTTCAATTTAAATTTTCATAAAATAAAAATCACAGAAAAAGTTTCTTGAACTTTTTGGAACTAATGAATTTTTATCCTTTCTATTTGCAAGGCAATTCAGGACCTCGTAACAGTTATCTTTGTACGTAACAGTCAACTCTGACAAGTCCAGCAAGTGCAATTACAGGCGCTTAATATCGAGGTGCAAGTTGGGCACCAAGCTACACACCAACACAGCAAGCTTACAGATACAAATCCGAAATCTCCATACAAACAAATTTATTTGCTCTAACCAGGGTGGGTGATTTAAATCAAAAATCAAAATCAAAATCTTTTGCGATGATTTTAAAAAGGGATTTTGATTTAAATCATTTTTCAAAGGGATATTTTTTGACATTTTAAAATACCTCCATACAAAATTTTTGCATGCAATTTCTCAAATTATTTTTCAAATCAACAGCCAATGGGTGCCGATGGTTCTTATTCTTCGAAAATGGTCCTTATTCTTCGAAATCGAAAATTCGAATTTGAATTTTTTTCAAAAAATGAAATTCCGTTAAAAATATTTCATCAAAAAATTATATTTGTTTACATCAGTAAAATTTTGATTAATTTTCATTAATTATGGGTAAAACCTGCAAAATTGCAAGCTGCAACAAAAATAAAACAATTACAAATCTTTTTAAAGTACCTAAGCACTCATTAAACAAAGATAAATGCTTGTTATTTTTAAAATCAAACAACATAAGTGTCGACGGAAGTGAGATTTCTGCTGTAAGTGATAGTAACACATTCAAGACAAAATTTTCAGATATTGTTCTTAGTCAGGTTGAAATTCCATTTGAGCATTGTTCAAAGACTATTGAAAATTTAATATTATTTTTTGTAACTTTTCCATCAAAACTTGAGCTTCATTGTCGATTGTTACATTCAAAAAACAAATTTGCGTCGAAGAATTGATTTTTGTTCATAAATAAATTTAACGGTCTTTAAAATTTCAAAATTTTTTATAAAAAATTATTTTTCGAATTTTTTCGAAACAGGTTTGAATTTTAGAAAAAATAACGGTCTACATTGTTGTAGGCACCCATTGGATCAACAGTTTTCAATTGCAGTTCCTCATAAGTAAGAATGCAGTTGATCCTTTTTCGGACAGAATCTTGCAACTGAATCTTTTAGATCCAATCATTTCTTTAATAAAGGTTACAGCAACCAATGGTTCCATGCTGTTTGACTTATACGAAATCGAACTCGTGATTTTTAATCTTCTGTGCCTTGCTGCTTACATTTAAATAACTTGACTTCACCAAGCATGCCTGGATCTTACTCTATATGAGGAACTACCTGCTTTCATTGCTTTTAAAATCTTAAATGTCTTTTATTACAGTACCAAAGTAGTCTACGTCTATGTCTAGTTCCTTTACATCCATAAAAAATTTTTTTGTTGCTTTTTCTTCAATGAATCACCTCTTAAAGTCAGAGATTTTTTGCGGAACTAATCGGTTCCTTTTGTACTTAATGATCAAATATGGCTGAAAATCATGCTTTATACTTATATGATTAAATAAACATACTTCAATTCATATTTCAAGAATTGAAGACGAAAAATTCACATTTCAAGATTTGAAAAAAGAGTTACAAAAATTGAAACTCAAACATTTTGAATTCCAAAAATATCCAATCCAATTCACAACTTCTGTTTGTCGGCCTCTTTTCTACCGAAATAGAAAAGATCACAGGACTCATCTCGCGAAGTTCAACAGAACGAGTCCCTGGTTAATGATCAATTTTTGGTCCAATTCCTCAGTGATACGCTCCTTCTTAAATCAAACAACTTTCGTTAGACGACTTAATTGCAACTTACAGGATAGCCAAGTTTTACCAACTTTGACAAAAACTGTAAGTTAAACACATCACCGGGTTACATTAAATGCCGTGATGCATCTATCATGATGCATCTGGAAGCACCTTTATAAAAATCAATGCCGCCTTGAGTCAACGAATTTCAGTACCACTGGCTTTTACGTCCCCTCCAAACCAACAAGAACAAGCTGTAATACCGTAAGGCATGTCTTGGAGTCATGAATAGAAAGCTCACGTTCAGGATTTATTGGGTAAAATTCTTGTTATGGCTCTCAGCGTTCCGGAAGTATTTGCTGTGAAAGAATTGGAACTCACGAAATACAAAGTAAAGTAAATGCTGAAAAAGAAATGAATTAACAAACCGCATAATATAGTGATGTTTTCTTTTGGACAGCCCACCCTCAACCCTCTCTTGTAATTCCTAAAAAGTTCAAAGCCCTTTTTATAAAGGATAAGCCTCGTTCGATAAAAATTATATAAAAACTCGAACGCGCCATTGAAATTCATTTATGTCCATATTATTAAAAAGAAAAATCCCCTTACGTTAACCAATCACCCCTCACCCAATCCCCCTAACCCCTTACCCAAACCCTTCACTTAGCGTCAATGGGGCGCAACTGCCATATAGATTTGATTATGCTCTTCTCGCCTACCCAACCCTACCCAACCCTACCCCCTCAAACCCCAATTCAAACCCATACTCCTCACCCAATCACCCACCCAACCACATTTTTTTCACCGATCTTATAAATCCAGGAGATTTGAGTGGAAGAGTTGGACATACACGTCTGCTGCTATTAATACTGCTCAATGTGACATACTGAAAAATAAACAAAACAAGAATTATTAACATTATTAAGATTCGAACACCAAATAAGATGAGAAACGACAATTGATAGATTATAAAGAAGGGGATGTTACGTGAGGTACATTCAAATTATGTTGCCTTACCTTGCAGTCTTGGATTTTGACCAAAACATTGTACTCCAGGAGTTCACGTTTGAGTCCGGGACATTTTTCAAAAATCTTGCGTGTTTCAGCATTTAAATTGGGACTGCCATAAAATTGATCCCAAACTTGAAGATACCTTAATAGTTCCTTTTTGATCTTAAAAGGACTGTCCTGAAAGTGTTCCAGCAAACAATTGAAATTATCTCTAAGTGCAGGAGATGTGAAATCCTAAAACAACAAAAGAATAAGAAGCATTAGTATTATATCTTATAAATAAATAAAAATGCGATGACTTACATTAATTAAATTTGCATTAAATTTGTATTAATATCATTAGTTCTCATCTGGTTTTATAATTTTGTTTGGAAAATGATTTATTTCATTGCGGAACATCTTTAAATTTGGGATAGTACTGCACTTTCAATGCACACGATGTTTTTTGCTTTATTTCCTTTGTACTTTATTGCATATTACAAACCTTTTTTACGCTTTGTCATTGTTAACTGTAGATCACAGCAGTTTTGTTGAATTTTAAAGTGTATTACTAAACTCCGTTTTAGAATAATTTACTTCATTGCTTTTTTTGAGAAATTTGTAAGCTCGGTCTTGAAAACAAAAATTTAAATATGATTGACCAGATATAAATTTTTTGGAACCCAATATACAATAACCTCTTAAAAATTTGCTGAAAAGAACATTGAGTTCGAAAAGCAAAATAAAAATATTCCCGTTATGAAAAGTCAAACAGAAAATTTCAAATTTAACTAGTGTATCGGGTAGAAACCCAATGCGGATATATTCACACCGTACCATCAAAAGTCTTATGTATAGACCAAGATTTGGTCTGCATAAGTTTGAAGATTTAAACCTTAACGAATATACCAAACATTCTTTGGTGATGATCATCCAAAGTTCAATATTATTAAAATCACATTAACCTTTGGTTTTTAAAAATCGTAAGAAAGGAAGGTTTTATGCTTTTTCTGAAGCATTGGCTGTTCCTGCCATGCCCAAAACCTAATCAGTTCTTTATAGAGCAACACGAATCGATTGCAAAATTCGATTGTTTGCTTGCTTACAGAAAATGAATTTTGCGATTTTCTCAACAATGCCTTAATCAATTTCAATTCTGACTTTTGATTATGATGTAAAACTGAAGGCACAAACTTTTTGATGCGCATATTGATTTATCTTTACCTTTCGTTTTCCCGAAAAATCCAAAAAAAACTGGTTTTGCAATCTGATCAAATGCAATATATTCACATGTGAATACTGTCCTCTCTACTAGAATGAAGTAGAGTAAAGTGCAATGAATTGCAACAAAGTGCAATAAAGTGCAATACAATTTGCTATAGTACACAAAAGTACTGTAATTGCAATGAATTGCAGTAAAGTTTAGTCAAATTGCAATGAAATGCAATGAATAGAGAGGAGCCCTCACCCCTTGGAAATAAGTCATAAATCCGCGGTATAATTTTGTAGTTTTGCGATCAGAAAACTGGAAAAAGAGGAAAGAAATTATAACCTAAATTATGAATTATGCTTTAAATTTAATGAAATTATAGTATGGAGCTTTCAGCTGGTCAAGTACTTTTCCTGGACTCAATAAATATATTGAATACTTACAATCAACTCATGGTCGTATGGCAAATCATTAAAGTTGAAATGCGGTGAAGTGAGAATCATTTCACGATGGCATGATTGAGAACTTTTTACGGCCGACATTTTCTTTGAATTCATCTTTTTCGAAATTATCTTTGACGACAAAGGCATAGCTGAGATCGCTTTATTCTTAATAGGCTGCATTTTGTATTGCTGAATCTTTACGCTGGGTAGCTTCTTAGGAGGCTGTTTTGATGATGATGACACCTGATTTGCTAAGATCCCAGTTGAAGGCACGGCTGATGAGGAAATCTTGTGGGTCGACATTTTGCGTTGCTCAATCATCATGCTGGATAACTTCTTCACAGGCTGTATTGATGATGATGACACCTGATTTGCTAAGATCCCAGTTGAAGGCACGGCTGATGAGGAAATCTTGTGGGTCGACATTTTGCGTTGCTTAATCATCATGCTTGATAACTTCTTCACAGGCTGTATTGATGATGATGACACCTGATTTGCTAAGATCCTTGTTGCATGCAAGGATCCCAAAGAATTCTTGGTATCCAGAATTTTCCTTTGACGAATTTTTGAACTGGATAACTTTTTGGGAAGAATTATTGTTGAGCTTGTCTTCGGTAAATTGACCTTGACTGCTGAAACACTTGCTGATAAGGAAATCTTCCGAGATGAGATTTCACTTCTTGAAATTTTTGTACAGGATACAATCGTTGATATCGTTTTGGCTGGAATCGTTGAACTTTTGCTTAAGTACATTTTCTTTGCTTCGTTGATTGTTGAATATGAAGAAAAATTTATTTTAAACAGTTTTCAATGTTTACTGAGCTCAAATTTTTTTCATTTTTTCATATAAAATTTCTCGCATGATATTTAAGATTTTTGTTAAAATGCAAATCCAACAGATACAGTCGTAAGATTATCGTTGATGGATATACGAGAATCATGTTTAACTATGTATATGCATACAAATGTAGCAAAATTGTAACGAATTTTTGAATTCAAATTATTTTGCAGCACCAATAATCATGTAAAAGTGAAAACAATATTAAGGCTGATGCTTTGGGAAATTTCACAAATTTAAGTCTGTTCTGTAATATTAAGAACAAGTTCTTCATTTGATGTCATCGATAAAGATAAAGAAGAAATTAAGAGATTTACAAGAGATCAAAAAATAAATTGATAACATTTTTCTGCCTCAATTCCATCAAGATACATCCAAATCTTGTCATATTGCCAAAACACAGAAAATAACATTCTTAACAGCGATTCTTCAAATACTAACTTATAAGACTTTCTGTACAATTTTTAATAGAACTCAAAAAACTTCCATAAATTCAATTCAATCGATCAACATACATTCAATAAATCACATCCATCCATATAGGCCAATGTTAGCAAAGAGAACAGAGTCCGTTACAAACAAAAGAATTTCAAAATTTTCGCGCGGTATTTTTTTAAAATTTCAAAATAAGTAAGTCCGTTACTTTTTATTTTTTTTAAACTAGCTGTTTTTTTAAAGCATTAACATTTAAGGAATGCAAATTCATCACAGTGATTATCTTAATCATAAAAACTAGTAGGAATGTTCACTAAAATTACAAATTACTCGAAAAATAATAATTCACAACGAATTTTTTTAAAAATAAGAACTTCGAAGATTCGATTTTCGAAAAATAAGAACCTCAAAAATTCGAAGTTCGAATAATAAGAACTCAAAAATTTCTGTTTGCTAGCATTGGCATATAGGCATAAGGAGAAAATATTAGGTGTTCTCGCTCGGAAACGGCCTCTTATGGCAAATCATTTGTGAACTTTCTTATCGATGGAATTCTTCATCTTGCCTTGTAACACACAAACATGTTGTTCAATTTCTTTTGATTCCATTCCTTCTTATCTTGATGCAATAACTCACATTCATTGATTCATTTTATCTCATTCGTTGCCATATATGTTCATACATCCATATAATATTTGTAAGTATGAGATATGTGCCTTTTAAAATGATTGATATATTCATTCCTTATCCTCACAATTTCTTCTACTTCATCCGTTCCTATAAATATCTTTATCTAATGGAATTTTACTGTTTTGTAACTATTTTATTTTTATATGGGAAGTTACATGATGGGATGTGTGAGGAAAACAATATAAGTCAAAATTGTGGATGAAAGAAAAGTGATAAAGAACTAACAGCTTGATATTCATCAAATACACACGAAAATAAATTTCTTATTCTATCCAATTCAATAAGAAGAAGTTCTCACATTTTTTTCTGAAATCTCAGCAGAAATGAAACTTTACACATAAAGTATCAAGAGAAGGAAGAAGAGCAATAATGCAATGGCAGTAAAATGTGTCTCTGTCATGTTCTTATGTCATCATCAGAATTTCAAGTCATGTGCATCGCGATCTAAAGTTTTAGATTCTATAAAGTAATTTTTATTGCATTACAATTGATGGATGTGCTGAAAAAGAAGAATTTACAATTGTTTATGGCGCTCAGTGTCTGTTCTGCTCATTTGTGGATTCTACAAATAAAATTATGAACAATTTCCAATCAATTTCAATTAAATTGTGATGAATAAATTATTTCGTGAGTATTGTAGGCACAAAAAATACAGCAAGAATGAGAAAAAGAAACGGAAGTTGAATGTAATCAATGAGAATGAAGAAGGAGAAAATTAACCGGAGATTAAGAACCTGAGAAGAGGAACTTCATTTGTTTGTATAGAGCAGTAAGCAGATTGACTGAATAATAAGCAATTATTATTGCTGTTCGTACTTAATCATTTATTGTTTATCTGTGGATGTAAAGGAGATTTTCATTGAGTTTTGATTGCTGGATGTGATTTTATCTATCACTTTTGAGGCTAATCCTCTGGATCTGATAGAAATTCATACAATTCAACATTTTGGTCAGTTCCTTTAAAGTTTGACATTCAAAAAGCTTCAAATTCTCCCAAAAACTATTAACAAGTACAGCACAAAACCACAAGAAATAACACTCAAACTTCACATCCAGTGAATATATTTTAATAACATTTTCTAATGCTGATGATGTAAAAGAAATAAAAAACTCACACAAAACTCAATGAAGGATGAAAGAAAGCAAGCAAATCTGATTATTGAGATCGATTTTTTTCCTCTTCGTACTTTTTACATTCGTGTGTCTTAATGTAGCATGCCAATTTCATTGAAACAACGCACATGTAAACTCAACTTTTTTTATTGAAAATAAAGGAAGTAGGAAAAGAAAAGTGAGAAAGGCAGTAAGAAGGGGGGAAAGCAAAATGAGCAATAAATCCTAAAGCATCAACCTTATAGACATAAATTCACATAAAATGAATGAAGTTTCCTTCTTATATGAGTATGACAGGCAAAGGCATCAAAGAATAGGCAGCATAAAGCTATAAATGTTGAGCTTATTATTTTGACACATCTTTTTAACATCTCCACTCAATGGCATGTCTTATATGTGTTCAGAGTGGGTGGGGATGAAAGGTAACTTTATGTCAATGCCGTACATGTTGACGTTAAGACGTTCCTCATATTCAGGATGTCATAAAAAAATGGAACAAAAATGCACGTAGTTCCTTTTCAATGATAAATTGATGTTTATGTTTTCGAGTGCAAATGCCTGAAATAATTCAAAGTCGACACGATGAAGAACAAGGGAGGAACCGAGATGATAAGAACACAAAAATTATCTTTTTTATTTACATTTCGCGTTATGCGTTATTTATTTACATGCTGATTTACTTCTACATGCATGAACACGACGACTGATGATGAAAGGAAAATGAATCAAACATAAATTTAAGGAACGCCTGGTTGCATCCATAAAACTGAATGTTATTACATCCTTTAATGTTATTTTTTTGAGATTCTCGTGCAGAAAAATATTTTCATTGTGCGTTTGTGCTGCTGGAAAAGATAATGCTTTAGTCTTTATCCTTGTCAAGTAGCTTTAAGTAACTTGTGCCATTTAAAGTCATTTTTATCAGACTTAAAATTAGTATTGCCTTAAAAATAGAAATGTCAGTTCCAAACAGGACTTTTTGGAGACTATCATGATAACTTACGTCAATGCAGCTTTTGGCAAAGCATTTTTTACATGTAAAGTTCTCATATTTGAAGTTCATGTGTAGGCGTCTGTTGCGTCATCACACTTACAACGATGATACATGAGTCACTAAATTTTTCCATTTCTCATTTTCGCTCATTCTTTTCACATTTCCATGTGATTTACGATTGTAAACAATTTCCTATTGATGTAAAGTGCTGCTTTTCGATTAATGAAATCATGTGACTTGGATGTCTTTGATGTAAATGGAAATAGAATTGGATATAGAGATGGGTTGGTGAATTCAAGGGAATTCGAGAGATTTAATTAATTTTCAACAGAATGTGGCTCAGAAATGAATTTAAATTGGATTAGTTTTTGCTATTTTCAAGCTGTTACCTCTTTACTGTATGGAACTCATTCCAAAGTCATCAAATTTTAAGCACTAAAATTGTTCGTGGCTGAAAAATTCTTTATAGCATAAAATAAATGTGGACATCATTTTAAAAATTGTGAGCTCCATATGTGAGCGATTGTGCTGAACGGGAAAGCTATTCAGAATATTAGCATCGTTCTGTACTGAAATTTAACAAAAATGTTCTTTCAACATTGTCTTATGAATGTAGAGCATTACATTGTATGTAAGAAGAATAAGAACAAGATGAAAGAAAATGGAATAAAAGTGAGGAGGAGAAGCAGTAGCAAAAACAGAAGCTGAACAGTAGCATTTTGCGAAAATTGTTTCATGAGCTCAGAAACAATAAAGATTCATCGTATTTTGATATTATAGTAATCCTTTTCTTTAAACTTCATCCACATTTCGTGCTTGCTTCCTTTGCTTTACTTCAATTCCATCCATCCACTCTCTTTCGCTTCTATTTCCATTTATTATTGTGTTATTGTAATGTAATGGATGAATGATAAAAAAATTGAGAACAAGAAGAAATGAAATTGGGAATGGGATGTGAAAATTGCTTTCTTGTGCTGTAAATGATGTCTCTTGTGTAGCTTCATGATAACATCTCATGTTTTGGCTTTTTTTGTTTTTGTTTCCAACATGCTGCACAAATTATGCAATTTTACTTCTAAAGAACTTTTCTTATCATCATCATGCACAATAAATGTGGTTTAGGAAGGCAGAACAGCATCAACAGCAGCAAGCAGCATTGAAAAACTTTCATGGCGAGATGCACAAAAATAAGAAATCATTTTTTTTAATTATTTAATGAATCAAGGAAGTCTGCGTAGTAATTTTCACAGCATTTTTTATTATTTTATTTTTATTTCTGTTCCTTAATTTTTTTCATTGCCTTGATAACGACCAGCGAGAATATTTTCAGCATGAACTGCTTTTTATTGGGTATGTCGAGAGTTGCTCGTCATTTTGTCGTCTGGAATTTGTTGTTGAAACCAGAAATAACACCTGTTTCTAGTTCCTAACCTTCAATCAGCAGTATAACAACAAAAAATGCGTTTTGGCCATGGCAAAACCTACAGCATGACATTCCAACTCACATTTTATTATCATAGAAATTACAAAATTAAAATCTCCACTTTTTGTGCTGCCCTGCTCGTGTCTGTGCCTTGTTTTTCTCTTCTCATTATTTTCCATCATCATTCGTACATTCACATACAGCCATACAGCATAAAAGTAGCAAGAAGAGGATGAAAAGCAGTCCTCAAATTACGAAGCTGAGCCTCAAACAATTTTTCTTCCTTATCAAGTCTCTTTTTTTTGAGCATAATTATTATTTACGTAGCAATGAAACCTTTTTGTGACTGTTGACTGTCTATTACTCTCATTGGCTTATGTAAAAAATATATTTATAAATATTTCAGCCAGCCACAAAACTCATACTCTCTTCTTGCTGTACCATACCATGATGCTTAATTACAGTAAAATAAAGATGAGAATGATAGTCAGCTAGTGAGTGCGATAAAAAGGGGAAAAAGTTTTTGGTCTGAAAATTTTAAAATTTTTCATTTTCCTTCCTTTTTAAGCATCAACATTAATGAAATGAAAATGTCGGTGACTTCAAAAGAAATGTGGTAGGAGATGATGTTTATGGCCCATTGCAGCCATTAAAAATGAGAAATTTTTTATGAGATAATTTCAAGTGTCTTGGCTATTTTTAAGGCTATAAAATGAAGTCACAAAGGATATTCCATGACATGTCATCCAATTGTTGGCATTTAAATTAAAACATGACAAAAAGCTTTAATTGAAATTCTACAGAAGTGAGGACGGAATGTAAACGCGACACAATAAGAATGTTCAGTTTATGAATGGAAAGATACCCAAGAGGAAAATAAAAGAAAGGAAGTTCCTCGCACATTTTTTTCCTTTCCGTGTTGTGTTTTCCACCAAAAATTGTGTTGACAATCATTAAACGTGGAATTATGATGCTTATGGATGTTGTTGTTGTTATGCTTGTTTTTAATGCTTGTTATGGTCTAGATGTTTATGCTGTTGCGTAGGTTTTCATTATAACCAGCACAAATTTAGACAGCATTTTACTTCATAGATTGTAAATCCAATCAAGCCCCACACATGAGTCAATATCTAATTAATTTGTAAGCCACATAAACAAACCTCAAATGTATCAGAATATTTCCATCAATTTTCAAATGTTTAGAGGCATCAAAAACTTATTTTTGCCATTGATTCATGTCAAAAACACAGCAAGTGCTTACAAAGGATTTTTCGCAAATTAATTAAACAAAATTTTCGGTTGTTTTTCATCGAAATTTTAATAATTTGCAGAAGTTTAATTGAAAATTAATGCCATGATTGTCAGTTCTGAATGCCGCGAGATTATGACACATTTAATGGTGGTTGATGATGAAGTTGAGCAGTAAGCAAGTATGTAAATGAATGCAATAATGATGATGATCAATAATGGCATGTGCTACTTAGCATGAAATCAATAAAATCCCTATTAAGTCATGTCAGTAAATACATCCACAATAACTGCAAAGAAAGTGAAGCGGAAATGCAAGTTAATTTATGTCTGTGCGTGCTGAACTGCAAAGTGTGTAAAGCGAATGAATAAGTGATGAGCTGAAAGAAGAACTAGAACCATCAACTGCTTATAATTCATTAATTTCCTTTCCTCGATGCATCTTCATGCAATTCCGCAATAATTTCCATCCATTTCTACTTTCGATATGCAATTTATAAGTTCTTGTAGAAAATATTAGGCATGGCATGGCATTTGATGTAATTTATGGATGTGCATTCGCTTGTATCTTCACATTCTTATCTTAGACATAATAAAATAGAAGAAGTAAGGAAGAAAGAAGCCTCAGAATGTAATTTGTGTCAATGGCAATGCACTTAAGAACGTTAATTACTATACAGTCTTAAGTTTCTGAATGTGCGACATGCACCACTTCCAATTGGGAATCTTCATCCACATACATTTATTTACAATCATTTGGTGGGAGTTTGAGGCACGGAAATAAGCACGAAGGAGATGAACAGGAGAGAATAAATCTCATTTGGTGGTTGCTTTAATTTACAGCTGCACATTTCACCCTTATTTTTTCCATTTTCAATGCAATCGCATTAAATACAATTTTTTCTTATTAGTCGAGAGATATACGAGCATCAGCAGGAGCACTAGCAGTAGTGAAGTAAGAAGAAAAATAGAATATAGAGGAAGCAAAGACAATTAAAATGACTGCAAAAAATATTACTAGAAGAATTTAAAGTAAAATAAAAATTATGTACTCAAATATATCTCGTCCAAGAAGTGTATGTACAGCAATAGCTACAACATCAAGTATTCGTAAATATAGAAGAATTTAATTGAAATGTAAAACCTTAATTGATAATTAAAAACTACACAACAATTTCATTAAATTTCTCACTCCAAGCACTTCAAAAAAGTGAACAGCACAAAGCATATCAATTAACGTTTCATTATTGTTGTTGTTGTTGCTGCTGTAGAAAGGTCTTTGTTCTTATTCTATGCTGTTTAAATTGCAAGATTTTTAGGGATTTTCTTTTCAATTTATTGTGTATTTGAGAGTGATTGGACCATGATTTTTATAAAAAAGGCTTCAATTTCGGTCTTTGGATCCTTCAAGAGTTCATATCCACAAGGTACTCTAGTTCTATAAGAGTAATAAGTCCCAACACTATTATAAGCAGCTTTCCTGGTCATTCAATACGACATCATATTTGCCATGTCACCAGCTACGTCTACTAATGACACACTTACACAGCAATCGCAAAAACATGCGTTGATGTAAAATCAATATTTGGCGATGATCAGTAAATTGTGAACGCAATTCCATTTTCAGCACACAAATTTTCAGTCGCGACTTTATTCCATCATCAACATGCCATATTTTCATCATTGACTGCTTTAATGCAAAAAAGATATTTTCAATGTCAAGACTGACTTTTTATTGATCCAAAAATTATGTAAAGATATTTTGTGGCTAAATATGGAATCCATTTTTGTGGATAAGATGTAGCATATGGAATTGGAGAAGAGAAGGAAAATCCATTAAATTTAGTAATGAATCAAAATTTTCTTACAGTAATAAGAGTAAGATTGGAAAGAGGAGAAGGATCAAGTAACAAAGACGCTAACATGATTGCAATAAGGAATGTAAAGTGGGATTTGAAAGGAACATGCCACAATAAATATCCTATCCATATGCTACACACACGCTATTCTTCTGTATGTATACTCAATTCCATATGGCTCAATGTATTTAGCAATGTAACTGTTCAGTTCCTTCATCTACCAAAAGCTATGCTAAGATTTTATAAGAAAAATCCTATTAAACATTGTTCCTTAAACTTTAAACTGCATCTAATGCCTGACAATAGTCTTCATGCAAGGAGCAGCAACAAAAAAATTATAAGAAGGGAAACAAAGATGGAAAGAATTTCATTCACGTTCCTCATAAAATGAATATAAAAAGGATTTTAAAAGCACATTCGTTCATAACAATTTTGGAATTATTGTGAACGAAAATTCTCTTTTGATGTTGCGAATTACGTACTTAGTGGTATGTGTTTATTTTTATAATTATTTTAATGCATGTGATCCTGGTAGAGCACCACTTTGCTCGGGGGGTTCAAAATTAAAATTTCTCCTATTTGTTTACATTTTTGAGAAAAAAAATCACTTTTGATAAATTCTCTCGTCTCCATAAGCCAGGAATTTGAAGAGGGGGGAGGGGCAATTTTTTTGTATGGAAAGCTTTTAGGAGGGGGGGGGGTATTTTTTTTCAAGTTTTTTTATAAAAACTCAAGCAAAATAAAGAAATTTCTCATGACGAAGGGGGATTTGTCCCCCAAATACCCCCCCCCCCCCCCCCCCCCTGGCAACGCGCCTGCTCGTCTTTACAGACATATTAAAGTTTTTTTTGGATGTGCCTCACTTCCTCACCCATTTTTTATTATCAATCAAAATATGATTTACTATCACAATCATTTTCTTGTTCCTTGTGCTGTTCTTTATTGCTTTCCATTCTTTTATGCTGTATAAAATAATCAGCACAATTCAAGCAATCAATTATTGATAGGAACCGGCATCAAATTCATTCAATCAATTTGCCCATTTTAATTTCTGTCTGCCTGCTCACGTCAGCATCTTTGTCGATTATGAATTATTTATTTATCATTAAATTGAATAATCATTTTATTATGAGCAGCAACTAAGAAAATTCATGACAATTGACAAAAAATTGAGCACAGCGAATTAACAAAGTCCATGAAAAAGAAATGTTTAGGAACATTTGCAACATGCCAAAAATAACACCACATCTGGAAAAATTTATTTATTTTAAGATTCAAAAAAGATTCTACAGTGGCAGAAATAAACATTTTTTTTGAAGGGTATTAGGTTCTCGGTCTGGAAAATCGATCCTGCAATAAATTTATATTCTGACATATCATATTTTCTTATGCGTAGGCGGAGACGTAGCTTTACTAGGATGATTTTTTTTATTGTTCTACACAAATATGAGGCACATAATGTAGGATAATGACAATGGTATGCGTAAAGGATTGAAGGTTTATGTTGTGATATGTCTTATACTTTATTCTGAATAAATATGCACTTTATACCCCCCACAAAAAAGGGATGTTTGGTTTACTAGAGTTTTGACAGGTCTTATGGCTTGTAAATATAATAAAGGTCATTTATTTTGAACTTCTTGTAAGGACAATCGCTTCGATAATTTGAGTGTATAGGAATTATGAGGAATTTTTCGGGTGCTTTATTGGGTTTTATTGAGATCAAATTTTTTACAGGAAGGTTGAATTGATGCTTGCTGTAAAGATTAAGGTATGTCTTTATTACTATCATTATGTTCTTCTGGCAATGAAGTTTTGTTTTGTATATATTTTGCAGCAGACTTACTCCGTGTTTGTAGCAAATTTTGAGGATGAGATACATTTGTTCATGCCTCGAATGGCATATTGGCCAAATACTTAGGTCCAAAATACATTTATATTAAATTCAAAAGCTTTTTTGTATAAAGAACATTGCAGGTTCTGTAAAGATGACCCTAGTTCCTTAAAAAAAACCTTTTAGTTCCATACATTCTATACCAAATAACTCTAATGTAACAAATTCCATAAAAAAGCTATTCAAGTCCTCTAAATTAAATCATTTCCACCCTCTAAATCAGCACACACAACAATTCAACATGGAGACACATTTATTTATCCATCAGACATATAAAATTGTACATCATGGCACTTTATTCTCATCATAAGTAGAACATGATGTTTATCCTGCTACAAATCAAACAAATTGTAGTTACAAATTCAACAGAAACATATGGATGGAAATGAAAAATGTCTATCGTTGTAATATGAAATTATATATATTTTTTTAAAGGTTCAAGTGCGTCAATTTTATGTGAATTTCTTATTTTATGTGCTTCCATCCTTCCTCATACTTTTCTTATTTGAATTTGCAATAAAAAGTACAAACAACTGCAAATTACAAGGAAGACATACAAGGTTGAAGACAATGTTTTGAGGAGATATGAATGGTTGGAGGATGAAGGCAAGTAGCAATGAAGCATGTTAAGGGGGTAAGACAGTAAAAAAGGATTTTTTTTCTTCTTTTTATTATTTCTTTTTATATCTGTTCGAATCACAACTTTAATCCGCCTTTATTTGTATCCTTTTTATCTGCCATGCGATACTTCAAGCTCATTTTTTTTAAGAAATACTTGATCAGTAAAAAGGGTCAGTCACTTATGACGTCTATAATTTGATGTGACACCCAGTTTGTGATTTTGTAGCAAAAATAAATTATATGTATAAAAATAAAGTTTCAAAGTATGGGAAGGACTGAAAAATCTTATGATAGACATCATAAATGAACGACCCTTTAGGCATCAGTACACTTGTCTATCAACTCAACCCCATATTTGTATACATACGTTGTCATCATCAAAAATTCTTTTGAGACAGCAGAAACGCTTGATTTGCTTATAAGAAACACACACTCGGATGATGTCGCTTCCGCTTTTACTTAGTTTCTCTCTCGTTTTCTCTTCACTGATTCAGTTATGTTAAGTTAGTCAATTTGATTAATGTGCCTTTATAGGATATGAAGTAAGGAAGCAAATGGAGAAGAAGAAGAAGAAGTGAATTGAATTTGGTTTTACAATATATGCAAATTATGTTCTGTGAATGCGATACAACAAGAAACAAGATATTATGTCGACATGGCACATAAAAAATTGCTTCACGACTCCTTTCCGCAGTTCCTACATTCTTTTTTCTCGCCAATTTCTTCTTTTTCGAGTATTTTGTATATTGTAAGTGTGTAGATTCTACATACATGCTCAGCTATCAAAAATGAGAACCATTTATTTGCTATTATAATAGCATAAAGCTCCTTCTTCCTTTATATTGCTTGTTTTCATTCTGAAAAGGCAGAAATTACAACTCCCAGTGGATTTCATGTCGACTCAATTGAATGGAAACGAAAGTCGGGAAATGAACCTCGCGCGCTTCTAATTTTCATCACAACATCACATCTTATGGATCTTAACATATTGGATTTACTGATAAGCAAAATGGATGGAAATTCTTATCATTATCGCACACCAAAATTGAGAGACGTGTAGCAATGGAATTTAATGTTAAATTGGAAGTTATAAGCATCTCATATCACAATATACTCATGCACAATGTGAATGTTAGATATGGGATAGATAGAAAATTTAGATAAATAGATGAATGTGCGTGTGTGGATGTGAAAATATTTCCAAAAAATGCCTCTTCGTGTTCTGCTCTGTAAATGTCTCTTTTATTCAAATTATTCTCTGAAAATTTATTTCCATTCTTTCTCTTTTGAATTGTAAGGAAATTCTTGTGTAAGAATGATGAGGAAATTCTTATTCTGGTTGTCTGCGTAGAATTTATATTGATGGTGATGATGATGAACAGGGGCGTAGCCAGGGGGGGGCCATAGGGGGCCCGGGCCCCCCCCTACGAAAATCTGATAATTGCTTTATTAAGTATTTATAGAGAAGAACCAGTTAATGTAGAGGAAGTGATGAAAGAAATCTCAAAATCAGCACGAAAATTGCATTAAATTTAATGTATGAATAATGAATTAAATATTTAAACTTATGAAGAATGAATATAGATTTAAGGATACAAAATAACGGTTTTTTTAATTTTCGAAAATGGCCCCCCCCTTAAAAATTTTCTGGCTACGCCCCTGTTGATGAATATTGAAAATTTTTACTGGTGCTGAAGGAAATTATTATAGTTTTGTAAAATAAGTGTGATTTGGGAAGGAAATTGTTCAATTTAACAGGAATCAATCTTGTTGAGGAATCATGGAATTAAGAGTGTAGTGACAACTTATTCAAAATGCTCTTTGGAATTAAAAGATTTATAATCTGAGGAGGTGCTGGTTTGGTGTCAGCTTTGCATTAAGTTTTTTTTTATTGTGCTGTTCAGCTCCTGGTTGGGAATTTTAGACTTCATCATAGATTTCTGCCAACGCCCTAGGTTTATTCTAGAAAATATCTGAGACTAGAAGAGGATGCCGTGGAAAGCCTTGAAATCGGCTTTATAAAACCATCGTCTGTCCTTCCTGGCTACGCCCTTGCTTTGAGTATGACTTAGATTCGACTTTATCGAAGGTGGGACATTTGATAAGCTGTTATAATTGTTAACCAAGCAAATCTGTGAACCTTAATTGCTAAACAAATTGTACACGGAAAGCACAAGTCCGTTAATAGATCAAAAATAGGACGCATGGCTCTGGCATCGAGTTTGAAATAAAATTCAACCGACTTGTGCTTTCCAGGATTGATATTTTATCGAGTCAAAGTTTTCGCTTCTAGCCATGAGCAAAGAAGTTTAAAACTGAATTCACAACTGAAAATAACAATATTTTAATATCAATGACTCAACCTTCAACCATCTTGAATTTTATGTTCCAAAAACACACCATCTCCAGGTACAATTCTCTTAATAATAATTTTTTTTCTGGAGCATTAACTGTCAGCAACAATAAAATATAGGAAATGAAAATTCCTTCGACTCGATTGTTGCGTAATAAAATTTATAGCTTGTGATGGAGATAAGATGAAGCCGAGAGAACTTTCAATTGTTCAAACAATAGCAAAAGTGTAATAACGCATGAAATATTCTACAATGCATTATGAGCAGAAGTTGCCACATTTTACTCCCATTAATATTCCCAACGTTACTTTATTACATTGCTTAGATGAAGAAGAAGAAAAAGACTGAAAAACTCCACTAATGTCAATTTCTCATGGTTGTAGGAAGCGAGAACATAGAACAAGCATTTTTGAAAGATTGTGGATCGTAAATCATAAAACATTAATATTCACAGAGAAAGAAAAAAAATACGGAAGAATGTCTTTTCTTCCTTACACATAATCTTTTCCTAAATCGAATTTTTCTTGCCTTTTTCCCTTCTTCCATCATTTTTCTCTATTTACGTTAATTTACATTTAGATGGAATTACATTGCTTTCGAACATAAATATGTTTATCATCAGCTTAACATCATCAGATGTTGAATAGAAATCTATATGTAGATATAGTAATAAGATATGTTTGTTAAAAAATAATAATTTGGATGAGGAAAATTTTTGTTTGTGAATGGAAAAATTAAACTTCAAAAAGATTTTAATTTTGCTGATTTTTTTTGGGGTATTTTTTTAATTAAAGGGACGTATGGAAATATGTGTTTGAAATGGATGTACCAAAATGTGTACGTCTTTAATTTGCGTTAAAAACCAGGATTGAAACTAGCAAACATTTTTTGATAATTTATCTTAATTTTAGCTTTTTACCATTTTTCATCAGTTCCACTTACTTGGAATTTTCCTGACAAAAGATTTTAAACTTTTAGACCAAAAATTTTAACCTTGACCTTGAATTTGCCAGAAGTTGTTAGATTAGGTATATGTAATAGAGTTTATTATCTGGCCTAGTTTTGGCAAACTCAAAAAAAAAAATGTCAACTTAGTCAATAAATAAGGCTGAACTAGGTCTGGTTTCATTGTGATCCAACCCTTGCCACAGAATTGTTTTTGATAAAATTTAAAAACATTTAAAAAAGACGAAACTATTGAAAATAGTTCGAATTGTTGAGCTTCAAAAAAACATTAATATAATTATATTTGAATAATTTTAAGATTTTTGAAAACTAAATTTCGAAATGATATTGTCATTAAAATATAAATTTAAATTATTTCAAAACGTGATCCAAAACTAAAAGTAGATTAGCAGATTTCAAGCAAAATTAAAATAACTTTTACATCACATTCTTTATTACAAGGATTTTATATGTTTGAACACATCGCACATTCTATCTCATCATTTTTATCCTTCATATTCCATACTGTAAGGATAATAAACTTACATTAGATCTAAAATAAATTATGAAGAATTAATTAAATGAAAATGATATTTGACACTGGCAGATGATGTCGGAGATGATGATAAAAGAATCTTTAGAGAAAAGTCTATCCTTTCTTCTATAGATGTGCTGTGTTTATTTTTATTTATATTAATCTTATTATTAAGAGTGTTGAATTGTGTGCTGTATAAAAAGGTTTTTATGAGCATTTAGAATATAGCATGAACCAGTTTTGGTAGACTAGTGACACACGAAATCTATGCCTCGGTCACGAGAGCTTTTAATAAGATCTAAAGTTAGGTACTGCACAACATTCAAAGTCTTGCTTGCTCATTGCCTTTTAAAGCAACTAAAAATTCAAAACACTAGACTCAAAATGCTCGCAAATGTCCTAAACTTCACAATATGGTAAAAGCACATCAATATCATCAAACAAATCAAAACTCAGCCTTAGATTCGAATTTATATTCACAGACATTCCACGCTGCTGCTCTAAGTATAAAAAAAACCCCAACGATGAATGAATCTTCTTCATATGCTGACTGTTTGAAAACTCCAAACATAAACAGAAATAACCCACATATTATTCTCAGAATAAAGAAGAACCAACCCGTTCAAACTGATCATATCAATTCATTTGCTATCATCACAAAAATAAGGAAGAACATCCACACATAAAAAATATATATTCATGACTCATAAATAATCAGAATGAAAATCAATTCAATGTATAAAAATAAAATTTCATTGAAATTTGACGATGATGATAAAGGAAAGAAGAAAGTGATTTCTGCCTTCTGTTTCCGTATCTGTTATTGCTGAGAGACGAGCAATGATGATGCAGAAAATAAAAAAAAAACATGAAAATCAACAGGTAAATATAAATCGGATTATTGCCATCAACACAAAACCAACCATTTTGCTCTGTTCTGTTGAATGGGAAATGAAAAGGAAAAAGAGCTTCTGTGTACTGTGTGCGGTACAATTTTGAACAGACGTAGTACACAGACAGAGACTTTTGCTCTTACGCTTTAATTATTGAATCGAATACGAGAACATTTATGTAAATAGGCACAACATACATACATTCATATATATGCGGTACAATTTTATCATGTTGTGTGTATGCTGTACACATTAAGTCATATGAATGTGCAGAACAGAGACAAAAAATGTTCTCAATCCTGTACAAAAAACACCAAACATGTGTGGTTACAGATGACAACATTGTTTTGTCATTGTACACGATTCTCAAAATGCCTCCTTTTTTTTCATTATTTTCGAAAAATTATATGCTTCATAGTCAGCAATTAATTGGTTTCTGCCATGTCATAATTTACATAATTTATGGGCATCTCATATTCTCGTTTTGTGTGTATTTAAATGCAGATTCTTCGTGCTCATTCTACATACTCTATTTTACGTCTCTTTAAATTTACAATTACCATTAATGTGGTGATGTAAAATACCAAAATCATTGCATGAGGAAGAGCTTTCAGCAAATAAGCTTGAAAATTTTTAATTAATATTTGAACTGACTTAAAAACTGGTCGTTTGACGCTCTATTTCTATACAACTTATAGCTGCTTATAGCTTTTAAATTATATTTTAAAAATTAAATCATTTCGAGAGGATTTCAAAAACTGAAGCTTTTTGTTTTTAAATTTAAAATTCCTAAAAATATCAAAATAAAATTCTTTCGTTTCTGCTAATTTTGTACAGCATGTAGGTACAAATTCTTTTCAGCCAACACAAATACCATAAGAAGATTTTCAGAACCTTAATAATAAACATCAGCACTGAGATGAGATTTTCTCCAGCCTACACATTCAATGTCAAATCTTAATACTTTTTTGTTGCTGGTATCACCACCTCGTTGTTTATATTTTGTTGCTGTAGACTGATTTTAGAAGTTGGAGGGTGATTTTTGACAGTGAAAAATATATTTTCCTTGCTTGAATAATTTTAGGGCTTCTTCAGTACATCCCAAGGGTGTGGTACTGATGAAATGATCAAAAATTATCAAAATTGATCAAAAATGATCAAAATTGATCAAAAATGATCAAAAAATGATCAAAAATGATCAAAAATGATCAAAATGTAATTCTTCAGTCAACACCCTTGGTACATACCTATTTACAAATATATCGCATAAGTATCAATGTTACTACCAAAAGTTAAAACTAAGGTTTCTTTCGAGCTTTGAAGCCAAAGTTATCAAAATGAACAATTTCTTTTAAATTTCTCATTAACCCGATCAGGACACATTTAAACGTTTGCCACCCAGCTAATGGGTTGATAGTATTATTGAAAGAATTGTCAATTGGCTTTCACTTGGTTCTAATCATACTATCAACCCGACCGTTGGGTGGCAATCACTTCAATGAATTTTAATGAGTGCCGTTCGGGTAAAGAAATCAACTTTAATACAAAATGCCAAGTTAAAGTTAATGTTTACATCTTCACTTCCTGTTAAAATTCTTTTAATAAGTCTGATTAATTTTATAGAAAAATTCTTACGAAATTATATTATTGTTTATGTCAAAGTTATTGTTTTGCTTCTGGTAACTTAATATTTACGAACAAATTCAAGAAAATGTTTATCTGAATTTTCACGGAAACATACCCACCACAATTACTTTAAGTGTTGCTTCTTTATATTAAATAAATGAGAGACTTCTTATTGTGTTTCTTATAGAAAGTTATGTTAACAAGGTAGACGCAATCAGGTGGTTAGTAATTTTATGAATTCTTGTGAATTTTCTAAATTTATCTTCAAAATCTTGATGACTTCAAAACCTTATCATTACAAAGTCTTGAATAGTAACGTAGCAATGGAAAAAGAAGATCTAAGGTAGAGGCAATGGATGAGTTGGTGCAATACTTCTTTCAATGTTTAAACTTGTCTCCAAAACTGGTCTTAAGGTAATAAGTGTGCAACCCCCCCTCCACCCTCCACCCTCCTATCCTCATCAACATTCTTCTCAAGTTTTAAATTAGAAGAGCTGACTTGAAAATGTTGTAACAGAGAATAACCGTTCACTTATTACGTAACGCTTTTAGGGAGAAAGGGGGGAACGGGGGGTGGTTCTAAGATTTTGTGATAATTCAAACGAATAAATACCTTTATGTAAAATTTTGAGACAAGTAGAAGGAGGTCTTAAAAGTTCTTTTTTTTGTGTTCCGTACTAAGTTAACGTCCCAAAGAAAAAAGAGGATACAAAACTTTAAATTTTTAAAAAACGTCATTTATAAACGATCCCTCATCGTAAAATATAAAACTCATTGAATCTTCATTGAAGCATAAAATTAAAGAAACAACAAGAAAACCTCCAAAACTCACTTTAAAGAATCTTAAAGCAGCAGAAATAGCTCAGCATTTTTTTACATCCTCAAAATCATTTCCAATCCAATTGAGTCCTCTCCCCCACAGCAACATCAAATAATGAAATTAATACAAAAAAATGTGGGTGTTGATGGCATTAAAATGGAAGAAAAAAAAACATTTTTTTCGCTGTGCCATATTCTGTACTTACATCAAATAAGCATCTGTCAATACCATATTGATTTCCAAAATTAAAAACTTTTTTTTTAAGTTCTGCAATTTTTCTTCTTTAATTTTTTTAAATCCAATTTAAATCGAATTAAAACAGAATGAATGAATATGCTGGTGTGTATGTGGGTGAATTGTTATATTGCAGGATGGAAGGAAGAAATATAAAAATTTATTTTACATTTCATTATATCAATAAAAGTGAATAAAGTGCTTAACCAAGCGAAATGAAGTAAAAAATTGCGAAATTAAATTGTTGTGGGTGGTTACTCACTCTCATCCTTAATTTTTCCCACTTTTTTTGTTGCTTTTTAATATATATTATATATACACACAAACGGATAGCACGAGGAATGAGGAGAAAATTTGGAGAGAGCTTGTTATGAGTAGCTGTAGCAGCTTCACAATACAAAATACACAACAAAGTCGAAAATTAATTTCTTTCCACATCCGCTTTTTGTTAATCTCATACAAATTAAAAAAGCAAATCATTTGACAGAGAAATAATGCGAAATGAAAATATTTTCAGCAGTGTACGGAAGTGCTTTTGTAGTTGAAATTACAAAGGGTACTGGAGAGGATGAAAGAGGCGGGGTGGATCAAGAAGAATTAATAGGAAACAGTCTGATGAAAATTACAAAATAAAAGCTATGTAAAAGTGACCAGAAAGAATAAAATCAAGTAAAGAAGTGTGCTTATGGAGATTTGGCGATGAAGCTTTGAATCATTAAAATTGTAAACCAGAAACACTGATGGCTATTCTAGAGCACTTAATATTGGGTGCAGTTTATGTTTATTAATGCGAGATTAAAAAAAGTGCGCACAATTTTTATATGGCGTAGTAAAATATTGCGCACAATTTTCATATGGCGCAGTAAAATACTGCGCATTATTTTATATAGCGCAGTAAAATACTCCCCATTATTGTATATGGCGCAGGAAAATATAGCGCATTTTATTAGGCGCAGTAAAGTAATTAATTTTATTAAAACCTCACTATGTTGAACAGGACATTAAACCACAAATCATCATTATGACTCAGAATACCTCAAAGATTCACTCAGTCCATCAAAAATAAATCTGCCAACTTTCCATCACACTTCATTCGCATAAAATCACGCTAAAAAAGATTTTCAAATTTCCTGACCCACAATTACGTTTTAATAGCAGTCGTTCCTTTAGATATAATCTCAAACAAGGATAATTTTCAAGTGTTCAACAACAGCAAGTAGAAAGAATGAGCATAGGGTGTAGAATTATTATTGCAAGTAATAATCATTCCATTCTTGCTCTTTCCGTTCTCACTTTCTTTATTTCTTATTTCTTTTTTATTCTGGTAATTCCTAAGGATAAGTTATAAACTTCTTCATGAAAATGCCCAAAGAAATAAAAAGTTGTGCGGAAAAGCTATTAACACAAGGAATGAAAATATCCCACGAGACACGCAAAACGAAACGAGAAACTTTTGCCCTTTTTTTTGCTTCTCGTTTCTCTTCTGCGTTCCATTTTTGTTAAGACTTTTTTTTTCTGATCTCAGATTAAGATCGCTTTAAATCTAAGCCTGTCATGCACTTAGGAACTGAGATTATACGGCCGTTCCATTATGTTTCCTTTACGCATTTCCTTTTTTGGGGGTATTCAAGGAATTTGAATGTAGTTGGTTGAATATTTGTCACGGTAATTAAGATTGAGTTCTAGGAAAGTGCTGTTGAATTGATGGAAATGTAGTTTTTTGGGATTGTCGTCGTCAGCAACAACAAGGGTGTCAGATGTGAGTGCCTGGATCCCAGGTTTTGAGCCCGGGAAGTGGTCTGAACTGATACGACTGAGCTTCAACAAAGTTATTTTTTGTAGTCCCTATCCTACCTCCAACTTCAATGTTTCCTTAACTTAGCGTAAATTACAACAGAGAAAGCACCACAAAGCCACATTAAATATTGAAAGCTCGATTTTGTTCCATGAAAATTTATGAACATTGAAATATTTTACGCTGCTCAACGCTGTAGATATTATTATAAAAATGTCTTCATTACGATCCAACTCATTCAATTGTCGCAACAATAGTAGAAAAGGAGGAATTGTGTGTAAGGAAGAGAATAGGCATGAAATGCGATTATGTGAACGTTATTTGTTCATTTCAATATAAATTTAAACATACTTAAAGAAAGCTCTTCGCTGTTGAATTGTTAAGTGTACTTACAATTTTAATCTCAAAAATGTCACAATTGTTGTATGTTGAAAGTGGAAATTCCTTCATTCCTACTCCTCGTTTTTTTTATTTAACTTTAAACTGCATGAATACACAATTTTATATTCTCTTTTTTCAAGCCTTAATCTGATGAAGCATAGATATTTATGGATGGAGAATTCCCGAGCGATACATAATTGTAATAACACGTGTAGAGAAATAAAATTAAGAATGGGTTTATGAAGCTTTTTTGTGCGGTATTATTTATGAGGTATGAACAATTTTTGTTTGTGAATTGTTTTCTTTTTGGAGGGGGAGTTCCTTTGGGAAAGTTACATATTTTGTGCCTTAATTTGCTTATTTGTAATTGGAAAAATTATTTTAATCTGGGTATTAAAGTTTTGTATGTTATTTTGTTTAGTTATGAGGTATTAGGCACATAACGTGTCTCCTTTGCTTGGTATACTAGGATATACTAGCATCTGGATGATTTCATTACAGCATCTTGTGCAGACGAGTTGTGACTAGGTTGATTGCAGGGTACATCAGGTCTTTAGACTTACTCGTGTCTTTGCTATGTGCAGATCTTTCAAGTCGAATCCGCAATAAACTGTAGGTCCAAAAAGGGTGTGATACAATAGATTCTGTTCCAATTTGAATCGCAGTGCCTTCAGCTCAAAAGGCTGGGCCCTTCGCATGATTTTTCTATATTTCATTTAATTGTTGTGTTGTTATTGAAGAATGAAGTCATTTTCTCAGTTGAGATAAATGGGTGCGTCCCTTTCGAGACTTAAAGTCAAATTTACGAATCCTTCTAAAGTGCTCTTAATGAATTTAAAATCTTCCTAAAAATCGTCATCAACTCAACAGAAGAAACTCAAATTCATGACCCTTTCCACACACAAACTTGAACCCTTCTCCTTTCTCACTTCTCTTGACATACCTAAATCAACATTCGTCGCTCGGTACCAAAGCAAATATGAAACGGCACAGGAATTTCTATTGTATCGCATATATACACAGCCGTAGGCAATATTAGGAGCGAGGAAAAAAATGTTGGGGATGATGTGAAGTATTATGTTTTGACATATTTCTTCTTATTCCAATCCCTTTTATGCCTTTCCATCTTCTCTGCCTCTAATGTGATTACGAATTTTCATTTTTTTCCTTTTCCAAATCGATCCCATATTCTTTCAATGTCATTTTTTATCCATTTAGGATCTCCTTTTTATGCTTTTAGTTTCTTTCGAATATTTAACATGATGACCGTAGTCAAATGTATGCAGAACAAGAAGGAAATGCTAGTTTTTCTTATTTATTCAATTTTCTATTCATTCCGAATGTGAATTGAATTTTTTTTCTTAGTAAAAATTTTCTTAGTAAATGGCAAGTCAAGTTATTTCCATAGAAGTTAGATCACATGCTGTGTTATGACATGACAATTGTTTAAAAATTCTTTTTCACCTCCGTCTCTATTTACATCACTCCCTGTGCTCGTGTTTATTGATTGTATAATTTTTTTGATACACGTAATTGACATCTTGGTGATGTCGACTGGATGAATGTTTATTTCTATCTTATTTCTATAGAAATTCATCAGTTCTTTAATAAACCTTTGTAATAGCATCTGCAGGTAATTTTTTTATGAATAAAAATGTCTTTGCAGGAATGTCGTCAATGGAATTTGAATGAATTATTTTTAGGATTTTTTTTTGGAATTTATTACGAATCTTGCGTCATTTAAGATGGATTCTGATGCTTTAAAAGGTTTGAAGCATTTATTGTATAATTTCAAGCTTACCCGAATAGCACAAGTCGGTTAATCAAATAGAATTCAGGCGTCAAACTTGCTTAACTCTAGTATGGTACTGGCATCTGCCGACCACTTCAACTTGAACACCAATGAAGTTAAAATTGATAAGCTAGTAATGTAGTGATGCTCGTTCTTTAAATTACATCTTGTTTCTTTTTAACCGTCTGATAAAATGTGTCAAACAAAAATGATTGATCATCAAACAAGTTCCAGCATTTTCATAGATTTCATAATTAAATATAGAAACTTTGTTCCATTAAATCATACCCTTTAAAGGAACAACTTATTCTTTCAATTTCTTTCAGAAATACACCAAGCTTAATACTTCTATTTCCAACACTAGCTTCATTTAAATTCAATAAATTTTGAGAATAAATTTTGGAAGCAAAAAAAATGTAAATTCAATAAAACTACCTTTCAGTTTGGAGAAAACCCTTATTGAATATCATTTACTATCGATACCCACTGTTTTATGGCTCTGTCAATTCCTATGCACATAAATGTCATCTTCCTGTGTGAAATCTACTCCCCCTCACACAAGTTGCTGAATTATTTTTATATTCCTTCTCAAAAATTGAAAGTTTTTCTTTCTCCAAATCCTGAATTTATCAACCGTGCGGATATGGAGACATGGTTAAAAAATAACAAAAAGATGAACGGAGAAGTAAACAGAAGAAAGCATAAATGAATCACTGTCAGAATGATTTGGGATTCAACTACAAAGTAAATAAGCAAGAATGAGGATCCACTCAATAATTTAAATATCGATTTGACTCGATTGGCATAAATAAATAAGATTTTCGAGGAAACAAGAAATAAGATGAAGGCTTTTGGGCTGTTTGATTTTGATGTCTAGCAGTTAAATGACAATAGTCAGGGAAATTTTTGTTGAAAAGACATTATTAAAGCATTAGAGGTTGTAATATTAGTCATTGCATCTTTTATGGCATTTAGATTGCAGTTTTGGCCTGTACAGTTTTTTTTTCTGAATGTGATAGTCACTGGATCAGAGTCATTTGTGGGGTTTTAGTATCAAAACTCTTCACTTCATCGACAACTTCTAAGGTTCTTAGTACAAAATCTTTAAAATCAGTCTCTAAAAAACCATCCTTGAATATTTTTTATACAAAATTGAATTCGACCTTTCTTGGACTGCCCCGCATCTAGAAAAAATGCAAGAAGTCCGAAAATTCACCTTTACAGACCCCATTTATGAACAATCCCTTTTTCTTCTATGTACATCATATAATTGAATCGTTGAAAACTTAAGCTTGTTGAGAAGCTGTAAAAAAATTATGTCTCATCTTGTGTCAAGCACGTTGCTTACTTTTTCTCATCACTATCTACTTCTTTTCCTCCATCGAACTTTTTTCCTTACTTTACTTTGTTATCACATTGGTACTTGCTGAAGACAGAATATTCATTTGGGAAAACATGTTGATTTTTCTTCTCAATTCTTTTTGTCTGTGCTTTACTTTTTTTTTCTTAGCTAGAGCTGTAAATTTTGGATGATTGTGTTCTTATTTTTCTGCTGGACATGTCTTGCTAATACTGATTGAAATGTCTTTAATGCTGTCTAGAATATCAAATGTCGCATGAATAAGAATTATTTTATTGAGGATCAATATGCTGGATACTTAGGTATGTTGATGGTAGTATAGCAATAGTTTTTGATGACCGGAGTCACATAAAATTCTTAACAACCTATTTGCATAGAAGGAAAAGGCTTTGATCCCCTATTTTGCTACACAACTGGTAAATAAGAAGTAGTTTTGTCATTTACATTGCGATTGATGAGTATGTCAGCTTAGCTACCCTGTTAGCTACGCCTTTAAATGCAATGATATCGAATGAATTCCCAACGACCTAGTCCCATCATAATGTCAAGAATCAAGCGAAATCAAAGAATTCTCGCAAATTTGAATGTTCAACTAATCCATATTAAATGCTTAAATCTCTATTGACGTCAAAAACCTTCAATTTCCCAAAAACAAACCCCTTTTCCGATCAAAAGCAATGAATTTCATTTAATCCTTCTAAACTAAAGAAATTTCAATTTTTATTTTTCGTTCACCAAAAAAAAAAAATGAAAATCAAGAGAAAAGTGTCTGATTGTGTTAAATGGATAGTACAGTAACATTGCATAGCTTCACTTGAAAATCCTCAAATGGGATTAAATAAACATTAAACTTTACATTCCCATGATAAAGCTCTTCGTTGGTTCTCTCCTTCATCATCGTGATTACATGTTTATACACACAGTTCTGTACTGCCTAGGGGATGAAACTTATTTTCATTTGTAATTTCGTGTATCGTATTAAAATATTAAAATATTTCGGGGAATTTGTTGTTAGCATCCGTAATGGATTAAAATGTTTTGTATGCTGATTTATTTTTGTATTGTTTATAACATTTCTGAGAATTGGTTGGAAATTGTGAATAGGAAATGTTTTTTGGAAGTGGAACAATATGTTCGTAATAAGAATGCATCTGTTAGTTGTTTCAGCTTAATTGTGTGAAGTTTTTTGAGGCAAGCATAACATGAGGTAGTTTTTAAGACTACTTGGGGTAAGGTCTATCCAAAAAAAAAAAATCGAAGAAGTATAGATTGGGTGTGAATAATGCTTGTGAGTGACTAGGGTAGGTTGAAACTTAACCATAGTTTAGTCAATAGGACTTTATAGTTTGATCTGTTCGTCTTGTCTTTTCTGCTCAAACATTAGTTTCAAATCAAATGTGTTATTAAAATGGCTGTCAAATAGAGTCGAACGGGTGTGTTCCTCCAAGAAGAAGTTGGCTATAAATAATGTCCAATTTCATAGATAATGGTAGGCACAAAAGGTTTTTAAAAAAACCCATTTCTTGATGGGCGTCATTTAAGAATAACTCATAACCCCCTCTAGATATGTTCCTATCAAAACTTTTCCCAATAAGTCAAATTTCCGGGTTCAACCCTCAACTTTATTACTAGTTTACTTCCCCAGACATCGAGTACCAATTCGAGAATGTGTACACATACCAGAAACACAGCACAGAAAGAGAGGAATACAAAAAAAGTGTATGAAAAAGTTTTCAATGAAATTGTAACACAAAAATAAATATTCTCTGAGCTCAACTGAGCGGATGAAGAGCTCGCAGCAACAGCAACAGTAAATATAAACAGTGGAAATCAGGTAAAATATGTAAAGCAAGCAAATGGTATAAGATGGGTAGACACAAAAATGGAACGAGATTGAGCAGTAACTCGTGCATCAATAATATTCGACAGAAGTAAGTTTATTATTCCTCGTAATAATGAAATGGATGGATTTGTTAGATGAACATTGGCAAATGAGTAAACGGGGAAATGGAAAAATATTTGAGTTATATTAATTAAAAAGTTTATATTAAGCCTGGATTAACTTTCAGTCTGTAATATTGTAAATTGTTTTTTTTGCTCCTCCTGTTGATGCTGGTAAGAATAGATAGCAGATTCAAATCAAATTTGAAATATCCGGAGATGATTATGAAAGTTTTATGAAATGGAATGAAAAATTTTTGTGCTTTATTTCATTCAACAAATGCCAATTCAATTCAATTGAATTCAATATTGCGGTAAATTTTTCAACTTTATTTTTACGTACCGTACTCAATAAAAAATTTGTTGAATTGATAAATTAGAAGCGGAAGAAAGGATGCTATTCATAGCAATGGGGAAAAAATGGAATCTTGTTATTTTCAATGGCATTAATTTCTATGAAACTGCTGACTGTAGACTTATTTTTCTTTGAAGGTAAAGGATTCAGTCATTATTGGTATTTTTAGATATTTTTTGGGGGTCCTCAATTATCAATTTATTTTGATGACTTTATTTTTAATAATTTTGAAAAATTGGTGTTTGTTTTCATCTTTGAATTGACTTTTAAGGGGATACAGAGCTGGTTTATAAATTGAAACATGATTTTAGGAGGAGCAGTTGTGACCTTTAAGCCGAGTTCAACGGCTATGCGCTAGATTCTGATTGAAAAGATAGCAAATGATGCTATTTGCGACTAAATTTCATAATAAAAATCCACAAGTAATAAAGTATTGCATTCAAAATATCATTCATTTAATGAAAGCCAACTTGATATTAAGCTTAAAAAATCTAAATTTTCTGATCTAAATCACTACAAGCATACAATCCTTATTCATATAATCCGAATGATGGCGCATAACATATGATTCTTGTACTTATAACATCCACATTTTAAAACAAACTTCAAAAACCAATAAATTCTCACACCAAAAAAATTCTCATCGGAGCGCTTCACTCAATTTAATGCAGCAAAATTTATTCCATACGTGTATTTATAAGCGTATGACATGAAAATAATAATCGAGCATAATCAAATACATGAAACATACGAAGTGAAATAGAGAAAGACATAGAAACGTGCTCATCGTTGGGTTTAGTTGAATTTAATTACACATATAGTAAGCTTGAACTGTTTGCTATTCAATGTAACAATCTCTATGCTCTATGCTCTATGCTCTGGTTCCACATAACATATCTCGGTTTTTCAGACCAACAGTGACGATTAAAAACTTTCCCTACAAACCGACATCTACTCAATATCATTTCACATCATTCACATAATTCCAGAGTACAGAATAAATGTCAAAAAGAGCTTAGCATGAATAACTTGATAACTGTCGTTATGTGCTTATGAGAATTGTTGCCCGTTATGTGGCTATGCAAAATGGACGTAAAGGAAGAGTGAAGATAGAATGGGACAGAAAAAAATTCCATGAGACAGTGGAGTGTTAAGGAGGATAGAAGAGATGGGAGGGATGAATTGGAAATAATGCAGAGTACCAAGAAGGGCTTAGGAGAACAATGGACAGGCATCATTAGGAGCTGTTCACTTATGACATCCAGGGGGGGTGGGGGGGAAGTAATATCGAAATTCCGCGAAATTAATTGTTCTTTTTTGAAAAATGACCGTTAATTTCAAAGGGAAAGAAAGGACAGGGAAGGGCACCAAAGTTCTAAGAAGGTCCAAAAAGTGTAGTGAGGAGAAAGAAAGGCTATAAAGGCTTAAGCAGGCTAGTAGTGGACTAAGATGGTTAATGAAGGCAAGAGAAAAGAGCATTAAAAGACTACTGAGGAAATGGAAGGCAGAATAGTGCATGATACGACATAGCAGGATTTGTGAAGACATCTGTCAAAATCCAGGAACCCATATTGTGTTTTAATTAATTTAATTTGAACAACATCCATGACTCATGAGTAAGATAGAGCTTATCATCCACTCAGTTATTTCCTTAGCCCTCTTGCTACACTTCTGCCATGAACCTTTTCAACGAATTAAAATCTGCCATAAAAAATAATGATGACAATCATGAAAAAAAAGAAAATTTTACACACAGTAAAATACAGAATTAAATAAAGGAATGGGAAAACTTTATCTCCATCAAAAAATATACATTGTCACTTTTGAGTGCCCCAATGGTGAGTTTTGGTCAAGATTTAATTACATTTTATTCTTCAAATGTAAAATATTGAAAGTAATTTAACAAATTAAAGTTCCGGAAAAAAGGGTTAAGTGCTTTTTGAATCACATGTGTGATGACGATGTTAAGTAAATGAATTTGAGTGGGTTAATGTGGAAAATCTCATTATGATTTTTATTTTTTTCGTTTGTCATCTCTATTTGCTGCTTCTCTCTGCTTTTGTGTTGAGGTATGATAAGCTTGAATTTTCTACCCTCATGTCTCGCACATTTAATTTCACTATTTATTGAGTGGGAATAATTAATTTGAATGCTGGAAGGAAGAAGGGATTTAAAGATGAATTCTTAGATGTGTTGTGCATCAGACTGTGTAGTTTATGGTGTTTTATTAAGTTCTGATTAGGGGTTGTTCACTTATGACGTCCGATATTAACGGTCATTTTTCAAAAAAGAGCAATGCATTTACAGGAATTTCTATTGTTCTTTTTTAACTTGCCCCCATCCTCCTCCCTGGACGTCATAAGTGAAAAAGAGAAAAATAACAAAAATTCAAAAAAAAAATCTTTTTTCAAGAATTAAAAAGCTTTAAAAAATTGGCAACGGAATTAAAAATCTAATGACGCAATCAAATTGTAACCATGACAATCAAGAAACTGAAAATTTCGACGTCATTTCTTAATAATTAATAATTTATTTACTTTCAGCAACTTCAAGTAAAATCAGCAAGAAGTAATTCCAAAATAAACAAAATTAGATGAAAACAACTCTAAAAATAAATTAATTCTGCTTTTGATTCATGAAAATTACTGCGAATTATGGAAATTCCTTTAAGGTCAATTTTGAATAATTTAAGAAGAAGGCCAATCAGAAACCTTTTCTAGTCTAAATTATCAGCAAATAAGAACCATGACAAGATAGAATTTTTTTCATTAAACATTACAGACTAAGCCTGTTTTCCTAGAAGTGTTGATGGAAATGATAATTATGGAAAAAATTATATTCGTAAATTTATGAGCTTTCCACAATCTTCATAATGAGGCAAACCTGCATTTTAATTAGCTTCTTAAACTTTTGAGTTTAATGAACTGATCCTTAAAAATCATTAATATGGAAATTTTACTTTTGGGTGTGGGAACTTAGGATTTAGAAGGAAAGATTTGTTGTTTCAGCAGGTTTTAGAAAACTTTTGTTTAATCCAGTGAAGGCCATTTGAGAAATCACACGAACAGTTTGGTTGACCATCAAGGTGGGCTGTTCTCTTGATCGCGACTTCTACGCTCTTGTCACAATCGTTGACTTGTTTCTTATCTTTTTAACAATCGAACGCAAACTTCTGGAAATTTAAATTCATAAATTAGTTCCTTCCTATTAACATAATCCATACCTTCCCAAAACATACACAACTTAAAAAGCACTTCGCAAAAAAATTCAATTTCTTATTTAAACTTAACCCAAAAAAAACTATTCGAATCTTACCAAAAATGAAAATTTTCATGTTTACATCTCAACTCACTTCCTTTCCGATCCTAAAATGACAAATACCCACACGTAAAATAAACTTTTTCTTTATCCTTTTAACCGATCTGAAAGTAAAAATGTAAATTCTTTTAAAATTGTAAATTTGCGTCACACAGCAGCGGTTCGGTTCCATTGAGTAAGACCCAAAAGTACATAATTAAACAAAGAATGGAAACATAATCAAAAGAGTAAAGAATGAACCTGAAAAAAGGGATGAAAAAAAAAAATCAATTGTATAAATTGAAAATTTTGTTTCAAGATCATCGAAAAGTAAATCAATCCTTTAACATGTTGAATGAGCTGAAAGGTTCTACCAACAACAACAACAATTTTGATTTTATTCTTCTTATGCCAGTGGTTTTGTGACTATCAAAAATAAACAGCAACAGAAAGCCAAGCAAACAACTCGAATGTGAAGAAGAGATGAAAAAAAAATGTTAAATTGAAAGCTAAATCAAATGGAACATTTTTTAGAGATGTAAAGTCAATCAAATGAAATTTTTGAAAGAGTTTAAGGCATTTTTGAACAAGAAGTTCCCATTTGAATTAAAGGTTTTTTATTTGTAAATTTAACTGTGATCCAAAGGAGACTAAGCGACGGTAAAGGCTATAAAGGGCTTGTTACTCTAGAAATTGTAGAAAATAACACAAGAGACCTGAATATCTCAAACTGATGCTGGGTTTCTTATAGTGTCTTTGCTTCAGGAAGCAAAAACTTTATTGATACCAAGATTTGATGGACAACATCCCTTAAAAATCAGACACGGAATGCTCAACTTAAACTAGTGTTATCCAAACTTTATGAGCCACGGCACACCTTAGGAGTAAGTCAGGACACACACACACACAAGTGTACCGCAGCAACCAGTCTGGACAACACTGTCTAAAACCTCCTCTCGGGTTGAGCATACACATCAATGCTAAGGATAAATGTTGATATAAGAGTAGGAGGAGGTCTGCAATCAAATCATTCTTCATCTCACAAAAAAAACTCAAACTGTGGAAAATAAAAACAATCTCTATCAAACCACACACCAGGGTTGCCGGATTGAGTATGAAAAGTTTTCATCATCTCCCAAAACCACTGAAAATAAAAGTCAAATAAAAACCACAAAGAACTTTTTTTTTATCCATTTTTTGGAATTTTTATTCGATTTTTGAAATTTTTCATTTTGATGACCTTAAAAATTACAAAAAAAAGCATTTCATCAAAATAAAGTGTTTTCACATTTTCTAAAAATAAAAACCAAGAAAAACGAAAAACAATTTTTCTCTTTTTTCATCATTTTCATCATTTTTTAAACATTTTAAATCTTAAATCTGAGAGGACTTAAATACTAAAAAATTTTCATCATTTTCTATGAAAGAATTTTTTCCTTTCACTTCCGCAAAAAAAACTTTATTTTCTTTTTATCATCATTCAATATCTGAATCTCATCTGAATGCAAAATCATTTCAACCTTTTTTTTTCTCGACAATTCGATCAATTCGATTTTTCTCGATTCTCATTGCCATGAATGTTTATCGCACTTATCGTCCCTTTTTTTTTATTGAAATCGCACAATATTGAGCATGCAGATGGTTGAGAGAAATTGTGAAGCCTTTTGAGTATCAATATTGATATTGATATTCCATCTTGATTTAATATTGATAATGACGAATGTAGCCGGTACGCACAACATTACCCCAAATTTATTTAACAGGTTTTCTTGTTGTTGTGAGGTGACCTTGAGTATTGATGGCATTTTTAAGACTTAAAATGCTTATGAAGGTCAGATTTTGGGTGTCGTTTATTTATTATGATTAAGGATGGTGAGGATGGGAGTGGGTCTCTGTGTTAAGTAAAACATATATTCGCTCTCTTAGTAAGTTGCAAGATATATAGATGGGCTCATACAGAGTATACTTGACCATACTCGACCATACTATTTTTTGTGTACTTATACAAACAAAAATTTTTAAAATTTTCTATTTTCAAGTTTTCATTTAAATATCGACAGATGCAACAACATTTGACTTAAGTCAGTTACTTTAAATTATAGCAAAGCATTTGCAATACTCCTGTATCAACAAAACTTAGCAGAAAGTTGAAAATTTTGCAAAACAAAAATTGAAAATTTTCTTTTATAGTGTTAGTGTTTTTAGAAAATTCAAATTTTTGACGTTTAAAAACTGCTATATTTTTGTATGAGCACATCTATATATCTTGGTAAGTTGGTATGTTAAATAGGGCTGGATGGGGTCTTGTTAATGGCATAGTAATAATTTCCAACAATTGGTGCCGAATCTAACCCTTAGCTATGCCACTAAGGTTAATAATTACATTGACAGACAATTCAATCACTTTCTTCATATAGTAAGAAGAAAAAGGATGCCAAAAACTAATCTATAAGCTGCATTACAGACAAATTACCCCTCACACTGTCCCAATACTTTATTGAATACTTTATCATCATTTCCAGGACGAAAAACTACATCGTGAATGAGAAAAAAATGAAAGATGGCTGAAAAGTTTCCACCATTTTCCACCGCCATAGTTTATCATCCTCGAAATTATTTTTATTTTTGTCTTATTTATGTGATTAACATGATTCTTTATCGTTTCAATACAAAAATAGAAATATATATTTTTCAATAATAATCTCATATATTCATATTATTTTAATAAATATTTTGTTAGCTTCACAGTATGCTTTCTCGAAATCCCGGTCCCGACAAATTTTCGGGATCGGGATCGGGATTGAAATTTTTCGGGATTTCCCGGGAAATCCCGGGAATCCCGAATATGTAAAAAAATTTAAAAAACAGCATTTTTCTGCTTTTTTTCCCAAAAAAAATTATATATTTTTTTGCTACTTATACGGTCATTTATTCCTTAATTAATTAGTTATACTTTATGTGTTACAAGGTAGATGTTTTGATCCATGTTTCCTTTGAAAAATGTGAACATAAACAAAAATAGAAAATAAATGTTGATAAAGATGTAAGTTAAAAGGTTATAGAAAACGGTGTGAATTTAATAATAAAAATTAAGCATTAATGAAAAAACTTTTAACAAATGCAATTGCATTTAGATTCTTGTCAAGTAAACGTTTTCTTTGTTTTGTAAGAATGTTGTTACCAGAGATCGAAGCCGATTTTTTCGGCTTAACTCAATTTTTGATTATTTTGATAGAAAAAAGCCATTTAACACCCATTTTAAGTATTTAAATTGAACTTTACATACTTTACTATGATTCTGTGAAATATTTTTTCAGCATGTAGCTATAGTAAGCTCTGAATTTCAATTTAGCCGATTTTAAGCCGATCGGCTTAAATTTCGGCTTAACATTCTTTAACTTGAAATTCTGAGCTCACTATAGCTACATGCTGAAAAAATATTTCACAGAATCATAGTAAAGCATGTAAAGTTCAATTTAAATACTTAAAATGGGTGTTAAATGGCTTTTTTCTATCAAAAAAATCAAAAATTGAGTTAAGCTGAAAAAATCGGCTTCGATCTCTGGTTGTTACTAATAGAGAAATTTCGTTCGCTTTGAGTTGAGGTCGGCTGCATTGTTATCAATTCATCGTAAAGTTGATCTAATAAAACGGTTCTCTTCTTATTTTTGTCATACCAATTAAACTCTCTTTTCAAGTTATTTGGTTCTGTTGCTGCTGCATCTGTTGTTAATGATGTATATTCAGATATGCTTAGTTTCAGTCTATCTCGAATAGAAATGTTTGACGGTTGGATTTGATTTGCACTGGATGTTGAAGCTTCCATAGCTCCATTTGTAGAGTTTTTGACAAAATACTTCTTCAATAAGTCAATGCCAAGTTTATGTATTGCAGCTTTTGTTGACGATTTAAAATGCTTCTCTAAAGAAATATATTGAGGATTATTCAGGTAAAGTATTAAGTCAATTAATGTTCCATTTCTTCGTGCACCTATGCGAGCGCAATTCATATCGTAAACCTTTTGAGACAATAATGTTCCTTGTAGCAACAATTCGTCTAGCAAAAAGTTAATTGTTCCTTCAGCAATTAATAAATCGTTTGATTTACGCAATAATTCTTCTGTCGCGTATTTAGCAGGTTCTAAAACATCAATAATTTCCTAAACTAAAAAACCGGGATTTTCAATCCCGATCCCGATAAATTTCGGGATCCCGGGATTGATCGGGATCGGTAAATCCCGGGAAATCCCGATCCCGATCCCGATAGCGAGAAAGCATACTTCACAGTAATTTTCATATTAATTTAAATGTTTTTTTTTTGTTCTCATCAGTGGCAGTTTTTAAGGCCCTCTTTTATTAGTATTTTACTAACTTAATTACTCATGCATGCGTATGTATGTATTTGTATACTGTTTTATTATGCTTCTATGAGATAAAGTTTCAATTTAATGTCGATGATAATTTTTTTTGGGGGACAATTTTGTTATGTCTGCCTTATTTTGGGGGTGAGGGAGGGGAGGGGAAGTGTTGAATCATTAAGGGGATGAATTAAGAAAGCGCTATTGAGGTTGATTTTTAATATGTTTGGTTTATACTAGATTTAATCTTTAAGATTCCATTAATAATGCATATAAGAGAGCATCGTTCACCATCGAATTACAAGAATTCTTTTGTTCTAGAGCATTTTAAACCCCCTTCCTCCTCCTCACGTCAATAATTTGAATTGGAAGAAATATTTTGTAAAAAGTTAAATTGAAAGAGAACATTAAACGCAAAATATGAACATAACTGGTGTAAAGGCATTGTGATAAATCGTATTTGCTTATTAAATTATTCCCAATAAAGTTAAAACGAAACTTAAAAATATGTTTTAAATTCATTCTAACTTCATTACTAGGTACTCATTGAATGCTTTTGACAATTGACCCCCCACTCCCCTCATATGGATGTTGCATATTTTTAGAAATGCAGTTGATTGAGAAAAAACTTATGACTTGCGATATTAACGGTCATTTGTTAAAAAAGAACAATGGAATTCCAGGAAGTTTTATTATTATTTTCTTGCTGAACCCCCTCCATCCTCCCTTGGACGTCACGAGTGAACGGCTCCTACCTCAATGAACTTACCAAATCACATCTGATCTACTATCTTACTTTTCCCACACTATAAGACGTCTTCTCCCAAATTCTCCAAACTAGTACAAGGGAATCAATTATACCCAATTTTTTTCTGCTATCATAAAAAGGGAATTCCTATGAAGCTTTTTTTTTCTTTATCTAAAATTGAAAATAGATGTCTATCGCATTTACTGAAAATGGAATTTTTTATAGGGATTCTTTTTCCTTCTTTTGCACAAAAAAAAACCACAAAACATTCTTTTGTAAAGAAAATTGAATTATTTGTTTTTCACATTTGATTGATGATTTTTTTCAGCTTTCGAATTTTTCAAGAAATTTTCTATTTTTTTAAGAAGGTTTTTTTCTCGTTGCGATTGTGATTTTTGAGGGTTGTTGCTGACATTTGTTGTCTTTTTGTGCATTTTTTGGATTTTAAATGCAGATTGGGTTTTTTAGGAAATTGTCAGACATCAAGGTTGAAAGATTGATCAGCAATTGTTGCATGACAACTTATTATCAAGATGGATGTCAATTTGTAGCAAAATTGGTTTTCTTGTCAATATTTTGAACGATTTCAATAAAAATGGAACCAAACCTTTCAATTTTAAAACACATGGCACGAACATTCAATCTTTAACATATTTTTTGGTTAATTCCAGCTTATCAAATTATTTTGCATTCACTTTCAATTTTTCAGCATTTATTTTTAAAAAATTATTTCACACTCTTTTCGCTCATTTTTCATTACTTTTCTTTTGAAATTTAAACCTAACTACTTAAGAACTAAATTGTTGATTTTTCTTCATCTTCCTCTCTTATCATCAGACTACCTATAACCTAAGCCGTAATCTTAAGAATTTTCTCTTAGTTTTTGTTCTCATCAGTTTAATTAATGAGAACTTAAAAAAACAAATATTTAAAAACTTTAAAAATAGAGAAAAAAATTGTTCAGGTTTATTTTTGGAAATTTTTTGAACCTTATGAAGGAGATTTACAAAGTTTTTAAAATTTAAAAAAATTTATTTTTGAATTTTGAAAATTTTAAAAATTTTATTTGAAATACTTTTGAAATTTACAAGTTTAATTTCTGAATTTTTGAAATTTTCAAAAGTTCCCTCAAAACAAAATTCAAAAGCTTTCCAACCTGAAAAAGCAATTAAAAAAATTAGCAATAAACAATCATTTTTTTTATCATCAATTCTATTCAAGATTTTTAAAAACAAAAGAAATTAAGGAAAAACGATTTGTTTTCCATTTTCATTTCTACTTACTTAACTTACATTTTTTTTCAAAAATTTATTTTCATCTAACATTTTTTTCCAGCGTTTCATCTTTTTTTTTCATCATTTTTTTAAATATAAAACTAAAGTACTACAATTTCTTCATCATTTTCTAATAACTATGAATCCTAAGTATTACTCACTAGATTTTCTCTCTTTTTTTTGAGTGTCTAAATGTGTCAATGGACACCAGACAATGCTTAATATGGATTTCAAAAATCTTTTTTAATACTTAAATCCTATAAAAAAAAGATTTCTCATTTCTTCAATTTATTTTCTAAATTTTTTTTCTTCATCTTAAAAAATAGATTTTTTTATTTTTATTTTCTTTTCATCTTCTTTTATCATCTGAGTTGCGAATGATGGACAAATGGTGGTGAGTAGATGGACTAAGCTGTGGATACTTTGAGATAAATCTTGTTTCGTGACTTTTAATGGTGTTTCGGACTTTTTTTTATCTTAAATTGTTGGGAATTTTTGGGGATTATTGGGTTGTTTGAAACTTTAAAGATCTTGTTTTTCATGATTGTAATTTGAAAGTTAAATGTTGGGGAGGTTTTGAATTAAGATTTACTTCCATCTGAATGATCTTTAATTAGATAAATCAAATTTGAGACTTTTAAATCAAAATTTTAGTAAAACCAGGATTTGAACCATCATCTTTCAACTTGCCACAAAAAATTTTAAGTCTAGCATCTTAAAGACTTGTCCACAATGGCACTTACATGCTTAATAATATTTAAACAAATTCCATTATTCTTTCCACAACAAGTTTCATTTCCAAAACTTTAAAATTCACATCCCTGAACAAAACCAGAAAGGATTCAATTCTATTTATCTTTATTCCCACATGAAGTGACAGTTCCTTTATCCCAATTTCCAAGAATCCATAAAGAAAGTAAACAAAATTGTCGTCTTAAAATTTACACAGCTCTCCATCCACTTCAGAATCCCTTCATCCTTCCATTTACTCCTCAGAATAATTTATTCCTCGGTTGAATTTCATTTTCTATTTTTCTATTTCATTAGGTATGTAGTATGTGTATGTTCTCAGTGACAATTCTTTTATTAACTTTCATCTCTTTTGTTGTTGTTTCTTTTCATTTTCGAATATAAGGAAGAAGAATGGAGGTTGTGAGGAAAAGAATTTTTTTATATGTTTATTTCATTTCGGCTTTGACGAATAAAGAAGAAATTTTTATTCCTTATTATTTGTTATTTCCTACATTTTTTTTACTTCCATCTAAACGCAAAACGATGAATTTTTTTCTTTTCTTGTCTCTTCTCTTTTTTTATGATGATTATGAATTTTTTGTGTATATTTGCAGTGATGTAGTTGGAGTTTATGGATGTCTAGGGTCGGTTGATTGATATATATTAAGTTTTATAGGTTGTCCTAAGTATAAATGACTAAGGGAATTTTCTGGAGTAAGTTGCATAACTTAGGATACAGACTTTTCTAATATATCAAGTAACCAGACTCTCGAAGAGTCAAATCAAACATTTGTACCCTTTCAATGACAATTAACATTCTAATGTTACTTAAAACCTTGTTCTTAACAAAATACAACACTATAGCTTGTCCTTAACTTCGCTTTTAGTCACCCTAAACCCCAGCACAACACCACTGCATATCCATATCACACTATTCAGACATCAATGATGATGATTATGAATGATGATGATTTATCCATGAGGAAAAGAAAAGCTGATAACAGAAAGACACAGTTTTCTTCTCACATCGAGTTATTTCATTTTTTGAATTTCATTTTTAAAAAATATTTTTTTTTCATCTTTTTTTTGTGTGTTTACTTTGAAGGTGGAAGCCCGCGCGCATTTTTTTTTCATGAACAACAAACGGAGAAAGAAAAAGTCATAAAATTTATTATTTTTTTTTTCTCTTTTTTTCAGGGGGGGCATAAAAATTTACTTCTGCTTAATTTATCAAAGCCAATCTCTTTAAACACTCTTGTTTATACTTTTTATAAGAGTTTGTTGTTGTGTATATAAGTGTGTATACTCACTAACGAGGACAGAAAAATATTTTTCTTTGCTTCTTTCAATATTATCATTTTTTTGTATCTTTTACTTTGGAAATTCTCAAAAAGGAAAAATGCTGCCGAAAGGTCTCTTCTTTTTTTTTCAAATAGAAATTGTCGAAGAAATGTCAACGGCTGAGTTGAAGTTGAGTTTTTAGAGTTTTTAAGGATTGTAGTTATTGGCTAAAGTATTCTATTAAAATTCGAAAAATCTGGTTAAAATTGCAATTTGAGTCTAATACTTGATATAACTAGATTTAAACTAGACTATGTTACTTGAGTAACATTCGACTAGCTACAAGCTTTAGACTAGCTACTTGCTTTAGATTCGCTACTAGCTTTAGACCAGCCACTAGATCGAGACCAGCTACTAGCTTTAGACTAGTTACTAGCTTTAGACTAGTTTTGAACTAGTCTTAAATCACCTTTAGACTAGTTCAAAGGTTATCCACGCATCTGGTCATTAAATTTTGTAAATAAAATATTCTGAAAAATCAATGATTAACTAGGCTTAGTAAGATTTGTGAGAAATCTGCCATAACCTCAAAGTTAATAAAGTTTGCTTAAAAAATAATCAACCAAACTAGATTAATTCAAGGTCACTAGGATGAGCTGAAAATAAATTCCTTTTGAACAAGAAGTTTGAAAATTTTGAAAATTTCATGAATTATACACGATTAAGTAACGAATTTTAAGGATCTTTTTTATTCTTTCAAAAAGCTTCAGCCAAAAATGCCAACCTATAAAAACTAATAAAAACCAACTTCACACCAGTCAGAGCTTGGATTTTTCATCTCAAAAAAATTATTTTTCATCATTTTTGTCTCTTGGTTTTTTTTTCCTTATCATCTAAAAAAGAGCTTTTTTTTCTTCTTAATTCTATAGCAAAAAATTTTATTTAATCAAAAAAGTTTTTTTTTCATCTGAAATCTTTCAAACACTAAATTTCATTTTTAAATCACTAATTTTTAATTTCTAAAGGTTTTTTTTCATCTTAAAGATCTAAGAATTTTTTTTTCATCTTACAACACTATAAAAATTGTTTTTTTCTTTCTTCTTATCATTTTAACTTTCATCTTCTTTCTTTCCATCAATATATGAAATTTAATGGATGTGTATGCATTTATGAATGATTCTTTTTTTTTTGTTCTACTTTCTCACTTATACTTGTAAAACTTCATTTATTATTATTTTTCATTTTTTTTGTAAAATCAGTTTCTTCAGTGATTCAATGTGGATTTGATCTCTTGTTTTAAGAGAGATTTTTTTATATATATGTAAGTATGTCTAAAGATTCTTTTTAGGAAGTCATAAATGAAAAATATAGTATTTATATATGAAGCATGACAATCAGTGGTTTGTGAAAGAAATTGTTTGACAGCAGAAATTTTATTATATTTTGAGTTGGTTTTTTATTTGTTTGAATGAAATCTTCCTTTTGTGAGCTATTTGGAGGTCTTAAATCATTGAATTCGTTTTTGATTTTTATGAGTGATCATTTGATGTCGTCTGAACTTTTTTGACAGAATTTGAATGTTTAGAAGCAGATTTATTAGGTTTTTGAGGTTATTGAGGATCTTATCATACGTTTAAACCCCTGATGGCTATGATAAGCTAGAATTAAAAAGTTATTGAGGCATTGACTTCTTTAAAACATTATAGAATGACTTTTGATGTTTAAACATTGTTTCATTTTGCCTTAACCTCATTCTCCTTTCCTAGGCATTTTATAGACCCCTGATCCTTAAAATCTATTCATTGATCCACCAAACTGTCAAACAGACCCACCAGACTACCTTGTATTCATAAATCTAACAAATTATCATCCAATCAAACCCAAAACCTCCCAAAAAGAATAAAATCTTCCAACTCAGCCACTTTCTTATCCACAAAACACCGAATGTCAACATAATGCAATCAAACAGAAACAAGTGTTCAATTCCGAAATATCTAATGACTCAGATTGATAACAGAATTTAAAATAAAATAAAAGAGAATAAATCACATAAATTCTCAATAACAGCATTTTTGATTATACAATGAAAGAAATTTTTTAAAAATAAATAAATTTGTGCTAATCATTTTGCGATGCAAAAAATAGAAAATTTATTTATCTGACAATTAAAAATTAAAGAATGACCAGAATTTTTTATTTTTGATGATTTCTATGCATTTTTTTGTTTTTTCTCTTAAATATCCCTTTTTAAATCGTCTTGCAATTGCAAAATTGTCAATTGCATAACATTTATTTTAGTTTATATTTTTTTTTGTTTTTAAATTTCTCAGTCATTTTTCACTTTTTTAAATTTTTTTCTTTTATTTAGTTTCTTATTGTATACAATTTTTTTCATCTTTTTTTAAACTTTTCACTTCATTTATGATAAAAATTATGAGCAATTTCATATTAACAGAAAATATACCATCTTTTTTTTTATTTCTCAATTTTTTATTATGTTTCACATTCAATAGATATTTTATTCATCTCCATAAAATAGAATTCTTTTTTTTTCTTTCTTCATGATTAATGCACGTACACGCGGTAGCTTGTCTGCTTGTTTGTCTGCCTTCATTGCATGTGCAAATTTAAATTATTTTGTTTTTGCAAAATGAGTCAATTAAAATAAAATATAAGATAGCAAAATAGACTTTCATATCAAACTCAAATTGTCCCCATGACCCACATGCTTTTATCTTCATTTTCTCATTTTTGGTAATTTAAAAAAATTAATTAGACTAAATTATTTTTTAAGAGGTAATTTGCAATAAAAATGAACTAATTTTTGTGTTTTTGTGTCGTAAAAATATAATTTACATTCCTGGAACTGATTCTTTTAACTCATATTTTATTTTCATGTTGTCGATGGATGGCTTGATGTGTGGAATGCATGAATTTCAAATGAATTTTTTTCAAAATGTTTTTTTCATGATTTTACGGAACTGGATGATTTTTTTGAATTTGAGGATTACGGTAAAGCGTTTTTAATTGTATTTTTAAGAAGCAGGGAAGGAACTGGATTTTTAAGGGATGTGTGTCATGTTGATCATGTGGATCTAATTGATTTTAGAAGTTTTAAAGTGTTTGCCTAGGTTTGGGACCCTCATTTCAGCAATGGATATCTTGATTTGTGAACCAGTATGAATTTTACAGCCGAAAACAAGTCCAAAATTTTGCAACCACAAGAATATGATTATTTGAGCCTTGTACTCAAAATCTTAAGATCGCCAAAACACAACCTTTGATAACAAGCCTGTTTTTCTGGTTACTCATAGCATCCTACACTAGTTTTATATAAATTTTTTTTGCCTTCTGCAACCTCTTACACTCTCCACAAGAAACTCATTTATAAATTCAACCCTAAATGAGGAACAATATTGAAAATTGTGATTTACAATAATCTGAAAAAGTATTCACAAAAATTCATCGATTTTAAATCGACGTGAATGAATTCAAAGATTTTGTTCAATTTTCCTCATTAAATTCAAACCCCAAAAATTGTCAAGATCTCTTCCCTTTAAACAACTTCAAAATACTTTCCATCATTTCAATAAAATCCTCAAAAAAATCTTCTAAATTCAAATTTAAATGCGAATAAATTCGATTTAATATAAAAACCCCAAAAAAATATTTTCATTCAAATTTGACGTCCTTTATCTCCAATCAATAAAACATGAAACATCTTCCCATCTCAATTCCTAAACCCTCATAAGAGCCATTGATTTCTCATTTTCAATTATTATTTAAATATTTGACAACATCTCGACAAAGAGATCTGAATGGCACTCGATAGAAATAAAAAAAATCCAGTCCGTAAATGAAATGAAGTTTGCTATTTCTTCCACATGATGAAATGTCAATGATTTTCTTTTACTTTCTTTTCATCTAAATTTGATTTATAAAAAAAATCTACAGATTTTTTTGTTTGTTTGTTGGAATCGCTTTTGAAAATCAAAAAGAAAATTTTATCCATCACTTTTTTACTTCATTTCCTTTTGTCAATAGCCATAATTAAATATTTTTTATTTATTTTCTGGTGTTGATGCATATTCTCATCATTTATTGTTACTTCGTCCTGTTTTGTCAAATTAAGTTTATGATTTTAAATTTTTTTTTCTTGAGTGTGTGTAATTTTTGAAAAAATTTGTGAAAAAGGCACAAATTTTTCATCTCATTTTCTAAATCCACCTGGATGTTTTACGTCGATTATCATCATTAATTCGTGTATATATTTTTTTTGTAGAGTGTGGGGAACAACATTGTCGTGGATTTTATTTAAATACATTTTAGTTTTACTGATTGGATCAGGGTTGGATGGCTCTTGATGGAATTTTGAAGAAGTTGCTGATTTTTAACAACTTCAAACTTTAAGTTGGCCTCTAAAGCTAGGAACTTAAAGGTTTAAGCATCCAGAATCAAAATTAAGAATTCTCTCTACTCAACTCAAGATTCTTGCGTACTTTTAAACCTTTAAAGAGCCTAAAGATCTATTGGCTATCTTACTAGATAGTTAAGATCCAACCAAACTCAAAATCTATATCAACTCACTTCCCAACCCTGTTCCAATCAAAAAAAGTGAAAATTCCTTTGAATGAGTTCATTTGCTTGAATATTTTAACCATATCTGCTCGACAGCTTCAGTTCATTCACACCAAAGTCTGCAATCTACTTAAAAGTTGCAAATTCATCTACAGAAAAAAAATTCCCAAAAGAAAAATCTTTTGACAATATGAAAATTTGCTTAAAATGCAAATTTATTTAATTTTTCATCTCTTTGTTGCCCGCATGACGTTGTTAGATCCTTTGTTGGTCAAAAATGTGATGGAAAAATTGATTAGATTTTGAAATTTTCTGATCCCTTTTGACCTCACAAGCAAGTAAATCATTCCATAAAGAAATTTCTACTTTCTATTCAGAAAATAATAATCCATATTTGGTGGTGAGAAGTTTGAGCGCAATTTTGAATTTTATTTTATATCTTCGATAATCATGAATTCAAAGGATGCTGCTTCAATATATGTAGATATAAACGCATGGTATTGGTGGGAATAACGACTTTATCTTCTTGAATAATTCATACATTTTTATTGCATTTTATCGAAAATTGAGCAAAATATTCACAAAACGTGAAGTTTTTGAAATAGAATTCGGAATCTAGATGTAAAGTTTGAAAGTTTATTGATCCGCGTGATCGTGAAACAGAGGAAATGTATATATAAATTTTACATTAGAGTACGATTGCATTAAAATAACGAGAAATTGATGAGAAAAAGTCACAAAAAAAACTTTTCTTTTAGATGTTGAAATTATTTCTCTGAAGAGAGCATAAATATGTGAAAAATTGGAATGTGATGTTCGTCTACAATATAGTTGCGATGTGATGTGATGTAAAATAAAGTTAATCAATATGAAATATGATTTTTAAGATGTTAATGACTATCATCATTTGTGTATTTCTTATGGGAAACATAAATAAAATAAAAAAAATATATTAAGGTCAATTTTTATGATAATTTTGGAAGTTGAAATGAATTATGTGCAGGGGCGTAGGTATGATTGATGGGGTCCCTTTGTCAACAGAATTTGCTATGGTTTTATGAAAAAATACTGAAATTAGCCCTCATTCTTCTTGGCTACGCCTCTGATTAAATCAAGTGATTATTTATAGAAGTTTTTGAGGCTCAGATAGCTAGAATTTTGAACTGTCGATAGTTTTTAAATTTGAATGATTTTTTTACATCGATTAACTGTAAGGCTGACTCTAATCACTCCTAATGCCCATTCTAGTAAAGATTCTATAGACCAAGCTTAATTGTAGACGATTTTTGAAACTTAAATAGATTTTTTTTCAATTTTAAACGACATGATAATAATAGTTGACATCATTCATAGCATCAGCTTTGGTTTTGAAGTCAACCATGACTGTAAGACATTGATACTGACCACAAGTAGTCAATTCATGAAGAGTTCCTATCCAAATCTTGAAAATTTCATTAAATAATCAAAATTTGAGACAATTGATTGCAAAATCAGGCAAATAATCATCTGAATTTACAATTAGATTAAAATCTAGTCACAAGAACCAATATTGAGTCTCAAAACTTAAATGACCAACTCTGTGCATCCACCTTAATCAGTCAGAGTGTATCAAAATTCACACAAGTTTCAAATCAATAATCAGAATGTAAAATTTGTCACTTTGTGGAAAAAGAAAAAACTTTTCAGTCCCGCACAGTAAGTAACATTTTTCATGTAAAGTATGTCACATAAATAATTCATTTTAACTTCGCACAAAAGTGCACACAAGATAACTTTTCGTTCATAAATTTTATTTATCTTCATCTTTAATTTCTTTCAAATAAAATTTTTATTTATTTAATTTTGAGAAAATATAGGCAAAAAAGTAAAAGAAAATGAAAATCAACAGCTTGATGAGAAAATATAAAAATTTGTCACATGGAAATTTATTCTTCCATCCGATCGCAATTTTTAATTAAACATGAATCACATCCACAAAAAAAAAGAAGTGAAACATTAAAAAGAGATAAAGGAAGAAGAAAATAAAAATTAATTTGCTCTTTCTTCTCTCATTTTTCATAATAAATTGTTTTTCGAATACATTCACATATGTCAAATACACACATATGTCAAGTCATATAGCATACCGAACCAGATATTATATTGTATACCAAAAAAAATTGTTTTAATTAAAAAACTTTCTTTTCATCGCAATTTCATTCATTTTACTCAATTTATTCTCTTATATTATTATGTGTATATACTTATAATGTATAATTAAATCCAGCACTTAAACTTAATGTTTTCTTCTCATTCTTCTACTTTTGTTGTTGTTTTAAAATTATAAAAAAATTATTTTAGCCTAATTAAATGTTTCATTTCATCAAATTGTTCTTCCTTTTTGCTACATCGCCTCCTTCTTATTTCGTTTTTTTGGATGTACATGTTTGGGGTTGTTGAAAAATAATGTCTGACATTAGGGTATGGTGCAGGAACCCTTCTTGAATGATTTATCGAAAACACTTGGAATGGCAAAGGAGTAAACTACTTTAAACAATTTAACCATACCAAGTGTAACAGCTCGAGTAGTATAAAACGGTTAAACTATTCGTACTGGCGTAACTCTGTCATGGTATTGGATTCGATTTAAGTCTAGCACCATTCCAGAATCACACCGGCTTAGTGCCAAATTTTTATTCTATTAACCGACTAGTGCTTTTCGGGTATTATTGTACTTATACCACAGACATGGCCAGATGGGCTTCTAGCTTAAGTTTGTAATGAAATTAAACAGAATGTCCATAATAATTGCAATCTTACTTTCAAAGAACGTCAATTTAACTTACGGTATTGATTTTATGAATAAATAAGGTTACCTGCTCAATAGGTCTTCATAACCTTTAAGAACTAAAACCTCATTCTTACTTAATATCATTTTAAAGCTAAGACGGTTTTACACAAAAAATTGAGAAATCTTCAATTGGACAGTTAGTGACAAAACTGGGTAAAAAGAAGAAAAAAATTCAATTTTATGGTAGACGTCACTGATGAATACTACTTTCGGAGGCATCCATAAGTGACGTCTATTAAAAACCTGAATTTTTTAACCACCTCCATATGCACGACTGTATCAAAATTTTGCACATCAGTTATTTTTCTTGGATTGCCACAGATCTCTAGAGAAAAGATCGAAGCCACTTAGCTTGGTGGCTTAGCTTGGCTTAATTAAGACGATACAATAAGTCAATTAAAATAATCCGAAATTAAGCCACCGCTGGCTTATTTCTTAGCAGTTTCGGTCTCTGCTCTTAAACCCATTTAATCTTTAAAATGTCAAACATCATTTCCAAACAACTCTCATGTACTTTATAATGAATTGAAAATAATAAAAACAAACAAACCACAAATAAAAAACAAACAAAAAAAAATATATTATATTAAATTTGATAGGACTAGAATTCAACTGCTTTATATCATTTTTTATATCCCTCTGCTTTGTTTTTCACAAATATGTACGTATGTATGTAACAGGCATATCTTTATTTTCCCATATCGGACATCTACTATATCACATAGACACACACGTAACTTTATACCTTCCCAATTTTCTTCTTCTTTTATCTTCGTGTGTTTCCCATGAAACTAATGATAATAAATTTTGACCGGAGCTAAAAACATACATTGGGGGAGATTTTTTTTTTCAGTCATGGATGTACACGAAAAAGTCTTTTTTTATGTGTATGTGGGGATGATATGAGTGAGGGGAGCTTAGTGGTATTGTATTTCATGGATTAGACACTTGTGGTGTTTTTATGGAATTTTTTTACGATGGTCTGAAAGTTGATGGGGATGAAAATCTAGGGATGAGCTATACTACTTGCTGGAATTTCAAAAGAAGCTTAATAAAGTTTCAAAACTCACCTAGAAGATTTTCTCATCAAATTCTGTTAGGAATCTTCAAAGTTCCTAGAAATATTCACTGTGAAATTCCTAGAACTTTACTAAATTCAAGGATCTTAATGTGGGTGCCTCTAAAAATCTACAAAGTGTCTAATCCTCCTCACCATTTCCCCACATATCCTTCATATCAGAAGCAGTGGAAACAAAAAAGAAGCTTAATGTACTTTAACGCTCTTTTTCCAATCGCCATCCTCCTTCTATTCTGCATTATCTGTACAACTACATCATCAACTTTACTTTTACTACACATATCGCTTTGCGTTCATTCTACCGAATAAAATAAAATAAACATTATCACGTGCAAACCGCAATCATTTTTTGCTTTTTTCTTATGTGTGTCGATTTTTTTGTTGTTGTAGTTTTATTTTGCCGATCCTAACAAATCAATATTCCCAGTTGGCAGGATTTGCTGATATATGTTTTGGTTTTTGAGGGATTTTCAAGATTTTGTTGATTTTTGAGGGATTTGCAAGATTTTACTGATTTTTGAGGAGTTTCTTTGGTCGTTTTGGAAAGAAAATTGATTTTTAAAAATGTTCATTTTTTTCTAAAGGTTTAAAAAAGTTCAAAAATCCTTAAAATGTACCAAAAACTTGAAGTTCAAGCAAGTTGCTAATCAGTCATTTTAGGTAGTAGATCTAAGACTATTCATGTCTAAACCACTTGATCACTTGATCACAGGTTTTTTAAGCAAACTGTAGTCGATAGCTTTCAAAAATCCTTCTCAAAAAAGCCAAACTCAACAAGATTTTAACCTTACAATTTTGCCACAAATCTATAGCAAATATGCACAAGAATATTCAGCAAACACTTGCCAACTGGTCTTATTTACACCCCTCAATTTTTCATTCTCTCTCTTATACCGTAAAATGTATATAAAGCACTGCAAAAAAAAATGTTTCAAAAAACATAAAAAATCATTTTCGAAAAGAAAAAAAATGACTTTCAATTAAATGAATTTGTTTTAATTTTTATGGATTTTTCATTCCTTCTTCTGTGTTGCTGTGTTGTGTATGTTTGTGTGTATGTCAAGGTTGCTCTTCACTTAATTGAATCAATCTCCTCCTCTTTATTTTTTATTATCTGAAGAAAATGGTTCGAAATTATTTATTGTATCCTGATTTTAAAGTCAAATCCTTCGATAATTTTTTTCTTTTTTTTCCATCTTTTTATTTTCTCATTCTTTCTTTTTTTTATCTGAACAAAAAACACGATTTGACGTTTAATTTATGGCAGCATCTATTAACTTCTTCTTTTCTCTCTCTTTCATTTTATTGGCATTCAATAAAACAATTTCTTTTATTTTTACTTCATTTTGTTCTTCTTTTTTTTCACTTTCGGTTATTTTTAGGCGCCGCCAGATGAATTTTATGGACAAATAAATTATAATTAAAAAATTATTATTACTAATAATAAAAAAAAAACATGAATTGGTTTCTTTTGGTAACAGAGTTCAGAGAAATTTTGACAATAATTAAAAAATATATAAAAAAAAAATTTGCCAACAAAAAAAGTGAAATTTTTTCCAAAATTAAAAATACAAAAAAAGGTTGAGGAAAAAAATTGAACAGAATTGCACAAATCCCATGTTTTGATAGTTCTTTAATGACCTATGAAAAGTTGAAAAAATTATTGGTTTGGGGTGAGGGGGTTGATGGACTCGGTTTTTCTGGGGGTGTTTGCTAGATTTTCATGAAGATTTTTGTGAGTTTATTAAGGCATTGCATTTAATTTCTGATCAAGCTTTGAACTTTAATTCTAGTTGATATTTTGAAATAGATGCAATTTAGTGTGATGTCTCTACCTTAATGACACTCTTAAAGTCTTCATGGTACTAGGTTGGAAATACAAACAGAAATTCGGGTCTTGTTTCTTGCTTTATCTGAGGATTTGATATTGATGAGTGAATGTCTCAAAGTCTTTAACTCATTGACATGCCTAAGGATCTATCTTAATAGTATAACTCAGAATTGTAACATTATAGGTTGCATATTATACAGGAGATTACCCGAAGGGTACACAAGTCATATGGAATCCATCGAAAGCTATAATTCTTAGTTATACTTCTAAAATAAGCAATATTTAAGAGAAGAACAAGATGTCGAGTAAATCTCATACTCAAAGGGGCACACTAGAGCACCCCTTGTAGCAAAGCAACTATCCTAAGGTATGACTTTCTCTATAAATCTCCAAAGTAATCTTACATCTTGTCTGTATCCTTAAAAGACAATGAATATGCTCTAAACATACTCAATTTTATGAGAATATTGACTTATCCTAACAAAGCAGCACTCATAAGCATACTCAATAATGTAAGCACATCCCAGGACAAAGCAAGAATCCAACCCTCACTCATGTACTTCCTCCCATACCAAAAAAAATCCAGAAAAACTCGAGACACAGAAAAATTCACAAAGCAAATGGATTCAATAGAAATCCATAATGAATTTTAATAACATCCATCCTCACCTACATGCACGCCTTCTCCTCATGTTACTTTAATATTTATTATTCGCAAAAAAAAAATACTTTCATGTATTGTTTCTCATTTATTTTCTTTTAAACTTCCACACCTAAATCATGGGAAGCTTAAGTTCATTTTTTTTCATTAATTTTAAACACTTTGCCCTATGAAATTCGTAACACTAAATTTTCTACATTCCACATTCTGTGTGTGTGATTTTTCATACTAAAGTTTTTTTTTCATTTTTTCTCATCTAAATTAATCTTAAAAAAATTAAACAGAAAAAAACATTTTTCTCAATTTTCCGACTTTTTTTTTAAATTCCTAAATTTCATTTAGCGTCTTAACGATTCATCTTTTTTCCGTTCCTTATTCATCTCTCATTTCTTTCTTGCACAATACAATTTTCTATTTTTTAACTGTATGTCTATTTACAAGCTCACAAGCGCAAAAAAATTATTTTTCATTCTTTTCAATTTTTTTTTCTATCCTTAATTAATCTTCTCATTTTCATCTGTGTATTTTTCACTTAAATCTTTATCTTATGATTAATCTCTAAAAGAAAAAAAAATCTGTGTGTCAAGGGATGGTTGACGAAAGGGAGTGAGAGGAAATGGATATTATGGGGAGGTTGGGGATACTAGCAATAAAAAACGATTTTTCATTGTTCATGGAAAATGAACAGAAAAATGCTCTACTAAATTCTACGATCATTCTTTCTCATCTTTTCTTTTTATATATATTCTCTTAAATCCTAATGCATTTTCCAACTTCTTCTTCTTCTTTATCTTCTCTTCTTTTTTTTATATCCTATTTTCAATTTTCATTTTCACTTACACACTAAAGTTCATCATCAGAAAAAAAAACCTAATAATAAAAAAAACAACGACAAGAAAATTTTTTCTTTCTTTTCATTTTCTTAACAACTATAGAAAAAAAATCTTAACCTCAAAAATTTTTTTTTCATGATTTTTTTCAATTTTTTTTTATTCTCAAATACCTCGCTGCTGGCACCGGCAGAATGGACAAAAAATCCATAGATAATCCACCAGTCAGATGTGATTTTTTTTTTGTTTTACTCTTAAATCATTTTTTGATAGTTTGCAAATGGGCGAATGCAAAAATGCATTTTTTTCACATTTCTAAATTTGTTTCTAAATTTTTTATTCTCTCATGAAATTTCTTTTTCACCTTTACTCTTTGTTTTGAAGAATAGAACGTAATGTGAGGTATTGTTTTGGCCAATCCTGTTAGGAATAAAAGAAAATTTTATTAGATTTTTCCAATGATTAAAGGAAATTATAGTAGAACAAAATGAGCTTTTTTGGTCATATAATCAGAGTCAAATACTTTATTATGCAACCAATGAAGATCACATTTTGTCCTATTAAGAAATAATTATTATAAATTGTAAGTGATGTGATGTCATTAACTAGAATTCAACTTATTTTTCTGGATTCAAACCACAACTTCTTATTTATATTTTAATGTCCAAAACTTCATGACAAAACGGAGCCAAAGCTGGTTAAGTTTGAGTAATTGAGCCATATTAAATAGTGACCCGAGCGGCACAAGGTGGAGGGTGGTCTCCATATGGAATCCATATGAAAGCCACCTCCACTATGTGGGAAGTAAATGGAGGGTTATTTTTTCATCCTTCATATTGATTCCATTTGGATTCCATATGAACTCCGCTTTTTCTTAAATCAAATACCGAAAAACTCGTGCTTTTGAATTTTTAAAAGACAGAGGTCAGATCTTACTGTAATGGATTGAAATATTGTCGAAAAGCTTTACTGAATCATATTGCTTCATTTCAAGCTTTAAAAAAGCAAAAAAGGATAATTTTTTGTGATTTTGTATGAAATTACATACTTCACAAGCGCATGCAGAAATCACTATTATATGGGGTCGTTTAATTTGTATGAAAATTTTTAATAATTTCTTATGTTTCTCACGCGTGTGATCGAGACTTAGAAATTGCTGTGGTTGCGACTTAATTAAATTAAGTTGTAAATTTTTCAATGGTGTTAGTGTACTTTAATTAAGTCCACTAATACAGCTACAAATCTTGATATAAAAATTGCGAAACATAGAAAAACACGTGGAAAATCGTACCAAAAATCCTTTGAAAAATACTTCCATTAAACCTCCGTTTGACTACCACAAATGGATCCTCCATCCTCCATCAAAACCTCTCAAATGACTTCCATTTGGTGTTAATAAATGCACGTCCCACGGAGGATTTTCGGAGCTTTGGCTCCGTCAAAGTTCCATGATAGTAAGGTTTTCGGAAGATTTTCAAATGGAGGGTGGAACATGGAGGCTCCGTATAGCTTCCATATGGAAGGCAAATGGAGCCTTTGTGCCGCTCGGGTGAATAGCTTTAAAAATCCTTATTGTAGCCAAAATTGTGGCATTTTCATGCAAAATCAACACCATGTACTCTTAATAGTCTAACCTTTTCTAACCACATGTTGATGACTCATTAGAATGTTTGGTTTTTCCATTAATAAACTGTGCTCGATTCCTTAAAATCTCTAGTCAAAATCGAATGATTTTAATACGTTTTAGCAAAAAAGTTCATTTTGTATGTAACTTGTGCTTGTTGATTGCAGTAAAACTAAGCAGCGAAAAATCTACAGTGTTGTCCAACCAATCTTAACGACCCTGGTTCAATCCGAAGGAAATTGTGGCTAGGTACATTGCATTGATATACCCCTGGAACATAAAACTGTGTAGAGTTTAAACAAAACAAACTTTTTATAGATTTTTATGATATAAAGTGTGTTTGGGGGGGGAGGGGGGGGAGGGGATCCAAAAATCAGGTTTTTGCCTGACAACATGATGAACGTCTTCTAAGTCTCTGAAGGTAATTATTTATTGAATAATATCAAAATCATAATTATGTTAACCTTATAAAGGGAAGAAAGTGAGACTGATTCTCATCAGTAGTCGACTATCTGATAAAATCGAAGAAAACGAGTAAGGGGCTACAAAATTTTAATAAAAGCAAATTTCTATACAATAAAAATTATTCCTCCTTTTTATAATCCTCCTAAAGTATTGAAAATCTTGTAAGCCTTTCAAAGAAGGCATCTAAAAATATCTCGATAGCACGAAAAAATCTGTAAACAATTTTAAATTATTCGATAAACAAAAACATAATCTTATTTTCTTAAGCGAGGCCTTGAAATCATTTTAAATTTTCATTAAAAAATCTTTTCGCTACAATTTTTCTTCTATATTTTTTAACAGCTATTCGAAAATATTTTCTCTACCTTTAGACTTTTCTTATTATTCAAATATTTACATCCTCTAGATTATGATTATTCAGCGTGAAACTTTTACAATCTAATAATAATTAAAATTAATATCCAACAATGAAAATTCAATAAAAAAGCAATTATCATAACAGCAAACATTTTACTAAGGATGAATGTTAAAGTCACATAGAGCACAGGCAGATTTGTTAATGTATAATCCAAACAAAATCAGAATGTAAATTATCATAAAATACCCAAAAGTATCCCATGGGCTTACAATATTGTAGCTAGAGCAATTTTCATTTTTAATTATAGCTCCATGCTGACGAGGATATGGCTTTATCTATGAGGACTGAGAATTTCTAAATTTTATAGCAAATTTCTTGGTAAGCGGAATTAAAGTCTGTTGGATTAAAATTGCTTGTAAGAAAGGCTAGCTTGTTTTGAAGAATTAAAGATCAAATTATCTCTTTAAAGATTCAGCTTGCAACTAGATAAAATAGATTCTTTCATCGATCAGGATCGCAATGGCTCCAGTTCGTCACACCGTTAAGGAACATATCGCTTGACTGGAACCCTTTTCAGTATGCATCTAATTTGCTTGCAGATGGCAAGAATCTTAGTTATTTTAACTATTTTCAAGAAAGATTTGTCAAAGGGAAGTTCCATCAACAATATATTACTAGTGGGATCCAAAAGCGTAGCCAGAAAAAAATTCAATGAAAGGTTTTTCGATGCCTCACGCTTAGTTTATTGATTCTAATGATTCCTTACTTTTCCATACAAAAAATTTTTCTAGGGCGATGAGGAGGGGGGGGGGGGGGGGTGGTCTGGACTCTCTGTGATTTTAACTAGGCTGTTCAGCTGTGCGCCCATTAGAGCTGGACAGTTCCATCTTTTTAAGAATGTCTCGTTTTTTTGAACCAATTTTTCTTGGAAATACTTCAAAATTTGGTCTCTTTCGCTTTTTTACAGCTGTAATCTAGACATGTCTCACTTTTGACCAAAATTGACCAAAACCAAGTCCAAACCTACTTGAACATCCTCTAAAATAACAGCTTTAATCTAATTCCTCAAAGACATAAGATCAACTGACATCACATCACTTTAATATTAAATTATTCATTTGACTTACCATTATACTTATAGGTTTGACTGCCTATAGCGCCTTTACTCTCTTTTTATTAATTTTTTTTTTTTTGGTTTAAACGTCTGTTTTTTTCTTAAAGATTTAAAGAATTTTTTTTTTCAAATTTTGAAGACAAAAGAACAATTTCTTTTGAGACAATTTTTTTTGTCATTTGATGTTATTTATTTTTTTTTTAAATCGAAATAATACGAAAAACAAAAATTTCCGCATTTGAAATTTGTTGTTGTGATTTTTTTTTGTATGAAGAAAAAAGCAAAAGAAGCATCATTATGTAATGTTTATTTTGTGTTGAAATGATTTTGAGATGATTTATTTTGGCGCATGCTGATATTGAGTAGTGTAAGCCTCATCTGGCGATGCTGCGTTGCTCGCTTGATCTGATTCGCCCATTGGCATTGTGTGAATGATTGATGGCGGATAATAAGGATAAGGAGGACTGATGTACTGCTTTTTTTAGACGAGAAAATTAAGAGAAAGATTTTTTTAAAAATTATTAAAAATGTTCAACACATAAATTTCCATTATTCTTAAATGACTGTGATTCATAGCTTACCGGTGAGCCAATTTGTAAAGTAGAAAATTGTGGGACCATTCCATATGGAACAGCTGTGGCTGAATCACTGCTCATTATCATCGAAACGCCTCGTGGTTGTACGGAATCCTGCTTGTAGGCTGTACCAACGCTCAATGGTGGTGCAACGTGCATATACTGCTAATTATTTTAATCATAGAGATATGTGTTCTGTTAGTAATGACTTTAATTATGGAAAAGAGTAGCAATTGGGGCATTCAGAAATTTATTTTTTTGGAAAATTTCCCTAAAAACTTTCTTATTAAATTCATCTAATAAAGTTCAGAATAACCACGAGTACATTATCACAATAAATTAACCTCATATTGTCGGTATACAGATCCACCAACCTGTTCGTCAACTTGTTGAATTGGTTGTGCCATCATGTAACCGGGAACATATCCAGGCATAGCGAAGCCTCCAACGGGTGGTGCACCATAACGTCCATAAGCTGGAACACCAATATGTGCACCAACATTAACACCAATTCCATTTTGTTGCATGCCTGGATCATAAGTGACGGAAACGCCTTCTGGAACTTCGCGCCATGCTCGTGCATTTGGATCGGGACTCTTGAAGTTATTCTTCTTCTTCGATCCACCATCAGCGAACTTAACAAGCAATGGATCTTTGGCACCTTGCAATTGTGTACCATTGAAAATCTGAATGATTTGTTCGCACTTTTCGCGTGATTCCATGCGAGCAAAACCGACACCTGTTGAATAGAAAGTTGATTAGTGAGATGTATACACTCTTTGTAGGGGGAAACAACGTGATGAGGAAAAGTCTTTATTGCAAATTTCGTGCTAGATGGATTTTCTTTCATTTTCAAGGATGATTTGGAATTATGAGATTTTTTCATCAAAAACTTTTCCCAACATGTTGTTACCCCCTTATTTTTTCAAATTTAATTTTATAAACAAAGGAGAAATCAACATGATAAGGAAGTGTTTTAATGAAATCCTCAAATCTTAGTTCAATATTCGTAAATGTTTCCCTCAAAAAAATTATCCCATCATGTTGTTACCCCCTTAGTAAATTATTTGAATATGAATAATGCAAACGTACCTTTGGATGTGCCTTGCTGATCACGTAATATTCTTGTAGAAATGACTTGTCCATACTTAGATAACATTGCCTCAACATCCGTTTCCTTGAAGTTCAATGGCAAATTAGCCAAATACAAATTGGTGGGATCTTGTTCTTGTTGCTGCTTTTTAACATTCATCAAATTCGGACATCATTAAAAAATATTATCATATTTTTTTTTTTGATGATGATGGCGAAAATATAAAAATTTTCAAAGTTTATGTCATGAAAAAGTAGAAGCAAAAATTATGGAAAAAAGAGAGAGAAAAAAAAGGGGAAACATAATTAGTAAAGTTTATAGCAATTTTTAATGTTCTCATAACGACTTTCTTCACTTTCTGGTTTTTCTTTATTTTTTGCACATTGCCTCACATCCGTTCCATTGCCTCACTCGATAATTATGACAAAAAAAGGAGCTCTCAACGAGGACTCATCACGAGTGAATCACAAAGGCATTATGGAGGCACGAGAAACAGAGAAAAAACTTGTATAAATAAATCCTGAACATATTTTTTTTTCCTTCTCTTAATTTTAATTTCAGCACTTTTATGTCATCAAGAATTTTGTATAATTAGTTTCTTTTGAAATTGCAATTTGTTTCAGCACACAAAAATATAAAAAAAAAACTTTTTTGTGTGCCTTTTAGCAATGCTTTAAAAATAAGTAGCAAGATTCCTACTGCTTATGCTGGGGGGGACCATTTTTAAAATCACTTGATGAAAAGAAAAATTTTTTTACTGTTTTTTTATAAAGAGCTTAATTTTTTTTTTAAAAAAATGAGAAAACGACATCGAAGTTGAGATGAAGAGACGGGGAAAAATTAGAGAGTGTGCGAGATGATAATGATGATAGGGATGAGAAGGTTTAGGATTTTTTTTTGCAGGAAAGTCACTGTAGATTGTTAGAAAAGCGCATTTTTTGCTCTCAATTACTGTATGAGAATTTTTTTGAGGTTATAAATTTTGAAAAATTTTCTAATTATTAACCTATAAAAAAGCATATTTTACTAGATAGCAATAAGCTTAAGAAGATAGCTTGGCATGTCTGAGTCACTTTAATTTAGAAAGTAAGAGATTAAATGAAGTCAAGAAATCCACAAAATTGTAAGCAATGTATAATCTAACCTTAAAATGAGGCTACGCATCGTTAGAAGGTTTAATCAAAGTGTCTTATCAGATGCGTTATAAAATAGAAGATGTTTTAAAACCCTTTTATTCCAATTTAACCAAATCTGACCAAATAAAGGCACAAAATTTTATAACTGTCTTTTAAAGTTTCTTGTTTCTTTGCTTTGAACATAAAGCATAATATGATAAAAAAAAAGTGACATTAGTAGGGCATAAAGGTAAATTTGATTTGAATTTAACTCTACAGCAGCCTTAAAACAGCTTAGTGTCACTATTTTTCGCTCTATTAACACCGTTTGCCATTCCAAAGTTATAGGTTAAAAATACAACATCCTAGTTCTATTTGAAATTCACATGGTATTTAGAAAAAGCACTTCTTGAAAGTTGCGTACCATAATTCAAAATGCAAGAACTGGAAGGATTTTAAAAGTAACTATTAACCTTCGATGTCAACAAGCAACGCTCAAGCTCCATGTGGCTTCCAATTAAGCCTTTTTGTCACTCGAAAAAGTATGTCAAATCACTTAGACATTCTTATTCTCTAAAAATAGATAATTTTAGCCTTCAAATCTTTCAAAAATATCCCCTACATAACAGCTATAACCTCAAAATCTGCCCTGTAATTCATCCAACAAATCATCATCAAGCACAGCTCTAGAGGATAATAGCCATCCTCATGAACTCAATCTAATCTCATAAAATTACAGACTAACAAGTCATCCTCCAGCCCCTTCATCAATAATTATACCAAAATACAGCCCTATCTGTCCTCATTAAAATCCTCTTCAAATGAAGCAAAAGAGAGTGATGCGCCAACAAAAAAGAGACATCAGGAGATAGTGCGATAGAGAGTGGATGAAATAAGCTCTTGATGAGATAAGAAGAAGCTCTCGAGCGTTATTCACAATTTAATTAACATTTAAAAAGAAGAAAGGTTGTCTAATTTATGCAATTTTTCTCTTATTAAAATTATCATTTTCATTTCAATTATTTTATGAGGGGGATAACAACATGGTGGGGATTAGTTTTGATGGGATGTTTGCAGCCAATTTTGCATCATTTCTTATCAAAATTTTGCTGTAAAAATTTCGCTGGGAAATTTTATAAAATTGATTGAAATTTCCGATCAAAAAAATTTCCCAACATGTTGTTTCCCCCTTCGTCATTTCATCACCAGTTTTTTCTCATAGAATTCAATTTTTTTTTTCAATATTATGTTCCTTCATTTTCTTTGCTGTACATACTTTCTCGAATTAAAAAAAAAGTCTCAAAAAGTGATGATAAGATCTAATAATGAGCAATAAATATATAGTAAAAAATTATATCCGGCCGGCGCACGTCACGATGTTGATTATTGATTAATTTTTTTTTAATTTTTGTTCCTTTAAGGTTATTCAAACTACCTTTCATTATCTGCTTACTGTACTGTATAATAAATTGTCTAGCTATAAAAATTAATTAATTAATTTTCTCCTCGTTTAACTACTTTTTTTTAATTTACAAGAAAAAACAATATTAAATATATGAGATTAATTAAGATTCCTTATATTATTTATATATGTATATAAAAACTGTACAAACTGGAACTGCTTATTTTTTGGATATGAGTAGAGTAAAAAAGGTAAGTCTAACTACGTTTTCGAAATATAAAAGAGATTAACTATGTATATATAATGTACAACATCACTAAATTATTAATGTTATTATTTTTAAGGTTAAAATATTTATATAATAAAGGATTTTATTCATTCGACTAAGTTTCTCTCATACTGGTGGAATTTATATATATATTTTTGGTAGACTATACTTCAATATTAGGTAAATTACCAAGGAAAATAAGAAGTTAATTGTATGTTTATGCCACTAATTAGTAGGTTGTTCATACATCGATGATGTTAGGGTTTTTAAACTAATATTCTTAAATACTTTACAGCATGACAACATTAATTTGTAATTATAATCACCTCCGTTTTTGATTAGATAATTTTTCATTTGATCTTTACAAACCCACATAATGACAACATGTTCGAGACGTAGAGAAAATTTATTTCTGATTAACATTTTGAGGATTTTGAGGTTTGCCATTTTATAAATTAATTCTTGGAATTTAGTTGATGTTAATTATTTATGAGGAACTCAATAAAATTTTGTGAATGATTTTAATTAAAATTAATTATGATTTGAATAGTGTAAAGAAGTCATAAGTTTGCAAAAAAGAAAGTTGCTTGAGACGAGGCTCGAAGTGACGACCTCTAAGACAAAAGAAGAATTTGTATGGCTTTAAAGTCGATCTCTGGGTTTGTATGGCTTTCAAACATTTTTGTTTGGTGTAAGGAGTCATCCATTAATGACGTCTACCTTAGTGGAAAGTTTATTTTTGTAAGGGGCCGTTCACTTATGACGTCCAGAGGGGGGGGGGGGGATTCTGCGAGAAAAAACAATTGAAATTCCTGGAAATCATTTGTTCTTTTTTGAAAAATGACCGTTAATTTTGGACGTCATAAGTGAACGACCCCTAACCCCTTAATACAAAGCTGATTTTTTATGAAAATTTTGTGACACATTTGGAGATGAGGTCTGAAATTCAGGAACAAAAGAAGCAAGTTCTTAGAATTCTTATTTGAAATAGGTTCGTTGGTGTATTACGTAATTGTTGAACAGACCCTTAAAGCATGTGTAGAAAAACTGACTTAAAAAATACATAGAAGAACTTTATAAACTCATTTAAGCCAAGATCACTCAACAGTTGTCAAGTGTCCCATTAGCGCAGAGGATAGCGCGCTGGACTTCTAATGTTCTACAATAGAAGCAATCCAGAGGTCCTGGGTTCGATCCCCAGATGGGATGTTCTTTTTTTTCGAGCAGTCAAACTCTTTTTTGGACTTTTTAACTCGGAAATTTATTTTTGTAATTTTTTTTGCAAGAGTAGAGCTTGAACATTTCAAACAGAAAACTTTTTGAATTTAAAACTAGTAAGGTAATTTTATTTTCCTCAAAACTTAGTGTCTACGCCTCGAAAAATCCATAAAATATTTACAAAAATCTTTAATTTTTACTCCATTATGTAAATCTGAAACATCGAAAGCCAAACAAAACTCTCGGAAGACATAATCCCAATATTATTCGTAACCAAAGAAATAAGCCTCATTTCAGCGCTTCCGCATGACTAAAAATCATCTCAATTACTCCGTTAATTTAAATGGAAAACCAAGATACAAAAAAAATATTTTTTTCATTTCCTCCGTGAATCGAATTCGTAAGGAACATAAGCCATAAGCATTGATACCAGATTTGTAATTAAATTTAACCATATCATACAACGAACACGTCTTCTCTCTTTCTATTTCTATGATTTTCATTTGATTGTTCTTGATTATTATTGTCATGTCGTATGTTTCTTTTCAATTTCTTCTTCTTACTGCTCTACTTTTTTTTCTCCATTGCTATGAATAGCATCCTTCCTTCCGCATCTAATTTATCATTTCAAAACAGCAACTGGGTGACAGATAGAAGTAAAGAAGAAGAAAACATTGAATTCGTTCATTGAATTATGAAGGAAGATATTTTTCTTTTTTCCTTTAAAAAAAATGACAGCGGGGGGTTGCAAAATGAGAAGAAGGAAGACGTGAAATGAAAAGACTGTAAAGGTAGGTTCATTTACAACAACAAGAGACGTTGAGAAAGAAAAAAAGGTAAATTGAATTTCACTGATTACATTTTCTAACAAAATATCACAAAGTTATGAAATAAGATGAGAAGCTCAATGTCTTGCTATTTTTAGAGGATACTGGAGATGCTTGGGTGACAGCACTCATCCTTTGGATGGGAGAGAGAACTTGAACTTTCTTGAAAAGGGGGATGTTTGGATGTTATGTGACGCTGGAACTATTTTCGAATCCTTTAACACTTTTGAATGTTTAAAAGAATGATATTAAAATCCTTAGCTATAATCTGAGCAGAGATGTAGCCTAGGGTGCAGGTTTCAGGCTGAAAGTCTTCAATTTTTGGATAATTTCTTCAATTTGAGATGGTTTTTTAAGAAAAGTTGGGAAATGAGGTTAATGGTCGCTCACTTATGACGTCTCAAACTAACGGTCATTTTTCAAAAAAAAATCCTCCCCCCCCCCCAGACGTCAAAAGTGAACGGCCCCTAAAAGGGTAAATCAGCTATAAAATTAAACCCTTTTTCACTCAAAAAACCGTTTCATAACCTCCACACAGATCCCTAATATCATCTTGTAAACTTTTGCTCGTTCAATTAACAAGTTTTTCATCCATAACCTCCAGAAAACATCAAAACTCTGTTCTGAGGTGGTTGAATTAAGTTGCAATGAATTTTTATTTTCTGTACTTATAATATACACATATGCATGAGAAACATTTGTTCAAGGATGAAAAGTTTCTTCTCGCATGTAATTTAAAGTTTCACGAAAGATCGCTTCTGTTACAGAACAAGACAAAGTATTATGGAGAAAGTTCTTCGTTTGCGAAAAACTGCATTAAAACGTGTCTGCAATACTAAAAGCATAAATTTTATTGCCATTTATGCTGTATATAAATTCATATATTGATCGTAATGCGTGTTCTATTATCCCTTAATACGTATTCTGTGCTATGGATACATTTATGGAATTGATACCTTTATTATTGCCTCTTTTTTTTTGTTTCCAACTTTTTTTCTATGCTTTATTGTAGGCATTATTTGTTATGGTTATGGATAGTTGCGAGAAATGGGAGATTCTTAATGGATTTAGGCAGTTTTTGAACAGGGAAGTTTGAAATTGTGCCTTGAATTGAGTTTAAAGCTGTTTTACGTTTGTAAGTTGCACAAAACTTGACTAGCTTGTCTTTAATTTGAAATTAAATTAGGAATAACCTCAAAATATAATTCAAGGACATCTAAACTTTAAATCCTCACAAGAAAACTAAAATTTGCTGACTTAATTTCCAACCAACCTAGATTCAGCAACAAACTTAATTGAATATTTAGATGAATTATGACGCATGTTACATCTACTCAAAAATCCCTTTCAATTTTGACATTCCTTCAGAAAATGAAAGTCCATTAAGTTCCTTAATTGTTCAAAACCCACAAATTTTGTGGTTAAATAATAAATTTTCTTAAACGATTTGGACCATATTTAGCAAAATTGCAACTAATGTTACTGTTGAACATGTTGTAGATCTGCTACAAAGATTAGCAAAAACCATAAATAACAATTTATTGACATAGCAAATCTTGTAGATAGTTCATTTGTAATAATTGAATGTTATGGATGAATGAGCAATTGCAGCTATTGAAGTAGAAATTAATTGAAAACTTTTAATTAGGAAATTTGAAAGTTTTGTTTATGATTGTTGAGTTTCCATCACTACGGAAGTTGAAGTTGATGTTATTGGAACTTGCAGTGTGGTTAAAAATAGAATTCAGGTGGTAAGTTTGAGAAATGGTTTTTTAATTAAGATTTTTCAAAACAAACTCTAATAGATGAATCAAAATATTCTATCAAGAGTAATCTGACCATCTTCCTAGGTTTTTCGGGCACTTTGCTTAAGAAAAAGATTTAAAAATGTTAACTTAGTCAACTTAATGCAAAATAGATCAATCTAGTCAACTTAGTGAACTTAGTCAACTTAGTAAATATAGTCAACTTAGTCAACCTAGTCAACTTAGTAAACCTAGTCAACCTAGTCAAAAACATCCATCCTAGTCATAAACTCCCAAAACATCTGAATTCCTTAAAACTCTTCAAACAATTTAAACTAAATTCTCTAAAGCAATTAAAGTTTTTAAAAAGAAAGATGTTAAAGTTTCTTGCAACGACACGTTTATGTTTTCATGATTATTTATAATACAGCAAGTTTTAAACATGAAAAATCTTTCATTTTCTTTTTGCAAAACTTTATTTTTCCTCAAAAGCAATCAGAAATTTTCTCAGACTTTTTCTTGTCATTCCAGGAAGAAAAAAAATCTTGTTCTTGTAATTTTTAGTTTATATGCTTATGGGGTTGTGTCATTAGTGGAGTGTAACATAAAATAGGGGTTTTGGACATCCCATTTTTCCCCAACACATTGTCATTTAGCTCTAGAGACCGGATCTTCATGAATATCGTTAAATTTTCTGCATCAAGATTTTTTGGAAACCAGCCTTAGATCCTCTACCTTCTGAATACTAAACCTCATTCATAAACAGCCCCTGTCCCATAATGCAAATAAATATATCTATTTCCGTGCATGTATATATTTTCATATTGTACTTCTTTATGTTAACAGTTCAGGCAAAAAGGAAAACTTTCTAAAAAGAAAAAACTTTTTCCTTCTCACTTTGCAGGAGCAAATGGAATCAAAGAAGACAAGAACAAGTTTGTTCCTTTTAATATATATCTATTCGCATTCGTTCTAGGCATATACACTTAAAGTAGATGGAGGAAAATGATGTTTCAAACGAGACATAAAAGAAAAGTTTTTTTTTTCTCCTTTAACACTTTCCAATAATGACGAAAGATGAGATTAATAGGCCATATAACACGTTAGAAGGTTTGTTTTGCAATCACACTTTATTCTATTTGAGCAGTAATCAAAGAAGTAGAAAAGAATTGAGCGTTGGTGTGACAAAAGAGGTGTCAAAGATGAACATAAGTTTGTACATCGAGTAAATGATGGAAAAAAGTTTCATTGCTGATTCTAGGAAATTAGAGGCGAGAATGGTTTTTTTTTGGCAATGGAGAGGTTCATGTAAAGTTTCCAGTTGAGTTGGTATGCAAAACCTTTGATCTTAAAATTAGAGATGATTGTCAATTTTTCAGCATGAAATTCCAATATGGTAGTAATAAATGCTGTCGGTCATAGTTGTTGATGTTGGGAATCTAGAAGGAGTTCAGAGGAAGTTCAACTACACCCTAATCTCCCAAAACAACTGATTTTCCAGTCTCAAAACTGCACAAAACAACAAATTCTCATCAATCATATTAAAAATCATCAAAATCTTTAAAACTTTTCCATCCTTTGACTTATCAAGTGCCTCTCAAATTCCTCTAATTGAATATTTCATCAACTTGATTCCAGACTCTTCCAATTCCAACTGAACTTTAACTCTCATCATTCGAATGACAAGGCAATCTGATATCAATTTCAAACCTATCGATGACATTCTCGTCAATAAAATATTTTTCATTTGAATGAAATTTGAAAAGGAATTTTAATTCAGTCTTGTGAATGAGGAAGGGAGATGAAGAATAAAAAAAAGTTTTTATTTTGCTATGATGGAAAATTTTTGTTTTCCATTTCACTTCCTTCTTCGTACTTTTTCTTGCGTTTGAAATCGAAGGAGACGACAAATTCTTCATAAAGAAACGGAAGTTTGCAAAATGGCAACCAAACACGTATCACTTTTCTGGATTTTTTTTTTCTTCCTAGTGTTTCTGTGTAAAAGTTTTGCACAGCTCCTGCATATATAAAATTTGAGTTTGTCTCGGTATGGAAGGTTGGTAGAGGCAGGGATGTGTTTTGGGGTACTTGAGGGTTGAAATTTTTTTTATTTTACAAGAGCATCATGGACAGAGACATTATCTTCGAATGAAAATAGACGCAAGTGCTCTCTTGCAAAGAACAGCTTGAACTTAAGAAGATACAATCAAGAAATAAGAAATAAAACCCTATTGACCCCCTTAAACTATTCATTTAAATGAAAAGTCTAAAAACCAGAAGAATCTTAGTCAAATCTCTAAAGAAGTAAAATAATGAATGCCCAAATAGCACCAATCAAGCCGGCATGACTCGGGAATGATACTGGCTTCAATTTAAATCCAGCACCATACCAGAATCACACCAGCTTTCGATCCATGAACCGACTTGTGCTTTTTGGGATGGAGTCTTGGCAAAAACCTTAGCTACATCCCTGCCGAGCAGTCAGAACAGAAACAAAGGCCCAACTTTTAATACGTACAGTAAAAATTTTCATTTCTAAGTTATGTACTCGGATACTTTAATTTAACTTAATTGGATTCATGCAGCAAACAGGGAACTTCCTCTTTATTTTCAAAAAAAAAGAAAAATTCTTCCCTCAACTTAAAATGTAAAGTAATGCAGTAATTATGTTACGCTGTTTCGTACGTGATGCTACATTTTGTACTGCGCATTTCGCGGCAATTCTATGAAAAAAAATGTTTCACGGAAGACAAAAAATAATCAAATTTTCTTATAACCCCACGTATATCCTTTTGCGCTTAAAAAAAGATAATTTTCATGGCGATATTAAAAAAAGCACACGTATTTAATTAGAGTTAATCAGATTTTCACTTTGCTGGCTTTTTTTCACTTTGAATATGGAATAACCACATGAAGAATTTTTTTTCAGTTCCTTTTTTCAAAAATAATTTTTTTTTGCATTCCAAAAACGTTTTCATCATAAAAATAAAAATTTAGCGGAGTTCCTTTTAGAAGCTTATTTGTATGGATGTTGAATATACACGCATAGCGACATAATCATCACAATTATGTAATGTCATTATCGCTATCGCATACTATGCATGGTATATACTTATAAATGAGATACTTGTAGAGGTTCTTAATGAGATGAACAATTTCTTGAGGCGAGATTTTTATGAGAAAATTTTTCTTATGATTCATGATTTTTTAAGGATCCTTAGGATGGGGAATTTTTTGACTAAATTAACATTTTTAGTGGCTTATTTTTAAGGGAAATTTTATTAAATTTTGAAGTGGCATTTGGAATATTTAATGGAACTTGATTTTATTAATTTAATTTTTGAGGGGAATTTGAAGTATTTTAGAAATTTCTGTTGTTTTTGCTCTGTTTTGTGGTTCCGTTGGTGTCTGCAAATTAAATAGATTTTAAATTCAATTATTCTTTAATAAAGGGACCTTTTGGAACATCTAAACCAAGCAATGTGTAAATATTTCAGATTATTTGAGATTCTTGACATAAACAATCAAGAAAACAGGAGAAATTTTAAAATTGTGGCCAGAAATTAGCTTGAATTGCACGAAATCAAGAAGTCACATTGCTATAGTCCCATTTAAGACTAAAAGCTGGCTTTAAAGGCTACCTAGGGCACTTGCTTTAGTCATACAAATAAAATTAAATTCTTAAACATCATAAATCTGGAATCTTGAATAAGATGCACGAGGAAGCTGTTCAGACCGTCCTAAAATCATGAAAATGACTTGAACTTAGCATGAAATTGAGTTTCTTTATTTAACCAAAATGTAGGTTACCTTAAAAATAAGCCAAAAGTCCAGATTTCTTATGAATCCTAAATCCAGATCAGTGCTTTTTAAATCTATTCTGTTTGCGGCACACTGGACATAAATTTGAAGATTTTTCAGGACATTCGACGTTCTAAGCATTGAGTTTGAACTCAATTAAAGTAAACTCAAGAGTTCTGATTGGAAATTTTCTTTTAAGATGTTCTCTCATTAGTTTCGTTTAAGATCAGAGATGTTTAGATCATAAAAATTGAGCAAAAGTCTGACAATTCTAATTTAAAGCTCTATTATGATAGTAGTTTTGATATAGCACCCTCAGAACCTCTACACAGTAACACTCTACAAAGATTAACTGTCTCTAATGGCATCAAAGTAAATATGAGCCAACTAGAGTGAATGAGAGAAGTTTCTTAATCTTCCTGTCGTTGAATTTACCACTAATTACAGTAAAAATCCATTATAACACATAAAAAATCTATCTATGTAGCTATCTATCTATCTTATTGTCGCATAACTCTCTATGGAATGGAAATATAATAAAGATTATTAAAGGAGAGGAGGAAAAAAAAAGTTTTCTATTAAAATACTTTCTACATGACTTTCCATTAAAATGAAGGATTATGAAACGCATACAAAAAAAAAATATTTTTTTTTCTCTTATACAATTATTTTTGCTTTTTTTCTTTTCATTCTATGACTATAATCTATCTATAGATACGTATAAAATATAATATATATTATTCACTCTTCTATGTTGGATGGTAACGGAATAAATTTTTTTTCTCTTTCAATCTTTTCTGCATTATCATATTATAAAACCAGAACAAGGAAGTCTTTTATATATAATGAAAAGGAATTTCTACTAAGACTACATGTAGATTGAGAAAATTGTTTCACAGACACATAATGAGTGAGTTTGAGTTTGAGCTTTTGAGAAGTTTATAAATTGTGTGGCTAACGTCTCGTTTATTTTATTTTTTTGCTGTCCTCATGCATTGAAATTTAAGTCTTGCATGTATGGGAGTGTTGGGGTGTTTAAATGCAAATGGGTATATTAAATAGCGCATTTTTGTTTTGATTTAAATCTTAGCTTGGATGTTATATTGGAGAAGTGTGCGAATGGGAGTCAACCATAAAACCAATTACAGGTGATATTAAGTAGAAGTTATAAATAGCTTTCAATTTTGGTGGTCAGCAAAGCCGTATGTTTGAAGTTGCATTACTAATTGGTAAGTTTATTAGAAAAACCTGTCAATTTTGATAGATTTTGCGCGATCAGCTTAAATTAAAATTTATTAAAATTATGTCTGCGTAGAAGTCAAGCTGATAGAACGCTTGGCAATTGTAGCCGCATGACAGCCGTTTAACAATCATTTAAAAATAGCTAACAGTCGATCGGAATGATGAAAAATGACTGAAGATTGTTAAGAATATAAAGTTGTTAAGGCTTTGAATGACAAGAATAAGTTGACTAAAAACAGGAAAGCAATGCTGTAACATTAGGAATCTCTCAAAAAATATTATTTTGGGCAAAAACTCAAAAAGTATTGAATTTTGAAGTTAATAGAAATTATTTAACTAATGATTTAATGCCAAACTTGGTTGATTGCCTGACTCCTTGGTTCATTGATTGACTCATTACTAAATTGCCTAGCTCGCTGTTTTATTTCATGACTGAATTTTGAATGAGCTTTCAAACTTTGGATGCTGAAAACCACCAAAAAATAGTCATTAAATCGAAATACCGACACAATATTAAAAGATATCCAAAAATTCGTATTACTCTTGGTAAAATTCAAGTCATAGCTCGTCAATAAGAACCAAAATATTAAGCAATGATCAAAAAAATTACCAAGCTAAGAATCTAGCCTTAGTAGCTCTAATAAGGTCGTAATTTTCTTGATAAACGTTAGCAAAAGTTAAGTCCTCAGAACATTAGACTAGATTCTTTATTAAGATAATTTTTAATGTACTAGACTTAACACTTTGACTCATGCAGACTCACTAAAAACATCTCATTTATTACAAGACATTTTGAGTTCCTTTATCAATTAAAATGCGCTAAAACAATGAGTCTACAATTAAATAGCTCCTCAGTGCCTCACTCAAAAGGAATTTAAAACGATGTGAATTGTGATGACAATTTTCAGCTCTTTCTATTGCTAGTCTATTCTATTCTATTTTTATATTATTTAATTTTTGTTCTATAATGAAGGAGGAAGGAAAATTAATGAAAAAAATAAAAGAATGAAAAAAAAGGATATTTTCTTTTATGGATTTTAAAAATTAAAAAAGGGAAGAATATTAAATTCACACACAAAAAAAAAAGAAAGAAAAGAAAAGAAAGAATAGAGTGTAGTAGTGGAAAACAAAAGGCATTATCATTTATACTGCAGCATAAGGAAGTACTTTCAATGCGATGAAAATTGTTCAAAGAGAGAGAAATTAAAAAAAAATGTATAAAAATAAAATAAAATGAGGGAAAGAAATGTTTATAATGATTTGTGAAGTTTAAATTAATTAAAATAAAATTTTCATCAAAATTGCATTTTTGAATTATTTTCTTCATTTCTCTCATGTTGATAGACAACCGAGAAAAGCTTGACTGGATGTGAAAAAATTTTAAATAATGGAAAAATTCCTTTCAAGAGTTATTTGCAAGCTGGATAGCTTGATGGAGATTTTTTTGAAAATTAAATTATTTTGAAATTAATTTTTCATGTTGATGGCTCGAGTGAATAGCAAAATTCATTAGAATCTTTGAGATTGTGGACTGGAAACTATTGTTCATTTAAGTAAATATGAATTTTTTTAAAAGATTTTGAAGATTTGATTTTAAGAAGATTTAAATGAGAGTTATGGCGGGACTTAAAGATCAAATAAAAGAATTTAACCTCAAAATTTCAAAATATTTAATATGTGCTCCTTTATGTCCAATTATAAGGGCATAGCTTGGAAGGTATTTGGATTCAAAGTCGTCCAAAATTAAAGCTTAATCATTCGTGTCCCATTAAAATCAATAACCAGTACAATCTTTAATGTAAAACAACAAAACCATTTTTGGACCCAGTGAGATTTTTTCTGGATATGCTTGTACCCTCTTTATTATTTTTGACGCATCCAGATGAGGATTGTGGGATATTTGACACCTGCTTTGACTCCCAAAGCTTCAACTCTATCATATTGACCCCTTAAAAGCTTTAAACTAATTAATATAAGCTTTACAGAAAAGAAATCACTCGAATATCAAAACATCCCCCAACTTAATTGCTGAATTAATTAAATCCACACCAATTTTGTAAAAACATTTCATTTCCAGCAGAAAAAATTCACAATTAATTCACAATCTTTCTTCTCAACACAATAAGATTCAAAATAATTCAATTTTGGTAAATATTTTCATAAAAAACCCTATTTTGCATGAGTAAATAAAGAAATAAAAATCTGCAGCGAAACATACAAAAAAAAATTTTTTTCACCGTAAAGAATTAAAATATAAAAAAATACAGAAAAAAGCTCATTGCCGGGAGCGAGGAAATGAGAATGAAATAAATTCAAAAGGATTAAATTTCACACTGATACTAATGCTTTTGTTTTGTTTATGCTGTTGTTGTTATTCTTTGTGTGAATTAAAAAATTTTTCTCATTCTTAAATCGGAAGCAAATCGATCCTTTTTTTTCAGCACATAAAGAAAGAAAAATATTTTTTTGTTCTTTCTCCTTTTGCATATTCATAAATTTAAATCATGAGGCATCACATAACACCAACACATTCTTTTATATTTTTTAAATGTGAGGTGGATGCAAGGAAGAGAAAAAAGGATAAACAAATAAATTATGAGATGGAATTGCTTTTATTTTAGTTTTGAGCGTACTTTTGTAGACATTTTGGCATTGTTGAATCTTAAATTGAAGGGAAAAGACCAAAAAACATTGCAATTGCTCAAGATTTTAAAAGATTCATAAGAAAATCAATTCAAATTTTGATCGATTCTAGAAAAATGCGCTTAATTTCCAACCTTCAAAACTGAATTTTACAAATCAAGCTTTTTCAATTGTACCTGAGTTTTTATTATTCTTTTTTGTGCCAAAATAAACTCAGACTCGACAATTTATGTACAAATTCTATTTCCAATCCGACGGTAGATGAAAAATATTGTGAAAATACACATGGACAAAAAAATAAAAAAAAAATTCATCTAAAAGTATAAAATATGGATTAACTTTATCAAGAAACAAAGAACAATAAATTAGTATTGATATGTGTATACGTAATGCCGTAATACCTAGCAACTATTTTCAAATATTTCATTTTGAAGCAACAACAACAATAACATAAAGCAAAGTCTCTTGTGTGCAGTCGATGTGGGCAATACTCTCAAAAGGATCATAAATTAAAATGAAAATAAAATAGACATATAGATATAGATTTTTTTGTTGTAGTTCCTCTTTATATTTCACGCACACACGTACTATTAATTGACAACTAATTGTGGGGCATTGTTTGGGAGTTTTAAAGCTCATCAGTTGCTATTATCAGTTTTTAGATATCTTGTCGGCATTGTTCATGACTGTTGACGATTATTGTTATTTATTTTGTTTACAGAATATAAAAAAAGTTATTATATTTACATGAATGGAAAGGTTTTAAAGAGTAGAAAGGTCTTTATTGTTATATAAAATATTAAATTTGATGTCAATGAATGGGTTTATGTAGGAACCAAATTGTGTAGAAAATTTATGGGGTTATTGTATTTAATTTGATGGATTCTGACTCACAATTTGGATTTTTGTTCAAGCTCTTTAGGGCTCTGGACATGAATTTTATTTATTTGGGTTGTGAACTTAAAGTGGAGACTTATGGAGTCTATATTAGCAAACTTTTGACATCAAGGTTTTAAAAAAATCTTGTTTAGTGAAACTAATTTTGGATATTCTGGATTTAAGAGGCATTAGATGAAATTTAATGAAATCTTACATAAAGCATTAAAATAGAATTTTTAAGACCTCAACTCGAGTGGAATAGTGTTCAAGTTGTGGAATTAATACCTAATAGCTTTGCAATCGATCTGTACAAGGCTATTTTCTATAAGAGGCTAGCATCCAGAGCCTGAGTTTGCTAATGAGCACTTTCACAATCCTTATATGTAAGTCTGATAATTAGCCTGCACCTTATCTTCGACAAATGTTGAAATTATTCAAGCTTGAAGTAAAGAACCTTTACGAAGCCTCTCTAAAAATGCAGGAACTTGTCACAGGCACTATGTTGCAGCTTTTTAAAAATCTTATGAAGTTCAGGTTATTAAAGAACTTTGTTGAGCTCAAGTCTTCATAAGGAAGCCGCTTTAAAGCCAAAAGAAGTCCAAAGAACTTCTGATAAGCACAAGGCTCTTGAGGGTATTTGAAAGATGCATAGATTTCACCTGGATTTAATATTGCTGCCCTTACGCTCACTCTTTATAGCGTACTTTATGTCTCTATGGATCCTAAATTCCATCCATTAGCACTTCGCTCCATTACAAAATTTGTCCATAACTTAATTGTCAATTTACAGTACAATGCGGAACAATATACGCCCAACAAATAAATATACAATTCACAAATAATAATAATATCGACCAGGGAACGCAAAAAGGTATTTTTTTCCGATTCAATTTGAAACATTTTTTCAATAATTTATACATTTTCCGAGTTAAATATGAAAATCAAAATAAGAGTAAAATTAATAAAAATTAAACAAAAATTTCCCTCAATTAATTATGCTCATTATAAAATTAGTAATTAAATTAGACTCAAAAATATTAAATAAATTATATTATGTCCAAAAATTATACAAGCATTTTATATGTCCACTGGATATAAAAATGTAGGTTTAGTATTATTATGTTATGATTAAAAGTAGTTTCTAATTAAAACTTTTGTTATTAATGAATAAAAAAAAATGTTAATAATCCAAAATTATAGAGATAAGAGGATAGAGATAGTGAAGGGATTTGTTATATCGGGTCAGTATTACTTGCATGCAATAAAAAAACGTACAATGGCCGGCCGATGAAGTACCCAGATACCCACTTTGGCCATCTGAGCTTGAATTCCCTTTGATAGGAGCCCTTTTACAGCTCCTTCTGCACATGCTGGCGACTCAAAGTCGACGAAGCCATAACCTGAAATAAATGTACATAAAATATTCCACATTTAGTTTTTATTGCAGCCAAAAAATTTTCTTTTTTTTCTCAGTTCTAATATTTTCTGATTTTTCTATTTTTTTATCTTTTTTTTTTCTCAAAAATGCAATTAAATACCTTTACATTTATTGGTTGTTTTATCTAAAATGGCTTTAGTTGAGATGATGGTTCCATATCTGCAATGAAAAAAATAGAAACAAAGAGAGAAACATTTAGTTACAGATGCTTTTTGGTATGTCGATGTAAATGCATAAGCACATAAAAGTAGATTAAAAATTTCTGATAGGGGTTCTGAATGTCAATTTGTAGTTGTCGGGTGTATGTTGGATGTAAATTTATGATTTGTGACTTTTTAGGTCAATGTGTAACAAAATTAGATCAAAAATGAGCTAGACTAGCTTAAATCTGCGCTATTGTACAGTTGTGTATCCGTCAGAGTTATCTAGTCATGTAGGCAAATCTCGAAGTGCTAGAATTGGACTTCTTGGAATTAGTAGCTAGGGAAAACAACTGTCATAACCCTCTTTCGTGAAGACATATGTTCGATTCCTAAGAGAGACTAAAACTAGTATTTTGACACTGCAACTAGTTTTAAAAGCTGTCAATAAAGCTTTTTTGATTTATACCAAGAACTAGAACAGTACTAGGATTGAAAGGGACCAAAAGACCACATATCGGTGTCAAAAAAGCCAAGGATCAATTTTATACACTCATTCCTTTAAAATACCTAACATTCAATGATCAATACATCCAAAAATCAACATTCCTTCTCCAAACTTGTTCCCAAACACCCCTATTCCACTCATTTACACCTCAATCAATACCTCTATTCCAGAAAATAAAATAAAATATTAAATTTAATTCCCTCAAACTGCACTCCCAGCTCTTCTATTCAAACCAAACACAAACAGATTACAAAACTAAATTCGAAGCTTAAAACAAACTTTTTAATTAATTAAATTTCAACAGTTGTGTGAGCTGGTTTGTGTGAAAAATACTTCACTGAGCTTTCCATAAATAAAGACTTTGTTTTTGTTTCTCCATCGAATTTTTCAAATTGAAACAAAAACCTTGTGAATGTTTCTATTTCCTAGCCAAGTCCTGTATTATGAATGGAAACGTGCACTGACAGATGTAAAATTACACTTAAAATTTTTTTATCGATTTGACTCAATAGCACTGATTGCATGTCAGCAATGCATCAACAGCCTATGGGCATGATATCGAATGATTTTCACACAATGGAAATATGTTCGGTGATTGAGTTAAACAAAAAAAATTATTTTGATTTATTTTTAGATAGCACGAAATAGGACACAAAAGATAAGGGACGGGTCAAATGAAGGGATATGAACAGTAATTTTGTGGATGATTGTTGGATATGAAGGTTGAATGTGGAAGGACAAAAGGCAAATATTTGTTATAATTTCGTGGTTAGGCTTGATGTTGATGTTGGAGATTGTTATGAATTATATTGGATGTGTGGATTAAGTTCTGACCTTTTATTGGATTTTTCTTTAATTTTTTGTGTGGCTTTTGTGTGGCTTTGTATAAGAGGCGCCATTGTAGAGTTAAAGTAAGTTTTGGATGTAGTGATGGAACTGACTAGCATTTATGACCGAGTGACTAGTCATGATATCGAAAATTTGTATTCCTAGCATTTGTACAACGATGGTTCGATTCCTACCAAACACCGATCTATCAAATCATTAATATACCGAATGGCATATGAATGCAAAGCAAGTTTGACTCAATAGCCACCTTACGCTGGCCTAAAGCCTTGTGAAAAATCCTTTGAGAAGCCACTGTCAAAATTACAAGGAATTGGACTTTTCATTTTAGAAATGTAAGGTTTTATCAGCTTTAAATTAAACGGAATTGAGCCTTACAGTTCATTACAATTTAAAGACATTCGAACAATTCCAAGTACATCCTCAAGAATTTCCAAATATTCCACACAGGAATCATACCACAAAGTTCTAATTAAACTAGCTTCAGATTTCCATAAATTTTACATCCACACATCTCAAACACACTTAACATTAACAAAAATTTATGTCACTCAGAACAAAAATTCCGACAAACACAAAAACCTCTTTCTTTCCTCTCCTTAATTTGCAATTCATTTCGTCTTATTTAGTCAGCAGAGCATGGCAACAATCAATAAAAATAAAGAAAAGAACAAGAGAAAATGAAGAGAATCTCATTGTGAAGGCGCCACACTGTATAAGTACTTTGCGGATATTCATGTGAATTTTTCTTCTTCACTTTTGTGTCTTCTACTTTTAGCTGCTCATTTTTTTCTTGCCTTGTTCCATCTTCATACATAAACATAAAATTGAGAGAGAGAAAAGAAAAATCTACATTTTGAGGACTTCTTTTTATTTTTAGTGGAAATGCCAAGAAAAAAATTTCGACAAAAATTGAAGAAGTAGAAGTCATGAAGGCAATAAATGATGCTTAGTCATTTTTAATAAATTTAATGATGAGATTGAATGCGAAGCTTTGGACTTGAGGATGTAAGATGAATACTCTGAAAGGTTTTGAAGCTCTTTGAGTGGCTTTGGTGATAAGTTGACACTAGGGTAATCAAACCTTTGGCATTTTCATCCACTTTTCGACAGACCTGAACATAATAATGTGTCATTAAACATAATTTGTGAAGCACTGATTTAAGGATATCGTTCTTAAATATAGAATAATTTGTCAGATCAGAATTAAGGCCATTGAAGACGATATCTTAAGATACAGACCTCAATTATGAGACATATTCCTTTATAATTGACATGCGTTCGATTCCTACTCCTTTCAACCAAAAGTGCATATTCAGAACAATTTTTAATTAAAAATCACGGTCGGAAAAATCCCAAAAAAATATTAAATAATTTTAACAATACCCCAATTTGTAATTACAAATCCGAGATATTGTTCAAATATTTATTTAAAGTTCATTATAATTGAATTCATTAACAAAAACGTTCGACGAATTATCAAACAAATTTCAATACATAATTTCATTATTATTCACACACAAAAAAATTACAGTACAGGAAACAATTTAATCAGATAATTGAATTAAAGTAAATTTCAATTATTTGAGGATAAAAAGGATTAAAATGAGCAGTGAATGAATTGTATGGCCACATTGTGTGTCTGCTTTTGAAATGAAAAGGAACATTGTCAATAAAAGTTGTATTTGCTATTGTTTGCCTAGCAACTGAATTTTGGATCATTTTGATGAACATGCTTTGCTTTTGAGGATTGTTAAAGTTTTGGATAGCTTTGAGGAATTAAGGAACAATAGCTTGACATGTAGTTTGTCGTAATTTATGAGTTTAATGGACATGCATTGATGAAAAAGACATTGAAAGTTTAAAGGTAATAAATAGACAAAAGGTACTGTGTCTGATATTAAGAAAAGCGGTAGACCCTGCAAGATTCTCAAGTTACTATAGAAATGACTTAAAAACAAACATCAAATCTTTAAGTCCAATTTACCAAGAATTCGATACCCCCAAAAAAAATCTCCATAGTCACCGCCAATAAAGCTTTTAACAACAAAATGATCAAAATTGATTCCAAGAATTACATTTCCTCAATAATCATCTTCAATCTAGCAATAATAACAAGAAACCCAAAATAAAAGAAGAACAAGCAAAGCAAGAAAAATCCTAAAGCTGTTACCAAGCAATTCAGAAATTTTCAGTAAATTCAATCAAAATGTTCAAGCCATCAGTTAAACAAACAACTTCAATTTGCAACTGTTCTTGTTCTGTTATGTAATAGTATAAAATATATCGAGGACATGTAAGTAAGTAAGACGATGAAGAAACCGAGAATAATGTCTAGAATGGATTTATTCTCTGAATATTTTTGAATATCATATTAGATTGTCACAAAACATCCACAAAAAAAAATAAAGAAAGAAAAAAAATTGTATAATATACAGCAAGACAGCAAGCAAAACGCAAATTGGATTAAATATTTTGATCCCTTAATATTGCCGAAAATAAAAAGAAAACCTTTTTTTTTTGCCGACATATCAACATATCATGTTTAAGGCACAGCACCCACATTTCATCATCACCATACGTAACTTTTGATAAACGGAAGCATATGAGGAAGGATACTAGAAGAATTTTGTGTAAGTGGATTAAATTAAACGCATTTCGTTTGGATGATGGAGAAAATTGGGAAATTGATTTGATTTTTATATGATTGACCTAGTTTTTTCTGGTTTTCAATCATGAATTAAGGATAGGAACTAATAGTTTTAATGGAAGAATTTTAGGTTAGGTGAATTGCTATTTGGAGCTGTTAACAAAAGGGTACTAGATGACACAGGAGGGTACTAGATGACACAAAGGGGTACTTAATGGCACAGAAGGATACTAGATGACACAAGAGAGTCCTAGATGACACAAAGGGGTACTAAACGATACAGAAGGGTACTGGATGACACAGAAGGGTACCAAATAATCAATCAATAAAACCCAGTTCAAAATAAAAATTGCCTCAGTGAAAAATCAACCGAAAATCAAGTTCCTCCTTGACTTCAATTTATATTCAGAGCGTCTTAAAGATCTTCTTAAAATTTTCAAATTCATAAACCTACCACGCAACATATGGATGAACAAAACATAGAGATTATTACAAATTATTCTCGCAAAACATTTCTCAAAAATTCAGAAATTTCTTCCATCTCGAGTATACAACAATCTTATACACAAGGTATGATTTCTCTTAAATTAAATTAATTTGTGCCGCACCAAACAGCAAGAAAATATAATTTTTTAATCCTTCCACCGAATTTATTCTACTTCCACCCTATTTGATTCCTTGATTCTTCGTTAGAAACGCTTATCATCAGAGTTGTCAGAATAAAGTTTTGGGGATTTTACATTGGACATATTTTATCATTCCAGTTTTTTTAAAAATAATTCTACGAATAGTCCAGAAAATACTCAGTTGACAAAGCCTAAATCCGCTTATCAACCATCCCCACCAACTCTGCTCATCACAGCAAAATGCGATAAAATCAGTTGCCTTGATCACATTAGTCTGCTTAATTATGAAGCATTCAAAAGCATGTGCCTGTCAGAAGCGAAGCTAGTAATTTTTGGAGTGGAGTCCCCTAGCTACACCTCTTATGCCTATATACATGCTGTTGTAAAAAAATAATGTTTTGGGGTAACGTTAAATCCTTCAACTTGCTATATTCATTAAAATAAAATTTATTTTTTCAACTTGTTGGCACAAAAAAAAAGTCTTTTAATTATGCCTACATGCTTACTGCTTTTTCCATGATAGGGGGAGATGGCATATAACAGATTTATCCTTTTCGATGTGTTGCAATCATTTAAAGGATTATTAAACACCACATAACATAGAATTATGTTTACACACCCTCATACTGTATTAATGACGATGAAAGAAAGTTTCCTTCTGATAAACTTTCAAGTGGCGGTTCCAAATATAATTTTCGAAATTTCTGAACGAGAGGAATGGTGGGAGACTTGAGAGGATCTTCAAAATTTCTTATGGAGAATTGAATCTTGAAGGGGAGTTTAGTATTTGAATGTAGGTGGACACGTGAAGCATTGGATGATGATGCTTGAGAAAGGAAGTATGAAAAATGTAAGGCATTTACTGGGGATTGAAATGTTGCTTATGTTACTTTTACTTTAATATGTAGATTTGCTGATTCGTTTAGATTTTGAGATGGTTTGTGGACTTGAGAAGTCTGTCGCTTAATTGAGAGACGTCATATCAATGCAACGTTGGATTCAGCTTGCATCTAGCACCAAGCATGCATCCCGCAACTCAATAGACGTTACTTTACAGTGTCCTTTGTGCCATCTTGTTCTGGAAGAGTATCTAAAGTTCTATGGCACGCAATAGACTTGACTAATCATTTCCAAAGCTAATAATTTAATTTTTCATCAAACTTGACACCACTCCCACTCACTTCACAGCCAAACAGCCATTCAAACTTTAATAATTCATCAAACTAGCACCCGATATACTTTAATACCACTCTCATGTGAATCAGAACCCCTAACATCTAGAATTAAATCTAGAAAATTATACATGACAATAATTAAAATTGTGGGACTCAAACACGCACATCCAACATTAATAAATGTTTAATTTAGTCACTACTTAGTATGTGCGTGTGTGACAAAACAAATTATGCTATAAAAACTTTAAAAAGACATGCGAAAATAAATAATTTAAAAATTTAAATAAATAAACTTACTGTGAACACATATTATGTAAATCTTTATCAGTCGTTCCCTGTTGTAAACCTCTAATATATAAATTTGTTTTCGATAGTTGTTCTGTTTGTTGGGGCGTAGTACTGGGACCCATTGTATTATTTGTATTTGTGTTACTCAAACTTGTGCTCAATGTGCCACTCTGTGATCCTGTGTTTGATGAGCTGCTTGAATTGGTATTACTAGGTGATGCGGCTGTTGGAACACGTTGTCCGTACTGTAATAAGAAGAAGAAGAATAACAACATTAAATATACAGAATAAATAGACACAATGAGATGAAATGAAAGGAGGATCGACAGTCGTTTCGCATTAATTTCACAGCTCCCAGATAAATGATTCACTTTTACTGTCATCAATCAATGTGCTCCTTTCATTTCGCCCCGTGCGTATAGCACACAAATATATATCATCAAATTTAGTTTCACAACAGAGGCAGTCAGTGGGTAAATAAGTAAGTAATAATACCATTGTAAGTAAGAATAATAATCTGAAGGAGGTGTGCATACACGCCACATCTACAGATATACACGATGGAAAGATATCAACAAAAGGCTTTATGGGTGATTTATAACAATAAATTATATGAAAGTAAATGAAATCTGAAGGATGAAAAATCGTCGTCTTTGTGTAAAAGATGATGAAAATTAATCGTGTCAATAAAAGGAAATGACACAATGGTGTGTGGTGACAAGAGACAGGTAGACCGTAAAAAAATTGGAAGACCAACGATGAATAGGCGAATATATTTGGTGATTTTTATCGACAAAATGTTTATCTCTTAAACATTAAAGTATTGGGGATGATTTGAGGGGGTTGAGGATGTTGTTTTCTGATTTTAGGTGGAAATAGAATTCGGGTTGACTTATTAATGGAAGGTAAAAATTTTAAATGCTCATATAAAGTGATGTCAATCAAAAAATAGGATTTTCGAACCTCATTTTAATAGAGGACCCGCAATAAGGTGAGTATAAGCTAGCAGACCCAAAATGTTGAGCAACTATGACTCTGAATCTTCAAAAATCATTACCTTTTCACATTGCCACTCAAAAAGCCATCAAAATACCGCCAAAATCCACAACAATCTCGTCCAAAAAATCTCTAATTCTCCATAAATCCAACGACAAAATTTCAAGTTGCTTCTTTTACAGGCATGCGATAAAAAAAGCAAACGAGCAAAGTCTATTGCAATGGTAGCCTTAATTAGTACATCTTATGGCTCACATTTCCTTAAGAACTTCCTTCTCTCTAATAAGTATTTCACTTAAACTCTTATCATCAATCTTATTTCCACTTTTTTTTATACTCTTATCCTTGTAGAAAAGTTTACTTCCTGCATGAACAAATCTCGTTTACTTATTTATCAAGCATTTCAAGTAAATTACAGAACAAATTAATGAACTCATTCCAACAGTTTTTCGTTTCCACAATCTAGATTATCTTTTTCGTCTCTCGTTTCTTTCGTACTTTTTTTTTGCATCCCTCAGGAACTGAAAAATTTTTATTTCCATTTCATAGATTAAAAAATTCGTCATCAATTTTTTTTTGTTACTGCTTTGTTACTAAGGTGCAGGTGGGGATTGTTTCATTGTTAGGTATGGTCGGTAGAGGAGTAGTAAGAAGCAAACGAGCTGATTGGATTTGAGGATATTCATCTGGACTCGAATAGAGTCAACTGAACTTAAGAAAATTCAAATAAACTAGATGAAAGTTAACTGAACTTGAAGAAATTCAAATGAACTTGAGGAAAGTCAACTGAACTTGAGGAAATTCAAATAAACTTGAGAAAAGTTAACTGAACTTGAGGAAAGTCAACTGAACTTGAGGAAATTCAAATAAACTTGAGGAAAGTTAACTGAACTTGAGGAAATTCAAATGAACTTGAGGAAAGTCAACTGAACTTGAGGAAATTCAAATAAACTTGAGAAAAGTTAACTGAACTTGAGGAAAGTCAACTGAACTTGAGGAAATTCAAATAAACTTGAGGAAAGTTAACTGAACTTGAGGAAATTCAAATGAACTTGAGGAAAGTCAACTGAACTTGAAGAAAGTCAACTGTACTTAAAAAAACGTGAAGTAGACTTGAATAGACTCAAATGCATTCAAATATAGTCAACTTGACTCGAATAGAGTCAACGGGAATCGAATGGAGTCAACGGGAATCGAATAGAGTCAACTGGACTCGAATAGAGTCTACTGGACTTGAGGAGAGTCAAATCCAAGTAAAAGAATTATTGGGGTATAACTTAAACAGTTCTACGAGGACAATAACAGCTTGAGATCCTCAAAAAACTCCACTTCCTTACAAACATCAACCAAAATCCTAAACGTAACATATGAACGACCCTAGTAATACAATCGAATCTATAAATTATCAAATAATAATGTTTTTTGGATCCAATTCCAATTTGTGACATAAAAAAAGCTACAATAGGTATCGAATGCCCCACAGTAAAACCACAGCGCATGCAATTTTTTATGTGTGTTAAATATGAAATTCATCTCTCCGGCAAAAGTGTGACCAATAAAAAAAAATAATTCCTTTTTTTTTTCATATTATTAAATTGGATGAATTTTAATTGGAATCGTGTCAAGCGATAAATTTTTAAATATTCATGATTATGAAATCTGATACAATTAGCCTGCGGGGACATTGATGGAAATATACATGCAAAAAAAAAGCTCCAATTTTCATCCTCATTTTGAGTTGTATTAAAAATTATTCGTTCATTGATATTAATATCAAGTGGGAGACCAAAAAGAGCCCCAAATGCCGCTGGATGTATTCGTGCGCGTACATCAATGCATAAATTCCATTTCATTATACAACTTTTTTTTTGTGTTCGTCACTTTTTACATTGTGTGCTGGCTCTTGGTGATGAAAATCTCCTCTTTTTTTGTTTTTTTTTTATTCTGCATTTTAATAACATTAATGTGCATTTAATTTCGTGACAAATTTAATTTTAATAAACAACGTGAATGGGAGATGGGAAAATTATTACGGAATGAAAGTAAATTGAGCACCGATGGTGGATCAAAGGCAACGCATTCATAAAAATAATTTAATTTTCTTATTTATTTAAATTAGAATTATGGATGATGGACATGGAAAAGCTATTTGGTGGAAGTTTAACTTAATAAACAGCATGAAAAATAGAAAATTAAGTTGGTCTTTCGTGGATTTATTCATTGATGGTGTTCGTGGTGATTTTATCGGGCTTTGAGTTTGGTTGTTAAGGAATTAATGCTGTCAAATGGCTGGGTTTAGATTGAAAATCATAAAATGCATTACTGTCAATTCTAATATTGTTTTAAGAAACTGATCATATTAAGTTTTAATCATTTTGTATCAGTTCTGCTCGTCATACTTAATAATAATAATGTGTGAAGGGCCCAGCCTTTCAGCTGGAGGCAATGCGATTCAAATTAAAACAGAATCTTTTGTACCACACCCTTTAGACCTACAGTTTATAGTGGGATCCGAACCACTTGCTCGTCACGCTTAATCTAAATTAAATTAAACAACAAATTATATTAAAATTGCTTCAAAATTTAAATTAATTGACCAAATCCACAACTACAAATTGATGAGCCATCAAAATTGCGCTAATAAACAAAAATCAATCGATGTTCGTACTGTTAACAGAAAATGAGCAATTAATTTCTAACAATCCGAAAATTCCGCTTTATTAAGTCATCAATATTTTTACCCATTCTCGTCTATATCATCCACAAAAGTAAGCCAAAATGACCATAACAGCTCATTTGCTACATCAAAAATGCTTTGAAAAAATTGTGTATGAATGAACGGATGGATGGATAAAAATTAATGAATCACAAGTTGCGATGCAGAAACTTAATGAAATACCTCAATATTTTCACGTTCATAATACATAAACGTTAAATGTATGTTCGGAAATTTTCATGCGGAAAAATGATTTTTTTCTTCCCTCCAATACTTATATATCTTTGCTTTCATCCAATTCGAGGTCAAGCAGATGAAGTTTCAGAAGAAATATGGATTAAGATATTGAATAGAATGTGTCATAAACATCACCATCGATGTTATTATCTTGTGTATCCCACTAAGTTTAATATTTTTTTTACCCACAAGGGAAATAATGCTTTGAGCTTAATAGAATTCTAGATACAGTATGTCTTTATCAAACCAATCCCTTTCAGCCCTATTTACAAGATGACTACTTCATATCACTACACACTCTTAATGAATTTTGAATCTACAAGAAGGAAACCTAGTTCAAAAGTTGAGGAACTGAATTTTTAACAAAATGCTGAGAAAATTATTTAAAGAATATAAATAGAGTAGTGACAGCTGCTTGTTAATTAATTAGCAAAATTTCGTGACATATGTTGAGTTGATTCGTGTTATTGAGCTATTTGAAAGCAGTGGCTAGTCTTGGGAAGAGGATGGCTGATGCATATTTTAATAGATTTGTTTTGGGTTATTTTTTAAAATTTTTGAACCTTAGTTTGCATGCTGAATCTGTTTAATAATGATATAGTGTAAAGGATTAAAGTAAAAAGGCTCCGATATGCTGGACATATTATAAAGAGATCTGTGGAAGCTCCATTAAATTAGGTCTTTAACTCTGATTTCGAATAGATGGCAAGAGATCACGTGGACGGCCAAAGAACTCGTAAAAAGAAGCTGTTGATAGGGGCAGTATAGCAATTAGTATTGGAAATTGGTAGACGGTAGCCAGTGACAGTGCTAGTTATAGGCGTCAACTAAGGAAGGTCATTGATTACAATTGATATGTGAGACCAGCGTACAAGGTTGGACCAAAGTCAAAAGACACAAGACACTAAAAATGCATAAAATCCCTCGCTAAACTGATCAAAATCTGAAGCAATTAGGTTCTTTTCCATTCTGCATCAACCAATAGCGTTAAAAATCTGAAATCTCCAAAATTTACACCCCCAACAATACCAGCTCCCATCAAAAAATCAAACACAAACCCACATTATCCAGAGTACATTAAAAATAATGATTATAACGGAACAAGAAGCAAGGAATGAATTTTTTTTTATGCCTCAACAGATAACATGTGTATGCTAATCTTTCATTCGACTCCCTCTTCTTCTCCTATCTCTGTCATGTTATCGATAGTCGTATGGCAAATGCTGCTGTTAATACTCATGATGTCTATGCCATCCGAAAAAAAAATTTTATTATTGATATTCTTATTATTTTTTTAGTGCCGTTACGAAAATAATTTTTATACAAATTTTTTTTAAATACAACAACAGCAACAGAAGCAGAGAATCTTTTTTTCTGATAGCATAAAAAAACCAATTTGTTGATAATACAAGTAGGAAGACGTAAGATAACAAATACCATCATTATTTGAACATATTTTCGCTCTTTTTAATTCAAGAGAATGCGATGAAGATAACTAAGAGAATGAGAGAACTTTTTTTTGTGCTGGCTCTGGATAAAATCAGAGTTGCTACATTTGATATCGCATATTTTTCATATATTTTATATTACATCTTTTTTTCCGATAAATGTACGACACATACGCAACCATAAAAGTGGTTCCAATGTTTCGAGATTCTTCCTTTACCAAGGTATCGGAAGGATGGGAAAGAGAAACGTTGAACGAGATAAGTGTCGGAAAAGCCTTGAGGCTTCACAAGAAAAAAATAATATTATTTTTAGCTTCAATTACTGTGTGCATGATGGAAATTCCATTTTATATATATACAGTTACTGTGGATGTTAAATTGAGTTTTTTTTTTTTGATTTCTGATTAAAGCTGAATGAGTCATACAATTTTTAGAATTGGAAATTGTTTGGATGATGTTGCAGAAATCTGAATAATCGAGTTTATAGTTTAAAATGTGATAAAAGATTTGAAGATTTTTGAGATGATTTTTGTTGTTAATTAAATGCGGGTGATGGAACTAATTTTGAAGAATGAAGTGCTTTGGAAAATGTGTGAGAATTGCTGATGCAATTAGGCTGATTTTTCTATTCGTAGGAACAGTTTCAATCAAACGATTCAGTTCAATAATAACAAAACATCTGTAAACCTTCTGGATCTACTGGATTTTTTGTTTTTTGTGTTGCACATGACTTTAGTGTTACTGGATGTTCGTTGTTGGTGTTTGACATGACTTTAGTGTTATTGGATTTTGGTTTTTAGTTCCATATGATTAAAACTTTACTGGATCTTAGTCTTTGACTACAGATATGACTTGGAAATGAATTTACTGGTCTATGCAAAGAAAATGTGCATCATCATGCAGAATGGTGGCTTTTAAACTATTTTATTACTTGATTACCTCAAACAGAACATAATAACGTAATATCTTTAAGTTCAAGTGACTCACAATCACAAAATTCTCATTGCATAAGCTCAATACATTGTAAAAATTATGATTAAATTGCAATAAAATTTTATAATTAAGTTTTATACATGAGAACGCTTGTAATAAGCTCTATTGATTGGAAATGGATATTAAAAGTAAGAATTTTTCAATTACAAAAATTTATTAGGGCGTAAAAATCATTTCAAAAGATTAAAATAATTCAACAATCACGAAAAAAAAAGTCTGATAAAACGTTGATGGAAAGCATTTTTTTGACGCCCGTAGTTCCACTACACGTTATTGAACCGATAACAGCAAAAAAAATATACAACGAGAAATGTGTATCTATTTCTATTTTTAGTCACATGCGGATGTCGAGCGCTTGCATCATTTCAAATCACGCAATTTTGCGAGCCATTAAAAAAAATCTTCTTTTTATTTCTTCTATTAATTAAGATGAAAGCGGTGCGCACAGAAATCTCTCATTTTTCATCATAATTTCGTGTGTTTGTACAAGAAAAAAAAAACTTTTAATTTTCTCTAAACATTCCCAAGGCATGCAAGAGAAGTCTTTCACTCGCACGCTCGTGTTATATTTTTTTTTTGCAAGTGAAGTAAAACTTTTTTTCCTTATGAAATAATTAAGAACAGTAACAAGAAAGTTTTTTTTGTATACCTCACAAATATCCGAAAAATGTCACGTATTTCACCTCAAACTATTATGTTCAACTGCATTCTTGTGCTTTTTTCTCAAACTCTCAAAAAAAATTGCATAAAACACTTCAACTTTTTGCAACAACAAAACTACTTTGCTACTTCAATTAAGTTCTTCTAATTGAAAATTATTCTTCTTACAACACAATACTAGCACATAATGCTCAGGTGTTTTAAGCATTTCTTTTTTTTTCGTTAATTGCTTTTGCTCACAGCTACTCTTTCACTGCATATTTCTACTTCAATTCCTATTTTTTTCTCGACAAAGCGCAAATTTTTTTCTGTTCCTTATTTTTTTGCTACTTTTTCACTCCACTTATAATGCTTTCAACTGTGTAAAATAATTAAAATTGAAGCTTAACAATCGTTTAGCTTTATGCTTTTAAATGAGCAAGGGTTGGATGCTTATTTTGACTCATTTTGAGTTTACTTTTGAAATGATTTTGTGATATTCGGGTAGATAGAGTTGGAGACTAGTGATTTAGTGTCAAGTATAGCTACTTGAGCTATGTAATCTAGAAATTTGTGACATTAAAATTTATTAAACGGTCAAATCCTTGCAAGAGGGTCTGGGGACCCCCTTAGAAATTTTGAGCCTTGCTCTCGCTCTGGTTAAAAACTTTTCGGGGGTGCCTAGACATTCTTAATTACGCCCTTGGACTTATGCCACCAAAAACTCTTGCTTTTAAAAGCTTTAACCAAATTTTAGCACTTTGAAATCAAATGTCCTTTGAAAAGGCAACTAAAAGTCTCCTATTGAAGACTGTAGTTGTGAAATATAGCCTTCCTTAAAATTTTTAAGACAAGACTCAAAAAATTAGGTCTGACAAATTGATTATATTTGATACAAGGTACATTATAGCTAATAAAGGCTCAGCAAATATCAGTTCTACAAAACTTAGACCGGTATGTCAGGCTACTATTGTAGTATCATCTTCAATTGACTGACTTTAAACTCATTTCTGGAGTCTACAGCTTGCAAAAAGTTTAAAGCTTTGAATTAGAGAATACATGACACAAACATGCAACAAGTAGACATGATGGGACTTTAACTGTGTCAGTTTTGCTGTACTAAGGTACAAAATTTCTAATCCACTGTGCTACCGAGACAAATAACTTAACAAAACCAACAATTCACTTATAATCTACTCTCAAAACAATTAAATCACAATTTAAAAACACAATAAAATCCCCAATAAATTCACCACTTAGCAACTCAATTTGTCAACACAAAATAAATATCCAAACCTTGAACTCAATTCTGATTAACACTTTTTTTTTATATAAATTTTTTCTCTCTGTGTGTTCACACCAATTGAGTATTTTCATAAAACAATAAAATATTTTTTTTTTTTTTTTATAAAAAAAAGTCAATGAATCACATAAAATTATTTTTATTGATATTATTTTTTTTTTCAATTTATCGAACTCTTGCGTATGCACATACAATTTTGGACACTGAGGAACCAAAAATAAATAAAATTGAAATAAATTACACTTTTTTCATTGTTCAAGCAGCCCCAAAAAAAATATTTTTTTTTCCACTATAGAAGAGTAAGTGAAGAATGTCACGAAAACATTACAAGGTTGAATGCACTTCTGAGCGACGTTTTGTGGCTATTACGAAAAAATGGAGAGAGCGAGAAACTACACAGAAAAAAATTCAATTAGTGAATAAAAAGTTTTTTTTTGTGTGCAAGTGCGCGTCAAATCCAAACGGGACTGAATTGGATAAATGGCAAAATAACTCTCTGCACAACTCACTCACTGCATTTGTACACACAATATTTATTCTCCAACAATACACCGAATGTTGGCTGTAACGATGGGTTTTTTTTTGTTATCGCAAATGATTTTTTTTTTTTGGTGGGCGTCTTATCGCAAAATGACTCTCATTCTCTATTTTTTCCGTCCTTTCTATATATATTTTTTAGCAGAGATTTACAAAAGGAAGTATTAGTTCCGGTTGTCTGTCTGTCGAAGTTGTGTATGATGGGAAGTTACTTTTAAAGACAATTTACATAACTTTAAAGTTTGTACGAAAGTTCCGGTGGTTAATGCAAATTTTATGGCGAGCTGTTAAGAGTTTTATGATGTTTTTGAGTGAAAAAACAATTCAGGCTAGACAAGAAGTTTTGTAGAAGAGACTGGAAATCGTAAATTAGTTGCGTTCGACACTTAAAAAGAGGGGTCAATTTGGGACATTTTTACTTGAGTTTTTCAAGTATCTATGAGACTATGGTATCGGAGCAGAATAGAATCTGAGGTATTAAATCACATCTGACCGAATTAGCCTGTACTAGAGTTAAGCCTCTGTGGTTCGAGTGGTTAAGCAACAGACCGGATATCTATTACCCTCTTTTATGAGGACGGGGGTTTGATTCTCATCAGAGAACGATCTGTCAATCATGATTAATAGTGTGCTGTCGATATGACAAGGATTTGCACAATGCTCAAGACATTCCAGACTGGATTAAGATCACTAAGACTTTAGTCATCACTTAAGTTCACTTTAAGCTTACTTGATGAAAAATGCCAAAAGTTATTCCCAGATGAGTAATAGCTAGTCATAACTATAATACAAATATCCATTATCAATACTCAAAGTTCATACTTATCAGATCCTTTTAAAACCCAACAAAATCATTGATTGCTCTACAAAATGACATCATTTTCATTTCAATTGACATCACAATTGACGACACCCTTAGAAAAAAAAAATCAAAAAAATTGCGTCATCAAAATTACAAATTTTTCTTATCTTATCTATCGTCATACCACCTGACAGTCAAAAAGAAAACCACAATGAAAAATCATAGAAAAGATTATTTGATAATCTCAAAGTTCAATTAAAAAATTGTCAAAAAAAATCACTGCACAAATAAATCTTTTGAAGTCTGATCAAATCAAAGCGAAATAGATTCCAAATCTAAGTTTTAAAGTTCCCAGGTGCGCTTAACGCATTCAAATCAAACTCATTTTGTTTTAATGTAATCGTTGCTAATGTGTATGAAATTTATTTTTACATAAACAATCCACATGACTCAGGTCATTATGACGAGTGTGAGAGTAAAGAGAATTTTTATATATTTTTGTTTTTGCAAAGCCTTTTGAAATGCACAAATGTAAATGAGAGTTGAATAGATTACATGCGAGATGAATAAGTTTTTGCGCTCGCAAATTTATACAATAATATTATTTTGTTGAAAACAAACAATTGTGACGGGACTGAGAACCAACACATTTGTCAAGTTAGACATTTTAATTGATAAGTCATTTACAAACACGAGTCGAGTAATGCGATGTTGATGATTTATGATTATGCTTTTGATGACTCACACTGAAAAATTCCTCGATACTTTGAACTTATCCTAATCACTATTCTAAGTTTTATGATTAAAATTTATTATTTCTAAAATCACTTCCAAGTTAACGTGCACAGGGTCACTCACAGAATGAATTTTAGAAATAAAAAGTAAAGTCACAGAAAAAGCATCATGTGAAGTACATGATATTTAAGCAGTTTAGCTGGTTTTTGTGGATGGAGTGGAGTTTGAGTTATGCATTCTGTCTGAATTTTGGGGTTTTCTAATTTTAGGCTTGCTGTTTTTGGTAAATGTGTTTCATCTAGTGAAACCTAAGGCTTAGATCAAGACTAAAAGTATCTTTGACTCTCTCCTGGTTGTGTGATAGCCAAGTAATAAGGTTTGTAACCTTGTCCCACTCTGATTAACTTCTATCGATATAATCAAACACTGAGTCACAAAAATATGCAATATAAATTATAGTACACGCGAATAAAATCACATATAACGCCCAACAATTCTCAAAACTAAAAACTTTCCACAAACTTTGCATGCTCTACAATCTATATCCAATCATTTTACCAATAAAGTCATAAAACGCCCTCAATAACTTCATATTCAACATTACTGTAATATTGCCACGTACATTCAATCATTAATCCGAAAATAACTCAACGCACAGCATATCCATCATGGCGAAAAAAAAAGTATATAGTCCTCATTATTACCATACATTAATTACAATTAAATATAATCTGATGTCGTTTACAGATAGCATCAACATGTAAGTTGAAACTGAGAAATGCGTAAGTTGAAATTCAACACACATATTTTTGGATATTCATACAATATATCAAAAATAATCATATGGTCGCAAGTCTAATTAATATTCTCGTGGAATATTTTTCATCATCAACGAACAGCCCAAATATCATGATTAATTATATGGCTTTGCAAGTGGCTTGGGACATGGGTGATGATTAATTTTGAGTAGGCTGAAGGCAAGGGGTGGTTTGTAAGGGGTTTGAATGGTCAAAAACGCTATGATGGATATTCTTTATTTTAATTTGGTGATTGTCAATTCCTTACAGCTGCACACAAGGATATTCACTGGGACTAAAGGATATTGTCACCTAAATTCAATTTGGAGCTTCTAAAATATTCTTAGCGTCATTTTAAATGAAACTTTTGGTCTAGTTCGCTCCCCTTGGAGCCGTTCCTATTAGAACCTCATTAAAGATGATTTATTGAGTGACATTTGACATTTTTTGTTAAGTCTTTGTGCGGTTTTACTCAATTGAGGCTCCCCAACTGAAAAAATTTGAACCTTGTCAGCCTAATAAGTTTCTACATTGCATCTCAAAGAAATGCGTTCCTACCCTCCTGCCAAAAAATTCCAAAATCTCGTCACAGAAATTATTTTTTTTTTTTCAATACAGACAAGATAACCATTCACAAATAGAATATAATGAAACAACATCATGCTCAATGTTTGCGATAACCGATAAGAAAGCAATTTAAGTCAATTATCATTTGTAACTGTATTCATAAGTATGTGTGTGGGTCTTAAATTACTACGTATGTGCATGATAAAATTCCTGAGCTCTCTTTCATTCCTCTCTCCCTGTCTCTTTTTTATTCAATTATTATTATAATGTTTGACTGAGTTCTGCTTTCTCAAACAGTCAAAACAAGAAGAAAAAATATAAATGAAAAAGTAAGTTGAACGTCACGTCACAGGCACATGCCACAATTGAGAATTAGAGAGTAAAAATTCTTATTATTTTTCTGTTATTGTTAATTAATGTTGTCAAATCAATTTTTCAAGTCTGTGTAAAACAGGCACAAAATTCTCATTATCAAAGCATTTTGTAGGCTTTAAATTACAACGAAAATGAAAATAATAATGTTGACAGTGATTCATTGCTTACTGTATGCTTCTTATTCTTTACATTTTATTTGTGCATTTTAATTTCGAGTCGAAAAGTTGAAAAATAAGTCTGAAGTATTTTATAAGAAATTGTAGTGACGACAAAAAAAAATTGTACTAAAAATATTTATTTTAGTGAAATGATAAAGAAGGGAACTTAAATGTTGAAATATTCAACATTGTTTTGCTTTGAGGGAAGTAATAAAAGATATCGGATTTTAATTGCTGTTACGCATAGGGCGTTTTGGGATTGACTTTTAAATGGGGAAATTGTTGAAATTAGAAAGATAAGCTAGCACATAATGTGTAGGTTGACTGTATTGTAAGTTAAAAAGAGGCATCGTTTTATTTTTGGATGGTTTTAATGTTGAATTCAAAGATATGAAACTATTTTAATAAACTGTCATTTTGAATCAGATCAGCGTCTTTAATTCTATCTCCCAAAAAGCACAAGTCGGTTAATCGAATAGAAATCTTTTAACAAGCCGGTGTGACTCTAGCATGGTTCTGGACTCAAATCTTATCCAGCACCATGTCAGAATTTCATCATCTTGATGCTGGATTATTATTCGATTAAACGACTTGTGATATTTGGGTCGCTTTTACTTTAATTCTTTTTCTAAACAAGGATTGCTAAATAATAAAAATTGTCTGACTGATTTTGATTTTGTGGCTTTAAATTTAACTTATTTTGAACTTTTATTTGACTTATGCTCCTTCACTAGTGTTCGAACTGCTAATAATATTTTGTCCAAGCTTGTCTAGGATCTAGTTATGCCACTGAACCCATTTGATACCTAATTCAGACTACTTTACTTCATTGAACTTGAGACAGTGATTTCATCAAAATCAACTTTAATCTTAAGCTATAAGTTTGTGCCGGTGGTCTTGCTAACCCTAATTCGTCAATTTCAAATTCGTAGAATTTCAATGTGTGCCGATCAGGTTAAAGATCTTAAGATCTGAACAAATTTGAAAGTTTGTTTATTTTTGAATTATTTTAAACAATGACCATCAAATTTACGAATTTCAAATTACACATCCACAAATAAATTCTCACTTCACAACTTCATCATTTCCAGCTAGCTTTAAAACAGTTTTCAATCATTATTTTCTCACTCATCTAGTCAAAATTTTATTCCTAGCTGTATTTACTCCTCAAAAAAAAGCTGTGCTTAAAAAATATTTTTCGCATTTCATTTTCAAAAATTGCTGCTGCTTTTTCATTGTTACTAACGATATAAAAAAAGAAATGGAAAAAGAATTTCAATGAAAAATCATTTTCGTTTACATAAATTAAAATTTTTCTTTTTCCTTGACTGTGTGCTTTCTTCTTTCCATTTGAATCGGTTAGAAATTACAAGGTTAAAATTGTTTGCTTCTTTACCCTTCTCAACGGTAGACATATCTCCTTTATTCTAGATTCTCTAGATTGTCGAATAATAAATTCATGTTACACGATTTACAATCCCTTGTGGAAAAATAACCATTACATCTAGATGGTTATGACTAGTAAAAGCCTAGTTGTGAGGTTAGATTGCCTCTGAAGGTATAATAATCATATGGAATAGCTATATTAGTCTATATAGCGATTTACTGTATTTAAATTATGGTATGGAACTTAATAGAACTATTTAAATAGCTATGTAAATAGCAAGTGTAACAAACTATGTGTTTTACATCCAGTAAGTCACTAAGTAAACTAAATTGAGCAAACTAAGTTAAATATTCATAAAAGGCAAATAATGTAGACATGATAGGAAATTGATTGAAATTAATGTAAAATTTAGACATTGTAGATTTTGTTGTTAAGTATGTAGACACATACGAATTGTTTGGATATGGAAGCAGATTTGCTGAATTGTTTGTCGAGTGATCAACACTTTTGGGTGATTTAATTATTTCAATTATAATTCTGGAATCTGGAAAATTATGGATAAGGGTGTGGACCTTAAGATACAGAACATAATGAACAAACAAGAATGGCACAAGTCGGTTAATCGGTCAGAAATCCGGCACTAAGCTAGTGTGACTTTAGTATGGTGCTGGATTTAAATTGACTTAACCGACTTATGCCATTCGGGTTAGTGTGGTGTACAAATGAAGCTTTATGCTCCCCAGGCTAGTTTACAAATGAATCCACAAAAATCAATAAATTCAAACACAAAAAAAAAATCTGTCATATCCAAAAATTCACAATACATTCAAAAATAAATTTATGGACACCCAAAAAGTAGCACCCCAAAAAAATTTATCCTCAATCACATTCAAAAATTCAAATTCAATAACCCTAGGCAGGGAAATGGCACAACTAAGACTATTAAATCTCATTAAAATTACATGAAGCATTCATCTGCCCACGAGGCATTCACGACATTTTTTTGTGTCCTCTCTCAAAAAAACACCTTTATTCGTAGCTATAATGACATCATCAATATGAAGTGAAGTCAACAAGCAGAGTGTGAGAAAAGCAAAGTCAAAAGTTTAAACAATTGTCATGTCATGAGCATGAACAGCATGTGATTCGATTATTATTAACAAAAAAAAACTTTTTGTCGTTGCTCTGTGGAACTTTTGAAATTTTATTTTATTTTTTCGTCATACCATAATTCCAATTGAATTTCATATACATAATTTTTCTTTTTTTTATTTCTGAAGAAAAGGACGAAAGCGAAGAAGAATGAAGGAAAAAAGTTCAGCGAAGAAATTGAGTTGGAAAATTCAATTCACATTCGAATCGAATAGAAAATTGAATAAACAGGACGACATTTTTATGTACATGTGTATACGGTCATCATTGTGAGACTAACTGATATCGGAATATGGCAAGACATTAGATATGTTCATGTATATAGTCTATTCTATCTAACTGAAAAGGACTGCTTTGAATTGAAAGAATATGGAATCGATTTTCGAATATCGTAATCGCATTAAAATATATTTTTTTTTATTCTTGTTCTCATTTCTTTTTCTGTGACTTCTTTTTAGCGTGTTTTATGGACTTTAAGCATGGGTTTAGAGAGTCTTTTTAGTTTGTCTTATGGATTGCTCTATTGACTGGTGTGGTAGGTATTTATCGATGAATTTATATCTGTTTATATATGCCTGTCATGTTCATATAGTCTTTGTCAATTCATGGGCTAGATTGTAGAGCAACTCGAAGCAGTTAAGTATCAGTACTTTGAAATTGTGAAATTTCAGCGAAAGATTAAATCAATTTTAACCATTCTGATGCAATTTAAAGATTTAACCTCAAATATTATCAAACATCCTCTAAAATCATAATGCATCCCACTCACACTTACCTCCTTCTCATCCACCCTCTATCCCAATTTTGTTTCCCAAAGCAACACAAAATGCGCATTCCATCCATGTCAACAACAGACATTTTTCACCAGTCATCCTTTATATCTAGTAGAATTTTTACAATTGAAAGATGGAATTCAATGCAAGTTCCCTTTTTTTAGTTGATCTCATTGTTTGTCGCCTTCAGCTATGTAAGCAGACATTCCGTTTTCATTCTGATATCTCCTCAGAGATAAGTCCCTCAGTTCACTTCACATTTTATACTGTATATGTATATCCACGTACATACAGTACGGTAAAGGTAAAGAAATGAATTTAAGGGAAGGAATTTTTGCTTTATTTTGGAAAAAAGGAAAAAGGAAAAAAATAGAATGTGAAAGAATTTCATGATAAATCAGCAGTTTGGTGGAAGCATGAAATTTTACTTCCTTCTAAGTAGAACCAGTCGATTATTGCGCTAATGCGAGGAATATTAAAGAAAAAGGAAATTACATTATCGATCGATAATAATATACATAAACATTAATGTACATGTTCTCTCTTTTTCCTACTCTCTCCATACTTTTTTTTTATTATTTTTGTTGTCGTCTCCATATTTAGTAATTTCATGTATTATCACTAACGTCACCATATTTAGCGAACACAAAAAGTATTAAGTAATCAATACGACGACAAGAAAAAAAAAGAATATGAAATTTTTTCTCTTTATTTAATATGCTGTATGTGAGTGTGTACATGAAGCTAAACATGGATATAATATCTGTAAATATGTGAAAGTTTAGTGAAGGGGATATGTATTAGAAAGGGCTTTTTTGAGCACATATTTGTTGAATACATTGAAAGGTATTGGAAAATCTTTAAAGATTTAAATTAAAGAGTTTTGGATTTTTTATGAATAAGGTGACAATTTGAGGTATCGAGCAATATGTAGGCGAATATTTCAGTACTGGAACATGACCCTTTTGGTAGCGTAACTAAGCACGCGACCTGTAATGTCTTGAGCATTGTGCAAATCCTTGTCTTATCGATATTCATTATAATGATTGAGGAATCGGTTTCTGGTGGGAATTGAACCCACGTCCTCACAAAACAGGGTTAGATATGTCAGGTCTGTTGCCTAGCTACTCGCGCTACAGATGTCTAACTCATGCAATGGCAGATTAGCCTTTTTATGGCTCAATACTCTTGATTCTACTTTGCTTAGACACCACACTACCATAAAAGAACCTACCTGAAAAGATGTAGGTAGAAAAGATGTAGGTTTGATTATCATAAGAAGCTGAATCATTCAATGATTGCAAAGAGTCTTGTCGACATGACAAGGATTTGAACATTGCTTAAAACCTTCTATTCAGATGTATGGCAACAAATAAGCAGCGGTTTATCGTATAAAAGTATCGCTATGTAAGGAAACCTTCGATAAAGAGTATTATTACTTTATGGAGAATGTTCTGGAACAATTGAAACTAATGCATGGCTTGTTTGTTTGATTACTTGACACAATACGCCTCATGAATCGAAAATTGATAAAGAACAGTATTAGAAGAATGACCATCTTCTAAGGGATGTCCTAAAAAATATCTAGTCACCCTTACTATGATAAATACATGAAATTTGACTATATCAATGATAGAGTACAACGGATGGAGCTTGAAAAATTTTTGAGACATCTCTAAACCCCACCCTTTAATAAATTGTCATCAACTTTGCGAAATAATTATCATTAAGGTCATAAAAAGTCATAGTCAGTTATTTTTTGCTTCACTTTATCACTTGGAAGTTATGACTAAACTTAACATTCAGCACACTTACAAAAAAAAATCCCATAGCTCATTCATACCCAAAATTTCCCCTTCATAAGCCTCGAAAAAAACTTTCTGCTCATTTAATTTGCATAAAACCAATAATTCTTAAGTAAAGCTTTCATTTCATAAATTATTCAATATGGCAGTAGTCAAATGCTAGAATATCAAATGGATCTTATGGATGTTTCATTCATGAATTATGATTCCGAATAAAAGAATAATCTACAAAGTCATTCAGCAAGCAATTATAATTCTTACATAAATTTCGCCAAATATGGTAGGAGTTATGAATTATAATATATGAGCATATGTGTAGACACTTATATGCTTTTAATGAAAGGCGAAAATCTGAAAACCAGCAAAAATTCCTTTCCTTACAATTTCAGTTTAATTCACAAAGATTAATAAATCATTTCATGCAATGTCATTAAAGAATGGAAAATTTATGTAATTGTTTTCTTTTCTTCTCGCTCTTTTGGCATCTCTTATGTGCTGTGTGTGTATGTGTACATAAAATATCATTTATTCATCCAGTCTATAATACAATTCCCTCCCTTATAATCACCCCAAACCCAGAAATATATCGAAAAAATCCTCCAGCCACTTAACTAAACTTTCATTGTCATACGGAAGCTTTTATCGATTCCAAAATGGGATAATGGAAGTGAGAAGACAAAAAATCCTATTAATTATAATCGTTGCCGCCCCAACCCAATCTCCTCTTCTTTCCTTCTATGTTATTTTGCTTCTTAACCAATATTAGAATTTAATTAAAAGTTCATCATCTCCAAAAAAGGCATCTTTCAATTTTAAATTTACACCGGCAACGACAGTTGATGGGTGAGGAAAAAACTTTTTTTTCTGACAGTCACTTTTATTGACATCGCTTGTTCGCGTCCTACAGAATGATTTTTCTTGACTCACACTTACAACTTTTTGTTGGTGGAATTCTTTATTGGATTGAAGCGGGGTTTGTGAAGATTGAGTTCGGTGTTGAGGTGTCAGTTTGACTGAACTGTGAGTTTCTGAGGAGAGGGATGGTTTAAAGGTTGTGGCTAAGGCAACAGACTATTCTAAAATTACTTGAGAAGAAGAAATTGAAAAACAGGTTATGGCTGTGTGGGAGAGTTTTGGAAAGAAATCAGAAGTCTTCAATTTAAAGGCAAATAATCTTCAAACTTTATTTATATAGGGAATCTAAAAGCTTGGATTGTTAGTTGTCAATCTTTAAATCTTGTTCGAACTGTAATGAGTCAGTGACATAGCTAGAGAGAAGCTTCAAGTATCACAACAAAATATTTTAATGCCAAAGAACGCCATAGAAATTAGAGGTGCGCCATTTTCTTTATTTTGGTCGTGGTTTATTTTAAGTTGGAACTAGGGTGCTAAAGCTCTAGATTTGCTACAAGACTGAGCTGCAATCTAATGTTTACCTTAAAAGCAAATTTAATGTCGGATCAAAAATAAATCCTTCTAGACACAAAATTCATAATATTTAAGGTCATAGCTCTCAAAATGAACATATTACATCAACTCCTACAAACTTTTGTTTTTCTACGAAGGACAGAGCAATATGTCTACAATAATATCAAAATTCCCAAAAACACCATCTAGATTGATCTGCAAACAATCCCTAAAAAGAAGTCAAGACATAAATGACAATATTTCTCAGACAGATTTCGATAAAACCTACGAAGAAATGCTAACTTTCCTAGATGGTTATCCCTTCCAATAAATTCTCAAGTTTTATGTCAATTCCATAAAACTTTTCTAATGTCAATAAAAAAAAATATTTGAATGCGCCTCATTAAATATTCAACCACAATACTGGCCATATTCTATTCGGATTTATTGACCTATTCTTCAGCGACTTTATGACTTATTCCATCTTATTCGCCATAGTGAAGGCTTCTTAGTCGAACAAAAAAAAAAGTCGAGATAATTTTATGAACAACGACAATGAGGGAAAATTAAGGAAAGTCGAAAAGTCTCATTAATCAGCAAAAAAGCGATTAATTTCATTTTCAATTTTTTTTCCTTCCTTCCCTCTCGATGCCACCCTTATTACCTCACACCACTATTATACGCTTTGCCATCATTAAATGTTAGAGGAAATACCGCAACATAATTGTGCTTCGCTATTGTTCCTAAATGCCATTTTGAGGATTGTTAATGTGGTTTTATTTCAGTAATTAATTTGAATTTTTCTGCTTTTTCATCATAAGCTTAAACTTTAGATTCTATATCCAGTTTAGCTGCTACCCAACTCCCACCAAATTTTGTCAATTTTATTCTTCTTTGATTTTTAAACTTTTTTGTTCTTCTCTTTTAATTTTATTGAGGTTATGGCACATAAAACATTTCATTTAAATATGAATATTGCTTCCACTTTGATGACTCCAATATACAGACTATTTAAAAGGAAACCGTTATTGCCTTAATAAATGAGCGACTGTATCTCAATGCTGAAAGCAATTTGCGCGTGATGAACTTAATTACTATAATTAAAATTCTTGTTCATTGTGAGTCATTAAACAACCAAATTGGATTTGTTTGCCTGATATTGTTGTCGACATGATGTCGAAAAATTAATGACTACTTATTGATAAATATTATAATTCTTATTTAAATGCATGAAACATAAAATAGTCAGCATATCAAATTTTAAATATTGACATTTTTTGTGCTCGTTGTCAGTGCGTCAGTCCGTAAATAATTTATGGAGTCTATATATCAATAAAGTAAATAAAAAAGAGCGATAAGGCGGCTGATTTGTGGGGAAATGAAGGCTTTTGTGAGTGAATTTTTGCAGACTTAAATAGAAATGGCACATACAAAAAAGTTGTGACAAAAATCAAGGTTGTTTGACATGATGTATGTTGACATAAGATAAGTTGATGTTCATTGATTAAAAGTGTTAGCTTTTGGAACCGGAATCAGACAGAAATTGTTTGGATATGATTCTGGGAAAAAAAGTCGTTCATAAATGACTTCCAATAAACTTGAATGTCATATGGCCTACAAAATTCGCAAAATGATGACACTAAGGCAATGTGAGTCTGGTGCGGAGCCAGATTTGATGAAATTAGACTCTAAGTGAGTATAAAGATGGCCTGGAGTTACCAAGGAACACTAGGAAGTCATCATTACACTAAAAAATTGTCTTCTTGACTAAAAACTGTCTTAAATTCACAAGAATGTCTTGCTACAGCCGTGACAGTTATCTGACGTTTAAAATTAAAGTTTCTAACAATGATAAGCTTGGAAGTGATAATAATTATTGAAAATCCACTTTATAGAGTCGCTGCTTTCAGATTCTAAAGAACTATAGCTGTTAAAAGCAATCAAATGATTCCTTGAAGCATATCAATTGCTATAACATTATTTACAAACCCTCTCAATTAAACTTTCCATCATCGCCAATATCCTGAATCCCCAGATCTTCCGAGAATCAATCAATTATAAATTTCTCAAAGGAAATGCCATCAATTTAAAATCAATATCCAGTTCTAGTGAAAAATCATAAAATCAATTGCCAGTTCCTTTGAGAGACTCCCTTGACATAAATATTTATTAAAACAGCCTCAAGGCCATCCTTAATTTGCCTCTAATTCTCGAGTTGCTCAACTAAGTCAGAAATGCACTCAAAGTCGAGAAGAAATTTTTACATAAACGATCAATAAATATGGAAATTATAGCACAGAAACATGCGACCGAAAAAGTATCATGTTTGAGGCAAATAAACATTGATTCCAATTAAATTTGTATTGGCACATATCGTCAATGTCTCCCCATTCATTTCTCATTGAAACAACAAATAAATTCATGTTTTGGCATTTTAGTTTTGTGGGCTTCAGCATGAAAATTAAATGCCTTGTTAAACGTAATCCGATTTGTTTTCACCTGTTGATCATCTTTTTGCTCTTCGATTTTGTGTCTGTTTCTTTTTTTTTGGTTTTTTGACATGGAAACAAATTTTTTGTAGTAAATTTAAGCAAAGTTGAGAGAATTTTTGAAATTTGGGGGGTTGTTCATTAGTGATGTGATTGGTAAAGGTGAAATTTTTGGGCGTCTGGAAGTTTTTGACATTAAAATATAACAGGAAGTGCCAAACAGTTTTAGATACTCTTTAAATTATAATGACAGCTTTTAAAATATTTTGATAATTTCTAATCATTTTTAAGTAGCACCCGCGGAACAAGACGCATATCCCTTGCCTTTATCTTGTTAATAAAAAGACGTCATAAGTAAACATCCTGACCCCAACCTCCAACCACCACTAAAAGGATGATCAAAAACATGAATTATTTCGCTCACACTCAATTATTATATGCTTCATATAATTCATTTTTATTTCCATATTTTTGTTTGATTAAAAAAAGCTCCTACATTCATCCACACGCATTCATACAGAGGCATTTCTAATAATAGCATGATTTTCATCTAAATGTAAATCAACCATGAATAAAATGAATGAGATGAATAAAAATATGTGTATAAGATATACTGAAAGACTATGATGAGAATTCTCATTCTCTCTCGATTTTTTTTTTCTACTGAATATTAATGGCTTGATGGCTGATGATTCGCAGAGGCGGATGTTTATAGCATGGCTTAGCATAAGTATGTATTTTGTGGATTGGAATATTATATTGAGTTGAGCAGAAATTCTGTTTTTGCATGAGATTAAGAGACAGTTTTTCCTCTTGTTTCTACTTCTTTGCCTTAACCGCAAATTTTGCGAACGTATGAGCACACATATATGTACGGAAAAATTTAAATGCTATGATAATATGAACAATATGTACGCAAAAAAAAATAAATAATGATGAAGAAAACAACATTGACATTCTATTGTTGTTTACGAATACACAAGCATGGATGAAATGCGCACTAGAAAAATTTCCATGGGCAGCTTTTCTTTTTTTGATAAGATGAAGAAGGTTGGATATTGCGAATGAAATATTTTATTCGTTCATAATGTGGAGTTATTGATAGATCAAGGCTAAATTTCTAATGAGAATTATGAGTAGGGTTACCATCTAATTTTTATGAAAATACAGGACTTTTGGTAAATTTTTTCGAAAAATACAGGGCATAGAGTAAAATTCGAAAATTAACGGAAATTTTCGTGAAAAAAATCCAGGACCTGGAACAAAGTTTTCAAATTTATACAGGACAGGGTTTTGAAATACAGGACTGTCCGTTGTAAAACTACGCAGATGGTCACCCTAATTATGAGTGATATTTTTTTAAAGGGGGAACATTTTTCTCTGCTGTGGGAGGATTTGGAAAATTTTCAAGATTTTTTTCTCAGAAAATGTGAATTATTGGCATATTTTTTGGAGTTCTTATTGAAATGTGTTCTTGGAAATATTTTGAATGGAAATTAGATTTTTTTTTGTGACTTTTATTAATTTTGAGTCTTCAATGGCATTAGACAAATTCCAGTAGCTCCCATCTACAATAAGGGAGCGAAGACATTTTTGAGTTATAAGCAATTTTGGTAATTTAAAAGCAAAAACCGCCGATAATTGAGCATTTTGGTTCTTTATGCTTTGTCATAATAGAGCAAATAATACCAATGAATATGTTGAAGACACCTTCATACGTGTGTTTCAATATTGTACCCTCTCCCCCTCCTGCTTGCTCCTGACAGATGAACTCAAACTTTTCGGAACAAATGTAATTAAGTGCTCCGTTTGCAAATAGTGAAGTTTAACTACAGAAGTCAATGCTAGTTCTATAGATTTAAGTTGGATCTACACCACTCCTTTGATGACATTGCGGCTTATAGTCTACAATGGAAGATTGTAAGCTACGAAAACAACTGATTTGAAATAAAGGCAAATAATTTGAGTCTCGAACCTATGTTCACTGAGTCAGTATTACAATAATGAGTTACTATAGTCCTAAACCATTCCACCACCGAACCACTTCTGTTAACTTCCTCACCACTGACACCAACCAAAAATAAAACAATCTAAACAAAGATAATAAATTTACCATACATTTTGTAGCCTTAAATGAGCAATTTACGTCAATCTTTGAATTTTTAATGTAGTATTAATGTCGCCTGTGTGCAAAGAGCTTTTATTTCGGAAATGTAAGAAGGATTTTTGTGGTTTTATTCGTTGAAAGCTGAGATGAAGCTTGTTGAAATATGAAGAAAATGTTTTGTGGCAAGGTGGGTTTTGTGATTTTGTAAACAAATGGGAATTAAGTTGGGATTTTCTTTGGAAATTCCGAAACATATTAATGTGAAATTTATTTGGAAAATTTACACTCAAAAGCCATTCATTGTTAGGATTAAAACTTAATTGTTTTATTTGAGGGGTTGTTCATAAAGTAGGGTACTTTGTTGGTGGATTTTTAGATCCTATTAACATTTTCTTCTTGATTTATTAAGATTATAGCATGTCATAGAGTCTTGTATTGTCTTTAGTTAAATAATAGGTTCTATTGGCGTCAAAATGGGATGACATGGACCTCTGTCGCACAACTGCACCTAATCTTCTTATTTTTTATTCAGGACTAAGTGCCACTTAATTCTAAAATCCCCAATCCTGCCCTGAAAATGTACACAGCATAAGTGGTTGATCTTTTAAATTTTCAGGAACTTATGTGCATTAAAAACCGAGGATTTGCAGTTCATCCTTGCTTTGCCATGCTTTATAACCCGAATATAATAAGGTTCTCTAGATTAAATGACATTACTTATGGAAAACCCTTTACCAATAAATCCCTAAATTCTTCAAATACTTAGCATGAATCAATTAAGAGAATGTAAATACCAAAGATACATAAGCCATGCTATAAGAGCTTCTCATTTTCAATTCGTTATTATATCAACCTAGTAAGAACTTTTCTTATCTACACAACCAGCTAATAAATTTTCATTGCGCAATTTACAGGAATTGAAAAACATAAAAGAAGTAACGAGAACAAAAGAGAAAGAATGGAAATAAATTTTCAGAGAATAATTTGAATAAAAGAGACATTTACAGAGCAGAACACGAAGAGGCATTTTTTGGAAATATTTTCACATTCACACACGCACATTCATCTATTTATCTAAATTTTCTATCTATCCCATATCTAACATTCACATTGTGCATGAGTATATTGTGATATGAGATGCTTATAACTTCCAATTTAACATTAAATTCCATTGCTACACGTCTCTCAATTTTGGTGTGCGATAATGATAAGAATTTCCATCCATTTTGCTTATCAGTAAATCCAATATGTTAAGATCCATAAGATGTGATGTTGTGATGAAAATTGGAAGGGCGCGAGGTTCATTTCCCGACTTTCGTTTCCATTCAATTGAGTCGACATGAAATCCACTGGGAGTTGTAATTTCTGCCTTTTCAGAATGAAAACAAGCAATGTAAAGGAAGAAGGAGCTTGATGCTATTATAATAGGAAATAAATGGTTCTCATTTTTGATAGCTGAGCATGTATGTGGAATCTACACACTTACAATATACAAAATACTCGAAAAAGAAGAAATTGGCGAGAAAAAAGAATGTAGGAACTGCGGAAAGGAGTCGTGAAGCAATTTTTTATGTGCCATGTCGACATAATTTCTTGTTTCTTGTTGTATCGCATTCACAGAACATAATTTGCATATATTGTAAAACCAAATTCAATTCACTTCTTCTTCTTCTTCTCCATTTGCTTCCTTACTTCATATCCTATAAAGGCACATTAATCAAATTGACTAACTTAACATAACATGAAAGAACAGCATAGCATAGCATAGCAAAGCTTCGAGATGTACCAACAGCATTAAAAAGGAATTTTTATTATAAGCAAATCAAGCATTTTTGCTGTCTCAAAAGAATTTCTTTTTCCGATGTCAACAACGCAAATCGTGGGGATGAAAAGGATACAAATAAGGCGGATTGGGATGCATCAGTATGGTTCAAATAAAGGAGGATGAAGAAGGTTTTTTTTTATATTTACTGTAAAATCCTTCTTTTGCTTTTTGTTTTCCTCCTTTTTTATCTGTCTCTCAAATATTTATGTTTGCTGCGTTTGTAGTTTACTGCTGTCTGAGTTGTCTTCGTTAGACAACATGGCAAGTAGGATGAAAAATCAAGAAGAAATGCAAATACGAGATGAATTGATTAGGAAATTTAATTTATTTGTTAGTAACGAGTGGGCTTAAGCGCTTGAGTGGAGTTGATGCTCTTTGGGAGAAGATAGGGTTGAAGTATGTCATGTCTTTGGGATGGGGAAGTCCAATTTTCTTCAAAAGCTTGAGTTCAGAATTTATTCTTTTTCTTAGCATCCTCTTTAAAGCTTTTGACTTTGTGGACATTTAAACACAAAACTCACAAAGAATCCATGTCGAAAACATTAAGCAAACCCTTTTTGACAATCTATAAAAGAACCGAGTCTGGTGGGATTCGAACCAACATCTCACAAATTGGTTGCAAAACGCTAGTCTAATGCTTATCCAAACGGTCACAGATGTATTCCTCTAGCTCTAGTAGATTCGCCTCCAAATGACTCGATGCCCCTGATTCCTCTGCTCGTACCCCACAATGTCTAATCCGAAAACATCAAACAATGATAAATCAGCCAGAAAAACTGGCATTCTCCAAAAAAAAAATCCTATCCCAAACCACAAAAAAATAAAGCTTCAACATTCATAAACATCCTTTGTTATTTGCCTAGCATGTCTACAACTTATTCTTCTGTCGAATCTTTGCTTTACCCACATAGGGGCTGTTCACTTATTACGTAACGCGAAAAAATGACTTTTTAGACCCCCCCCCCCCCCCACTATGGGGCAAAATTGAAAAAAAGGGGTAATTCACTTCGAAAATAGGACTCTTTCAATTTAGGTTCTCGGGGTATTTTTTTCTTGTAGAGGACATTAAATTAGACTTGCATGCCAAATTTCAGACCATTTTGTGCTGTTTTTGAGATTCTAGAGCTATTTGAAGTTGAAAATGAGCAAAAAAACTGGTTTTTTCATGACATATTTAAACTTAAAAATCTCTGCAATGTTTAAAGTTATTGAAAAATTGTTTTCGGTTCCTATAAGAACAATATAAGAGCTTTATTTTAATGTATTGTAAAATTTTTAACTTTCCAGTTTTGGTGCTGGTATGGTTGGAAATGTACGAAAATCCTATGAAAAATATCTTCAAACGTGCCGCAACTATCTTAGCAGGTTGATTTCCAGGTAACTGAATATACAGAAATATAGCTCTTGATATACAGTTTGTAAAACTGTATAAACATTAGAAATAACAAGGTACGTTTTTGAGAAAAATTGGTTTGTGTAAGTCGTGAAATATTAAGCCAAAAACTGATTTTTCTTTTAAAAACAACAAATCATTCATAGTAGAAAAGTTTTGTAATGTTTTCTAATTGAAAATAATATTTAAAGACAACCTGCAAAGATTTTTTTTCAAAAAACTCAAAATTTGACGAGATATCGGGTACATTTGATATCTGATGACTTGTATGTTTTTTGCACCACTCAAATGACTCTAACTTTTGTTTAACTTAATATTTTTCAGTTCTGTTTCCTGTTTATTGTAGCTTAAGTCAATACCTTTCTAACAATATATAATACTTGATAGTTGCATATGACATTGATCTTGATTATTGGCATTGTTTGTGAATGACCCCAAACTAAGAAAAATCTTGAAAACGACATTTCTAGAAATACCACTTAGAAAGAAAATTGTGTATTGTTTTGAGGTTTTTTATGATGATTTATGATAATTATGACTGTTAAAACTCAAAAACATGGAATTCATAAACTTTTTGCGATATCAGGTAGCCTGATTAAGTACGACTCTAGTAGTATCTATTGGACCAGAAAGTCTCTAGGATCAGACTATTTTAAATACTCAAATTAATGAATTCATCATATTTAAGCATATTTATAGCAAAATATTTCATTTTTAGATACTTTTGGTTGATAAATTGTGAATTTTGGCTATTTTGTTTAAGTTCAGCTTGCGTCGGTCACATTCAATCCACTCTAGGTGCAACTATAATGAAGTTTTATACCAGTATTATACATCTTCTTAAAGGTACTGATTTAAACTAGCAATAACTAAAAACAGAATGCAAAAATATGTATCCTGAAAAAATTTAGAGCTCTTTATGTACATCAAAAAGCATACAAAAACGCAACCATCATAGGTAAAAATGCAAAAATTTAAAATTTCAACGAAAATCTTACAAAAAAGTATTGAAAATGTGTTTATATGTGGTTATTATTACAAAAAAATCAAAGTTTGTCAAAAAAAACTGATAAATTTTCAATTTTTGTATTTTTACCTATGGTGGTTGCGTTTCTGTATGCTTTTTGATGTACATAAAGAGCTCTAAGTTTTTTTCAGGATACATATTTTTGCATTCTGTTTTTAGTTATTGCTAGTTTAAATCAGTACCTTTAAGAAGATGTATAATACTGGTATAAAACTTCATTATAGTTGCACCTAGAGTGGATTGAATGTGACCGACGCAAGCTGAACTTAAACAAAATAGCCAAAATTCACAATTTATCAACCAAAAGTATCTAAAAATGAAATATTTTGCTATAAATATGCTTAAATATGATGAATTCATTAATTTGAGTTTTTAAAATAGTCTGATCCTAGAGACTTTCTGGTCCAATAGATACTACTAGAGTCGTACTTAATCAGGCTACCTGATATCGCAAAAAGTTTATGAATTCCATGTTTTTGAGTTTTAACAGTCATAATTATCATAAATCATCATAAAAAACCTCAAAACAATACACAATTTTCTTTCTAAGTGGTATTTCTAGAAATGTCGTTTTCAAGATTTTTCTTAGTTTGGGGTCATTCACAAACAATGCCAATAATCAAGATCAATGTCATATGCAACTATCAAGTATTATATATTGTTAGAAAGGTATTGACTTAAGCTACAATAAACAGGAAACAGAACTGAAAAATATTAAGTTAAACAAAAGTTAGAGTCATTTGAGTGGTGCAAAAAACATACAAGTCATCAGATATCAAATGTACCCGATATCTCGTCAAATTTTGAGTTTTTTGAAAAAAAATCTTTGCAGGTTGTCTTTAAATATTATTTTCAATTAGAAAACATTACAAAACTTTTCTACTATGAATGATTTGTTGTTTTTAAAAGAAAAATCAGTTTTTGGCTTAATATTTCACGACTTACACAAACCAATTTTTCTCAAAAACGTACCTTGTTATTTCTAATGTTTATACAGTTTTACAAACTGTATATCAAGAGCTATATTTCTGTATATTCAGTTACCTGGAAATCAACCTGCTAAGATAGTTGCGGCACGTTTGAAGATATTTTTCATAGGATTTTCGTACATTTCCAACCATACCAGCACCAAAACTGGAAAGTTAAAAATTTTACAATACATTAAAATAAAGCTCTTATATTGTTCTTAAAGGAACCGAAAACAATTTTTTAATAACTTTAAACATTGCAGAGATTTTTAAGTTTAAATATGTCATGAAAAAACCAGTTTTTTTGCTCATTTTCAACTTCAAATAGCTCTAGAATCTCAAAAACAGCACAAAATGGTCTGAAATTTGGCATGCAAGTCTAATTTAATGTCCTCTACAAGAAAAAAATACCCCGAGAACCTAAATTGAAAGAGTCCTATTTTCGAAGTGAATTACCCCTTTTTTTCAATTTTGCCCCATAGTGCCCCCCCCTCGTAACAAAATTTGTATGAAAAAAAAATTTCCTTGTTTGAACCGTAACAAAATCTTAGACCCCCCTCCCCCCCTAAAAGCGTTACGTAATAAGTGAATGGCCCCATATTTGCTTCTTCTCATACTTCTTGAATAAGACAAATCTCAAATAATTTGCAAAATATGAACACGATGAAATTTATGAGTTGAGATATTGAACCCAATTTTCATGGAAATTTCCTACACACAAGTAAATGTCGCATATATATCAATATACATAAATATTGACACGACTTTTGCTGCTTTTTTCTTCTCCTACAATTTTTTTTTCTACTGCCTTCAATGTGTTCTATAAATTCTCATTTGTATGAATGTATTTGGGGTCATTCATTTGTTGTGTAACGGTTTGAATTAAATTCTGGCTCGATGTTATATTTTATTGTCACTAGAGACTAGAGACTAGAGACTATAGACTATAGACTAGAAACTAGAGACTAGAGACTATAGACTAGAAACTAGAGACTAGAGACTAGAGACTAGGCACAAAGACTAGAGACTAGGGACTATAGACTAGAGACTAGAGGCAAGAGACTAGAGACTAGAAACTAGAGACTAGAGACTAGAGACTAACGACTAGAGTCAAGAGACTAGAAACTAGAAACCAGAGACTAGAGACTAGAGACTAGAGACTAAAGACTAGAGGCTAGAGACTAGAGACTAAAGTGTAGAGACTAGAAACTAGAGACTAGAGACTAGAGACTAGAGACTAAAGACTAGGGACAAAAAGTCAAAAGGTCATATGAATGAGGTTCACAATGAAACTCAAAACCTAATTGGCAAATGATCCCCACAGCATTGAAAGTTTTTTTTATACCCTGTCGAATATTTACTGGAGATTCTTTTTTTGGATATAAAAATAAATAAATTTTCCAGATGTTGTGTTATTTTTGGCATGTTGCAAATGCTTTTACATATTTTTCTTGATATTTTTTTTCTACACTGCGTGAAGTGAGTTTTTCCGCTCATTTCCTTGATATTTTTTTTTGGTACTTGTCATAAATTTTTTAGTTGCTGCTCATAATAAAATGATTATTCAATTTAATCATAAATAAATAATTCATAATCGACAAAGATGCTGACGTGAGCAGGCAGTCAGAAATTAAAATGGGCAAATTGATTGAATGAATTTGATGCCGGTTCCTCTCAATAATTGATGGCATGAATTGTGCTGAGTATTTTATAATAAAAATACAGCATAGAAGAATGGAAAGCAATAAAGAACAGCACAAGAAATAAGAAAATGATTGTGATAGTAAATCATATTTTGATTGATAATAAAAAATTGGGTGAGGAAGTGAGGCACAGCCAACAACAACAAAATTAAAGAATTTATCATGTGTGATGAAAGGCAGCAAAATATGTTTGATTAATAAAATGGAACTCCATAAAAAATATTGCGATAAAAATTTCATACCATATGGTAGAACATCAAGTCAGTGTAACAACACATTTTCCTCTGATTCTCGCATTTTCACTGACTTTTTCACTAAAATTAATTCACAAATTTCACTTCCGATAACTGCCAACAGCTTTTTAAAGTTCAATTAAAATTAATTATTTTAACTACACCGAAAAAAAATCAACAGCAGCGCACGCACAAAGTCCGATGCCGAATGTAAATAGGAAGGAAGTGTGTCTCACAGAAGGAGAAAAAAGAACTCCGAGTATTGAAAGAATGGATAGCAGGAGAGGAAACTCTTCACACTCAGTAAAAGTTAAAATGAATGAGTGAGTTGGTGAGTAAGGAAGAAGTTATGGAACAAAAAAAAATATAAATTTCTGCTTGACTTAATCGTGGTTGAACTGCAAACAACACAAAAGTCTAATAACGACTACAATGACATTGATAATGTGAATCGTCGCTGTACAACAATCATTTCGCATATCGTCGTCTTCTTCGTATCACATTCTCTCTCCCCCATCATGATGTCGTTGTGTGAGCTGTAAGCTTGCATTTGGAACCATATTTTTTGCTTTTTAGCTCTCGATAAGTGCTAATGTGACTGATATTGACATTTGGTGATGATTTTGGGAATTGAATTTCAACGATTGTTAATTTTCAAGTCAGAAAGTCTCACTAGACCGTAAAAATTCATTCCTTAATCAAAATTGACTCGACATCCTTCACTGAATTACCAAATGGAAGTAAAAACTTTAGAAATCTTCCAAAAAATTGATAATAAACATTTATTTTTATTGTCATAGCTAGTCTCGCGCGATTTAGCAAACATTTCTCTCTCTTATCCTATTCAACACCATCCACACATTTTCATCTCAACGTTCCTATGTGTGCGGGGCGTAAAAGAAAAAGCGCACGCGTTAAAGTCTCTTCTTATTATATTTACTTTTCCTTACTGTTGTTTAAGTTTCGTGCGGAACAGAAAAAAAAGAATCGAGAAAAATGAGACTTTTGCATCTACACATTCAAATAAAATATTTTTTTCTCCCTCATAGATATTGGAATTGTCAAGACATTTGTGCCTAAATTCCTCTTTTTATTTTCCATATCATTTTTATTCAAAAAAGGGGAGCAAAGGAATTTTCTTCAATTTAGAAAGACGACATGACATGAAAGCATGCATTTATATTATTTATGTTTGTGTGTGTTAGTGATACGGAGAGAGAGACTACTAAGTATGTAATTCGCAACATCAAAAGAGGATTTTTCGTTCATAATAATTCCAAAATTGTTAGGAACGAATGTGCTTTTAAAATCCTTTTTATATTCATTTTATGAGGAACGTGAATGAAATTCTTTCCATCTTTGTTTCCCTTCTTATAATTTTTTGTTGCTGCTCCTTGCATGAAGACTATTGTCAGGCATTAGATGCAGTTTAAAGTTTAAGGAACAATGTTTAATGGGATTTTTCTTATAAAATCTTAGCATAGCTTTTGGTAGATGAAGGAACTGAACAGTTACATTGCTAAATACATTGAGCCATATGGAATTGAGTATACATACAGAAGAATAGCGTGTGTGTAGCATATGGATAGGATATTTATTGTGGCATGTTCCTTTCAAATCCCACTTTACATTCCTTATTGCATTCATGTTAGCGTCTTTGTTACTTGATCCTTCTCCTCTTTCCAATCTTACTCTTATTACTGTAAGAAAATTTTGATTCATTACTGAATTTAATGGATTTTCCTTCTCTTCTCCAATTCCATATGCTACATCTATTCCACAAAAATGGATTCCATATTTAGCCGCAAAATATCTTTACATAATTTTTGGATCAATAAAAAGTCAGTCTTGACATTGAAAATATCTTTTTGCATTAAAGCAGTCAATGATGAAAATATGGCATGTTGATGATGAAATAAAGTCGCGACTGAAAATTTGTGTGATGGAAATGGAATTGCGTTCACAATTTACTGATCATCATCAAATATTGATTTTACATCAACGCATGTTTTTGCGATTGCTGTGTAAGTGTGTCATTAGTAGACGTAGCTGGTGACATGGCAAATATGATGTCGTATGGAATGACCAGGAAAGCTGCTTATGATGGTGTTGGGACTTATTACTCTTGTAGAACTAGAGTACTTTGTGTACTAAAGGTTGGATATGAACTCTGGTAGGATCTGAAGGATCCAAAGACCTAAATTGAACAACTTTATTAAAAATCAAGGTCCAGTCACTCTCAAATACACAATAAATTGAAAAGAAAATCCCTAAAAATCTTGCAATTTAAACAGCATAGAATAAGAACAAAGACCTTTCTACAGCAGCAACAACAACAACAATAATGAAACGTTAATTGATATGCTTTGTGCTGTTCACTTTTTTGAAGTGCTTGGAGTGAGAAATTTAATGAAATTGTTGTGTAGTTTTTAATTATCAATTAAGGTTTTACATTTCAATTAAATTCTTCTATATTTACGAATACTTGATGATGTTGTAGCTATTGCTGTACATACACTTCTTGGACGAGATATATTTGAGTACATAATTTTTATTTTACTTTAAATTCTTCTAGTAATATTTTTTGCAGTCATTTTAATTGTCTTTGCTTCCTCTATATTCTATTCTTCTTCTTACTTCACTATTGCTAGTGCTGCTGCTGATGCTCGTATATCTCTCGACTAATAGAGCCTTCGTGCTTATTTCCGTGCCTCAAACTCCCACCAAATGATTGTAAATAAATGTATGTGGATGAAGATTCCCAATTGGAAGTGGTGCATGTCGCACATTCAGAAACTTAAGACTGTATAGTAATTAACGTTCTTAAGTGCATTGCCATTGGCACAAATTACATTCTGAGGCTTCTTTCTTGCTTACTTTCTTCTATTTTATTATGTCTAAGATAAGAATGTGAAGATACAAGCGAATGCACATCCATAAATTACATCAAATGCCATGCCATGCCTAATATTTTCTACAAGAACTTATAAATTGCATATCGAAAGTAGGAATGGATGGAAATTATTGCGGAATTGCATGAAGATGCATCGAGGAAAGGAAATTAATGAATTGTAAGCAGTTGATGGTTCTAGTTCTTCTTTCAGCTCATCACTTATTCATTCGCTTTACACACTTTGCAGTTCAGCACGCACAGACATAAATTTACTTGCATTTCCGCTTCACTTTTTTTTGCAGTTATTGTGGATGTATTTACTGACATGACTTAATAGGGATTTTATTGATTTCATGCTAAGTAGCACATGCCATTATTGATCATCATCATCATTGCATTCATTTGCATACTTGCTTACTGCTCAACTTCATCATCAACCACCATTAAATGTGTCATAATTTTGCGGCATTCAGAACTGACAATCATGGCATTAATATTCAATTAAACTTCTGCAAATTATTAAAATTTCGATGAAAAACAACCGAAAATTTTGTTTAATTAATTTGCGAAAAATCCTTTGTAAGCTCTTGCTGTGTTTTTGACATGAATCAATGGCAAAAATAAGTTTTCGATGCCTCTAAACATTTGAAAATTGATGGAAAATTCTGATACATTTGAGGTTTGTTTATGTGGCTTACAAATTAATTAGATATTGACTCTTGTGTGGGGCTTGATTGGATTTATAATCTATGAAATAAAATGCTGTCTGTAAATTTGTGCTGTTAATAATGAAAACCTACGCAACAGCATAAACATCTAGACCATAACAAGCATTAAAAACAAGCATAACAACAACAACATCCATAAGCATCATAATTCCACGTTTAATGATTGTCAACACAATTTTTGGTGGAAAACACAACACGGAAAGGAAAAAAAATGTGCGAGGAACTTCCTTTCTTTTATTTTCCTCTTGGGTATCTTTCCATTCATAAACTAAACATTCTTATTGTGTCGCGTTTACATCCCGTCCCGTCCTCACTTCTGTAGAATTTCAATTAAAGCTTTTTGTCATGTTTTAATTTAAATGCCAACAATTGGATGACATGTCATGGAATATCCTTTGTGACTTCATTTTATAGCTTTAAAAATAGCCAAGACACTTGAAATTATCTCATAAAAAATTTCTCATTTTTAATGGCTGCAATGGGCCATAAACATCATCTCCTACCACATTTCTTTTGAAGTCACCGACATTTTCATTTCATTAATGTTGATGCTTAAAAAGGAAGGAAAATGAAAAATTTTAAAATTTTCAGACCAAAAACTTTTTTCCCCTTTTTATCGCACTCACTAGCTGACTATCATTCTCATCTTTATTTTACTGTAATTAAGCATCATGGTATGGTACAGCAAGAAGAGAGTATGAGTTTTGTGGCTGGCTGAAATATTTATAAATATTTTTTTACATAAGCCAATGAGAGTAATAGACAGTCAACAGTCACAAAAAGGTTTCTTTGCTACGTAAATAATAATTATGCTCTAAAAAAAGAGACTTGATAAGGAAGAAAAATTGTTTGAGGCTCAGCTTCGTAATTTGAGGACTGCTTTTCATCTTCTTCTTGCTACTTTTATGCTGTATTGCTGTATGTGAATGTACAAATGATGATGGAAAATAATGAGAAGAGAAAAACAAGGCACAGACACGAGCAGGGCAGCACAAAAAGTGGAGATTTTAATTTTGTAATTTCTATGATAATAAAATGTGAGTTGGAATGTCATGCTGTAGGTTTGGCCATAGCAAAGAAGCATTTTCAATTGTTATTCTGCTGACTGAAAATTAGGAACTAGAAACAAATGTTATTTCTGGTTTCAACAACAAATTCCAGAAGACAAAATGACGAGCAACCCAAAACATACCCAATAAAAAGCAGTTCATGCTTAAAATATTCTCGCTGGTCGTTATCAAGGCAATGAAAAAAAATTAAGGAACAGAAATAAAAATAAAATAATAAAAAATGTTGTGAAAATTACTACGCAGACTTCCTTGATTCATTAAATAATTAAAATAAATGATTTCTTATTTTTGTGCATCTCGCCATGAAAGTTTTTCCATGCTGTTTGCTGCTGTTGATGCTGTTCTGCCTTCTTAAACCACATTTATTGTGCATAATGATGATAAGAAAATTTCTTTAGAAGTAAAATTGCATAATTTATGCAGCATGTTGGAAAGAAGAACAAAAAAAGCCAAAACATGATCATGTTATCATGAAGCTACACAAGAGACATCATTTACAGCACAAAAAAGCAATTTTCACATCCCATTCCCAATTTCATTTCTTCTTGTTCTCAATTTTTTTATCATTCATCCATTACATTACAATAACACAATAATAAATGGAAATAGAAGCGAAAGAGAGTGGATGGATGGAATTGAAGTGAAGCAAAGGAAGCAAGCACGAAATGTGGATGAAGTTTAAAGAAAAGGATTACTATAATATCAAAATACGATGAATCTTTATTGTTTCTGAGCTCATGAAACAATTTTCACAAAATGCTGCTGTTCAGCTTCTGTTTTTGCTACTGCTTCTCTTTCTCACTTTTATTCCATTTTCTTTCATCTTGTTCTTATTCTTCTTACATACAATGTAATGCTTTACATCCATAAGACAATGTTGAAAGAACATTTTTGTTAAATTTCAGTACGGAACGATGCTAATATTCTGAATAGCTTTCCCGTTCAGCACAATCGCTCACATATGGAGCTTACAATTTTTAAAATGATGTCCATATTTATTTTATTCTATATAGAATTTTTTAGCCACGATAAAACGTTGAAAAATAATTTTTGTGCTTAGAATTTGATGACTTTGGAATGAGTTCCATACAGTAAAGAGGTAACAGCTTGAAAATATCAAAAACTAATCCATTTTAAATTCTATTCTGAGCCACATTCTGTTGAAAATTCATAAAATCTCTCAAATTCCCTCGAATCCTCCAACTCATCTCTATATCCAATTCTATTTCCATTTACATCAAAGACATCCAAGTCACATGATTTCATTAATCGAAAAGCAGCACTTCACATCAATAGGAAATTGTTTACAATCGTAAATCACATGGAAATGTGAAAAGAATGAGCGAAAATGAGAAATGGAAAAATTTAGTGACTCATGTATCATCGTTGTAAGTGTGGTGACGCAACAGACGCCTACACATGAACTTCAAATATGAGAATTTTACATGTAAAAATGCTTTGCCAAAAGCTGCATTGACGTAAGTTATCATGATAGTCTCCAAAAACTCCTGTATGGAACTGACAGTTCTATTTTTTGGGACAATTCTTATTTTAAGTCTGATGAAAATGACTTTAAATGGCACAAGTTACTTAAAGCTGCTTGTCAAGGATAAAGATTAGAGCAATTTCTCTTCCAGCAGCACAAACGCACAATGAAAATATTTTTCTGCACGAGAATCTCAAAAAATAACATTAAAGGATGTAATAACATTCAGTTTTATGGATGCAACCAGGCGTTCCTTATATTTATGTTTGATTCATTTTCCTTTCATCATCAGTCGTCGTGTTCATGCATGTAGAAGTAAATCAGCATGTAAATAAATAACGCATAACGCGAAATGTAAATAAAAAAGATAATTTTTATGTTCTTATCATCTCGGTTCCTCCCTTGTTCTTCATCGTGTCGACTTTGAATTATTTCAGGCATTTGCACTCGAAAACATAAACATCAATTTATCATTGAAAAGGAACTACGTGCATTTTTGTTCCATTTTTTTATGACATGCTGAATATAAGGAACGTCTTAACGTCAACATGTACGGCATTGACATAAAGTTACCTTTTATCCCCACCCACTCTGAACACATATAAGACATGCCATTGAGTGGAGATGTTAAAAAGATGTGTCAAAATAATAAGCTCAACATTTATAGCTTTATGCTGCCTATTCTTTGATGCCTTTGCCTGTCATACTCATATAAGAAGGAAACTTCATTCATTTTATGTGAATTTATGTCTATAAGGTTGATGCTTTAGGATTTATTGCTCATTTTGCTTTCCCCCCTTCTTACTGCCTTTCTCACTTTTCTTTTCCTACTTCCTTTATTTTCAATAAAAAAAAGTTGCGTTTACATGTGCGTTGTTTCAATGAAATTGGCATGCTACATTAAGACACACGAATGTAAAAAGTACGAAGAGGAAAAAATCGATCTCAATAATCAGATTTGCTTGCTTTCTTTCATCCTTCATTGAGTTTTGTGTGAGTTTTTTATTTCTTTTACATCATCAGCAATAGAAAATGTTATTAAAATATATTCACTGGATGTGAGGTTTGAGTGTTATTTCTTGTGGTTTTGTGCTGTACTTGTTAATGGTTTTTGGAAGAATTTGAAGCTTTTTGAATGTCAAACTTTAAAGGAACTGATCAAAATGTTGAATTGTATGAATTTCTATCAGATCCAGAGGATTAGCCTCAAAAGTGATAGATAAAATCACATCCAGCAATCAAAACTCAATAAAAATCTCCTTTACATCCACAGATTCAAAATTAATGATTAAGTACGAACAGCAATAATAATTGCTTATTATTCAGTCAATTTGCTTACTGCTCTATACAAACAAATGAAGTTCCGCTTTTCAGCTTCTTAATCTCCGGTTAATTTTCTCCTTCTTCATTCTCATTGATTACATTCAACTTCCGTTTCTTTTTCTCATTCTTGCTGTATTTTTTCGTGCCTACAATAATTTATTCATCACAATTTAATTGAAATTGATTGTAGAATCCACAAATGAGCAGAACAGACACTGAGCGCCATAAACAATTGAAAATTCTTCTTTTTCATCACATCCATCAATTGAAATGCAATAAAAATTTGCTTTTTATAGAATCTAAAACTTTAGATCGCGATGCACATGACTTGAAATTCTGATGATGACATAAGAACATGACAGAGACACATTTTACTGCCATTGCATTATTGCTCTTCTTCCTTCTCTTGATACTTTATGTGTAAAGTTTCATTTTTGCTGAGATTTCAGAAAAATATGTGAGAACTTCTTCTTATTGAATTGGATAGAATAAGAAATTTATTTTCGTGTGTATTTGATGAATATCAAGCTGTTAGTTCTTTATCACTTTTCTTTCATCCACAATTTTGACTTATATTGTTTTCCTCACACATGAAGTTTCGAGCACATGCACAAAAAAAAGAGCGAGCAATAAAAGTTATAACTTATAAGTGTATGTAAGAATAGAAAGAGAATATATATTGAAGATAGGAAGCGATGTATCAATCATGATTGAAAGCACATATCTCATACATTGTGTATAAGGGAATGAGAGGAAGACGAGAATGAAATGAATATGAAATCAGAAGGCAAAAAAAAAGAAAGAAAGAAAGCAATTGAAAATAATGAAAGAACACGGCAGTGAAAACAAAAGGAAGTAGAATTAATGAGAATGTTTGGAGGTGGAGCGCATTTTTCGGGAAGTTTATTGATTGCCAAATTAGGTTGATTCTTCAATTTTTGTACTTTGCTGTCTAAAAAACATGAATCTAGTGAACCTATTTCCATCATGTTCAAAAATTCAAATCTAGTTCGAGTATAAAAAACCGTTCTAAGGTTTAGGCTCTTAACTAGTACATCGACTAGGTTCATAACACCTGTTCTGATTCTAAAGCCATATAGTATCCAGGTACCTCAAGTAGCCTAAGATACAAGCTAGTCTAATATTTATACCAAACTGCGTCCATTCATCCTCAATTCTTCTAAATAAATACATCTCATCAAAATAATATAGGAACATGAAAGCAAGAAGAAACAAAAAAAAAATCATCGATAACACAGGAAAAAAAAATTCACAAATGATTGCCATGAGAGATTGTTTCCTGCAAGAAACAATATTTTTATTCCATTCATCCGTGATACATTTATGGCATCTCGTATATTATTCTCGATATGTAATCTCATAAAACTTTAGAGGAAAAAAAAGAAATGACAATCAAATTACGATGTGCTTCAAAAATAGGAGAGTATGATGATGATCATATCTCACAATGTAAGGAGATTTATAAGAAAATACTTTTGGAAATAAAAATATGTCGTGACATAACATGAGTGATTTTGTGTTTTGGCAATAAGACATGATTTGGATGTATCTTGATGGAATTGAGGCAGAAAAATGTTATCAATTTATTTTTTGATCTCTTGTAAATCTCTCAATTTCTTCTTTATCTTTATCGATGGTATTAAATGAGGAACTTGTTCTTAACAGACTTAAATCTGTGAAATTTCTCATAGCATCAGCCTTAACATTGTTTTCACTCTTACATGATTATTGGCAAAGAAGATGAATTAAATTGAAAACTAAGGACGACAAGTGCTTTTTGTGACTCATATCCAATATCTACTTATAGACAATATACTGAATGCATGAAGACATTGTATGAAGTAAGGCATTTAGTCATTGTAATGACATTTGTTGTGATGTGTACATTCAATCGATTGAAAGCTTTATATCATAAAATATTACATCATAGCCCTTGATGCAATAAATAAGTAAGTAAGTCGAGACAAAAACTCAATTCAATTCCAGCTTGATGAACAATTTAGAGTCAATTCTCTTACTGTATAGATGATATTACATCTGGAACTTATCAACTGTCGCACGAAAACAGCAACAGCACTGACTGCCTCTAAAAACTCAAAATAAAATCAAGTTTGTACTCACAGTTGCTGTCGTATGCTGTGTTGTTGTATATGCATAAGCCGGTTGTGCTAATGGTGTAGTATATCTGTAAGCTTGCTGTGTTGGTGCGTAGCTTGGTGCCCAACTTGCACCTCGATATTGAGCGCCTGTAATTGCACCTGCTGGACTTGTCATAGTTGGACCGCTTGGTCTTTGTTGAGTCCCCTTTAATTGAGGGGGAGCTCCACTAGGATAACTGTTACGAGGTCCTGAATTGCCCTGCAAATAAAAAGGATAAAAATTCATTAGTTCCAAAAAGTTCAAGAAACTTTTACTGTGATTTTTTTTCATGAAAATTTAAATTGAAATCTCTGAAAATCAAATTTATGAACTGCACCCTCTCGCTTTCGGTCGGTTTCAATAAAATATGCATAAGAGAATTTTTTGTTGCATCCTCTTCATCTTCTTGCTCTTCACTTCCCTCAAAAACTAAAATGTTTTATGCATTTTTCATTTTTTTCATGGCGAATTTTTTCATCTCTTCCATATTTATCCTATAAAAATGATTTTTGGAAGCAGTCAGCAGAGATTAATCAAATTTTTTCAACCCGAAAAAAAGTTTATCCGTTATTTCCATCTATTTATTTTCATATTCAGTGTTGAAGGGAAAGTTTTAAAGTTCCCTTGATTTAATTTCTTCAGGAACTTAGTTGGATATGCCAAAAAATCAAGCATAACTCTGACAAAATTTCTACAAAGCAATTCACAAAAAAAACCTCAAATAAGCGATAAGAAGCAAGAATTTAATAACTTTGCAGTCATCCGCACACATTCACATGCATTTGATAGTAAATTTCCGTAATGCATGTTTAATGCTGCATTCATCCATTAATTCATTCATCTCACATAAGCGTCCGATAATCATGAACGAAAGAAATTGTTTAAGAAAATAAAGAAGCATTGCTGCTCATTCGATTCATCTTGATTCACTAATGACCACGCCTGAAGACTTTCAGAAGCAGCAAACTTGTGTGATATCTTTTACTCATTCATAAACTTTTTTTCATAGCTCACAAACTCAGTTCAGAATTCAAAGCATGCGAACGAAAGGAACAAAAAGTTTATCTTTTTACTGTCGACCCTTAGCAATTCTTGAACTTAAAACAGCAACAAAAAGAAAATTCTTTTGAAAAAATCTTCGTAAAATCCTTTTTGTTTGCTGTTTTGGATCCACGTGTGTGGGATGTACTCAGTACTTGGCTGACTATAGGGAAGAGTAGAAATATATCAAAAACCAAGGATAACTTGTCTGGTTCTATTTCCTACATGTGTGCCTGGTACCCTGCTATCACAGAGGTCTAAACTATCATTCATCACTAACTTCATTCCTGCCTGCAAACTGCAAAAAATCTTTTTCATCTTAAAATACTGAAAGGGATATGAAAATTGTATTGCGGGTCTTTAAAATCATAAAAAAAAATGTTGCAGCTTATTTTATTGCAAGCTTGAATGGTATTAGTAGTAAGAGGATATGGAGGAAGAAATGTCATCAAATTTACTGCCATTATATCCAATGTTTCATATCCATTAAATATGAATATGCTTTATGATGGAAGATTTATGTTCAAAATGCTTTGTCGGCATCAAATGAAATTATTTTTGTATCTTTGTGAAAGCGATAGCTGCAATCGAGACATGAAGTCTTATTTGCTCTTATTTTTAGAAGGCATAAAGACAGAGAAAGTACTTTGACTATGTATGAAAGGGATGAAAATGTTTTTCGTGGTGTAGGAGATGCTGGAAAGACCAAAACTGACGCTTTAATACTATCATAATGTTAACAGACTGAAGACGTGACAAGAATCGAATTGATTTTTTTTTTCTTGTTACTTTCGACTCTTTGGAATGGAACAAGAACATTCACAAGCCATTGATGATGGTGGCTTAACTTGATCGACACTTTTCGACATCATCTAATGCATGCATCGGAAAGTTGTAAGTAGAATGCCTGAGATGCTGTTGCTGGTAAATAAAAATGGTGAAAGTTAAATACCCAATAAATTACAATGTTTGCATGATAATAAGACTGAAGTCAACGGGAACAGAATGACAATGGCAGCAGTGTCTATGGCTGTATGAGGATGGAAACATGAGAAGAACTTTCCTCAAATCTCCATTAAATGAAAATGATATTCAATGCCTCATTAAAAATTTGATGCCATTTCACGCTCGTCGCATCCCTCGCTCAATATTTCTTACTTCGTGTGTCTAATTAATCATTTTTTGCTGCTTATGCTCTTGCTTCTTGCTACTGATGATATTCTATGTCTGGCAATTTTTCATGCCCTCTTCTCATGTAATGTACACAGAGTGAGTGCGGTAAACAGTAAAATAATAATAATTGAAGACGGGCAAGCAAGGCAAGGCAAGAATGAGGAAAAAAAGTAAATTTTCAGCAAATATTTTTCGATTCTTAATAAGAGCCATTAACATTCATTAACATAATGTCTGACTTGATGGACCAAAATGAATTTTATTCTCTCATCTATAAGGAATTCAGGAATAAAATTGGAAAATAAGAATGAGAATCAAAAGGCGTAGCATGAACATCATTCAAGATAAATCACACAGTTGCCATAAACATTATTAGCATTGTCAATGACCTAAGATCAATTTTCATTATGCGGTGAAATAAATTGAAAGGAAATGAGGAAGTGAATGGCAGAAGACATGGAATGAAAAATTTAAGGATGCTCGCGTATTGCCATTAAATTAATTGATATTGCTCATGTCCATATCTTATCCAAATGAAAGCTATTTTCAGGATTTCATCGTCATTATTCCAAATTAATCACAATTTAGCCTTAGATTTTCAATAGTGTTGCTTTAATGCTTTATTTTGCTGACTGTAATTGATCATTGTCTAATGAATCCACAACCACAGTCAGGTGAATAAAAATGCGTCATGCAATGGCATTAAGCACACGGAATTAGAATTAATGTATTGTAATTATTGTGATTGTTGATTTTTCTGTTGCTGTTCCTAGATTCTTTAACGAATGGGAACAGAAGGATGTTTAGGAGTAGGTTGGAGTCATATTTGGCCATCCTTACTTATTTATTGACTTTAAACAAGAAAACTTGACCTCGGAAAACAAGATGAAGTACAAAAAATGCTACTTGGACATTCCAGCACAGGAACTAAATCATCCATAAATTTATAAAGACTAATCATGAATGCACAACTTTGTGAGTTTATCATAATCATGATCATCATGAATGCCTTGTTTAAAACACGAAACTTCATAATTGTGCGTGACAATGACGTCAAATGAAAAGACTGGAACCAATACAGACACAAAAAAGTATCTCCATAATGAGTACATAATGTAAATTATTTTACAGGGATGACATCAGAGGCGTCAGGCAGTAAAATGTGAGTGAGAAAGAAAATTACACATTTAGTGCCGGAGGGTCGTAAATATTTATTATCATATCATTTTAAATACATAAATAAAGCGTAAATTTATTGCCATTTTTGTCATCATTCTCGGCACTAACTTCTCGTCTCATTTTTATTGTTATAAATTTTTGATAACTTTCTGTCGCTTCCAATTTTGAATTTTTTTTCAAGAACTTTAAAAGAACAAGCACACAGCAGAAAAAAACTGTTGAAATCAAGCAGCAATTGAGACTACAAAATAATGAATTTTGCGAGACGGAAGTAAACTTCCTGCATAAAAACTGACGACAATCTGATTGGCAACAGTCATATTAAGTACATTCATTGTAATTTGACATGTTAATTTCTTAGTTTTTTGTGTATGTATTGCTTCTATTGCTTCTTCTAGTCCATTCAACTCACACTGTTCTTGTTCTTTTTGATCAATTGTTGTGCTGCACAATTTTATGTCTTCTCAAAATGATGAATTTATTCAATTCCACTTCAACATTTTAAGTTCATAAGATCCTCAAAAATAAGAAAAAATATCGAGAGCAAAAATTTAAGGAATGAAAAGAATTTATTGCTGCAGAAAAGGTTGTTTTGGGATCTCAATTGAAAAGATATAAAAAATGTACTCAAATAGAGAAGAAAATTGTTGGTAAAGTGGAAGCACTGTCGGGATAAAAAGGTAAAAATTCTTCCTTTAATGCTTCTTGAAAATATTTTTTATCAATCTCATAAATTTCTCCTCAAAACATGAAGAAGGCATGAAGAAAAAATTGATGAAAATTTATAGCATAAGAACTGGAATCGATTTTTGCTCGTTACGCAACTTTTTTACCTATTTAAGTGAAACAAGTTTTGATCGTTAAATTATTTATTGAAGGGTAAAAGTAGCTTCTAATGCAACAAGGTTCTTGAGACGATGAGAAGTCATTGATTCTATATTTTACGATTTTTTAAAAGAATTTTGTTATGGATTTAATAAAGAATATTTGAATTATAAGTTCTCGATCAGTGCTCCTCAAACTGTGCTCATTCTGGTTGGATTCAACACTAAAATCCACATGCAACTAATTGACAATATAAATGACTTTACCATCGAATTCGAACTAATTCATAGAATAACTGGATGTCAATAGCCAATTATAGAGTTCATATTTCAATTATAAACTTCCAGCATTTACCAATAATACTTTTCATACCTAACATCACCAGAACAGAGAGAAAAATCTTTGCATTATTGAAAGAATTTCAACACAAAATCCTCAATCACAAATCAGAACTAAGTGACTACAAATAAGAAGAAAAAAGTGTCAAATGCATTCGGATTTGAATGTTGAAATGAATGAAAAATGACAAAGTAGAAGTGATGAGATGGAGCAAGAAGAAGGAACGAAGAAAGTGACGACAAGTTAATCAGATTATGAAAATTTAATTCAATGTATGTGCACGTCATTCAATGAGAATATTTTGTTGCCTTTCCATTTCCCATCACAGTCTTCAGCACCGTCATGAAAATAAAATCTCCTGAATTTTTATATTCTGAAATTAAAAAATTTTCTACATTTTTTTCCCGCTTTTCTTGCTTCACTTTTCATTTGCATGACATTATGATCTCAATATTTCATTATTTGCTCATTGTCATCGTCATTAAGTTCCACTTCTTAGTATTGTAACTCATCCATTCATGTTCCCTCAATTTTCCTTATTTTTTCTGTTGTTATTTGCCATACGCACCACTTTTATTCATTCAAATTGACTTCAAACAATGTGAAAATTTGCAATATGAGTACGAGAACAAGCATAAAGAGGAAGGAGAAGGAGGAAAAATTGATAAAAAAAATTATAATTTTAAATTTTTTTCCTCTCACACACAGAAATAATAACAATTTACATTGTAACAGAATAAGAATAAGAAGTGACGATATTGGGGATGAGGATGTGAAGGAGAAAGGAAGCAAAAGATGGAATATTTGCATGAATTAATACGCTTTGTGGCTTTAAGGATTTCTCATCTCCTTCTTTCTCCATCATCGTGTTCATCTCGTTAACGAAAAACATACTTAAGTCAATTGAGAGAGCAAAAATATTTTCATTGCATCATTTTTTTTTTGTATGTGCTGTGCTGGATGTGCACGCGGCAATCCACAATGCTCTTTCATCTACAGACACTGCCTTGTGAAATTTTAATCAAGCAATGAAAGAATTATGGGAAAATGTTTTAAGTTTTTTTAGTCTATGGCAATCTGTGCTTTAAGCTGACAACGTTGTGGATTTTTTTGTGGGGAATTTAAGTTCTAGTGATGATGATCCTGAATATGTCACGACTAATTTTGTAAATCTGCATTGAGAATTCGGGATATTTTGTAGCTAATTAGCTGAATTGTTAATTGCTAAGCCTGGATGGTAAGTAACAATATTCCCGTTCACAATTTAATTGAATTATATCCTCAGGAACTGCTTAGTTCCATTTCTTCTTTCCCCACTTTAATAAAAATAACTAAATTATCAAGATTTTATAGATAAAATAGAAGTGAACAGCTTCCAAGAAATGGAATAAAAACTTATCGTAAGAGCATCAATCTCAATTACTCGCAATACATGCAGCATGAGCATTAGCAACAGCATCTGGCTTATGAGAGACAGAAGAGAATGTGATCGACACTGAAAGAATTTTCACAATTTTATTACTTTTTACAACTTCATTTAACTGCTGCTGCAACTTTGATGATGCACGCTGTTGTTGCTGCTTAATTTCATTTTCAGTTCTTTTCTTTTTATCTTTTCAGTTCTCACACAGAAATGAGACAAAGTCAAAAAATTATTCAAAAGTTTCTGTTTCATGTCATTTGCCATAAATTAAAATTTACAATTCAGCTTCTTTTATTGCTTTATCTTGTCATTGTCATCATTTGCATCATTGGAACTTTTTCGTCACTTCTTTGTGACTTGTCGATGAAATTAAAAAAATTGGAATTAAATGACAAAGAAGCTTGAAATGGCAATTTTCAACGAAATTAAAGAATGAAATTTAAATTTTTTTATTCGCATTGGAACCGCCAACAGATCAGTTTTAGTTCAATGACCACAAAATGATTTTTTTTTGTATTTTGCTCCAAAAATGAGCTCAAAAAATCTGAAGATTAGTTCCGCAAAAATTTCGTGTTTCTCATGTCTATCGATTTTACTTCCATCTCCTTTCCTTCTTGCTCTTTAAAAAGTATTGGAAAGTATTTCAAATCTTTTATGAATCTTGTCATGGTCGATCTATTTTTAGACGAATTTTACATGCAAGAATGTTCAATCTTAGCTGAAAATCTTTTGTGAGTTAAGACTCTGAAGTGCTCAACAATAGGCACTGATTGACTCAAAACAGTTTCTATTCAAAAAAATTAATTGAATTTAAAGAAATGCTCAAAATAGAACTGATAATTTCCATAAATATCTTCAGAATTGACAGAATCAGAATTTTAGAATCAACTTCATTAAAAACGGAAGTATAACAACTATGCGGTACAAAATCAATCAGAATATTTTCATAAAAAATCTTCAAAAGATAACAGCTGTCAATTAAAAAATTTCAATCCATTCAAGCTTCTTCATTTGATTATCTTTGAAAGAATAATGAGAATTTTTTTTCGATTTATTTTCATTGTCTCTGCATTTTCAGCTTTAATTCATTTCCTGCACTTCCATTACGTTCATGTACTTTATGGCATTTAACACAATCAATCATGCAATTATGACATTTTTTCTGCTTCCATTTCACTTCACTTCGTTAATATTTATTAAAGTTGTAGAAAATTTTATGGAGGTTCAGGGGTGCTGGGTGGCTTGCTATTTAGTTTATCTAGCTTAGTCTTAGAGTTGAGGTTGAAAAATTGTATATTGGGAAACACCAAAGCAACTTTTGTAGCTAATCAATCTGCTAAGAGATCTTAAAATTTTGACTTGGTCATTAAAGCCTGTCCTAATGAGAATGCTGCATCCTCTAATCCTAATTAGGGTTCCTTATCCGCATATTACATGAGATCCACAAGATCCAGTGATAATAATTCACATAATTCCTGTATAATGCAACTTTAATTCAATAGTAAGCACATAGAGAATTCATCATCAGCACCACAACCCAACCCTGATTCTATTAAGTACCACCAACAAATAGTTAAACCAGCAAACTGTATAGACTCCATAAAAATGTCTATAGCTGTATTGTTTCTTTGAAAATCAACACAGCATTAATTAAGCATTCTTGTGGTAAATGAATGTGAGTACGAATGTGAAAGAAAGTAAAGGAAGCTTTTCGAGTCTTTCAATTACCAGCAATTGCTCATTCAAATGGAATTAATTCATTCTGTATGTTATGTAATGCGAGTTGAAAGGAAAAGATATCGTTTTAAGTAAATAAATGGCAGACAGAGAAGTAGTTTGTAAGCTTTTACAGTTTTTTGCTTAAACCTATACATCGAAAACATTCTCTAGTCATGTGCTGCTTCTGCTCTGCAATCTCATCTCTAATTGTTTTAAAGCAGCTAATTAAATGTGAGTGCAAAAGATTTCAGTAACACAAACCCAAGACGAAGAAGCAGCAGCAGCAGAAGTAGAAACAATTGAGAAGGAAATAATGAGCTGTACTATGCTTTATGCATTATAGCACTGCCTGACACACTACAATAGTTACGTAATTTATTTCATTCTGTGCATTCGGACGAAAATAATTTTTGCCTTTTTATTCTTTTTTGCTTGCCTCACTCATCTCACTCGGTCTCGTCTACACTTAAAGCTAATGAAACTAAATGTAATGAATAAAAAATTTCAGAATGTAAGAATCACAAGAGGGGAAGTCAAAAGAAAGCATTAGAAGTCAATGAATTGAGGCAGTCAATGTTGGCAATTAATTTCTTTAACGGTACAAAGCTCTCTTTCGCTCCTCACCGTCTGCTTTATGCTTCATCTCATCTCACACATTCTCAATTATAACTTTTTTTTTCATTCTCTTAACATCTTTTGTTATGTTTATGTTTATGGACTGACTTCATATCCATACATGTACGCTTCAATGTTGTTGATTAACGGAATGAATAATTTTTTTTTCGCTGCTGTTGATGCTTCTTCTTGGACGGTATATATATATTTTTTTCAAGCTAAAAGTAAGTACGTGCATATTTTACTCTCAAACTGGCAACATTTTAATTAGTTTGCAACTTCTGGTGAAAAATAATTGAATGAATAAAAAGTTGTATGAATTAATTTGCTGCTTTTGGGAGGCATTAAGAGGAAAAGAAACTTTGTTCAATTGCTGAACCCTTGCGGTAAATGTTGAATTGGGTTTTAACAGATGTGCAAGTGAAGTCTAGCTGTGAACCACCTTCAAAGACGTTGGTTTGAATCCCAAAAAAGTCTTGAGTCTCATTAATTTCAAACCAGTGACAAATTTTGGGAAATAGAAGCACTTTTGGAGAGAATTCTCAATAAAACTGGTATTCGAGGACCATACCCAATGAGCCATAGAAAATAAGAACCTTAAATGTACTTGATATCACTAAAATATCTCAACAATAACTCAAAAAATCTGAAATAAAAAAACCCCGACAACATTACAAAGCAAGTTCATCATAAAATCAGGAACGAAAGAATTTCATAGGTCGTAAGTCATTCATTTTCCATGCATTTTTAACAAGCTTCCTTCATGAACTTGAAAAATGATTAAAATTGGAGAGAGAGCAAAAATCAGTAATCAACTCATACACGTCGTTTACGTGCGGAAAATATAATATAAGCCATAGATAGGCAAAGGCAATAAAGCACTATCAATTAATTAAAGTCTTCATAATGTGTCTGTAATGAACAACTAACCGCAATTAAAATTTTAAATAAAGCTAAAAAAGCAAAACAAACAAACACAAATGCTCTCAATTTTTTTTTCGAGGTTACGCACATAAATAAGAAATGCGAGAAATGTGTATGAATGAGCGCTCATATAAAAAAAGCCGGTGCTGGAATGCGTGTGGTTCGTTCGTTAACCTTGCACTTGTTCCATCACACGCTCGCTCGATTATTTTTTTTATATTCTTCTTTCTCTTCTCTTTTTTAAGCTTTTTACTTGATTTTTTTTCTGCTGCTTCTCATTCTACACACACCATAAATTTACTTTACTCACATTTGAATTTCTCTCTAGTAGAAAAAAAAAGTTTTTTTTATATATTTTGAAAAAAATTTACGTCAGACACATCAACAGCAATAATCAGGTTGAAAGTTTTATTTTTAAAGCGAGATTCGTAAAGCAAGTGGTGATGAAAATGGTTAATTTGTTAGGCTGTCTAGTCTGATTTTTTCATTCTGATATAAATCATGATTTGAGAGATTTGGGAATGTCTGAATGATTTGATCTGGGCTTTGCTATGTTTTATTTTTGAATTCTATTGTTTTTGATGTAAAAATGCTGATAAATTTGAGTTATTTGTTGAAAAACTTTTCGAAGTGAGAAAAAACACGTGACCGAAAAAACGCACTTAGTTTGAATTTTTAAAAACCGTTAAATTTTTTGAATTTTTAAAAATACATTAAAATAGCTCAAAATATGAAATTTTGACTAAAATATCATTTAACGTCAACGCAATCGCCATTTGTGACAGTAAAATTATTCTTCTAATAAATTATACCTAAAGTGCGCTATTTTCACCCACAAGAATTGATTTATGGACTCATTTTTCTTCATATATGCGAAACAAACACACGCAATGATCGTTTGTGGATTTATAAATGGAAAAGAACCGTTTAACAAAATTATTTTGATTGCACCATAAACGCTTTTTTCATTTTACTTCTTTGACTCTTTTTAACATTCTTCGCTTGTCTCTCTCGCTTTATTATCATGTACACATATGGATAGGAACATTCGCACATATTTGAAAAAAAATGGAAATTGAGTTTGAACAAAATAAGAGTTTCAATTGCTATTGTCGATTGAGGAAATTCAGGAAATGACGTCGATTCCTTTTTTTAATTCGCATAGTTCGCGTGTTAAATTGCGATGTACGTAAATTTAACATCAATATGCAAATTTAGCATAATCTGTGTTTTATATATGCGCAGTATAAGAATATATATTTATGACGATATGTTCTCAATAAAAACAGCTGAATTGAAGCTGAGTGCAAACATCTCTCGAGATTTCGTATTTGAAGACTGTCATGTCGATTTATTCTGCACACGATATTTGAATCGAGAAACTTTTTTCTCATTTGACGTCAAGTAAATTAAGAAGAAGACGAAGCATCATCTTAGGGGTCGTTCACAAATGACGTCAATCATAAATTTGAATTTTATGCCTTATATTCCTCCATGAATTGATTATTTACAACCCATCTTATCTTCCTTAATGTCGAATATTATTTAAAGACGTCCCCACACTGAAATTCAATATTTTTATCAATATCGTCATCATTATAACAAGCAAGCAATCTTTTTATTTGCAAGTACGAGAGGAGAAGTAATTACATCTCGTCGATTTCTTCGCATAAATATCAAATGTCATGTGAATCACTTCAGCAGACTTCATTTCATGATTATATTTACTTTGTTACTTATAGAGTCTTAGAAATAATTTTTTTCAGTGGAAATGAGCAGTTGCGAATCGATTTGCTACTATATATTGACTTTATGCATTCTCAAGTGCCTTGAATGAACGGATGAATCGATAGAAAATAAACAGACTAATGACTGCAAATGAGTCAGTCGGAATTGCAATTTTTTAGTGTTATTGAGATGTAAATTGAGATGGAAGTTAAGTTGCTATTAGTTAAGGTTATTCAACGGATGTTGGATATTTGTGGAAACTTCTATGTCCGCCATTTTATATTTTTTTTCTCACTTCAAAAAGTTTTTTAGAAGTTTTTTGAGGTTTGAAATGTTTTTATCTCAAAAAATAATGTCAAACTGTTCTACTTGATAGCAAGGAGAGAACTCAAAACTGCACAAAACTTTAAAGTGTAAAAATTTCAATCCATCAGCAAAAAACTTAATTTTACTACCCATCCTAAGGGTTCGTTCACTTATTACGTAACGCACTAGGGGGGGAGGGGGGGTCTAAGATTTTGTTATTGTTTGTTACAGGGGGAGGGGGGGGGGGGTCTAAATTTTGTTACGTAACTTTTCAAAAATTATATTTTTTTATAATTTTTTCTATATTAATTTTAAAATTTTTTTAACGTTAAATTTTAACTTAAGAACATTTTCAACCAATTTGGGAAAACGACTAATGATTACAAAACTTATGAGTTTTTTTTTGCGTTTAGTTAATAATATGGATGTAAACGATTAATATATTTTTTTATTGCTTTCCTTCTATTTACTTTTACATACTTAAAGGAAGTATAATAAACATTTGATAAACAATTTAAATGAAAAAAATTATTGTTACGTTATGGGGGGGGAGGGGGGGTCTAAGATTTTGTTACGCTTTGTTACAGGGGGGGGGGAGGGGGGGTCTAAAAACTCGTTTTTTTGCGTTACGTAATAAGTGAACGAGCCCTAACCTAAAATTTCATTTTATGACCACCATAAAAAATATTGAATCTTAAAGTCATCACGAATCAGTCATAAATTACATCACAATGCATTCCAATCCACTGAAATTCTTCCATCGTAGTCGCATAAAAATTCCTCACAGCACTTCCCATAACAACCGATAGAAGCATTAGAAATGAAATTGCAAGTTGAGGAGCGCAAAGTAAAATGTCGTGAGAATCAAACTTTCTAATTTCAAGAAAAAAATGTTAAACGCTGCTGCTCTCACGTCACTCATTTACCGGAATTTCATAATCTTTTCATTGCCATATTTTGCGGCTTCTTTCTCACTTACTTATTTACATTCATGAAATGGTAATAAAGCAAAACCACACGTTAAAAGCAGAGAAACGGAATTGAAAAGGTTTCTCGACCATCATTAAGCTTAATTGACTCATTAAACTGTTTAAAAGTTCAGGATATGATAACAGAAATGAGTTTTGAAATGTTGTTTAATTAATTCATTTACAAAAGATGTTAAATTCACTGAATTCTTTTGCTTTTTAATTGAAAAGGTGGAAATGAAGATTGTTTATGGTGCTGAGAGGTTCAGATTAATGTTTGGAATATACGAGCTCCTGACTATCAAAAGATATGAAAGTCACTTGGTATAAACCTTAAGTTGTATTAGATCAATTCTATAATGTTTAAGTATGCTGAAATCCAAAGATTCATCCACTATAAACATTACTTTTTCCATTTCACCGTTCTAGTTACGAAGCTCGGTTCGTGTGCTGGGTGTAGTTTTGAGGTCTTTGGCACAGAATCTGCCTCCTTTGCTAGGTATACAAGGATATACTAGCATCTGGATGACTTCCTTACGGCATCTTGCGCACACGAATTGTGACTAGGTACATTGCAGGGTACATCAGGTCTTATGACGTACTCGTGTCTTTGCAATGTGCAGAGCTTGCAAGTGGTTCGGATCCCACTATAAACTGTAGGTCTAAAGGGTGTGGTACAATAGATTCTGTTCTAATTTGAATCGCAGTGCCTCCAGCTGAAAGGCTGGGCCCTTCACACATTATTAACATTAGTTTTGAGAACCAAATTTCCCAACAGCCTGAAATCTAACAATCAAGTCAGGAAAATTCCAAATAAATTCCCTGGGATTCCCTCAAACAACAAAACCTGTCGGCAAACTCTTTTAAATTCCAATTAATTCAGAACAAGCATAAAATTTGCAAGGTTTCTGATTTATTTGTTCTTAATCTCTTCTGTCTTGTCTTCTTTTTATTCCCTTTCATGTTCTCTCCGTGTGTGCTTATGTTGATATTGCTGGCTTTTAATGTTTTTTGCAATTTTTTTTTTATTTTTCAACCTGCCACAACAAAATTGAAAAAATAAATGCTTACGTCCGTGTGTGTGTGTGTGTGAGTAAACATATCTCGCACAAAAATATGAGAAAATAAAGGCAAAGAAATGAAATGATATTGAAACAACAAATTGGAATGGAATTCAGCTCAGTTGACACACTTTCGCATATCATTCCATCTTTTTTCGTTCTGTATTGTTATTCTCATTCACATTTCTTCTACTCACTTAACGTACATGCACAATAAATAATAAAGAATATTTTAGCATACGTCATGTGGTGTTCCTGAGAACGAAAAATTCAAATTTAATATCAGATTGTCTACATACTGCTGCTTGCTATTTAGAACATCCCACAATATTTATTTTGTGACTTCGACGAAAAAAAAATATTAAGAAGATACAGACAGTCGCAAAAATTCTTCTATCAAAGGAACGCGTTTAAAATAAAGGAACAGGAATGCGAAAAATTCTGCTTCTGCGAGTGGCAAACAGACAGACTGATAGACGTTGAATGCTGTAGAATAATTTTCATTGCTTTTTTTAATGTTGAAAAATTGATTTTAAATGCCTTTTTGGATATATCTAAGCTCTTGATGTGCTGCAAAGTTCTAACTTTAAAAAAAATCCAAATAACAGAGCGATCCACTTTCAACTCCATCAATGTAACATTATCAGTTCCATCCAGCACAAAACTCATAAACAGACACAGACACAGATGGAAAGATTGAGATTCATGAGATATGTCAATTTCACGTGAATGGATTTCGACTGACATTAAATCGAGAGAATGAGGAGGAACTGAAAGTATTGCTTGTGAATTTAATGCCAATTCTCATGTAGTCAGGAAAAAACAAACATGCGATGCGACACATTTTGTCATGTTCGACTCGATACTGTGACTGTGAGTATCAGTGGAAAATTGTGCGTGCATCAAATCAACAGAAGCTGTCGCACTTTTATTCTGGCGTGTATGAAAAATTGATTATATGACAAAAAATCTCTTTTGTGTGCTGCTTTCCCCTTTTTCCTTCAACTTCCATAAAATTTAAAGTTACTCGATTCCGCAAAATTCATTGAATTATAGAAAAATAAATTATTGAGAAGGAAGAAGGGAAATGAAAGTAAAAACATGGTAAAAGACATTTCTAGGAATTTAATTCTGTTATTTTATCGTCACGCAAATGCGACAGACATGAAAAAGAAAATTTATTTTTCCTAGAATTTTCAGAACTGCTGCAAAGTTTTTTCGAAGAAGTAAAAAATCTAATTTATTGCCAACTTCTCTTCTTTCAATTTCTATTTAGTTCTCAAATGGAAAATAAGCATAGAGATTGAAAAGAAATGATTGTTAAGTACACAGCCTTTAAATCAGCGACAACATCTCATTGTGATTAATATTAATCGAAGATAATTAAATTTAAATTTGCTGAGCATTTAAGGAACAAATTACTGCTCATAAATAAATTAGAAATGCCCAATATGTGTGAAATTTTCAATTTCATGCTCATACAAATTAATAATTTAGCTTCAAATTGGTGCTTCAAGATGATTTTAGAGAACAAGAAATTTTTGAATAGAAGAAAAAGATTTAAATTTTCTATTGTCAATTAATCATGGAAGTGAATTGAATTGAAGTGACTTTTGAGTGTTATTTTGTAGGCTGTGGATGTATTGAGGTTATGTTTATGTCATGTGACTGAATGTCTGTCTTTTTGATTGGTTTGGATGAATATTTTAATGCTAGTTATTAATAAGAGTCAAGTAGAATTCTCAGTGCATCTTGTTACTTACTCGAGTCTATTTAAAGCATCCACCAACTCAAACTTCAAAGCTTCAAGCACCCCAGCACAAAAAAAAATAATCAAAAATCCCACACAAACCAGCACAAAAGAATTCTAAACCCTATCCACAATCAAAAGAGAATCAATATCAATAACCCACAGGCACTCAATTGCCGAACAATTCAATAAAGAAGAAACTTTTATCTCAATTCATGTCTTCATCTCCTTTTAGTTTCAAATGATAAGGAAAGCAAATTGGTTTGGTGCCGAAAAAAAGTTGAGGATATGAAAGAAAGAAAACCAATTAGGCATCAAAAAAAAGAGTCATGAATACATCAAATATAAATGAAGAGATTGACAATTTATCACTGCCTCAAGTCATCTCATGTGAGCATCATAAATTTGATATTTCAAGACTTTTGTGGATGAATGGAGCAAAATTCTCACTTTTGGCAATAAAAAAATCATTTCCTCTGTCATTTCCAACTCACTCTCTATTCATTCATTCAATCGCTTTGCTCGAGGTTTTATACATTCAAATAGTCAGTCAGATAATAATGATGACACATTCAGTATGTAGCATGTGAGATCATCAGACACTCGGACGACATAATAAATTTTCATTTTTTTGCAGTCTTACAAAGTTGCTTTTATTGCCAAGCATAAGCTTGTGTGTCTTCTTATTGCATGCATTTCATGTGAGAATCGCGAGCTATAGACTTAATTTCCATGTATAATTTTTCAGAAGTGATTAAGAAGAGGCTTCAATGCCTTCATGCAGAATAACTGTTTTCAATCTTCAGCATCTTAAATTTCTTAAATCGTGACACGCCCAAAACTATGATCATTTCTTACTTTTTCTGTATGTCAGTCTGTCTGTCTGTGTATTTGTTTCTACTTCAAAGCTCAGCACTGCCAAAAAAAAAGTTTCTATCTAGAGATGAAATAAAAAATTCATGGCATGTGTGTACGAAATTTTAATTTTTTTTGTGTCTTTTCCTCTTTTTCTTCCGATTATTTATTACGCGAGGTCAACAACTCTTTTTTTCTTCATCCATCTTCATCATCTCTTCCAATTCCAACCATTGAATGTGCTCATACAGCAACAAAAAAAAAATCTTTATTTATGAATCAAAATGAGATTCTTTTTAGCGGCACTTTTTTTTTGTTTTTTCGTATGCCACGAGCTAAATGTGCTAATCAATTGCGAGCTTGCTGCATGATGTATAATCTTTCAAGACTGACACACATTATATAAATAAAAAGTCCGAACAAAGTGTTTTTAATGAGACTGGCAAAAGATTTTTTAGATGTGATGACATTGAGAAGCAATTACAACCATGGCGACATGTTGTGCTGAAATTTGATGGGCACAAAAAATGTGTAATTTGAAAGGCAGATGCAAGAAGAAGTTGATTTAGAGCGTAAAATGGCTTAAAGTGATTTACTTTGGAGATGAAATTTACTATAATTATATAAAATTTGATTTAATGTTTTTGGACTTTTAATGAAATTGATTGCAATTTTCTGATAAAGATGTAAGGCATGAAATGAGAAATTGTCAGCTATGGAAATTCATGCTTGAGTTATTTAATGGGAATTTCAGGATTCTTTTCATGATTATTGATAAGGCATTTTAATTTACATCCCTAAAATTAGATTATTTACAAAATATTCCCTCAAGTCCTCAAAATATTTCCTTCAGCCGTGTAATATCCTAGCAACAAATTGGAATGGATGTCTCATGGGGGTTTGCTTATTTAGATTTGGTTAATTTCTAGGTAGAAAAAATTATGAGCATTTTTTTATTAGGAAGTAAAGGCCAAAAAATCAAAAATTAATGGTAACTGTATAGAATAAAGAATGGAAGTTAAGAACGGAATTAAATAGTAATAAATGTGTATCCTATACAAGTAAGGTGCCACAGTGACGCAGAGCTCTAGAGTTCCTTCAATGGTTATCATTTTGTTGACTTCGAGATTAAATGATAAGTCACTTAGCCCTCACAAACCAATCTTCACAAAGCAAATCTAAGATTAAATGCCTTAGATGCAGTTCAATAGTTATTCATCACACAGTCACAAGATTAGACACGTGATAAATTATAAGCTGTTTGAAAAAAAAAACCAATTCTCAAGTTTCGACTCAAATCTACAAGCTTTGCTTCTACAAAGCATATCCAAGTATAATTTCAGCATCAACACTTAATATTCCAATTTCATTATACTTCAATTCTCAACTAATGACCTGCAGAATTGCATAATTCTCCGAGATTAATGTTATATGACCAATATACCCCCATTTCCTGTGTGCATTTGATTTTAATTGTTACAATCATGAGCTGTTTCCAAAGAATTTCTCACAAGCGGGTACTGCTGAGTTCTACTTAATAATAATTGTTTCTATTTTTATGCAACCGAAGCTAAAATTGTATAACATGAGCACCTTATCATGTGAGAATTCAACTCTTATCAAATAATCATGGGACTATATGTAATACTTTTTGGCTGTATTTGATACATGCACGACAGCAAGCAGTAATTACCACATACACATGAAAAAAAACTCATTTGTCACATCCAAAAAGACTTTCAAATTTTTTTTTTCTATATTCGTGTTTCGAGACTTTAAAAACTAAGCCTAACAACTGAAATTCTTTGTTTTCAGCCATCATGTCTTAATTAAATTAACACAACTCTCTTCCGTTTCTTCTTCGTAGTCACGACTAGTCTTTGGTGCACACAAAATTCACAGAAATTATTTTGATGGGCAGGAAGAGTTTGAAGATGATGGAAGTGGAATGGTATGGGATTTTGGGGCTAGACTTAGGGGTTCTTTATGCTAATTCAGTTTCTCAATTTTTCATGTCCTAATCATACGTCCGTGCTTCTTGATTTATTCAAGATTATTTATATCGAGTGTTAAAGAGCTCTAGAGTCTAGAACCCGCTCTTCTCACAAAATGAATTTTACACATCATATACACACGACCTCCTCAAAAGTATGTAGGAAAAACTAATATAATATATCATATAAACTCATTGCCGGTGCCACAAAACGACAACTTTTAATATGTAATTCACATCCATCTATTCATAGCTTACATCATTCTCATATCACCACGAGACAAAAGACACAAAAATCACTGACATACAATGTTGAATGTGTGTTGTTTTTGAAACTTTGTGTCTTCTTTTTTTCCATTCCTACAAACTATTTAAATTGACTCATATCATGTGATAATGAAAAGTGACAGTCGGCAAGTCATGTGCTTAAAAAATTACAATAGAATATTCTGAAAAAAAATTATTATTTTTTGTGTGTACACGGCAGCAAATCGAATATAGCCTTCGTAAAAATCACATACGTGAAGTTCATGTTCACACACAGCACAGCACAAGCACTCAACAACAATGAAATGAGACAGGAAATTTTTTATTAAATTAAATTCAATTTTCGACTATTTAAAAAATTTATATATTTTTCTGTTTTGTTCCTCTGTGAATGAATATCATTGGAAATGATGTTTTTTTTGTATATCCACAGAAATTTATTTTTTTCTCTCAATGCAGATGCAAAAGAATCTTTTTTAAGTCTTTTTCATGCTTTCTTTTGTGAGAAGAGAGAGAAAATAATTTTTTTTAGGTTTCTATTCTTCTTAATCATTCCTCATTTCTTCATCTTATTGTTTTAGAAAGTTTTCTTTGAGATATTTTCTTCTCTTTCATTTAAAATGAATTTCTTTTATGAATTTGAAGTGTTTTTGGAATTTTTATTTTTTTCTTCTTTTTCTCGATTTGGTTCTTTTCATGAGATTGAAGTGTGAGCTGGTTCTTTTTTTTGTTGAAAGAATGGGAATGGGTGGATAGGTATTGAGTATTATAGTTTGAAAGTTTGGTTGCAATGATATTAAATAATTTTTGTGGAAAACATTCTGAGAAAATTTAAATGATTTTTGTTGACATCGAATCCTTAAAATCACCAACAAGCCTAAATGAAGTTTAGGAGAGCTAAGCTGAGTTGCATTCTGCGACAGTTTCGGGATTGCAACATACAATGCGTCTACATAAAGCTCGGTAGCTTAGCAAACCTTTATTTATGGGAATATGGTGAACAGTCTGAATTGCATTGGCACATTTTTTCTGATTTAGATGCAAATAATGATTAGAAGTTGGTTTCCAGTCCCATTCGAGGCAACCCTGTGGTTTTCATTTACTGTGAAACAACTTAGCTCACTGATTTATTACATTTTCAATAAATATTTTTTAATAGATAAAAAAAAATCAAAAAAGTTTGAAATTTCCGATTCTTCATCAAAAAACTCCACCAATCCAAATCTCAATAACAAATTCGCATCAAGTATTACTCAACCAATTACCTCAATCCCGGAATTTCCCAATAATTTCTAAAACTTCATCAATAATTGAACTAGTTTTAAGCATTTACTTCTTCCTCCTTCACCGAAACAATTTATTTAATAGCAACTTTCAACTTCCGACAATCAAAACTATAACAAAAGCATGAGGAACATGCCGCGTATCAACATAGCACACACAAAAAAATAGAGTAGCCAACACAGTAAAATTCCAAAAGAAATGGATGAAAAAAAAATCAGCAACAGCAGTTTAAAAAACATGAATTATTTTAATAAGCGCTCATTAAAAATAATTTTCTGGCCCGCAATTCGCAAAAGTAAAAGGTCAGACATGCATGATTGTTTTTCCAACTCATTCTATTCGAGCACATTTTGTTCATGTGTATAGTTGGGTAGGCGAAAATATACATACACGACTCGATGATGCGAGAAAAGTACACATTCATTCATTAAAGGTACGAAATGCCATTAAAAAAATAATCTGTTGTATTTCTTTACCTAAATGAGCTTTTTTTGTGGAATTTTCTTCCGTCACGGATTTTTTTTTGTAGCTTGAAAAATAAGTCAAACTTTGAATCCTTTGCTTATTTGACTTTCAACTTGAGTCACGCACGTAAAGTTTTTTGATTTTCTAGTTAATTGTTTCCAAGGCCCGTTCCTTTAGCAATCTTAATAAACTTCTTAATTGTTTTATCCGGAAAATAAATAAACTTTTAAATATTGAAAGCACAATTCGAATATTTGTATGAAACTTGAAGTGTGTGCTGTTGGCTGTTCCCTTCTATTAATTAATTAAATTTGCTTATATATTTTTTTATTTATTTATGACGATGATATTTTTTTCACTCTACTGTATTGGTTTTCATTCACCGAAACTCTTATTTAATATTTTTTTATTTTATTTTTCTTCTTTTTTCATGCAGCACACACAATTTTATTTCAAGACACTACCACACTCACGTAGTCTCGAGCTAGCAAAAAATTTTATTTTTTCCACAGTATCAATTTAATAGATATTTTTTCATTTAATTCACAATGGAATTTTTCAACATTCCTTTAATATTTTTTTTATTTAATTTAATTCACGACTTTTATTTGAAAACTTGTAAATTGTTGAATTTTTTATTTTCAATAATTTTTTTATTATGACTTCTTTTGTAAATTCGTATTTGTCGAATGATGACGGAACAATTTGCAATACACGATTAATTTTTTTCACAGATTTTTTTTCTTATTCTCTTCTCGAAAAATATTTTTATAACTTTTTCAATATTTTTTTTTGCTACTAAATTTTCACTTCCGAAATTTTTCCTTTAAAATTTACTTTCAACTGGTTTGGCCGAAAAAAACGGAATGTAAAAAGACTCTATTGACATAAAATGAATGAAATGGTTTAGAAATTTTGCTTACGAGACTGAAAATAATTTTGCTCCGATATCAAACCGTAAGTATTTTCAACTGACGTTGAATTTTTCATTGAATAATAGCTTTGGAAATTTTTTTACTCTACTCATCTCGTCGGGGCGAGAATACGAGAGAGTAAAATGCTGTCAGTTTTTTCGTGCTGTGTAGAGACGATGCCGGCATTCAATTCAAGAGAGCAACTCTCTCAATTGAGTATAAAATATAAAAATTGAGTTCGAGAGAATTTTTGACTGCCACGAAGCAGCAAAACATAAAAATGCATAAAACACACAAACATACAGGCACTGCTGTGTGCGAGAGAGGACAAAAAAAATCAATCTGTAGAGGAATCAAAATCGGATATTTTTCAACATCAAAATTCACTTCCTTCCCATAATCTGATGTAATTCATGCTGGTCAATTTTTTACCCATTCTAGTATCAATAATTGTCCAGCAATCAGCCAGCAGATTTTTCAACATACATGCAGATTAAATTATCTGTGACAAATGAAATCAGCAATTAGAAATGAATTTTTAAGTTGTTCATTAATTTTATGAAATATCAATGTTAATGATGCATTATCATGCACATGCAGACACTTCTGTTGGCTAGATTAAATACCAGCATAAATTGTTCAAATTCAATAGTTCGAATAGTTTCAATTGAATAGAATGTATTGCAGAATGAATAGAAACATTAAATGCAGACACGCTCAGATTTTTTTGTGGAATTTTTGATCATTAATTTGAAGAATTTGTGAATCCTCACATGAGCTGGTAAGTAGGGTCATTTACTTATTAGAGTTTTATTTTGTGGGGGATTGTACAGGGGGTTTTCAGGGATTTTGTGATTACAGGCTAGCTACTAGAGCTAATTACGGTACCCAAACCTAGTCATTGAGAAACTTTATTATAACTCTAGTTTTTAGTACCTCTTGTGTCGACCGCCTTAGTGACTAAACAGATAGTTTAAAACTGAAGCATCAAATCAAGTGTCCCTCCCTCCCCTCCTCGACTCAGAGACTTCTTTTGTACTTTTCCATCCAATTTAAATAAAATTGAAAATTTCTTACTCACTTAGAGATTTTAGTAAATATTAAGGACCTCTTAGGACTCTCTTAAAAAATACCTATTTTAACGTTACCTAACATCAAAACGACCCCACCTTAAAATTCATTTTTCAAAATCATCATCCACATTTGTATTTCTTTTCGGTTCTTTTCTGTTAATTTGTTAAATTATTCTCTCATTAAAAGTTATTGGCTCGTTAAACTTCTATACTTCACTTAATTAATTGATAAAAATGAAGAAGTGAATACAAAAAATTGTTCTGGTTGCGGTCAATTGTTTGAGAAAATATCTCAATTAGTGAAGAAATTTTGAATTATTTTTTTTTTATAAGTTTGTAAAAGAATTTCAGAATAATTGATAAAATAAAATGAAATGCTTCAAATTTTATTCACAAATTAAAATACCGTAAAGTACATGAAACTGTTGTTAAACTGCAATAAGCTGTTATATCTATGAAATCTATGATTTTAAAGAATTTTGTAATATGAAATGATTTGAAATCTAAAGTCTGTAGAAATAATAATTGAAGAAAGCGTGGTTAATTATGTAAAATGTTGGACAATAGATTGCTAGAGAAGATGTAGTTCGAATCCTATGCGGTGTCAGAGTAGAGTAGAATAAGAGGTTTCAAGCCATATAAAGGCGAATCTGCCAGTGTGAGAGTTAGACTTCTGTGGCACGAATGGTTAAGCAATAGATCAGATTTGTGGAATCCTCATTCGTGAGGACGTGGGTTCGATTCCCATCTGAGACCCTCAATCATTATTTGACTGTTGTCGATGTGACAAGGATTCGAACATTGTTAATGACATTACATCTACCATTATTGATTTTAATTCATTTGGTTTGATGAGTTTCATTTCGAGTGTTGCAGCTCGCAAAACCCATCATAATCCAAATGCATATCAACTTGAATCAATAGTGCCTTAGCCTTTTAAAAAAATTGACACAAATTTATGATTTATAGCTCTAGAATTTTCCACATACACAAAACACTAAGATTGAGTTGACTTGTCAGTATCTATTCCATTTAAATGATTTATGTGTCTCAACTGGCTGAACCAACAAAAACGACTTATTTTACAAATTAATTTTAATTTATCAAAAAGTCTTTAAAAATAAACCACACAAAAAAAAGATTATTTTTGAAATCTTTCTAGAATTTTTTTTATTACATCAAAAGGTCGGAAAACCTAACAATACCGGTTATGTCCAAATTTTAAACTCGTTGGTGGTCGTAAAAAATAAAACAAAAAAACTATAAAAAAAATTAGCAACTACAATATCTTATAACAGAATATTTATGCAATAATCTTAGGTATTTACACAAGATCTTCATCGTCTACAGTTACTAATTATACAGAGCCTTAGGGACCGTTCACTTATGACGTCCAGAGGGGGGGAGGGGCAGCAAGAAAAGAACAATTGAAATTCCTGGAAAAAGAAATTTCCATTGTCCTTTTTTGAAAAATGACCGTTAATTATGGACGTCATAAGTGAACAACCCCTCAACAGATAAGACATATAAATACAATTCCCACACATTTGTAAGTGTTATGATGATAAGAGGAGAGAAAAAAAGTAATCTGTAAATCATTTAGTAGATTCGGACCATTTCTTACACACGGAAGATGAAAAAAAAATATAATAAATTGTCACTGATTGATGTTCTTATCATTAGACAATTCTCACATTTCATTAAGCTAGTGATAGGAGAAATATATAGTGTTACATGATGATGATGATGAGGATGATGATTTGTTACTAATCCTCAAAGAGTCATGGTTGTGTAATTATTTATGAGCAGGTGTGAAAAATCCTCAGAAAAATTTGTCATGTCGATGGTCGAGAGTAGATTTAGAGTGGATTATGTTTAAGTGAGAGTGAGCTCATGTGGCTCGATGCAGAATGGTTTAGTCCTTCGGTACCTAATTATTCCAATACTGACACATCGATCATGGGTTCGATACTGGGAATGGGAAATTTTTCACTTTTCCTTTTCCAAGCCATATGTCCTGGAAATGAGGCTCACAGCCTTCCTTTGTATGCTACAGATAGAAATGTCATCAAAGGAGTGGTTTGGATTCCAGTCACCATTGACAATTGCCAGGAACTAGCACCAAAGAGTAACCAAAGATAGTCAAGTCTTAGTATTCGAAGATGTAGTCACGAAACAAAAAAAAATCAATTTCACTTTAAACTTCAACATTTTAAAAGGTAAGTTCGGTGATAATTTATTCAAATACACATTCAATTACATTATTCAAAAAAATTCTTTGCAGCACTTCGAATTGAATTAGATGTTTCCACGAATTTCATACTCAAATTGCTACCTTGCGGAGTGCTGTCACTTAAGCTTATTAAATATTTATAAAATACCGTAAATTTCACTTCCAACAGGCAAGAATTTTTGGTGATGAAAATAAATTTCATCAGAACTTACTAAAATGTTTTTATTTTTGAAGGGAAACAAAAAAATAAATAAAAATTTATGCAAAGCGTCAAGTCAAGCATTTAAATAATCTTCAAAAAAAAAAAGAAATTTTAAGAACCAAGTTTGTTTTTACTTTCATTCATGCTTCCTTGACTTTTATTTCATGATACAAAAAAAAAGAAAAGAATCATAAAATCAAATTAAGGTTTTCATAAAAGAATGTGAAAAGCTCATTATCGCACAAACAATGCAGAACAAGTATTTGGTATATTTTTACTCTCTTCATTGAATCTAATAATGTTCTTATTACACTTGATCGAGCATCGATTTGAGTTTTTCTTTTCATTCTTCATCCTACTTTTAGTCTTTCTCTTATTTTTAATGCGGTTAATTCATGGAAGGGAAGATTGAGTTTGTAGATAGATTTTGTCTGTCTGGATGGGATAGATTTGGTATTTATTTATAACTAAAGTTTGAATTTAGCTAAAGAATAAATTACAGAGTTGAGAAAAATAAAGTCCTGGATATCCTAAGCTACAACCCTAACCTAAAAGCGCTATTATCGAAAGCATTCATGTTTTCATTCTTCATTTTCTTGGACCAAATAGACTTCAACTTTTCAATTATCTTTCGCTCATTCCAATCGTCTATTTCCACTCCTACTATATGTATACTTAGTTCATTCGACAAATATTCTCGCTTATTGCTATTGACAGGCTTTATGTTTTTTTATTTGTATTTAACGAGAAAATCTTGTTGTGTTGAAAATAAAATAGGAAAAATCGATATTTCACTTTCATTTCGCCGTAATTCACCTTTTTTTGTTGCTGTTCACATTTGTATAGCTTGTTCTTATAGTGTGAGGAAAATAAAGTGGCAAATGGAAGGGATTTTATCAAAAAGTGCTGCCTATCAACAAAGAAAAATTTCATAAACAATTCAGATGCCAATTAATTGTGGCCATGAGCTTTTGCCATTAAACATGATTTTCTATCGACTTAATAACGCAGAAAAGTGAATATACCTGACTTCTTAATTATCTTTAATGGCCTATGGCAGTAATTAAAGCATCGAAGTATTACTTTTTTCAGCAAAATAATGAGCGATAAACTTATTTTGTTTACCTTAAAAAGCTATTGTTGGGGTTTTTTATTTTGTGGGTTTAAGTGAATATTGTCAAAAAGATAAGGAAAGGAAGCAGAAGCGAAAGGAAAAATAAGCGAATTAAAACAGCAGCTCAACAATTGAAGACGATTGTTTCGGATAGAACGAATGGAAAAGTGGATGTAAAATGGGAAAATTTCACATTGTGGGTTACAGTTTTGAATGTCGACAACGCATTAGTGTTTTAAGATTCACATGTTTTGGTTTCAGTTGATGCTAGTGGAGTTGGATGCTAGTAAATGTAATTAGCACAGATTTAGTAGTTTAGTAGAGCCTCTTTTATCCCGCTTGTAGACATCCTCCTTTGTAAAGAATATCAGGAAACCACTAAAGGATGATTTGACTCCTCTACAATGACACCGAACTTTACAAATGCACCAGAAACACATTAAAAGCTACCCGGAGTACCTATCATAGTCAATTTATATTTACACACTAGACTGTGGTAAATTAAGAAAATTTTCTAGGATAGGCAATCGGGAACTGACTACAATTTTAACCGATTGAGGGTCAGGACCCCTTCCTACTCATTTCTGGCCACAAGTTTTAACTCTTTGCTAGTAATCACGGTATGCAATAATCATGTAAGATATAACTTTTAATTAATGCTGGTTTGCAGGATAAAGATAATACTCAAGCACCCCTATCCCCCTCCTGTTGACTCCTGTCTTGTTGATCATATAAAATTCATCAATAAAGGCCTACTTAGTATGTAGATTCGATGGAATCCTAATAATCACACAGCTTCAACCATGTCAAGAACCATAACAGACAAATGAGTTTACTCATGGTATCGAGAACATCTAGCTCCAAAATTCTAAAATCCATAACTTTGCACTTATTTGCATCATTATTCACATCTATTGCATCTCCTGCCTCCCCATCACCAAACCCAAACCGATCATCCAACGAGCACATCTCTAACAGAAATTTCACAGTAAAAATTCTTGAACTGACACAAATTTCATTTCATTTCTCTTCTTCTTCCGTCTTCAACTAAGTGCGTGACATAACAGCAAATAACTGCCAGCTAAAAAGAAATGGACTTGCAAACATAGTTTTTTTTTCTGAAATAACTGAGAAAGAATGTACAATAGGAATGAGAAGAGTATAAAAAAATGTCTCGTAATGGATTTTCATGCTCTTTTCTTTTCATTCCTTTTCCTTATGAATAGAAATTGGATTTTTTTTTTGACTGTCATCCACATTGTGTGGAATGTTGAGAAGTCATTTGAATATTTCTTTGTTATTTTGAAATTGAAATGAAATAAAAAAAAGAAAAAATTTTTTCGCTATTGAAAAATAGGACTTTTTTGTATATTTTTTTAAGTTAGCAATATAAATATTTCTGCTGTATATGAATAAATGAACAATATGAATTTATGAACTTGCCATTTTTAGTAGTGACAAATGGAGGGAGACGACGACAAAAAAAGCCATTGTCCTCGGGTTTGTTTAAATCTTTTGTTTTTCGCTTATTTCGTTAACTTCGTACAAGAATTCTTCAGTTGTTCTCCGCACCGATCAAAAGCCAATAACACATCATACGATAAAGATGGGAATTAAAATATGAATAGTTTGAAAGACGACATTTATTGTGATTGCTAACAAAAGACGCATAGAGATGATGGTGAATTAGATGGAAGAGAATATTCTGGGATATTCTTAAGGGTACGTGTTGATCTAGATTTGAATAGTATTAGTCAATGGTCCTTTGAAATGGCTGTAAATATCAATCTAGGATTTATCATTAATTTGCTGAATAAAATTTGATGCTGAACCAATATAACTTTGTCGTGGACTAGCTTTAATAATAATAATAATATGTGAAGGGCCCAACCTTTCAGCTGGAGGCACTGCGACTCAAATTAGAACAGAATCTATTGTACCACACCGTTTAGACCTACAGTTTATAGTGGGATCCGAACCACTTGCAAATTGGACTAGCTTTACTCAAATCCAACTTAATCCAAGTCATTCATTTTGTATATAGCAGTATGACAGCTTAGTGAGTACAGTACAAAACCAATGAGCATGATTCATGTCTGTTAAGAACTCTTTCTAAAAGAATAAATTAACAATTACATCAAATAATCTTTATTGACTCAAAATTGCTTAGTCAATTGACATTTTATTTATTTTTCCATTCAATTATCATCAGCCTCCCAAAATGTCACTCACTTCGAGCCAATAAACATGCTAAACCGTCTCATTTTCAATAAAAAGTGTCAATAAATTTGCAATATTTTTTTTTTCATTTCATCGAAAGAGAAATACCAATTAAAGTCATGTAAACATGATCATTTTAGACGACACCGAGAGAAATGCGATTTTAAATACAGAAAAAAATATAAATATACACAAAAGCGAAAAAAAGGTAAGAATGCAGATATGCCGTTAAGCAACATTCCTAAACGTGTTTTTTGTATTTAGAAATGAAATGAAAAAAAAGTTAAAAACATCATCGAGTGAGAGAGCTGCACAAGTAGAATATAGACAGAGACAGAGAACGACAATGTGACAAAACCAGAAGAATATTTATTATTATTCATGAAATACACTTGTAATTTCCTCAAGTCAAGTGGCTCATCTTGTTTATACGTACACATATGTAGGAACGTTCTTTTTTTGCACAAAAAGGTATCATTTTAGTCATCATTTCCATATAAATAATATACAACTTCTAATACACAGTTTATTGTAAAATACTGGATGAGGAACATGCCTACACATGTATCTATCCTTCCTCCGAAAATGTATTACAAGAATGTGTACTTGTTTGTGCTGATGAATGCGGAGCGGAGCATTTTGGGGTTTATTGAGAGCTGCTAATTGAAATTCTTGGAAGGAAGATGATGAACATTTAGTTTGCTATTGAAATGTTTACAATGACACTGCTTTAGAGCTTGAAACTACCTAAGGCTTCAATTGAAGGCTGTGGAAACTTGATTTTGATAATTATGAAACTTTTTGTTGAATATAACGACTTGTCTCAAGGAGGATTCGAACCCGCGTCCTTATGATTTTCAGTCGCATACTCTAACCACTGAGCTATAAACAGTTGCTAAGAATTACTCAGATACTTGGCAAAATTACAACTTGAACTATTGCGTGCTCTGAACAGTTTCTTTAGTATCAACGTTGATGCAGCAATACTTGGGAACCTTTTGCAGGAGCTGAGAGAATGAACAAGATGTCATGTCATAAGAAAATATCTCTGTGCTTAGTTCTTTAACTTTCTGCTACCTTTTATAAAACTAAACTTATTTAAACTAGTTCAGGGTACGGTTTCTATGCAACTTCGCCTTCCCTAACCTAGAATTGAGAATTTATTTACATCATTTTGGATATAAAATTTGATCCCAAGCAGTCCTAGAAACCAGCCTTAGCTGCCGAAACTATGTCCATCATTTGTCGTTCTGTCATTCCGCTCTAAGCCTTTCGTACAAATTTTCAAAATGGCGGAATCCAAAATGGCGATTTGTTTGTTTAATGTAATCTTGATGTAAACCCAAATGATTCACAGATGTTTTATTTGTTCCCCGTAACTTATTACGAGATATCATACTAGTACCTTACAAGACTTAACCAAAAGCATCTCATTCTACACAAATTACAGCTAAACTTACAAACAATCTTTTAAAAGTCTCAAACAAAAACCTTTAAAAAGTTCAAAAAATTTTACACTCTCAACCGTGAAGACTTTTTAACCTTAAATAAATTCAAGAAGCATACAACAACCCTCCATCGGTACAAGATATCTTGGTTAAAAAAATTTTTGTACATTCACTTCTTATTTTTTTTTTTTTCATATACGTAACATTGTAAAATGTACATATCAGTTATCAAGTGTGGATGAAACGTGTATGGAATACAAAACGACTGAAAATGGGGAAAAGCTTCTGAATTATCAATAATTGGCCTTATCATACAGGTAAATTGTAGACTTTTTGCATGCCATTATCGACTTTAGATTCCACCATCATTATCATCATCATACAGCAACAACAAAAAAATTTATTACATATTTTTTCGTAAGTGCGAGTTCAATTTTATGCTTAAATAAAGAAGAAATTAAAGGAGAAAATTACACTTTAAATTGAAGCAGAGGTAGCCGTGGAAGCAGTAGAAATAAACATACACAAAAATTATTTTGCTTTATTACTTCAGAAAAAAAATGGAAAATTTATTTCTGCTAGTCATACATGCTATTATTTATGTTCAAAGCGTTACGCAAACGGAACGAATAAGGAAAATGAAAAGAACCGTCATGAAAAGCAAGTATCATAATCAGGGAGCGTAATTTTGTGCTATCAGCAAACATAAATTAATATTTTTTTGGTGTGTGTGTATGTGCTAATAAAAAAATAAAGGCAGTGTGAAAAGGGCACATATTCTAGCCCGATCAGCATAGTTTAAATGGTATTTATATAGCTAGTCCCGTACTAGTCCCTTGATAGTGCACCAGATTAGAGACTTACTATCAAAAAATCATCTAAGTGCTATCAGGGCACTTATAAGTCTATATAGCTTTAATACAGCAATGTAGCTGGACTCTAGAACTGCGTAGAGTCATTCAGATAGATTTTGAACTAAGCAAGACTCATTTAACTTGTAATCAAGCTAAAAACTACAAACCGAGGATCTCAGCTTCAAAAGCACCCCAAAAGAATCCACTAATTTTGAAACTTCATATGCCTTCCAAATGACTGACACATAGAGTCATACATCCCCCGGAATAATGAGCATTACAGATTACAAGCTAAGATTTTTATTTATACTTGATGCCTCCTTTCACATTTTTTTTTTCCTCATCGAATAAGAAAAATAAAACTTTTCCTTAATTAACATCGTTGGCTCTCGTTCATTCCTTTTACATCCTTATCCTTACGATTTATAAATGAATGTGACGAGAGAACTAATGAATTTTGATGAAATTACAGCCTCCACTCAATGTCGACACAAATGACACACACAGCACAGATGATACAGAACATATTGAAAAATAAGTTGTAAAGGCACTTAATGAGGATATTATTAGAGTTTATTGTGGGGCTTGTTGAAAATTACATGAAATTTGTACGTTTTTTTTGGAAGAGAAATGATGTTGGAGTCAAGGCATGGTACTTTGTGATGATGATGAGATCATAAGTGGAGCTAGAGGCATAGTGGGAGATATCATGAGTTTGGGGATGGTTTATTGCCAAAAAGATGCTTTTTTTGAGCCATGGAATCATGAGTCAGTTGTAAAAACTGTTTGGCATCGAATCATGATTTGAAATTTGGACACTTTTGGTGTAATCGGATAAAGTAAGAGTTTAAACCAGAGGGCGAAGTCGACTCGAAATTTGTATGAAGTCGAGTGAACTCAAGTCGACTTTTCCATACAAAATTCGAGTCGACTTCGCCCTCTGGTTTAAACACCTCCTCCTCTCTGTTCCCAATTTGGTTACACTCGTGCTGTCTAAAAATTCTTAATTACGGACTGTAAAATAATATTTCAAGGTCTTCAAAACTTTCGAACTTTCCAGACTCAAGAATATCTTCAAAAGAATATCCATTACCCAATTAGAAGTTTAATAAGAATTAATTTGTCGGTTTTATTTAAATAAATCTTTCATACCAGCGTGTAGGCATCACCTTAATAAAAATCCATATAGGTAGACATCCAATGATTCATAAATAACATGAAATCACGCTTGTTGGCGTTACTCACTCCTTGACAGTCGAGCACATAAATATAAAAAAGCCGTCCTCAAGCAAAAAAGATCTCCGAAATTCATTTTAATTTCACCTTAATCAGCCAACCAAAACGAAGACATTAATGCATTTATTTAGTAAAAACAAACCCCACGTAAAAAAGGCCAATTTGAGTGTATACGCGTTAAATAAGGATTTCTTTCGGAGGGTATATTTGCCTCATCATAAATCAAAGTTGAAGTAAGAAGGGGGGCTGTTGGCATAACAGCTTTAGTGGATGATCAAAATATTACCAAACTTTCACTTATATGAGTGAATGTGCACATAAGTAGAAGAAAAAGGACTTTTCTGAGTTGAAATGGAGAAGATGACTCTTAATCCAGGTTAATTAAAATTGTTTCCAACAAAATGTTGATTAGCTTCCATGATGAAATGAAATTTAATTAACTTTTTTTTCTCTCCTTCCTTCATGCTCATCTTCATGAATGTCTTGTGATTATTATTAAGTATATTTTATTTAATTTTCTACAGATGATACAAATTTCATTACGTTTGCCTCTACTTTCTGCTACTCTCATTTAACGCAATAAAAAAAATTGATTACGTTCGTAGAAAATTAAGCGAAATACGGGAAGAGGTGGGCAGGGAAGGCGAAACAAAAAAAAATCAAAGACGATGAAAAATTAATTGCCATAATCAACAAAGAGAAATTAATTGACTAATTAAGCGAAACTTTACGTGAAGAAATTTTTTGATTAATCAATAATAAAAATGAGATGTCATTTTATGATTGAGATGGTGTTTACTTTGTAGTTGACTGTTAAAATATTGTGACTAATTGGTTTGATTCGTTAAGGGGTCGATCATTAATAATGTGCAATTTTAAAGGTATCGAGAGGGAAACAGAATTTGCACGTAGATAGAAATAATTGGCGAAAGCCCACTTAATAAGATCTTTCAACTATGGACCCTTCCACAGATTACTCCCATTCATCTGAGGTCTCTTCTATGGAAGCAATCTGTGGAAGAGGCCAGCCCGACTTTTGACAACTCTGGGGAGAAGTAATTAACCCGAATGGTACAAATCAATTAATCAATCAGAAATCCGGTACCAAGACGGTGTGACTTTGGCATAATACTGAATTTAAATCAAAGCCAGTTTCATGCCAGGATCACGTTGGGATGGCTCTGAATTTCTATTCGATTAACCAGCTTGTGCTATTCGTGGAATGATGTTTGACACTTACGTATAAAAAAAATTCAATTGAAACTTTTGTGGCTGAATATGATCTATTTTGCTTGATTTGATTAAAATACTCAAAATATTCGGATATAAATTCACACAAATGCACAACCGCATCCAATATTTTTTCACTTAATCACATTAATAATCTGTGACATTTAGAAACTTCTCAGAATTCCACAACAAGCTGCATTGACTCTTTTAAATATTTGTTAATTATTTTTATTCGATTTCCAATTTGTTGCCAACTCTTGTGTGACTGTTAATTAACTAAGTTTAAATCCCAAAGAAAGCATTATCGAATGCAAATGTGATTTATATGAATAGATAAAAAAAAGAAGTTCTTTCTTAGCTGTAATTTGATACAATCTAAATGCCATACAAACGTATCTATGAAATGTTTCTTATATTTATTCACATTACGATATATTTTCGTGCAGTGCACAATAAGCTTATGCTTAATATTTTATTATTATTATTTTTTCAGTAATCATCTCACGAAACAAACGGCAAAAAAATGAAATTAATTTAACAAAAATGGAAAAAAAAGAAAGAAACTGAATATGTATATAGAGTGTATCTAGAAGAACCTTGGGCCAACATCGTTTGTGAATTTTCTCATTGCTGCTTTAGTTAGTATTTTTGCACATTCATCCACAAACATGTTTCGCATAATCATCGCTTTTTAATTAGTTTCTGTCACACGATAATTATTTTTTTTCCTCCTTCTCACATACATAAATACATACATTCATATTGTACTATTTATATAGCTACATGCATATCTAGATTTCATTGTTATGCTTAACGCACATTATCCCCAGAAGAAGTAGAAAAAAAAGTGTCGAGTAAGAAAGTCTTGAGGTATGGGAGGAGAGGGATTAGCTTGGGGATATTATTGGACGATTTTGTGATATTTATTTGATTAGATTAGGAAATAAATCGATGAGATAGAGGAATGATATGAATTATTTTAGTTTGAGAATGGATTTAGACTTTGATTGGTGCTGGTATTTGTTTAGATAATGAAAAATCTAGGCCAAAAGCTATCAATGACACTATATCATATCATAGTGACAAGTGGTTGAATAATACTCAAGTTACATAATTGCAGGTTAGCTGTTGTATAGTTCCGCTCAAAAAAAAAACTAAGAACCAAGAGATCATCAGATCCTAGCTTCTCAAACCATTCCTATTACTATAATCTAAAATAACACAAAGCTGAATCCAACATAAAGAAGAGTTTGGTGGCAGCTGAGTACTAGTTTCAAGTGCTAATCTGTTCTTAAGGCAGCAACACGCCGGGTTCATGTCAAATTACTCTCGTTCTTGATATTTGGGAATTCTTAAAGGCGGTGCTCAAACCTTTAAGTTTCATATTAACCAACATATCGCATTCTTCATAACTATAAAGACGCAGTAACTATGCAGCTGGTCAACAAGACTTAACAAACCTTAACAGGCATCTTTCATTGAAAAACAGTCCAAAATATTAACACAAGCGTGAATTTATGTGACTGTGAATTATGTCTCCTTCCTTCCTTTCTTTTTTATTTTAATTCAATTTTTTTTTATTCCTTTGCAGCTCATTTCGGATATCCTTTGATGATGCTTTATGAAATTTATAGAATAGAAAAAATAATAAAAACTTCACCGACAATCATTAGCTCTTTCTTCATCTAAATCCATTCATGATGATCACTAATGAGCATGTCAACTCACAATTAAGATGCAGTCACACGTCGATCTAATTTTTTTATGTAACCATTTAAACCTCAAAGAGCTACACATAAATAAACATTTTTCTTTTCCATTCATACACATATTTATATCACATTATAGCATGAAATGCATGTTGATAGAGATAGAATGGAAATGGAAATAAGAGCGAAAGAAGTCATTTTGTGTCGTGTGAATTAATTTCAAATTACAGTCTGTGTGAATTGATAAGATTCGTTGCATAATAAATGTCACGTAGCTCTTTAAGCAAAAAAAAAAGAAGTAAGAATAAGAAAGAAGAAGAGAATGAAGTAAAGGAAAAGGTTGAATTGAAATAATGGAATAAACTAAAAGAATGGAGATACCTGAAAGGTGAAGACAATGAGGCTAGAGTATAGTTTTGAGTTTTTGTCTGTGCTAAGTGAGTTTAGGAGATTAATGTTTAGTTTTAAGGCAAAGGACGAGTTTTATGCTGGTACTTTAAAGTGAATGGTCAATTCTAGTTGCTGTAAGTCAAGATTCTTTTGTCGGACTGGATTTATAAAATTAAATTGATTTTATGGAATGGCTGACTAAGCAATGATGAAAATGTACTTTAAATATGTAATTGTAGATTGTAATCAATCAGTGACTGGCGGTTCCTAATGCACTGTAAGTGTGACAAAAGTTCAAAGTAGGAAATTGACAAAAAGGAAATTGTGAATGTCATTATCGGATCCAATTTAACTCGATTAGATCAAATTCAGCTCAATTGAACTCGATTAGATCGTATTTAACCCAATTGAATTCGACCAGACCCAAGTAGACCCAATTTAACTCGACTCAACCTGATTAGAGTTGATGGGACAGTGTTGGATACGATTGAACCTTTCCTTTTATATTCATCCAGTTTTCGAAGTCTAAACGTATTCCCATTATTTTTTTACTGTTACTTAACATCAAACCAACCTCAAACTATGTCCCATCCTACCAAGTACAAAGAGCACCTCCACTAGTAAACCATAAAAGAATAAGAGGAAACCACAAGACCCGATAATGTGTCAATTTGTTCACTCGAATGATGTCATGATATTTGCATAATTTATGGAGCTCGATAGCAATATAGACAAACACATACGAATGCATGAGAAAATGCAATTCATTTTGATAAATCATTAAAGCGAATAAACAAGAAGAAGACGACTACGAGGTATTTTTTATTTTTGCATATTTCAACAAGCAATTACTAACAGTTATAATGCGGGACTTGTATGTCATACATATTTGATTGATCTAATTGTGTCTAACACTCGATTTTCGATATTTGAATTCCAATCGATAGAAAAAAAGTACAGACTGTTCAATATTAGAAAATGTTTATTCATGCACACATTTCGTTTATTTTAAAATGCCATAATGATTTAGATGTATTCGGCAGTCAAATAAACTTCTCAGCATTCGGAACGAATGAAAAATTGTCATATGTACGTCTCATGCGAGAAATAGAGATGAAATCTTCAGTTATTTTTTTTTTCGTTCACTTTTATTAAAATTTCATCACGTCTCGCTACGTTCTTATAAGCGAGAAAGAATTCCTCAACTTTTTTTTGTTGCCATTCATTTTAAGCATGATTTTTGAAATTGAAATGGATGAAATTGTGACAGTTTGTCAGGTTTGGAAGGTCTAAATAATATAATTGCAATCATTTTGGCTGGAACCAAGGCCTGGAAACTATACAATCTAAAATTATATGTTCAATACATTAAGGATTCTTTGGAATCTTTCTTTGGGATCTTTGTAATCGTGCATACAGGCTCAGGAATTATTTTGTATATTTTTGGGATATTTGGAACAGTTTCTTTCCCTTGACTGGGACTATTTGGGATCATGAAGAATAATAAAATGCTATTGTATGATGAATAATAAAAGGCAGGGTTCCATTGTGCTGGATTTGTTGCTGCCATGTGGAACATCGTATCAACAAGGTCTTTAATTCTGAGTTTCCAGATGACAAAAGATCGCGATGGTGACCAAAAAACCATTGAAAGTCTATTGATAGAAACCGCATTGAACTTGGTATTACTAGTAAGCAAGCAGTAGCCAGCGAAGCAAGCAAAAAGGAGTTTTTTAAGCAAAGAATTCAAGGCAACGTCTAGGACAGCGAGTAGCTTACAAATAGTTTTCTAATGTAGCTTTGTGTCAACCGAATTTAATGTCTAAGAAAATAACAATCATGCTCATAAAAGCAATCTCATAAGATGCATGCCGTAACAATAGATACTAGATCTCAAAAGACCCAAACATCATAGATGCTCGTGCTATGCTAAAACTATTCCAAGATAATCATTATTGTATGCAATAAACTCAAAGATGCAACAAATTTCCATGAAAAAAGAATTCAATACAAATATTGATTCCTCAAAAGCTCTCCAATCGAGCATCAATAAAAGTCATCCTCAAACTCAATCTTAGTTCCCTTTGATATAATATTTTTACATTCCTTTTTTTTGTGAATGCCATCTTGAGACATACACAATTGTGTATATCCCATAAGATTATAGATATACTAGTAAGAAGAATAATAAGGAAGAAAATGGAACCGACTGAGTGAGTGATGATAGTAAGTTGACATAGAACTTGAATTAAGTCACATCTCTATATGCTGCTTAAGGAAACGGAAATGAAAAAAAAAGAAAAGAATCGTCTTGAACTGTGTATGAATGTTTCATCTAACAATGCAATAAGAGATATTAAGATCGTGACTTTTGGCAAGGCAAAAACAAAATATTTCCCTTGAATTCCCTATTCCATGCTTTCATGCTTGCTTTTCTTATTTGATTTCTCGCTTCAATGAGAAATTTCTCTGTCGATTTATTTTTTTTCTTTAATACAAAATCAATTTATCAGTACTGTGATGGAACTTTCTTCATTCTTTGACTAAAAATAATTTTTTTCTTTTCATCACAGGCGAAAAAGAGATTCAAACGTGCTTTGGAATGCTTCATGTTGTAGCAATCCATCTTGAGATCGCTCATGGTTGCACCTGACGTTATTGTCACTAATGTTACTATTTTTATACTTTAATGATATATCAGCTTTACTGAAAGTCAACCAGTGTGTGAAAAAAAATTGAAGAAAATTCTCATTTAAAATATGTTAAAATTAAAAAAGAAACATAAATGAATGAACAGCGGATGTTTATGGGTTATACAGGATGAATACAAGATTATATCAATTCATGGGTGAGAAAAGAAGATTAAATTGAATTTTTAAATCGAAAATCAATCTTGAAATATGAAGATGATGCATGGATGAGTAGTCAGTAAGATGTGATTCTCATTTTATTAGAAATATTGAGAAGCATTTCCAAAAGAAGGAGTTTTGAAAAGATGAAAAAGATTTTTGACTATTAAATCTTTTTAGGCTGTACCAGTGATGGGCAACCTTTTTTGTGCAACGTCACACTTTAGTAGCAAGCTATGAGAGAATCTGCACATGATTCTGATACTTTGTCGAATTTTTTCGCAGCACACTAGCGGAACATGGGTTGGCCATCACTGGGCTATACAATAGTGAACTGAAAATGATAAAGTAACAAAATGCCAAGAAAGTTGGCTGTATGAATTATTATTTGTTCCTTCAAAAGCGTCAAAGGCAAGCTAATAAATTCCGGTAACATAACAAACTGCTGGATCAGATAAGCTGTATTTAAAATATTCTTCCATTATAATCTCAACAATTAATAAAAAGATCCACAAAACTTTCCAAACTCCTCTTCAATATCTCTGTTTACAGTTCAGCATCCTTTGTAACTTAGCAAGCCTTAATAAATTCCCATTCAAGCAAGAGTCGACAGACAACATTTCCTAATTTTTAAACACTCAAACCCTTTCGCAGCTTGTTAAAATTTATTATTCTCTTTATAAATGCCAAATTCCTCAAAAATATACAACGTTGTTTACATTCTCAATATTTTATAGAGCGAAAATAAAGCTTGAAACATCCGTAATCTAAAAATATCTCTGTATTATTGTCAATTTTAGAGCAAAAAGGGCACACAACAATGTTGTTCATCATAAAAAAAATGAGAATGAGGAAAATGTATCCGTGGGTGGCATGAAAAGCATCCTTAGAATCTCTTTTACCCGGAATGAAACCTTAAATGTGCAGCATAAACGTGCCGTTTTCCTTTAAGACGGGAATTTCATTCTAAAATTAGTTAAAATGAGAATTTAAAGCTCTTAAATATTTACAGTCGTCACTATGTCAACTAAATCGTTTTTTGTCATCATCAACATTAATGTGCTTAAAACAAATATTCCAGCAACTTGTACCAGCTTAGTTTCAATACCAAAAACAGAGTAAAAACAGAACATGTAAAATATTCTAGAACGGCAGAAGGAGATGAAGCAAATGGTTATAAAATTTTTTGCGAGTCATTTATCTTCATGACACTCAATGTGTCCATGGTGTGTGGCTTTTTTTTTCTGCACTATTTCGTTAGCGTCTATACGCGACTGGCATATATCACCATCTCGGATAAAAAGCCTGTAAGCTATATATGTAAATTGACTTTTTCACTCAACATTCACTCATGCAGTGGTCAAATGTTTTTTATAAGGAATAAAAAAAATTGTGTGCTGCACGAGAAGCACAGAAAATTTTTTAACTTTTATTTTTCTCGCACTCTCAATTTTTTATATAGTTTACTGAATCATTCATTTATACGTCACATTCCCTTAAATTATTCCATTTGATGTACATAAATGAATGTGTCATGGAATGTTCTACTCTTTAGTGAACGTTTAGCGGACATTTTGTGATTAAATGGATGGATTTTGTGGTGGATTTGGCATGATTCTGTCTTTGGTTGATCTGCGAATTATTTAGTTTTGATCTTGTTGGGTTTTGTTGGTTTTTTCTCAGAGAACCAGCATAAAGGAGACCTTAAAGACATCAAGGGTATGAAACTCATCAAAACATCATGAAAAATGATCAAAAAATGATTGATCAGCTCCATCCCTTTGACAATCACAAAAATCCTTCAACAGAACACGCTATTTGTTACCAGAAAACCCCAAGCTTGACCCAGTAACTCCAGAAACCAGTCTAATCCCTAAAATTAAGTTCATTTTTATGAATGTTACAATAATAATTTCTAAAATCCATTCTTTATCGATAGAAGGGAAAAAATGCGCTCTATAGTCCACATCACCCGACTTTCCAACTCGTCACTTTCAATATAATTCAAAAGTGTAAATTAAATTCTCACTAATGTCATTCTCATACAATCAACAATAAAAGCCAGTTTTATTTGTTTTATTTAAATTTTTTTAATGTTTTTTCAACACCTCATTGTTGCAAATGTATTGCTGGGATGTTCGCCTTTTTGGCTAGTCCGTAGAAATTCAAGAGAAAAAATATTGATAGTAAAATATTTATTTCAGGAGCTGATTTTGTTTGAAATGTGAGTTGTGAATTTGGAAACTAAGTTGGTTACTAGAAATCTTCCATCCAAAGATTGATAAAATCTAGTCCATAAAATCCAATAAGTCTTTACAAGCTTTTTCAACGTCCTTAAAGTCGTTTTCATATCCATTACGCCTGAATACTCAAGCAGAAAACAAGAAATCCATAAAATCTTGTAAAAAGATTAAAAAGTGAGTAAATTTAATTCCTTCTAGCTCATTATTCAGACAATATACAATTTTAACCCCTTCATATTTCCAAACTTACACAATATCCAAAATACTTGTAATTTTCCAAGCATGAATAAATGACGAAATTAATGACTGAAAGCATGAATAAACACACTAAAAAAATCACAGAGAAAATAATTTCTTATTCATAGCTTAGTAATGAATCTGACGACAAAATATTACATAATAATATTAAAATGAAAATCTCCAACAATTCCATTAAAGAGTTGCACGACAGAGCTAAAGTACAAAATTGGGTTAAGTGTCCTTTCATCCACCATCACTCACTCGGTAAATGTTGTATAAAAATTCAAGTACACATTTCTTAAAGGGAGAAATAAAACAGCAAAAAAAAGGTTTTTTTTCACCCTCGCCTTTTTTCATCACTAATTCTATTTGTTCCCTTTCATTCTAGTCTCTCTTGCTGTATCTCTCTCGTCCATTTATTTTAAAAAAAACATACTTGATGTAAAGAGAAAGCGAATGAGTGATCACTCTATAGAAAAAAATAGAAAAATGGAATAAGAGGAAAAGGGGGGGGGGGTCGATACGAAATGATGTACAATATTTAGAGGTGATACGAGGGGGTCATGAACTATGTGGGACTCTATAGTGATGATGTAGAATTATTTTAAATTTATTTCTATTATTATTGACAGTTTTAGGAACTGTCTTTAAGATTTTATCTTGAAAAGCACTAAAAACTCAATTTTAGCTTGTATTTTTTCTGGAGCTGGTTTCTCGGGTATATCTTAGGTTCACACTAGCCATAGTCTAAGTTTACTCTTGTAAACATTTTTCGAGGTTTTATACAACTTTACATAAGCTTAACTCAATCAAATGTGTGTTTGTCAAAGTTTACTCGAAGGAAGGTGCAGCATAGGGCAAGGGTATGTCAACCTTATAGCCGTAACCTAAAAAAAACTCATCCCAAGAATTTTAAGAAAACCATTTTAACCAATATTTGAATTTAGCAGCCTTAACTATGTTCGGAATAGATAAATAACCTTCAATTTAACATAACCTCCTTCTTTGTGACTTTCTTGTCAGGAAATAAAATCTCAATATCAGACTAACGTCACTCCTACACGGCCCCCAAAGGGAAATAATGTTTTTATTCTTTGAAAGCTTTCTTTTCCCTTCCCTTTACTCTTTAACTTAAATAAAAGAGTTGAAAAGCAGATGTAGAGGATGTGGATGGATGAAATAGATGCATGGATGTGACGAGAAAAAGGTTTGAAATGGCAATAGCAAAAGATAGAAACAGGATGTATAGTGAAGGAAAAAAAAAATTGCTCTAGACGGGAAGAAGAGTGAATTTTCTCTGTCTGTGACCTGTGTGAAAAAATTTCAGAATTTCAGAAAAGAAAAAGTTTAGAGGAATTAAAAAAGATTTTCTGCTTTAAAGTTCGCCTATGAGAAAAATTTTAAACGGATTTTTTTTTTCTCTTGTTTGACGTCAGAAAGTGATTTTGAGATCAAAAGAAATTTTTGTGTGGAAGTTAAAGTGCTTTTGAAGATGTTTATACTTTAAAATCTGGTCTTAGATGCTTGAAATTTAAAAGGTAGCAACTTGACTAAAATTATCTACACAACTTCAAGAGGTGGAAGTTGAATAGCAAATCTGTCCTTAAAAATAATCATATTTTTCCATAACTTTCAATAAACATTCAATCCACATCCACCTCCATCCTTAACTTCATCATCAACCACTCCGAGTCCGAACAAAACTTCTGCATTGTAACATTCACAAAATACCAACTTGCATGAAGTATTACTTAGAAAAAAAAAATCATTTTTATGCCAATTCGAGCATAAAAAATGTTAATATTTTTTTCTTGCTATTCTTGGTCCCCTTTTTACTCTTGAACTTTCGAGTGTGTCATCTTGACGTGAGATCAAAAAGACGATGTACAATACATAAGCGAATGTCTGAATATAAAAGATGTTTAGGGGTTGTTTGTGAATGATGTTTGAGTTTTAGGTGTGATATGAGAATTGGGAGGAATTATGAGGAGTTTGAGAAGCTTTGAAGGAGTTTGAGGAGGTCTAAAAGGGTTTGGTGAACTATGAAAAGGTTTGAGAAGAATTGGGAGGTTTTAAGAATCTTGGAGGAGTTCTAAGCAGGTCATTAGAGGTCTGGGAAAGTTTTTAGAGGTCAAGATAGGTCTTTACAGGTCTAGAAAGGTTTTTAAAGGTTGGTAGAGGTCTTTACATGTTAACAGAAGTTTGGGGAAGTCTAGAACGATCTTAAGAGGTCTGTGTAATTCTAAGGAGATCTGAAGAAACCTGGATAGGGTTGAATTGATTAAGGAAAGGTTTAGAAAAGTTAAAAACTGTCTAGAAAGGCTTGGAGAGGTTTTAAAAGTTCCGTAACATCTGAGGATATAAGTAATTCTCTGTTGTAAGCTGTTTCAAAGTCTAAGGAATCTAATGGATCTGAAACTTTGTAACACTTTGATTTTCAACAAAAATATGGAACATTAAAGAGCAATGAATGTCTAAATCTTCAATATTCAACAAACATTATTAACAATCATTCCCCCATGCCTTGGCAAGACATAGTAACAGTAAGTGAAAGATGAATAACAAAGAAGATGAAACATCGAAGTAAACAAGATGACGTTAATGAAGCAATAAAAAAACTTTTCTTTACGACAAGATATAACTATAAGTGAATTTATTTCATTTTTAATTTCAATTAAGATGCTCGTATGGTTTTTTTTTGTTGTTGCGGAAAAAGAGAAACTTTAAGACAACAAACACAGACATAAGATAGCAGAAGTGAACTTACCATCTGAGGAGGAAAAGAAAAGTTTTCGTTTTCGAGCACCATCTTTGGCCAATAACAAAGATTTATCATGAGAACTTCAAATAATTTCTAATTAAAAAAGTTTTTCCGAACCACCACTTTACAAGGCAACTTTACTACTTTGAGGATGAAGAGAAATATTTTTTTTTTTTGGTAGTGAAGAAGAAGAGAATGAAAAGGGAAAAGTTTATGAGTGCATAAGATATATGGATTTATTTATATGGCAAGCGCACATATGTATCATCGAAATCAATTTTTCATTCATTTTTTGGTTGTGATTCGGATAGATTATGAAGATGGATTTGATTATAAAGTTGTCGGTCTGTCAATTTTAGTTCTTAATGCGGCTCTAGTGACTTAAAAGGTCAGTTTAGAATTGTATCCCTAGCAGAAATTTACTAGTAATTTCCTAGTAATTCACTTGATAACTTTCCATTTGCTACTTGCTATTTACTAGTCAAAATCCAAGTTCAAATCATCGCCAAAGACCCGCATTTTCACTTGCTAATTGACTAGTCAATTCGCTTACAATTTAACTAGTAATTTACTAGCAAATTTGTAAAAAATTTAAATGAATATAACCGTTGATTTCCACGTGTTCTTTTGATTTTTTTTATTTGTGTAAATTTTTGTAAAAGTATTAGTGTGTTCTTATTTAAAGTTAATTAAAGTACACTAATACTACGAAAAAAAATAAAAGACTTAATTTAATTAAGTCAAACACTGATGAACGCTTATGACTCGCACGCAAACCTGAGGAAGATAAATAATTAAATTGAATGTCTCATACAAATTTGGATCGAGCTTATAAAGGTGATTTCTGCGCGCTCTTGTGAAGTATATGGCAAATGCCAAATTTAGAACAAAATTTTTTATGACGCAAAAAATTCTTTTTTTGATGATTTTTCTTAGGATTCGAACTTAAGAAGATTTGATCAAACATTTTACATGGTAATTTGCTAGTAATGTGCTAGTAAATAGCGAGTGTAATTTTCTAATAGTAAGTTGTTTTAATAATTACTAGTAAATTGCAAGTAGTAAAATAGAAAGACTAGCAATTTGCTAGTTAGTCTCGCTAGGGTATGGATTTAATACATCTATGACACTACTAAAGTAGTTAAATACACACTTTGTGAACGTTTTTAGAGTTAAATATCAATTTCTGGACTCAGAAACTCTGAAACCCTTTTGACCACCTTCAAGCTGCTTTATTGGCTATCACACAACTTCAAGAATATTTCGTGTTATAGAGTTAAGATAAAAGGCTCCATTGGTATGGGCTTGTCGTTAGGAGACCTGTTGAAGCTCCCATTAATAAAGCCTTTAAGAATGATTTTGTATATGGCAAAAGATCATGCGGACGTCCCAAAAACTCTTGGAAAGAAGCTTTTGACAGAGACAGGATTGCATTTGGTATGGATAATTGGCAAATGGTAGCCAGCGATAGAGCCAGGCTTCAGGTGCCAACAAAGGGAGGCCATGAATATTGATCTGTACGGCCAGCGAAGTAAGTAAGTATAGAGTTAAGAATTGAGTGTTTATGAGTAAGTCGAACAAAACTACATCATCAAAGCCTTTAAACGAGCCATTGATCTTCAGATAGTGACTTAACCTAGCATTTTTATTCAGAGCTCTTTGTTTGAGTTAAAAATCATTAGACTGGTAATTAGATGTCCTCAAAAATTGATTATAAAATTAGAATCATCCAAACTTCCAATAAATATGCGTTTTAATCACAACCACAAACTATTCCACTATCAACAATCCTAACAGTTTCCCTACTTACTCTCCCTAAAAAAGCAATATTATTCATGCTCGTCTATAGAAAGACTTATAATGTATGTTTATAAAAGTTTTTTTTTATTCTTATGCTATTCATTCTGGCTCATTCTTATACACTATTGCATACACAAAACGTATGAGGAATTACAATGGATGAAAAACTTTACGAGAAAATTTTATTAATGCGAAAAATATTAATTTTTCTTTCATAATCTGTTCTTTTTTTGCCATAAAAAAGAAGTCTTTTAATTCATTAATTGAAATTAAGTTTGTGCAAACTCATTCATAATTATATATATTTTCGCTCGTGTCTTCAGGGGGTTATAAAGTTGGTGATGTAGGTGTTTAGTGCGGATGATTTTCTGACGTATTTCTGTGAATAATTTCTATTTATTTGCTCTATTCATAATTATTGTTTGAGGGCTCGAATAATAATAGCTTTAAAAATAGCTTTGCAATTTGAGTGTGTTGGCTGACTTCTCCGGGGGGATGTTGATATTAGAATTTATATTTGAAGGTGATTATAAACCTTAAAGGGTTATTCATAAATGAGGTTTATCATAAAAATAGATTTTTTTCCTTTCCAAAATACTGTCAATTATAATAAAAGTTGATTTTATTCAAACCGTGGACCCCCCAAAATCTTCAATTCCCTACAAAAAAAATCATCTCAATTACATTCACAACGTTAATTACATTTTCTTCAAATCATTTAACAAAACAATGAATTTGATTGTCTCACGATCAGGGGCGTAGCCAGAAAATTTTTAAGGGGGGGGCCCATTTTCGAAAATTAAAAAACTGTTATTTTGTATCCTTTAATCTATATTCATTCTTCATAAGTTTAAATATTTAATTCATTATTCATATATTAAATTTCATTTTTCGTGCTGATTTTGACATTTCTTTCATCACTTCCTCTACATTAACTGGTTCTTCTCTATAAATACTTAATAAAAGAATTATCAGATTTTCGTAGGGGGGGCCCGGGCCCCCTATGGCCCCCCCCTGGCTACGCCCCTGCTCACGATGATTGACACTTTGCATCCTTTCAAAAAAAAATCAGAATCAAAAGAAATAAAAACAATAAAATAAGGCTTTTCAGAGATCAACAGATTTTTGTCTGATTGAACTGTCGCCTTTTTATTACTGCAGAGAATGAAGCAATTGTAAATGCAACAATGTTTATGATATTTGTTTGAAGGTCTTTGCTGAATTGTTATAAAAGAACAAAAGACAATAAACAGCATGAAAGAAGTAAGAAGTAAAGAGGTATTTAGAATGAGTAAGCGGAATTTACGTTTTGTGATTCAATAAAAAATATTGTCTAACATTTAAATATGATTCGGTCAATATTCATAAGTTTGAGTCATCGATTGATTTTTGTTTTTTGGCTGGGAAATGACCAAATGACTTTAAGAGCAGAATTATGTCGACATTTTTATGGAATAAGAAAGTTATAGCTTTGTAGGATATAAAGTAGAATCGTAGATCATTCAATAGCTTTCCTTCTAGCGTTGCCATCACTGTAAGAGTTTTGGTAACCAGTATTGACTAAGTTTAAGGTTTTCTGGCTCAGATATTATCAAATCTAGTTAAGAATCTAACTCAAACTAGTTCTTTGACAGTCAAATCGTAGAATTAATTGATAAAACAGCAATTTCAACCTTAATAGTCACTCCTCGCTTCTTAACTACACACTAATTCTGCCATATTTTGAGCATCCCAAAAGAAAATCGCTCAAAAGAATCTTAACTAAATTCTTCAGCTGCCAAAAAAGAGAATTAAGCATACACTTCAGCTCAAAAGCATTTAAAATCAAAATTTTTACAATATTTCAACAACTTGCCAATTAAAAGTGAATTTATCAATTGATTTGAAAATTTTCCTGCACAGCCATTGAAAGCATCTTCAGCTGCAAGAATCATCAAGAAGTTTTACACAAAACTTTTCAATAAGCATCAATTTATCTCCATCAATTACAATGTATAGCTTGTTATCAAAGTGCAAAAGCTTTAATTTTCAATTTCTGATACTTAATTTCCCTTCCTTCAAATGAATGTAGCTGGAAATTGAAAATATTGAGTGCATCCTTCAAAAATATATTTTTTTATAAATATTGATTGAAAAAACATTTCCTATTTCCCACATACAGCTTGGGCTTGATGTAATATTGAAAATGTGACACATGAAAATCGATTTTACCGAGCTATTTTCACAAATCATTCCCATCTCCTATTCCTATCTCATCATCCCATCTTTTAGTCTCTATGTTCCTTTATTAATTATTTTCAAGGATTTACGTGCCAATATCAAAATCTTGAGTGTGAACTAAATATGGTGAAAAAGAGAGATTCTGGTTGAAAATAACGGAAATAGAAAGTCTCATATGATGTGGAACAAATTGTGGAAGGAGGGATAAAAATGTGAAATGGATTTAATGGATATGTTTCACTTCACCTTTTGAAGAAAGGGATGTGTAGTGGATGATATGATAGAAAGTAAGTGAAACTTTGTCTGACTGAGTATAAGACAATCAGATGATTGAGATTACAAGCTCTAAAGTGGCAAGAAACTAGCCAATAATTGTAGGATCTTGACTTAAGTTACTAGACTTGGTTCTTGGTCTCTTGGTCTCTTACTGCACTTGGTTCTTAGTCTATTTCCAAGCTTGGTGTAAGTCTTTTATTTGTTGTTATCTAAAAGGTTTCACCCGAAAAGCACAAGTCGATTAATCGAATAGAAATCCGGCACCATGCTGCTGTAGCTCTATGATGTGTGATTGTGCGTAATTGTGGCATGATGTTGGACTCAAATCGAATCCAGCATCATGCTGAATCAATAGTTATCAATAGCTGGTCAAAAGTAACTGGCTAAGGCTTAAACTCAACATCGAGGACCACAGTAAAATTAAAGTTGTTTAAAGTATTAGCTTTGAAGCAGGTTGCAGTCCTATGTTATCATTTTTTTCTTTAACCCTTTTGAAAAATCGGTCTCAAGAAATCCAGGAAAATCCATCTTATTGTTTGGATCTTTTCGATCTCATAATAAATCCCAGTGTTTTTAAAGAACCTTTTTCCAAACCCAAACATTCCATTCCGATATGCTTCTTATTCACTCCATCATCCTATCCCAAAATTTTTAACTATATTTCATCCTACTCTTCCTACATTCATTCTAAAAGACTAAGTGTCATGAAAGGAAAACGAAAGAGAGCAAAAAAATTTCCAATTCCGTTCACATTCTTTGAAATGGATACTTCTTGGATGGTCCATGTCGTAAATTCTTATTACCTCATTCTCCCCTCTCTCCTGCAATATTTTGTCACTCGCCTCATTCCTCGTTATACATTTTTATTTTATGATTCATATTTTTTCTGTGTGCTGCTTTCTACCTTTTTAAACTCATTGGATAATATTAATAATAAATGGGGGAGACCCACAGAAAAAAAATAATAATACTAAGAAATCTTGACACTCGAAAAATACAGAAGTGAAAAATAGATCATTGATTTATTTTTTGGGAATTGTCGATAAATAATGTAACAGATCGTGACTTTGTCACTTAAAAAGATGGGTTGCCATCTATTTTATACTTTTGAAAGTGCTCGGATAGGACCTTTGTGAGTAAACAAGGAGGTTTAGGTATGGCATTATGTTGGAGGAAATGTACATACATCAAGAAACCAGCTCTTCAGACGATTTTTAGGACTTCTGAAGCCTCCGTACTCAAAAATTAAATACCTATGATCCTAGAATCATAGACACTAGCTGCAAATTGGAAATATCCTGAAAATGGATCACAAACCAGCTTCACTTCCTATTTGGAATCGTTTACTATGTCAATCCGTTTCATTTTGAGTCTCACAGCTTAACACACCTATTCGTAGACGTGGACATCATCTTCTAATGACCAATCAAGCCTCATATCCCAAGACATACAAAAACAAATTCAAATGCTGCCATTAAAACTCAACTATTTATTATACATTTGTGTCTGACCGAACTGATTGGAATTTTGTGTACATAAAAATGCCAAATATTGATGGTCATAGACGAATAACAAGCACTAAACATGATTGGCCATGTGATGATCTCTTTATTGTGACATTTTGATTGAGTCATAAAAATTTATCAAAGAAGATTTTTTTGTTGTCATCCTTTAGACTCAATAAAATTTTCATTGATTATGCTTCAAGTTTTTTTCGGGTGAAAAGAGGAAAAGAAAAGAAAAGGAAAGTTTGGCAACATCGGAAATTTTCTCCCTTCAAAAAAATTTTCATTTTAAAATTCGATGAACTGAAAATCGATCCAATTTTATGTAAATTCTTTCCTCTCTCTTGTTTGCCGTGTGATGACACGTTTCTGTCACTATTGATGGTGATGATAATGTAGTTTATGTTTATTCAGTGATTTATATCCTCAATCCAATTTCGCTCTGTATGGCACACAATAAAAAAAAACTAGCATAAATGCCCATAGACTGTTTTTTTGTTTTAAATTATGACTATCGCTTGACATTAATGATCCGGTATATCAAAGCTGTCATCATGAACCTAATTTTTTTGAAAAACTTTTATGGTATGTGAGCGATGTCAGCTATTGTAAATTATGCACGTTTAATTTAATTTTGCATTTTGTTCATGCAAGTGAAGAATTTAATAACAATAATTTTATTTGTAATAATTAAATAAATTATTTTAAGTTGTTCTTGTTTTCGTTTGTGAACTTGCTTATTTTAATAACACGTCATTACCATTTTCAGAAATTGATACAGCTTATTTATTGACGTCAGCTTCTCTGAAAGTTTTCTCGTTGTTTGGAAATTTAATTTTACTTTTTTAGGTTCTATTTTGATAATAATGTTGAGCACAGTTGGAGCTGTGAAGCAGGTTTGCTGTAGAATAATGATATGTTCTTGTCATATTGTATGATATAATAATCCAGGGGTTTAGGGGGACTTAGCTGGATGCGATATTTTGGTATGCAGTTAACCTCACTAGTGACTTTTTTCTGATTAAGAGAAATAATGTTTAGAAAGCGTTGAAAGGCATTGATGGCAAAATAGCTTCATAACTTTGACACCAACCTCGAGCTTCTGACCACCCACACCTTTTCTAGTATTCAGAGTTGTAACATTAAATTGTTTATGATTGTTGTTTATGATTTTTCTTTAAAAAAAACTCTAGAAAATTGAATAAATGAGTGCGGTTTGATCATCATCGACTCCCTCTTGAATGTGCCCCTGTTAGGGAGTCATTAAATTAGGATTTTCAACATGTGTCTTTAATCTTCGCCCTAGTTCGTGTATAAAGCTATAAAATCCAAATGACGACACTATTCCTATTAGGAGAGGCTTGAAATCCTGTGAAAATTGGACACATCTCTTTGTAGTATTGAGTTCCTTAAAAGGGGTTTAAACTTTATTGTGATTTCTGCGCCGTGGCTCATAGTTTGATACAACCCCGAATAGAACACTTGACCTGATGTTAAATAAATTACTAGACGTAGGGTCGACTAAAGACAATTTTCTAGGTAAGTTCCTAGAACCCCCACATCATGTTAAGTATTCTTCAAATGCTTCGAGTCAAAGACTGGAATTTATGAATACAAGAGATATAAAACTTAATTACATTACAATTGATCTCCTCCTAGCAGTGTTGAAATGACAGACGTCTTCCATAGACAAAGACTACAGAATCTTTAAAAGATTTTATCTTTATGAAGAATTTATCTTCTACAGTTTTCTGTCTGCATGCAGATTAAAAAAAGTGTCTACATGCAGAATCTGTCTTCCAAAGAATTCTGTCTTCCACAGATTTCTGTCTGCATGTAGATCAAAAAAAGTGTCTACATGCAGAATCTGTCTTCCAAAGAATTCTGTCTTCCACAGGGTTCTGTCTGCATGTAGATTAAAAAAAAGTGTCTACATGCAGATTCTGTCTTCCAAAGATTTCTGTCTTCCACAGGGTTTGTCTGCATGCAGATTATTATATTTTAATGAAAAAGTGTGGTTTTACAATAAATTAACAATAATAAGTACTTTTAACGGTCAAATCATTTTCAAATTTTCCCGATTACCTCGAAATGCAAATATTTTCTTACAATTTGTAGGTAACGGTTTACAGAGTTCGTAAAAATGTACGAATTGGACTGACAGAGAAGCTTAATTTTAATCAAATATAAAACACTAATTCAAAATATTTTTTTCTTTTCATGAATCTGATGACAAATGTGGCGAATGGTGATTTTGTGAATGTGGATAAATTGTGTGTATGTTACTGAAAATATCCATTTTTAGTGCATTTTTGAAACTTATTTCAAAAAGGTAGCTTATTGATTGAGATAGAAGCAACCAGACATCGTAGCCTTCTACGTTTTCTCAGTTCTATCGTTTTATTGGCGTATCGAATACTTAATAAAAAGCGTAACTCAGTGTATTTATGCTATTATTAAGCATTTTTCTGACAACGAGAAAATCTAAATGAAAAAACCCTTTTTATTAATTTTAAAAGCCCGTAAATGTTTGATCATTTTTTTATAAAAGAGACTTGTCAGAGGAAGTGAAGAAGAATCCACATTAATTTGCAAAATTAATTTCGTTGTTTTATTTTGTATCCTAAATCTTTCTATGTGTTTTTGATTTAAAAATATTTATTAAATATCAAAATATAATAATCTGCATGCAGACAAACCCTGTGGAAGACAGAAATCTTTGGAAGACAGAATCTGCATGTAGACACTTTTTTTGATCTACATGCAGACAGAAATCTGTGGAAGACAGAATTCTTTGGAAGATAGATTCTGCATGTAGACACTTTTTTTGATCTACATGCAGACAGAAATCTGTGGAAGACAGAATTCTTTGGAAGATAGATTCTTCATGTAGATACTTTTTTTAATCTACATGCAGACAGAAATCTGCAGAAGATAAATTCTTCATATAGAAAGTGTCTTTTTGCAGAAGTATAGGCAGATTTCAACACTGCCTCCTAGTAACATCACAACTTAATATTGTAAAGAAAAACTACAAATCCATTATTCCAAAATTAATTGATTGATTATACAACCGAAACATAGCTTTCCATAACTACAAAAGAATGTCAGTTTAATAAGTTTTAATTAACAATATCAATAAAGTATGGAATTGACATTTACAGTTACTATACACAAATTATTTCAATATTAAATGAAGAACAAAAGAGAAATTTTCTTCAATAGAGGACATACACGTGGCTTCTCAAAGCACTTGCAAAGCATGCCTGAGCGATAAAATTTCGTGAATAATTAAAAAATTCTATTTTTAACATCACAAAAAAAAATTCATAAATGCGAAAACTTTTTTTTATTTATTCATTGCTGGTTGATTTAGTTTAGCTGTGTTGATGATGATAATTTTTAATGATAAGAACAGAGATCGAAGCCGAGTTTTTCGGCTTTTCTGTTTGAAATTCTGAGCTCACTATAGCTACATGCTGACAAAATATTACACAGAATCATAGTAAAGCATGTAAAGTTCAATTTAAATACTTGAAATGGGTGTTAAATGGCTTTTTTCTATCAAAAAAATCAAAAATTGAGTTAAGCCGAAAAAATCGGCTTCGATCTCTGGATAAGACACATACTTGATGAGGCTTCTGTGTGAGTTCTTATTTCCACGCATGTAAAATTTATTACAGCAGTTAATTCGCATGCAAATGTCAATTAATCACTTTGAAGTTTTTCATCATTTTTAATGAGTTTTGTGTCTTCGTTCCTTGAAATATCAAATTGTTTATGATTACAACGATTATGAGAGTTTAGAGCTTGACGCTCAGCCAGAGAATGATTTTCCCAATGCCCATGAAAAGGTTGTGACGCAATCAAAATTTTATGGATTTTTTTTCAGACTTTTATGGTAACGAGTTTTACCCCTTTCGTATTTACATTGTGGTTTGTAGAATTTATTCAGTCTCGCTCAGCCGGAGAGTATTAAAATTGAAGAAAAATTCTTTTCTTTGAGGATGAATTGTGGTCAATTTGGTTAGCTCAAAAATTAAATTAAAGATGCAAAAACTGCAAATTTTTATTTTCCAAATTTTAATTAATGAAACCCCAAAAAATTCGAATTTCAAATTCAACAAAAATTAATTAAATAAATCCTCAGAAAATTGCATGTGGATGCCATGCCGTTTTTTTCCATTTCACAACCAACATACACACATATTGAAAAGGCACCTAAAGTGCATGCGTGCGAAAAAATGAAAAGAAAAACCATGGTTACAAGACGATAGTATAGTTTTACGTCATTCATTGCCATCTCCTCATATCCATGAGTCGACTGAATGGCCCCCTCGTCGCATGTATACATATTTGAACATTTTGCAATGAACACAATACCGTCTTTGTCTCGGGAGTGTCTGCATTTTGTGAGAATCTGAGAGAGGATATGCTCAATTTTTACGGGGAAATTTCTTTTTTTGAGAATTCTCATTTTTTTCATGTTTAGACTTTTGGCGTGTTCCTCATGCTTTTGAATATTTTATCATCATTTTCCGCTAGATTTCCTCAATTCTAAGGAGTCCTGTGCTTAAATTTTAATGCAATTCTTGCAGCAACTGTATAAAAAATCCCTCAGAAATAGAATTCAAAATGAGAGACTGAAACCAATACATAGCTTCATTTCTAGGAAATAATTTTTCTCTTCTTCCATTGTCTGTACGAATACAATTTTGTGTTGTATTGAAAATTTAATTTGAATGCCGGCATGAGTCTTACGTGCTGTACGAGAATCGAATGTTTTGCACCATCAATTATCCTTATTTCTCTTCCATTTTGCATTTTAAAGTCAATTAATTTTCGTTGAAAATTTATCAGGCGGATGTGAATCCGTGAGTTTAGAAAAATTTCAAAAATATTTTCCAATCTGTGTAGCACCACATAAATATACTCCAAAAAATTCCCCGTAAATAGTCAAAACCCACAAATTTTATTCAATTACAATTTTGACCATGACATTCATTAACTCTAAAATGATTCCCCTAAAATTATTTTGCTGTGCAAAAAATTAAAATGCAACAAAAAAAACATATTTTTTAGAATAATTACCATCTGGCTTTTATGGTTGCTTTCATCTTTGCATGACTGAAAAAATTATTTTTCAAAATACCCCCGAAAATTTTTTTTTCACATTTTAGAGTAACAAAAAAGCGATGGCACTAATGGTGAGAGTGGTTTTAATGCATTTTATGCTGTAACTATTTCTCATTAGTTTTTTGTTTGTTGCAAGCTAACCAGCTCAGCCAACAACTCAAAATTTGCATATGAATGCTGTTTTAATGGTATTCGTATAGCACAAAAAAGGGATAACATTTATATTATTCCAATAAAAAAAAAAGTTTCATGTTGTGTAGCTGCTTGAATGAAATTTAAGTGCATGAATAAAAAAATGTTGTATTGAATGGTAAATGTTCAAACATGTTTACTTTTTTTGTTGGTTGATGACGCATTTTTGGAAGCTATATCTGGCAAGTGCATGCATTTTAAGAAGTTTTCTATAATTTTTAGCTTTTACTTTTGACATGTCAACATAATTTATGAATTTTAAGATGCAATTAGTCAGATTCTTCTTTCATTTTAAAAAATATCAACATTTAAGACGTAACGGTTCCTAAAAATTTAAAAAAATATAACGACTGTTTTCAAGTCAAAAAGTCAATATTCCCCTGCTTGAATTTTTATTTTCCCTCACTTCGAAAAGCATTTTCCCGATTAATCTCAATAAGAGCGTGAAATATGCAGGGAAACTATACAAAACTTCATAAAAACTTTGGCAAGAGTTCAATTTTAAAGGTTTGAAGACATTGAACTTTATTGTTTTTCCGTAATTCAATAAAAATGAGTTTGAGGGTAAATCAACTGTTTGTTTGGAATCATTTTTGGATGAACAAGTTTTGCTTTAGTGATGGCAAGTGATAAATATCGAAAAATTAGTTTTAATGCTGTTCTAATTTCTCTGCCTACTCATATGCACGATAAAAACTTAAAAGGAGTCTGAATCTTTAATTCAGAACACGAAAAGATCCTTCATTGAACATTTTGTACCTAAAATCAATTATCACATTCCATTGTTTATTTTTAAAAACTTAAAATAGATTCAATTGTCTTTAATACTACAGTTCAACCTCATCAAGAAGTCAGTCCACCTGAACCAAACAATAACACTTTATCAGCAACGATTCCGTTGAAAAATATCTAAAAATATATTTCATTAAATTTTCAATTCGATTTTCAATAAAGCGAAAATTGAACTTCAATTGTACGAAATCATTGACGACGAAGGTAAACAACATTAAGGGTTAAAGTTGTCAATCTTAAAGTCAGATGTAAATCTATAAAATGTAGGTTATTCGTAGCAATTATTCACAAAAGTGTCACACTTCGTCTCTCCCACATCACCCTCATGCTATTTCATGTCTGCACTGTAAGTAATGGCACAGCCATATTAAGCAACAAAAAGAAAAATAATAATAATAAGGTAAAATTCAGTTTAGTTGTCGACCCTCTCGTTTATAATTCCGACCAAACAGCAATTGAATTTATTCCAGTTCTCGTCTTCTTTTTCCTCCATTTCCACCATCACCCCAACAATTTATATCGATTTTTGTTTTCTGTATATTTTTTTTCTGTGCGCTTTTGCAGTCATTTGTTTTGCCACTAGTTTGTGGTGTAACTAAATTAAAGTCTTGAACTAATTTTTTATGTCGCTTTCGGGTGCTTTCCAAAGCCATAACGAATGTTGCTTTTGATTTTTATGAGCCACTAGTTTCTCTATCCTTCCTTCATGCCATTTTGTCTCGCTCGTGTTTTCAAAACTCAAACATTTATGCTTTATGTCCTGTTTTCATGAACCATTTGTGAGCTTCTTCCTTTACATAAATGTGGTGAAATTGATGCTTTTTTTTTGCTGTTTGTTTTGCTGAATGAAATTAAATTGAACTGACAGTGTTGCTTAAGGATGATTTTAATTAATAAAATGAAGAACTGGGTTTTTACTGGAACATCAATATTAATGGGAGTCAGACTTTGATGTTTTATTTAAATCGTGTAAAATTCTGTGAAAATTTCTAATTGGCAAATTTGACGCTTTTTAACTCTGAGGATCGTTACAGCCCATTAAAGTCCCTGGAAAGTTGCTAACGGTAGCCAGCGATAGATCCAGCTTTTGACTCCATATAACAGAAGCCATGAGTCACTAGACGAACAGCAAAGTAAGTAAATAATGGCGAATGGCACCAAGCCGGTGTGAAGAATCCATTCAAATTGAAGCCAGCACCATGCCATAGTTATATCGCCTTAGTGCTTGATTTCTATTCAATTAATCGACTTCGAAAGTACTTAAAACTATAGTTTGATTAAAGGAGTGTCTGTTAAATCAACGAGTTCAATAGCCTTATTATAAAGACCAAGCTTTAGCCCCCAAAAACTACAAGCCACAAAAAAAATCAAACATTCCCGCTAACATCACACTAATAATTAGCTGTCATTTAATATACCAACCAAAAAAAGCTACACGAAAAAACATTCAACATAACATTCAGTTCAAGCTCAATTAGCTTTAACTATCCTCCAATAATCGCATAGTTACTATTTCAATACACAATCCCAACTCAACTTCTATTAAGCCACACAAAAAAAAAACCTTTATGAATGAGTATAGGAAGTAAATTAAAGCTCCGAATGTCAATCAACAGAAAGAAAATAGTCGACATGAAAAAAAAAATTACAGTCAAATTACGAGTCATTAGGAATTGATTTAATTTCATTATGAGTTTTGATGATTGAAAGGCAGAATGAGCAACAATAATTTTTATTTTTGTAATTTCATAAAGTCATGGAAATGGGAGGTTAATTTTTCATGTTTTATCAATTAATGATTATCATGAAATAATGTTGTATGGGTAGATATTACTATGCTGATGAGGAAATTGAGTGTGTTGATAATTATTAAAATAAATTTGGTTTTTTTGGGAGATTTTGATGATTGTGGAAAGATTTGGATAATTATTTGGGTTTTATGAGTGCTTTATTGTTACTTAATATAAAGTTCAAGATTTCCTGTTTTTTTTAAATTAGGGGCTCCTTCTTAAATTAGTGGCAATGATTAATCTTAATGTAAAGCTACTTCCTAAAGTATAACAACCAGCCGAGCCAAAATTCTCACGTTAGACGTCATACATCAATAGCTCAAACAACGAATTTTCAGAAGTATCACGAGCCAAATTAGCAACTATGGCCATAACCATCGTATAACTCAGTGATTCACAAACTATGATCCGTGGAGCTTTAGCGTTCAATCTTGACGTCATGATTTACGGATAGTTTGAAAAATTTCAATGAGTCATGGTCTGAAAAGTTTGAGAACCACTGACATAACCACGAACCAAGCGCCAAACAAACACCAAAATCGCTCACGTCTCACAAAGTTATTTATAGTTCTTGAAATAAAATTGCCATAGCAATTACCTGATAATTACAGTTCTCAAGTCATTAACTATTTCTATACTTATCGATCACTTCCATTGCAAAGATTTTCTTTCTTTTTTTTCTCGTGTCGATAGCATAATGAATGAATGAATGGTAATCAATAGATCCCATAATACCGATACTTCCGATTTTATTTATAGTTCAACAAGCTCGAGCACAAAATGAGCTGTACATTGTTAGTAATTTTTATGAATAGGAAGTAAATAAGAAGAAAGAGAAAAGTCTTGTTGCCAAATCAACAGCAAGTAGGGAGGACATGAAGAAACATATTTATCGGGTATCAATGGCTTCGTTTATTACAATGCACAAAAAAAAATATCATCAAATTAACGATAGAAATCTCAACAACAAGCACAGAGCAGCATCAATAAGGTGAACTTTGCTCATTGCCTTTTTTTATTCTATCTCGAAAAAAATTTCACCAACTCAAATGGAAGTAAATTATTATTACATTTAGTTATGGTACAATATTCTGTTCTCTATTTTTGTCGATGAAGCAATAATTTCAGTCTGCTTGTAGTTCTCGATAAATACTTCATATTACTACTGCCATTATCGATATTATGAACTTCATATTTTTTTTTCTCCCTTATTTATTGATAAATGTGCTTATGTTGCATGCTACAAACATTCTCTCCCTTAAATATGGCACACAAAGACGATGAAAATTATCGATGAAAATTGTACAACAAGAATCTCTCTTTTCTTTCCTTATTTTGACTTATTACCATTTGCCATTTTAGCTGGTGCTTGTTAAAGTCATTTGTAGTTGAATTTTGATATCTGATATAATTTTTACAATAAAAGCTTTCACAAGACCATTAAAAAATTTTCTTTTCATTCGGTCTTTATCTGTCTGTAAGTTTTTTTTAATAGGAATTTAATGCAACGAAGCATGTGCTGTGTGGTATTGAAAGATTTCTTTTTGTGTGGAATTCTATGAAGGAATAATATCAAGATTGTATTGAGCAAAGAATTTGTTTGAATTTGGAATAATTAAGGCGATTTTGGATATTTTTTGTAAGAATTCTGAGTACTTATGGCTAACGTGATAGCTTTAGATGAATATTTGTTAAATATATTGGTACCTTAGTCTTTATCATTGTTACAACAAAACTAAAATAGCATCCTAATCATCAGCCAAACTTATTCTAAAGCAGAGTTGTCAGATGACTTTTATTTGCCTTTGGTAATGACCCAAGTCGGTTAATCGAGTAGAAATCCAGCGCTAAACTGCCTAGCTGTGTCTAAAAAGCTTTTGTCATTTTAAGGTGTCACTTGAGTAGCTGAAGACTCATGGTTGAATCCTTAAGTCAAGTTAAATGCTCTGAAGATGTTCTAGACTAACTTGGAGCTTCTAAGCAGTGTTGCATTCTGGCCATTTGTCTAGATCAGATTAATTCTGAGACAGGAATTTCTTCATAAAGATCGATTCTATATGAAGATAGAAAATCTAATCTACACAAAGATTATTTCTACATAAAGATTCGATGTAGATGTCTACAATTCTACATTCTTCTCTGATGTAGACCTGGAAAAAATGTAGAATTGTAGACATCTACATCGAATCTTTATGTAGACAGAATCTTTATGTAGAAATAATCTTTGTGTAGATTAGATTTTCTATCTTCATGTAGAATCGATTTTTATGAAGAAAGTTTCTTAGCTAGACGAAAACTATTGAAGAATCTACATTCTTCATCTAGTGTAGACATCTACATTTGCAACACTGCTTCTAAGCTTTGACATTCGTTTAAAGTTCACATTATAGGTTGTAAGTAAGTTCCAAACCCAAACCTGCTGACTCATTCAGAAACTCTAAGTATCAACATGAACTTTGCTTATATAAATGCAAAATTTGATTTTAAAGACAATCCGTGTGATAGATCTTTGCCTTTGATATGAATTGGATAACTTGCAATGCTAAAGTATATTTTTGTGATATGAATCTTCTTAAAATCTGCAAATCCGGAAACATTAACAATTTTAAATCTAGGTTTTCTGCTGAATATTAAATTAAACAATTTCACAATCAAAACTTACTTAAACTTTTAATAATTCCCATCCCAAGTTCTTCAACTTCTGGTAATTTCCATTTCCATCAATAAAACTTTCAAAATCATCCAACACAAACAGATTTAATTTTGTTGTAACAACAACGCAATAAAATAAAATAAAATAATGTTAATCAGATTTATCAATAATTCGTAGTCAAAACACTGTTTCTTAGCACAGAACAAAAAAATAATCAACGAGATAAAAATTGTGGAAATGTAATTAAATTTACATTTTAATGCTTACAAAAAAAAATCTTTTATTTTTCCTTATTTTCACGAGAAAAAAAAATAAAAGGAAGAATCTTCACGGATTTTAATACGGTAGTTACATCTACAATAGAAGTTTTAAAAAAAGCTACAAATATAACTTTTGAATAAAATTTTCTGTTGCTATTCGAGAACGTAATCTCACGGAATTACATTTTGCTTACATTCCAAGCAATGAAAAAACACACCATAAAATAAATATTTTAAGAGCAAGTTGAAGCAACAGTGGAACTATAAGACGTAGTTTACAGAAATGAAATTGGAATTACATCTTATTTTATCGTTAAATGCTGCATAGTTATGAGCTTTTTCTTTTTCTTTCGAATTATAAAATTGGAATTGAATGAAATTGGTTTGAAGACTTAGGGGTTTGGATGAGATGGAAAGGAAGTTGGACTTTATAAAATGAATTGCTGATTAGTTTTGTCTTGGACTATGAAATGACTTTAATGGTTTATAAACATGATTTTTGATAATGATCAAAGATTCTGACTACGAAGCTGTATTAATAAATCTACGATATACTTCAATGTTTCCAAAAGTTTAATTATACCAATCAGGGAATTTTCCGAGGATCCAAACTGTGATTCCAAACATAAGCCTAATTTAAACTTCATTTAAGACACTAATTCATTTTTTTCCTTTAACATCTTACACAACACATTCTACAATAGAATCCCTAATCCAAAAACGATTGAACTTGATGTTTTTCTTCTAATCTTCACAAATATCATTTGCATCATATCATTTTGCAGCTAAAATGTCAAAAAAAGTTGAACGCGAGCAAAAAAGTTTGATAGAATAAATTTAATCAAAAATTATGCCAAACTTGTCGAACCAAAAATTTAACGATCGAAAGAAAAAAAGATGAAAATTTTAATTTTCTTTCATCTGTCAATTTCTGCAATGAGAGTTATATTGAAATTAATTTAAGTTTTACGAGTCATTTTGATGGATTGAATGAGGAAAAGCAGTACAGCCACTCAATTTTATTCGACATTTTCTCTTCCCTTCATTTCCATCCACTTCATCTTGATATCATAATATTTTTTATTCTCTTTCTTCCTTGATAAGCAACCAAATAATAATTTATCAAAATTTTTTTCAACAGTGCGATTGTTATAGCAACAACATCAGTATTGTGAAGCACAATAACAAGCAATATCAACTTATAAATACGACAAGAATAAAGAGAGTGAGGCAATACATCATCACATCACAAAATTGATTTTTCTTATTATTATGATAACATATTTATTTTGCAACTGGGAGTCTGTATTTTGTGGATCGATGAGCTTTTGGGTTGGACAATTTATTGACTGACTGAGTGTGTTTTGGGGGATTTTAAGTTGCCGTGGGAACAGATAATTTTAAATTGGTCAGGCGCGGGGAAGAGCTAAGATTTTTTTGTCGCCATAGTCTTTGTCTTCATATTCTCTATGCTTTCAACTGGATTTCAGTGCTATAAACAGGTTATGTAAGGTCATTTGTGTCTGGGTTCGTAAAACAAATTGTCTCAATAAATGTGAGCCAAATCTTGTATAAATAATTAAAATTCAAAATGAAAATGACTAAGATTCGAACTCTGGAATGTCTGTCAATACCCAATTCCTAATTTGATAGTCACTGCACCACTAAACAATCTTAATTAACGTTATTCAATGCTGCAATTTTTAAAACATAATCCACAAGCTCAACTTAAAATAAAAATCACAAGCTTGTAAACATTTCAACAGAATCAAAGTAAATAGTCACAATAATCATAAACGGCTTGTTTCACTAAAGTGGATTATCCTCGATTTCGGATTATCCACTTCAGTTTTTCGGAAATATCTCCAGACGCTTAAGGTTATTAAGAGATATAAAGTGTGATCTCCTTAAAGTACTTTGCTACTTAAATTAACATATACTAAGAATTTTTATATCTTCATTAGTTTGAGAATTATAGCAAAAATTGAAGTTAATCTTCTAGATTTGGCTAGAAAATTGAATAATTAATACTTCTTAATGAAAAGTAAAAGTTTAAAGTGTACAGAAATTTCAGGCATACTTCACTCTTTTATAATCCAAAATTAGAAATACCACACCTCCCATAAAGTTTAAGATATTTACAAAAAACTGAAATGGATGATCCGAAATCGAGGATAATCCACTTTAGTGAAACAGGCCGAAAAAGATGACAATCATATTCCTGTAGCTTCTTTTAATATAGCACAATAGGTTTATTGTAGTTCGCGATTAATTTTTAATAGCCCACTCGTATAAAAATAAAGAAATTTCGATTTCTCGCTGTTTTATGATCGCCACCTGATCATATTTCAGCCTTGAGAAGAAAAAATAATAAAAGTGCCACACTAGGCGCCTGGTGACAAGTCAACTGAATAATATCGGATGATAAAAAAAAAATTAACTGTAAGTCGTGACCATTAAATTAGTTGTCATTAAAAAATTTTTAAAGGCATTTAGCTTGGCACAATCTTTATTTATTTAACAAGTCTATTTGCATACTGTGGCATGATATGGAACCGTGTTGATTTTATATCAGACACGGAGAACAATCACATTCGGTTCAGTTCGTTTATGAAGTTCATCAAAAAATAGTATAACAGACCACTCAAGTCATGTTATAAGTGAACAACTCTTTATCAAGTTAAATGCGTTTTATTCATCCTAAATTTTTCTTCATATCACTTATATCCTATTCATACATTCGCACATTCACATATTTTTTTGCCCATTCTTCATAATTGAATTTTTCCTCTGACATTTGCAGAAAATAATGAAGAAAAACATCTTGTAGGTGGAGTTATGCTTAACATAATGTAGAAATGAAGGCATGATTGAAAGGCAGAGAGCAACTAAACTTTAATAGAAATGTCTCAACTTTCTCTGTGCTGCGAATATGATTAATTATTATTTACATTAATAATTTAATGAAATTATGGAGATGAATTCTGATATTTAATTCCTTTTTCTCGTTGATAATCTCATTTGGTGAGCAACTGTGATCTTTTTGAGGTGACTTTTGGTGATGCTTCAAGGTGGATGTGAAGAACTTTTTGTGGTCTTATTTTTTTATGCATTAATTTGAATTAATTTAATATTTTGCGACGCAATAAAGAATTACAAAGACTAATTTGTGAGACTGTAGCCAGGATTAAAGCTAGTGGAGGAGCTATAGAGATTTGGCTTCAAGATCTCGGTTTATATGATCTTAAACCTCAATTTAATCGACACTAAAGAGTACGGAGTTGAATTTATGAATTTAAATTACTCATTTCTGTCCATGTCCGGAGATAACCTGCTACAGCCACTGATTAAAGCAGTGAAAGAGCAGCTAAAGCCTAGACCTTAAATTATCGATTTTAAAAGCCCACCTTCATATTGATTATACTGACAATAACCTTTAAATCAGATATCCAACAAGAACAAAATAATTTAAACTAAATATTCAACAAAAAAATATTTTCGAATAAACTTTGTTGTGGCTTCAATTTATTTGCTCTTATTTGGTCGAGGTAGAGAATAAAACAAACTATAAACATGGAGGAAGCAAAAGTTTACCATATGCTCAAAAATTCGATTCCTTCTCGAACACAAAATATTTTTCTACTTCCTCTGATAAACTTTTTTTTATGTGGCGAATAAATAAAAAATGATTTTAATGGTCGATAGATGAAGATTCAATGGTAGAATATTTATATTATGTCAGTGATATCTTCTTCCTTTGCTATATGTCTTAATCACGTTTCGATAGATTTAATGGATATCCTAATGTCATTGGACGATGGTTAAAAATAGATTTGTCCCAGGTTTGAGTGTTAAAATTTTAAGAGTAAGTTTTTTAAAGAAACGAGATTAGAAATGCATTAAGTGACGTAGCCAGAACTTAGAGTGGAATAGAATTTGGTTGAGACCGAATTTTGATGAGAAGAGAAGTTGGTTAATTTCCAATTAAACACTTTTCTATATTTTCTTGGTTATATCATTAGAAACATGAATTTGATACTTACTGAACGTAAAAAATTCAGCTTTAGCATAGTTCCCCAACAACTTGTGCTGAGAGGGAATCGAACCCCTACTCTTACAATATCCTGTCGCATGAGCTACGTCCACTAGATCCCACTAGATATTAGCGAAAGCTTGGAATCAACTAGAATCTTGGTTGTGGATCAACAAGAAAGCAATAAATAAACCATTTAGACCTGTTCTAGCTATTAACAACATAATAAGCATTGAATATCAGGATCTGAGATTAATCCACCCTTTTCCTGATCCCCTTGTCGTTACATAAAACCCAAATACCCCCAAGCACACAATCAACTACAAAATCTATTCCAATCATCACCAATATCATGTCAGCACGCCATAAATCAGCAGCAATTCATTCAAATTAGCTGCAATAAGAAGAATTTCAATTTCTGACTATTTTCATTCAAATTTATTTCATTTTTTTTTTGTTCCTGACGATCAACAATAGCCAGCACGATGCCTATGAAAATAGTTTGAATAGCTTTAAAATAAAAACTTAATTTGTATTCAGAATTGGAAGTGAAACTCATTCATATTTAGATCTTATAAATCAACAGCCCAATTGACAATCGCTGTATGAATCTAAATAAATTCCATCCAAATGACTAATCAAGTTCAAGTACAATTTGGCATGGAGTAGCCGTACTCGAAGTAAATAAAATTATAATTTTAATAAATGAATCATGAAGTAAACAAATGGCATCTCCAAATAGGATGATGATAAGATTAATAAAGATTAATTTGTGTTCAACTCGACGTGAGTAAACAACAAGTATGATTGTAGGAATGCCTCACAACTACGAGTATTTAATTACTCATTTGCATATAAATTTTTAGAGGAACGATGAAGGCATTGTACGTAGATGGGGCGCATATAAACGGAGATTTCAATTTAATCAGAGTAATAAAGTAAAATGAAATTGCTACTTACATTAGCTACTGGAGCTGGAGGTCTAGTTTGAGGCCTCATAGCACTCTGCGGTGCTGGACTATAGCGTGGTTGTTGCATTCCTTTATGTTATGATTTATACGTCAAGAAAGAAATAAATAGAAATTTTATTCTGTATCAAATGCTGAGTCTTCTTTTGCCTTGAATATTTTTTTTTTTCGTCTAGTAGATCTGAAATGAGAAGCGAGAAGAGAAATTTGCGATATTTATTTTTTTTTTTTTGTTAAATAAAACTTCAAATGTGAATGAACTTTATAACAGTAATTGTTGATGAATAGAAAACGATGCGAAATTTATTCTCTCTTTTTTGCATAGCTTTTTGCAAATCTAATGCGAATTAAATTTGATTTTAAAGATGTAGATTATAATTATTGAACTTTGAAAGGGTTGAATTTTGAAATCGAGCAATTGAGAATCTTGGTTTAACTTTATAATGTTGTAATTGTTTTAGTGGACTTTGGAGAATCTCTTATTAACTGCCAATACTGTATACTAACGTAAAACTAGTTGGTATTTGATTAGAATCGAACCCTTGTCCTCAAAAAATGTGATTTTTGTATACTTATTTCAAACGTAATTAGAGATCAATATATATTAGCCACTGAGGCATCACTTAGATAGCCCAATCATACATTTTATTGGTTTTATTATTATTATTATTATTATTTTATTGGTTTAGGATGTATTTTGTGAAAATTAACCCATTTTCATCCAAAACTATGAATTTGTTTTAAATTGCTTAAATTTTTTGAACTCTTCACACATTTCGGGAGCCTGTTTCTGGGGCTACTCGCGTTACTCTAGCATAGGAATTAAATTTTTTTATTAAAGGCCTTAATATCTTGAACTAGCAGAAGATTTCAAAAGATAGAGCAGTCTTTAGACGACCTCTAAGTGCAATAATGGGCCTATGTGCTAGAACCTTAACCTAGAAACAAAAAGAAGAAGAAGAACACTTTGGAGTATAAATTAAATTTATTTAATACTAGGACAGAGTGCTATGGGTCTTAGCTCAGTGTTGTCCAAACTGTGTGCCGTAGAATTTTTTTAAGTATATGCTGTTTGCAACTTTAATCATGGCTTACCTCTAAGGTGTGCCATGGCCCAAAAAGTTTGGACAGCACTGCCCTAGCTACATCAACTCCCATCCTCAAATTTTATTTTTTAAACCTCCAGAATGACATTAATTCCAAACCTCTTCTTAATCTTCAATTTCACGAATATATTCAAAAGAAATCGCAAAATATTTCGCATGCATAAAAAAAATATTTTAATTTTCCGTTACGCATATTTTCTCTCTCTTATACTCTTTTATTATGGTCGTTGTACAGTTGGAGGTCAAGTTCAACGATTACATATTGTCACCCATAATCACGCAATGTTACTATATTTAATCTTATGTAAATAAATGTTCATTGTTAGCATGCAACTTCGCTTATAAAACCATTTAAAATTGGGTTTGGACTTAATGGCAATTATATTCGCCTTAATTGCTATCTTTTAACATGATTTTTTATGAGCACTATGAATGTCAGTTTTTGTGATGGCTGAAATTACTACCTATAAAGAATGAATGGTATTTCGCATACTTGGTCAGAAAAAGATAGTATAAATATTTGTGGAATGGATAAAGCTGTATAATTAACGCATTTATCTCTAGGAATTTTATTTGACTGTGTTTTTAAATGTATGTACGATAGGTCAGTGTGACCTTGAATTTAGCTTGATAATTATTTGTTTGGGTAATCGTCTCTCATTGACAAAACTACGACTCTCCTAGATCACATTAATTATGGGGTCCAACGATACTCATAGCCTCTCATATCCAAAAGATATAATTCACTACAACTTCAATTTTCCAAAAAACTTAAAAATTCAAATTTACATAAAGAAACAGCCTTGAACCTTTAAGAAACCTACATCTAGAAATTTCTCATCAAATCTCATTACAAAATCCATCAATCATAAAGAAACTTCAACACCTTTCACTACCTCCCAACTTCTCATGCTCATATTCTCATCAACATCCAATTCTATACTTCCAAACCGAACCGAGAAGAGAATCATCAAAACAAAGAACCCACACAAGCAAAGATCATTAACCGTAAGTGTGTGAAATTTCATCGACATCCAATTAAAGCGACCTTAGAAAATATTTCAATCTTCTTATTCCAGAATGTTTACATACATGTGGCTTTGTCAATGATCTTGTTCAACTGGAACCGTTTTATTTTCATTCTCATATTCTCTCTATTTTTTTTTTTGCTGTTTCTTTTGCTGACTTGTTTTTATTTTTATTACTATTTGTGAATCTATATGTCATTAAATTGTGATTTGATTTTAATTTAGTTGTCAGATTGGTTTTCTCACTTCGTGTGGATAGATGGATGGGATGATAAAGTGGAGGTAGCATGATATTCTTCATTACATTCCATTTTAAATATTTCTTTTTGCTGGGTATCATTCCATTTCTGTTTGAGATCGGAATTTAAAAGAGAAATATTTTTGCATAATTTACGCGACTGAAAAACCGGTGTTGTCAGTGACTTGTTCATTTTGTCTTATTCTATCAGTTGAATGGCATCAGTAGCTTAAGTTGACAAGGATTTAGCTAATAGTTTAATGATGTTGTATTCTATGAGAGGAATGACTTTAGGAACTCAAATCGATATTTTTGTAGGAAAGATAACAATTATTATGCAAAGTAAAGATTAGCTAATGCAACTGCTTAGGAATTTGATACCTACAGCCACTAATATTGACACAAAGACTTAAGGTTCAACAACTTATAGCTAAACTTAAAGACAATATGTCCTAATGCAATTAAAAGAATCAGTTCGAACTTCAATATACTCTTAATCTAGGTTCGAGTGCTGTGATCTGGCGGGTATCCATTAACCAAAAGCGAAACTTGTACTAAACCTTAAGCACATCCAGATAGAACAAAGACAATATTCTTTATAATAATTGAGAAAAAAATACAAGATTACAGATATCTATTCTATTGCTAAGCCGCTCGTCCACAAAAGTCTTAAATCACACACTTGCAAGTTTGCCTATATATAGTTTGATCCCTGAGATTACTTATATATTTTCCACTAAGTGCAGTAAAAATCCCACAAGTTAAAGATCTAAACGAATTTTGTGACAACTAGGGTTTTCAATCCCGGTCCAAATTTTCAATCAAAGAGATTATTAAAGAAGCCTTAAAATTTTCAATAAATAAAACATAAAATCTTCGTTTGAGAGAAAAATTCTTATTTTATATTTGTTCTATGTATGTTTATTGTTAATGATTAAGCAAAAAAAAAGAAAATTAATTACTAATAATCTTAAAATAAGGTTTTCATTTTGGAAAGTAGGCTTTAAGAAAGCAAAGGTGATCCAAAGAATCATTAAGTAGTCGAGTGCGAAGTTTACTACAAAAATTGGTTGTTGATGAAAAAGCACGTTCAGATTCCACACTTGTAGGTTTAACAGTTAATAGATACTCATAAGTCAAGTTAAGCATGGACCCTTTGATGCCACTGTCGTCAAACATCACAATTACTCTCTTCAGAGCCTTTTTCTACTCTTAGAATTGTTAACGCTAGCAACATCTAACTTTTTCTTATTTAACTGCATACTAATCTCGTCTTGTATTTTCTGATTCATCTTTATCATTCCGTCTACTGACATTTCAATTTCAGAATCACTTTCTGAAGAACTTTCCTCATTACTTTCTGGTGTTAATCTTTCAAATCGTCACTTACTTAAATTTTTTTTTGTGATGAGGCATATTAACAAAATTTCAGTGAGTATTGTGCACGTCAGTAGTGTTTTGTAGTTTTTAAAAGCAATAAATCAAAATTTCAATGATTTTGAATTATTTGTATTTCTTGGGATCTTTCCCGGGATCCCTACTGACAACCCATAGCTCATCTTCAATATCTCATCCTTAAAATATCAACTTATTTAAAGTAATAACAAGACTATTCTATAAAAATCCCCAGACAGCTCAAAAAACAATAAACCAAAGTAATAAAAGCTGCGTTTTTCAAATCAAATTCCCCAAAAACCATCTCAAACCACATTCAATGCTTACAAAACTATTTCAATATTTTCATATTCAAATTAAATTTCAATTTGCACAGAATGCCATAATCGTTATGAACTATGTACGTACATAGAAGTATTATAGACAAACATACACATCTGAATAGTAGAATGAATGTTTTCTCATGCTAATCGCAGTGAAACACAGACACTACTTGAAAAACTTTATTGAACAAAAAAATATGAGTGCATTTAAAATGTTAAAAAAAATTTATATTTATTGAAAAGGATGAGAAATTTTCTTATTGAATGCATCATAAAATTCTAATGGTTCATTGTTTACCCACTCAATTTACCAGAAATAATTTTTATTGGACATTTTTGATAGAATTTTTTTTCATGAAACTATCATTAACTGAGCATTTTATCCACTAGACGATGATGTGGACTTTTTTTGTGATTTAAATTTTTAATTTTTTTTCTCTATCCCTATCTTTGTCGTTTTAATATCATTTGCTGATATTTTGGAATAAATATGTACATAATAATATTTGCCATTTGAAATTTTCCAGATCCATAGATACGGCACTAAATTATTAAAGAAACAGATACATGGCTAGGTAGGATGATGATGGAGGGTTTGCATGACCGATTTTTGCATAACATGAAAGATTTGGAATAATTTTGAATATTTTGAGATTCTTTATGAGAATTATGATGTGAAATGAAGATTGTATAGCTCTTGCCACTTTATTCTTTAATATTGAATAGAAATCTGAAGATTATCCTTGATTATTCAATTTTAAATGACAAAAAACTTTTCGAAGTGAGTGAAATTCAATATTATTGAAAATTTCATTTTTTTAAAGTTTTTTTGGTTCTAGAAAGAACGTTTTAGTCCAATTAGTATTCAAAATATTCAAAAAATATTCTAGATTCACATAAAATATCAACGTTTTAAGGCCAAATGACTTCATTCTGCATCATCTGATGCTTCATGACGTAATCATGAGATGAAAGAGCAAAATTACTAGAATTCTTCTTATCTTATCTTATCTTCTTGTTTGGCTTTTTAATTGTGTCAAAATTACTCAATTTATTTGGCTTCTGAATATAACTTAATTAAGGAAATTAGTGCACAGTTCAATGGCTCTTCGATAATTGAACTTCTCAAAATTTTCTGAATGAATTACCAACAAACTTAATTAAATAAACATTAACTTCTATTGATGAATGAGAAAATTATAGCATTTATGATAATTTTTTACAGAAAAAAAGTTAAAATAATTTCAACTGTGGATTAAAAGTTAATGCTCATGACTTTATCGAGTAAGTGTTAATCTATTGGATTTCTAGTGAATAATTTCTTTCAAATCAGAGGCTAATTAAGGAGATAGAAGTGTGTTTTGGGGAGTCTTAGTTATCAATGTCAATTTATTTGTCTGTCTGTCTTACCGCCTTTCCAATAAGAATCACAAAACCCCTTCATCAAAAATCTCCAACTACTCCCCTGCCCTACTCAATAGATAGAATGAAAAGTTATCGATCGACATCTAATTTGATTAAATCAAGTCGCCTATTAAACCATAACATTTTAATGACTAGATTTGATGTTATGTCTGATAATAATAAATTTTTGATGTATACGTACTATGAATATTTTGTATACAACCATCTTTTCGTACACAATAAAGACAACATTGCTTATGCACACATCTACTATTCTGTCATACAGACGATTCTCAATTTCATTTCATGTGATATTTTCTTTTTTTTTATTTTCGTGTGTCTCCTCAAATAGAAAAATTATAAAAATTTTATATCTCGTCCGTATGTCGACATATGATTTGTCTTTGATTGTTTTAATTCGGGTGAAAATTATTTTATGAAATTTTCATGACTGAATTAATTACTAATTAAGTGGTTTATTTTACCGCAATTTTAAATATAAAAATTCATCATAAATATTAAAGCACAATAAATGTGTCATAAATTTCATGAAGTAACTGCATTGCAATTTAATTTATTGTGAATTTTTTTTCGTGTTTATCTGACTGTAGACAAAATTTCATTTTAATTGGCTTTAAAAAAAATTTATTATAAATTGATGGATGCCGAAGGTTGATTTTTAAGTAACTTAAAGAAAGTTTTTGGAGATATTCAGCTTAATAATCGCAAAACATGACTTCTTTAAGTGCGGGACTTGCAAATTGTCACTCAAATATTAATCACTTTTTCTTAACTACAGACGTAAACCCAGGAACGATAGAAGGCTCTAGTTACAACGATTAGACTCCCTTGGAACACCTTATATCCCCTTTTTAGCAACGCCAATATCCCTTCAGCATAAAAATAATAAATGAACAGTCATCAAAATTCTCGATGATTCAACAACAACATGTTGGTGCATAATTATTTGTTTGACGTTTTGATATCACAAGTGATTAATCATTTTATCAGAACGACACTATTGTGTACCAAAAAATTATTCTAAAATAGTAATACTATGTCGTGATGCATCTAAAACAGTGATGAAGAATCTTTTTTATGTCACGGGCTGTGTCGTTGCCAGGGTGATTTGAGCGACAAATGTGGTAACAATGTGGCTCGGTGGCGGAATGGTTTAGTACTTCGGTACCTAATTATTGCAACACCGACACAGCGATCATGGGTTCGAGACTGGGTATGGGAAATTTTTCACTTGTTCTTTTTCGAATCATATGTACTGGAAATGAGGCTCACAGCCTTCCTTTGTAGGCTACAGACAGAAATGTCATCAAAGGAGTGGTTCGGATCCCACTATAAATTGTAGGTCTAGGTTTGAGTGCAGTGGTTTGGCGCATCCTCACTCGTTAAACTCTCATTAGCTGCGAATCGCCCTAGCGCACCTCTGGATCACAATTGATCTGAATAGGTAAAGGTTTTTTTTTTTTTTTTTTTTTTTTTTTTTTTTTATGTGGTAACAAAGTGGAATTTGGGGTGTCGAGCCTTATAAAGTCGAGTCTGCCATTGCGAGAAAAAGCTCTCTGTGGTTGAGTCGCAAGGTGATAAAACTTATTTGAAGACATGGTGGGTTCGATTCCCAACAAAGTCTGATCTTTTAATCATTCATAGTTAATTCAAACGTGGGCGTGAAGTATGGCCGAGACCCATATCGACACAGTTCAAAAGTTATACTTAATTTATGTCATAATTATGTCAGCTACAAAAACACTTATTTTGAATTTTGTCACCCTCGGGAACACTATGAACCAGTATAGCTAATTTTGGTCCAAATCTCGGCCAAACTTCACACTTATTTGAACCACATTTTCTCGTAAATGTTAAAATATTATTAAAAAGTAATTAATCCTAAATTATGTCGCTATTTTGTCAAGTGTTTTAAGATGAAGAATTTGTTTTTTGGTTTCCACAGTGAAGAGTATGAACAAAATTCAGATGGGGTAATCGAAATTTTAGATTTCGATTTTTTTTAAGGTATGCATTACAAAAATTAATATTGGTATGTGATTTATGTCAGAATTATGTCAATTCAAATAAAACATCCAAAAAAATTTTTTGGCCAAAGTACACCATAGAAACTTTGCATAAATATTCTAGTGCTTAAAACAAAAACAAATAAAACATCCTAAATTTTTTTTGAGCAAAGAACCAGGTTTGGTTAAACCGTCGAAGAAAAAAGTGACAAAATTGATTTTGACTAGGGTCGCCCCTAGCCCAAAATTGAAAATTGATTTTCTATGGTGTACTTTGGTCAAAAAATTTTTTTACCAATATTACTTTTTGTAATGCATAGCTTAAAAAAAATCGAAATCTAAAATTTCGACTTCCCCATCTGAATTTTGTTCATACTCTTCACTGTGGAAACCAAAAAAAAAATTTTTTATCTTAAAACACTTGACAAAATAGCGACATAATTCAGGATTAATTACTTTTTAATAATATTTTTACATTTACGAGAAAATGTGGTTCAAATAAGTGTGAAGTTTGGCCGAGATTTGGACCAAAATCAGCTATACTGGTTCATAGTGTTCCCAAGGGTGACAAAATTCAAACTAAGTGTTTTTGTAGCTGACATAATTATGACATAAATTAGGTATAACTTTTGAACTGTGTCGATATGGTTCTCGGCCCTACTTCACGCCCACAATTCAAACCACATTCATACTTAAACTCAACTCCCCATCAGTCATTTCATTTAAAAACACAACAATTAATGCTTACAGCACATAATCATATCCCCTAAATTATGATAATTATGATTTTCTGTAATTCAACTAAACCTCGTTCCAATAATTATCACTCACATAAACACCTCAAAAAAATATGGAAATCATCAAAACATTCGACCATAATTAATGACACTACACGAAATAGTTCCTCAAAAAAATACAATAACAACAGCAGCAAGACAAATGTGAAAACTTCATAATTAAATTAAGAGTCTCCCACTTGAGTCCTCCCCATTGCATCGTTAATTTTCAACATGTAAAGTAGTAAAATCAATAAAATAAAAATATGGAAGCAAGTTATGACTTTTTTATGCATTCGCCATAACGAAAAAATAAAATAAAAATTCAGCTTGTTGTTTGTGATTAATTGCTTTATGGACTAATGTTGTAGATTCTTTTTTTTTCGTTCATCAAAAAAAAAAACAAGCCCTGACATTCATAAAAGTTGGATAACTCTTTTTTTTTCTAAAATTGAGAATAGCTCACAGTAAAGCAGAAGAAGAAGCTTATGTGTGGCACGTGATATGTCAATGTATTAATATCAAAACACGAAACATGAGAATGAGAAGCGAGTTATCGGATTTTTATTTATAGAAAACAGTTTTGAACGCATTTTGAGATGAAATTTGAGGAATTTAGAAATGAGAGTCACGTGACATGAAGACATTGAAATAATAAATAAAATGAGACAAATGCCGGCCACAAGAGTCAATAAAGTGGAAGAAAAATTAATTGCCATAAAATATAATTGTGGCTTTTTTATGGATTGACTGCATTCATGACTTTTGTTGTAAATGTACAATTTTATATGGAATTATGTGAATCATATCCTTGATAAAATCATAGGTTGATGTGATTCATTTGAAACTATTTGATATAATTTGTTGACTTTTAAAGAGGGTTGGAGTTAAGTGTACTGGATTGAAATTTGTACTGTTTTGTCTTGTTTCTTCTAAAGATAAACAAATAGTGTGGCTTAACGATTAAGTTTGAATAAAAGTGAGAATTAAGTCGTAAGAGCAGTTCAATTCATCAACCATGTCAAGCACAATTGAGGTTCATAAGAGGTTTCCGTTCCAAAGGTGCGGAACTAATAATTATTACATTTTGATCAATTTTGGTAAATTTTGATCATTTTTGGTCAATTTTGATCATTTTTAATCATTCTTGATTATTTTTGATCAATTCATCAGTTCTATCCCCTTGGTTAGCGTAAAGTAGAGTCAAGTTGCGTTCAAATTTTAATATTTTAGCTTCAAACTTAAGTTATAAAGACATTATTGTAATATTTTAAGATTGAAACTGTCAAAACCTTCTGAAACTTGCAGTATTTAAACCAAGGTCACAAGATTCATCAAACTAAGCGAATAACTTGGAATATCTTGAAATTAGAATTGAATTCATATTGATTTGAGACAGGAAAAGAAGATTAGTTGTTCCATAAAACATTGAATTTTGTGATCAAACCTAAAAGAAACCTTAATCATAATTCAATCCAGACCGCAAGACAAATCAAATCTAAAACCTCATAAACACCACACGAAAAAAAACGTAAAATTTGGCAATGAAAAAAAAAATTCAATTACGGCAAGGAAAATCAAGCACCACACAAAAAATAATGTTTTGTTCTGGAAAATCGAATTTCAATGTCAATATTGCATGCCATTTTTGTTCAGTGTTGCTTAAATGTGCGATTATTTACTTTAGCTTTATGAAAGAAAGAAAAGAAGACGTAAAAAAAATATTAAAACAAGCACAGCATTGCAGGTGTGCAGGTGTTTTCCCACTTTATACGAATATAAAAAAACTGAACTTCTTCTTTTTTCCTCACAGACGTCTTTGTCTCTATGTTTTTATTCTACGGCTACACACACAACAGCAAAACGTAAAAATGTAGTAAAAAACTGAATATGCATTAAAAAAAGTTCTTTAACCGGTCTAGCACACAACCAGCATTCTGTGCTGTTAACAACAATTGCTCCCTATTTTATCATTAATTATATTTTTATTTCTATTTTCGAGAGATTTCAGATGTAAAAAGAACAATTACGTCACCATCGGCATTGCATTCATATTTTTTCCGGTCTTTTTCTTCTTTTTGCTGTGTCGACGGGAAAAAGTCGTCGAAAAAAAATATTTCGCAAAACAAAAAAAAGGAAAACCAGACAACATTAAAAAAGCATGCAAAACTCGTCGAAGGTTTTTCATGAAAAAAAAATGTGAAAAAAAAAATTATGCAAAAAAAATGATTCTTACCCGAAAATAAATCTCGTTTGTTATAAAAAAAAATCTAATTTTAGATTTCAATTCTTTGTCAAAAATAAGATTTGTTTTTCTTTCTCAAAAATTGCAATATTTTCTATGCAAAAAGAGAGTCGAGTCACTAAAATAATCCTTTAATTATGTATCTTAAGTTTCTTTCACACACAAACGGACACGGGCTTCACACTGCTTCAGAAAAATAAAGAAAATTTTCCACCACTTTTCATCCACTTCACTTTTTTTTCACTTTACGACACTTTTTTTTGCTGCTGCTGCTGCTCGCGAATTTGAGAGAGAAATTCGACTTTATTGTAAAAATATTTTTTTTTAAAGGCACCGTCACAAATGTTCAGTCAATATAGATTAGAATGTAATGGATGCCTTACGATACAAAAATGCACAGCAGATTTAGAAAATAAGGTTTTTTTTTGTTGGCCGTGAAAAACTGAAACTTTTTTTTGGTGACAAGAATTTTTTCCTTATTTATTTTTTTTTGATTCCTCAATAAGAGGCAGACACTTTAAAATAATATATGTATTGCACGATTCGTGGAGAGAATGTTATGTTCCGATTAAATCGGATTGCTTTGTTATCCGAACAAGTTTTGCAACTATATATGTAGACACTCTCGTCTCTCTTATTTCTGTCTGTGTAGCTTTATACTTTTTTTTCTACTTTACTTTTTCAGCCTTTTTGATGACTTTAGATTAATATTGACGATTATTTTACGTGAAAAAATTAAATTTTGAAATCTTTACCAACAGTTTTATGATTATAAAAATGCCTTAAGAAGCTTAGTTTAGCGATAAACAAAATAAATCTTTACAATCAATGAAGTTTAGATTGAATATTTTTCCTTCTAATTTTTTTTTTATTTCGAACCTGAAGTCGATAAGATGCGCAAGTGCAAAACTCATAAACATCCATTTTATTGTTTTGGTAAACAATGTGGCATGCAGCATTGAAGGTGTTTTGAAAACATTTGCGGTAGATTTTTGAATGTTTGTTGATCAATTTTTAAGATTTTAAGAAATTAATCAATTCTCATACATTCCAAGCTAGACCACAAAAACTTCAAAATCCTCAAAAATCATTTTAACATCCCTAAAATCCCAAATCATAAAAATCACCCAAAACAACCCCCCAACCCCTCAATGTTTTCATTCCAATGTTTTCCTCATCAAAATTATTATTATTTTTGCCGGCTTTATTCCTAAATTAAATTTGTAAAAAAGAAAACATTGAACCATCCACCATATCTTATCCGTTCGCAAACAATGCATTGTACATACAAATCCTTTTAAGTCTGAATTTTTTTCTCATTACACACAAAAAAGAAACAGCAAAAAGCTTTTCATGAAATGAAATTGCACTTCTTGCATCGTTTTATTCTCACCTTTAGTCGTAATCACATGAAAACACTTTAAAAGAATCACATGGAGTACTTTATATGTGAATGAGTGGGAGTAAAATACTAGAACGGAAATATTCAAGGTTGATTGTAAGCATGTCGAAAGGGTTTTTTAAAGGTTTTTTTTTGGAATTTAAATATTTTTAATTGGTCGATTTTAGGTCTAGATAGAAACCAGATACTGTTGTCAAGTGTCTTGTCATGCAGATTTATGTGATCCACAGAAATCTAGATCTGAGCATTAATTATGAAGTACAGATATAGCTCTTCATTGAAATTAGAGTATGTCATTAAAGTAATAAGTGATAACTTAATTTCAACTTACCTTGTAGTTTAAAAACTGTAGCTGTAAGTTTCTTAATGAAGCGCGAACTGTTTTTATTTCTATTTCAATAAATTTTTCAATTGCAACTAAAATGAAGTCAATTTTCACAACATTTCAAAGATAACTACGATGATATTTTTGCTTGATATAAGAATTTTCTGATATTCCCAGACATTCTATTCAAACTAGTCAAAAACTTAATCCACAACACAAGATAATGAGATCCACATCCGTTATATTATCAGCAATTTGAAATTTTCCCGCACTTTTTTTTCACGAATTTGTTTACAAAAGAATATGTTCGAAAACATTCGAAGTACAAAATTGCGAATTTTACTTCAATTAATGCTTTTTGATATTCCAATATACCTTTAATAACATTATTAGACGACTAGTAATAGACTTAAACTATTTAAGAAGCTAAAAAAACAACAAATAACGTTAAAATTACAGGAATAAAGTTTCAATTTCAAATGTAAACAAATCATTTTCGAACACAATTTGTCATATTTCGAAAAATAAGGTGCCAAATATCGAAAAACGGGTACCGTTGTCCTGTGTTGGCCTAATCTAATATCTTCTGTAAAACAATTCATAAAAATTATAAAACAAAATTTCATTGACGAAAATGTAATGAGAATAAATGCACTAACATCCTGACAGCTTACGCTTCAAACTGAAACAAAAGAAAAACTTTTTGTTTGATTGCAGATTAAATGAAAAGCTTAATTAACTTTAAAACACTCCGTTTAAGTACTTTGTTAAAGCTATCTTTTATTCTCAAATAGAAGTTAAACAATCTCATTATCCTCAAGAGCTCTTCCACTTGCCAATTTGCTGATTGACTGCATTTATGTTTTCGAGAACTTTTATAAGATGATTATTTAAATCCATTAAATCCAATTTCTGATTACTTCGCAATGTAAGTCCAAACATTTTCTTGTAAATCTCAGCTTTTTGATCAACTTTCTTACCAGCCATTGTCAATTTTGTTAAGGATTTGAGAACAAATTGTAATCGCTTCTCAAACAGTTCCAACAATGATAAAACTTCGTCGGAATCAATTACCAATTTGATGCTTGACATGTCTTTTAACATCTTTGAAGTGTCAATAAAATGAGTCAATGCACTTTGAAGATTTTTAATCTTTGTTTGATTGCTGACTGACTCTTCAGCTAAGAATTCACTCAATGCAATCCTTTCGACTTGAACTTTGAAGTAATCTTTGAATTCATTAAGTGATGCTAGTAAATTGGCAGCTTTTTCATAATGAAGGCGACATAATTGTAATAAATTTTTGCGTTTTGTTTCATCTGTAATCATCCTTAAAGACTGATGATAGAAGCTAGCTAAGCGTTGATGAATTAAGCCGGCACGAAAGATATAAAGAACTTGTCTGGAACTATTAGTCTCAATATCACAATACTTTAGTGCCTTTGTTAAAATGTCGAGAACTTCTCGTTCTAAATCTTCGGCACTTCCATCGTAACTTGAGTTCTCTTGCATTTCCTTAGCTAAATTGAATGTTGCTGTTGACAATTCCCATGAAACATGATCCCAAAGATCCGGATTCTCTTTCCTATGTCTAAGTATACTCAATGCCTGATTATAACTATCGAATGCCTGATAATACATCTTCTTTTGCATTTGAAATGACTTGAGCGATGTAGTTTCATAAAACATGTTAATATGTGCTGACAATCTGAAAAATCTTCCCAAATTCAAGTGACAAACTATCAAATTTATATTATCCTTTACTCCATCAAATAGTGTGACTGCCTTCATAAGATAATCGTATGACTTCTTTGCTACTTCTCGGTAACTCATCTCTTTGGTGTCGATCGCATCCTCATTGTTTATGTCTGAGTCTGTATTTGCCTTCTTTGTGTCCATGTACGAGCTGTAAAGTCGTTGTGCCTTGTGCATTAGTGCCACTCCGAGTTCGTTGTAAGCCTTAAAAGAAAATATTAATAAAAATTCTGAAATTGGATGCAAAAATTAAATCTTACATTTCCAAGACGTCTGACAAGCTCAATTTGTGATTGATTTGTGTCAATTAAGCTTGTCTCATAGCATTGACAGCTCAATTCTAGAAGCTTCTCTTCATTCTCATTTGGAAGTTGGAAATCATCTTCGGTTTCTTTGTCATTTTGTTCCTTTTCTAGTTCCTTCCAAAAATCTCTGTCCATTTCACTCTCATTCACAAATTCATCAATGTAATTAGTAATTTTATCATAGCTCTTACTCATTTGGAAGTAACAATCACCAGCACGTCCATAAAGTACACTTTTTTGAGTAGTCAATGTTGGCACGTATTTCTTAACAATATTTTCACAAGATATTGAATATCTAAGGCTTTTTAAAGTTGCACCATAGTTTTTGCTATTATAAAAATCTTCAGCAAGGCAAGCATAAGCGAGAGAAGCCTTTTCAAAAAGCAGCACCTTTAAATGTGTATTCCATGACTTAACATTAGGACTGCCACGCATTAATAAAGATTTTGAGTCAAGATTGATATTTCCATTTGTAGAATTGTTACTTTCACTTTCCGTTGGAGAATCTCCACGTTTTGAACTTGATCTTGACTTTCTGTCTTCATTCCATCCCATTGGAATTGGAATTTCTGGATTTTGAAGGAGATTTGGATTCTGTTCTTCATGAATGATTTGTTCCTTTTGTCTTTGCTTTTCTTGTGCCAACGAGACATCACTTTGGAAGTATTTTAATGCTTGAAGTCCAGCCATAATATTTTTCAGTGATTCTTGTGATCTTTCATAAATATTACCAAGTTGTAGTGGAACTGATTGATGTCCATGACTGCTGTTACTTCCTAGATTTTCACTCATAGTTTCTTTTATATTTTGCATAGCTGGTGGACATAAATCAGTTCCTTTTGGATCCAAATCATCCTCAGACTCTTCACCTTCATATTCAAATTCCTCATTTCCTTCATCGGAATCAGATTGATCTTCATTGTATGGAATTACTGGATTCATTGGATCTAATCCAGCTTGGATTTGAATATCAGATAAGATGTAATGAGAAGTTGTTATGATTTGTGGATATTTCTCTTTAGGTAAAAGCTTCAAGCAATTGTCAAGAAGTTGCTTAATATTTCCAGCCTGTTTCGTTGTAAGCTTCTCATTTGAATATTTCATATTACGTGCTACTGTATACAATAATATTCCCACAGGCACTGTAAATGGATTTTGATCCTCTTTCTTTTCATTATCGTCATCGCTTTTGTTTTCGCTTTCATTGCTTGTGTTCTGCTTTTCCTGTGCGAGTAATTCGAGTGTTGTTAAGTCATATAACTTTACGACATCATCATTTTTAGCCTTAAAGAGCCAGTAAGTGTGACTAAAAGTGGAATTAATTTTGTCATTATTCAAAAGTATGATTCATAAAAGTAATGAACTTACCCAGCCTTAGTCGCATTAGTTTTCAAAAAGCTAAGTATATTATGTGCGACATTCCTAATGACTTTTGGTGAGAACCGACTGTCTTCCATATTAGGTAAATCCTCAGTTTTAATAAGCTCATATCTCTGGACAATTCCGTTCAAATGATAGCACATGAAGATTTCAGGAACGTTACACATCAAATTATCCAGCCAAAAATCAATACCTGTTAAAATTGAAATTGGCTCCTTCATGTCTCTGAGACGTAAACTGCATGAAATAAGAAGAGATGATGAAAAGAATTTAAAAATCAATAGTTTCACATCCATACCTTATGCAAGGCCTTGACTGATTGCCAAAAATTTGCATGTCACTTCCGATCAACATTCGTATGTCTTCAAAATTCCATAAAACATTTCTAGAATATTGATGATTGTCTGGAATATCTTCTGGTTTTGCTTGCGGCAGCAATGCATTACTGAATGATAAGCATGGAACATATTCCTTTTCCTCAGTTTTTTGAGCATCTTCAATTGAGTAATACAGGAACTTTGACAAAAGATTCTTTTGTTCCAGAAATTGCTTCGTCTTTTGCTGAATGGGAATTGACTTGTCTTTCATTCTAGTCAGTATATTTTCAAAGATAAATGAACGCAACCAGCTCCAATCTTTCTCTGATGACCACATTAAATACCGGTGTAGATTAAAATCGTCAATAAGTAGAGTATTTCCAACTCTATGAACAAAATAAGACAACATTCCATTTGGATCATAAGCAATTTTCAACAAGTTCTTGATATTTTCTGAATCTGATATGACATCGACACTTCCAGTTTCCTCAAAGAAGTCAAAAGCCATTTTAAACGATGAGAATTTATAATAATTAGCAGATTTGGGGTTTTTGATCTGTCCATTCAACCAATTTGATGGTGGTCTTCGAAGATCCAGTGAGCATTCTAGTGTCGAAAAAGGTAGTTGATCTGTAGCTTGAAACTTTATTAAACATGATGATTTTACTTCATCGGATTTTTCCTCTTCTTCAATGTTTTCAGCCATTTCTTGATTTTTCTTCGTTTAATGACTTATTTAATAATCAAATTCAACTTAAACTAAATGCCTGCATAGCACTTAAACTGAATATAGTATAACGTAATTTAAAGAATGCGTATTACAAGTTTAATTAATAAAAACCTTCTCGAACAAATTTTCAATGTTTACATTTTTTTCACGAATGTTCTAGCAAACTGTGGCACTCAACAACCTCTCTAATTTCATCAAAACAATAAAGTTAAATTTTTGTTAAAAAATTAATTTTGTTATTTTCTACGTTAATTAATAATTGAATAATGAACCAAAGGTAAGGATTGTAAAGTATACAACTCAAGACATCATAAAATATCCGATTTAATCTTCAAACTCATCGAGAACGTGAACATTTTTAAAATATTTTAAATTTTGATTTCTTTATTGTCGAAATTTCATCATCCACAGTTCCTCAAAATCCATAAAGAAATTTTAGTTTTGAAATTTGACAAATTAACAGCATAGAAATGGCACTGTATGTTTGGGGAAGTGATGTAAATAATGAATTAGGTAAGTTAATTGATTTTTATCCATACATGGCATAATACAGCTTAAAATTATTGTCATCTTCCAGGACTGAGTAGCGATGACATCGAGTCATACAACACACCACAAAGGATGCAATGGGAAGAGTCTGAAAACCTCAAACAAGCAGCTTTAGGAGGCCAGGTTAGTGATCCAGTATTAATTGTTTTTCACCATATGTATTACATTATATCAGTGCTTCTCAAATAATGGTCCACGACTCTAATGTGTTGCATTAAATACTGCAATGTATTTCAAAATTTACACTTAGTCGGTTAACTGTGTCGCAGTCCAAAAAGTCTTCAGTCTTCAGAAACACTGCATTAAATGTATTACACTCGATTGATAAGCCGTTGACTTTGAAATTCGTGCTGATTATGATTATTACATCAAATGCGGACATTATTAAGTGATACAACATTTTTAATCTATTTTTAGCACACACTTCTTCTCACGAACAGCGGCAAAGTTTTTTCCTGCGGTGACAATGAGTTTGGACAGTTGGGAATTACTAGGCAGGAATCTTCTAGAAAAAGACCTCGTATGTTGCAATTTCGTATGTAATACTGGAAATTTCCTGTGCTTTTTCTTAGTAGTTCAATTACTAGCTATAGAAATTTGATTCTTCGATATTCCAAATTTTCAGAATTGGCTTTTAATAATTTATTTATTCAATTACAGAATTGATAGAAGCACTGGAAAACTATAACATTACCCAAATTTGCTGTGGCTTTGTAAAACACCAAAATACTTAAATCTATTTTTTTTTTCTAATAATCAATATTTTTACAGCAACACTCAGCAGCGATTAACGAATGGGGACAGATTTTCGTCTGGGGACTTAATACTTTGGGCCAATGTGGATACTCTGATAACAACACTTCTGTTGATTTCCTTCAAACGCCAAAAATTGTCAAGTCACTAGCCACTAAGCATATTGTTCAAATTGCTTGTGGACAGTTCCATACATTGGCTTTAACAAATGCTGGAGAATTATATAGTTTCGGATCTAATTCATATGGCCAATGTGGACTAGGATATGAGACTGAAAAAGTAACGATGCCAACATTAGTAAAATCATTGCTAGGAATTCCAATAGCCATGGTAATATGCGGTGCGAATCATAGTTTTGTAATTTCAAAATCTGGAAGCATTTTTGGCTTTGGAAAGAACCTTTTTGGACAGTTAGGACTTGCTGATACAGTCAATAAGCCATTTCCAACACCGTTACGAACTCTTCGTGCTCAAAATGTTAGATATATCAGTTGTGGTGATGATTTTTCTGTTTTTCTCACACTTGATGGTGGTGTGTTCAGCTGTGGAAGTAGTGCCTTTGGGCAACTTGGTCATGGTTCATATGGGAATGAGTTATTGCCTAAAAAAGTTCTCGAATTGATGGGATCGACTGTTAATCAAATAGCTTGTGGACGAAGACACACATTGACTTTATTGCCATCTCGTAAGAAGGTTTATGCTTTTGGACTAGCAGCCAATGGTCAACTTGGGTCAGGAAATTACAACAAGTCATGCATTCCTCAAATTGTCAATGGTCCGTGGTTGTCAGAAGTTGGAATTTCACCAGACTCTGAATTAGGAATAAAGAGCATTTATGCTGGTGGTGATCATTGTCTTGTATCATTAGCTGCAGCTTCATCGTTTTCAGAAGTTGACTTCCGTCTTCATCCAAGCGAACGACAAATTTGGCAATTAACTCCTGAATTAGCAATTGAATGTGCAAAATCTGATGAAAGTGTTGATATGGAAGTGCTTACAGCTGTAGAAGTAATATTCAAAAGTCTTGCATGCTTTAATGCCAGCTTCTTGCTAGAAAATAATGGTCATTTATACTGTACATCCAAACATCATGGAGTTGATCTTAAAATTGCTGAATTAGCTTTCGAACATATTAGAAAAATCGAGCATGAATCATTAAAGCATCTAATTTGGGAATCAATTACAAGTGACTTACTCAACTCACTTTCCGCTAACCCACCGGACGTAGAAACATTAAGGATCTACCTTACGCTTCCATTATATCATGAATTTGTTAATTCTAAACATTATGCGAAACTTCATACGCCATTTTGTAAGACAATTTTAAGCTTAGAACAAGTGCCGAGAAAAGTAATCACTGGATGGTATGCCTTAACATCATGTGACTACTTTGAGCGTTTAGTTGACATTTTTAAGGATGTTGTTAAATATTTCATTCACTTTGACACTTCCAAGGTTGTTGGACAAGGCAAACAAGTACAATTTGAGAATAACTTCTTTATTGCACTTAACATGCTGTCATTATTATTCCACACAAATCATCAACAACGCAAAGAGAAAGTGCCTTATGACTTATTTCATGTTCAAGAGATTACCGATGTTTTTGAGATCCGACAAGATTATTTTTCATGGTGCGCAGATCCAAATCAGAATTCATTCTATCTGTGCAATTATCCATTCTTATTTGATGCCAATGCCAAGCATGTTTTATTACAAACTGATCAAGCACTTCAGATGCATGCAGCCATGCAATATGCAGCGAATCAAAGCATATTCTCAATTTTTGGTGCTGTTCCAATGCAAAATGTCTATTCAATCTTGAATGTCTCGAGAGAAAATATTGTCGAGGATACGATTAGAGAATTGCAAAGGTTCACAAGTGCTGATCTTAAGAAACCAATGAAAGTTAAATTTGTTGGCGAGGAAGCTGAAGACACTGGCGGTGTTCGTAAGGAATTTTTTATGCTTTTATTAAAAGACGTGTTAGACACAAAATATGGAATGTTTGAATATTATGAAGAATCAAGATGTCTCTGGTTCTCTGAGAATCCATTTGAAGGAGAATCAACTTATCAGCTTGTTGGAATTCTTTGTGGACTTGCCATTTACAACTTTACAATCATTAATTTAACATTTCCACTTGCATTGTACAAAAAGTTGTTGAATGAGACACCAGAATTTGATGATATGAAGGAACTATCACCAATGCTTTGGAAATCTATGCAAAGTTTGTTGGATTATCAGAATGATGATGTTGAAGATGTGTTCTGCTTGAGTTTCGAGATTACCAGAAATATATTTGGAGAAACAAAGACAATTGAGCTTAAGGAGAATGGATCAAATATCCCAGTTACGCAGGCTAACAAGTAAGTATGAGTTGGGGGATAATAACTAGATTGAATGGGATCACAGAACATGATCTGGTTAGGTTTTACAGACAAAAGAACAATTAAAGTATAAAACTGTCTGCTTAGGCAATTTTAAAGCTTTTTTTTTGAGTGTTTCCAAGTCTAATGATGCATTTTTGGTGCCTGCTCTACATGATTATTCTTATTTCTCATCCACAGAAAAGAATACATTGATCTCTATGTAGACTATATATTTAATAAGTCTGTAGAAAAGCAATTTCGTGGATTTTACGATGGCTTTATGAAAGTTTGTGGCGGACGAGTAATGAAATTATTCAAGCCCCACGAACTTATGGCTGCAATTGTTGGAAATGAAGACTATAATTGGGAAGAGTTTGAGCAGTACGCAGAGTACAAGAATGGATATACAGCTAACGATCCAACTATTCGATATTTCTGGGAAGTTTTTCATGAGCTCTCACCTGAAGATAAGAAGAAGTTTCTCCTTTTTCTCACCGGATCTGATCGTATTCCTATTCAAGGGATGAAAGGAATTAAAATATATATTCAGCCAGTGCAAGACGATCACTGCTTACCAGTTGCTCATGTTTGTGCTAGTTTAATGGACTTGCCACGATATAGTTCGAAAGGTAAAATGAAGTACAAGTTACTGCAAGCTATACAGCAAACTCAAGGGTTCTCATTGATTTAAAAAATATATTGGCATGTGAATTATGATGATAATAATAATAATAACGAAAGTTATGTTTTGTTGATAAAAATTTATTTAAATATGTTTTATTCTCTATTTTAACAATATTTTATGTATAATCTTAATAAAACTGAATAAAGATGAGAAACGTCATTTTTTCAAAAAATTTATTTTTTTTTGCTAGCTACACCCCCCCCCCCCCCACCCTTCAGTACTTTTTGATCAATGGTAGATTTAGGTAATATATGCAAATTTAGAGTTATTTTGATCATTTCAGGTACGTAGCTTATGAGGGGGTCCTTAAGAAACACCACCCCTTCACACCCACCCACACCCCCCCTAAACCTGTAAGATCTTACAAATTTTCAAAATCACCACAAAGTATCGAAGAAGTTTCTTACCTTGGATTACAACCAAGGGGAAAACAACCTGATGGGAAAAGTTATGATCAACGATCTTCTTTCATAATTTTTGGCGGGAAACTCCTCATCGTGGTAGGATTTTGCTGAAAATTTCCCATCATTTTGTTCTCCCCTCGGTTTCAGCACATCATCAATCATGGACCCCCCTTCCCCCATCATTTAAGTTTCATCAAAATTTCTATCCACATAACCACAACAATCTGGATATTCTTCTCTTAAATCCTCTCCCAAATATTGAAATTGTCCATTCGGTGCAAACATTGTCATTTGTGATGCTCTATGCATGTAGCATGTCTTAATAAACACATTAAAGTCACGATCACACCTCAGTTGTCGACACTTTCCTTTCTGTGTGATTGAATTGCCAGGAGGAATTTTCTCGCCTTGAAATTCACAATAATAAATGCAACCACCTTCACCTCTACAGTCACTTCTCTTTGTATTACGTGCCATCGGCTTTTCACTATAGCCTAAGCTTGTTGCGATTATAAGCAGTAGAAATATCAGCAGTGACTGCAATTTCATGTTGTTAGTTGTAAATACAAACTTAGTCTGAATGAATAAACTTATTATTGAGAATATTTTTCATCTTATTTACTACGTTTAATGAATTTTGAGGCTGATAACATTTGACATTTCGATTGACATTTTTGGAGTTTCTTTTTACTTTTTACATTATTTTGAAAACCTTTTTAAAAATGAGTTTAAATTGATTATTGATTTTAAGTATGTTCTTAAGGGCTGTGAATTTATTACGTAACCAAGGGGGGGGGGTGCAAGATTTCAAATAAAAGAATTTCTGAGAATTCCATTGATGTTTTTTGGAAAAAATAATAATTAGTGAACGACCCCTTAGATTTAAAAAGTTTTGGGGGTCATTCATAAATGATGTAAATTTTTTTTAATTAAGGGGGGTTCCAATGATTTGTGACAACTCAATACAAAAAGATTTTTCGGTTAGAAATTAATTTGTAAGCGAGTGTAATTTTTGCAAGCGGGTCTTAATTTTCAAAGGCTAGGAGAGGTTAGACTTATTTTACATTAAAATTAAATTCTTGAAATTCCAGACCCTTGGAAGACCCTTAATTGTCTACACCATGTTCCCCAACCTTAAATAATACACCTCAATCAAACGACTCTTAAATAACCTACAATTAAGCACAACACTAATCCTAAAACTAATGAAAATTCTCTATAAGATCCCTTACTATCAGAATTTTCTTCCAACAAATTTACAACTTTTCCACAGCAATCAGGATACTTTAATCTAAGATTCTCTCCTGTATATATAAACTGTCCATTAGGCACAAATGTTTTAACTTGTGTTGACCTATGCATATAGCAGGTCTTAATATATAAACTAAAATTCTTCTCATCACATCGCAGCTGTCGGCACTTTCCAGCCTGACTGATTATCTCGCCAGGAAATATTTTTTCGCCTTGAAAATCGCAAAAGTAAATACAAGTTCGATTATCAGCTCGACACTTTTGGTTCCTGGTGTTATTGGCCATTAATTTCTCTTTGTGCTCGGTCAATTGATGTAAATAGCCAAATGTGGACAGTGGTAATATAAATATTAGCAAAAAGTATGTCTTCATGTTGATGCTCTTAAATTTATACTGACTACTTAAAAATATTTTTGCTACGTTTTTTTCAGTTCCGATAACTTTTGACCCTCACACTTGCTCTACCACTTCATTGTCTGTATGATTCTGCCGCAACACTCTGGGTACGGCCTATTGATATCTGCATCAGCAACTGTGTGTCTTCCACTAATATTTAGGAAGCAACCCTTGACTGTGACTTCGAATTTCTTATTGCAGCTTAACATTCGGCACTTTCCGATTTGATTGAGATTGTCTGATGGAAATAGCTTAGCACCATCGTATGAACAATGTGAGCCACATCTACCATCAAAACATCCTTCAGCTCTTGTGTTTTTAATGACTGGTGGAGGTGGTGGACAGCAACAAAACAATATTGAAGCGAAAAAAATTGTTAGGAATAAATAAAAATTCATTTTGTTCTGCTCGCACTGACAGTCAGGAATAAACTGAACTCGAACGTTTAAATTATGATTTTGTCTCTTTGTCTCTGAGAGAAACTTTATGCTCGCCCGTGATCATCTCTCTTCGGATGCGATGTAAACGATGACTAAGTCTATGATGCTTTTTCTTGTTGTGCATTGAAGATAAAGAAATGAACTAAAGTCAAACGAGTCTAAACGTCATACAATAAGACAGTAATATAAAATTTATAGACATTACGTTTAGGGGTTCTAAAATCGGGAATATTCCCGGGAATTCCCGTTTTCATACCAAAAAAACCGACAATTCAAATTAGTTTTTTTTTATTTTGTATTTTCCATGAAAAAAACTACAATTTAAAGAAAAAAATTATAATAATGAAAACATTCGTTAAAGAATTTAAGAGTTTGAGTGTCCATCAAGTAGAACGGTGACCTAACGAATTGAGTGATGGACTATATATGGGTTTTTTGTGCTATGTATTTTGTGAAAGCAGAAAAATAACTTTTTTAAATTTTGTGAAGTTGCCAGTTCTGAGATATGAGCATCTGAAAACGGAGCTAGGGCCGATTTTTTACTTTTAACACTTTCGACTGTAAATCTGACAAGGCTTAACGAAAATTGTTTAAACTTGGTCAGTAATTTGTGCAAATGTTTCTTAATCAAATAAAATAAACGAAATATTTTTATCTAGCCTAACCGTTCTACTTGATGGACACCAAATTTGATGTTTTTTTAATCAAAAACATATATTTATGAAAAACGAAGAGAAAAAGTATTTAAAAATATTTTTTAAATGCATGATGTCCATAAAATAATGAACCAAGATATATAGATGTGCTCATACAAAAATATCGCAGTTTTTAAACGTCAAAAATTTGAATTTTCTAAAAACACTAACACTATAAAAGAAAATTTTCAATTTTTGTTTTGCAAAATTTTCAACTTTCTGTTAAGTTTTGTTGATACAGGAGTATTGCAAATGCTTTGCTATAATTTAAAATAACTGACTTAAGTCAAATGTTGTTGCATCTGTCGATATTTAAATGAAAACTTGAAAATAGAAAATTTTAAAAATTTTTGTTTGTATAAGTACACAAAAAATAGTATGGTCGAGTATGGTCAAATATACTCTGTATGAGCCCATCTATATATCTTGTAATGAACTTAAATGACATTGGATTAAAGTAATTTTTCCAAAATAAAAAAAACGTGCTGGAAATTAATATTTCTGGAATCCACCAACATCTACAAGAGCTGAACGTAACTTTTCAATCTCCAATAATATTGTCTCAAAAAATCGCACTAGATTGCTAGACCAGTTAAAATCGTACTTTAAGAATTGTTCTACAACCAAAAAGAATTAAATTTCAAACGGAAATTATTGTCAAAAGAATCAATTTGACAATCAAAACAAATAGAATTTAAATTTGATTTAAAAACCTAAAGAAAATACATGGTGTAAGTGTAGCTTTTAACTTTTTTTTTTGTTGATTCCCGGGAATATTCCCGTTCCCGGGCATCATTCCCGAAATCTTACGGGAACGGGAATTCTGGAACCCCTAATTTACGTTCATCAAAGGGCTGATTTTTATTCTTCACTAATTTAACTTTTGTAGTACAAAATTATTTAAGAATGTTTTAGATGTGTGTCTATTGATTACAGCTTCAATTCATTTCAATGAATTTTATGGAATTTGTTAAAGTAAAAATTGAAAGAGTCGATAACATTTAATTTCTTTCACTGGATATTGGATAAGATAAGGTAACGACAGATCTTGTTTTGTTTTAATCCTGGAAAATACATCAGGGAACAGTGTCGAGCGCTGGTGATGTAAAAATATTTAAGAAAACACGCAATACAGAAATATAATCTAAACCACGCTGTTTAACTTACCGTTGTATCAGGCTTAGAAAAATTAAATAGATGTTTATTTTAAGCATAAACCACTAATGCAAGCGAGAACTGTGCATTATTAAGGAACAACTGAAACTCGCGAAGCCAAATAATACATGCACTTATCGTATCAACCTCAAAAAGCACATTTAAGCGTTGAATTTCCAAGATTTTAAATTTAGAAGTGTCAAAGTCATCGTTGCTAGTTGGAATCCCATAGTTGATCAAGTTATTCTTTACTGCAGGAAGAGTTGCGAAGAACTGGAATCTTGCCGTTTCGCCTAATGTTGTAAGCTTGCGATCACCTTTAGCCAGTTCTTGAGCAAATTCCAACAAGCTTTTGAAACACACTTCCTTTTCGACTCCATTATTTTGAAACATTATCGCCTTTATCGATTTATCTTCAGACGCAATCTGACTTTCTCTTGTATTATTTAAAGCTAGTAAGCTCTTGTTGGCATGAGAGCAGCAGCAAACACACAAGCTTTTAACTACACAAAAAGATTTGATGATAAATTTACGCGGGAAAAGGCATAAACTGCCTGCAAAAGAAGAATCATCATCATCATTGTAGTATTATAGATAGAAAAAAATTACGTCATCAACTTACAGTTGGAGTTTTGAGCATTCAAATTTAAGTGATACGGAATTCTTGCATTCCTAAACTTTTTGAATTCGTCAACTAATCAAATCATAGTAAAAGTTAACATATAATTAATGATTTATGATTAAAATTAATTATTTAAACTTACTTTGACGCTTTGCATCCCCATTTTTGCGGCCCTCAAAGAAAACTAAATTACGTGACATTGATGCTGCTGAAGGGTAATGATAAGGAAAAAATATAAATGTGTTCAAAAATCAGCAAAAGAAAAGAAGAAAAAACGCAATACAGACGTATAGCGTATAGCATGGAACCAAGAAAAAGTTGAAAAAATACTAATACAACTTCATATAAAGAAAAAATAAGTCATTATTGCTTCCCTCTCAGAAAGTCGGAAAATATTTCTTTTTTACACTTAACTTGTTGCTTCTCTTGCACGGGTTTTTTGGAAAATTGAAATTACAGGTCATTATTTAATGGATTTTAAAAAAATTTAAACTTCTTCTTTACTATCACATCACGTTTTGTCACATTTTGTACTAATTTATCTATTTTTGGACTATTACTATTCATAATAATAGTTATTTGTTTTTTATCCTTTAAAAAATTATAAAATATACTTACACAACTTTGTTTTGACTTTAAAACACAATAGGCAAATTTTCCTAACGTTTATCCAAATCTCCCTCTTGCGGTGACGATATTTCAAGCACAAATGAAGTGCGGACAACGATCGTGTCTGTTTTTTGTTCTCTTTTTTTTCTCTTCTTGAATGTTTTTCTCTCAAAAAGCGAAAATTCTCTCCCTTATATATGCTGCGGCAATTGTTAACTTGCGTGGGTAGACAAGCAGGGTTGAATAAGTTTGTTGTAAGCCTTTGATTTTTCATTGTGAAAACTTAACCTATAATTTCCGGTTAAAGGAATTTAATGAAAATTCAATCAAGCCTTTATAACAGTTCATAACTTTAAAATACATTATTCAATATTAATTTCAAAAATGCGTTTAAGTTTATTGCTTCAAAAAATAATCACTCGCTCATTTTCCTTGTTCAAATCAGAATTGCGATCTGTCTTGCATCTTTAGTTCAAATACTCTATACTTTTTGGCACCAATTCACAATTGGTACTAAAACACAGCTTTATGTAGTGCTTATAAAATACAGCTGTTGTTAATAGATGAAGTAAAGAAAAATTTACAGCTGTATTTTTAAATGCAACGTCCAGCTGCATATTTTTGTTTGAGCTGTATTTTTATTAAATATTATGCTACATAAAGCTGTGTTCTAGTGCCAGATGTAAATTAGTGCCAAAAAGTATAGAGTGGTTCAAATCTGACGACAAAAACGATTTATTTTGAGAATGTACAATCAAAATTTCAAGTGCTTGATTTCAAATGAAGCCTTATCAACCACCACTTATGTATTAATAATTAACAGAAAGCTTAGTGATTCAATTATTATCTTTAGAAAATAATTTGTCACAAATTACCGGTTAATTTTTCTGATTGTAGACAATTTGGGATTTTCGCATGACTTTATCTTTATTGACTAATGACAAAGCTAATCCAAATAACAATTAATCTTATCACACCAATTAAAAATGTAATCCCTATCAGTCAATTGAATTTATCACAAATTTGATAAATTTGGTACTCGAAAATTTTGGCATAAAAGTCACAGATTTTCTTCTCCTAAGCTCAGTTTTAATTTTTCGGGCAAGTGAAAATGGTAAAGTGGAAAATAAGTAGTGGATTAATTGTGCTAGTGGCTTTAGTGATAACAGTGATAAGTGCTTTGCCTCATAAATCCTCATTTGATAGTGATAATGAAGAATTGGATGATATTAAGTCATTTGCTGATGATGGACGCTTACCAAAAGATGTGGTTCCAGTTCATTATGATTTGAGGCTAACTACAAATGTCCATAATAATGGTGATCGTGCTTTTGTTGGATTTGTGAAAATTTCAGTTCAAGTTTTAGCTGATACGAATTTAATTAAGTTACATAATCGAGGATTGATCATTACTTACATGAGATTGACATCAATGAATGGTGCATTTGTTTATGATGCTGATTTTAGTCATGACACAAGCAATCAGTTCCTTATCATTACTCTTGTCAATTCTGACATCTTTCTCCTAGCTGGAAATGAATATAACATTGAAATTGCTTTTAGTGGAAATTTAAGGACAGACATGGGTGGATTTTATCGATCTTTGTACTACGTTAAAGGCGAGACATTGCCTAGGTGAAAAAATAATTAATCTTAGCTTTTAAGTGCCTTATTATCGCTAATCTTATAAGGGATTATGCAGCAATGACGTTCATCAAGAGTATGAATTTGTAACCACCTCATCATTTGACACCAAATGTTTTCTTAAGTGTTTAATATTTCTTGACATACCACACTTCTTCTATTCCCACAATGGACGTCATTAGTAAATTACCCTTTAAGCTTATCACTCGAATTACAGCAATTATTCCTAAGTTAATTTGATAAAAATTGTTTATTGTTGCTCAATCTAGATACCTAGCTGCTACTCAATTCCAGTCAACATCAGCTCGCAGTGCTTTCCCAAATTTTGATGAACCAGCTTTAAAAGCTACATTCTCGTTAGCAATCACACATGCATCTCATTATGAAGCTATTTCAAACATGAATGGAGTTCGGACCAAAAAGTAAAGGAACTAAAAATACAATAGAATCAGACACTTGAGAATCTTATCATTTTTTTTTTGTTTTTTTAATTTACAGTCTCGATGGAACAACAACAACTTCGTTTGATGAAACTCCAATCATGTCTTCCTATTTATTAGCTTTTGTAGTTTCTGATTTCGCATATCGTAGCATGTACAATGGACCCGACAAGACAGAACATCGAGTTTATGCTCGTGAAGAAGATGTTGAGAATGTTAAGATGTCACTTGTGAATTCTGATATATTTTTGAGGAAGTTGGAGGAATATTGCAATTATGTCTATGAGATTCCAAAGATGTATTCTGCAGCTATTCCTGATTTTGCTGCTGGAGGTAATTTTTAAATGAAATTTTTGTTCTTTTTGTGAAGATTATATATTTTTGAATCCATATTTTGATGTCTGTAGCTATGGAAAATTGGTAAGTTGGACTATTAATTATATTCTTATGAAGAACTGCTTTAATTTGAATTCATTTCTAGGGGACTTATCTTATACAAAGAACAATACCTTATTGTCAATGAAGAATCACATCCACGTGAAATTTTCAACATGTGGACCGTTACTGCTCACGAATTGTAAGCCGATTTCCTGATAACCACACCTTTCCATTTTAAAAATATCTTTGTATCAACAGAGCTCATCAATTCTTCGGCAACTTAGTAACTTATGATTGGTGGGATAAGATCTGGCTCAATGAAGGCTTTGCTTCCTTCTTTGAATATGTCCTGGTTGAATTAGCCTATCCAGATGAAGGTTTCCGAGGGCATTTTAATACAAGAGCGACCCAAAATGCATTTAGACGTGATTCCTTACATTCGACACAACCAATGACAACGGAACTTCCAAAACCAACAGAAATTAACTACGACAAAGGAGGTGCCGTGATTCGAATGTTTCAATACACAATGGGCGATGAACTCTTCCAAAGTGCTCTTCACAAATATTTGACTGATAAGTTAGTAAACATTGCACAATAAATTGATAATCAAAGGATCCTAATCTTAACAACCACCAATTAAATTCTGACTTTTATGATACACTTGACTTCATGAATCAATTTTTATTTATAGCAATCACAAACCTGTTGCAACTGAAGATTTATTAAAAGTATTTGAAGAAATAGCTGGTGACATTCGAGAACTCAACATTTCAAGAGCGTTTAGAACATGGGAATTGCAAAAAGGATATCCAATGATCACTGCATTCTTCAACTCAGCCGCAAATCAATTTGAAGTCACACAGGAACATTATTTGTCGATTTCAGAACAGAAATTATCAGAAGATAATAGTAGCTGGTACATTCCGTTGAGCTACACAACTGGAGCTAACCCAAATTTTGTATCAACACTCTTTACTGATTATTTTGTTGATGGCACGTCTCAAAAGAATATTTCAACAGCTGGAATTTCCGGATTTGATGGAAGTCAATGGTTCATCTTCAATATCCAGCAACTAGGCTATTATCGGGTCAATTATGACGAAAATAATTGGAGAAAGATCATTAACATCCTCAATAGTGACAATTATGAACAAATTCACGTCCTCAATCGTGCACAACTTGTCGATGATGCCTTAACATTCGCATTTGATGGTGTGATTTCCTATGACATTGCATTCAGTGTAATCAGCTATTTAGAACGGGAAAAAAACTACCTTCCTTGGTATCCAGTCTCAATTCACTTTGATAAACTCAACTTTGTATTGAAAGGAACTCCACTGCACCATTCATTCATGAGATTTACTAGAAAGCTTCTTAGAAAGCTTTATGTAACTAGAGGACTTGAAAATGTTCAGTCAGACACAGTTTTGGATAAGTTTGGAAGAGAACTTGCGATCGATTGGACATGCAAAATGGGAGATCAAAACTGCTTGAACTACGCACACTCACAATTGACAAAAGAAAATCCAAAACCTGTTGAACTTGCACTCCTTTGCAATGGACTTAAGGGTCTTATGAGACAAACTGAATTCGTCAACATTTACAGAAAGTTCCAAACTTCAAGTGATCAAAATGACCGTTTACGGTACATTGATGCTTTGTTGTGCACATCAGATCCACAAACGTTAAGTGATTTACTCGAAACAACAATTGGATCTGGATCTGAATCATTCTACAGATCTCATGAACGTTCGAGAATTTACAGCCTTTTGGTGTCAAGAAGTTCAGTTGGACTGGAAGTTTTGCTCAACTTTATTCTTCGCTTCTATGACGACATCCTTTACGTGTAAGTATTCATCTTCAGATTACAGTAATTGACTATAATTGAAACTTTTCACAATTTTAGAAACGGAAATGTGTTTGACAGTTGGCTAACAACAGCATCGCGTCGCATTTCTGACTATGAAGATGAAAAACTCATTTTCCAAGCAATTGACCAACTTGAAGCTGCAGGCAGAACTTTTGGTGCAAACCTTCGAATGAATATTGCCAATAATATTCAATTGAACCATGACTTTATATTTAGCAACCGATACAGCGATAGCTTATTGTTCATCAACAATTATTTCAAAGCTATTGATGACGAAGAACAGCAACTGAGATTGCCACAAACATCAGAACCACAAATGTACAGAATCAAGTTGAATGTTCCACAAATCCAAAATGGAGGTTTACAATTCACTGGCGATGTCTCAATTGACATCATGATCAAGCAAAATACTGACAAAATCATGTTCCATTCCAAGCAACAAACAATCAATGAACTTAGAGTTTTCGATATATTTGGAAACGAAGTGCAAGTTCTTGATTATAGTCTTCAAACTGCTGGAGATTCATTGACAATTTATTTCATGGATATTTTGAGCGCTGGAAGTAAAATCACAGTTAACATCAAGTATTCTGCAAATCTATTGACATCAAGTACTGGATTTTACCGCACATCTTATGTAGAAAATGGACAAACAAGATATTTGGCAGCAACCCAGTTCCAACCTTCATCAGCTCGTTATGCTTTTCCTTGCTATGATGGTAAGCAATTATTTTGGCAATAATTTCTGATCACTAAAGTAATTTTTACTTATAGAGCCTGGCTTCAAAACTCCATTTGAATTGAGTATCACACATGACAAGTCATATTCAGCTATCGCAAATACATTCGGAATTGACTTTGACAAGTAAGTTTACTTTAAAAATTTAACTTAAGAATTCTGAATATACAATTTACTTCCAATAATACAGTGGTGATGGAACAGTTACAACAGAATTCGAGAGAACTCCAGTAATGAGCTCATATCTAGTTGCATTTGTCGTGTCAGACTTTGCATACATTACAAATGAAGAAAGTCGAGGAACGCGAGAGACTCTGCATAGAGTTTGGACAAAATCTGATTCGATTTCAAAAGCCAATTTTGCCTTAGATACTTCCGTAAAAACTCTTAAAGCATTGGAGGACTATTGCGGTTTTGACTATGTCCTTCCAAAAGTTGACTCTGCTGCAATCCCTGAAAGAAACTCAGCTATGGAAAATTGGTAGGTCTTAAAAAGATTTGAATTGAGTATGTAAATGAGCTTTTTAATTTTAGGGGTATGGTTACTTATTGGGAGACAGCCATGATTTATCAAGAGGACTATCGCAACATTTCACACACATCAAAGTATAGTGGCGTGACTATCATCGCTCATGAGTTGTAAGTTTATTTGATTTTAGATTACAACAGCATTTTATTGAAAATCATAAAATCTCTTTAATTTACTTCTTTAGGAGTCATCAGTTCTTTGGTAAGTCAGAGTTCATTCCTTTTGATCGATTATTGTTATATTAAGCTCATTTTTTGGTACCTTAAAGGCAATGTAGTTACTTGCAAATGGTAAGTATTGTACAAACTTTTTACTTAAACTCTTATCTGCTGTTGTCTTAATATTTGAATTTCTTCAGGTGGGATCAGATCTGGTTGAATGAAGGATTTGCTACACTTTTCGAACGTCTGCTTGTCGACAATATAGATCCATCATTTAGAGCTCATCACTTTATGAATGCATTCTCTATCCATAATCGTGCATTCATCAATGATGCAAGAGAAACCACAAGACCAATGACTTGGGATGTGAACACACTTACGGAAATTGATAATTCATTTGATAGAATTGCTTATGAAAAGTGTGAGTTTCTCTAATCCTTGATTATGTCTCTCAGTTTAATAAACATTTTTACCATCAAAAGCTGGTGCTGTATTGAGAATGTTCTTGTATACAATTGGAGAAAATAATTTCAAAAAATCACTTCAAAAATACCTAAGAACTTAGTAAGTACTTAAATGAACTAGTCATCAATTCAACTAATATTTAAAATTAAAATATTCAGCAACAACAAGCCAGTCATCTCACAAAACTTGATTGACACAATTGTCCTTACATTGAATGAAAACAACGCATACAAAATTGACATTGACAGAGCCTTCAGAACATGGGAAAATCAAAGAGGATATCCATTACTCAATGTTAAATATGATCCATCATCCAGAGTATTCCGTCTTACTCAAGAGAGATTCTTTGAGACAAAGAAAGTCAATTCCGATGATCAAAGCAGCTGGTACATTCCACTCAATTTCGCAACATCTTTGAGTCCAACCTTTGATACCACAATCAATTACTACTTCGAAAATGGAGTTCAAGAGCTTACAATTCCAATCAACAACTTCGATTTGAGCTACTGGTATGTCTTCAATAAGCAACAACTTGGATACTATCGAGTAAACTATGATGATGCAAACTGGAAGTCATTGAGCTTTGCCTTGAACAGTGCTGAATATTCTAAGATCCACATCATGAATCGTGTCCAATTAATTGACGACTCATTTGCTCTAGCTCAAGGAGGTTATATTGACTTCACTCTTGCTTATGACATTCTAAAATATCTTGATCGAGAAGATGACTTCTTCCCATGGTATACATGTTATCGATATCTTAATACTTTGTTCACTGTTTATGGAAATAAGAACGAGAAGTTGAATGTTAGTATATGACTATAGCTAAGAGTACCACCCAACTAAGACTTTTTCTTTTTTCCAGAAATTCTTCAACAAGCTATCAGACAAGTTCTACAACAAATACAAGCTAACAACACTCGGAACAATCCCAGATGAAACCGTCCCAGAAAGATATGGACGTGATTATGCCATAAACTTTGCTTGTAACAACAGAAATGAACAATGTCTTAATGACTCTTATGCTGTACTTTCAAGATTTGCTGACGAAGGTGTCCTTGTTCCAAATGGATTGGAAAGAATCTATTGTGCAGGTTTAAGAGGAGTTGACAAACAAGATTTGTTCACAAAAATATGGAATATAATGTCAAACACAGCTGACACAGCATTCAAATCAACACTGATCAATGCATTAGGATGTTCTGATGATCCAATAGCGCTCAAAGCTTATCTAGACTCTTCAATTGGCGATGGAAATAATGTAAACTATACAACTACTCAGAGATTGTCAGTGTTCAACTCCGTTCTATTAGGTAATTCAGGACTTCCTGTAGTCATAGAATTTTTGAAACGAGAACAAAATGCAGTAGTTTCCAGTTATCGTACACCACTGATGTCACTTCTTACAAACGTAGCAAATTCAATTAAAAACGAAGAAGATCAAAAGATGTTCCTCTCATTCTTGTTGACTCGACCAGATCTTAAAGGAGACAATATTCTGTCTCTTTCAAGACTTACTTCAAATAACTTGGATAGACAAAAATCAGCACAATATATGCAACACATGAATCAAATTGAAAGAATTTTGAATGAGTGGGATCATGGAATATCAGATGAAGGGCAAGTCTGGAGAATCCCTAAAACAATAAGTAAGCCATATTATTACAGAGTTCATCTTGATGTTAGAAATATTCACACTGGAGATCGTGCCTACTCTGGCGATACCACAATGCATGTTGATATCCTAAAGAAAACTGATCGCATCATATTCCATTCTAAAAATCAAGTCTTTAGCTCAATTACTGCTATGAATTTAGGAACAAACAGTGAAATCGAAATTACAAGCTATAGACTTACTCCTGCTTATGAAACTATCATAGTCTATTTTGCTAAGGAACTTCCGGCTGGCTCCAAAATCTCTCTTAATTTCAAATACTCAACCAGTCTAGTCACAATAACTACAGGCTTCTATCAAACATCATACAGCATGTATGGAACAACTAGATACCTAGGAGCAACACAATTTGAGGAAACTGGTGCAAGATATGCATTCCCATGCTACGATGAACCATCATTTAAAGCAATCTTTGAGCTGTCGTTCACTCATGACTTCTCAGTTACTGTATTCTCAAATACATTAGGAACTGCTGTTTCAAAGTATGAATTACTAGTTATTTTATCAATTAAATGAATTCTTGTGATTTTCTTCGAATTTCTATTCTAGCAACGACGGAACAGGAACATTCACAACATCTTTTGAACCATCACCAATCATGAGTTCATATCTCAATGCATTCGTAGTGTCAGATTTACAATACATTGATAATTCAGCAACTAAGGCGGATAATGAAACTCTTCACAGAATTATTGTGCGCGAAGATTCACTTAATAAGGCTTCTTATGCTCTGGAAAATTCAGTTGCAGCTCTCAAAGCATTAGAAGAATATGTTGGATATAAATATGAAATGGCGAAAGTAGATTCAGCTGGAATGCCAGGAAAGAACAATGCTATGGAGAACTGGTATGTACGGAATATTGTCTTGCTGAAATATTAAATTAAATACAATAAAATGAGCTTCCTGCTTGTTCAGCCATTGAAGTCTTTCTGATTAAAAATGAGTTTCTTTTCAGGGGAATGATTATGTACAGAGAGAGTTACATGATCTATGACGAAGATATCGAAAACACACCTCATACCCAGAAATTCAGTGGTGCTAGAGTCATCTCTCATGAAATGTAAGCTATATTTCCCATAAATTATTATTAAATTCTAATATTTCCTTCCTAGAGCACATCAATTCTTCGGAAATGCCGCGACATGTGCATGGTGGAGCTACTTATGGCTCAATGAAGGTTTTGCTCAGTACTTACAATATAGATTGACTGATATGTTCTTGCCGGAATGGAGAATGCTTGACTTCATGAATGTTCTTGCTATGCAGGCAACTGCATTTAGAGTTGATGCTCGAACTACAGCACGAGCAATGACAAAAGATGCTAACTCAATTACTGAAATTGCGAATTTGTTTGACAGCATTGCTTATGACAAAGGTGAGTAGATAGGCTGAACATTTGGAAAATTGCTTAATTTCTTAATACTTAATAGCTGCAAGTGTTCTTCGTATGTTCGATTATGCAATGGGATCAGACCTGTTTAGGGAAGCATTGAATCATTATATTACTACCAAGTGAGTATCATCTACTGTTTTTCATAAAGTGTGTATCTCTGAAAAATCAACATTCCACTCTACACATTCAGTGATCACAAACCAGTTGAATCACAAAACTTGATTGATGCATTCAAAGCAACATTCCAAAAGAATAACTACAATGCCTTCGATTTTGAGAGAGCATTTAGAACTTGGGAGACGCAATCTGGTTTCCCATTGATTCATGTTCGATATGACTTGGAAACACTTTCATTCAGGCTCAGACAAGAAAGATTCTTTGAACAGAAAATCTTAAACAACAATGATCAATCTAGCTGGTACATTCCAGTCAATTATGCAACTCAAAATAACCCCAACTTTGGTAGCACTTTAGCTACTGACTACTTCTTGAATGGAGAAGCAGAAAAGTCAATTGATGCAGTTCCTGGCGAGTGGTATGTCTTCAACAATCAACAACGAGGATATTATCGAGTTAATTATGATGAATCAAATTGGGTGGCATTAAGCAACGTTCTCAGCAGTGATGATTATGATAGGATCCATGTCATGAACAGAGCTCAACTCATTGAAGATTCCTTCATACTTGTTCAAGCTGGATATCTTAATGATTATCAAACAGCTTATGATATCTTAAAATATTTGGTCAATGAAGATGACTTCTTTCCATGGTATCCAGCTAATCGCTTCATTAGTCCACTTTATGCTGTCTATGGATCTAAGAATGAAGCATTAAACGTAAGTACATCCCAGAACAGAAGATGAAAAGTCTTTTAATCGTGTCCAAATTGTAACTTCCACTTCTTTTTCTTTGCAGTCATTCGTCAAAAAACTTTCTGAGAAGTTCTATGCTAAATACAAACTTCCAGCTGACAATACTATTCCAAAAGATTCTATGCCTGAACGCTATGGACGGGACTTAGCAACAAATCTTGCATGTAACTCCGGTAATGAACAATGTTTGAAGGACATGAACTTACTCGTCCGTCAATATGCCAATGATGACATAAGAATACCCAATGGATTAGAAAGCATGTACTGTCATGGTTTCAGAGGAACTGGCAAGCAAGATGAATTTGTAAAGGTTTGGAGAAAGATGCAAATCACAGCTGATACAACATTCAAGACAACTTTGATCAATGGTTTGGGATGTACAGATGATAAGGATGCTCTTACTGACTATTTGGAATCAACACTTGGATCTGGAGCTAGTCAAGTCAATTACACACAAACAGAACGTCGTGCTGTATTCACTGCAGTATTAAAGAGTTACTCATCATTGCCAGTTGTTGTTGAATTCTTAAATAAATTTGAACTTGACATTATTTCACGATATGGATGGACTCTACAGACAATTCTCAGCAATGTTGCTACTACAATCAGAACTAAGGATGATCAAATAATCTTCACTGACTACTTGTTGACATTACAACATTTGAGTATAGATGTCTTAGCTTCACTTTTGAAGACCATGTCCAACAATATGAATCAACAGACAGCATTCACAAATGCAAGACAAATGGAAATCATCAAAACCATAGCTAATGAATGGGAATTCGGCATCATTGATGGACATCAGTTGAGATTACCAGAAACATCAATGCCAGAATATTACAAGATTCATCTTGATGTAAGAAACATACATTCAGGAGATCGTGCATACACAGGAGAAGTAAGAATCGATATTGTCATGCTTGAAATGACAAATCGCATCATCTTCCACTCAAAGAATCAAGTCATCAATGAGATCACAGCTTATGAACGAACATCAGGAAGAGAAATCAATATTTCTGGGTATCGTCTCTTCCCATCAGCAGACATTATCATTATTTATTTTGAAAATGCTCTGAATTCAGGTGCTAAAATTGCTGTCAACATCAAATATTCAACGAGCTTGTCTATCGCTACTTCAGCTCACTTATTCGGATTCTTCCAAACTTCCTACAGTATGAATGGAACAACAAAATACGTTGCAGCTACACAATTCCAGCCAACGCACGCTAGATTGGCATTCCCATGTTATGATGAGCCAGAATTTAAGGCTGTATTTGAGCTTTCATTCTCACATCACTTCTCAGTCAATGTCTTTTCTAATACTATGGAACATGTTCATTCTGAGTAAGGATTTAATTAATTTATGTCCAAGCTATTTTTAATTGCATATTATCTCCATATTTTCAGTACTGACGGTTCTGGAATATTCACAACACACTTTAAACCATCACCAATCATGAGTTCATACTTGAACGCATTTATCATCTCTGACTTCACTTACATAAGCAATGCAGACACAAAATTACCAAATGAAACTCTTCAAAGAGTCATAGTCCGTGAAGATTCTAAAGAGAAGGCTAAATTGGCATTGGAAAGCTCAGTTGCTGCTCTAAAAGCTCTTGAGAACTATGTTGGATTTAAGTATGAAATGGAAAAGCTTGATTCAGTTATGGTTCCTGGATGGGATGGAGCAATGGAGAATTGGTAATGATTGAATGTCTTTGTCAAATAATCTGATGACTCATTTTGTATAATTTTCAGGGGATTAATAACTTATGATCCGAATATATTACTATTTGGTGCTATGTCAACTGAAAGTTCACATACAGAGTTGTTTCAAGGTGTCGTAGTGATTTCTCATGAAATGTAAGTTTAACTTAATGTCAACACAATTAAGTAACCATAATTTTATACTTAGAGCACATCAATTCTTTGGAAATGCTGTCACATGTCATTGGTGGAGTTACATCTGGATGAATGAAGGATTCGCACGATTCTTACAATACAAACTGACAGACATATATCGTCCAGAATGGCGTATGCAAGATTTCATGAATATCCAAACTGTTCAAGGAACTGCTTTTATTTCTGATGCTCGTAATACAACAAGAGCTATGACATCTAGTGCCACAACACCTTTTGAAATTGGAAGCTTATTTGACTCGATTGCTTATGATAAGTGTAAGTATAAGACATTGTTCTGGATGAATTACATAAAAATATAATAATGAATAATTTTACAGCCGGAAGTGTTCTTCGTATGTTCGAATATGCGATCGGAGAGCAATTATTCAGACAGTCATTGAACTTATATGTCACCGTCAAGTAAGATTTTTACTTTATTATCCTTTGGAAATCGCTTTATCTTCAATACTTTTTCCAGCAACCACAAAGCTCCAGTCTCACAAGCACTTATGGATGCATTTACAGAAACCCTTTCCAGAGCTGGATACAACAAGTTAGACTTCGATCGAGCATTCAGAACATGGGAAAGAACAAAAGGATATCCAGTCATTAATGTCAGTTACGAATCAGATATTCAATCATTCAGAATAAAACAAGAACGATTCTTCAGCAACAAAGCACAAAGAGTTAATGATGGAAGTAGCTGGTATATTCCATTGACTTATACAACATCCAAAAATCCAAACTTTGATGACACATCAGTAACTGACTATTTCATTGATGGAGAAGAAATGTGGAATATTTTAGCTCCACAACATGATTCACAGAGCTGGTATGTCTTCAATAAACAACAACGAGGATATTATCGTGTCAATTATGATGCAAACAACTGGAAATTATTGAGTAATGCACTCAGCAGTGCTGATTATAATAAGATTCATGTCATGAACAGAGCTCAACTTATTGACGATTCATTTGCACTTGTCTCTGCTGAATATTTGACTGACTATGAAACTGCTTATGATATTTTAAAATATTTGGTTAATGAGGATGACTTCTTCCCATGGTACACGGCCAATAGATATATCAATCCACTCTATAGTGTCTTTGGAAACAAGAATGCAGTCTTGAATGTGAGTGGTTGCTTTGTTAAGGCTTGACAATTTATTTTAATCATTAATAAAATTTTGATTCCAGAACTTCGTCAAGAAACTTTCAGCTAAGTTCTATGGCAAATATAAACTTCCAGCAAATCAAATCATTCCTGACGACATCATACCTGAACGCTATGGACGATCATACGCAATGAACCTCGCTTGTGTCGCTGGAAATGAGCAGTGCTTAAAAGACACTCTAAGACTTGTCAACAACTATGCAAATTTCAGTCAACCAATTCCTAAAGGATTAGAAAGCATCCTTTGTCACGGTATGAGAGGAACCGGAAAACTAGATTCGTTTGTAGCTTTATGGAGAGTTTCACAAGTCACAGCTAACACTCAGTGGAAAATTACAATTTTGAATGCTTTAGGATGTACAGACGATGAAGTAGCATTGCATGACTTATTAGAATCAACATTAGGATCTGGAAGTGGAAATGTCAACTACACTCTCAGTACTCGTCAAGCAGTCTTTACTGGATCACTTCAAAGCACTGTTGTAGTTCCAGTTTTTGTTAAATTTATGAACAAGTATTCAGCTATGGCAGTTCCATACTTCAGACAAACAATGACAGAACTTATCACTAGAGTAGCAAATACAGTCAGAACAAGAGAAGATCAACTGCTGTTACTTGATTATCTAGCAACAGTTGAAGGTTTATCTGGAAATGATATTAAAGCTATTTCGTCAATAATGTCGAATGCATTAAGTCAACAACAACAAGCTCAATATGCTCGTCAAATTGAATTAATGGGTCAGATATATCCATTTGAATTGTAGTAATTTTAAGCCATAGTTTAAAAATTGTAAAGACTCATTAAGAATGTTCTCGCTTGTTCGTTATCAATCATATTCTATTGTATCTCTCAAGTACCTTTAGTATCCGTTTGTTATCAATTCAATTAAATTGCAATTGCACTCCAAATATTAATTAATTTTCGATTAAACGCAATGTTCAGTATTAATTTGAGCATGACCAGCTCAACAATAAAGTTTCGAGTATCTATTATAAAAATTCTCACAAATAAATCACTTTTAATGTCATAAACCTTCAGTAATTCAATTATTATTGCAGACAGTAATTCGCTAAGCTTGATCGATGATTGTTTTATTGCCTAATTATAGCCCGAGACTGTCGCGTGACGATTACTAGAATGACGAAGGATTACATTCAAAAAATTATTTTTACAATTTTTTCAATTTAATCTTATCGTTTTCAAGTGGCAAGCTATTAACTGGTAATAAAGCATGTAATCCCTATCAGTCAGTTGAATTTATCACAAACTTGATAAATTTGGTACTCGAAAATTTTGGCATAAAAGCCACAGATTTTCTTCTCCTAAGCTCAGTTTTATTTTTTCGGGTAAGTGAAAATGGTAAAGTGGAAGAAAAGTAGTGGACTAATTGTGCTAGTGGCTGTAGTGATAACAGTGATAAGTGCAGTGCCTCAAAAATCACTTGATAGTGAAAATGAGGAATTGGATGATATTGAGCCATTTGTTGATGATGGACGCTTGCCCAAAGATGTGGTTCCAGTTCATTATGATTTGAGACTGACCACAAATGTCCATAATAATGGAAATCGTGCAATTACCGGTTTCGTGAAAATTCTTGTGAAAGTTTTGACGGAAACAAACCAAATTGTGTTACATAATAGAGGATTAAATATCAATTATGTGAATTTGTTAACAAAAAGTGGCGCAAGTTCTATTGAAGTAACCTTTACTCTTGATAGTTCAAAAGAGTTTCTAATTATCAATCCTGAGAATGCTCAAATTGTTCTTCCAGCCGGAAATGAATTTTACCTTGAAATTTCCTTTAACGGAAACTTAAGAACCGATATGGGTGGATTTTATCGATCTTTATACTACGTTACAGGCGAGACATTGCCTCGGTAAGAATTTTCTCGTTCAAGTGCTTTACTATCGCTACTGGCATTAAAACCTTATCACTTGAATTACAGCAATTATTCCTAAGTTAATTTGATAAAAATTGTTTATTGTTGCTCAATCTAGATACCTAGCTGCTACTCAATTCCAGTCAACATCAGCTCGCAGTGCTTTCCCAAATTTTGATGAACCAGCATTAAAAGCTACATTCTCGTTAGCAATCACACATGCATCTCATTATGAAGCTATTTCAAACATGAATGGAGTTCGGACCAAAAAGTAAAGGAACTAAAAATACAAAAGAATCAGCCACTTAAGAATCTTATCATTTTGTTTTTTTAATTTACAGTCTCGATGGAACAACAACAACTTCATTCGATGAAACTCCAATTATGTCTTCCTATTTATTAGCTTTTGTAGTTTCTGATTTCGCATATCGTAGCATGTACAATGGACCCGACAAGACAGAACATCGAGTTTATGCTCGTGAAGAAGATGTTGAGAATGTTAAGATGTCACTTGTGAATTCTGATATATTTTTGAGAAAGTTGGAGGAATATTGCAATTATGTCTATGAGATTCCGAAGATGTATTCTGCAGCTATTCCTGATTTTGCTGCTGGAGGTAATTTTCAAATGAAATTGTTGTTTTTGTTGGAAAGATTAAAAATTTTTGAATCCATTTTTGATGTCTGTAGCTATGGAAAATTGGTAAGTTGGACTAATAATTATATTCTTATGAAGAACTGCTTTAATTTGAATTCATTTCTAGGGGACTTATCTTATACAAAGAACAATTTCTTATTGTGAATGAAGAATCACATCCACGTGAAATATTTGACATGTACCGTGTTACTGCTCACGAATTGTAAGTCTATACACTGCTTAACTTCCGATTCCAACAATCCATTTCATCCACAGAGCTCATCAATTCTTTGGCAACTTAGTAACTTATGATTGGTGGGATAAGATCTGGCTCAATGAAGGGTTCGCAACATTCTTCGAGTATCTCCTGGTCGAGTTGACATATCCAAATGAAAATATGCGCGGTCAATTCAATGTCAGAAAAACACAAAATGCATTCAGACGTGATTCATTACATTCAACGGAACCAATGACTACAGAAAATAATAAACCAACAGAAATTAATTACGATAAGGGTGGTGCGGTGATTCGAATGTTCCAATATACAATGGGCGATGACTTATTTAGAGCTGCACTCAGCAAATATCTAACTGATAAGTAAGTTTATTTTGTAATTAAAATCAGACATTCTTAATCTTTGAGATTTTTATCAAGCACTTGAAATCACTAATTGTTAATTATTTCTATTTTCAGTAATCATAAACCTGTTAATACAGAAGATTTATTGGGAGTGTTTGAAGATATAATTGCCGATGATGGTGGAATTGCTGGACTGAACATTACAAGAGCCTTCAAAACCTGGGAATTGCAAAAAGGATATCCAATGATAACAGTGTCCTTCAATTCAGCCGCAAATCAATTCGAAGTCACACAGGAACATTACTTGTCGATTTCGGAACAGAAATTATCAGATGATGATAGTAGCTGGTACATTCCGTTAAGCTACACAACTGGAGCAGTCCCCGACTTTGAAAATAACATTTTTACTGACTACTTTGTTGATGGTACGTCTCAAAAGAATATTTCAACAGCTGGAATTTCAGGATTTGATGGAAGTCAATGGTTTATCTTCAATATCCAGCAACTTGGATTCTACAGAGTCAATTATGATGAAAATAACTGGAAAAATATCATTAGCATCCTCAATAGTGACAATTATGAACAAATTGATGTCCTTAACCGTGCACAACTTGTCGATGATGCCTTAACATTCGCATTTGATGGAGTCATTTCCTATGACATTGCATTCAGTGTAATCAGCTATTTAGAACGTGAAACAAACTACATTCCTTGGTATCCAGTCTCAATTCACTTTGATAAACTTGATTATATCTTGAAAGGAACTCAACTCCATGGTTCTTTTAAAAGATTTGTCAGAAAAATTATGAGAAGACTCTACGTTGTGAATGGACTTGAAAATGTTCCATCTGATCCAGTTTTCAATAAATTTTCAAGGGAATTATCAATCGATTGGACATGCCGAATGGGTGATCAGAACTGCTTGAACTACGCACACTCACAATTGACAAAAGAAAATCCAAAACCTGTTGAACTCGCACTTCTCTGTAATGGATTTAAAGGACTCAATAGACAAACTGAATTCATCAATATTTACAGAAAGTTCCAAGCTTCAAGTGATCAAAATGACCGAATTAGATATCTTGATTCTCTTATTTGTTCATCAGATCCAAAGACTATTGGTGATTTACTTGAAACAACAATTGGATCTGGATCTGAATCATTCTACAGATCTCATGAACGTTCGAGAATTTACAGCCTTTTGGTGTCAAGAAGTTCAGTTGGACTGGAAGTTTTGCTCAACTTTATTCTTCGCTTCTATGATGAAATTCGCTCTGTGTAAGTACTGTTGTAAGTCTCGGAGAATTATTAATATCTTGTGTGTTCTTCTAGGAACGGAAATGTGTTCGACAGTTGGCTAACAACAGCATCGCGTCGCATATCTAACTATGATGATGAAAAACACATTTTTCAAACAATTGACCAACTTGAAGCTGCAGGCAGAACTTTTGGTGCAAACCTTCGAACGAATATTGCCAATAATATTCAATTGAACCATGACTTCATATTTAGCAACCGATACAGCGATAGCTTGTTGTTTATCAACAATTATTTCAAAGCTATTGATGATGAAGAACAGCAACTGAGATTAGCACAAACATCAGAACCACAAATGTACAGAATCAAGTTGAATGTTCCACAAATCCAAAATGGAGGTTTACAATTCACTGGCGATGTCTCAATTGACATCATGATCAAGCAAAATACTGACAAAATCATGTTCCATTCCAAGCAACAAACAATCAATGAACTTAGAGTTTTCGATAGATTTGGAACTGAAGTGCAAGTTCTTGATTATAGTCTTCAAACTGCTGGAGATTCATTGACAATTTATTTCATGGATATTTTGAGTGTTGGAAGTAAAATCACAGTTAACATCAAGTATTCTGCAAACTTATTGACATCAAGTACTGGATTTTACCGCACATCTTATGTAGAAAATGGACAAACAAGATACTTGGCAGCAACCCAGTTCCAACCTTCATCAGCTCGTTATGCTTTTCCTTGCTATGATGGTAAGCAATTATTTTGGCAATAATTTCTGATCACTAAAGTAATTTTTACTTATAGAGCCTGGCTTCAAAACTCCATTTGAATTGAGTATCACACATGACAAATCATATTCAGCTATCGCAAATACATTCGGAATTGACTTTGACAAGTAAGCTTTCTTCAAAAAATTAATTGAAAAATACTGAGCATTATTATTACTTCCAATATTTCAGTGGTGATGGAACAGTAACAACAGAATTCGAGAGAACTCCACTAATGAGTTCATATCTTGTGGCATTTGTCGTGTCTGATTTTGCACACATCACAAATGAAGAAACTCGAGGAACACGAGAGACTTTACATAGAGTTTGGACAAAACCTGGTTCGATTTCTAAGGCTAATTATGGTTTGGAAAATTCAGTTAAAGCTTTACAAACTCTTGAAAATTATTGTGGATTTGACTATGTCCTTCCAAAAGTTGACTCTGCTGCTATTCCAAACAAAAATTCAGCAATGGAAAATTGGTAAATTTTAAACAGTTTTGGATTTGAATGTTTAACCAAACTTTTAAATTTTAGGGGTATGGTGACATACTGGGAGACAGCAATGATATACCAAGAAGACTTCAACAACATCTCACATTCACTGAAATTAAGTGGAGTAACTGTTATTGCTCATGAACTGTAAGATTTATTTATTTTAAAAGTAAGCAAGGATTTTTATTTAATTTTCTTTTGTTATACTATTTATCTAGTGCTCATCAATTCTTTGGTGATGCTGTTACTTGCCAATGGTTAGTATAAACTAAATCAACGTACATTCAAGTTACTTATTCACTTCCTTTACATTAATTCCTAAAAACACCTCAGGTGGGATCAAATCTGGTTGAATGAAGGATTTGCTACACTCTTCGAACGTGTTCTAGTTGACATTATGGAACCAACATGGAGATCTCATCACTTTATGAATGCATTCTCAATTCATAATCGTGCATTCATCAATGATGCAAGAGAAACTACAAGACCAATGACTTGGGATGTGAACACACTCACGGAAATCAGTAACTCGTTTGATCGCGTTGCTTATGAAAAATGTAAGTTTCTTTAATCCTTGATTATGTTTCTAAGTTTAATAAATATTTTGTCCATCAATAGCTGGTGCTGTATTGAGAATGTTCTTGTATACAATTGGAGAAAATAATTTCAAGAAATCTCTTCAAAAATACCTAAAAACTTAGTATGTACCTAGATGAACTAATCCTTAATTCAATTAATATTCACACACACAATTTCAGCAACAACAAGCCAGTCATCTCACAAAACTTGATTGACACAATTGTACTTACATTAAATGAAAACAACGCATATAAAATTGACTTTGACAGAGCCTTCAGAACATGGGAGAATCAAAGAGGATATCCATTACTCAATGTTAAATATGATCCATCATCCAGAGTATTCCGTCTCACTCAAGAGAGATTCTTTGAGACCAGGAAAGTCAATTCCGATGATCAAAGCAGTTGGTACATTCCACTCAATTTCGCAACATCTTTGAGTCCAACCTTTGATACCACAATCAACTACTACTTCGAAAATGGAGTCCAAGAGCTTACGATTCCAATCAACAACTTCGATTTGAGCTACTGGTATGTCTTCAATAAGCAACAACTTGGATACTATCGTGTAAACTACGATGCAGCTAATTGGAGATCGTTGAGCTTTGCCTTGAACAGTGCTGAATATTCCAAGATCCACATCATGAATCGTGTCCAATTAATTGACGACTCATTTGCACTTGCACAAGGAGGATATATTGACTTGACTGTTGCTTATGACATTCTCAAATATCTTGATCGAGAAGATGACTTCTTCCCATGGTATACATGCTATCGATATCTTAATACTTTGTTCACTGTTTATGGAAATAAGAACGAGAAGTTGAATGTGAGTATATGACTATAGCTAAGAGTATCGCCCAACTAAACCTCAATTTTTTTCCAGAAATTCTTCAACAAGCTCTCAGACAAGTTCTACAACAAATATAAGCTAACAACACTCGGAACAATTCCAGATGAAATCGTCCCAGAAAGATATGGACGTGATTATGCAACATACTTTGCTTGTAATCACAGAAATGAACAATGTCTTAAAGATTCGTATGATGTACTCTCTAGATTTGCTGACGAAGGTGTCCTTGTTCCAAATGGATTGGAGAGAATCTACTGCACTGGTTTAAGAGGAGTTGATAAACAAGAATTGTTCACTAAAATATGGAACATCATGTCAAACACAGCTGACACAGCATTCAAATCAACACTGATTAATGCATTAGGATGTTCTGATGATCCAGAAGCACTCAGAGATTATCTCGATACTTCTGTGGGAAGTGCAAATAGTGTCAATTACACAACTTCAGAAAGATTGGCCGTTTTCAATGCAGTTTTGACCAGTTATTCAGGCTTACCAGCCACAATTGAATTCTTGAAAAGAGAACAAAATGCAGCAATTTCCAGCTATCGCACAACATTGATGAATCTTCTTACAAGCATGGCAAACACAATCAGAAATGAGGACGATCAAATGTTGTTCCTTTCATTCTTAATGACTAGATCAGAACTGACTGGTGATAACTTCTTGTCACTCGCACGTATTATCTCAAACAATTTGGATAGACAGAAGTCAGCACAATACTTACAACACATGAATCAAATCGAGAGAATTTTGAACGAATGGGACAGTGGAGTGTCAGATGAAGGACAAGTCTGGAGACTTCCAAAGAAGTCTAAGCCAACTTACTACAGAGTTCATCTTGATGTTAGAAATATTCACACTGGAAACCGTGCCTACTCTGGCGATACCACAATTCATGTTGATATCCTTGAAAAAACTGATCGTATCATATTCCATTCTAAGAATCAAGTCTTTAATTCAGTTACTGCTATAAATTTAAGAACAAACAGTATAATTGACATCATTAATTATCGTCTCACTCCTGCTTATGAAACAATCATCGTCTATTTCGCAAATGAACTTCCTGCCGGTACGAAGATATCAGTAAATCTCAAATACACAACAAGTCTTGCTACATCATCAACTGGCTTTTATCAAACATCTTACACCATGTATGGAAGAACTAGATATGTAGGAACAACACAATTTGAGGAAACTGGTGCTAGATATGCATTCCCATGCTATGATGAACCAGAATTTAAGGCTGTGTTCGAGCTATCATTCACTCATGACTCCTCAGTTACTGTATTTGCAAATACATTCGAAACTGTTGTTGATAAGTATGTCCATTAGCTTTAACGTTAGCATTTTATTATAATAATTTGAAAAATTTTAATTCTAGCAACGACGGAACGGGAACATTCACAACATCATTCGAGAAATCACCAATCATGAGTTCATACCTTAATGCATTCGTTGTATCAGATTTGCAATACATTGATAATTCAGCAACTAAGACAGAGGATGAAACTCTTCACAGAATTATTGTCCGTGAGGACTCACTCGAGAAGGCCCCTTATGCGCTGGAAAATTCAATTAAAGCTTTAAAGGCATTAGAAGAATATGTTGGATATAAATATGAAATGCCTAAAGTAGATTCAGCTGGTGTTCCTGGAAAGTCTGGTGCTATGGAGAATTGGTATGTTTATAGTCTGTCTGCTGAGAGAGCTGAAATAATTTCTTTATGTTCAATTTATTTAATTCTAGGGGAATGGTTATTTACAGAGAAAATGCTATGATATATGATGTAGATCCTGACAATGTCCCACATACACAAAAGTTCAGTGGAGTTAGAGTTATCTCCCACGAATTGTAAGTTTCTTCTTTTACCAGCTCCAGAATGAATTTCAATTCTTAATCTTTTTCAGAGCTCATCAATTCTTCGGAAATGCCGTAACATGCTCATGGTGGAGCTACATTTGGCTTAATGAAGGTTTTGCACAACTTTTGCAGTACACATTGACTGATATGTTCCAACCAGACTGGAGAATGATTGATTTCATGAATATTTTAGCCGTTCAGTCAACTGCATTTAGAGTTGATGCTCGAACTACAACACGTCCAATGACTAAAGATGCTAATACAATCACTGAAATTGGAAATTTGTTTGACAGCATTGCTTATGATAAATGTGAGTAGAGCTATCAATTTAGCGAGGTTTAGAATTGTTTAATAAGTCATTTTATGCTCCAATAGCCGCCAGCGTCCTTCGTACTTTTGAACATGCAATGGGATCGAATCTTTTCAAACAAGCATTGAATCTTTATGTCACTACATAGTGAGTATACTTTGTTAAGGTGTGACTCAACAAAATTTGATTCTAACATCACATTCTAAACATTCTAGTGATCATCAACCTGCTGTTTCACAAAACTTGATTGACTCATTCAAGACAACATTCCAAAGGAACAGCTACAACGCATTTGACTTTGAGAGAGCATTTAGAACTTGGGAGACACAATCTGGTTTCCCATTGATTCATGTTCGATATGACTTGGAAACTCTTTCATTCCGCGTCAGACAAGAAAGATTCTTTGAACAGAAGAGCTTAAATAATAATGATCAATCAAGCTGGTACATTCCACTCAATTATGGAACTCAAAATAACCCCAACTTTGGCAGTACATTAGCTACTGACTACTTCTTGAATGGAGAAGCAGAAAAATCTATTGATGCAGTTCCTGGCGAGTGGTATGTCTTCAATAAACAACAAAGAAGCTACTATCGAGTCAATTATGATGAATCAAACTGGGTTGCATTGAGCAACGTCCTCAGCAGTGATGATTATGATAAGATCCATGTCATGAACAGAGCTCAACTTATTGATGACTCATTTGCACTTGTCATTGCTGGATATCTTAACGATTATCAAACAGCTTATGATATCTTGAAATATTTGGTCAATGAAGATGATTATTTCCCATGGTATCCAGCTAACCGTTACATCAGTCCACTTTATAGTGTATTCGGAACTAAGAATGAAGCTTTAAACGTATGTTGATCTTCAAAATTTTTATAATATCGACATTGCGTTTCTAAATTTCTCTTTATTTACAGTCTTTCATCAGAAAACTATCTGAAAAGTTCTATGCCAAATACAAACTTCCAGCTGACAATACCATTCCAAAGGATGCTTTACCTGAACGCTATGGACGGGATTTAGCAACAAATCTTGCATGTAACTCCGGAAATGATCAATGTTTGAAAGACACTTTCCAACTTATCAAGCAATATGCCAATGATGACATAAGAATACCCAATGGATTAGAAAGCATGTACTGTCATGGTTTCAGAGGAACTGGCAAGCAAGATGAATTTGTAAAGGTTTGGAGAAAGATGCAAATCACAGCTGATACAACATTCAAGACAACTTTAATCAATGGTTTGGGATGTACAGATGATAAGGATGCTCTTACTGACTATTTGGAATCAACACTTGGATCTGGAGCTAGTCAAGTCAATTACACACAAACAGAACGTCGTGCTGTATTCACTGCAGTATTAAAGAGTTACTCATCATTGCCAGTTGTTGTTGAATTCTTAAATAAATTTGAACTTGACATTATTTCACGATATGGATGGACTCTACAGACAATTCTCAGTAATGTTGCTACTACAATCAGAACTAAGGATGATCAAATAATCTTCACTGACTACTTGTTGACATTACAACATTTGAGTATAGATGTCTTAGCTTCACTTTTGAAGACCATGTCCAACAATATGAATCAACAGACAGCATTCACAAATGCAAGACAAATGGAAATCATCAAAACCATAGCTAATGAATGGGAATTCGGTATCATTGATGGACATCAGTTGAGATTACCGGAAACATCAATGCCAGAGTATTACAAGATTCATCTTGATGTAAGAAACATCCATTCTGGAGATCGTGCATACACAGGAGAAGTAAGAATCGATATTGTCATGCTTGAAATGACAAATCGCATCATCTTCCACTCAAAGAATCAAGTCATAAATGAGATCACAGCTTATGAACGAACATCAGGAAGAGAAATCAAGGTTGCCAACTACCGTCTTTTCCCATCAGCTGACACAATTTTGATTTTCTTCGAAGATGCATTGACTTCAGGTGCTAAAATTGCTGTCAACATCAAATATTCAACGAGCTTATTAACTGCTGCATACGGATTCTATCAAACTTCATACAGTATGTATGGAACAACGAGATACGTTGCAGCTACACAATTTGAACCAGCAAGAGCTCGATATGCATTCCCATGCTACGATGAGCCAGAATTTAAGGCTGTATTTGAACTTTCATTCTCACATCACTTCTCAGTCAATGTCTTTTCTAATACCATGGAACATGTTGTTGCTGAGTAAGGATTTAATTTTTTAGGTACAAGGCAATTTTAATTATAACTTATTTCTATATTTTCAGTAATGACGGTTCTGGATTATTTACAACTCACTTCAAACCATCACCAATCATGAGTTCGTACTTGAATGCCTTTGTTGTGTCAGATTTCACATACATCAGTAATGCAAACACTAAAGGACCTAATGAAACTTTACAAAGAATAATCATCAGTGAAGATTCAATCGAAAAGGCTGATTTAGCATTGGATAGTTCAATTGCTGCTTTGAAAGCTCTTGAAGAATATGTTGGATTCAAATATGAGTTGGAGAAGCTTGATTCAATCATGGTTCCTGGAAAAGGTGGTGCAATGGAAAATTGGTAAAGCTTATTTAATTTTGAAATAGAAATTTTGACCTGAAATTAATTTGCATAACTTTTAGGGGATTAATCACTTACGTACCGTCTGCATTAGTTTACGATGTTGATCCAAAAGACAGTCCACATTCACAAGTTTTCAGCGGTGTTCGAGTCATTTCTCATGAAGTGTAAGTCTAGCTTTATTTAATCAAAATTGAGAAATTATTCAATTATTTTAAATGATTTTTTAGTGCTCATCAGTTCTTTGGAAATGCGGTCACATGTCATTGGTGGAGTTACATCTGGATGAATGAAGGATTTGCTCAATACTTACAATACAAACTAACAGACATGTGGTTACCTGAATGGAGAATGCAAGATTACATGAACATTCTATCAGTTCAGGGATCTGCATTTATTGTTGATGCTCTAAATACAACAAGAGCTATGACATCTGGTGCATTAACAACAACAGAAATCAGTGGATTGTTCGATAATATTGCTTATGATAAGTGTAAGTGATGAGCATTTAAGAAGCATTAAGGACATTTATTTAAATTTAAAATGATTGTTTATTATAGCCGGAAGTGTTCTTCGTATGTTTGAGTATGCAATCGGAGAACAATTATTCAGACAGTCATTGAACTTATATGTCACCGTCAAGTAAGATTTTTACTTTATTATCCTTTTGAAAATGCTTAATCTTCAATTTTTTTCCAGCAACCACAAAGCTCCAGTCTCACAAGCACTTATGGATGCATTTACAGAAACCCTTTCCAGAGCTGGATACAAGTTAGACTTTGATCGAGCATTCAGAACATGGGAAAGAACAAAAGGATATCCAGTCATTAATGTCAGTTACAAATCAGATATTCAATCATTCAGAATAAAACAAGAACGATTCTTTAGCAACAAAGCACAAAGAGTTAATGATGGAAGTAGCTGGTATATTCCATTGACTTATACAACATCCAAAAATCCAAACTTTGATGACACATCAGTAACTGACTATTTCATTGATGGAGAAGAAATGTGGAATATTTTGGCTCCAGAACATGATTCACAGAGCTGGTATGTCTTCAATAAACAACAACGAGGATATTATCGTGTCAATTATGATGCAAACAACTGGAAATTATTGAGTAATGTACTCAGCAGTGCTGATTATAATAAGATTCATGTCATGAATAGAGCTCAACTTATTGACGATTCATTTGCACTTGTCTCTGCTGGATATTTGACTGACTATGAAACTGCTTATGATATTTTAAAATATTTGGTTAATGAGGATGACTTCTTCCCATGGTACACAGCTAATAGATATATCAATCCACTCTATAGTGTCTTTGGAAACAAAAATGCAGTCTTGAATGTGAGTGGATGCTTTGTTAAGGCTTGACAATTTATTTTAATCATTAATAAAATTTTGATTGCAGAACTTCATCAAGAAACTTTCAGCTAAGTTCTATGGCAAATATAAACTTCCAGCAAATCAAGTCATTCCTGATGACATTATTCCTGAACGCTATGGACGATCATACGCAATGAACCTTGCTTGTGTCTCTGGAAATGAGCAGTGCTTAGAAGACACTTTAAGACTTGTCAGCAACTATGCAAATTTCAGTCAACCAATTCATAAAGGATTAGAAAGCATCCTTTGTCACGGTATGAGAGGACCTAATTCTTTCGAAACATTTGTAGCTTTATGGAGACGTTCCCAACTCACTGCTGATGCTTCATGGAAAACAACTTTATTAAATTCATTGGGATGCACAAACGATGAAACATTATTGTTTGATTATTTGGAATCAGCTTTAGGATCTGGAAGTGGAAATGTCAACTACACTCTCAGTAATCGTCAAGCTGTCTTCTCAGCTTCACTACAAAGCAAAGTCATTGTTCCAGTTTTCGTTAAATTTATGACCAAAAACTCAGCTACAGCTATTTCAACATTTAGATATTCATTAGCACAAATGATCACCATGGTTGCTAATACAGTTAGGACAAGAAATGACCAGCTTCTTCTTATAGATTATATGGCAACAGCAAATGGATTATCTGGAGATGAATTCAAATCTATTTTATTTTTGATGACAAATGCATTGACTCAACAACAACAGCCTCAATATGCTCGTCAAATTCAACTGATGGGTGTTATCTTTCCATTAGATCCGAACGATGAGGAAACAACAATTGTAAGAGATTAATCTGAGAAGTTAGACATGATCTTTAAAGATGTTGATCGAACATTTTCAAAAGGGCGATGAGAAAACCTTAATTGGACTAAAATTAAATTCTTAATAAAATTTATTATAAAAATGTTTTCAAAAATTTAAGAAATTGGCACAAATTGACACAAAAATTTAAAAAAAAATATCATAGACCAAAACCTTTGGGGTACATAACTCATTGCCACTTCATATTTCATTGCCTTTGAAAACATTTTATCATATTTCATAAAATCAATTGCAAGTTCCTGGAAAATTTTCATCAATAGTTTGGATTCAAAGCTTCTTTGTGCTAATTTTTAAACAAAATAAATGGTTTGAATTTTAATTTTCCTTTTCAGAGCCCTAGAATAACTACGGAAACGGAACCGGATACGACAACCACATCTTTAACAACTAGTAGTACAACAACTGCATCTCCAACAACCAGCAGTGCAACAACCAGCAGTACAACAACCAGCAGTACAACAACCACATCTCCAACAACCAGCAGTTCAACAACCACATCTCCAACAACCAGCAGTACAACAACCACATCTTTAACAACCAGTAGCACTTCAACATCTACGACCACAACGAGTAGCCCAAATAATATCCCAACCACAACCCAGGAACCAACAACACAAGCTCCAACGACTCAAGCTCCAACATCAACAACTCCCAACAGTTCAATATCAATCAGTGCAAATCTGAGCATTTTAGTTTTATGTGCTGTTCTGACAATTTTCTTCAGAAATTAAGGTCATGACTTTTTGAGACAAATTTTTTAGTTTTGAATAAATAAAGAATATAAAGTAATTAAAATTTTAACCTCAAAAGCTCCATATCCTCCCCCAACTCCTTAAGATAGACGGCATTATTTAATTATCCATAAACATTCTTCCGTATTTGACAAATCAAAAGAAGCTCCTTAAATAAATGAACACAAACATTTTACCATGCCATTGTTTCAAGAGATGATTTTTCATTTTAGTCTAGCTTCGTTCTTGCTAAAACAAATTCTTTGCTTCTCTAAACAAATAAATTTTGATGCGTCATTAAACATATGATCTGCTAATTTATATACAGAAGATGTTTATGTCCATAAAAATATAATATCTTGATGCAGAGGATGAATCAAGTCTTTAACATAATCGTTTTTCATCTCCAAGTCAGTTTAGAAGTCTCAACTCTGATATTTACTTTTTGTCCACAACAAAACTCTGCAAGTCCACTTTTTGTATTTTATATATTTTGTTAAGTCATATTATATATTCAGTAACTTTCAGAAAAAAAACCAGACTGTTTTATTAATTCCGTCAGTTTCAAACGACATTTCGCAGAAGTTAGAAGTTCGTGATGAGTGATGAAATATCAGAGAATGATGCTCGTACCAAACAATTATTGAAAGTTTTTAAAAATTGGCTGGCAAAGCATCCATATATTAAATATGAAGGAGAAGGTGAGAGTGATTAAGCTGTGTGTGGATAAGTATAGGAACCTTAAATAATTGATATTGTGCTATTAGTAAAAACCATGTTGTGATTCTGAAAAATATGAGTTTTGAATTAAGAATAATCAAGTTTAATCAAGTATGACTTAAGAAGGATAGGAATAGAAAAGGTCAAGGATAGGACTAGAATAGGACTAGGATAGCTGAAGGGTAGAAATAGGAAAGATCAAGGATAGGAGTAAGATAGTTCTATTATAGTCTTAAGATAAGAATAGCTTTAAGGTAGGTCAAGATTTAATTTAATGGCAAACAAAAAATTAATAAAACAACATTCTACTTAAATTGTGGAATATTTTTTTTTTTCTAAACTCGTTCCACGGCTATAAAAATAACAATATAATTTTTCTTCTACAGACAATATCGATGAACTTCTTATGTATTTCTTGAGATCAAAAAAGTACAAAATGGAAAGCGTTTTTGAATCCTTTGAGTTTGGAGCAAAATTCATTAAATCAAGACCACAATTTTATGAGAATCCAGGACCGCATGATTATGAATTCACAACAAAAGAAAATTCACCAGTCATATTTTTGAAGAAGCGAGACAGTCAAAATCGAAGGATCTACATTTACAGAATCAAACATTTCGAAAGCTTCAAGGATGTTAAATTTTTCCGAAATGTATTTTTGACTCCATTCTTTATGTCCTTTGTGGTTGAGACACAGCTAAGTGGAATTGTTGTTATTGTTGATTTTCGAGGGATTAATATGAATAAGGCAAGGAAGATTCCATTAAAGACTATCCTTGATGCAGCTAGAGTTACAAAAATTGCTGGATCTCGATTAAAACAATTCAATTTAGTTGGAATGCCTGCATATTTTAAGCCAATTTACGAAATTGCAAAGGCTTTTACATCCTCAAAAGTTATATCCAGAATCAATTTCCTGTCAAGTATGGATGAACTGTCTACAGTCATGGATGTATCAATATTACCAGAAGATTATGGCGGTACAATGAATGACTTATTAGATTATAGTGAATTTGAGGAAGGCGTAAAGTTTGTCAATCAAATTAATAAATTAAATGTGAATTTAAAAAAATTGAAGAAGTTTGAAGGAATTAAAGACTTAACGGAATTAGAAATAGATTAGGAACTGATCTACATATAAAGATCGATTGTATTCATTAAAGAGTGATAAAAATTCAAAGAAATAAAAAAAATTAAAACATAAATTAAAGACTATTGAATCTTAATGTTAAGCATATGTTGAATTGGAGTGGAAAGTCGGTGTGAATATAAAAATATAGAGTCAGCTGATTATATCAAGAACCAGATTTAGCTTCAAAAAATAAATGTATTGAAAAATCTAATTTTCAAGGTCAAATTTGCTTTACACAAAATGTCTTGTTTTTATTGAATTGATATTCTTGGATGTCACCGGATGTAACTAAAAGAAAAAGGTAAATAAATAATCAAAATGTTCCTGTTAACCTCCAAATTAAAATCATCCTTTAACATTTCTTCCATAAATTTCATAATATCCACAAAATAAAGTAACATCTACACGATATAGACTCTCATTTCCATAACACATAAGCATCTTCTTTTAAAAACCAGATTTTCAGTATCATACGGCCTTTTGTAGACGTTAGAAGTTGACAATGAACGAAGAAACTGATGTCCGGACCGAACAATCTTTGGAACTTTTTAAAAATTGGCTTGCAAAGCATCCATTCATTAAATATGATGGAGATGGTAAGAGTTGTGACAATAAACATTAAGCAATGTTAAGCGATGTTAATAAATTTTGATCTTTTGACCGACGTTGAAGTGACAGATTCTTAAAAATCTCTTTTCAATGACAATTGTTTATTAATTCAAAATGATTTTGTGTTAAGAATGGCGAGACAGCTTGCATTTTATCATTTTTGTTCGTTAATGTCAAGGCTAGCACACTGGATTAAGAAAATATATTAACTTACGCCGAGCTGCAAAGGAGACGAGAGCTGCTTTATGAAATTCACATGTGGCTTCCAAGTGACTACTTAGCATTGCCTTGTGTCTACAGTGTGCAGTTGCTTGTCACAAAAAAAAATTAATTTGAATTTTCGCACGTTTAATCTTGATCTTCCAAACGTGTTCTAGGCAGCAGACTAATTTTTTATATTTTTATAATTCCCATTGCAGACAACATCGATGATTTCCTCATGTACTTCTTGCGGATGAAGAAATTCAACATGGATCAAACTTACGAATCGTTTGAATTTGCAGCAAAGTTTGTCAAATCACGACCGCAATTTTATGAAAATCCAGGACCGCATGACTATGAATTTACAAGTAAACCAAAATCACCAGTTGTGTTTGTGAAGAAACGTGACAGTCAAGGTCGACGCATCTACATTTACAGAATCAAACATTTTGATAGCTTTAAAGACGTCAAATTTTTTAGGAATGTGTTCTTGACTCCATTTTTCATGTCATTTGTGCTGGAGACTCAAATTAATGGAATTGTGATTATTGTGGATTTTCGTGACATTGACAGAAGTAAATCTAGAAAAGTGTCACTAGAAACAGTCTTTGATGCTGGCAGAGTTGCGAAAATTGCTGGATCTAAGATGAAGCAGTTCAATTTTATTGGAATGCCTGGATTCTTTAGACCACTATTTGAAATTGCCAAAACATTCACATCCGCAAAAGTTATATCTAGAATTAATTTCCTGCAAAATGTTGGAGAACTAGAAAAAGTCATGGATGTGTCAATCTTACCTAAAGAATATGGAGGTTCAGCTGATGACTTTTTAGATTTTAGTGAATTTGAGGAAGGCATTAAGTATGTCAATCAATTTAACAAGTTTAATGTGAATTTTGCAAAGATTCAAGAATTTGAAGGAGTTGGAAGTTTTAGGAAATTGGAAATTGACTAAATAGGTTTAAGATGTTTTACCTGGACTTCTGACTCTCGTTATCTAATCAATTATGTTGGAAGTATATAGAACAAAATAAATAAATTCTAGTTTTTAAAAATATAAAACAAAACGTGACTCAACATGCTTTATAATTTTCATGCCACAAATTTGCATATTTTTTAATTTCAGCTGATTTTCTTTAATCAGTCCGCAAGATCAAACATCCCATTTGCTAAAATCTTACTGATGTATAAAATATAATAAAAACATGCGTTATTCATTTTTATCTTCGCAAATCTTCAAAACTCTACAAAAACTCTTCAAGTCAATTTTTGTAAATTCAGAATGCAAAGCAGAACCAAAAAATTATTAAGTCAGTTTGATTTCAAATTTCTGCACGTAAGGATCACAATAATATGACTCAAGATATTTTTAACAACGATGCTCTCATAGAACAGTCATTAGTGTTGTTTAAGAATTGGCTAGCAAAACATCCGTTTGTAAAATATAATGGAAAAGGTTCGTAGGATTAATTTGATTAAATTGAAAGTAGTAAGTTGTGGCTTTTGTGATTGATGTTAAATTTGTTTAAAATTAAGAGCCAACTTTAGTGTCAAAGCTTTACAAATTACATGACTAATACTATGTAAAAGAAAATCTGTGGCAGACTTATTGGTATATACTTGATTTCAGACCCTAAGTTAGTGTTGTTTTGACAATTTGTTTGTCGCAGCTTTTTTTTCTTGGTGTTCACACGAGTGAAGTAGCTCCAACCTGCTAATGAAAATTATTGAAAAGTATTTTGATTCTGACTAACATTTGGTTAGCTTTGACTTCTACAAAATCCTCAGTCATTGTCCTTAAAGTAGTATAAAGTTGTCCTTCAGGTTACTCAATTTTGAAATCATTTTAAAATGTACAGAGTCATTCATATTCCCACACTTTTCCATGAAGATGTCCATGCTAAAGCTAATAAAGTTTATTATCCACTAGCTAGACACTAGACAATAGAACACCTGAATGAAAAACAAGTTCTCGTTTTTCACACATGTTATTTTTTTTGCAGATAACATCGACGAAATTTTATTGTTCTTTTTGCGTGTCAGAAAATTTGCGATGGATCGCGCATATGAATGCTTTGAGCAGTCACTTATTTTTATAAAATCACATCCTGAATGGTATGAAAATCCAGGTCCAAAAGATTATGAATTTACAACAAATCAAAGTTCACCATTAATGTTTGTGAGGAACAAGGATGCACATGGACGTGCAATTTGGATTTACAGACTGAAAAATTTTAAAAATTTTGACAAAAATGAATTTTTTCCGAATATTTTTTTGACGCCACTTTTTGTGGTTTTTGAGAAGGAAACGCAAATTAATGGACTTGTTATCATAATCGATTTTCGGGATATGGATTTGAGCAGCTTTAAGAAACTTCCAATGAGTTGCATTTATGATTGCTTTAAACTATCAAAAAATAGCTCAGTGAGGACCAAGCAATTTAATCTAATTGGAATGCCTTCATTTTTTAAGCCCGTCTTTGAATTTGGAAAAAGCTTTACATCTGCAAAAATTTTAACAAGAATAAATCTCCTTCAAAATACTGAAGAATTGTCAAAAGTGATGGATGTGTCTATCTTACCTAAAGATTATGGCGGATCTGCAAATGAACTTTTGGACTGCAAAACATTCGAGACGGGAATCAATTTTGTGAAAACATTTCAAAAGCTTGAAGTGGATTTTAACAAAATTCAAGAGTTTGAAGGTGTTGGAAGTTTTAGGAAATTAGAAATTGATTGATTTAAAGTGTTTGATTTTTTATAAATTAAGTAAGAATTAGTGGCTTCAGGATGGATAAGTATTTTCATCATAAGATGCTTCTATAGCCACCCATGGTATCCTGTCACAATCATATTTTATTTATACTTCAGAGTGGAGCACATTGATTTTATACTTAGTGTACAGTACTCGAAAAAGCTATTGAAACCATCACCTTGGTCAAAATGTTGAATTGTTTGTACCTAAAAATTAGAAAATTAAAAATCTAGAAAATAAAAAATTTAATTAAATTAAGCTTATTATTGTTCATACTTATCTAACTGAATCTTGCTACTATATTGTTAACATAGGCAACAAATTAAGGTTCGAATAAGCACGCATGAGTTTTTGCTATGCTATTAAATTCATGAACCACATAAACCTTATAGCTCCTTTATTATTTACTTGAGTTCAACTGTTCCGATCATAAAAATCCAAACATAAATCCAGAAAATCAGTCCCGAGTGAGCACTATACATGAATTACAAATTAATAACAAGACCTTATGTCGACTCCTACAAAAATTCCAGAGCAAATTGCATTAATCGTTATTATCTACACATTGATGTCTCTCGTGAGAGAACAAATAAATTACAAGCACTTAGAAAATGTTTTTCCAAATGACAACTGGAGACTATAAATAATTCACTACAAATGTTCAGTTGCTGTGTGAATATCGAAACAGAAAATTTTATTTGAGCTATTAAAAAATAAATATTTTAATACATGTCGAAAAAAACTTCAGAAAGTGACATTCGGGCATTACAATCCTTGGAACTATTCAAGAATTGGCTTGTTAAGCATCCTTTCATTAAATATACTGGAGATGGTATGTTTAAGCACATTAAGGTCGTGCTTTAGATAATTGATTAATGCTGTAATAATCCAATCAATTTAATTCTTGCAGATGATATCGATGACCTTTTGATGTTTTATTTGAGAGTCAAAAAGTTCTCAATGCAGAAAACTTATGAGAGCTTTGAATTCATGATTCCGTTCATCAATTCTCATCCGGATATGTTCTCAAATCTAGGTCCTGCTGATTATGAATTCACAGACAAACCGAATTCACCTTTAATATTTTTGAAAAATCCTAATGCCGAAGGACGAAAAATTTGCATCTATAAGATGAAAAACTTTGAAAACTTTGAAAGTGCCGAATATTTGCGAAGAAATTTTTTGACTCCGTTTCTTTTCTTTTTTGAAATGGATGCACAGCTAAATGGTGTTGTATTTATTATGGACTTTAGGGATGTAAATTTGGGAAAATTAAGTAAAATTCCTGGTCAAATGATTTACGATTCGATGAAATTGAGTAAATGCGGCTCGGTGCGACTCAAACAATTAAATATTATTGGATTTCCTTCGTTTCTCAAACCAATTTTTGAAATTGCGAAATCATTTACGTCCGCAAAAATTCTAGAAAGAATAAACTTTCTAAATGATGTGACGGAGCTTCCTAAGCATATGGATGTTTCTGTGTTACCTAAGGAATATGGAGGATCTTCCGTTGAGTTGTTGGATTATAAATCATTTGAGTTGGGCATAACTTATATGAATAAAATTCACAAATTTGATGTGAACTTTAGCAAAATTCAGGAAAATGAAAATGTCGGAAGCTTTAGAAAATTAGAAATTGATTAAAATAATACAGTAGCGTCCAAAAATTTGCGGACAAGCTAAAAAAAAAAGAATTTTATCGATATTTTAAAAATTACGCAATGAAAATCAACATATTATATATCATTTTAAAGGTTTTTGAATATTCTTTTACATAAGATAAGGATTAAGATGATTAAACCAATATATTTTTGTAAAATTAAAAAATAACATTTTTTTGTGAGTTCAAAAATTTGCGGACAAAACAGAGTTTATGTCATATTTCTAAAATTATTTGTTAATTTAAATCGAGTGTAAACAAATAATTATTGTAGTTAATAAAATAATTAAATTCGTTGTTAATTAAGACCATGGGATCTAAAAAATGTATAGCTTCACCTGTAAAAAAGTTGATTGTTAAGTCTGTGGAAAAAGGTAATACGTTTCGTACAACTGCTGAACTTTATGGTGTTGGAAAGACTGTTGTAGGACAAATCTGGAAGAAATACAAGCTTACTGGATCAACAAAGAATCGAAAACAAACAGGAAGACCTCGAAAAACTACTGAACGTCAAGATAGAAAGCTAATAAAATTGTGTAAAGAAGAACCTCGATTGTCTGCTGTCGATTTAAATGTTCAAATGCGACAAATTTATGGGATAGATTGTAGTGTTTCCACTACTAAACGTCGTTTACGGCACGCAAATTTATTTGGAAGACGTCCAGCTAAGAAGCCTCTGGTTTCATTGAAGAATAGGAAAGCCCGAATCGATTTTGCTAAAGAGCATTTAAATTGGACTAGTCAACAGTGGTCTAAAGTTCTTTTTAGTGACGAGAGTAAGTTTATGTTGTTCGGTTCTGACGGTATTAAGTATATAAGACGTCCAATTGGCTCTCGTTATGATCCAAAATATCAACTACCGACTGTTAAACATGGAGGTGGAAACATTATGGTTTGGGGCTGTTTTAGTCGTGATGGTATTGGTCCTTTGCATAGAATTCAGGGCATAATGGATCAAGAAAAATACAAAGATATTTGCAAGAAAATAATGTTGCCTCACGGAAAAGATAAAATGCCACGTGGTTGGATATATCAGCAAGATAACGATCCGAAACATACAGCAAAATCTGTTCAAGAGTTTTTTAAAAAGAATAAAATTCGTGTCTTACAGTGGCCGTCTCAGTCTCCAGATTTAAACCCCATCGAACATCTTTGGGAACATGTTGACCGTCAAATGAAGGGTATAAAGCCAACAAATTTAAATGATTTATTCGATAAAATCAAAGAAATATGGGAATCAATTCCAATTGACGTTTGCATTAAACTTATAGACTCTATGCCTCGGAGATGCCAAGCAGTTATAGATTCTAAAGGATATCCAACAAAATACTAGTCAAATTTAGTAAATAGAGCTTACTAAGTTTAATATTATGAGTGAAATGAGCAATTTTCATAAAAATAAACTTTTGTCCGCAAATTTTTGAACTCACAAAAAAACGTTATTTTTTAATATTACAAAAATATATTGGTTTTATCATCTTAATTCTTATCTTATGTAAAAGAATATTCAAAAACCTTTAAAATGATATATAATATGTTGATTTTCATTGCGTAATTTTTAAAATATCGATAAAATTCTTTTTTTTTTAGCTTGTCCGCAAATTTTTGGACGCTACTGTAGCTTATAGCTAATGGGAAGCTACAAAATATATTAAGCACTCTGTTGAGCGAAGTCGACCTACAGTAAAAATAAAACATCTGGACTGTATTTAATTAAGTGTTTTTAATTTACTTTGAATTGCAAACTTATTTTAGTATGGTTTGGGTTATTTTCTTAATCTCCCTCCCTCCTCCGCTCAAATCAATTTTTTTTCAGCAAAAAATGTTTTATAGCTGAAATGCCATTATTCAGTTCTCCCACTTTTTGCTCTCATCTCTTAAAATCTCGAGAGAGTCAAAACATTTACGCTCTTTGTGAATTAAAATTTAAAGTTTGATAACATACACAACAGCAATAAATTCAGTTCCAATGTGAATATTTGAATTAAAAAAATTGTTTTCTTTAGTTTTATTTAATTTTTCTGTGCATTTAAGGTGCTTAATATGTCAAATAAGACTGAAAATAATGACATACGGTCATTACAGTCTTTGGAACTATTCAAGAATTGGCTTGCCAAACATCGTTTTCTTAAATATACAGGAGACGGTAATATATACTTTGAGTGCTGTTCACAGCGAAATTCCAGCTTTTTGATGAATGTTATAAATTAATAACCCTTGAGTGACTAGTCGTATATTAGTCAGGGCTTTAGAACTAATCCGAATTTAATTCTTGCAGACGATATCGATGACCTCTTGATGTTTTACTTGAGAGTCAAAAAATTCTCAATGCAGAAAACATTTGAGAGCTTTGAATTCACAATTCCATTCATTAACTCTCATCCAGATTGGTACTCAAATCCAGGTCCTGCTGATTATGAATTCACTGACAAACCAAATTCACCATTAATATTCTTGAAAAATCGTAATGCTCAAGGTCAAAGAATTTACATCTATAAGTTGAAGAACTTTGAACATTTTGATAATGTCGAGTATTTGCGTAGAAATTTTTTGACTCCGCTTCTTTTCTTTTTCGACATGGATGCACAGCTAAATGGCATTGTAATTATTTTAGACTGTATTGATGTGAATTTAGGAAAATTGAGAAAAATTCCTGTTCAAATGATTTACGATGCATTACAATTGAGTAAATTTGATGTGATACGGCTAAAACAACTAAATATTATCGGATTTCCTTCGTTCCTCAAACCAATTTTTGAAATTGCAAAGAAATTTACGTCCGCAAAAATTCGTCAAAGATTTAATTTTATTAATGATATTAATGAATTGTCACAGCACATGGATGTGTCTGTTCTGCCTGAGGAATATGGAGGATCATCATCTGAGTTACTGGATTATGAAGCATTTAAGTTAGGAATTGGTTATCTGAATAAAATCCATAAATTTGATGTGAACTTCAACAAAATTCAAGAAAATAAAAATGTTGGAAGTTTTAGAAAATTGGAAATTGATTAAATAAAGAAGAAATTCGCTAGTTTACAGTCTTTTATTTAATATTGACTAAATTTGAAGACATCCAAACTTCGTTGAACAAGTCATGTCGTCAGAAAGTACAATTTTAAATTAAGACTGTATAGTCATGTATAGTCAAAACAGGTTTGTCTGATTTCACTCATCCCACCAAACAGGTTAACCCAGAACTCCACCAAAAACTGCATAACAAATACCGGGAAATCCCTGAAGATGTTTTTTTTTTTAAAAAATCCAAAATTAAGAGCGTATTTTCCAATAGTTCATTTTTCTCGACACAGTCGAAATGCGATATAAGATCTTTTTGTAAAAAAGTTTCAGTTGTGTTTCAAGTTTTGTGCTCTAAAGTTGAATAGAATGTCAAATAAAGCTGAAAATAATGACAATCGTGCGTTGCAGTCTCTGGAACTTTTTAAAAATTGGCTTGCTAAGCATCCCTATTTAAAATACACTGGAGATGGTATTTAAGAATGTCTTATGCTTAGTTTTTATAAATTTTGAAGCTGTTTTATTTTTTGCAGATGACATTGATGACCTTTTGATGGCTTGTTTGAGAATCAAAAAATTTTCCATGCCGAAAGTTTATGAGAGCTTTGAATTTATGGTTCCATATGTGAAATTACATCCAGATTGGTATTCAAATCCAACTCAAGCTGATTATGAATTCACAGACAAGCCAAAATCACCTTTGATATTTTTGAATAATCTTGATGCTGAAGGACGAAGAATATTTGTCCAAAAGTTTAAATATTTTGACGATTTTAATAATGCCGATTATTTTCGGCGAATTCTTTTAACTCCAATGCTTTTATTTTTTGACATGGATGTACAATTGAACGGTGTTGTGGCTATTTTTGATTATCGAGATGTAAACTTAAGTAAATTAAGAAAAGTTCCAGTTCAAATAATTTACGATGGATTTCGAGCTAGTAAAAGTGGATTAGTAAGGCTGAAACAGCTGTTCATGATTGGAATGCCTTCATTCCTTAAACCTATTTTAGAAATCGCAAAATCTTTTACATCTGCAAAAGTTCTTCAGCGAATACATTTTATTAATGATTTGAAAGAATTGTCACAGCACATGGATGTGTCAGTGCTACCTAAAGAGTATGGTGGAACATCAACTGAATTAATGAATTATGAAGCATTTGAGCTGGGCGTATGTTATGTGAATAAAATTCATAAATTTGATGTCAATTTCAGCAAAATTCGAGATAATCAAAATGTTGGAAGTTTTAGGAAACTGGAAATAGACTAGAATTGTGTCGATTCTTTAATTATTTGAAATTAAATGTTATTTTTGCTTAAAAATTGGTAATAAATTATTTTAAAACAAAATAACTCAGATTAACAATGAACTAGATCTGTGATAGATATTTGAGGATTATTGAGATCAGATCTAGATCTTTTTGGATTAAAATTATTGCTAAAACTTCCAAAACTATTTTAATAAAGTGCTTAATCATCAAATAACATCATTTGTTACTCATTGATGGGGTTAAAAGTTTTAACTTAAAACATCTTTAACGATGAAACTCCTTTCTGTATTTTCTCATATTCAGAGCAGCACAACAAAAATTTGTATTAAACTCTCAGTTTTAATTGAGACTTCATGCACACAACATGTTGAATATGTCAAATAAAATTACAGACATTGATATTCGAGGGAAACAGTCATTGGAACTTTTTAAAAGTTGGCTAGCTAAGCATCGTTTCTTAAAATATACAGGAACTGGTAAATGTTCTTTATTCGGGTCTGAAATTCAATCTCATCCACAAAATTAATAAATATAAAAAAATTAAAATCTATTTTTGTTTTTGAATGTTTGCAGATAGCATCGATGACCTTTTGATGTTTTATTTGAGAGTCAAAAAATTCTCAATGCAGAAAACTTTTGAGAGCTTTGAATTTACAATTCCATTTATCCATTCTCATCCAGATTGGTTCTTAAATCCAGGTCCAGCTGATTATGAATTCACAGACAAAGCAAATTCACCTTTAATATTTTTGAAAAATCTCGATTCTGAAAAAAGAAGAATTTACATCTATAAGATGAAGAACTTTGAAAATTTTGATAATATTGAATTTTTGCGTAGATATTTCTTGACTCCACTGCTTTGCATGTTTGACATGGATGTACAACTTAATGGTGTTGTAGTTGTTGTGGACTTTAGTGATGTGAATTTAGGAAAAGTAAGGAAAATTCCTATTCAACAGATCTACGATGCAATGAAATTGAGCAAATACGGTTTGGTACGACTCCAACAATTAAATATTATCGGATTTCCTTCGTTCCTCAAACCAATTTTTGAATTTGCAAAGATATTTACTTCAGCAAAAATTCTTGGGAGAATGAATTTTATTAATGATGTGACGGAGCTTACGAAGCATATGGATGTGTCTGTGCTACCTAAGGAATATGGAGGATCTTCAGTTGAATTCCAAGATTATGAAGCATTTAAGTTTGGAATAGCTTATATGAATAAAATTCACAAATTTGATGTGAACTTCAGCAAAATTCAAGAATATGAAAATGTTGGAAGTTTCAGGAAGCTAGAAATTGACTGAAATTGTTAGGAATCTTTAATTATGGACATATTAATTGTATAAAGTCATGAAGATTGTTTCAAATGTGTAATAAATTATTGAAAATTATTTCAATAAAGTGCTAAGTCATCAAATAATGTCATTTGTTACTAATCGAAATTTATGTCGAAATTTTGGTCTGGAATGCTTGAATTTTTCTTATTAAAGCTTTTCACCATCATGCTGTTTTCTCCTTAATGAGGTTTACAAATCCTTATTGTATTTTCTCATATTCTCTTTCCGAACGCTCTTCTTTGATTTAAAATATTGCATCACTAAAGAAAAGTCTCGCGATTTTTAAATGAGAATCTACAGAACAATACTAATGCAATGAATTAGATGAATTCACGTGTGAGCATCAAAGCTGAAACTTGTATTTAACTCTCAGTTCTAATTGAGACTCCATGCATAGAACGTGTTTGATATGTCAAATAAAATTACAGACAATGATATTCGAGGGAAACAGTCATTGGAACTCTTTAAAAATTGGCTATCTAAGCATCGTTTCTTGAAATATACAGGAACTGGTAAATATTCTATATTTAGGTCTAAAATTCAATCTCATCCACATAATTAATAAATACAAAAAAATAAAAATCTATTTTTGTTTTTGAATGTTCGCAGATAGCATCGATGACCTTTTGATGTTTTATTTGAGAGTCAAAAAATTCTCAATGCAGAAAACTTTTGAGAGCTTCGAATTTACAATTCCATTCATCAACTCACATTCTGATCTTTATTCGAATCCAGGTCCAGCTGATTATGAATTCACAGTCAAAGCAAATTCACCATTAATATTTTTGAAAAATCCTAATGCTGAAGGACAAAGAATTTATATCTATAAGATGAAGAACTTTAAAAATTTTGATAATGTCGAGTATTTGCGTAGAAATTTTTTGACGCCACTGCTTTGTATTTTTGACATGGAGGCACAACTTAATGGTGTTGTAGTTGTCATGGACTATAGTGATGTTAATTTAGGAAAGTTGATGAAAGTTCCTGTTCCAATGATTTACAATGCGATGAAATTGAGCAAATACGGTGTGATGCGACTTAAACAACTAAACATTATCGGATTTCCTTCGTTTCTCAAACCAATTTTTGAATTTGCGAAATCTTTTACGTCCGCAAAAATTCTAGAAAGAATAAACTTTCTAAATGATGTGACGGAGCTACCTAAGTATATGGATGTGTCTGTGCTACCTAAGGAATATGGAGGATCATCCGTTGAGTTGTTGGATTACAAATCATTTGAGTTGGGTGTAGCTTGTATTAATAAAATTCGTAAGTTTGATGTGAACTTTAGTAAAATTCAAGCATATGAAAATGTTGGAAGTTTTAGAAAATTAGAAATTGATTGAAATTTTGAAGAATTACTGGTGACTTAAAAAATAGTTTTTTATGTGCAAAAGCGTATCCAATGCAAAGGCGTATCGAAGCGATGAGTAAAGTTTTTAATTTATTAAGGTTTTTTGAGTCCTCCTCTTTTGTAGTGACCGAAACTTGATATTTATACTGAAAGAAATGAAATAAAAAGAAAATCATCAAATATGTATAAAAACAAGTAAAATATCTGCTCTCCAGAAAATTATCTGACTCTTGATTTTTTAATTTTTACCAATACTAGTCTATAACTTTTTAAATGCATAGTTTTAGCAAAATTAGATTCAAATGCCAAATCTTATTGTGTGTTCAGTATCATTTTGGCTATCCAATGTGATAAACGATGACCAAACAATCCATAAAAATTGAAATGCACGTAAAACAGTCATTAGAACTGCATAAAATTTGACTGTCGAAACATAAATACATCAAACTCGATTGAGAAGGTAAAATTTTTAATAATTTGTTCGAATTTAAGTAACAGAACTTTCAAACTTCTTGTAGATAACATCCACGATTTACTCATATATTTCCTGCAAAATAACATACAGAATTGTACACAAATCCTCCATAACATGACTACGACTTCAAAAAACCAGATTCGCCAATAATCTTCTAAAAAATCGCGATGCTCAAGGTCAAATCTCTAAATGGATTTGTCTTCAGCAGAGCTCGAAGGAGACTCGAAATTTTCATCGATTTTGTATAGCGGAGTCAATTATTAGTCGATCCTCAGTATCGATTTTCGTGACATCAACATTGAAAGTTTTAAGAAAATGCAAATGAACTTTGTGTTTGAAGCTTTAAAATATCAAAACAGCGCAGTTAAAGCTTAACAAATGATCTTGATTAAAATGTCTTAGTTTAAATTAAAGTCTTTAAATTTGATCCTGAACGTTTGCTACATTTAAAAGATAAAAAGCAATTTCAATAAAAGAAAGTTCGCATTGAATTATTGAAGTTCTTTTTAGAGTTTAGTTTTAAGCATCTTTTTGTTAAACCAATTGCCTCAGAAAGAAATTCACGATTCGATTAATCTTCTTTAAAATCTACTAAAAAGATCTACTTGAAATTATCATTAAACTTCAAATTTCACTTTTAAAAGTTAACGAAAGCAAACAAAAAACTCTCGTGAACTTGACATCACGACTATTTCCTCATACATAAAGAAATAAAAGCAGCTGGTGAAGAAACAAGTTTATCTCTTTCAAAAATAAACCAAAATTAAAATAATTTTGAAAAAAAATCACTTTCAGTCTATAATGTGTTTAAATAGTTGTCTGCTTAACAGTTTAACACATGATTACGAATAAGAATAATTTGAACAAGCGCTTCAAAACCTTCAGTAATGTTATCAATCAATCAAGGTAAGACAAAATCTTAAATACAGTAAAAATGTTAGATTTCTTTTTAAAAATTTTGAAATCTTTTTAAATCTATTCTGAAATTTTAAATTTTTTTCTGATTTTAAATTTTTCAATAGTGTCTGGACCTTGCTGAGCATTTGTTTACGCAATAAATAAAATTACTTTACATGTGTTAGATTGCACAAAGAAAAACATCTTAACCGCAAATATTTTAACTCAACAGAATTCAGTCGCGTTTGACTCTTCACTCAAGTTAGAAGCTATATTCAATAAAAAAAATGGTAAAACAAGATCTACGTGAGAAGCAATCTTTGGAATTGTTTAAAAAGTGGATAGATAAGCATCCGTATATAAGTTTTAATAAAAAAGGTGAGAATTAAATGATTTGAAATGTTTTAATTACTTCCTTACATTGAATTTCGCTGGTTACACAAATTAATTGTGATATGTGTCGCTTGAAACTAGCTCTTTTACTAGCTATCGTATTCTTGTTAATAGTGTCTAGTTCAAATCAGTTTTCATCAATAGCTACACCTCAAAGTCAATTTAGGATTGGTTGGAATTTTTAAAGAAAGTTTGATTCGCTATGATTTTATTCAAAATTCATGTCAACTTCTAATTCTTTAAATTTTGTGATCTTTTGTGAGTTTCAAATTTATTATTTGTTCATTCATGCATTAATGGAAATAGTGGAGATGTAAGGCAGTGGGATGGGAATGATTAAATTATTTTTGATTATTTTCAACCAGCTCCACTCCTTGATTGAAGTGTTCCATACCTAAGTAGCAAGTTTGTTTGACTAAGACTAGAATTCGCCACTTCGCCCTGTATGATTGATTTATAGACTTTACTACAACTTCTTATTTATACTAAAATATCGGTTTTCAATCAATATTCACCGTTTAATAACTTAATTATCCGATTATTCAAGACTTTACTAATCGAATGACTTAAATCTATTGATACAGATAATGTTGATGATCTTCTACTGTCATTTTTACGCGCCAAGAACTTTTCAATGGACAAAACATACGAGAGCTTTGAATTTACGATGAAATTCATAAAATCACATCCAGAATTTTATGATAATATAACAATAGATGACTATGAATACACAAGACAGCCAGATTCGCCAATAGTTCTAATGAAGAATCGTGATAAGGAAGGCCGTGCAATTTACATCTACAAAGGAAAATATTTCGATTTCAGTGAGAAATTTATGAGAAGAAATTATTTGACGCCTCATTTATCAATTTATGATGTCGAGACACAAACGAAAGGATTTATCATAATTTTTGACTTTCAAGATATTAATTTAAAAAAATTCAGCAAAATCCCAATTAACTTTATTTATGATTTCTTCAAAATATCCAAATATTGTGCATTGAAACCTAAACAAGTCAACTTTATTGGAATGCCAACATTTATTAAGCCAATCTTTGAAGTCGGAAAATCATTCACGAGTGCAAAAGTTTTAGGAAGATTTAATTTATTACAAAATGTCGAAGATCTTAAAAAGGTTATGGATGTGTCAGTCCTGCCAAAAGAATACGGTGGATCATCAAATGAATTAATGGAATATGAATCATTTGAAGCTGGTGCAAAATTCGCGAGTTTATTTACCAAATTTGAAGTGAATTTTAGCAAAATTCAGGAATTTGAAGGTGTTGGAAGTTTTCGAAAATTGGAAATTGATTAGAATTCAAGTGCAACTTTAGTAAAGAGTTGAATTTTAATAATTAAAGATAATAAATAAACTCGCGACAGCTTTAAAACCAACAATGAGAATTCAGAGGAGCCATCAGACATTAAAATAATATTAAAATACTCTTCAGATCAATTAATTCTCGTTCAATCGATTTAATGATTGCTCAAATATGTTAATCTTATTCTATTCCTCAAAAAAACTTAATTTTTTATCGCATGACATTGAAAATTGTCAATAAGATCTTTCAAGTCACAAAAAAAATTATTCATTTAATAAAAAATTTAATTAAATCAGATAAAAATCCAAAAATAATGTTTTATTCCTTCCAAACTTGTTCATCAGCTGTGCAAAAATTCCCGATTTGCCATAATAAAATTCTGTTCTTTAGAATTAAAAACAAAAGCGAATTATATTGCAAAGTTAAAGACAATTTTTTGAAATTAAGTACTAAAGTAAAGATGGAAATACCGAAGTAAATGAAACAAAGCATTTTAATCACTTTAAGTCTATTGTAAGTTTATTGTCTATTGTGAATCGGTGATTTATTTATTTTAATACCAAGTTCAATGTCTCAAGGTTGTGCACATTTTGGATGGATTCTCGTTTAAACCTCAAAAACTTATAAATTGTCAACAATAGTGGAGTTTTTAAAGCACAAAAATTCGTTTGCTGCTTGCGTCATTAAAAGATCATCATGACAATTGAGAAAACTAGTTATTCATTTCTGACGATCAATAAGATGACTCTTTAGAAAAGTGGATGTCAAACTATTCATCATGTTACTCTAATGTGCAGTGCCGTTGGAAAGAGACGTGCTTCATCCACCCTTCAGGAAGCCTCTCTACTTTCTCGGATTTCAAATAAATCAAGACAGCAAATGGCACATACAAAGTTCTATGGGAAAATTATTGCAAGCTTACTATTTACGCACTATTTTGAATATTTATCTAATAGATTGTTTTACGTAGATATGAACTAATAAATTTGTTTCGATAAGCATTGAACTGCTCTAATTACATTTTTAATTTACCTTCCTATCAAACAAAGAGTGCGATTGACTGTATCGTAGTGAAGCTCATGAGCACCATGACCATAGCCAAAGAGCGTTTCAAAAGATACAGAAACCACCGAAGTACAGAACTTAAGCTTCGACACCGCTTATTAAAGGGCGAAGTTGAATAAGATTTATTTGTGATAGTGGTCGCTCTGCTGCTGACAATGCTCTTGGTCTGTAAAGCTATGTGATAATAAGAATTGACTCTTAAAAATTCGAATTAATTCTATAAAAAAAGCTTCGTAATTTTTTTTTTGTCACTTATCAATCATTACACAACTTATCGTTTAAAAGAACTCAGCTTGCTTTTTGATCCACAGAAGTAATAGAAAATCTACAGTCCAAAAAAATTCCCTTATCAATATTTCTATTGAGTGTAATACACAATATTGGTAGTCACTTTTTTGGAACTGATTAGATAACTTTTGCATTGTAAAGCAAATACAAATGAACTATTCCACAAAATATATTGCCATACAATGAATTTGAAGCTCTCAGTTCATATTTTGGTTCAGGTGAGTAAAGGAAAATGGAAAAGTGGAAGAAAAAAAGTGCACAAGTGCTTGTAGTGGCAGTGATAATATCAGTTATAAGTGCTGCACCTCATAAATCATCTACAGATGATATCAGCTATAGATTGCCGAAAACAGTGATTCCCCATTCTTATGAGTTGTCTTACCAAACGGCTGTTCATAATCAAGGATTCACAAATTTCCATGGAAGTGTGAAGATTAAGTTTGAGATTGTTGGAGCTACTGATGTTATAGTCCTACACAGCAAAGGATTAACAATTGAAGGCGAACCTAAAGTAACAGATTCTCAATCAACATGGCATAATTCAAATTACACTTCAGTCGAAGATCGAGACTTCCTTATTATTAATTCATTGAACACACTATCAAATGGAACATACTACTTAGACATAGCCTTCACCGGAAAGCTTAAAACGACAGCCCCAAATGGATTTTATAGATCCAAATATCAAGTAGCTGGTGAAATTGAGCCAAGGTATTAATTGATAAGAAATAATCAAACTTGACAGATTTTAATCCATAAACAATTTATTGTGCAATAGATATCTAGCAGCTACCCAATTTGAACCAACCAGAGCACGTGAAGCTTTTCCTTGTTTTGACGGTAATTAAAAACTGATTGAAAATGATTTTGTCAAAAAATTTATCTTATCTTCTTTATTGGATAGAGCCTGATTTAAGAGCTACTTTCCAATTGGCAATTACTCATGGTTTGAATTATACTGCGTTATCTAACACGGAGGGAATAAAAAAAAACATGTAATAATATCATATTGTCATTAAGTGTCGTTTAGTAATATATGACTGTTTTGATAGCGATGCCGAATGGGCTACGACAACATTCATAGAAACTCCAAAAATGCCAACTTATCTGCTTGCTTTTGTTATTTCTGATTTGAAATCAACTGAAGTTATGTCAGGGGATATCAGACATCGAGTATTTGCTAGACAAGAACATGTTAATAAGTTTTTTAATTTGCCGGGTCTTGCATTTTCAAAGGAATACCTCGATTTACTAGAAACAACATTTTCCTTCCAATATGATAGAACTATTGAAAAAGTAGACAGTGTTGCAGTTCCTGATCATGGCAGTGCTATGGAGAACTGGTAAGTTGGTAATATAATGCTATAAATTTTATGTAATGTCTCAAATTCTTCTCAGGGGTTTAATTTTGTATAAAGAACAGTATTTAATTTTGGAAGACAATCCTCATCCTTATGAATTTTATGATGTGGCTGGAACGATTTCACATGAAATGTATGTAGAAAAGTTTGGATTTTCAATTAAATTTACTAGCAATTTATTTAATTTCATCGTGTAGAGCACATCAATTTTTCGGAAATGTAGTGACGTGCAAATGGTGGGATCAGATTTGGTAAGTGAAAGAAATGGCTGAAGTTCTAAGATTTGGTTTGTGTCACAATTTTTTTGAGAACCTCCTCCCACTTTGTCAGAAAATACTAGCTTGTCACACAGTCTAAGACTCTCTTCCTTATTAAATTTCAACATCAATTGTTATCGACCCCTTCAATTTTGCACAGTTGTTCTCAAAACATAACAAGTGTTTATGCACAGCAATATGACAAGTAAACATGTCAATGTGTCGCGTCACCATATCAGGTGTGTCGCCAAATGTTTTATGGGACATAAGTTGGATTTATCAAAACAAGAATCGAACCACGTATTTTTTGATTGATTCCCGAGTGGACAAAGTACTAGTTAAAAGCTTGCCATTGACTTGCCTTTTCACGGCGAGTAAGTATCCATTGACGTGCCTTTGCAACTAGACTTAGGGACGACTAATGACATATTTTGCGCTTTCCATTTAACTGGACATAGGAATTGCAATTATGTCTAGTTAATGTCCAGTTACAAAAAAATCGAAATAAAATAAATAACACGTGTCTTTTTCTCCATATTTTTTTCTTTTGTAAAATTTTATTATTGTATTAGTGTAATTAATTAATTAAAGTACACTATCACTTATGAAAAATCTCTAGTAAAAATTGAGTCTCGAACACTTGCGCGTGAAACAATTATATTTACTTAAAAGTTTCATACAAATTTTGGTGGACCTTATATAAGTGATTTCTGTAAGCGCTTGTGAAGTATATGGTCAAAAAAGTAAGGAAAATTATTTTTGAGTTTCGAACACTTGATTGATTAGCATGAATGTCCAGTTAAAGTCTAGTTAACGTATAGTTCTCTATATCGTATATATTTCGACAAGTTAAAAGACTGTTAAATGATTGTCCAATAATGGACTTTAACTGGCTGTGTCCACCCGGGATTGTTACTTGCAAGCTATTTAAAATTAATCTAGATAAGGCAGTCTCAAGAGTCGAACCATCGATATTAAGCCATAAATTGATTGAGAAAAATTTTTAGTGGAATTCAGAGTTTGAAATTAACTCGACTAGATTTTATTCAAAATTCATGATTTTCTCCCTTTTAGGTTAAATGAGGGATTCGCTACATGGATCGAATTCATGTTACCAGAATTATCAAGCATGACAAAAAGTCTTAGATTTTATGATATGTTCAACATTCGAAAAACACACGTAGCACTTCGTTCAGATTCCCTGGAATCAACTCGTCCTATGACACATAGCGTCAACACGCCTTCCGAAATAAGTGACTTATTTGATAATATTGCATATGATAAGGGTAAAGTACCAATAATTAAATATAATTAATTGATAATTTTTAATTGATATATTAATGTCCAAAAATTGATTATAGCTGGTGCCGTCTTAAGAATGTTTCAATTTGCAATTGGCGATGAATTATTTATAACTGGGATTAAGAAGTACTTAACAGACAAGTATGAATGTTTTGTTATACCTTATCAACTACTTAACTTAAACATCCATTTCTGATTTATTAGTCAATACAACTCGGTCACATCGGATGAATTAATAACAGCAATTAAAAGCGTTTTGCCTACAAATTTTGGTTTCGATTTTGCAAGAGCATTTAGATCTTGGGAATTGACTAAAGGATATCCAATGATTACAGTCAACTTTAATGCTACTAATAAAGAGTTCCTTGTTACACAAAAGCGTTATATATCGTCAACTGAAGAAGTTCCACAAGAAGATCCATCTACTTGGTATATTCCATTAAGTTACACGACTGGAGCTAACATAAACTTTGAAAACAAAATGTTCACTGATTATTTTGATGATGGAACTGCTCAAAAAACAATTTCTACAGAAAATATCACAGATTTTAATGAAACTCAATGGTACATTTTTAACATTCAGCAACTCGGCTACTATCGAGTCAATTATGATGAAAGTAATTGGAACAAAATCATTCAAATCCTAAATAGCAAAAATTTTGATCAAATTCATGTCCTTAATCGTGCACAGCTTATTGATGATGCAATGACTTTTGCATTCGATGGTGTCATTTCTTATGACATTGCATTAGGCATTGTGAGTTATTTAAGACGCGAGACTGACTACATTCCTTGGTACACAGCAATGGTCGCATTTGATAAACTTGATTATATTCTTAAAGGAAGTGAATTTTATGAAGATTTCCAAAAATTTGTAAGAACTTTGGTCAGACGATTGTATATCGAGTATGACTTTGACAGAGTTAACTTCCTGTCAAACTCTGAGCAATTAGCAATTGAACTTGGTATCATGTGGTCATGTAGGACTGGAGATAAAAGATGCTTAGACAATTCTTACAGCAACTTAAAGTCTAGAAAAATGTTAAAACCATTGGAAATCGCTTATATTTGCAACGGAATGAAAGGTCCAAATAGAACTGATGAGTACAACTATCTTTTCGATAGAATGGAGAAGTCCGTCGTACAAACTGAAAGACTAAGAATCATCAATGGATTGTTATGCTCAAATGATCATGAAATATTAAAGAAATTCGTTTTAACAGCTGTTAATGGTGAAACCTCCTATCGTCATCATGAAACCCGAAGAATCCTTGGAGCTGTAACACAAAAAAGTGAAATTGGTCTAGAAGTTTTAATAGAAATCATAGACGAGCATTATGATGCATTGATTAATCGGTAAGAGTCAATTTAACAAACTTAAGTTGTAATTTTATTGCTTATATATCCACAGCACAGAAGACGGTACTGTCAACGGATTACTGGCAGCAGCTTCAAGTCGCATCGCATCCGATAAGGATGAAAAATTGATCATGGAACTTTTAACTAGGCTTCAAAATAGCAATAAAACTGTTAACCCAGATACTGTAGATAAAATCAAGAAGAACATTAAGTTCAACAAAGATTGGGCAGCAAGCTCAAAAGCTAATGCTGCATCTGTCTACATCTACAATGTTCTGAAATCCATAGATGATTTTGAAAATGTGTTGAGACTTCCTAAAATCGCAAGACCTGCACATTATAGTATTTATCTAGATGTCAGCAACATTGATACTGGAGCCCTTCCATATACTGGAGAAGTTAAGATTGATGTCCAAATTGAAGAAAGAACTGACAGAATTATTCTTCATTCAAAAGATCATAAAATTTATGAAATCATTGTCACAAACAAAATCTCAATGCAGTCTATTCAAATCCTCGATTTTCATCAAAACCATGATGTCGATACATTGGCCATTTATTTTGTTGACTTCCTTCCAGTGAACACTTCCATTCAAGTCAACATTAAATATTCTGCTGAATTACTGACAGATATAGATGGATTCTACCGAGATTCCTACGTCGAATTTGATGCAAATCAGTCACCAAAGACAAGATATTTAGCCACAACTCAATTCCAAGCTGTTGAAGCTCGACGGGCTTTCCCATGCTTTGATGGTGAGACAAACTATTGAAATTCTAGAAAATATTGAATGAACTATTTAAATTTCATTACAGAACCTGGGTTTAGAACCGAATTCGATATAACTATCCGCCATCCATCGACTTATAATGCAGTATCCAATGCACCAGTGAATATGACAGAGACTAAGTAAGTGAATATTTATATAAGAACTTACACAAAAAACTAAAAATCCTTTTCTAGTGACGACGGAACAACAGACACAATTTTCAATCCAACAGCCAAGATGAGCACATATCTTATAGCATTTTTGGTATCTGACTTCAAATATCTTTCAAATAATAATACAAGACTTGTAGGAGAAGCACTTCAAAGCATCTATACAAGACCTGGAAAGGAACAGAAGGCAAAATATGGATTGAATAATTCTGTGAAACTTCTAAATGAGCTTGAAAAGTTCGGTGGAATTAAATTTGATTTACCTAAACTTGATTCAGGCGCGATTCCCGGTAAAGGAGGTGGAATGGAAAATTGGTGAGTTCAGATGCATTCATTAAGTTTTATTTTTTTATCTCACATAATGATTTCCAGGGGATTGATTTTATATCGCGAAGAAGCTTTAGTTTATGAAGATGATGACGAAGACATTGCACATGACTTAATGCAAAGAGGAGTTCGACTGATTGCTCATGAAGTGTAAGTGACTTTCAATTAGTTAAAAAGAACCTAAAACCATTAAACCATTTTTTACAGTGTCCACATGTTCTTTGGAAATTTAGTAACAGGTAAGAATGACCTTAAGTTTCAAAATCTTTTCATTATCTGACTATATTTGCATTCAATCCAATAATAGCTGAATGGTGGAATTATCTTTGGTGAGTAAACAATCTTAAAAGTATCATAAACTGTGCTTGACTTTCCTTATCAATAAGGTTAAATGAGGGATTCGCCACATACGTCATGTATCATATCACAGACTTACTGTACCCTGATTGGAATATGAAGCAATTTTATTTGAGAAACATCATGTTATCTTACGCATTTTTGACTGATGCCTCCGAACACACTCGATCAATGTCATCGGAACTGATTACTGTTGATGACATTAATGACTCGTTTGATGATATCGCTTATGATAAAGGTAAATTGAAATTAATTAACCGTTACTATTGTTTTTTTTGTCTTATCTTAATTGAACAAATTAAGGCTATTGACTGCTTTTATCTTTTTTGTTTCTAAATTGCTTATAATTTGATTTAATTTTACAGCAAGTTGTGTGCTTCGAATGATGCATCATACATTTGGAGATTTAATTTTCAGGGATGCAATTAACAGATATCTCATCAAAAAGTAAGTCGATGACAGTTAAAATCATAAGAATGATTTTTAATTTAATTTAAAATCTTTTCAGTCAATATGGATCAGTTACATCAGATGATCTTATTGATGCATTCCAAGAAGTACTAGACAAAAAAACACTTCCTTATGACTTTAAACGCATCTTCAGAACTTGGGAAATGCAAGAAGGATTCCCACTCGTAAGTGTCCATTTCCATCCAACTGATTCGACATTCCATCTGACTCAGGAACGATTCTTCAACAATAAATCGAGGAATGTCAATGATACAAGCAGCTGGTACATACCACTCAATTATGGAACTGCATCGAACATCAACTTTGAGGATACAAGTCCATCTCAATATTTCCCTGATGGATCAAATGAATTTTCATTTGTAGATGCAAATTACGATGGCGAGGAATGGTTTATCTTTAATAAACAGCAAGTCGGATACTATCGAGTCAATTATGGATCAAAGAATTGGAATGCATTGATAACAGCCTTGAATAGTGAAGATTTTAAGAAAATTCACATTGCAAATAGAGTTCAGTTGATTGATGATGCCTTTAGACTTGCTACTGCTGGATATATTGACATGGAAGTTCCTTATGAGATTTTATTGTACTTAAGACAAGAAACTGATTTCTTTGCATGGGATATTGGATTTGAGCACTTACTTGATATGTTTGAAGTTTTTGGTGCACGCAATGAAGCTTTGAATGTAAGTTTTAGTTGCTACAAATCATGACAATTTGTTAATTCTTAATTAAATTTTAGCTTTTTATGTATCATCTATCCAAAACTTTCTACAATCATTATGAACTATATGGCAAGGATTCGATTCCGAAGGAAAGCATGCCTGAGCGGTACGGTCGACAATATGCTATACTTATCGCATGTGGAGCTGGAAATGAGGACTGTATAAGAGATGTAATTAAAATTGGATCCAAAGATGTTAGAGGTGAACAAAGAATCCCACCAGGCTTGGAAGAAGAAATTCTTTGCAATTATTTCAGGCACACCGAAGATCGTGATGAATATATTAATGTTTTCAACAGAATGAATCAACTTTATCAGCCATCGGAGTCAAGATATAAGTCTAGGCTCATTGGTGCTCTTGCTTGTACTAAAAATTCGGAATATTTGTATGAATTCCTGGAAACTTCCCTTGGAATGCACGAAAATAATGTAAACTATACTCGATCTGAAAAGCGAGCGATTTTCAACGGGGTTGTTGCAAACCCGAACGGAATGGGTGCTATTTTTGAACTAATTGAGAATTATCAAGGACAAGAATTACCTACTAGTTATGGCTGGTCATGGTCTAGCATTTTCACAAATATTGCTGGATATGTTTATACAGATCAAGACAAATACAGATTCCTAGAATATATGAATAATGTCAACTACACTGGACTGTTAAGACAAGATATTGTAAATGCCCAATTAGCTGCTGATGGTAATATAAACAACCAAGGATTAACATCGTATTCAAAACAGATGGAACTAATTAATGAACTTATCGAAAGAGAATTTTTGGAATCAACTACAACCGATATTACTGATTCAACAACAACTGAGTCTACAACAACTGAGTCTACAACAACTGAGTCTACAACAACTGAGTCTACAACAACTAAGTCTACAACAACTGAGTCTACAACAACTGAATCCACAACAACTGAGTCTACAACAACTACGGAGCCTACTACAACAACAAGATTCGATTCTAGAACAACTGAAGAAATAACCACCAAGGAATCTACAACTTTAGATTCAACAACAGGCTCATCATCGACATCAGAACTCCCAACCACCACTCCAGACAGTGCATCATCTATTAAAATCAGTATTCTTGCATTTTTATTAGCAATTACATTAGGAATAGTCATGCAGCATTAGTATAAATATTTATTTCAATTCTATTGGTTCCTACTTTATATTTGATGTCACTTAAATGTTTTAAAAGAAATTTAAATACTTTGAATAAAACAATTTTAATCAACAAATTAAAATTTTCTTAGTATCTGAAGTAAAACCTGCAAGCTCGAGCACCGCAAGGACTTTATTTCGATGATTGCATTCTATGTTATGCTATCAGTCATTGAACTTAATTTATTAAAACTTAACCTAGGTAATAAAATTAACCCAAAGCTTTCGAATGACAACTGATAGGAAAAAAGCTTTAATCCAATCTAACACACTCGAAAGTCACTCTAGATTAGGCATCCTAATCTTAAAAGCAATACAGTCATACATAGTTTACTGTAATATATTGCCATACAATAAATCGGAAACCCTCAGTTTACTTTTTGATTCAGGTGAGTAAAGGAAAATGAAAAAGTGGAAGAAAAAAAGTGCACAAGTGCTCATAGTGGCAGCGATAATATCAGTTATAAGTGCCGCACCTCAAAAACCATCAACTTTTGATAGCAGCTATAGATTGCCGAAATATGTTGTTCCTCTATCTTATGAATTGTCTATAAAATCGGAAGTTCATTTAGAAGGCAATACAACATTTGAAGGAACTGTAAAAATTGAAGTGAATGTCACTGAAGATACTAATCTTGTGATACTACACAGTAGTGGGCTAGCTATCAGACAGATTAGCATTTTTAATACAAATGAAACAAATATTAATCAAACTCATACGTTTGACATCGAAAGAGATTTTTTGAAAATTCACTCCTCTGATCAACTTCTGAACGACTTCACATATTTCCTAGAAATCAGCTTTAGTGGCAATCTAAGAACAACAACCACAAGTGGATTTTATAGATCCCAATATCAAGTTAATGGTGAAATTTCGCCGAGGTGTGTACTGATAAAAAAAAATAATCCGATAATCAGTCAATTAAAAGCAACTCTAATAAATTTTATTTAGATATTTAGCGGCAACACAGTTGAAGCCTACACAAGCCCGTGAAGCTTTTCCCTGTTTTGATGGTACTTTAAAAATTTATTATCAAAATTAACTCGAATTAAATAAGTATCTTATCGTAAATATAATTATAGAGCCTGAATATAAGGTGACATTCAAAATAAGCATTACTCATGGATCAGATTATCATGCTTTATCGCATACAGTTGGCAATAAAGTAGTCATGTAATTTAACTTTATTAGCAACCTTTATTTGACTTAATTATTTTATTAAAAATTTATTAGAGGCGACGGATTATCAATCACAACGTTTAGTGAAACCCCAAAGATTCCAATATATTCAGTTGCTTTTGTTATATCTGATTTGGGATTTTATGAACAACCAGAAGGAAAAAGGAAGTACCGAGTTTATGCTAGAAAGGAACATTTAGACAAAGAATATACATTACAGCCACTGTTATATTCAATCAACTTCCTTGAAACTTTAGAAGCTAAATTCTCATTCAACTATAGTGAAATAATTGGAAAAGCAGATAGCGTAGCACTTCCAGATCACGTTAGTGCTATTGAGAATTGGTAAGGAATACCTTTAAAGCCATAGGTAATAACTTAAACTGTAATCTTCTTCTTCATAGGGGTGTTAGTTTGTATAAAGAACAATTCTTTGTTTTAGAAGATCAGCCACATCCTCAAGATTTGTTGAATCTCATTGGAACAATTGCTCATTCAACGTAAGTTAATACTAGAAACACAAACTTAATCTTTCATATATTCTTTTGCAGCAAATTAACCCTTACTGGGTTTATATCAGTTAACATTCATAATCAATTTACTTATTAAATTTCTGTTTAGAGCGCATCAATTTTTCGGCAATGCGGTAACATGTAAATGGTGGGATCAAATCTGGTAAGATCGGTTATGACATTTTATGACAATTTGGTTACCTAAGATTCTCATTTTACAGGCTTAACGAAGGATTTGCAACATGGCTTGAACATAAACTTCCAGAAATTTCAAGTATGACAAATACTTTGAGATTTGATGACTTCTTCAATATTCGTAAAACACATGTTGTTTTTCGAATGGATTCATTAGAATCAACACGACCAATTGCATCTGATGGCAACACTCCTTCTGAAATAATGGGATTGCTTGATGAAATCAACTATGATAAACGTAAATTCCTTTTAAGTAAATAAAGGCTATTTAAGACTTAAATTACAACTCTTTGTAGCTGCTGCAATTTTAAGAATGTTTTTAAATTTAATCGGTGAAGATCAATGGACTGACGCAATTTCCAAATATTTAAATACATAGTAAGATATGAAATCCTAATGTCATAGCATTCAAAATAAATAACAAAACTTTTATCCTTAGCGAATATGATTCAGTAACTTCTGAAGACTTGCTCACAATAATTGAAGACTTTGTTCCTGCATCTCTAAACATCAACTTTAAGCAAGCATTCCGCACTTGGGAATTAAACAAAGGATATCCAATGATTACAGTCAACTTTAATGCTACTAATAAAGAGTTCCTTGTTACACAAAAGCGTTATTTGTCGTCAACTGGAGAAGTTCCACAAGAAGATCCATCTACTTGGTTTATTCCATTAAGTTACACGACTGGAGCTAACCCAAACTTTGAAAACAAAATGTTTACTGATTATTTTGATGATGGAACTGCTCAAAAAACAATTTCTACAGAAATTATCACAGATTTTAATGAAACTCAATGGTTCATCTTTAACATCCAGCAACTCGGCTACTATCGAGTCAATTATGATGAAAGTAACTGGAACAAAATCATTCAAATCCTAAATAGCAAAAATTTTGATCAAATTCATGTCCTTAATCGTGCACAGCTTATTGATGATGCAATGACTTTTGCATTCGATGGTGTTATTTCTTATGACATTGCATTAGGCATTGTGAGTTATTTAAGACGCGAGACTGACTACATTCCTTGGTACACAGCAATGGTCGCATTTGATAAACTTGATTATATTCTTAAAGGAAGTGAATTTTATGAAGATTTCCAGAAATTTGTAAAGTTTTTAGTAAGACGATTGTATAATAAGTATGACTTAAAAGAAATCAATAATCTTACTCCTTCTGAACAATTATCAGCTGAACTTGCTATTGATTTGATGTGCCGATTTGGTGACGAAAAATGCCTGACAAATGCATACACGAATATGAAATCTAGAAATATGCTCAAACCTTTGGAGATCACTTTTATTTGTAATGGAATGAAAGGAACCGACCTAGATGAAGAATACAAACATTTATTTGATAGAATGGATAGATCCATTCTCCACACTGAAAGATTGAGAATCATGTATGGACTTCTGTGCTCAAATGATCATGAAATATTGAAGAAATTTATCCTTACTGCTATTGATGGTCAGACATTCTATAGGGAACAAGAGATCTACACAGTTCTTGAAGGTGCTTTGCAAAAAAGTTCAGTTGGGTTGGAAGTTCTGGGAGAAATTATCGAGGAAAGTTTTGACAAAATTATTGAACGGTAAATACAATTTTATAAAATTTTAAGGCAGAAAATATTGAATTTTAATTTTTAAAGCACTGATGCTGGGTTTATCGATGGAATGCTAGTAGGTGCTTCAAGTCGCATCTCAACAGAAAAAGATGAAAAATTGATCATGGATCTTTTGGCTAGACTAGAAAATAAAGCTAAAGCCTTTAACCAAGGAACAAAAGATAAAATCGTTAAAAACATTAAGTTCAATAAGGATTGGATAGCAAGTCCTATGGCTAATACAGCATCTATTTACATCTACAATGTTCTGAAATCCATAGATGATTTTGAAAATATGTTGAGACTTCCCAAAATCGCAAGACCTGAACATTATAGTATTTATCTTGATGTCAGCAACATTGATACTGGAGCCCTTCCATATACTGCAGAAGTTAAGATTGATGTCCAAATTGAAGAAAGAATTGACAGAATTATTCTTCATTCAAAAGATCATAAAATTGATGAAATTACTGTCACAAATAAAATCTCAATGCAGACTATTCAAATGCTTGACTTCCATCAAAACCATGATGTCGATACATTGGCCATTTACTTTGTTGACTTCCTTGAAGTAGACACTTCCATTGAAGTCAACATCAAATATTCTGCAAATTTACAAACGATAACTGATGGATTCTACAGAGATTCTTATATAGAATTTGATGAAAATCAATCTCCGAAGACAAAATACTTGGCAACAACTCAATTCCAAGCTGTTGAAGCTCGACGGGCTTTCCCATGCTTTGATGGTGAGACAAACTATTGAAATTCCAGATAATATTGAATGAACTAGGTAAATTTCATTGCAGAACCTGAGTTTAGAACCGAATTTGATGTAACTATCCGCCATCCATCGACATACAATGCAGTTTCCAATGCTCCAGTAAATAAGACAATGGCTAAGTGAGTAAAAATGTGTAAATTTATTTTAAAGAATTAAACAAAAAATTCAAAATTATTTTTTAGTGACGACGGAACAACAGACACAATTTTCAACCCAACAGCCAAGATGAGCACATATCTATTAGCATTTTTAGTATCTGACTTCAAATATCTTTCAAATAATAATAGAAGACTTGAAGGAGAAGCACTTCAAAGCATTTACACAAGACCAGGAAAGGAGCAAAATGCAAAATATGGATTAGAAAATTCTGTAAAGGTTTTGAATGAACTCGAAAAGTTTGCAGGAATGAATTTCAGTTTACCAAAACTTGACTCTGGCGCTGTTCCTGGAAAAAGTGGTGGCATGGAAAATTGGTAAGATAGATGTTAAAAAAATAATGAATTGAAAATAAGATTTTTTTTTTAGGGGCTTGATTATATATCGTGAGGAAGCTCTAGTTTACGAAGATGAGGAGGAAGAAATTGCACATGACTTGAAACAGAGAGGAGTCCGACTCATTGCTCATGAAGTGTAAGAGAAGTTTTTTAATTAACATGCACTTAGATATTAAACCTTATTTTTCAGGGCACATATGTTCTTTGGAGATTTGGTGACAGGTAAATAAAGTTTCTTAAGTTAGATCTTTAACCCTAATTTTTCATTTTTTTTCAGCAAAATGGTGGAATTATTTATGGTAAGTTCGTTTCATTCCTTTCGTTTTATCTTAGTAAGTAAAATCAATTTAGGCTCAATGAAGGATTCGCCACATTCATGGCATACTACTTAACAGATCAGATCTATCCAGAATGGAAGATGAATGAATTTTATCAAAGGAACGTCATGTTATACTATGCATTCCGAACTGATGCATCTGAGAACACCCACTCGATGTCAGCAGATTTGAACACAGTTGAAGAAATCAATAACTCTTTTGATGATATCACATACGATAAAGCAGGTTGTGTGTTGAGGATGTTGAACCATACAGTAGGCGACTTAATTTTCAAGGATGCAATTAACAGATATCTCACCAAAAAGTAAGTGGATGACACTAGAAGTCATAAGAACGATTTTTAATTCCAAAACTTTTCAGTCAGTATGGATCAGTTACATCAGATGATCTTATTGATGCATTCCAAGAAGTACTAGACAAAAAACCACTTCCTTATGACTTCAAACGCATCTTCAGAACTTGGGAAATGCAAGAAGGATTCCCACTCGTCAGTGTCCATTTCAATCATACTGATTCGACATTCCATCTGACTCAGGAACGATTCTTCAACAATAAATCGAGGAACGTCGATGATACAAGTAGCTGGTACATACCACTCAATTATGGAACTGCATCGAACATCGACTTTGAGGATACAAGTCCATCTCAATTCTTCCCTGATGGAGTAAACGAATTTTCATTCGTAGATTCAAATTATGATGGCGAGGAATGGTTTATCTTCAATAAACAGCAAGTCGGATATTATCGAGTCAATTATGATTTAAATAATTGGAATGCATTGATAACAGCCTTGAATAGTGAAGATTTTAAGAAAATTCACATTGCAAATAGAGTTCAGTTGATTGATGATGCCTTTAGACTTGCTACTGCTGGATATATTGACATGGAAGTTCCTTATGAAATTTTAATGTATTTAAAGAAGGAAACCGATTATTTTGCATGGGATACTGCTATAGACTATGTCAATAGATTGTTCAGTGTTTATGGATCGAGGAATGAGATACTTAATGTAAGTTGTAGGTTTTTAAATAAAAGATAGTTCCAGAACTTTTATTTTTCAGATATTTTTGCTCCATCTTTCCAAAACTTTCTACAATCATTATGAGTTGTCCGACAAAGAAACAATTCCAAAAGAAGAAGTTCCAGTTCGTTATGAAAGACAATTAGCTAATGCTATAGCTTGTAATTCTGGAAATCAAGATTGTATTAGAGATGCAATCAAGTTTGGTGCCAAGGATGTAAAAGGAGAACAAAGAATCCCACCAGGCTTGGAAGAAGAAATTCTATGCAACTATTTTAGGCACACAGAGGATCAAGATGAATTCATCAATATTTACAACAGAATGAACAAACTTTATCAACCATCGGAATCACGATATAAATCAAGACTGATCAATGCTTTGACTTGCACGAAGAATTCTGATTATTTGTATGCATTCCTTGAAACTTCGCTCGGTACAAATAGCAATAACGTAAATTACACTCAGTCTGAAAAACGAGCAGTCTTTAATGGCGCACTCAAAAATCTAAATGGAATGTCCACAGCCTTTAAACTTATTCAAAAATATTCCAGAAACGAATTACCAACAAGCTATGGCTGGTCGTGGGCTGACATTTTGAAGAATATTGCCAGTTCTGTCTACACTGAATCTGACCGATTCCGATTCTTGGAATATATTCAGAATTTAAATTACACAGGTTTGGTTAAAGGAGATACTGATGAAGCTGTTAAGGTCACAAGTCAACGTTTAAGCGATCAGGAACTGCCACTTAACTCTAAACAGTTGAGTTTGGTTGTTAAGCTACTTGAAAGAGAATTTGATATAACTACTCCTACTCCTCCTACAACAACAACAGATTCTACAACTGCACTGTCATCTTCATCAACAGAAATTCCAACAACAACTCCAGATAGTGGATCAACATTAAAACTTAGTATTTTTGCTGTCTTATTGGCCATTTGGATTGGAATAAGAGCGTAGTCAGATTAGTTTTAATGAGGTACTGGTTAAGGTGGGTGAAGGATGTTCTAGGTTTGACTTAATAAGCTATTATTATGGCTAAAATGAAAAAAAAATATTAATTTTGTCTAAATTTCTTCCTCTTTATTTCTTCTTATTTTACAAATTTCTTAAGTTCTTGTCGATTTATTTCTTTTCAATAATAATTACAATAAAGTTTGCATAGTAAAATAAATGTGAAAAATAAAAAATTTCTTTACGTAAAAAAATGGCAGGAAAATTATTTTTTTAAAAAAAATTTCTACAAAAGCTGTGGAAGTGATTTTTTTGACAGTAGATTTGGAATGAGATTCAATAATTTGATTATTTAATTTTCATGTAGTCAACAGACAGCATGTCAACAAAATTCATGCTTTTAGATAAGTTACTAATCAGGAGTCATCTTTCATCAATAATCAACTCTTACTGTCGAAAAAAAATCACATAAATGAGATAAAAAGCTTGAAAGATTTGACGGCAGCGCATAATTACGTTATGACATTAACATTTATAAAAAAAAGAAATTTTATCAGACTTTCTGCTTACAACAATATGTGCGGATGAATTATTTGCATGTGGTTGCCAGAGCTGGTGATCGAGTGGGTCTTAATTTAATGCTGTTTTGGAGTATTTGTAGATTTATTGAGTAAAATAATATGGATAGTATCCAGAGTGACTTAAAGAATCAGCTACGGATGGTTTAGGTAAGAAATCTTATGAAATGTTTGACTTCGATTCCTAATTCAAATTGGATCTTGCACACATTAATTTCATGGGTTTAAAAGACTTACAATTTCTAATGCAATTTTGAAATAAAAAATGCTACTTAAAATTTAAATTGGAAATTTTTTAAGAAAATAAGCAGACATCGGTCAGATAAATCTAAAAGCGGAAAAATTTGGGTCCGAAAGTGCATTACTGTAGTTACATTTTAAAAGAAAGTTTAAGTTTTCTTAACATTTAAGTACGTATACGACATAATTTTTCATACCATAAATTGAGTAGGTGCGAAGGTACTAGCTCTATAAACTATTTGAACTAAAAAAGCTCAAAAACGATAGAATTTTTTTAAATAATAAATTTAAGCTGCTAAGCTAATTTAAGGCACTAAATATCTTTAAATTCAGTACTCAAATTTCTTACATAAATTGTAGCATAATCTATAATCTCTTGACAACAAACTAAGGATCTATAGATCTGTCAACTCCAATCCCGTAATTCAAGACAATATCAATCATCAGCCCTGAATTCAATCGATTATTTCTTTACAAAAATCATTTGAGTATTTCTTAATATCAATAAAACATTTAATATATATATAAAATTTCATTTATTTGATGGACGGCAGTTTGCAATGACTAAATTATGTTGTAGTTGAAATTTCAACATTAATTTCTCTTTGAAAATTTTTAATTATCTTATTTAAAATTGAATCACATGATTAATTTCATTTCATTTTTTTTTTAAATTTGAGTATAATTGCTATTTATAATTTAATTTCCTACAGTCGTTGAGTACTTGACGAATTCGTGGCCCATGACGATTGATTTCTAGGTGTTAATCGTATTGAATTTCCATCTTCTTCTTCTACATGCTCATAGGCTTGATTTACAGCACCTGTTGCGCCATAAATTGTATGATTTGCAGCGCCATTTGCGTTGAAGAGTTCCTTAACACTCATGCCGGCATTTGAACTACGTACTGGACGACTTGGCAGTTGGAGATTGTTATTATGCTAAAATGGAATTTTGAATCAATTAAAAATTGAACTTCAAGCTTTAAATTTTATGAATTTTACCAAACTTACATTTCCTGTAATTCCATATTCATTATTAGCTCCTAAAGTTTGCATCTGAGATTTCCTCTTCTCAGCCATAACAGAGTTCTTTCGAACCTCCAATGCTCTAATTGTTTCAGCTCTCATTGTCATACGTCTTGTCAAAATTGGAGTTCCTACATTATTCTCCTCATTGGCAGCTGTCAATTTAAGGAAACGTTTCTTAAAGGCCACATCAAGCGTGCCAATTTGTCGACGTGGTTGTCGTGCCTTTTCGAGATTCTGAATTGTTTTTCGACGTGCTATTCGATCCGGTCCACTTCCCGAATCATTATCATAATCGCCATCGATACCTTGCAGTCGTTGTAGATTTTTGACAATTTCTACCGCGTGCTGGAATGATTTTTATAAAGAATGTCTAATGTGATACATACTTAAAATAACGCAAAAGCTCACCTTATCTATCAGAGCATCTTGTGACAATTCCTCGCTCTTCTTGTTGCATGTTAAGTTCAATTCAGTTGATGCCAAAATGTGCGATATAGTTCCAAAACGATGGAACAACATAGCAGTAAACTGAATAATCAAAATCAATGCAAAGAAGAACACAAAGACCAAACCGATTGGTTCAAGTTGAAGATATTCTTTCGAGATATGAACCTAAAATTTTGGTTGTTGACATTTAAGAAGATGGAATTAAAGAAAATAAATCAGCATTAGCTATTTACTTTGAGATATTAAAGACATTGTGAATTAATTTAATATGATTAATAGCGGGATGATGAATGAAACACAAAATATACACATAATTAGTTCCCAAATTTTGAATAAATCTTTTGTTAACAGGATTTTTTGGCCAAAATTGATGAGGGTTGTTTTGGATTTTTGTTGGTTGAATGAGATTCTTATTGGAATTGAGTTCTTATTTGATATTATAAATTGGTGAGCTGTTGAAAGCAATCAAACTCAGTCTATGAAATTTTTAAAATTGAGTTTTCTGAATATTATTCCAAATTCAATAGGATTCAAAAACAAGTGGTCAATTAAAATGAATTTGACTAGGACGTGAGCTCCAATCTCAAGCCTTTTTTTTTCAACAAAAATTCTTTATCAAATCTCATTTATAGTCCATAAATCAGAGATTCTCAATATAAACCATGAAACCTTTAATTAAAACCAGGAAGAACTGAAAATCCATCAGAAACTTCTTGCAAAAAATCTCAGTCAATCGACAATAATCATCAAACCATTTAATCCGATTTCTGTACAAATCTTTTGTGTTAAAAAATTTCAAAAAATAATAAATTTTGTCACATGTGGGAATTGTGTGAATTATTTGCATATTTTTAATGAATGATGACTCAAAATGATTAGCATGAATAATGTATGATGTGCTATGTGTATGTAGGTGTATATAATTTTTATGTGAATATGTTTTATTGTATGACAAAAAATGATTGATGTTGATTGGCATTTGAAAAAGTTATATATTGTATGTTATCACATGTATAAGTTATATGTCAAGTCACAAAAAAATGTTGCATTTAGTCAAAGGTCATTTTTTAGCATTTTGGCATCAAAAATGAGACAATTTTCTCCAAATTTACAAATTCTTCTCATTTTTCTATGCCTGTTATGCAGTTATGGTTGTGTAATTATGAGGACATTATTTGCATTAACAGCTACATAAATTGGAATTTTTTTGATTGAAGGAATTTTTGAGGTAAAGGATTTTTTTTTTCAAGCAAATGTGTTGGAATTTACTTGACATTTCTTGCGAGCAGGGTCTGTACACCAAAGTGGAATTTGTTGTTTTATGGACATTTATCTACAAAATAGAGTCCAATTGCTTGTAAATCACGGGCTACATTCAAGTGGCAGTAGCAGAACTGGCTTGCCTAAGCTTAGGTTAAGCAAGGGTTTGTATCATTTTAGGTACTTTGGCATTTCTTTGTATCTATACTAAGTATACAAATATGTATTGTAAAGTTGCTTATGAACAGTCTGAAAAATTCATCAAAGACACTAGGCAGAAAATATTAGAAGGACCTGTGGTTTTTCGGTGAAGTCAACCCTCTTTTGAACAATTTCAGAATAGAAATGAAGTTGTCAACCTAATTCAATTAAAGTTTCGTTGCTATTTCGGTCATTGAAGTCTTTTCATACAAAAAAATTGAAATCTAATAAGTTCGTAAACTAGCAAGAAGCCAAAAATCCTCAAATGCTGCTTAACAACAGTATGATCAATAAAAGCAGTTGTTTATTACAACTAGCTGCACAAACAACAACCTGATTGCTTATAAAGCAAATTCTAATGAAACTTGATACTTTAAACAGACAAGTTTATCACAAATTAATCATAACGCAAGCCTTAGCTCAGTCTGCAATTGAATAACACGCCAAACCCTGCCCAATTGCAACTCAACTAATTTTACAGACTCACGTCAAGTAAATATCGCACATTATGCATGGATAAGGAGCATTAATGAACATTAATCTTAAATCCTATTTGAAATAACATATTTTGTGCTTATAAATTATTCACCAGCCTTAAATTAGATAAGATCTAGTAAGGAAAACAAACTTAAATTGTATGATTAAAAAAAAGTCTATTAAAAACACAGTGGAAATAATAATAAATCAAATAAACACAGCCTCACTCATTAATCCATCAGTTATGGGTAAGAGGTGAGAGAAGGAAGGTTTTATACAAGCCAAACCCGTGGATGTTTGGTAAAGTAAAATAAATAAGTGGTGGGAAGGAAGATATTATCACATTGGGATACTTAGCATTAAACCTCACATTATTATTCACTCTAAATAAAATAATTATGAGGTAAGGAAGAGATGAGAGATAGAGGAAATAGAAAAAAGAAAACAAAAAAAAATATTTTGGCCAAACACATTAAAAAAAGTTAATTTTTTTTTCGATTTTTTTGTGTGAGAAAATAAGTAATCAAACCTCAGCTGTTTCCTCAACGAATGTAACATTTATGCGTGGCGCCAATGGCCACAAAATATGAAGTTTGTCTTTATTAAGTTGCAACAAGAAGACAATCAGTACGAATAATGCGTTGAACATGAAGAATGCGAATACTGATTTGTTTCTAAGCTCTATCAAATCGCTTGCTATGCGATCCTGTTTATGATGCAAATAATTTACATTTTTTTTACCGATGCCAATTTTTTTTGTCAATTTTTTTTTTGGTGTGTAAAATTAGAAAATTTAAAGAAGATGCAAAAAAAATTTTGTTGGTCAAAAAAGTAATTTTTTTTTCGTAATATTTTTTGATAGTCCAAAAATAAGTAGAGTCGAGATAAAATATTTTAAAAAAATTTATATATAATTTTGTAGTGTGTAGTTGTGTATAAGAAGTTAATGAAAAGCAAAAAAGAAAAAAAAGAAAAAAACAAAAATTAATAAATATTCTTAAAATGGGACATCGACAGTCACAGAATCGTAGCACAAAATACTCAAAAGTTTACGGCCCGTTGATTGATATTTACAAGAGATATACCTAAAACCTCTAGATTGGTGATTAAAAAAAAGCAACTAAATTAAAGCTATTCGATCGCAACAAGTTCGATGTCCCTACAAGCAATTACCTCTTGGGTGACTTCATCATAGGTAACATTAATACGAGCAGAGATGGGCCATTTAACATGTAAATTATCCTTGTTTAATTGCAACAAGAACACAATGAGGACAAAGAGGGCATTAATCATGAAAAATCCAAAGACTGAGGAATTTCTCAAATCTTTTAAGTCGTGAGCAATACGTGCCTAGTATGTAAAGTTACAAACGTTACTTCCATTATTCTAAATCACATCCAACAATGACTCACCTGTTCTGCCTTATCTTGATCAATTGGATATAAATATTTATCAATCAAATCCTTCCAGAACTGTACTTCAGCACTCGACAGGAAATCAACTTCACCCTTTTTCAACTCCGCATCTTCAATCCAGTATGGATTTGTAAGAAAATCTCTTTCATTTTGTGGTGCTGTTGATGTGTCCGATTCTGAATCTTCATTACTGCTGCTGTCAAATTTGACGAACCAATCAATATCAGTTACACTCACCAAATCTACAAAACTTACCTATCCTCTTCGGAAGCAACCTCAGCAACAGATCCTAAATGATGATCTTTTGATCCAGTTGATGCAGTTCTCCTCCTTCCATGATGACCAACATGAGGATCAATATGTCTCTCAATGCTATCAATCTTCTTCTTCATTGTATCCAATGACTCAGCAATATGAATCAATTGTGCCTTTTCATCACTCGTCTTTCCATGTGTACATAAAAGAAGCCTGAATAAGCCAGCAACTGAAATGTCGATAGAACCTTCTTCATCATTACTAGAACCAACACCGCCTTGAAGAAATCCGAGAAGTGATTTTTGTTTGGCTTGCTTTTGCACCTCTTCTGCCTCTTTCTTTTCTTGTTCAAGTTCTTTCTTTGTTTTCTTAGCGACGACTTCACGTGTTCCCCATGAGACGACATTCAGGTTGATGATTGAGTAGAGAATCAAGAGCAAGTACATAGATGGAATGGAAAGTAAATAAATGATACCGGCTGCTATACACCAAAACTCTTGAGGATGCAGACACGCCGCTATAAAGAACGACCCCACCATAGACATCAAGAAAATAGCTGATGGACTTCCAATACCGTCCTCGCCTAACTGTAACGCAGTACCGACAATTACAGCCATCATAATAAGCGCATATAATGTTGATAGAATTTGTGCCAGAAGTAATTGGATATTTGATTTGCATGTGAAACAGACGAACATGAACAAGAATATAGGAATAATGTTGTAGTAGAATGAAGTCCAATTGTCAATACGAAAAGCAGCGACGAAAGCCCCCACCAACATAAGAAATATCGTACCAGGACCGAGGATTGTACCGCCCATCAACAACATTTGATAAAATATATACAGCAATGAAATGTTGTCATTGACCTCAATTGTTCTTTTATAATCAACAAGCAAGTCCATAATGTTAGCAATCGTAGACGGTACCCAACGACGACGTTGATTGTAGAACTCATTAAATCCTTCTGGACAATGAGTATAGGCATCTGAAGCAGCTGAGTATTCGACACGATATCCTCTTTGTAGCAATAATGTACATAACCAACGATCTTCTCCCTGATCGTATTGTACGTAATGACGAGCTTCATCAGATCTTGTTGTGTATTTCTTCATGACATTATCATCCATCAAAGCTTTACCACGGAAAAGTGAGAAACATCCAGGCGAACAGAGTACACATCCAATCATATGTTCAGTAGCTTTTTGCAGCCAATGACCAATAGCATATTCGAATTTTTGATACCACACCATTGGACCTGATCCAACAGGATGAATACGTCCACAAGCAGCTCCCAGGTTTTTATTCTTTTTCATCAAATCAACAAGAAGTGTTACAGCACTAGGTTGGAAATCAATGTCACCGTCAAGTGTCAAAAGGTAAGTATTTTCAGCAATACAATCTTTTCTGTCAACACTGATTGGCAATTCTATTAATCGATGACCAAGCAAATAGTACATATACATAACTTGTGACCATCGCTTACGATGCCTAATACGGTCCTTATCTTTCAAATGGGCAATCATCTTTGTCTTTCCAGGTAATGTCCATACAAGTCGTCCACCATATGGAGCTGGATATTTCTTCGGTGCTCTTAAGCGAATTTGCGTTTGATGGACGTCTGACGCGGCTTCATCGAGAGTTGTGACGAGAAGCTTAACGAATCGATTAACTTGAATATCATCATCACTGTGGTCAGAAATTTCAAAAGCATCATCGAAGAAAATGTGAGCTGGAAGATTAAGAAAATTTAACATTATTGACTTTGGATTAGACTTTCTCATATCAAGTTTTTGTTTACTAATTTGTATGCAGTAACGCATAATTAAACACTAGTTGTCAGACAAAATCAAACAAAAATTGAGAGCAAACACTTTTAACACTTTTAAGGTAATTAAATGTTCAAAGCTGCTCAAAAATCTACTTAAAATTGCTTAACCACAAAAAAAAACTTTCTAATTCCAAAAATACTCACTTTCAAATTCATAATAATCAGGATCGACAATTCTCAAATATTTTTGAGCCACACGACGTGCACATTGATCTTCATCAAGTCGCAAGATAGACTTTAAGAACTCTATCATCTCATCTTTTGTCTCATGCCACATAGTTGCACAAGCATAAATTCTCGTAATATGATCACTCGATTTGACATTTGATTTAGGCATTGCAGACCCATCTGTGTGGACAGATATTGTCTCATAATATTCATCGCCTTTTTCTTTCTCAATTTCTGCAAGATCCTCAGTTTTTACATCAGCTTGATCGTCACGTCGACGATTAAGTGCCATAGACTGGTCGATTAAAATAGCATTGTACATAGGTGATACAAACAATTTTTCCGTTGTTGCTAAACGCTCACATTTTGGCATCCATATGTGTAGTGTAATCCAAAATTGCGAGAATAACCATAAGAGCCATGCCCACGCCATTTGCTTAGATGCTAAATCGCTGAGTTTGAAAACGGGTGGACTTTCGAAAAACAAATAATCGGGTATGGTTCCGTGATAGAAGCATGGATCACTGCTACGAATACCACATGCAGCGATTAACAATGATATTGAAATTGGAATTGTTAGATTAACTGGAAATGCATAACTGAAGCCCTGAATTAAGATTTTACATGCAAACTTTCCGAATATGTAGCAAACATAAGCAGCAAGAATTTGAATTATGAGCACATGAATAACTGTGTTGTATGATGCATCAATCTGTATAATATCTCCAATTTGTGATGGATCAATAAGATCAGGAAGTGACTTGCCGAAGGACGTTGTTAATTCTTCAACAACAATCTTGTGTGGACCGAAGCCTTTACTAAATAGACTGAAGATGTTTGTTGGGTCATCACCCTCAAACCATTGTAGTACAATAATAGTAAAGACAAAGATCATGATCTATAAATATAAAAATAAGAAAAATGTGTGTGAGATGTGTAATAATTTATTATGATGACTCATCAAAAATCGTGTTACATGCAATTATATGTTACATACCTTCCATACAGACAAGAACATGTAAGCAAAGTATCTTGTATATCTTAAGTCTTCCTTTACACGTCCCAATGCACGAACCATCGAGAATGGACTTTGTATGGATACATAATTCTCCCACCATCCACATGAAATCATTACACATGAGACAGGTATCATCCATAATACGGGACGATCTTCAAGTAATGGCCATACAACAAAACTTGTAACTTGTCCAGCAACAGCTGCTAAATCCACTAATACTTTTGCAGCTCGTTTACCTTCCTTTGATGTGCGAGATAAAAGGCCAAGAATACCGGGTATGACACATACACAGTTCGTCAACATTGCACCTTTAACAGAGTCGAGTTCTGGAAGAACAACAAAAAGAAGCAGAACTAATCCGGCAGCATGGAACGTCTCCATGAGAAATATGAACAGAAAATGTGACTTTTGTGGTAATTTCCATGATTTGAAGAAACATATACGAGCAGATCTGATAAATGCACCAATTTCAGGCACAGCAAATGCAATTATTACTGCCCACATCCACGCGACTCGTTCCTCTTCGGGTAAAATTGCTATAAATTGCTTATCGCGCGCCAAATCTTTATTACAATATTGAATTTTTCTATCGCGCTTTAATTGAGCAGACATAAAAAGTACACAGCCTTTTGCAATAACGCCTCCACATAGAACAAGTATAAATGTTATTACATAAGCGACAATTTTAAGTATTTTCGCCGTTATTTCCATGCATGCCTGATTGGCCATTGAACCGGAATCGATTTTGATCGGTGGATCTCGAAACACATCCCATCCTTTTGTTTCTTGGACTGTACGCGTACTGTAAATGAGAAAAAAAGAATGAACAATAAGAAATTCTAGTTTTTAATGTGCTTGTCTTAAGTGTCTCGAGTGATTCAACCTTTTATTTTCAATTAATGGAATTTCTTCATCCTCGTCATCTTCTTCGTCATCATCACTACACACTTCATAATGATGACTATAGAAGCTTTTAAATGTTGACATATCTGACTTCATTTCTTTGCTTATGAAATGTCTTCTTTTTGTACTAATTGTCATATGTATCAAATACTAATTCATTACTAATCTATTGACTCAAAAAGATTTTTAAACACAAAACTGTTTAACACACAGCACGTTCGAACTCATCAAATTACGACAGCAAACTGCTGCTCGATCATTTCATTAGTTATTACGAATCCACCAAAAAATTATAATGGAAATATTTAATAAAAAAAATTGCTTAGGTGGTTGTACTAAAACTAATTGCATTGAAGTGATTTTGCGAGGGAATTTCGAAATTATTTTGTGAGTAAGTGCCTTCTTATGCATACGTAAAAAGAAACTATTAAATTTATTTTAAAGCCGTTTACAATTATTTATTATAGGAGTCCGGAAGTTAATGATGAATTTGAGCGCATATTTTATGGATATTCAAAATTTTTCAGATTTTTTTTATGCTTGTCTTGATGTTATATTGATTTAGACTCATTCAGGAATTAGGTAGTTTATAGGAATCAACTTTAGTTCTTCAATTTAATTTATTAGACCGGTTTCTAGGGTTGTCCTTATAATATACAGCACTCTAGGGAAGTAGGTTCGATTCTTATCAAGAATCAAGCTTTAATTATTACATTATAGTGTTTTGGATGTAATAACACTATCACGATAAAGCTGTAATATCCCAGGATATCCGATAAAAGTTTTACTCTCATTAATTAATATCTACACTTCTATATCCCATTAATATCAGTCAAGTGAACAATAAAATACTCAAAAGCCGATTGTTAACAACTATCAAATTTCAATTTTCAACGCACATTCACCATGAACCTAACATGACACAAATATTTCATTCCAACAACAAACATCCAATACTTTTTTTTGAAAATACAGACAATCCGTCAAAGAAACCGCAGTTATTTCACAAACCGAAAATTTATTTCTTCAAATTAATTGTTACTTTATTTCATTTGAATATTAACACATCATTTAACATGTAATTACCAGACATGCACTACATTTGGATCGTGATTTATTGTATTAGAAATTGCCAAAAGGCCCTTTTCTTCTTAAATTTTAAAATTTTTTGCCTCTGTGTGATCGATTAACAATGAAAGCCACGTCGAATAGAGAGAGAAAATAATATCGAATTAAAGAATGAATTGAAGTATTTTACGCAAAATGTGAAACTTGGCTTTCCATTATTATATTTTGCGCGATTGAATAAATAAAATGAAAATAGTGAAAAATTTCAATTATTTCTAATTTTGTTGTTTGGACTAGACAATTTCGATTGACGTAATCGGAGCACGAAAAAGAAAATTTAAATTTGTCGGTGTTGGGATGATGAATGAGGAGTGTCAGAGACATAGCTATGAATGAGATGGGGACGATGAAGACTTAAATCGCTAGTCGAAGATCTAGAAAAATTCTAGCTTTGCTCATGGAATTGTTAAGGTCGTCATACGGCATATGTGATTATGGTCGGAGTTCCAAAAATCAGCAGATCCTATTCGCCATCGTAGTCAATTTTGGTTATAAGAAAATGTAGCAAAAAATTTACCTTAACCTTTAAAATACACAAAAAAAAATTAAAATATCATATCGAGTTGTGTTGTAATATCTTTCTGAATTGAATGAATAATCAGCTGCAATACATCGACCAATAAAATTATTTTTTGCGTTGGCTGAAAAGCCAAACTCATGAAATTCCGCCTGCCTCAACGAATTTTGGGTCAAAATGAAAGTGAAATGTGAGAAAAAAGAATTTCAATTATCCACAATTTTTGATCTATTTTTTCGTGATTTATTACATCACGCAGCTTTTTTTTGTGTATTGAACTTCCTAAGCTACTTCTTTTGTAATTTTTCTGAGACATGAAGAAATGAAATTCCATAAATATCTCGAAGAATTGTGTGTTAAGACATAAAATTAATATAATTACATACTTTGACGAATGAATGCATATTCATGGACTTAAAAAAATATACAATTCAGAGTATTTAATTTACGAGAGGTACTTCATCTCTTTTGCATAACACTTCAAGCCCTATTTATTAACTTATGAAGTTCCAAGGCAATAAAGTCAACGTAATAATTAGCATAAAATAATCTTTGGCGCATTTACAGTTTTGTAAACGATACTTTGCTGTTTACATTGTTGCGATGATATTTAATAAACGTGTTAAGAATGAGATCGAGACATAAAACTATTAGAATATTTTTGTAAATCATGACTTTTTGCTTTTACTGTGAGAATTCTGAATGGAAGCCAATTACATTATAATTATTAATTGGCATATTTCAGATAATAAATGAATAACTACAGCATATTATAATTAAGTATTCAGAACAGTGTTTAATGGATATATTTTTAAATTTATTCTGAACTTGATATTATGGGTTGGGTGGTCTACAAGTTTCAATTTCGATGTAGATAATTTCGTTCTATTAATTAGACTAGTTTTTTTTAATTTTGGGATGTTTTGAGAATTATGAAAATTTTATTTCATCAATAACATGCTAAGTAAGAATTTAAAGATTAGAATTTCATAGATCTATTCTGAGTCACTCTCAGAATTAACCAAAGCTCGAAGTTGTATTTAGGATCTTAATTTGTTTGAGTCAAGTTGGAGTCGACTTAAGTTGAGTTGATATTTTTATTAAATTCAACTTGGCTTATTGATCAGTCTTTGAGATCTGTATCATTGACACTCGACCATGAAAACTTATCTTTGATACTGAACAAATCACTCACTTATTCGAGTCTGAAACAAATAAATTGATAGATTCAAGAATAGAATCACCCCAACCTAGAATCCGCAAGTCTAAATTTGCAATAAATGAACATTCAAAATTCAACCAAATTTATTTCAGAATTGAAAAATTAATACGAATAATGCCATGATTAATAATCCATCAAAACAGCATTAAACAATTACACACTTTCATTTTTTTTCTCCTACATAATTCTACCAGAATCAAAATCGTTTCATCAATTTCTCAAAATAAACATTTTCTCCAATAGCACGGCATACAAAATACACCCATAAAGACCTTTATAATTAATTGCCTACAGTCTGAGTCCAGCTCAGCCCCATGCTAATAAGAGAGCGGAAATATTGTGAGAAAAAAAATGCTAAGATTATGATTGTATTCCATTTTACCATATTATCTCAATGTGTTTATCTATCATCATTTACAGTCACTTTACTCTACTTCTGTGGCTGCTTTTCGTTTGTATGTATCATTAGTTGTTGTTGCATTATGCTTTGTGTTGAAGTGAAAGTGAAACACAAAAAGCGTTTCTGTTGCTTTATGTAACGTAAAGAAGAGGAAAAAGAAGGAAAATAAAAAAAAATAACTAAAACAAAGAGCTTTAAGATATTTTTCTTCGTGCATGTTTAAGCGTTCGAATGAGCAAAAGAAGAAATATTTTCGCTTTTATTGTTGTTTATGCTTTCGTACGTTTTAAAGGGCTCTAATTATAGTATTTTACCTTTGTGTGAACTGTGAAGGTAAAAACATTCGTCTCGTCGATGTCAATAATTTACATTTATGAGCTTTTTTGTTTTATTTTATGTTTATTTGTTATTGAAAAAATTGAAATGTTTATTGTCAGACAAATTTGAATTCCCTCAAGAATTTATCAATCTCGTTTGGCTAGTTTTATTATTATGCATGCAAATTTTAAACTATTTTTACAGTTGCTATAAAATGGTTAAAATAAGGTGCATATTCAGGGAGACTGTGTTGATTTAAAAGAGTTGCAAGCAAGAGGGAAGTGACGGATGCTGCGTCCACTAGTTTCATTAATACTTTGGGTTTAAATTTTGAATCAAAAAAACATATTCTAATGCTAGAGTAGGTACTAGCACTAGAATCAACTACTATAATCAACACCTTAGCTATAGAACTAGCATAGCTTGCAGTATGGGTTGCCTTAAGGGCCGTTCTGAGCAGATTTTTGGAGTGAACAGGCGCGTATCCAAAGGGGGTACCCTAAAAATCCCCCCTCCTTAATTTTACATATAAAATTTCCCCCTCCCCCTCTTCGCCCTCTTCAAATTTCTGGCTGTGCCCTTGGGAGTGAAGCTTGAAGCAACTCCAATAAATCCCAATGTTAAGCACTTTACAGTCAACAAAATATAACTCTCCCTAGAATTTCTTGCATACACCCCTGAACTAAACACACAATAAAATAACATTGAATAATCGAATTCTGTTTAGTGCCGTGCTTTTTATTGCATTGTCCGTAAACCTTTAAAATAAAAAAAATTGTCTATTGATATAAATCATACAGACCCATAAAAAAAAACTGTTCATTATGAAACAGTTTTATGTTTCATTTAAATTGAGTGGAAACAAATATTGAATTTTATTGATTTCTTTTTAAAGGGCACTGATGGATATGATAAGTTTTGATGGGAATGAAATTTTGGTGTGATTTATTTCAAATGCTGTAAATGTGAGAAAATTTTTAACATTTTTTTTACTGTAGTCGATAATGGAATTTTTTTACATTAGGTTCATAATATCTTTTGAGAGTTTAGAGAAATGGACATGCTAATGGGTGTCAATATTACTAAATTTAGTTAAAACCGAGTGCTATTAAAACAATTTTGTGAGTAATTTTATAAATTCATGAACTAGCTGCATGGGAAGAGTCGAATGAAGTCATCCATATGCAGTTTGAGCTGAACAAAATATCTACGAAGTAGAAAAATCACGGATTAACTCAAAAATGAGTTTGTAATAAAAATACAAAAATTTCAACCTAGCTTAAGACATGCAACTTAGTAACAACTCTATTCTAAGAAACAAAACTGCATTCTGGACAATTTTTAATGCAAAAATTCTCAATTTTTTCTGCACATACTTTCAAAACTATGTGAAACAATGTAAGCTTTCAAAAATTTTATAGGAGGACTAAAATCAACATCGTGATTTCCATAAATGTAAATTTCCTCATAATAATCTCTTGTTAATCATAAATTATAGTAATATTTTCTCAATTACTCGAAACATAATATTAAAATTCATGTCTTTATATTATTATTTTTAATTCAAGGAACGAAGAAAAGGAGGACAAGATATTGTTAAATCACCGACATGGATTCTGTAGACTTAAATCTCACTTATTAATTCGGATGTCATAAACATTTACAATTTTATGGATGACTTTATTGAAAATGAGTGAATTAATGAATAAATAAATTATTACAGTAAGGAACAACAAACAGAAGATAATGAACTTAAAAAATTTACTTTTCGCTGGCTTCAAGATTGATTTCCAATACAAATAAATTTGATTAAGTTTAATACGATTGACTTAGCGCGCCTTGATTTAGTTTGGTCAGGTATTAATGGATTGATTGAAAGATTTTTACAGAAGCATTCAGGGCTTTGGGAGGTGAGGTTATGCTCAAGTTATGTCTACCAAAAAATGGCCATGTTTTGGAATTGTTTACTCAAATAAAATCTGTAGAGTGTCACACAGGTCGAGTGACACTAGGTCCATCTAGACCTCAATAGATTGCCAGAACCTATTTTGTTGATCACTTTAAATACCTTAAACTTCTAAATACTCGCTAGATCAACTCTAGGTCACCTTAAATACCTTACCCGAATGGCACAAGTCGATCAATCAATCAGAAATCGAGCACCAAGCCGTTATGACTCTGGCATGGTGCTGGATTTCTATTCGATTAACCGGCTTGTGCTATTCGTATTAATTCTGATTTTTAAATCACTTTAATCCCATCTGGTCTTTCTGGTAGTAAAGTGCCAAACTAAGGTTGTGGAATACATTAAATATGATCAAAAGTCAGTTGGTCTTATTTCTCCTCGAGACACTCTAGCACCCTCATGTATTTTTCCAAAAATTGTACATAATTTATAAACAGCCCTTTATGTTGAATTGAAATTGAAAGTCATTCATCATTAGCTCACAATATCACTTCACGTGTTTTATAAAATTTATGATTGTCATATTTCAGTAGTGATATTGGTCATTGATACATTTGTTTGGAGACTTTGAAATTTATGGATTTGACATCAAAAAACAAAAGATGAATCGATATTGAGATACATGTTGATAGATATTTGCCAATCAATTCAAAATATTTGATTATGATTGATTACAAATTTCACACAATAAATCATAAGATAAAAAAGTATTCAAAAAGTGATAATTACCTGCCACCATAAATATCGTGGGTGAGTGGTGTGCTCTCATCATCCGAAAAATTTCCATCATCGCTCTCACCGCCAGGTCCTGCCTGAAGCGGCCGATGTCTGATTGCAGACATCGTTTATCTTGTATTTGTCACCGTCTTTTTTTCCTTATTCGCGCACTATAATTATTTGAAAAAATAGTAATAAATAAAAATTATTTCATAATCACAAAAATTACTCAGCAAAAAAAAATAAAATAAAAGTTTAAAGTTATGGCACAAAAGCACAGCAGCAAAGTAGCAATTATTATTTTTTTGTAAAATCAGTAACATTTTTTATTCCACAACTCAAGAAACTCACAATTTAAAGTCTTACTATCAATCTATCTTGCGAGGGTAACGAAAGTGAACTGGTTCGGGGAAGGCTAAATTGAAGTCGATCAAGCCATGCGCCAATACGTAAATATGAAAAAATATTTATTTATAAGATATACGAAAATAATATATGGAATTGTGAGTAGAGAATGTTGTGAGTATTATTGATAGTGACGCATTTTTTAATTTGTGGAATATTGAACATAACTGAGGGAACCATTTTGAATCTAAGGTAATTTTAAAAATAGTTCCAAAGTCTAGTGACATTCTAGCAACACGTTTGAAGTCCCTACTGCTTTAAATCTTAATTTGAACAAATATTCAGTCCAATTGGCAAACTGCTCGCATTTCAACAGCCAATCTCACACAAAACCAGCTATAAATCAGACCAGAATGACTGCTTTTTTGCAGGAACTCGCTTAAGAAATAAGAGAAATAAACAGCAACACCAAAGAAGAAAAAAAATATATATTTAATATAGTTTTAGTGTGCAAGGTCGTCAGCGATCGATGCCAATGGAGTGTAAGTATAGCATATATTCGCAACACACAACAGCTCAGTCAGGCGAGAGAATTTTTTTATTTTCTTGCATGCTATTGAAATATGCTTTAAATTTATTTTCTATACATACTCAGTTTATTGGGTAGGGTATCGGGTTTATAATATTGCTTTTTGTTGTCATTTCATATACTAGATGTGGATATACATATGAATTTGCGATTAAAATTTTAAAACTATTTTTTATAAGTCTCTTTTTTTCTTTTTATTGAATACATTGTGTATGCAACCATATACATAAAAGCTTTTTTGATTGGATAATATAAGAGTATATCCATAGGGTCATAAAAACTCAATATGAGCATATCAATGGTATTTTTTTTGCACGAATTTCATTTTAGTACGCCGCTTTGCAATTAAAATTGCTGTTTTTGTCAGATGAATGTAATGAGCGGTTTAAAAGCTCTGCGGGCAGTTCTATGGGTGGGATAGGTGTGTATTGTGATGTTGTTATGTTTGATTTATGTCCGTAAGGTCAATTTTCTTGGTTACTATGGAATTAAGTAATAATAAGACACTTAAATATCATAAAAACTCATGATTGCAATAAAATCTGATTGCATAATTTCTGTGATATCAAAAATGTTCTGAATTAAAGTTGAAAACCTATGCTGATGACAAATTAAATTCTTTGGTTTCGAGGGTAAGTAATTATAATGTTTTACTAACCCTACATGACTAAAATTAAAAGTAAACCCTCAGCTGCATCTATAGAATCACCCAGAATATCCACAAGACAATGGACAGAGATTTTTTTTCCTCTCATTCTCCTTGTTACCTTTGTGGATCATTTTTCATTGTGATTGCGAAAGTGAAACATATGCGAGGGCACAGCTGCTGTAATGTACATGGCTAGACACCCAAACGACGTTCATTAATTCCTTATATCAAGCCTAGGCTTGCGATATATTGCCGTGCAACGAGAAAAAGACATTCATTTATTTTCTTCCTGCTCTATTTTATAATCATTTCATTTTTCTGCGTCACATGGAAGTTATTTTAAACTGGTTTGTTACTAAGGCACTGAATCGTAATGTTAAGAAACTCGAAACTGCATTGTGCTTGTAGAATTTCATAGAAATCGAATTAAAAAATTTCTTAATAACAACTTTTTTTTGCTGTATATTTTTACGCAATTTCTTTTCAACAGCTCAAGTCAAAATGGATTTAAGGATAGGTCGGTGAGGTTGTAATATAATAAATAGGTAGGAAAGCAAGTTGTGTGTAAACTTTTTGAATGTTTTTATTGCCTTATTATGAGCTCGAACTATAAATTAGTATAAAAATGCAAAAACATTACTCTCGATTATTAACCCGGATAGTGCATTCAACCAGAAAAAATTGTTCTTTATGATTTATGGTCGATGATTAATCTTTCTTTCCTTGAGCTAAATTTTTACATATAATTTCATACAAAATTCGCATGAAATTAAGTCATTTTTTGTACAGCACATAAGGTAAGAAAACTAAAGCTTTGTGAGTAATGATGGTGACGAATTGGATATGGAATATCCTGACCTTTAAATCTCTTATTAATAAATTCTGTAATTGCATAAATAATCAGATTCCTTCTTTGAATGCCGCATCATTAAGTGCTGATGAGGTTTACAACTATTTAAAATATGCATATTACAAATAGTCAGCTGTATGAACACTCATTTCAGTTGAAGAGAAAGAGGAATCAGATTAAATTATATGCAAGAATTGCTAATAGATGAGTGTAAATTGTGCTGGTGAAATAAAAATTTAACCTTAACATTTTTTTACGTTACACAGAGATTTAGTTTCTAATAAGAAGAATTCTAAGAATAAAAGACTAAGGTTCTTTTTGTTGCGATTAAGAATTTAAGAAGAAAATTTTTTATTGAACTATAAAATTAGCAAGACATTTCATTCAATTCAAGATTATTTTAATAGAATCGGACAGGACATTCCGAGAATATTTTATTGGTAATCGTGGGGTTTCTTATGATGCTTTGTTAATATAAAGATTGACATTCTTAGAGTCTGATCGAAATCATGACTATGTGATATGTAAGTTTAGATTTGTAAATGCAAAACAAGGGTGCGGAACTGATAAATCACGATTTGTTAATTTTTGATCAATTTTGATGATATTTAATCATTTAAATGCAAATTAGACAAGATTTCAGATAATTCATTCAAAATATACCAATCTAAATTACTTTATCGTTCAATCCAATTTCAAAATCATTCTTAAATGTATCATTGACATTTCCAAGGTATTCTACAGGATGTCTAAATTAAAAGATCCATTTTAAAGTGGAAATATAAAGAAATTGACCATCATTATCACTTAATTAATATTAACAAGATTTAGAAAGTTTATATTCAATGATTTCTGTCATCTTGAACACCTTGAAAGTGAAGCTGATATACATTTAAGGATAATAAATAAGAAATTAAAACAAGTCAATTCAAGATAAGATGTAAGTAAAATGACATGAAGGCTTTGAACTTTTTCAATAAAATTTAACTTCAACTTAGCTTGCTTTTTTGAACAAGTTGAGTTTGAGATGTAATCTTGGAAATTAATGGACATACAATAATCATTAGAGACAACAAACATTTATTAAGATATCCAGTAATCAAGGATCTTGTATCTTTCACTTACTAGCTAAAAGCTTTATAAATATTTCATGAATGAGCAGGATATCGATAAGTTCATGACAATACTGAGACAATAAATTCTCGACAATATTTCCCTATTTTAATCAACAAGCTACACACAATGAAATGGTCAGTAAATTACAGACCAAGCAATTTGTAACATGCACATAAAAAATGCGATTAATTCCTTCCTTATATTCAATGAGACACATGCGTTGGTATGAATCAGAATTTACTGCTTTAATTTTATATCTACATATTAATCCGCATATGCCCTATTTCGATATTTAATTTTAAAATCAGCACCTTGTTAAATTCAATTAGAATCGTTGATATAGATTAGCACGCTGTATGTAATTAAGTTATTAACAGAAAAATCATATCTCATATGTTTATGACTAATTATTCCTTATTTGTAGAGCACAAATGGATTTTTAAGTTCATTTAATTATGATTCTTTTAATATCCTCTTAGTAATACACTAAGATTAAATTATAGGGATTACAATAAAGTTGAAATGCAAGTAAAATAAAATAGAAACAGCTCCATCAGCAGGGTGTAATCAAGGCAACAACGTGGATTGTTACATGGATTATAAAAATAATAAATAAGAGGTTGATAGACATGTCTAAAGTCAGAAGCAGTTGTGGCTGAGTAAAAAAAAATAGTTCAATTATTAATAAAGCAACAAAGATCTAAGTTAATAGAGGAATTAATGCTTCCAGTTGAGAATCACAACAAGACTATAGCAAAAGTCGACCTTGATTGCTGTAAAAATTCCCGAAAATCAATTCAAAAGCTAATCCAGCATCAAATTAAAAAGAAAACACCAACAAGTTATGTCTTAAATGCCTAACAAAACGGATCTAATCAAAATAGATCTTTAATGCGTAAAATGAACGTGGACGTGTCTGTGTTGTATAATATTCAATTGAATCCAGCCATTTTCGTGCTAAATACGATTATGAGATTTTCATTAAATAATTCGATCGATCATTAAATTATGCTAAATGCCATAACATTCAAAAATGGAACTGATCATGAATTTATGTCTTTAAAAATCCCTTTTCGGTACTTTTTCGATCTTGAATTTAAATGGAAATTGGTATTTATGGTAATATGATTAACATTGCTAATGAGATATAATCGCATTATATCTGATGTTTATGATTCTAATTTGTGCAAAAAAAATTCATTACTTTTATGCCATTATAAATCATAATTAATCTTAAACATGAAGTGTTTGTGATAAAATAGATGAGATGTCAGTCCATGAAGGAGGAAATTTCTCATGAGTTTATTGCAAAAAAGATTGATCATTGTGTTATACGATCTTTGCGACTATTCATTATGTCTAAGTTGACTTTTATTACGGAAGAAGGGGTGAGGGTTAAGATTGTAATATTTTTGATTTGAATGCTGTCAACATTTTAGTGATTAATTGAATCATACAAGAGTTCTGCTTAATAAATCAGGTTTATTCTTGTTTAAAGGACTTTTGCTGTAATATTTATGGTTTAGAACCTCTTTTTGAATCCATAATATCCTCCTAGTATAAAAATACAATTTAAATCAAAATTCCTCACAAATTGAAACCAAGGCAGTTTTGTTCCGCACAAAACACTTGTACCTAACATAATTACAATTTTATTTCACTTCCCGCTCAATTCTTTTCACATCATTCCGTAAAAAAACTCATTTAAAATTTGTAAGAAACTTTATAATTAAATAATTTAATAAATCAAGTATGGAAAACGTCTATTGTTGAACAAGAAAATACTTCTGTCATCAAAAATGACCTTTTCTGCTTCTATGTAGATTAATATCTTTGCATAAAGTCTATTTATTTATACATAATATGTAATTTAAAGACCAAAAATGTTTAAAATTTATAAAAAAAAAATAACTTCAAAAAAATTCTCTCACGATGAAATCTTCGACGCCTGTTTTTTTGATTCAGTGAGTCATTGAATTCAAATCGAGTTATAAATGACCTTGACGTTGCGGCAGCAAGCGTATAAGTCCCTTATTTCTTCTGCTATTGTCATCATCCTCATTTGTTGAGAAATCAAGATTTGTAGCATGTAGGAAAAGATTCTCAAGCAGTGAGATTCTAGCTGAACAAATGCAAATTAAATGTCGATTTGGATGCAAATAAAGCAGCAAGGAAATTGCAAATTGATGCTGTTGAACTTTAACAACTGCATTCTTAGATTTATAGCATGTCAGATGGTTTTAATTACTTTCAGTTGAATACTAATTGATGGCGATTTATAATCAACCTTGACAATCAAAATTAAATTAAATTTTTGCTATAAATTGAAAAATGCTAGTCGATTTATTCTAAAGCATGCAGATGTATAATAACTTTTTTATTGGAATTATAAAATTGATAGCGAATGGAAATTAAATGTGGTAATAAATGGACTTTAAGTAATGCAAAGTCAAGGGTTGGGTTTTTAATTTACTTTTAATTACTTGCTGATTTGTCTGATTGTCATGAAACTTAGAGAGAAAGGAATATTGAAATGCTTTTAGAGAAGATTGGAATTTTATTGATCTTGTTATTTCTACATTTATCTTGTTGTAAGTAACGATCAATAAATTTAAGAGTAAGAAAGTTATAAAATAAAATTACATACAATGAACTTTATTATCTCATCAGAGATTATTGTTATTCAAAGTTCTGTTGTAGTCTGAAAATTGAAGATTTTGGAAAGGTTTTGTCTTTGCAAAATTTTCAGTATTTTAGTTGAAGCATGTTAAATCTCCATCTCAATTTGAATTCTTTAATTCTTAATAAAGTTTTGCAGTATTTATTGATCAACTAGTGATCATCGAGAGAGATTTGGATGTATTCGCTTCATTGAAAATTTTTGAACAATTTATAAACATCAAAACTTGAAAGTTTGATCTACTTTTAAATATTTAAAATCAAAATGGTCAATAATTAAATGAACTGCTGAAAATGGAATATCCATTAGTTATTTTTGATTATTATGAAACTGCCAATAAAAAATGATCCAAAAATTTTTAAAATCAGACTTGTATATAGGTTTCCAAAACAACAGAAAGATTCCAAATTCCCTTGTACTTGTTAAATTTGTTAAAAAATAATGCAAATTTTGAAGGATTTCCGATCTCTTTCATTTAAATAAACACAAAAAAATGAAGCACATATCTTGTTTGCAAAAACAATCATCACTTGTAATTCGTAAGATCTTAACAAAAATTTCATGAATGAATGAATTCTTATTGACTCATGTTTCCAAAAAGTAAAGAAAGAAGAGAAATAACCTTAGCATAATAAATACAAGAAAATAACGTAATGTGATTCACAGTAAAGCCCAATCATCATCGTTAAATGTCATTTTTATACACTTAAATTTGAAAGAGAATAAGAGGAGATGAATGAAATTGTTTTTACTTCTTTTCTTATTTTTTTCGTGTACATGATGATTAAGTCATTTTCTTTTTGATTTGAGTATGAGATATATGTGCAGGATAAAGCGCAAATATATGAATAGTATTGATTTTTTATCCAGAACTGCAAATTTCAAGTCGAAAAGACTGAGAACAATAAGTCAAACATCTTGAACTATTTTTATTATCTCCTCAATCGGAAGAAATTGGATCTTTGTATATATTAATGGATTTGCATCTCATATAGCATTATGAATATATCCAAGAGAATGTTGGAAAGAGTATAAACCATGAACTTTAACCTTTTTATATCAAAACTAGCATCAAAACTATGAAAAACACCTTATTTCACAAAATATCATGTAAATATATTAAGTCATGCGAAAAAATCTCACACAAGTCACCAAACAGGATGTGGATATGATTATTAATATATCACCTCTAACGAATCACCCAAAATGAATGTAAATCAGCATATTTAATGCAAAAGCAAGTTGAGAAATCTCATTCACATGGGAAGTTTGATTGCATAATAATTTTATCATTATATGCTTCTTGAATAAGTTTTGATGTATCTATTGATATATGCATTACACGTTTATAACACAATAATATCTCATAAGATGCTACAACAGTGAATAGATGGACAATTTTTTTACAACCATTCAAAATGAGAGTTTTTAAATATTGCCAAACAGTCTCAAACAAACAAACTGATTATTGTTTGATAGGCAAATCATAATTTATAGCAGTTGGACAGTTGAAGGGTTCGTACATTATTCAAGTCGTGTATAGAGTTAGTGAAGATTTTATTACAAAATTGGATCAATGTTGATATAAATTCTGTTTTTGAATTTCTACAGCTTTCTTTCAATTTTCATTTCAAAAACTTGACGTCATTAGTGAATGACCTGCAAAAGCCAATAAAAGTCCCATTATAAATAAACAACATAATTTTTTCTTACTTCTTTATATTTTGATTAAAAGTAAATTTAATTAACCAATTAATCAAGCATAAAGCTCTCATCAATGTGGGATTATGAAGATGAGATAAAATAAAATAAAGTACAAATATTTAAATAACATTTTCTTTTTCTATGTCAAGATTTGTATACGCAAAATATTTGACTTAGACATCTAAAGTTTGCATACCTACGGCAATAACCGCGAGAATCATTTTAACAGTACATTGCTCTTAATCGAATGTCATTGCTATGTATTGATAAGACTTTTATTAATTCATGTTTATTGAGGATGCTTTGAAATCAACAAATATAAATTTCACACAGTATGGAGCACCTCATCATCATAACGTAAGCTTAATATTCGCTTGTAAAATTTAATTGCTTGCGTATTTTGCATTATAAATGTTTAGTGATATATGAGCATGATCCGTGATGACCATACTGTCATTATCATAAGTTATGTCCATGTAAAGAGAATAAAAGCAATATAAAGTCAGGAAAAAAACATTAAAGGAGGTGCATGATTTATGAGATGTGAATTTCCATATTAAATTGATTTCATTCACTCAACTTGATTATTGGTAGTTTTTAAAGGTTACTAACTTATACCAAGAGTCGATTAAGCATCTTCACAATTCATTGACCAATGATCGGCAAGTCAAAATGTTTATTCTCCATTTTAAGCTCCAAATTATAAATAAATTTCTAAAAAGGCATCCAAAATTAAAGACATTGTGTGAAAAATTGCATAGATGAGCAACTGCCTTAGCCTTGAAAGATGAAATATTTGTCACATTTTGATCAAGTTAAAGGTCGTGTCCAAAACTGTCATCATTCTTTGTAAGTACAATTTTTGACACGGCTTATGTTCATTCTTAATTAATTTATTTCTTTTCACAATTATTTAAGGTCACTGTCAATGCAGTTGGTGCTTAATTTATAATGTAAGATGTTTAATTTAATTAGATGCAGAAGGGCCTTAAAAGGTTTTTGGCTTGTAACTTTTAACTCATAAATATATAAAGAAAGGAAGATCAAAAGCTTTGTCATATTGTTTTAGCACCAGAGATATGCTTAAAATGCCGAACTATCAAGGAATGGGCAGTTCTGGCCTTTATCCTCTACTTCTAGCTTGAACGACTTCTTAAATGTCTTTAGAAAGCAGATTTTTCTTAAAATGAACTACTTTAACCTTGCTTAAGTCTGGTTATGTCCAGAAGCACGATAAAACATGCATGATATAAAGAACACAAAAGAAAAGCCTTAATACATTCCATTTTAAATACCTGACAACATTGTCGTGCAGAATATCGATATTCAAGAAGCCATTCAATCACCAGTGAAGATTCAATTGCATATTTCTTATTTTATGGAATGTTGCACACCAAATCCACATTTTTGAAAGTTTAAGTTTGAATTTAAGAATTTTAAAATTCTCCACTAAGCTATTATGGCTGTTTTTGTTATTTTTAAATTTGGTTAGTGATCAATAGTCAGTTTTTCGTCAATTTGCGTCAATTTATTAAGAGATAAGAACACGAATAAAGCTAATCCAATACATCGCTTTCAACCTCGACAATTCAAGCCTTGATAACACCGTCCACAAAAAAATTATAAATGATCAAAAATTAAGTTTATATTTGAACATCTTCATTTTTCATTTACGGTCAGTTGCATGCAAGCAAAGCTTTCGCTTAAAATCGATTATAAGCAAATAATATTTCATAATCGAAGCAGAAGGTTTAATGTGTTTAAACATACATTAAATGTGACCATCGCGTGCTGCATTAATTTGCCAAAAAATAATACTTAAATGAAAATAAAAATTTAAATTCATATTTGACCTTTCATTCGTTCCTTCTTCTTTTTCTGAACATTTAAAGTTTAGCACGGATTATAACTATCGACGAGATTTGGTAATATTTCTTTCATTGTATAAGTTTTTTTGTACTTTTTATGGCTACACATTAACAGAATTCATTGATAGAAGGAGAGCTTGTCTAACTGGATTCGCCAGCATTTCTGTCGTGCAACTCTTTTGAATTCATTTTAAATAAAAGAAATTTTATTTTTGCTGCATTTGAATGCGAATTCGATTAAAAATAAAATTTCAACACAACAACCAGCAGAGATTAACCAGCAGTGCAACAATTCTTTATGACAGAAATTGACCATAAAATGAATTTAAAAAAAGAAATGATTATTGTTGAGTTAAAAGCACTTTCTATGTGCACATATTTGTTTGAATCTTGCTCGACCAGCAGCTGCTGTCGTCGTTTAATGTGAAAAAGAAGTCACACAAAAAAAAATCACAACTGTTACCGTTTTTTGAAAGTAAATTTACGTTTTTTTTCGCACACAGTTGCACAACCTACAAAAAATTTACACATTGGAAGTAAATGTCAAAAAAAAAGTAATATTGTATGAAGATGTTTAAAACGCAACTGAATTCACTCGTCGGTAGCTGTTATTGGGTGTATTAAAATATGCATGCTGGAAGTGAAGAGAATTAAGTGGAACTAAAGGGTTTGTGGGAGTTGAATACAAGTGCTGTCTATAAAATAACTGGATTTTCTGGATTCCTCATTCATATTGCTGGATTTGGATTTGTTTATATCCAATTAAGGTTCATTCTTTCTTTTTTTTAAAACGTGGACATCATTTACGAACGACAAGAAAAAACGTTACAAGCAAAATTAAAGAAAATCACAAGCATAAGCTAATAAAAGTTTACAACCAGCACAAACCAATGTGCAGCAATTGAGGCAAATAGCCAATAATTCGATATACAATGGCTTCCTATTAATAATAAAAATATATAACTTTTCGGCATCGGAATGTTTTATGGTTGAATGGATTTCGTGCATGCATTCATTTCGGCATAATAAAATGAACGCAATTGGCACAACTTCTGGTTAGTCCACCAATCAAACATGAAAGAAAAAAATGGAAATGAAATGATTTTTATTACAAATGATTTCAATGAGCGGAATGATTGGAACTAGATTGAAGGAACATTGGGAATTGTAAGTTGAGAGTGACGAGTAAGCCACAATCTTTTGTTCGGGTTAATGCTCCTACGCCTTAATATAATCGATACATTGTTACACTAATAATAAGACTAATAGATTTTATGTGCTAAACATTGAGATTATCTCGTTTAATGTGTACCATAATTTGCATTGTTTATTCCTTATACAAATTGAAAAATATAAAATTCCATTTGATATTACTGCCGTTTGGTTCTTTGTTTAAGAAATAATATTTAGCACCCAACTCATGATCGTTATAATAATAAACGACATTCCATTTATTTTATGTTCAATTGAAAGTTACTTTGCTGCATGCTTGGGTATCATTGTGGAAGGTAAGTGTATCACTTTACAGATATAAATATTTTATTTTAGTTTCTACTTTTTAATGCTTTTTATACATTCAGCTTAAAGTTTTGTCTAGTTACTAGCAACTGACCATTCACTGTGTCTTGCCATTCAAGCCAAACCTGGATTGTATTTTAAGGCCAAAAGAAATGCTGCCTCCACCCTCCTAGCTTGATTAGATTCACAAAGAATCGATAGGACTAGATCCTTTAAAGCTAGATCCTCACACCTTAGCATTTACTAATTTACTCATGCTCATTTCCCCGTAGCACCAAAGAGATTGAATAACCATTCAATACCCAACAATCCTGCTAGGTGAATGACTAACAAGATTAATGACTTTCATACCAACTGAGTTAGTCATCAATAACATTAAGCAATGAAGTAACCTATTGATTTCTGGTTTTTGCATATGATTCTTGCCATTTTGAAGAGTCTTTGTCATTCGTGAACTTTGAAAGTATGTACACGTCATTAATTGATGACTAAAGTCTGTATTAGAAGCTATAAAATGTCTTTTTGTAATGAGAATGTGCTGAAGAATAGTTTTGGAATTTTAATTAAAGACTTGAAACATTTAAAGGCAATTTAAGTTCAAGTTCTTAAAAATATAAATCATCTTCATGACAAAAGTAAAATGCAACAAAATTCAAATCCAGAATTGACTCAAAACTTCTCAACTTGTTTTTAATTCCACAGCTGTGCTTAATTTTTTTTTCTTTGCCGATTTTATTTCTCTCCGAGCCATCAAGGCCTCGAATGTACAAAAAAAAAATTCAAAACAAGAATCAAGACTTCAACAAAATTGTATTGTTTGGTGTGAGCCCACACTTGTAATTACTACTCTCTGCTGCTGTTTGGTGCTGCTGCTGTTTCTTTAGAAAATTGCATGCTGTCATGTACAATGCTTCACACCATAAAAGTTAATTGACAATCATCACTTCTTAAAGCGTAATTGTGTACAAGCATGAAAAGAAGTTTATTCATAGACCTGTAAAGTTCAACACGGAAAAAAAACAAAAATCATCGAACATAGAATTTTGCAAAATAAAAATCAACAATGACTTTAATGCGTTCTGTCGCGACAGTGTGACTGTATAGGTTTACCGTTTTATTTATTTTTTTTTCTTTTTTAAGACATGCCAATCTACATACTTTAAATTGCCAATCACGTTGTGTTGATGGGGGTTATTTCTAAATGACGTTTGACAATTGGGATTCTGCCTCCTATCTTTCTCTAAGCAGTTAAGTGCCTTGCTGGTCGAATAGGTAAGGCGCTTGGCTCAAATTTGGTATGGTAACTCGAAGGTCGTCGGTTCGAATCTAGCCATTTTCCAAATTTGTTCTTTTTCAGAAGTTTAGATACTTCGACTGCTTAATGTACGAGATCAAGCTATAATTGGGCATTTTGGGCAACGTTGGATTAAGGAACGGATCAGAAACTTGAAGTGTAGCGGGAGAAATAGGAACGAGAGCTACAAGATTACCTTATAATGGAATATTGTCAGAACGGACCTGAAATGTATCACGTCACGCCCACAGAAGATTGAAACGAGAGCCTGAATTTAATCGAAACCTAGATTTGAAGATTAGAAGCTTGATTCTACGCCACCCATAGTGATATGAAATGTATCACTAATCAATGTAAAAAGTAAAACATGTATAAATACTAATTCTTCCGGACGGTAACGTCGACAAATAAATAATAATAATAATAATCTTAAGATTATAGATTTTAAGCCATAATTTTAAGAACAAGAAGATAAAAGATAAGATTGCATAATGAACATCATTGTTTCACGATCCCCAGTAAGCAACGAAAAATTGAAAAGAAATTCCGATAGAAAACGAAAGAAATTTCACTCGAAAGCATACAAAACATCAAGATATCTCATAAATCGTATTATTAAAAGAAATTTCTATTGCTGACAAGCCAAGTTGAGTCGGCAAATGTGAGAAAAGAAAAAAAAAAAACGTTATAAAAAGCAAAAGTGAGTATCATCAGCAGCACTCAAATGAGAGTGAAGAGCAAAAATGAAATATTCCGGTTATAGCGGAACATACAATATGTATTTAATGTGTATATACCAGAGATCGAAGCCGATTTTTTCGGCTTAACTCAATTTTTGATTTTTTTGATAGAAAAAAGACATTTGACACCCATTTCAAGTATTTAAATTGAACTTTACATGCTTTACTATGATTCTGTGTAATATTTTGTCAGCATGTAGCTATAGGAAGCTCAGAATTTCAAGTTAAAGAATGTTAAGCCGAAATTTAAGCCGATCGGCTTAAAATCGGCTAAATTGAAATTCTGAGCTCACTATAGCTACATGCTGACAAAATATTACACAGAATCATAGTAAAGCATGTAAAGTTCAATTTAAATACTTGAAATGGGTGTCAAATGGCTTTTTTCTATCAAAAAAATCAAAAATTGAGTTAAGCCGAAAAAATCGGCTTCGATCTCTGGTATATACATTTGAAAATGTGTGTTTTTAGGTAAATTTATTATACATGATTGTATTATTTATTCGAATAGATTGCTTGTTTCACCTTATACCTCGATCAGTCATGTGAAATATTATTAAGATTCTTTTTCTCTTTTGTTTCTTAGTTTTTACTGCCGAATTTCATTAACTCATTTTTTTAATATCTATCTTGTTGAAGATGTTGTTCCTGCTGATGAGTTTTAATCGAATTGTAAGTATTCTTCTGATTCTATTCTATTCTAAATCTTCGCGAAGACTTTCGCAAGTAACAATATATTTGCTTTAAAAATTACTTTAAAGTTTTGGATCTTTTGACCAATCCTTAAAAATCAAATCAGTAGATATCAATCTAGTAGCAATTAATCCAATCGATTGCAATCGAATAGTAACTAAGCTAGTCTTGAAAATATTTTAAATCTTCCATAAGGGACCACATTAAACATTTTTTTGTACATTTTTATCTCTTTACGAATCTGTTAATGATCTAATCCGAAAATCGAAAGCGATTGGACAACTTACAAATGAACAAAAATATATACAAAATGAGAAAATACACTTGTAGATTTGTAGACGATACGGGTCTCTCCAAATGAAGCATGAAATAAAACAGAAGAAAAAATATCGTTTGGTCCAGCTGGTTTTTATGCTATTTTTATACACTCTGTAATATGAACGGTTCACACTTGACATTTTTGCTTTGAGAATATTAGAAAAGTTGAATATTTTTTTACGTGTGCATGAAAAATATTGTTTGAGACTGGCTGGAGATCTGTTGCTTTATTTTGAATTTGACTGTCACAATGTTTAAAAAAATGCTTGGTGAAATTGAATCTTAATGATATCGTATGATTCATAGCATTTGTATTTAGATTTCAATGATTTCTGCTGTGGATTTGCAATTTAATATAATAATTTCGACTTTTTTTCTCTCTTTGAGTCACTAATCACAACTCCTACTGTGATATATAATAGACTTGTTAGGCAGTAAATTGAAATTATTTAATTAAATTATTATCCTTGATTTGATTTTATGAAGCCATAAAGCTGTTAACGAAATAAAAAGTTTTTTGATTGTTACTGCTCGTTTTTAAGATGCAAATTTGAACAGAAGTAGATAGGCTTTATAAAAGCTTTAATCTGTTGTTAGGTAATGCCATGTATTTTATTTGGATCTATTATTTTTTGTTGATAATAGGGTAAACCATGTTGAAATTTGTGCAAGGTTGAAATTTGTGCGCTCAAATTAAATGCAAATCATCATTAATAAGCCATTTATTCAGAACATTTGTATGCAGTTCTATGTAAAATAGATGTCCAAATGTTTCTTCCTCATTTAAGATGGTCTTGAAACCTTAGGCAGCTCTAAATTTAAAAAAATTAAAACCCCAAACAAAATTTAAATTTTTATCTTTTAAATTTTTTGGACATAACAAGTGCTTCTAATTAGCATAAAAGTGATGAAATATCGAATTTGAATATTGTTTAATCTTTAAAAATGTTTCTGGTCATAAAACGCCATTGGAAGTGCTCTAATAATTGATTTTAAAATCACAGGTTTTTAAATGTTGAAATTTGTGTAAAATATTTTAACAAATGTTAAACTTTGACACATTTTTCAACAATAAATATTATTTATGTATGAAATCCATGTTTTTAGAAGTACAATTGAGAAATAACATGATTGGAACTCCTCAAAGTTAAAAACCAAAAGTTAAAAAAATTCGTCTCGTTCAAAACTGTAGAAAATATTATGAAAAACTTCGAAACCTTCAAAAAAATTATTAATCTCCCCAAACTAAAATTTTTAAATGATTACTATGATTTCCTAGTTTATACTAGGATTTGCTAGGATAGCTCATTAAATCTTGGAGGAATTTCCTCAAAATCCTAGAAGTTCCTAAGATTCCTAAGTATATTAAATGAATTCTTCAAAGAATATTAAATGAATTCTTAAAGGAATTTCCTTACCATCTGTAGAATTTAATAAGGATCCTAAGATTCCTAAGTATATTAAATGAATTCTTCAAGGAATTTCCTTACTATTTGTAGAATTTACTAAGGATCCTAAGATTGCTAAGTATATTAAATGAATTCTTCAAGGAATATTAAATGAATTCTTAAAGGAATTTCCTTACTATCTGTAGAATTTACTAAGGATCCTAAGATTCCTAAGTATATAAAATGAATTCTTCAAGGAATTTCCTAATACTGAAGAATTTGCTAAGGATCCTTAGGATCCTTACAAATTTCTAGGAATTTTAGTAAAGATATTTACTTTTATTTCTTGTTAATGTTAAGATTTGCAATAAACTATCGAGTGCCTATTAAAAAATTGGAGAAAGTCCTGGTGTTATATATTGTTTTATGCTTCAAAAATATTCGTTCGGTCAATAACTCGAAAGAACTGAGCTGATTAAACAAACCCGAGCATGGTTAAAAAGTTTTTCTTCGCTCGATCAGCCGAACACCCGAACAACCGAACAAAGTGTACTAATAAGCTACCTTTAAGAAACAAGTTTCAAAAATGCGGTAAAATTTCTTAATTGCTAAACCATGTTGAAATTCCTAATTTTTGTACTTTTTCATTAACTTATTTAATTATTCCTGTTACTTTGCGTATGAATTTTCAAGGAATTCCTAGGATTTCCTACGTTTTCCTTGTAAAATCTTACGTAAAGTAACAGGAATTCCTAGGAATTACTTTCTGCCAGATGACCATTAGCCCTTAAATATAGTTATTATTATTATTATTATTATTGTTTATTATTCTCTTCTTAACTTTTGCAAAGGAAAAGCCATCCTCAACAGTGTTAACTGTTACTGCTGAGATCGGCATAAAAACCTTTGATCTTAATACTATATTAACAAAAGAGGTAAAATTATGAGATTCAGCGTTCTAGGAACATTAAAGATCTCAATTTGTATCAAATTATCGTAATTGACATTAAACGTTAATTAACGGATTTTCCATTTTTGAAAATAAAAATTCAAAGTGGTGAGAAAGATGAGTAAAAAGTTATGCAAGAATAGGCCAAGCTAATGTTTACGTTTAAAATAGTAATTTTCTAAGACTGCATTCCTAACTTTAAAAGACTTTAATTGATTTTCAAAGATTAAGGTTATTTAAGCTAGTTTAAAAAATCAAGCAAATCAATTCTATATCATTTGCTACGCGTGTACTTTGTGTTTGTCTGAGTCAATGTTCGTATTAAATTCTATCCAGAATGATGCAGAAAAACAAACTTTTTTTAAAATAACAAACCAATAAAACCATCAAATCAAGTCTTTGACTATTGTAAACTCATCATATATCCAATAATTTCAACAAAATACTTTACAATCTGGTTTCATTTCTTACTAATCTCAAAAAATTTTCCCAGAATTTTTTACATTCTTAAATGCTCTTAAATCTTACGTAAAATTTGATATTGATTTGCATATGATCTTCTTGAATGTCATTTTTTGTCAAAAACTAATTTCGCGTCGACTTTTGAATATTCCTCTTGTTCTTCAGAAAAGGCAAATAAACAGAGTCTTAATCTTATTAATCCTTTTTTTAAACAGATAATTCAATTTTCTAAGGTTTTTAAAATTCATCAGAAAATTTTAAATTGTTTTTAATATTAAAATTTTTGCTAATTCACCAGAACTTAATAATATGTGTTCTCAAAAATAAAATTACGTTATACCTAAATGTCACAACGTTAATTATCAACATCAATTCCTGCTCATTGCGTTTAATTTGAATTCCAAAAGCTACAAAGCTAAAAAGTTGACTTTATATTCTAAATATATCCAAAACCGGATTTTTCATTTTTTATCGAAAAAGACACAAATTAGTCCACCTTTGGTACTTGCATAATCTACTTTACATAATTAATTGAATCTGTATGTGTGACTGACTTATTAAAAATTAGTATCAGCTGCAGACTTATTAATATTTGTGTCTAAAAGAAGTGGAAGAAGTTGACACATTTTAATAGAAATTCACCACCTTTATACAGCAGCAGCACAGTTCTTTGTTTCTGCTTAATTTACTTCCGCTAAACACAATTTGCGTTATTGTAAGAAATTTAATTATTAGAACTTAAGCCTTGAAAATGCTGCAATGCTTATTTATCTCCTTAATTAAGTTTAAATGGGCAGCACACACGGTTTGATAATTAATGCCTCTGTCGGATTCTTGTTGCAAGAAACTAACAACTTATCTTAATTATTAAGAGGATCAATTTTAAAATGTTGTGACTTTAGACCTTTTATTGAGGTTTATGACTTCATACTGTCTGCAAGAGTTTTAGTCCCTTTATTGCGAGGCTTAATGCCACAAATCAGATGAATTAGGAATTTTTAACCAGTTTTTAAAGTAAAAAAGAATCAGCAGCAGAAAAAATAAGATTTCTGGATGTTTCCAGGTACAAAAAATTGTTAAACAACATGCAAAAAACTTGTCAGAATCATTCAACCGTCCCATAAAACCTGAATTATATCACATTTATTCAACAGACTAGTCAACAAATCGTAAAGCTTAAAAAACTTGAATTTTAGCTGCTCAAAAAATGATTTTTCACACTTTCTTTGTTTTTCATACTACTAAGCAGTAGCTTACATTTGATTGATCAAAAAACCTTAAAACTTCTTCTCTCTAATTAGCAAACGCAGTGGTTTCACGTAAATATTTAAATATTGTAAATAAATTAAATAAAAACAAATAAAAGCAAACATTTTTTGTGGTTTCTTGTTGCTCGTTATTGTGAAACTGCATACAAATAGAGATTTTGTATTTTTCTATGTTGATAAAGGAAGAAAAAGTAGAAAAATCAACTTGAAAAATATTTTTTGTGTGTGCAATTAATTGCAAGAAAGTTTTTCTTATTTCTTTTGTGCTGTAAAACAATTTTTCTACATTTTTTTTTCGTTCCGAGATGAAAAATATGAAAAAAAAACAAATTAATTTCTCTTTCAAGAGTTTTGTTACGGAGAGAAAATTATCGATGATAATGTAAATAGATAAAAGTAAGTAAATGCTTCATGAGCATCTTTGCTGTTATTATTTTGTGAAGCTTCATTTCAAAACATAATCGATTTTTCATGATTTCTATTTTATTCGTGTGAAGGAAAAATCACTTTTGTTGGGTGCTGTTGAAAGAGCCAATTCTTGAATTATTTGATTTTTTTGTGCAATTTTTGAGTTCAATTTGGGTAAAAGATCTTTTTGTTTTACAAATTGTGAAGTTTTAAATTTTTTTTGAGAGTTTGTTTTTTTAATTTGAGGTTAAGTTACAAAACACTTATTTTTTCAAAAACTTGATATTTTTATGGTTTAGAATAGCAAGTGGATGATTTTTGCCATCTTTTTTGATCATATGTGGAGATAGTTTCTGCATAAGTTAATTTAATTAAGGTAATTTTTTAAAAACAACTTTCGAGGTGAAGAACACAATTTTAAATTTTTTCAAACCTGAAACCATTCTTAATTCAATTTTTAAATCAAAAGTTAATAAACTTCAGCTAGACAAAGACAATAAACGCCAATTTAAAGCTATAACAACTTAAATGACTATCCAACTTGCTGTTTATTTCATTTTTTTTTTCGCAAAGAAATCAATGAATTTGAACAAAAAAAATATTTCAATGTTACAATACTGGTTAATGTATCGATTTGTAATCATAAATTTTTGTGTTCATGGACATTTACAACAATACCCTGTTTTTTCGTTATAAGCTACTACTCGTTACTAAGCTACTAGCTTAGTAAAGTTTTTTTGAACTTGAAAATTTTTTGTAATCTTTACTAAGCTACTACCAAAAATATAGTTTAATTAATCTTTTTTAACTTTTTAAGTATCAGTTTCAATGTCTTATGACATTGTCAATGAAATAAAATCGAGAAGATAGCAAAATGTCTTTAATTTTCATTGAAGTTCAATTTCTTTACTAAGCTACTACTCGTTACTAAGCTACTAGTGATCCAAAAAAATCACTTTTTTATTCTTCTAAGCTACTAGCTTATAACGAAAAAACAGGGTAAGTATTTAATAAATTTTATGAAGCAATTCCTTTGGTATTTGAGATCAATTCATAGCGGATTTTTAATTATGTTGACAGCGATAGTCGGTGAATGTTAATTTGTGAATTAAGTCAATGATGTCGGTGAAAAGAAGACAATTATGACTGCAAACTTTAACATTTTCTACATAACTTCATTTTCCTTTCATACAATATATGATACGAAGTTGGCAATTAAATCAGAAGAGAGAATTAACACCATGACACATATCATTAAACTTCTTTTTATGAAATTTTACTTTCCACATGTGCATAATGTAGAGCGAAATGAAAAGAAGAAAAGAAATGAGAAAAACTCACTGAAATGTTTAAAAAGAAAAGAAAAAAAAAATCCAAATTCACTTTCAAAAAGCCTTGAGATTGTGTGTCTCTCATTGAATGTAAGACAATTATCTGAAAATGATTTATGAGAGACTTTTCATCCACAACCGAGATGGAAAATTGTCTATTAATGAAATCGAGAAGAATTAAGATTTCAATTGAGCTATGAGCATGACTTGATCAAAACCCTGGCTGTATATGGTTGAGGAATTGAGAATTTTTGGTTCTAGCTAAGTGTTTTAAGTTAATGAACAACCAATGGAGGTTAAGTAGTAGAATTCGAGACAAAATTAACCTTTTAGGATATAGGTCAATGAAGAACAAAATCAGAAGATAAGACAAGCTTGGAAGAGCATGCGAACTGATCAATAAATTTTTTTTAAAATTTTTGAAATTGTTTTAGAACTATTCAAATAGGTTTAACCAGGCATTGCTTAAATTAATCCTTGAAAATTCACTTTAAAATAAGTTCAAGCTAGTTTTGAATTCCAATGAATAAGAAAACCAGATGTAGGTTGGGTTCTTGTAAAATTTCTTAATACATTTAATACTCATTTATTAAACTTGTTATTGAACACATTAATACTTTCAAGTCTTTTCGAAATTTCAATTTTAGACGACGATTGAATGTCTTAAGAGATAAAATGTTGCAAAAAAATTTATCCAAGGTCGTAACTCGACTTTTTAACTCATTCAGGTGGTTTCATATGGATTTATTAAAATCAACTTTTACATAATTAAAAAATGTTCTGATTCTTAAAAAGTAAGTTGCAAATTGCTGCTCGGGAAGCTTGAATAAAGGGAGAATCTGTGCATAAAAATGATCTTTTGATGATGTCTCGACTTACATTTTTTTGTTGTTATTAAGCTATTAATTTTTGTTATGATATTCCTCTATACTCCTCGTTGATGTATCTCTCACGCGAAATATAATGTTTGTTCTTCACTCTTTGAGCTGGATGTCGTTTGTTTGTCGTAATAATGTGATTGAAATAAAAACCTTTCACAAAAGTATAAATACTTATTATTTTCTTTTATTGCTCTGCTATATGCAATACATTGGCATGAGCCAAAGATATCCAAACGATCACAACCACATTTTCATTTTTCTTTCTTTTCTCTTTACTGCTGCTTGCTTGCTTATTTTTTGTGACTTTCTGCTTATAAGAAATTAATTTTTTTTCTCTCTCAACTTTCACACTTAAAATTTCTTTTTTCTTCCTTCTCAATAATCTTATTTTAAGTATATCCAAATCAAATTATGGCTTTAAATTCCCAGAATAATCTCATTTATTGCACAATTTGTAAAATGTCACCTCTTTTTATGTCCAATATATGGGTTACGATTTTTTAAATTTCCAAGAAGGTGGCTTAACTTTATGTCTGATCACGAGCACGGTTTCCTTCCAACTGACTCAACGGTGTATTGAATAATATGTCTTACAACATTTCATCCAATTTGACTTCTTTTCTTTGCTGTGTGCTGTGTGTTGAATTGGGAGAAGAAAGAGTTAAATTTGCAATGGTATTTGGTGCTTGGTGTGTAAAGCATGGTTGATGAAAATGTGTGAGCGATTTGTTTTGATCAAAATTTATAAGTTAGCAAGTGAGAGAGAAGAGTTATGTGTGCATATGCACATCCAATGCATTCTTTTGAAATTCTTTTCCGTTTTTAGACAGCTGTAAAGTTATGCTTCCTGCTGTTAATTTACATATAGTATGCATAGTTAAGATTGAAAATGTCTTAAATTGATTTCCAATAATTCGCACACAGATCAGCCTTGATGCTTGTGCAAAGTGGTAAGAAACTGTTATAAAAAGTTCCAACTGTCAGAAATAATTCAAAAAACTGTTATAATTTACCGAAATTAATTTTGAAACTTTTCTTTTTATAAGCCTGAGGCTTAGTAACGGGTATAGGCTTATAAAGTGAAAAAAGTAAGAGTCAGTCAAATGGATTATAATTTAAAATAATTAAAAACTTGAATTTACAGTCGATTAAAGTGTCTTTTAACGTGATTAATGTTTTTGTTTAATGTGAGTAACAACAAAGAATAGAATAGAAATGTCTAGTACGGCATCAGCAAAGAGAATAAAGCAATTAAAGGAGAATGAATTTAAAAACAAAATAGCTGAAAGTGGCTTTCACTCTGAAATCGACTTATCAAGCAGTACAGCAACTGACTTCTCATTGCCAGCTATTAGGAGAAAGAGCCTTGCTCCTAGACGAGCAAGTTTACAGCAATTTTCTCTTAATTTAACATCAGAAAATACGCAGCAATCGTCAGGCTATTCATCGCTTTATTCTTCTTCTTCATGCAATCTAACAACCACTGGATCAACATCATCAATAAGCAGAGCATCGCGTACGCCAAAGAAGAGAAAGTCTGAAGTTACAGAGAGTGATGAAAACTTTTATAATTCATTCCAATTTGTCTCGCCTGTAAAAATTCGCAGACGGGATGTAGATGACAAAAATTGCGCCAAATTGGTGCTTAAAGAGAAATGCAGCAGTGAGAATGTGATTCTTTGTTCTACACCAATTCGTACGCAAAACACAAAATGGGGAAAATTCCGTAGCTTTCATCCAGAAAAGTTACATGCTGGAAAGAGCAACTTGAATAATGCGGAAGTGACTGAAAAATTTACATTTACGCCACCGATCAAATCGCTTGCCGAAGATGATTCAATTAATTTGAGTAATATAGATTTTTCGAATTTAAGTGGAAATTTCACAAACAGTAATATACAGCAAGACATTCCTGCGAATTTACACAATTTATGGACTGATGATATTAAGCAATCGAATCGTGCAGGTATAAGCACATCAGAATCTCGGGTCAAACTAGTACAATCGACATTCTCGTCGTCGACATCAACAATCAATTCCTCAAAGTCCATTGAAAGGCGTAACTTCTTCAATGGACGTTCCAAATTTGACATTTTGGGAACGTTGCACAGCAACCATGATATTGCTGTCACCGAAATTCTCAGCTTTATGGATGCAGCGTCTCTCGTAAGTCTGTCACATGTCTGCAAAGATTACAGTAACATGATCAAAGATAACAAACAATATAATACAAAGCGACTCAACTACCTCAAAAAATGTAGAGCAATTAAGGAAAACAAAGTACCACCGTCGAGAAAGCGTAAGGCATTAAATTTCACAATTGAAACTGAGTATGTCAATGAATCAAACATTCGGGATAAGAAGAAAAAGAAGGCTTTTGGACCTTACAATATTAATTTAAATTTGACAAAACAAAAGACTCCATCACCTCCACAAAGTCCCTCGTCACGTCGATTTAACGAAATTCAAAAGGTATGTATTAGACTTCAAATAAAACGGTCCCACAATATTTGAAATTTAACGGTTTTGAGCCTTTAAGTTCAAGAATTCAAATTAATTTAAACCGTTATTCTTCAATTGATCCTTAAAATTGTGCCTGCCAATAAAATTGTGGATCTCTTTTGTAGCTTATTCAAACGAACAAAACAACGACATTTAAGCGCTGTCCACGATGTCGTAAACCAGCAAAAATAAGCACCGTTAAAATTCGTAATTCACCAAGAAAGAAGAAGACAGGCAGTGGCAGCAATAGCATTTTGAAATTATCGACAAGTACGGGACGTGTACAAAAAAGATTTCGAACAACATTCCTTTCTAAGACGACCAGTATTCCCGAAAGCTTCCATGAAGCTATAACAGCTCCTCATTACGTCACATTGTCACACATTGATGAAGATTCAAGCAGAAGTCCACAACGATCAAGTAGCTGCGATTCCCCAAATTCATCGGGAAGTGACGAATCATGTGGTATGGATGAAATTTATGAGTATGGGATATGTACGGGAGTTGGATGTAGCTTTAAATTTTGTACAAAATGCAACTGTAAATATCATCCAAAGCGAATTTGTGGCGATTTATCTCCACCATCGCCGTCACGTAATCACTCGAAAATATTGGCAGGAACTAAAGCTAGCCGAAAATCGCTTAGACGATTGAATTATTAATAATGATTTTATATATTTTTGCTATGATTTTTATAGTTCATTTTTTCTACATTTTTAAATGATTTTTTTTTCCTTCTTATATTCTTCTCTTGGTAAAGTGGATTAAGATTTTTTTCTTTAATTAAAGACTATACACACATTTAGATACTTTTTGATATCATCCAATTTTTTTTATTATTATGATTAATATTTAATTAGAAAATCAGTTTTTTTGATGAAACTCAGATGTTAGATCTATTTTTGACAATAATGTGTGGAACAAATAAAAATTTGAAGCTCAAAGTGTGAAACCTTGAACAAAATTCTTTTAATTCTCAACGCATAGTCTTTTTGATGATGGCGGTTCCAAATCATCGTCATTGGCATCTAAACTCTCACAATTATCAATATCTGGCTTTTCTTTCAGTTCCTTTTCAAGCTTGACAATTTTATCTTCAGCTGTCTTCAATTTCTGCTGTAGATTAATTATAGTTGTGGTTAGCCCTTCCATGTCAATGTCAAAGTCTTGGATTATGCCTTCAAATTCTGAATGTGACCTCTTAAGCTCCTCATTCATATTCTTTTGTATTGCCAATTCTGTTTCTAGCTTTGCTAGTCGTCCATTTGAGATCACTTTGCCGAGTTCCTCATTTTCTTGATACAGCAGTCGACACTTTGCCATCAATCTCTTGCCTGTGTTTGAATCTGGTGTGAATTTCCAGGCAGTCAGTTCATTTTGTGTGTCTTCAAGCTTTGCTTTTGTCGCTTTCAGCTCATTCTTTAATTTTGTGAATATTATATTACTGGAAAATTATGTATACATACTTATTATGGCTGTTAAGATGAGGATTAATTAGTTTACAACTTACACTGCTGGATCAAAAACAGTTGATGAATTTGAATCAATCTTTCTGTACTTTAATTCATTGAGTTGGTTCAGGAAGTCAAGCTGTTGTGTTGAATTAAGTTGATTCCTTCGCATTAAAAGCTTTTCTCGACGCTGTGACTATACATTTCATTTATGAACTTAATAAAGTTTTGTTAAAAATTGAATATTTGATTTTTTACTTACTTCTTTCAATGCTGCTTTAAGTTTCTCATTTTCATCCTCAAGAACTTTAAATTTTGTATCGAAATCCATGTTTTGTTCCTCCATTGAATGCTTTGTAATTGAATTAAAGTAATTTTTTTATGTTTTATAAATTTTTTGTTTACTAAGGGGAAAATCAACTGTACGACATGTATTTTACGAGAAACTTTCATAGCAGTTGATTTTCCCCTGGTATAAACCATACTAATGTTTACATTCAATAAAAGTGTGTAAAAACATGGTTCTATTGACAAATTCACTTCTAAAACTAGAGAAACGTGCAAGGGTAAGTTATATCCATCATATTGAACTATTGTCATTAATTGAAAAGCTCTTTCATCGCCAGAAAATCATCAAACCAAAAAAGTTCCTCGATACCCTCCAAATTACAGTCAAAGTAAGTGATAAATACATGTAATAAATCCATGAATCTAATTTTAAACAATCTAGGGAGGACACGGTGGAAATGGAATGCCTAAATACGGTGGTATTGGAGGACAAGGTGGTGCTGTATACTTAAAAGCAGTAGAAAAATGTTCATTAAAGGAACTGTGGAGGAAAAATCCATCAAAAATGATAGAAGCAAGAAGTGGCGAAGATAGCAATAAGATGAGACTTGTTGGACGTAGAGGAGCTGATCAGGAACTAGAAATTCCGTGCGGCGTTACTGTAATTGACAATGACACATCACAGATTATTGGTGAATTGAATAAGGAAGACGAGACGTGCTTAGTAGCCTCTGGAGGTAATTTTGACATCCATAGCTTAATGTAGATTCTATCCTAATGTCCATAAACTTTACAGGCGCAGGAGGCTGTTCAGGAAGCAGTTTTATAGGCACAAAAGGAAATGTCAGGAATATCACACTGGATCTTAAAATAATTGCTGACATTGGGCTTGTTGGATTTCCAAATGCAGGCAAGAGCACTTTACTGAAAGCGATATCGAATGCTAGACCTAAAATTGCGTCATATCCATTCACAACAATTATGCCACAAATTGGTGTCTTAGAGTATTCAGATTATAGACAAATTACAGTTGCGGATCTTCCAGGATTGATTGAGAATGCTCATAAAAATATTGGAATGGGTCATCAGTTCCTTAAGCATGTGGAACGAACTCGATTACTAATGTTAATTGTCGATATTAATGGATTTCAATTGAGTCAGAAACATCAGCGACGAAATTGTCTCGAAAATGTTTATTCGTTGAATAAGGAACTGGAACTGTATGACTCAACATTACTCGAAAAGCCATCAATATTATTAATTAACAAAATGGATCTTGATGGAAGTATTGACAAGTTTATAGAATATGAAAACTATTTCAATGACTTAAGTTTAGCTGTGGAAGAAATTTCTGAAGATATCAGACCTGAAAAGCTACTCAAGTTCGAAAGAGTTATTCCAATATCTGCCAAAATGTATCAGGAAGTTGACAAAGTTAAAGAAGAAATTAGAGACGTGATTGACGAATTGGATAGACGGAATGATGAAGACATAGATTCTAAAGTGAATGAGAAGCTTAGAAAAAAGTTGATGGAACATGGTCCAAAAATGGTGTAAAAAGCTTGTCTATAGAATTGAGCATTTAATAAATTATAGAATTTTTTGATTAAACTATGTGCCTTATTGTAATACCTTGGAAATGCTGTTTACTTAAATTTTATAACGACTTTTTAAAATTTGAAAACCAAGTCATTTCGGAAATATTTTCAAATAAAAAAACCCGGTTATGTTATCTTTTTTCTTGCGAAATCTGGAGGTCTGTAAATAAATCTGATGAAGAAGCGTCTATAAGAAAGTCACTGCTAAAATTGCAAGTTAATTCAATTAATATTAGCTTCAGAAATTGATATTTTATCTTTACTACCTATTTGAAATTTGGAAAAACGTTACTTTGAATAATTTTGAGCGCATTTCTCAAATTTCACAACAAACTTAAATTTTAAAATTCTCTATAATTAATAAGTGTTTAGCAGTTTTAAACAGTTTATTAAGTTAATAAGCGTGCAATAACTTAGAATACTTTGAAGGATCATCACGTTCAGACCGCAAAATGTAAGAAAAATCATTTTACAAAATTCTCACTTATTTAAAAATATTTTTTTACAAATCTAGGGAAAATGGAGATCAAAATGACGAGCAATTCACAAATCCTATGATTCAGCACTATGCAGACCCAAAGCAGAATGCATTTGAAGAAGAAGGACTTACAATCGAGTCTGTTAAGGAGAAAAACCCTCGAGTTTGGCTTAGTTATCCAGTAAATCCAATGTCCCTTAATTAATTTCAGTAATGAACTATTTCTAAATCTCTTAAATAGCAAGCACTAAAGAAGAATGCAATCCACAACATCATGAAACAGTTTGGTCGTGTTGTAAGCATTTTTGTTCCTTGCGATTTGGACAATAGAAACAGTCGAAACTTTGCTTTCGTTGAATACTCGACTTTTAGAGAAGCTGAGAAGGCTATTCGTGAGATCAACAGCTCTAAAAAGGACGGGCTTGATATTGTTGCTGATTTTGCACACACTAAACCTGAATCAAAAGTATGTGCAACAGAAAATGTTCCTCAATTACCATCCAGACCTCAAAGCAAGAATATCATTGAAGAGGAAGTTCCAGAAATCTCGATATCTATTGATTTAGAAAGCTTTAAATACGATAATTCCATTGAAAAAGTGTCTCAATTTGAGTATAAAGGACCAATATATGCAGATCTGAATGATCGTGAACAGAAATACTTGAAGAAACGTGCTGAAAAGTCATTAGGAGAGTATGACGAAAATGAGGTAAGCATAAGGACTGGTGATTGATGAATTTATGGCTACAAATCTTGATAACATTAATAACGATTTTTTTTTTCAAAACCATACAAATTTTGATTTGAAAAACATTTGAAGTGTTCAATTTTTGAATTTCTCAAATCCGTTATAAATTTCTAATTTCTAAGAGTCGTTATAAATGTTTGTTATTTTCACAGGATTGCTTCGAATATAACATGATGCTGAAAGAAAGAAATTTCCTCACGTTTTATTGCGGTGTCTGTGACCAAGAAGCAACATTATTTTGTGAACAAACTCGCCACTATTTTTGCACAAAAGAATGTTATGATGTTTACATGAACAAAGAATCTAAAGATCAAATCGATAGCTATCTAATTCAACAGTCCGATAAAGTTTGTCTAACAGCTATAATTAATGAGAAGTCAGTTTTTGTTCGTCCGTGCGACGAGGATTTAAACTTTATCCTTGAGAATGTCAATAGAAAGGCAAAGAACAGTGTACCTATAAAGGAAATGCCAGTTCCTGAAGATCAAGTCATTGTGAATCTCTTTGGCAGCTTCTATCGTGCAGTTATATTAATTATCGATGATGAAGATGAATGCAACATATCTATCCTTGTTAGATTAACTGATATTGGCAATACAGCATGTGTTAACATCAATGATGTCTATGAGATGAACGAAGAATGCAGGAAAGTAAAGATAATTACAACAAACATCATTTTAAAGGACATAAATGTTAAAGCTATCAATATGGATGTGATTAAATATCTCACTTGCTTGCTTTACAATAATACAGAATTGGTTATAAAGGATGTTGATGAAAATGGGGTGGAACTTAAGGACAACAGCACAAACGATTCAGTAAATGAAAAAATCATAAAGCTTTCAAATTTCTATCAAGTCAGTTTTGAAACCTTAGAATCTGTAGACGCTGTTGCTGATTTAGTTCCAATTGGTGATAATCAAAAGCTTTTTGTTGTTAATACTGAAATATTAAAGTCTATAGGCGGAATTTGCTGTGTTGCTGAAAAGTATGTCAAGGATTTTCACGAATTTTATCGATCTTTAAATTCTTACGGCATGAAAGTTGATCCAAAAAGCTATGGATTTAATGGAAATAAGCCTTTATGCTTGGTAAAATACAACAATCAATGGCATCGTGCAATCGTCAATAAGGCACAAGGTGATGGAAAGCCAGAATGTGTTCTGATTGACCTGCAATTAATTTGCAAAGTTAAAGTCCAAAATATTTTCAAAATTCCTGAAGTTCTTGCTAACTTCCCATTTTTATCGGACATCTATAAAATCGATGAATATGACAAGAATGAGGAGATTAAGAAATTTTGCAATGAAAATATTATCGAGAATGACTTTATTTATGCTAATAAAGTAGAAGTTAAGGATGACATTCCTATTATTCACTTAAGTATATAATAACATTCAAAAATAACAAGTAAGTAACACAAAATTTTTAAGCATCAATTTCGAGATGCAAGACAGCCACAGGCTTATTTTCTTTTGGATTACCTTTATACAACGACCAAGTTCCTTTAATAAAATCAAAGATTCCTACACATATTGTTTTCGTGCCATAGTCTGATTTGCACCTAAAAACCCAATGTTCGTCATGACTTGTGTCGCCTAGCATGTTGATTATGTCTTCCTTAGTTTTTGGCTCTGGAAGCTTTGTTAATGTCTCATATCTAGCTTTTGTAGCACGCATGTAATAGTCGCTATATTCTTGGATATTCAATCTAACATAATGATTGCAGTGAATGAAGCTTCCATCTCCAGATACTTTTAATACATCCATTTGTGACTGGCTGTCTATTGCTGGTCCAACTTCGATATTATTAAAGTCTGAAGAATTGTTCTTGCCTATAAATTTCATATTAATTGAAAATCCATCGGCACTTCCACATCCTGAATCTTTAATTATTTCCATTGCTTCTTCATAATTTCTGGCAGTCATCAGTTGTCTTGTGATGAAATGGCGTGCTAGAGAAGAAATTTTTAATGATAATAATTAAGTTTTTAACGATTTTTTGAGATTTTAATTTTTTTGAAAACCATTCAAATTATTTTATTCGCGTTCAAAACCTTAGAAATTTTAATACTGTGATTAAAACCATACAAAAGTTATTTTGGCTTGAATTTGTATGGTTTTGAAACATTTAAATTTTTGGAAAATTCTGAACTCACGTGCTTTATTGATCAACAGTTTGTTCGCAACCAAAGTATTTATCGTTAATCTATAAAATAAGTTATTCAAGATTGATGTTAATAAGGAAATAAGGATAGCAACAAAAACATACACTAATCCATGACTACAGTGGGGGAAATAATTATAGGCGAATTGATATTTTCAAAATTCTCGAAAATATAAACATTTTCAGAAAATATGTTCTATGTGAAATTTGTGCAGCTTAATATGACAAATATCCCAGCGAAAAAATTTTTTAATTATATTAACTAGAAAAAAAATAACGGTCATTTTTTGAAAAATATTCGTTTCGCAAGTGGAAATAATTATAGGCGAATTTTGAAAAAAATTGTAGAATTTTACTTTAAACTTGAAATTCACTTGAATTTTCAATTGATTAAGTTATTTAAGCATTGTATTAATCTAATTTGACATTATACGCACAATAATTAATGATTTAAATATATAAAATTTGGTCTTGAAATTAGGAAGGAATAAGATTGCAAAAATCAATGTTTTACGTCAATTTGGCTACGATAACTCCTCGATTGCATATGAAATAATTAGATTTTATTGCAATTAACATAAACACAATAAAATTTTGGTGAAAACATAGTCAGAAAAAGTAAAAATAAAGAAAAATTTTAATCACATGGCCAATACAAAATGAGAAATTTTTAAAATTTTCACTCAAATGAAAGTTTTGGCTACAAACTAAGGATGATTTCTACTTGCTTTTATCATATCTATGTTTTAAAGAAGATATTAAAAAGATTGAACAAGATATATTTGCAAAAAAACGCAATTTACGAATAAGCGCATGATTATAAAATTCTCGTTTAATGCAAGCTTTTAAATTCTTGTTAAAATGATCCTAATAACACTCAAAACTATCAGTTATTACATAATTTGTCTATTATAATAAATAAATGTCTCTTTTCATCATTTACTTGCGGATACTATAACTTTTTTTAACAAATTATGATTTTGCAAGGTCATGTGTTCCAGTTGACCAAAGTTTTTACAATTTTTGCAAATATATCTTGTTCAATCTTTTTAATATCTTCTTTAAAACATAGATATGATAAAAGCAAGTAGAAATCATCCTTAGTTTGTAGCCAAAACTTTCATTTGAGTGAAAATTTTAAAAATTTCTCATTTTGTATTGGCCATGTGATTAAAATTTTTCTTTATTTTTACTTTTTCTGACTATGTTTTCACCAAAATTTTATTGAGCTATGTTAATTGCAATAAAATCTAATTATTTCATATGCAATCGAGGAGTTATCGTTGCCAAATTGACGTAAAAAATTGATTTTTGCAATCTTATTCCTTCCTAATTTCGAGACCAAATTTTATATATTTAAATCATTAATTATTGTGCGTATAATGTCAAATTAGATTAATACAATGCTTAAATAACTTAATCAATTGAAAATTCAAGTGAATTTCAAGTTTAAAGTAAAATTCTACAATTTTTTTCAAAATTCGCCTATAATTATTTCCACTTGCGAAACGAATATTTTTCAAAAAATGACCGTTATTTTTTTTCTAGTTAATATAATTAAAAAATTTTTTCGCTGGGATATTTGTCATATTAAGCTGCACAAATTTCACATAGAACATATTTTCTGAAAATGTTTATATTTTCGAGAATTTTGAAAATATCAATTCGCCTATAATTATTTCCCCCACTGTATTATATCCCATAGTGTATCCACCAATATGTCCAGGATAGCAAAGAGCTGTGAACTTTTCCTCCTTGACTTTAAATTTCCCATAAGGTTCCTCAGACATTACATGAGCAGATACTAAATAGAATGAATTTAAGCACTCATTTGCTGCATCTTCTGTATGAGTAAGGAAATGTTGAGAATTGGAACTATTGTTCAAATAAACTGTTGAGCATCCACTGGACTCAATTTCGCTTTTATGTTGATTCGTAACGTTTGGTAGAATTTCATCGAAGTGGAAAAGCATTAACTAAAATAGACAAAAGTGATAATTTATGCTGGCTCTTCAGAATTGCTTGACATTTACCTTGTGCAATTCAGAATCTGATCCGTCAGCAATTCCTTGAATTTCATTCACATATTGTGGATATTTTTCCTTTACGAAACTCAATGTTTGGTCATAGACCTTTCTGCCTTCAACTGATTCATAAACTGGAAGTAAATATTCATTCAGAAGCTTTGAAGAACTCAGAAATGACGAAATTAATGATTTGAACGTTCGACCCTGAAATATTTTGGAAAGATTAGATATTATTTGAAGCAATTGACTAAAATTAAGTATACCATCTCATATCCACATTCATAATGTGATCCTGTAACGTACAGCACTGGAACTGAGTGTTTTCTTTCAGCTGTGTCCATTTTAAAGCTCACAATATAGTCAAATTTTAAATAAAAATCCAAAGCACTTGTTGGCTGCCAAATATTACAAGAAAAGAAAGTGTAATAGAGTACGTACTTCAAAAAGAAGTGGAATGTTCGATACAAAACAGAATTAAGATAATAAGAGTATTTCGAGTATTCACGTTGAGATGGCGAGAAGTTAAGCTAGTTGGAATTTTTTGTGTGAATGCTTGGTCAAAGAAATCATGACTTGATTCAGTAGAGTAAGGTTTTTGAGTTTCATTAAAAAATACAAACTCCACAGGCTATATCGGTTCATAAAAACTCATGAAGCCTTAAGATAATTTCCATAGATTGTAAACAAAAGGAAATGATATCTTATCAATCATATCCATATTTGTCTCACCAAAACAGCTTGTCATTGTAAAAATAGCCCGATAAACATCAACATTTATAAGCAGCACGTGTCACGTTACACAATTTCATACATTTCGACCGTTAATTGAGAATTTTGAATCCTTTAACATTCCAATACTTCCAGTAAATGAGAGACTTCCAATAAACAACTTTTAAGAAAGTCAGTAAGCCTTCCAAGACATATTCACATCAGATATAAAGTTCAATGGATGTGACGGAATTTGACTGAATGTAAGCAATAGAACTGAGGATTTAACTTAATTTTTAAGCTGAATAATCAGAAATTAAATTAATATTGCTCTCAAATTGTTGAATCATTATTTTATTGTTGCTTTGTGCATAAAAAGCTGTTGCATTAAGCTCCCACTTCCAGTAAATTAACATCCAACAGTCTCGGTGTGAACATTATTTCCATTAATTTTCGTTATGACTAATTAGTTTAAGATCTTTTATTAACAAATAACTTTATTTAAGCTGATAAGTTGCCTTAAATTTCATTAAAAATGAAGATAAACGAGAAGAACCTATATACATTTGCGAATAGTAAGCCTGTAGACCGAGAAGGTAAGGACTTAATTGCGTTGTCAAGTTTCATAATAAAAAAAAAAGTTTTCACAATAACAAAAAAAAATCTTTATTGCTCATTTCAAGGCTATTTATATTTCAAAAGAGACACGAAATTCAGTAAACGATGGTTTGTGCTGAAAGGGAACTTGTTGTTCTATTTTGAGAAGAAAGGGGATAAGGAACCATTAGGGCTGTTACTTTTAGAAGGATGTAAGTTGAATAAATGTTTAAATTAATTGACTCTGGAACATTCAGTTGTGGAGTGGAATCTGAGGGATTGAGCATATTTAAATGTTGTCCAAGTAGATGAAATATTTCGAATCAAGCACAAGTTTCTTAGCAGTCATATTATACTGTAGTGTGTGAGCTATGCTACCTTATGGACAAGGTTTAAATGTGGTGAGATATCGAGCTATACTTAGGAAACTGTTATTATGAGTAGGACTTATGAGGTATGCAACAGATCCTCTTTTGTCAAGACATGAGTTCGATTCCCCCCAGAAACCAATCTCTTAATCATTAAGTTGTTGTCATAATGTATAATGTAGAACTGTATAAGTCACATAATGTTGAATGTTGTATCTTCGACAAAGGGCTCAAGACTTTACAGTTACATCCAGCTATCATATTATCCAAATTTTAGGCACAGTGGAACTATCAGCCGAAGAAGAATCCCAACAGTATTGCTTTCAAATTCAATTCATGACACCAGGCGAGATTCGTACGTACTTTATGTCCGCTGACTGTCAAACATCGATGGAGAGTTGGATGAAGTCTATAACATGCGCAAGCTACGACTATATGAAATTAATGGTTGCAGAATTGCAACGACAACTTGAAGAAATCGACAATAGAAATAAAAATCAGACACTTAGTAAAAATGAGCCAAAAACGCCCGTTAAGCCACCGAGACAAAGACAAAATCCATTTAATAAGCTACCATCCAGTTCAAATCAATCATCTCACTCAGCTGCAGGTGAATTGCTCAATTTATCACTTAACTAACCCGAGATTGGAAATTTTTTTAATTATTTTAATTTGGATGTTTTTACTTTTGTTTTATTTTCTGTTTAACTGCTTTCATTTTCATTACTTGTTGGCTGACGGTTTAATAACTGTGATGATGAAGAAGAAACAAAAATTGCTATGAATGTGAAAGATTAATGCATATTATTTACATCTCGAAGCTGTATATAGCATCATAATCATTTTTAATTTAATTTAAAATATCATCAAATCATTAATTTCTCTTATCCCAGACAAAATCACAACAGATCAGTTGGAATCAATTAAGGACGAATCAGTACTTGATGATGAAGATGATCTTGCGGACCAAAAGTCGATGACTGTTTCCCTAAAAACGGACTAAAAAATCATATCCTATATTAACTCAAATTAATCAATCTTTGCGACACATGGATGATGAATCTCCTGAATAATCTTAATAAAATCAACAACAAAAACACCCCGGAAGATATTGAAGTTGTGTCCAGAAGTGAGATTCATTTAAAGCATATCAAGCATTTTATTAAATTGTAGTCAATTGTGGGAAGGTTTATAGATTAGAAATTGTGCATAAGTCTGCTTTCATTGTCATTTTGCTTCTCAAAAATTCATTAAAATGCAGTTTTAGACTAAAGCTACTTTAGGTACCTGTCTTAGAATATATTGAAGCATTTCATTATGCTTGCAAGCATGTATAGTAACGTACCTTAAACATTGCTGTTATTGATGAGCTAAGGCTTGGATACTCACTCGTTTATAGACAACTGAGTATCATAGAATCACCAAAGCCTGAATACAATTGATAACTAAAGAATTTTTCATTTTTTAAGAACCTTCAGAAGTAAGAAGACGCACAATTTGGCAATCGCTGTACGATACAAATCATTCCAGCAGCAACACTGATGTGCTTTAAATTGACCATTTCTTCAACTTCAATTTCAAAACTGGGATAACAAAAAAATAATTATTTTAGATATAATCGATGTGATAAGAAAAAAAAATGGATATATATCATTTAACCATTAATATATGCATGAAAGCTGCTCAATTATTGGCTTGAAGTATTATTTTTTGATCGTCTTGTGAATGTCTTTTTTATGACCTGATTTCGTCCCTTATTTTTTTATGATTTGGATCAATTAAAAAACTTTTGTATGAGCAAGTATTGTTTTAATACCTTTACTTACCCCACTTAATGATTTTTTTTATATTTTTTTTTCTCTTATTCTTTTTCTCTTTATCTATCGCAGTCCAAAGATCTCCAATGCATAAACCGCTCGAGTCGCATTTTTAGACTATAAAGTAATTAGGACATAAAAAAACTGTTGAATTTTTAAAATTCTAGAACAAAAAATAAACAATATTTGGTTTACAAAGGAATTGGAAGTGGATTCAAAATTATTGATTAGAATTTAAGAGATATTTGCTCATATGATGCTTGAAATGGCACTTATATGGATTTAGGGGATATTTTAGATGCTTAGAATGTTACAATTAGAGCTTTGCTTTGCTTCAGCAGTTAAATTTAAATTTAGAACATCACAATAGCTTACTTAAAACATTAAAACCTTATAAATGTTTCCTTATGACTGTTGTAAGGTTTATAGGCAAATAATGACGAATTTGTAGTGTTTTAGCGATGAAAATTAATGAGAACTTCACAAATGTTTCATATCAAAACTGTTGAATGGTTCATAATTAGAATTAAAAATGTTTAAAACCATATAAATGTAAATTTTAAAACATCATTGAAAAGCAAAACAAATGAAAATGAAAATTCAAAATCCTAACATGAATAATTTTCAAATCAATTCCAATTCATTACCATTTTAATTTAGTGATCTAAAAAAACAAAGAAGTTACATATTCGAGAACAAAAAACTATCTATAAATTATATCAATTTAAAAAAATCAAATTTTTATTTTATAAAAATGTTTTTCTTCCTGACTCTATCTCAACTATATGCTACATATTTCTCTAAAGATATCAATAAGGAATAAATAAAAAATTTATTCATATCAAAAAAAAAAAGACGAGGTTTTTGTGCTACTTAATTACTATTAAAGTATCTTTGTTCCATAAACTATGTTTCAGTTATTCACTTATTTGTTGTATACCTGAGTTTTTATAGAATATCATCTTAACTACAGATGCTATGAGATAAATTACTGATAAAGCTATAAAGTAGCAACCAAATATTAAGTATTGGAGTCGTATGTTAAGATTTAGCCATGACATGACAACTAGTGTTATGATTGTTTGGAATATTAAAGCTATTAATGTATTGATACCGAAAATGAGGGCAAAACTGTCATCGGCCAGCTCTTGTGCTACAAATGCTGTTGCTAACGTTATCATGAAACTAAATATTACGCCAAATAGAACATACATTGTGTACGCAATGTAAATCTGATTAGTTTGTGATGATATTACAATCATTATTCCTTGAAGTAGTGAGCAGACTGTCAGCACCCACATGTCATATTTTCTAAATGTTTTACTGGTTAAAAATCCAGCTAAGAATGCACTCAATGCACCAAAAGCTGTTAAAATTGCCTCTACACCGGCATTGAACAGATGATCTCGATCTTCAACAGCCATCCATAAAATTTGTACGTAAAATTGCACTAAGAAGAATCCACCCATAGCCAATGCCCACCAAAAACTCCACTGAACCACAGTTGGATTAGAATAAGAGTCTATAAAATGCTTCCATAGCAACGACGTTGCCTGCCTCGTTGAAAATCTCGATTTAAATTCTTTTTTGGTATCAGATTGCGACGAATTGTCTGTTCCATATGAGCTGTTTTGTGTATCGTCGTTTGGGACTGAATAAAAGTATAAACTTCTTCCTACTGATGGCAACAAAAAGCCGACAAACAATGAGATCGTCTGAGCTGTAATAGAAAAGAATCAATCTGTCAATTCATTGTGAAACTACAAAGATCAAATTAGTTAACACATGATGCAATGTGATTGAGTGATAATAAAGGAATAGATGCTAAATATTTATGCTGTCGCAAACTTATGAATTAGAGTTGTGAAAAGTCTGAATCTTGATAAAATTATGAATTGATTTAATAGATTCTAATTGAAAGGAATCTAAACATATCTGTGAAATAAAGAGAGTCATGCAATGATCTACGGTTCACAGTTGATTTTTATGAGATTGTCAACTTTAATTTTGAAACATCAAATATAGAAGAAAATGACATTAGTCTAACTAGACATCATGTCAAATGCTAAAATTGGCTCCTTAAAAAATATTTCCCATTTAAGAACGAAACAGAAAGGAATTGAATGACCCACTTAAAATTTTGTAGTTTACATTATTCCTTATAAGTCACATTACGCAAAAAGACAATAGACAAGACTCACCGCCAAGTGTCAGGTAATTTAATTCTCTCAAATTCATGATATCAAACGAATATAAAGCTTGTGCACAAATGCTCGCAGAAAACCGGCCGGTTAAAATTGCTGCTCTTGCATTCCCTGTCACTTTCTGATATTGACTCTTCTCCACTTTTGCATACATATAGCTTTAATAAATAGTATAAAAATAAACATAAAGAGAGAAGATGTGATTGCATGTTCATTCATTAAATTGGAATGTGTCGCCTTAGACTTACGTGTAATAAGCAACTTCGGCGGCAAAATAAAACCCATAAAAGAATTGTGAGATTTGAAGGGCGAGCAATGAAGTCGTCCACAATAATATCGACCAAATAATAATACCGGCAATTGATGACGCAATGATTATTGGCTTATATCTGGCAATTGAATGAGGAACTTACAGGATTATATAATGGAATAAAAGATATTATTATTCTACCTTAAAATGTCAGTTATTAAAAATACAATAACTAAAAGTCCGAGTGTAGAGTAAGTTCCAATTGGATAGACTTCAAAATTAACTTGATCTTCAGTCACATTTCTCCATTCTCCCATCAAGAAATCAGACACAAAAGGCTCTGACGGACGGAATTCTCGAAAGAACCCAAAGGTACATAAAATTAACGAAATACGAAGCCACTGTTCCATGATGCACTCAATTAGCAACTGAACGATAAATATCTTGCACCTATCTTAACTTTTCATTATCAGTTCCTTTATCTTTCCGTCTTTTATTGTTTTTGCCAGTCTACAGAACTTTCCAAAAGTTTGTTGATGTCTGATGACTTTATAGACACCCTGTCTTATTTATATCACGTGTTTCTTCTTCTTAGTGATACCGACAAAAATAAGCCGTACACAAAAATGAAACGTGATTTTTTTACGCAAGATTAAGAAAAACCTTTTTTTTTCTTGCTTTTATGTCTCACTTACTACTGAACTCTTCGACTTTAACTCACTGAATGTCGAGAGCGAAGAGCAAGCCACGCTTATTCTCACAGAAAAGGAAATTTTTTTTTATCGGCATTACGCAAGCATTTTTCGCTGACTGGGTGATTCTATGACAGGGTTTCTTGACATTTGGCACTTTTGTCTACATTTTAAAAGAACTAGGATATACTAACGTCTCGAATAAATAGCGTGATTTGAGGGTTGAGGGATTGGGTAAATATTTTTAACTTATTTCAGATAAGATATGCCGCATTCCAACTCATTTCAGTTTGAGGGTGTATCTAAGTGGATCTAGGCATACTAATTGAGTCTTTTAGAACTCAGTGTATCATATAATATCTATAATAAGAACTGTACAATTAGTACTGCTTGAAAACAAGTAAAATTACTCCTTTGTCATGCAACACGTGTCAATTCATCATACCACAAAATTTAAGAACCCCTGATATTCTAAGCAAACACACCAAAACATTGATAAAACTACATCTCATTCATACATTCGCGAAATTTACTCAGAGAATCTCGAGAGAACTTTTTGTATTTATTTTGCGCTGAGAACAAAACTAAATAGAAGAAGCCGTGCATACACAATATATACAGTGAGCCGAGAGGTCATAAAAATCATATGAGAAATAGAGAACATTACATTTTCATGGTCAAAGACGAAATAAGCACAGGAGAAGCGCGAACAGTTCTAAATAGCGTTTTGTAGGTGTTGCTTCTGATTCAACAATTATTCTCGTACAGTGCAAAAAAATAAGAGATTTAATTACGTAATTTGAATATCAAAAAAATAAAGGAAGAATCTTGTGACTATAAATCTAGCTGGTGTATTTAAAAATAATAATCGTGACTATATACATTCGTTGTGCTCTATATACTGACTTGAAAAAAATATATATAAATTAGTGCAGGTGATAAGGAAAGCAGTCTAGCCAACAATGGAAGAACAAACATCACAAAGTGAACTCGAAATGGTTAGAATAAAACTTTATGAAGGTTAAAATTGATTGTTAGAAGGTTAGAAGTATAAGGAACTTACAGGTTGTTGAGCACAATTATAAATCATTTCTACGCATTTAGACTTTTCTAAGGCACGAGTTAAGCGATGATAAACATTTTTGAGATGACTTCAACCGAATAACAATCAGTTTTTTTGTCGTCATTCGAGGGAGATGAAAAAACCCAAATGAAAAATAAAAACAAACTAATAGCCGCTAGTGGATTTATGGAGCGCTGAATTGTTTTTGAAAAAAATATTGATTTTGTAGCTGTAAATTAATATTTAACGGTTAATTTTTATTTAAATTTCATGATAAATTCCATAACTTACCTGGAAATTCTCGAAATATTCCAGGAAATTTCCAGTTAAACAATCTAAATTCCATTACATTCCAATGAAATTTAAATCTCAAATGACAGTTTAAATTTTCAAATATTTTTTAACGGTTTAACATTTTAAATATTTACATCCTATAAAAAACCCACTCAAGCTAATATTCTTTATATATAAATCTTTTAATTGATATAAAATTCTAGCGAGACAAAGCGATGCATCACATGCCACAAAAAGCGTGCAAAAATGCGGACCAATAAGATAATAACTTTAAATTCCTTTTATTCTCATTCTTCTTCTTTTTAGATATCAGACAACGACAAGTTCAATGAACGATTTTTTCGCCTGCGACAAGTCAATAAATACACAGACTGTTCCTTTAAAATAGAGAATCGTGTAATAAATTCGCACAGGTTAATTTTGGCAGCATCATCGCCGGTGTTTGAAGCAATGTTTTATGGAAAATTCCCTCAAGACTTAACCAACTCGATATTAATCACTGACATAAGCTACAGCACATTTGAATTATTTATGGACTTTTTATACACTGGAGAATTAAAATTGAAAGAAAATGACGAAATTGACTGTTTAGTATCCATAAGCTATTGTGCCCAAAAATACCTCATCGAGGAATTAAGAAAGTTGTGCGTCAAGAAACTCGGAGAACTCCTTAATCGCCAAAATATTTTTAATTTTCTCGCCAAATCATTTGAATATCATTTAGAGGACATTCTCGTTTCCTGCCTTTATTTCATCGTCGACTTCATCGAAGCCGGAGCGTGTTTTTTTAATGCGATTCTAAATGCAAATGAGGATGTTCATTTGTCACCGCAATGTTTTGAATTCCTTACGAAAAATCTCCTTGATTATTTTGGCGATCGCGATGATATTTTGTGCCTTATCAAAGCATGGACGATTAAGGCATGTCATGTTGATAATATAACGGCATGTGCTGAATCATTGGCTGTGAATACAAAGCTTTTAAATCTCGACAATTCCTTGTGTATGAAAATTATTGGACTTAAGGCTGGATTCATTGACATCACGCAAACTGAACGGACCTCAAAAAGCTTTCATCGTGTTTATTATAAGCCGGTTCGGCCACTCATCATCGATAGGGATCAACTTAATTTTGATGTTAATATCTCGTTTAAGAGATTCGTAGCTATAAAGTCTCTAACTGTAAATTCTCGTTTAATGCCTGAACATTTTGATATGTGTGATATAAATAATCAGAAATACACAGAGAATTTGGATGTTGAGATATTTGATAAATGTAGCAATAAGTCGATCTACAAGCAGCATCACATTATCGAAAATGTTGGATTTAATGAGTCGTTTAGACTTAAATTCAATGATCGAATGATTTTACTTCCATTTCACGCATATGTTATAAAACTCACATGGAACGGCGATACAGCAATAAGCTATGAATATCCAAGGGCAATATTCTCATTAATGGAGAAAGGTGGAAGTGATGGAAAAGTTGGAGCAGGTGAAAATCAACAAAGTATCGTTCAATTCCATGAGTACAATTATTGTTACAATCTTCCATTCGGATCCATCGTTCAGGGCATATTTTATGACATTATTTCGTAAAACAGATGCAAGTCTCGTGCTGCACAAAAAAGCGTATGTAGATAAGGGGTTATTTGCATATTACCGTCAGACAACAATCATGTCAAGACTCTACTTCTGTTTGATGATTTTCCGCTTAAAAGACAACTTGTTGATGTCTCGACTCCTTTATTGTGCCACTCGGGTTTGTTCTAAAAGCGACAATATTAAAATTAAGAATATAGACATAAGACATTCTTTTATCTCTTGGCTTTTTTTGCATTGATACATACAAAAACTATTTATTTTCTCCGATAAGTTCTTCTCATATTTTGTGTCTGTCAATTATGGTTAATTAACATCTTCAAAAAAAACATCGTCTTTTTTACGATTTTTTAAAAAAAAAAGTACAAGATGAGGAAGTCGATTGAATACGATAGACTGATGAATATTGAAAAACGAATTATTTAAGCATGTCAAATATTTATTTCATACATTAGAATAACTATTTGCTTAGATTCTTGTTGTCTGGGGTGTTCTTGAATCAGGAAATCTTAATGGTAAACTTGATATTCATACCCATAAATTCTGAATCATGCATTAAAATTGTAAATTGGAAATTTGAGGTAACTTTGAGATAACTGTGAAATTTGTTATCCTTGAAAATTGAGTTTGAGATTGATTTTAGTACTCAGGACGTTTGAAGTTGGAAATGAACCATCAAATCATCATTTGTGCTTACATATCCTTGATATGAATAAGCATCCAAATTAGCTACCTTGGTTGAATTTGTATGGTTTTATTCGACAAAAATAAGGAATTGTATGGGTTTAGATTATTTGAAATTAAAACGAACGTTATGAAGTAATTTGTATGGTTTTAGTTTTTATATTTTAATAAACCGCTAGTAAAACATTTGTATGGTTTTCATTCTTAAAGAGAATTTGAATGGTTTTAAATTCAGGTATTTAAAAGCAATTGAATTGAATGATTTTCTTGGACTTATACAGTCAATATTGTCTATACGTCAATTCCCCAAATAAAGCAAAATATCTCAAAAAATTTATAAAATTCCATTCGTATTCAGTTGACCGCTTTCAATCAATCCTCAAGCTCCCCGAAAGAAATTAACGAAAATAAAAAAGAATAAAATCACAGACAGAAAGGAATTAAAACAAAAAAATTCGAATAGAACACAATTCTTCATTTTTACAATAACAACAAAAAATAAGAGTTTCTGAGAAGAGGAATTAGAATTAAGAACCGGTTTTAGTCTAATCTTTCCGTCCATGATTATTATAACTTTTAAACAATTTTGAAATTTATAAAATAAGTTTTTTTTTACTTTTTAAACTTTAATTAATAAATCTTTTGTTAAGCTTTTAAAAAAATATTTTTCTTTTATCTCTCATTTCTTTTTTTGAAAAATTTTCTTACTTCGTCGTCTAGCACGTGTCTTAAAAATTTGATATCAAAAATAAAGAAATTTTAAATGATTTTCATTTTTTTTTTATTGGAAGGAAATGAAGTTTTGCAAGGAAAAACATAAAAAAATATTAAATCCATTTCTTTTGATCAGACCAGTGAAATTAATATAATTAAAGAAAAACTTTAAAAGAATGAAAATTTGGATTTTTACAACTTTTTTTTTCATATTTTTCCGTTGGAAATTGTGTAGAAAAAAACATCAACATCAACAATAGAATGTTCTGTGCATTGTCTGAATGTGCTGCAATTTACTTGGTCTTGACCTTCTTTTGGTTCACATTTTGATCAGCCTCGGGCAAGTCTGATTCCTTCTTGCTCTTCTTACTTGATTCACTCTTTTTTTCCGACGATTTAGGTTTCTTGAGAAGTGGCTTAGCTGCTATTGTGGCTTGCTCCTTTGATTCGCGCTTTGATTTAAGGAAGGATGTGATGAAACGGAAAATTAATAATCCTTGAATGGCGAAGGCAATAACGAGACCCAACATACCGCGTGTTGGATTTGTCTTTCCGATTCCGGTGAAGAATGTGAGGAAGGAAAGGACTAATGTTGAGAATGCTGTTATCAGGAAAATGATGTTGTTGAAAATGCGGACTAAAAAATAATAATTGTGACGAAAAATAGGTCAGTTTATGTTCATAAATCAAATTTGATTAATATTTTTATAGGAAACATGCTAGTTAAATCTGGGAATGTTATGCAATCCCGGGATTGACAACGGTTGTTCAAAATTTAAATTCCAGGGGTTCATTTAAATTTAAATCCATAAAATCCGTAAAACTTCAAAATATTAAAGACGTTAAAAAATTCATAAAAAGTAAACCAAAATTCCGAAAAATATGAAGAGTAAAGGTCAATTTTAAGCTGATAAAGATACTCACATCGAGCGTATTTCTCTTCCTTGTCGAAGACTTCGAGTAATCCAAAAGTGTGTGAAACAAATTCACTAAAGTAATGAAGAGTAAGAAGGACAATAGCAACACGACGATAAGCAAAGAAGTAAAAGAAACCAATAATAAGGAGTCCAGCAATGGAATGTTGCATCTTAGGTGCTTGCTCGTCTTTCTTAATCTTCTGGAAATATAATTCAGGGAGCATGTGAAGGTAGTAGGCCAATTGAATGATGAAATAGAGCTTATGTAAGAATGTCATTGGATGAATTGGATAGTCAATCCAGAGTTTAGACATATTTTCAGCATATCGTTCACGGAGCATTACTTCGCCACCCCATAAAAATGAAACCAAGTAAAATACCACAAGCTGTCCAGATTCATTGAATCGTGAAAGTTTGAATTTTGATAAATGAAGCTTCTTTGAAACTTTCTAAAAATTAAAATTAAATTGGGTTCATTACTTTCAACAATTTTCTTCTTATTTGTTTAATTATCTTACATCTAAAACATATTCCTGTAAGATTGCGTGCATTATAATGCAAATAAGAGTGTAAAAGAACACGGCAGGTCCATCTCTCCAGCCTGATTCGTACAAGAATGGTTCACCTCTGAAAAGACAGTAAATATTATTATCATCATTAACTCATAATTAGTCAAGCATGTAGTAAAAGATAATGGTCATTCATAGACGTTGAAGTTGATTAAATGTGTACGAAAAAAAAGATGTGCAAATTAGTCAAGCACGACACACATATTATAATGAGCTAATTCCCTTTTTTGTTTACATTGCTTACATATAGAGAATGTTTACAGACATAGCGGTTCAGTGACCTTGATGCGTTGCAGCGCTTTTGATTTACAAGATTTAATTTTTTTCCTCGCCTTTATATTTGAGTTATTGATTCTTAAGTTGAATTTGAATTTGAAGGGTTTTCAAACTTTTGGAATTTGTAAGGTTCTAAGACATTTTAAATTCATTTGAATTGTTTTGTGAGTGCTGTTGTATGGTGAGTTTTCTCCCAACCTCCGAATGAGGAGGTTGTGGAATTGTGCAATACTTCAAAATTAATTAATTACGCGTAGGAATAAGTCACAAACCTACGGGAACTGTCTTCAAAGTAACAAAGAACAAAGATACCAAGGAGAAAACTCAGCAAAGTCGCGATTTAATTAAATTTTGGATATAAATTGAAATTGAAAAAAAAAAAATGTGCAAATTTCGCACATAACCTAGATAAAACGGAATTGATCATCATCGGAATACCAACGAACATTTAATTACATTGACAAATCACGATCGGCGGCAGTTGTGAGGAGAATCAATTGTTTCACGTGGGTTTTTTGTGTTTTACCAACAATCGTGGACAAGAAGGTTCTATCATAACCATAACCTAGACATATTGAATACTATTGAAATACAACGGATTATCGTCAATTGTGAGGAGAATTTGTCTCGCGATGGGTTTTGTGTGTTTCCCCATATATCGCGGGCAAATCTATTAAAATCAATTGGCGCTGACTGGATTTCAACAAATCAACATTGACAAACAGGAATCGATCATCTCGGAATACAGCAGATCATATTAATTAAATTGACAGATCACAATCGAGACATAAGAAAAAATTGAATCTATTTGAAATATCACAAGTTAAATTACAAGGACTGTCAAGGGATCTGGATCATCGACAACTGAAGATGGAATTTTTTGCCTAGCGATGGTTTTTTGTTGTTTTGACTTATCGCGGGCATGTTTTCTGTCAATCATTTGGAGTTGACTGGATTTTATTGATTGTTCTTTGTGTATATTTGTAAATTAAACTACCTGGAATTGTGAACGGTCTTTAAATAGCAATAAGCTGATGGACCATAATAAAGTTAATTAAGAAGAAGAAGAAGAAGAAGAAGCTGTTGTATGGTTCTAAGTTAAATAAGAATTTATAAGGTTTTCAGACATTTTAGATGAACTGTACAGCTTGAACCAAACTTAGACAGCTTTAGTTCAGTTTTTTGATCAATAATCATCAACAAAACAATCAAACTAAGCACTTATCAGTCAATAAAGGTAAACAACACACGACAATTTGTTTAAAACTATGATTAATCAACTTCCACGCCTGATCATTATCATCATATCATCATCCACGCATGCATATTAAAAATAATGATAGTGTAATAAATATTACCTAGTAGCAGCGTCGGTTGGATCGGTTGCATTATGGCCCATGACAATGAAAATGCTAGCTAATGTACTAGTTGCCTAAAAATAGAGAGAGAGGAGAAATTGTGTAAAGGAATTTGATCCACTTCATTCATGTAGACGTAAGTTTCATATCACTTGTGTGTCACAATGCGTACATATTTCATTCATGCTTTATGAGGAGTAATGATATTTTTCGAAAGTGATCAAGTCACTTAAAGTTACGAAATGTAAGAGAAATATGAGGAACAGAAACAAGAAAAAAAAAGAAGGGAGCAAAGAAGAAATGTGTATGTGGAGCACTGGAGCCGTATATACATTTTCTTTTCCTCTTTAAACGTCTCTCGCAAAATCTATATGTATGCTTAAACACACTACACTATAATACGTAGACGTGGCATACGATTTTGCCACATAATTCAAGTTTTGGAGATTTTTTACGGATTATTGATGAATGAAATGCTCATTGTGAGATCCAGTAGATATGATATTTTATCAGATAAGGATATTTGATGACGGAAATCTGTTGAATATGATCATCATTACTTACTTGCATCATTAAACCGACGACAAAAACCATAGCTATACAGCTCACAATATCTGCATGATTTTGTATGACAAATTCATGGCTGAGAATTGGTGGATTCTTTTTATCCTTCTTACTTCCAAACGGTTTCGTTCTTAATGCTGATGACATGGCTTAAAACTTAGATTTAATCTTGTCACTTTTATACACGAAATTAATAAAAAATTTCTATTAAAATAATGATAAAAAATTGTGAAGAAATGTTCACTTTAAATTAACAAATAAAAACACAAAACTAAAGATATCGACCGAAGGATTTGTAACAACAATCTATTCGCCTTTTTTTGTGCGCTATTTTAGCGAAATTTAATTCTAATATGTGATGATGTTCCACACACTCTAAACTTTTCGAGCTCTCCAAGCGAAATGTTATTTTCGAACTATATGAATTGCTCTTAGCCGTTATGCTGCTTGCGACTCATTCGATGTGCTGCTTATCATTTGTCAGTTCATTTTAGAGTCTTATTTTTATCGATTTAATGTTTTTATTGACAATTTTACTGGAAGTGATGGAATTTCAACGGTTTATTCCAATGGAAATTGAATTATTGGAAAACTTCCAATACAAATTCAACGTAAAAATGAAAGTCAAATAATTTTATTGGAAAACTGGCAACGAAGCATGGCAATTCCAGAGGTTAAATCATGCACTTCCAACTTTTGCTTCCAATAATGACACTACGTTCATCTTTTGATAGTATTAATGTCATGCTTTGTAACATGGGGTGAGTGGGATTGCTTTACTTACACAGTTCACTTGTTTATCTATCTCAAGACTAATACAGCACATTTTTCGACAATCAACTAATCTGTGGAATCGACCAGGTCTAGTTCATTTTATAAATAAGTCTAGCAATAATACTTCTGATTTTTATTAATTAAACTAGATATGTTTCTTTTAAAGCTAATTTCATTTCTATACAGTACAATCGTTAATTCAGTGTGGTTTCTCAGCAATTTCACAATCTTTTTAATTCATTATTTCTTCGTGTTATTAATTTTATTTTTTGTCATCTCAAAATTCATTAAATTAAAGTCACCGCCTATTCCAAAGATATTCACAAATAACTCATACTGTATTGCATTTCATGGAGGCATTTTTGATGTTCCCGAAAACACTAAAGCTAGCATTGAATATGTAAGTAGCTTATCAATCCCCAAATATGCTCTTGATCACTTCCTTTTTTCCTCCATTTAGAGCATTTCTAAAAAGTGTCATAGAGTCCTGTTAAGTCTATCGATGACGCAATGTGGAAAGCTAGTAGTGCTTGATAAAGAAACATTAGAGAAGGTTAATATTCATAAGGATGTCAATAAAGTGACTTATAATGAGATTAAGGACATTAATGTATCTTCAACACATCCACTTGGGTAATTTCTAACTTCCTTTTGATAATTTTATGATCTCAAACGATTTTTGTCACTTCCAGCAATCAATTTGGTGATCAGAAAATTTTGACACTTGACTGCCTTATAAAGATTGTGGAACCGCTGAATGACGATTTCTATGTTATCCTTCATGCAAGTGGAAGCAATGCAATATTTATCGAGAAACTGAAGCAAGCAATAGCCACTCATGAGCCACTATTCACCAAAAAATTCATTTTATGTTCAAATTCGCCTATAATCATCTATAAAGTAAGTTAATTATGTTCCTATTGTGCCTGTCCACAATGATTCAGATTCAGAAAAAGTGTTCAAAAATTCAAAAATAACATATTAATTAAACTTCATCTTTTAAATGCCAGATTAAAGATCTTAAGATCTTAGGGCATATTCAGCGAAAATATCTCGTTCCATTTGGATGTTTAACTCCAGAAATCTTTAATTTATTTTCAACAAAAATTTGTTTACATTTTGTATATGAAAAAATTTCTTTGATTTTCCCTACTTTAAGTTGTTATTTCCTTATCTTGCTAGCTGTTGTTAGCTAAGTTAAGCTTAGATTTGCATATTAAAACTACCAAACCAAAAGAAAACTGCTTATTAAGTCTTAAAATGCAATTGAAATCTGAGAATTTTACAAAACTTAAACTATTTATAAGTTAAAAAGTCTTCCAAAGACCTCTCTGGAACCTTTATAAATTAATTAATTACGCTTAAATCTATCTCCCATATTACTGAGGAAATGCCGTTTGATGCCGTTTTTGAGATATTTGCAATCAAAGTTTACAAAAATTTTCATACAAAATTTGATCATGCACATTTTTTTTGATAAACTTTTACAAACTTTTGGTAAAAAATCATGTTTATTTATCCTTTATATTAAGGACTGATTTTTGAGCAATGAACGAAAACATTATGTAGAAAATGCTAAGGGACCGTTCACTTATTACGTTCGCATTTTAGGGGGGGGGGGCTTGAAAAATTGTAACAAAATGTAACTTAGGGGGGGGGGGAGTGTCAAGAAGTATGTAACGTTCTAAAAAACGTAAATTAATAAAAACGGTAATTCTAAATTCACACCAAAAACATTTTTTTAAATTATGAACGTTCAGGAGGGGGGGGGGGGGGGGTTGTGAGTTGTAACATATTGTAACAAGGGGGGGGGGTGGGGTGAAAAAAGTCGTTTTTTTGCGTAACGTAATAAGTGAACGGCCCCTAGAAGAATCAAATCAAAAGAAATTAACAAAAACTTTCAATTTTCTAATGTGTCGGAAAAATATTGTGCACAAGGAATTTTTGAACATTTTTTCCGAATCTGAATCATTGTGCTATCTATGAATATGTAACCTTTGCAGTTAAGAAAGCTATTCCCAAATCTCATGTGTGCGATTTGGATGGATAATATATCAAGCTGGCGTTCATACAAGCGACTTTTTCGACTATTTAACATTATTCGATCGATTTATGACGTAATTTTACGGAACTTAATCACACCCCTAATTGGAGTTAACTTGGTCTTCATTCACAAGGATGAGTTCAATACGTAAGTGACATACAGCATGGCTTCACATTCAATACTTAATTACCTTTCAATTACAGCCACATATCGGAATTATGGCAGAATTATGGGGTCGTTCCGATCGTCTATTACGTAAACTCTCCGAGCGAGAAGCGATATTATCAGAATATTATCAAAACGCGTTATTTAACAGCTAGTTTACGTTCAGAACCACAGATTATTTTTAACTCACAAAAATCTTAAATTTGCACTTACAAAAAATTAATCATATTTTTGACAATTCAATGTGCTATAATGGACAAAATCATCTTTTTGAACAATTTTGCAGTATTTTACAACCAAAGGTTTGGGATTAATCATTTCAACGTGTCAACTAATATGTACAGCTATGTCCAAAACCATACAAATGTTTTTAGATCTGACAAAATTTTAAACACATTACTAAATTTGTAAACCTTAGAACAGCTAATTCTAGAAACCTCACAACAGTTTGAATCTAAAACCTTACAACAGCCAATCGGAACAATATTTGAAATAATTTGTATGGTTTTGACATGATAATCAAATAATTTGTAAGGTTCTAATATTCAATCCAATTTATAAGAATTAAGGATAAAAAAATGGACAAGTGCTTTGAATCTTTATGCGCTTTTTTGGAGCACATTATATTAGAGAACAATCATAGTATTTTTGACAAAAAGCTTTTAAAATAGTTTGCAATGACTTGGCATTGACAAAAAGGATTTTTTGCTATTATTTAATTTTTAAGTTACAGTCATTTTAATTTATTTTATTTCTCAGGCAGAAAATTACAAAAAAATGTCATTAAAGATCTCTCTTATGCCATATATAGTTTAATAATGATGATTTTACCCGTACTCTAATTTTAATTGATTTGCATTTTAATTCGCAGAAAATTTTCTGACTTAACGAGTGATTAAGCATGCAATAAAGTGTTTTTTGAGGAGCTAAAAAATTGAAATTTTGTTCGTGTTTTATTTTCAAGGACGCGACCTTGTTAATGAGTTCTAATTTATGATGTCGAACATTTTTGTTCATACTAATCAGTTTCTATTTATAGCGACTGTAAGTTTTTTTACGGCAGATTCTTTTCTGCGTGACACACTTTTTCGGGAATGCTTAGCAATACAAAATTGATTAAAATACAGTTGTTGCTATAAATTTGTCATATTTATTTCAGTTTTATGTAAGGATTTTTGATACGATTTACAAGCCAGTTGTTGATCTAACAAATTCACGAATTGAAGGATGTTCCAATCTTCCGTAAACGGCTGGGGCTGAGTTATCGCCACATCGGATTCTATGGAAATAACAGATTATTTTTAAACTTTATTCAGGACATTCACTTCAATCCTCAACAACTCACGATCCAAAGCTGACATATCCAATTTGACTAACACGATCAGTCAATAAAATTCCAGATCCACTATCGCCATCACAGCTATCATAAAAATCAGCAGTAACACAGAACATCCTGTCTGTAATCTCATTTTCCCAGAATGGACCACAACCTGTATGATTTACAATTGTTTGATTCAACATTTGTAGATTAACTGGAAGTATTCCAAGTTCTGTGCGACCTAATAAACATTAAACTTTATGAACTGCAATAAATTGGCTATAAATCATGAAAATACCCCAGCCAGCGAGTGTTATGACTGTGCCTTCACATGCTCCGCAACAAGCAGATGAGCATGATGCTGGTAAAATTGTAGGACGTACGAAAAGAGCATCTAAAGGATTGGCATGATCAACTTCAATCACGCTGACATCATAATCCCAAATTACTTGGCCTGTGCTCAATCTTATGGTACGATATTGTGGATGATTAACGTATCGTTGAACGAAGAATAGAATTCCGCCTGTAAGTCTATTTGTTGAATTTCCGTAGAGGTTGATGAGACTTGGTGCTGTGTTTCTGTCCAAACAATGAGCTTTTAACGGAAATTTAAAATTTGATTTTTTCAAAACCTTACAAATGTTTTTCAAATCATTCGATTTGAATTTCTGAAAAACGTTAAAATTTATAAATTTGATTAGTCTACCTGCAGTCAATGCCCAGTATCTTGAAATCACAGAAGCACCACAGAAAAATCGTCCACTATCGAATAATGCCAAAGCGTGTGGAAAATCAGCAATGTCAGCATTCTCACCATTAACAATTCTTCTTGAAATATCCCGTGCGAATGTGGCACTTATTGCCATACAAAAGATCAATACAACTTGAAGCTTCATGCCGACTGTCAAAAATTAAATCAAGACTTAAAACTTTAAAATCTGAAGTGCTGCTTAAATATACTTTTTAATTATCAGTAATTTTTTTGGATACGTTATCAAAGGATTAATGGGAATTTCTAAAAATATTTGATATCGATTATTTCAGTAGCTTTGTTATCACATTTCATCACCTTATCACTGATTGCAGGATTAAACAACATACTGATTTCATTACCCTCATCTAATCAATTATTAATGAGCCTTTTGGGGATGATTCGTAAGTTGAGTGCATTTAAGTGTACTGAATTGAGGATATTAAATTTTAACAGTGTTTAAAAATTCAAATTTGATGTTTCAGAAAACATTTGTGTGGTTTTTGAATTTTTGGAGAATTTGAAGGGTTTTAAAAAAACGTTTTAACTTAAATTTTGAGCTTTCGTTCAAAAATTGATTTATTCAATCATTTTATTGACTTGATCAGGGTTTTATCCTGATTCATATAAAACATTAATTTCAAAAAATATCACTTTGTAGAGTACATTGTAGTTACTAAACCTTCCTTTCCTTTAATTGCAACCATATTCCATTCTCAGGTCTCAAAATCAATTCTGAAATGGCAACGGGTTCAAAACCAGGCATAACGCTTAACTCGAAATGTCTTAAAACTTTGGATACAGTTGTCTTCATCTCTAACATTGCAAACTTCTGACCAACGCAGTTCCTATAGAGCAAAATTGTTGTTAATTTCAAATCCCAAATAAATGTTATTAAATTTAAGGAACAATAATTCAGCATACCTTGGACCAGCACTAAACGGTGTATACAAATAAGGATGTGATTGTTGTTTGTTTGATGAAAATCTTTCAGGATCAAACTTCAAAGGATCTTCCCACAAAGTTGGATCTCTAGCCATGAAGTAAGGACAAACTCCAACATTAGCCCCTTTTGGCACTAAATATGGACCTGAAAGTATTCAATAGTGTCACTTCAATTTTTAGCAGCACAAGCGCTTACCAATTTGAGTGTTTTCCTTCATCTTCCTACCAAACAATGGTACACTTGGATAAAGCCTTAATGTCTCCTTAATAACCATTTCAAGGTAGTTCAAGTCATTCAAAAGATTAATTGTTACAGGAGCTGTTGAGTCAGTTCCAAGGATATGAATAGCCTCTTCGTAAGCTTTCTGTTGGATGTCTGGATTTTTAGCTAAGCTGTAAAGGCAAAATCCAAGTCCACTGCTAGTTGTATCATGTCCTTCAAACATGAATGTGTCGACTTCTTCGCGAATGTCCATGTTTGTCAGTGGATTGTTATTGAATGAGGAACGTAAAAGGACATCCAAAAATGCCATTTTCTTCTTAGCTCCAATGTCTTCATGATCAATCTTTTTAGTACCAGATTCCTCTGCTTTTAATTGCTCTAATTCTTCTAGTTCTTCAAATTCTAATTTTAGAACTTCTTCTCGTCGATTCATAATCACGCTGTCTGTAAAGTCATGTAAAATTTTGACAAGCTCATCATGCCTTTTTTTATATGGTGTTAGATTGTAGATGAAATTGGGACGGAAGTAGAAGGTAAAAATTCTCATCATCAGCAATAAAGTAATTCTGGGATAGGAAAGATTGTTAAAGGTTTAAATGGAAATTTTTAAATTAAGAACTTGCTTACTCTTTAACAGCCTTCACATAGACTGAATCTGATTTGATTTGAGCTTGTATGTCGATTCCCATTGCAGTTTCTGTGTTGAAAAGTAGAAATTAATTTAATGGTAAACGATGTCTGGGACTAGTTTCTAAGGCTATCGAAGGCACATTTCAAGGAAATGCAATAATATGCAAGACGCTAAAGTATCCATTCGGCTTAAAATGCTTAACAATACACATATTATAAACAATAAGTTCTTAAATCAACAAAGCAAATGTTCATCAAGATCTAAGGCGGGTAATTCTATTTCTTGAACAACCTTTGCTTTAAAGATATGATAAGCAGTATCAGTCAAAAACAAATCTCACCGCAAATGTTATCCAAAGCACAAAGTGAAATTAATTCAAAAACATCGACTGGCTTTCCATTTGATTTCTTCAAGTTTTGGATAAAGATGTTGCTGTGCTTGTCAAAGACTTCCACAAACTGATCCAAAATCTTGAAATGAAATGCTGGAGTAATAATTTTACGTCTTTGGAACCATTTATTGCCTGTGGATGTCAAAAGACCTGTTCCAATCCAGTCGAGTAAAAAGTCATATTCGCCTGCCTTGTCGATTAGTTTTTGACTGTTTAAAAGCTGTTCTGCTAATTTTGGATCCATTATTAAAATCTCTGGTTGTGGTCCAAGCATTAAGCATGTAAATTTTGGATATTTTTCAACAACAGCTGTGAGCTTTACTAACAGTTCTGCAGGTGATTTTCCCATAAATAAAAAAGCATTTCCAAAAATTGGCCATCGTGGAGGTCCAGGCAATTTAGACACGATAGCTAATGTCTCACGATACTTTGTATAATACCATCCAAGAAATATACAAATTGAAATAATGAATAACAGAAGCAAGTCCATTTTCTTTTGGTTCCTTTAAAAGTCAAACTTGAACTGTGTTGAAATTTTTAAGTGTGAACAGTTTATCTTCAAGATATTTTTACTTGATCCTGATTAAAGCCCCCCACAGCGAAAATCAAAATCGTCATTGATAAGAGAAATCTGTGCTGTAAAGTATGTGTCTGTCACGTTTGCAGTGCATTTACAAGTGCATAGTGATTCTAATTCAAAACGTCCGTAAAATTTAAACAAAATCTTTTACTTCATTCATAAAATATAATTTTAATCTCTGTATAAAAAAGTCAACAATCCATAAACACATTTTGTTCATTAAGATATCAATATAATCAATTGCTTCACAAAATATCACGACTAGTCAAAAATAGGCACAACATTTAAACAGCTTTCCTCTCTTTAAGTTGCAGCCGAATTCCATTTTCAGGTCTCAAAATAAGTTCTGACATAACAATTGGATTAAAACCAGGCACAACAGACATTTCAAAATGTTTCAAGGCTTTTGCGACTGTTATTTTCATTTCCAGCATCGCAAACTTTTGACCTATACAATTCCTGAAAAAAAAAATTAAATTTTGATAAGAATGTAAGCACAGCACACAGCAAATGTAAGTACCTCGGGCCAGCACTGAATGGGACATAAATGTATGGATGTGATTGTTGTTTGTCCGAAGAAAATCTTTCTGGATCGAATTTTAAAGGATCTTCCCACAAAGTTGGATCTCTAGACATAAAGTAAGGACTAACTGCGACATTTGAACCTTTTGGAATCAAATATGGACCTGAAAATGACAGCAGTCAGTAAGTTATGTCTGCAACACATTTTTATGTCACATGATCACATACCACATTGAACATGTTCTTGTACTTTTCTACCAAACATTGGGACACTTGGATAAAGCCTTAACGTCTCCTTTATCACCATTTCAAGATAATTGAAGTCATTCAATGTTGTAGTTGTGATTGGTGTGCTTGAGTCAGTTCCAAGAATATTTATGGCTTCTTCATATGCCCTCTGCTGAATTTCAGGATGTTTGGCTAAATTATAAAGGCAGAATGCAATTCCACTGCTTGTTGTATCATGTCCTTCAAACATAAAAGTGTCAACTTCTTCCCGAATATCCATATTTGTCAATGCCTTTCCTTCAATTGATGAATGAAGTAGAACATCCAAAAATGCCATTTTCTTCTTAGCTCCAATGTCTTCATTTTCGTCAATTATATTGCTGTTCTCGTCTAAATTATTGTTTTTGGATTTAATAAGCTCTTCACGTCGATTCACAATTACTTTATCGGTAAAGTCATGAAGAATTTTAATCAGTTCATCCTGTCGTTTTTTTATCGATGATAAATTGTAGATGAAATCAGGACGAAGATAAAAGGTAAACATTCTGACGATCAGAAGTGATGTGATTCTATTTGAGTAGAATAGGATACAATGAAATTCTGATAGTTCAAGTATGTAGGCCATTCACTATTGACGTTGATTGAAGATTGGATTTTAAGGTGCTTCCATAATTCTGGCGAATGAGGGAAGTGAGCAATCTCAAGGTTTTAAATTCCCAGAATGTCACGATCTTAAGAATGAGTAGCTCCAGAGAAATCGGAACCAGATAACTCTTACTCAAAGTTTGACACCCTGAATGACCCCTGATTCAACATCACAAGTGAATAACCGTACACATTAAAAATAATCCTTACTCCTTAACAGCTTGCACGTAAAGCGAGTCTGTTTTAATCTGTGCCTGAATATCAATTCCCATTGCAGTTTCTGTATAAACAATATAAAATTCATAGTTAATAAATAACACAATATCTCAACTACTAAGACACATGGCATGCAACATTTACTTAAAGGAATTGATTGTCACACAAGTTGCACGACAACGAACCTTTAAAATTACACAGTGGCTGAGATTAAAGGGGTTTTTTCTTAGCAACTTATGGCAGAGATATGATAAGAGTTATCAGGAATGAAAATCTTACCGCAAATGTTATCCAAAGCGCAAAGTGTAACTGGTTGAAATACATCGATTGGCTTGCCATTTGACTTTTTTAAAACATCAATAAAAATGTCTGTGTGCTTGTCAAAAATGTCAACGAATTGATCTAAAATCTTGAAGTGAAATGCAGGCGTGATAACTTTACGTCTTGCGAACCATTTTCGTCCTGTAGATGTTAAAAGACCAGTTCCAATCCAGGCAGTAAAGAAGTCGTACTCATCTGATTTATTAATAAGCTTCTGACTGCTCAAAAATACTTCTGCAAGCTTTGGATCCGATATTAAAACTTCACACTGTGGACCAAGCATTATGCATGTGATTCTAGGCCACTTGGAAGCCCACTCAGTAAATGTATTATGCAATTGAACTGGCGATTTTCCTGCAAGCATTAATGCATTCCCTATCAATGGTAAACGTGGTGGACCTGGCAATTTTGCTGCTAGTTTTAAAGTTTCACGGAACTTAGTATAATACCATCCAAAAAAGATGCAAATTGACACAATAAAAATTAATAAAAGATCCATTTTCAACTTTTTTCCCTTCTGCCTCCTTTGACTGTACAATTAAGACTGAATCAAGTATGTGAAGGTAATGAGAATTCGCTCACATAACATTGAACCTTTATCATCCTCGTAATGATTTCTTTTTACAAATACTAAAGGAACAAAAATCAAAACAAATCGTCATGAATTTGATAAGGAATTGAACTTGAGATTAGGTTTAATCGTCACTAGCTGACATAATAATAGCGTCAAATTGCACGTAGTGGAGTTTCTAAATGTATGATGTAGTATTGAATAATTGAAGCAACGATGGAGGTCTTATATTGCTTAGCCAAAAGGCTCATGAACTTATTGAAATTGATTTTAAATTTAATTCTTTCAAAACCATTAAAACAATTATTTAAAATGATCATTTGTAAGCAGTGAACCAAAGATCTGTGTAAGCTTGTAAGTTGAAGATTAAGTCGTCTTGCAAAATTGTATTCAATCTTTTAAGAGCTTTAAAAGTTAAGTAAGCAGACCTAAGTTAGTGATAAGCATGTTTCAGTACCGAGCAATTTATCGACTTCTGCTAGCTTCTTCAGTTTTCTTCTACATACACGATACAATAACGTTCATATAGTATGTGCCGCAGATATTTCGCAGACACCTGTTAAAGAACAAGACCTAAATGCAGCCTTTATATAAATTTTACTTGTCTTTTTTTATTAAGAAAATTTCCATAAAAATTGAAGATCCTTAGAAATCTCTGGAAATGACCAAATCCTAAAAACTTTAATTATAATACATATTCATTTATTAATTTATGATATTGTTTGAAGCAATCCTAAGATGTAACGTCCTAAATCTTCATCCTGACTCTCCCAACTTACACAAAGATTTTTGTCAGCATTCTCCTCATTGAGCTTTACAACAACACTTTCAATTATAATTGACTGTCCATCGACAATTTTAACTTCCCATGCTGATAATCTATCCTTTATCAATGAGTGAATTTCTTCTACAATTTGAAAATTGGTTGATGCTGTTTCGAGTTTAATTAGAGATGAGAACTTGATGACATGTCTATTGATTCCATTAAATTCCTTCCAGACTTCTGGAAGATCCATTAAAATTAATTTTCCATCTTTCATTGCTAAAATACCATTAAAATATCGACGACGTTTTGGATCTGGCGGTTGAGCATTATAAGCTTTAAGTTCCTTCTTAATTAAATTTAATGAACATTCGATTGGTATTCGCAATGGTGTCCTTATGACACAAGTTTCTCCATTTGCTGGCGAGAAGCAGTCAATTTTAAATTCTTCACGAATTTTGTCTTTCAAAAATTCCATTTTTGCAGCTTCACCGTGAACTAAGAGGACATTTCTAGGCTCACAATTGGCAATTAATTGCATAATTCCTTTGGCATCAGCATGTGCACTAAAACTCATATATTCAACTGCCATTTTGACTTCAACAACTTGTCGATTCTCAAATTCAATCTTTTTTGCTCCACCTAAGATCTTATGTCCAACAGTTCCTTGAACGCAATAGCCAGGCATTATAACCATATTATTTTCATTTGGTGCCCATTTCTTAAAAATCTGAAGTGACAGTCCAGCATGTAACATTCCAGGTGTTGCAAATACGACCATCGACCCTGGATTATCAATATATCCACGATCAAATGGCTTAATATGTTTAAAATCAAACATATTTCGTTGAACAAAAGTTTTACGGATCTTCTGATTTGTCCATGTGATGAACATTTTATAATAATTATTGGCTTTTTCAGTCAGACCTAATGCAAAGTATATTGGATATTTTAAATTCATTCGTTCCCAATAAGTTTCAAGTAGAATACAAAGCTCTTGAGCTCTTCCTAATGCAAATACTGGAATTAAAACTTTTCCGCCTTTCGCTACACATTCATGAACTTTTTTAAGGAAATCAGTTTCGCGACAACGTTTTGAGTCACGAATTGTTGTTGCATATGTTGATTCTGTGATTAACAAGTCTGGCTTGCATTTATCAATCATTGCAGCGCCAAGATGTCGATCTGGTGTCATATTATAATCACCAGTATAAACAACTGATTGATTTCCAACACGAATCCAGAACATTGCAGCACCAAGTACATGTCCTGCATAATACGCTTTAATTTCCATATCATTATCAACCATCACCGACTGATGAAGTGTTACAGCTGTAACTTTCTTCATGCAATCTTTAATCATTTGAGTTGTAAAGAAGTTCGATTCTCCTTTTCTTTCAACAGCGACTTTTCGCATGTCTTCTAATAAAATTGGTGCTATAGCTTTCGTTGGATGTGTCATGTAGATCGGTCCTGTATAACCAACAATTTCTGTCATGTAAGGAAGTGCACCGCAATGGTCCAGATGAAAATGAGATATAATTACACAATCGATGTATGTTGTTAAAGGACCTTCGAGAGCAACGTAAGAGAAGTCTGGGAATCTTCGTTCATCATTAAATCCCATATGCATTCCACAATCAAGCATAATATTTTTGCCGCCCATACTAAGTAATATACAGCTTCTACCGACATCCTGTCCAGCACCTAAACACGTTACTTTTATATCTGGCATTTTGTTTCTCGGATGTTATTCTATATGATAAATCTGTTTTCAATACTTCTTCAAGGTCAGTTGGGGAATTTTTGGTATTAAAAACCTGTTATTGACGTCGGTGATCTTATTGTTTGTTTGATGCTGTAAGAATAAGGAAATAAGTTGAATATTTCGATAAAATTCATTAGTCACTTACTTCTTTCAACTTTATTTCATTGTTAAACAGTGTAAATATTGTTCTTGATCCTTTTTATAAATTAGAATTAAGTATTTCCGGGTTTAAACTAATTGATTCTGAGGAGTAAAATATTTGCTTGATTTGTAAACAACTTTTGCGTGCGTTTTGAAATTTTACTACGCAAATATTTTTGAATTTTTAAAAACCGTTAAGGATTATAACTGTGAAAAAACAAAAAAATAAAGGGAATCGAATAAAACAAGAATATATTTAAATAACCCAATTGTTAATTTGATTAACTGAGCTCAATTTGCAGATAGTTCTGAAATTAAGTTAAGGTCCTTTAATTTTATTTCGGATCATAATAAATATAAAATTAATAGTTCTGAAATTTTTTAAATGCTGGAAATCCCTGAGTATCTAAATTAAGCACATGTTGAACCATTTAATTATGAATAATAAATTAACGAAAATTCTGAAAATCAATTGAATATCTTTTTCATCAAATTAACATTTTTTCACTTTATTTCAATAACTCTTTCCTGACTACAAAATACATTCATTTCTTTTTTTCTTCAATTTTAACTTATATTTTTTTGTTATTCATTCTCTATTAGATTATATATAATATATTTTTCTTTAATAGCGTGAGATGTCTATTCATCATTACATCATGTTCTGGCAAAATAAATCTTTCAACCATTCTCGATTGATTCTTCAATGAAATCGAATATCTAATGAATCTATGATTCCACAGCAATGTAAAATTAATTTATCTTTCTTTTATGCTTCATTATTATACATAAAGGTATATCATTTTATTATGAATTGTATGGTAATTCATGCTTTGTTAATTATTTTTGTTGAATTCATGAAGTTCTCAGGAATTGTACATTGAATTATTTAAAGCAATTCATTGAAATAGATTCAAAAAATGAAATTATTGACTTGGAATAGTTTTTAAAATTCAATTTCTAGTTTTTAAAAACCGTTTCAAATTGCTTAAACTTTAAAACATAAGCAACAATGCAAGATTTGATCCAAATGGTTTCCAAAAATTAATCGAAATCAGTTTGAATGTTTAGAATTTGGTTAATATCAGAATGAAATTGCTTAAATAGTACAAATCCTTTGTAAATAGATCAAATCATCTTAATTTTGAATATTATTAATTTAAATGATTTTAGTTGTTTTCTTAAATTAACAAAAATAATCCTTTTCAAAGAAACTACTCAATTCCAATTCCAACAAAACTTCATTATTGCATCATTACAAAATTCGTTCTAAGAACAATATTTGTTCGAAGAAAAAAAAAATAAATAAAATTCCTTGAAAATTTTATTTTCTCAACATTTGTGAGCTTAATAAAGCCAGTTTACTATTTGTATGGTAATGTATTTATGTGGATATTCAATAATATTATTTTCAATTAGCACTTTTTTTTGCAATTATTACGAATTGATAATTTTTCTATATTTTCATTTTTAATCATTCCAAATTAAAAAATTATTAATTTCCCATTTTTCTGACCTCTATAGGATTTTCATTTTATCATTCTATTAAAAAAATTTGTCAATCTGTTTAATTTTCATTGAAACCTGCATAAGACAGAATGTGATATTTCTTAGATTCTTTCGATTTTTCGGTTCCAACAACTGTTTAAGACTGAAAATTCGGAAGAATCTCAAATTTTTTATTACTATCAACCAGATTGTATTATTCATCACTATAAAAAATAGGCAAGGAGGAGAGAAAGCTATAAATGTCCAAAAATTATGTCCGACTATTCGGGACACAAAAAGCACTTTGATCTGTTTGGTTTCCATGATAATAAGTTCAGAGCTGGATAGTTTAAGTTAATTGAGATTTTGTAAGATTTTTGTAAAAATTTCATTTTGTTTTGTTCCGACTTTTAAGAATGTTTGTTTTAGCATTATGACTCAAGAATTTTTGATCTTGATAATAACGTTTGGAAACCTTTAATAACTTGTTTTGATCAATTTGTTGTTTCAAAATTTTTACGATTGATTTCAAAAAGATTTAAGTTTTGTCTAATTATGCTAGATCTACAAAAATCTCAATCAACTTCTTTTTATCCAACACTTTTTCATGCTTTTACAAAAAAAAAAACTGTTCTTAGAAGGATTAAAAGTCCATAAAAATCACCCACAAACTTGATTATGATTTGATTTTTTCGGATTGGATAGAAAAACATTCTTCTAAATGTGAAAAATAGGGAGTTGGTAATTTTCTATTTAAAATCGTTGAAAAAATGGGATATTAGTTATTCAATTTATTTACTTTTTATTAAATTTTTACTATTTGTATGATATTTTAATGGAATTCTTCTTTTAATATTAAGTTTAATAATTAATAACTTTTCTTCATTAACCAGTCTACGTTTTTGTATTTTAGTTTATAATTAATATAATTTCTCATTTCATTTAAATTTTAATAATTGACTGTGTTTGTTTTACATAAAAAAGTTTCATATTCTTCAATGTCAACTAGTTTCATTTATTAGTAATGTTTTTTGTTTACCATATTATGCAATGTTGAGTTTCGGGGAATCAGAATTCTTTGAAATGAGTTTGTGGAACCATAAATATATTGATTTAGAATGTCAATTTTATTGCCACTCTGAATTATAAACTACAGTGGCTGAGTTGTTATAATTTTTTAAAAAGTTTATCCTACTGGCTAGTAGGTTTCTTCGCACTACAAACATGTCAGTGTAGAAATTCTTTAAGATTGTATTTGAATTTTAAAATGTTTGGTTAAATGTTGTTCAAGTCAAGATTGTTTTGGCTATTCATTTAGGAGTAGAATTTGATCCACAAACCAAAAGATTGTTCACATCCATTTCAAAAAATTCTAACCCCCTGGATTCATATTTGAGTTAAATCCTCGTGTTCGCGCATATTAATATCAGAATAACAGATTAAGGAATATTTCCTTGTACTTCTTATTCATAATACAGTATGAAAGGAAGGATAGTATGAAAGTCAACAACTGAAAGCGTTTTTTTTTATTTTTCTTTGTCAATATAGAAATGGAAATTCGAGGATTTTTGACATCATTTTCGATGCCGATTTTTTGTTTTTATATCTTTGAGGCGCTTCATGTCAAATGTGATTTTTAAAGTTTTTTTTGTCTTACGTTTTTAAAGATTTATACTTTGGTCAGAAAAAGTTTTTATATTTTGATAAGTTAAAGACTTTTTTTTCGTACTTCATTCATTTTTTTTCGTACAAGAATTCATTTATCTAAAAATATGTTTTGGTCAATAGATTTTATTTTCTCAGTTTTAAGATTTTTCCTTTAAAATGCTGCATGCAGTTAATAAGTTGATTGAAGTATGTTTCTTCCACGTGAGTTTTTTGTCTAGCCCGAGCAATACAGAGTTTTGAGATTAACTTATAACTTAGAAAAATTTGCCACCTCGAGTTTTTGATGATGAAATTAGCCTTAAATAACCACTTAATCTTAGAATAAATGGATGAAAACTGCTTAAAGGACGTGATCAAAGAAGCTAATGCAAGAATTTTGCAAAAACTGGACTTAGGAACTGGATAGTAAATTGAAAATTTTGGCATTTTTTCTTAAGAAAAATTCAAAATTTAAAAATCAATACTTTGAAAATCAGTTTATTATGTGATAATTTAATTGAAAACCTCAAAATCTGTATTACTCGGGCTGAATGCACAACAACATTCCAAAGTATAGAAATTATGATAATAGCAACAGAATTAAAAGATGCAAGATTATTATTGGAAATTTGATAGGTACTGAATGAAAAGATCGATCGAAAAATAAGATGCAAATGAGTTTTTCACATTATTAATTTATTCTTCATTTAATTAGAGCAGTTGAAATAGCGCGATTTGTTTATTATTTAAAAAGAAGGGAAAAAATTTGTTTTGTTTGTTAAAAAAATATATTCATCATTATTTTTCGTTATATGCTTCTTCTTTAATAAATATATGTACCTATATGGATTATTTATCATATAAATTTAAATGCAACTTTATTTTCATTACATTTTGATAACTGCGTAAAGTATTTTTCTATTATTTTAATATTTAACAAGCGCATTTCTTCAATTTTATTTTCTTCTTTAGTGGATTTTCAAGTTTCATTTTGAACATTTATTGGAAATTTTTTTAAGTCGATTAAATTAAAATTTGATTATTTTGCAATTAAAACCTTTAAAGATTATGGTTTGGTTCTTCATTCCTCAATTTAAATTCCTTGTTCCAATTAATTTATAATTGGGATTAATCCATACAATCGATACTAATAAAAATTGATTTAAAACTTAAAAATCGGTCGCAAATTTAAACTAAATAATGCAAATTTCAATTAAGGCGCCAAAAAAATTCCCAAGCCTTAATTGGATTATATCTTCTATGTCTTTGGCTTGATAATTTCTCAATTTGTATTGAATTCATTAAAATATGTTAATCCTGTCAAGAACGATTTCGATATAAAAATAAAGACACAACCATACTTATTTTGTTTTTCATTGACATCACCCAGCTGTAAAGCATAATCAAAGTCAAAAGCACAGAAGATTCATCCTGTTCCAAATCAACTATTTGCCGAGAGAAAAAATGAAATTTTCATTAATTTTATGCATTTTTTTACTAATTTGTGGAAAAACCTCGTAAAATTTACCTCAATTACTTCCAGTTCTTGGTATAGGTAAAGCTATATAGTTATGTCTCATAACATGATTTATGAAAGCTAACATGGAAATGTCGAAATTTCTTCCAAATCTATTTAAACGCCACACAATTTTTTTTCGTTTATTTTATTCCATTTTTTTTTGCTTTTCAATTTTATTTTTTTGGCAGCTATAACTACTCACTTAGGAGATATTTTAGTCAATAATTTTTCCCATTTAATAATAAATTCAGAGACATCAATCGGATTAATTCTTGCATGTTATGCTGAGTTATTTTTGGGGCATTTATGGCGAAAAAAATTTTCTTCTAAACATTTTTGTGCAATTTTAATTTATATTTCCTATTTTTTTGAAACATTTCGTTATGTTTCGAACCTTCTGAAACGTTAAAGCTTCTTCTTAGAATTTCAATCCAATTTAAATTTAATTTTGATTTTCTACTACGAATAAAATTTCAAACTTAAATGTTTTTTAGACTTGAAATTTTGAATTTCAAATGGTCGAGGAAATTGATTTTAGAGTTCATTTTAATTCTTTCAGACCAATTTCAACTTTTAAAAAATAACAAACACAAAAGTTGACATCCACAAACCACCTAAATCCATTATCTAAAAGTGTCGAATTATTAAGCCAATTAAATGCGCGCATTGAAATCTTTAGTTTCTGTTTTCTTCGTAAACTTTATAATGTAGCCGATTATCTTAGAACATTTATCTATATAGAATAGAGTGAGAATAATAGTGAATACACTTTACTTCCATCATTCAATTTTTCCTAAGATTATTAATTGAAAAAATATTATTTTGGTGCATTTTTCTTTAAAATTTTCATCTAACAACTTTGAGAGAGATTTGTTTTGATTTCTGAGTTTTCATATTTTTTGTTATATCGTTGTCACACATTGAAAGCATTTTTTACTAGAAATTTAATGTTTATGAATGAGTTGTTCATTGATCAAGTCTGAAGCAAAAGTTCATAAATAAATTTCCTATAAAAAAGAAAATAAATAATAAATAAAATCAAAAAAAAAAAACAATTTAAAATCGGTTCCATAATATAGTTTAATCATTTTTTTTTCACTTTTATTAATAATAAGGACATTAAAAGTTCTAAAATAATAATGATTCGCAAAATAAATCCTTGCTATAATCATAATTACATCATAAATCATACAAATAGTAATAATAAGGATGTCAAAAACTAGGAAGTTTAATAATAAAGTTATCATTTTAATAAAAATAAGGAATAAGTATTGTATTTAGTTGTTTTGCTTGCATTTCATTAAAATGTAAAAAGAATAATGATAAACATATCACAATTCAGTATAATAAACATATAAAAAGCATAAAACTTTTGCCTTCGACTTTTCTTTTTTCTCTCCACAAATTTCTAAGTCAATTTTTAATTCCATAATTTCGAGTTTAAGGATAAGGAAAATTGATTGCAACCAGATTGACAGATGCTTTACTGGTAAGATAGGGTTGAACCTCATTCATCAATATTGACAATTTTCCTTTAACAAAGTTAGCCGTTATCTTTGAAAAGATCTCTCTCCACAAAAAATATGCATCTCGATATTTTTTTTTGTCCCTAACATGCGACACAAATGCATGACTATATTAGTTATGGATTCAATATAACATTTTGATTAATATTATCATTTAAATAGAAGAACATAAATCTTTTTCTGCTCATCTTCTTCCTCATTACTTAATAAAACTAGCAATGAAACCGATCATGCTTTATGCGAATATTCACATCATATGAAAGAAATTCCTAAATATTGTTCAGTTAAGATTAAAAATCTTAAAATTTAAAGCATTACTTTGTGATATGATCAGACCTCAATATTGCTTACAGTCTAGATAGTTTTGAAACTTCTGCTTCGCTCAACCTAGTCCGAACTTTTTAAAGATCGAGCTTTGCTCGGTTGTTAATAGATTACAAGAGTGTGGTACTCCACTAAGTTTCTTCCAACTGTTAATAAATTACAGGTTTACGTTCAAAAATCATTAAGCTTATTTATGCATTCACATTATTATGGTTTCACTTCATTACCAAAAACAATATATTCATTCAAATTGAAAATTTGGTGTGAATTTGAAATTTCAACAATTTTTTTTCCTTAACGATTTCACAAATGTTTTTATATTTTATTTTGCTCTATCCAATAACATTCTTGATTCACTACTACAAAAAGTTTCATTTTCTTTTCATTATAAATTAAATTGCGAAGACATTCTCATGCAACTTGCCAAATAATCTTTATGCTACTCACACTTTCCTATAGTCTTTCTATTAGTTTTGCCATAAATGAATTATTTTTCTTCAGTTTCAAGAAACATTAAAGTTTTGCTTCTTTACTCATGAATATGAAATTTTTGTTTCTTCAATGAATGACTTTTTCCATCACTAAAATTTTGCTATAATCGACAAAAAAATATATTTTAAATTAAATGTTACATATCTCCATGATTATCATCGTTAGATTTTTATATTAATGAATTTAAACGAACGCCCAACACTCGAGCGTTTTTATAACAAAGTCTTCTTGAGGTGCTAGCGGTTCGTTTGAATATGTGCTACAGCTTTGTGATCTGCCTTGATTTAAGTCACCGTCAAGCCACAAACCGAATCTACCACTAGAAATAGAATTTAACAATGATGAGACAAACTTTCTCGAGAATATGCCATTAAGTCTACTTACTCTCCAGCACCAATTGCGAGACTTTCAGGATTGCCTTTAATAAAGTACAAATTTTCTCCACTCCAATGGAATACTTTGAAAGTTGGATTAAATTTGTATAACAATGATTCACCTGTTCCATAGAAATGATCTGACACATGCAGTGAGCATGATGTGAGTGCACCAAATACCTAAAATAAGCCAATAAAAAATGTTAACTTTAAAATTGTCTTTTTTAATTATTTGATCAGCTGTTGTTCCACAAATGAAGAAACTGTTTGATCAAATTTTAAACTTAACGAGATATGGATGCTTCAGTCTCCAGACTAGACTGAGACTATCTATATTTCTTGACTGAGCTCTATATCAATGATACTTACATTATGATCTGTATCTTCAATAACAATAAGAACAGGACTTTCGAGCTTGTGCATTTTTCTGTAAAGCGAATTTAGTGAGAATCCATGTTGTGATGTACTGAATATTAATGACCATGAATAGCCTTCTGCTCTCGCGGGTAAATGTCCACAGAGTTTTTCTCTAGAAAATATAAGAAATAACAATGATTTACTAAAATTATCAAATATGATGTCATCTTCAAGTCATACCTGTGTTCTTCACTTAAAATTTCAGTAGCTCCAACAAGATCGGGGATGGGAACATCCTGTTCAAATGAACCAGCTGTGATGAACGATGCATTTCGATAATCATCTTTGCTCATCGACAGAACCTGTAATTTTGATGCAAAAAAATCTGTTAATTATAATTTGTGTGAGAATTTCAAGATTTTTTTGAGTATCTTTTGTGGTGAATCTGAATGAAGTTTTTGATTTAGCTTCAAATTTTGTAAGGTTTTGGTGATGAACTTCTTAATTATAAAATCTCAACAAATCCATTAAGCAGTCAAATAGTAAATAAAAATGTATGAAGCTTTTGGTTTTGCTTCTTAATTGATTGTTGCCGCTTGAAATCAAAAGCTTGTCAAAGTTTCAGAGAATACTGTGACTTTAAAGTCATATTACTTAACAATCTATTTCTGTGCACAAACAATTCTCAATTGACGTTTGTTTTTAAACAATTTGAAAATTTCTGGATTATGCCGGTGTTGTTTATTAAATGTTTACAAATAGAACTGATTATTATTTGACAGAAAATTGACAACTGTTGGAATTCTGGAATTTCCCAAAATAATTCAATCAATTTTCAATTTAAGCCAAAAAGCTCTAATTAAGCTTAATAAGAGTTATCGACTTTTCATAGCAGCTTATAGTCACAAATTGGAAGCTAAATTGTCCACTTCAGTTATCAGATTTTTAAAGTCTAAGAATGTAACGTGATGAATCCTATCGATTCAACATTCAATATTTATATAATAAAGAATCCATCTAAAAGGTATCAAATGCAATAAACCACACTCAAAAATCATAAACAACTGGTTCATTAATAGAATTCTATCAAAACAATAAATAATAGCAATAAAGATTAACAAAAAATTTGTATATACTCTTTTAACTAATAGTTTCATCTTCATTGTGGTGTATTTGATTATTTAAATATCTGCAGTGATGTGTACAAAAATTCAAAAATATATATTTTTTTGTTTCTTTAGTTAACAACAGTCAATATTTAAACTAGCTGGCAAGTTTTAACACTAAATAATTTAAGCCAACAACTCGATTCAAGTGTTCTGGTCTCTTTGAAGGATCGATTCCGATTGCATTGGAGTTTTAAGTCAGGAGTTAATTAAAATATAATCATTAAAATTGCTTTTAATAACGCCGTACGACTATTTATAAACAATATTTTCGTTTTCACTGATCTCTGTCGAAGTTATTGTTTATAAAACATTTAATAATGTAAAGGCTATCACTAAAGTAAAAATTATTGCTTCTGTATCAGCCAACGTAAGTATAAACTCTGAGGTAATATTTCGTTTACAATCTTTATTTTTTTTTGCGCCGATGGAATTTTTTTTTTCAATTTAATTTCCAATTTTTTCTTTATTGTTTGCTGTTCAGAGAATATATAATAATTTTTCGTTATCACTACAAAATCTCGCAGTTTTTTTCTCCCACTTAATTTTTCTATTGTTAATGTTCACTTTTCATTTTAACTATTTATTTCGAGCAGAGGTTTCATTTGAGATGTTCTCGTTTCAGTTTCTTTATGTTGTTTGCAAGACTACTTTAAGTGGAACAATTATTTAATCAATCCGTATGTAAAAGCTTGCGAATTTCAATTTGAAAGACATATCTTGGTAAAAAGTTGTTCGAACGAAATAAGCTAATCAAGACAATATTTGAGAATCTTTCAAGATTATACGTTTAAATTCTTTAAGTCCTTGACATCTTTATTTGATTTAATTGCTCATATTTATGTAAATATACATAGCCTCAATTTTTTAGAAGCAACTTGTTGTTAGTCGAGATAATTCAGACTTAAAAGAGTCTAGAAGATAAATTCTTCAAATCGAGTGTACAGAAAAAATCTTTGCATTTCCAAATTTATTCTTTTCATTCAATTTTAATTTAAGGCACTTTATTTTTGATCGCATTTGCTATAAAAAGTTGCTAGTGACAGAATATCCTTAAATCCACAAATTATTTTAGTTTCAAGATTGATTTAAGGTACATGATATATCTCCTAATGATCATGGTCCATCCTATTTATTTAATATAATTTTAAATAAATTAAAAGCTCTCGGTGACTTAATCACAAGTCTTATCGAACAATTAATCGCCAAAGTTTCAATTTTATGCAACATATCTAAATATTCAAAGCACTTCAAAATTGTAAAAAGTTCAGCCTATCAATACCAAAATCTCAATTCGCATGTAGATTCAAATCATCATCCAACAGAGTGAATTAAATGTTTTTTTCTTAAAAGCATACCAAACAGTATAATTTGTAATGTGATAAAGATCGCATATTAATTATTTTAATGCGCAATTTTACCCGCCTAAGTAAATTTTATTTATTTGCACGGGTGAATGAAAATGTTCACGATAACAGAAGCTTATGATTATTAATTCAATATACAATTGAAATATTTGAGGCAAAGTTGAAAATCGTTATCTTTAATTGTGGACTACACTTGCTGATGTTGTTTCAGCATATAGTATAGTCTCTAAATTGAAAGTAGAGAGGCAGCAGCAATTTATATAAAAGAGGTCACATCTGTCACATTTTTTTTTCGCATATTTATATTTTTACAGTAGTTGCTAAGAATTTGATTGAATTATCACGTGCATAAGATCATTGAGAGGCAACTTTTCTGTGACACACAACTGGAAGAGAATGTGCAACAAAATATCTGCTGTCAGATGTAACATTTTACTTTCTATTTAATCAATTGATTTTTAAAAAGGAGGCTCGCTGTGTAAGCTTTGAATTCACTTTAATTGCTTTGCTATGATTTTGAGGTTTTTAATTAAGAACTTGAGCTCCTCGAGATGTCCACAATTTTATATGCGAATTCATAACTCCCATAAAATTACTTGATTAATAGAAAATTTCCAGACATGTAATAAACCCCTCAAATGCATTTTATGAGTGTCAAGAAACCCGTTCTTTTATATCACATCCAACACGCTAATCATGTAAGCAAATTCATCGTTTTAGAACTCAAATAAAGCCTCAAGCAAGATTCAGATTTATATTGCTGATATCAAATTACTTGTACACATGACAGCAAATTAAACCTAGCACGTTACTTTACACGTTATAAAACAAGCAATGCTTTGTGCCGCGCGCACGCACTCAATAAGAATTGAATAAATTGAGTGCTGTTTGAATATTTCATTAGCATCAGAAATCTTTTTTATCACACGCATAATTTGAAAAGTAAATTAATAATAAAATTGTAAAAGTAATTTATAAATTGATCAGCAGAGATCAGCAGAAAAGCAATTAAGATAGTGAGTTGAATTTGCATAAAGTAATGGACATACGTCTATCTAAAGCATTTCTAATCTCTGTCTAATGTCACAAACATATTTATCAATTACGACAATTTCCGTATAAAGTTATAAAATGCTTTTTATTTGAAGTCGTATTAACATAACTGCATGTATCAATTACAATTTGTTACAAAATATATATATTGAATGATCTGCCCTTAAATGACATCCCTGCAATTATATGCAGCGTGTACGTGCTTATCGATAAAAAAAAAGCTTCTCTCGATTTTATTTTATTCATCTTCCTTTAATTCCGCATTGTTTACACATTAATTTTTTTTATAGCTTTCGCTGTGTTATTGCTTTTAACTCATGCTGATTGATTAATTTAATATGGGAAATTTTTCAGCTACATCGTATCATCATCAACGTATAACATTTTAAAGTTCTTTAATATTAGAGCAGTTTGATGTTAAACATAAAGGAAACAAGTTTTTTTTTGTTGTAAAAATTGTGTAAGGGAACGTTCAGTTATGATGTGCAATAAAAATAGATTTTTTTAAAGTTTATTGGTGAATTTTGTACAATAATTAAAGATTATCTTAAAGATCCAGGTCTCAGGGATAGTGTTTAAACTCTTGAGTTTGAAGGATGTGGCTAAATGAATGAATGACAGCCTTAGATATTATATAACATACCCATACGGATTCTTTATGTTTCAACTAATTTTGGGTACGTACTAATATCAATCCTGGTGAACTGCACTGAATTTCAGTTTTACTGACGATCTAGAAATACTCTCTGGATTATCTCTAACATTGAAAAAGTTTAAACTACGTAATTTTAAGCCAATTTTCATCCCATTGTTCACATAAAAATGACATAAATCATCAGCGATTATCTCCAATTTATACAATTCCCTGGAGAACAATTCACAAAAAAACTAAATAGATATAAATGACAGCCTCCTTTTGTACTTGAAATAAATCGATTGCACTATAAATTTATTTTCATTGCATTTCCCATATGTTGCATGTCATGTTAAACAACGAATTTAAAACTTTTTTTTTGCGTCGAACTTTATTTTTTGTTCCACAAAGGAGCCAGTGTCAACATCGAGAAATCGCACGACTTTTGGAAGCGGCGTTTGACATTCGAATTATTGGTGATAAAAACTTTAACAATGAAATCGAAATCAGTCAAAATTTATAATGTAAACATCGAAATTTGATATTTGATTATAATTTCCTCGGTAGTCTAGTGGTGAATATCACAAATTGATTTTATAATCCGCCTTAAACTCAATTTTAAAAGCAAATAATAAAATCACCTTATTTGGATGACATAGTGGATTCAGTAATTCACACATTTTTTGACTATCTGTTGCAGTTACTTATGATATTGAAATTCTTCACGTTACTTTTATGACAAATTTTAGTATTCAATGTTAATCTAATTAAGTTTTATGTTCATTAATTGCTCGTTAAATTCTTCTCACAAATTAATTTATTAATTTATCGTTATTTCACGTATTTGAAAGTCAATAGACACTACATTTGTCACTAATTAAACGATAATCGGTGCTTAATTTAAATTTTTTTGAGATTCTTTTCACATTTTTTTTTCTCTTTGTCAATTAAAAATTCGTTTATTTTAATAATTATTAATTTTTATAAAATCAGAGCTGTGAAATTAGCACTTCAACTCTCTTCAAAAACATTTAACTGAATGAAATATAAAGCTTGACAAATATTATTATTATTGTATATTTTCCACATCAAACTATCGTGTGTAGTCGCGATATCAGTCATATTACTACTGAACATTTAATACAGAGCACTTTGCTTTTGAAGATTGTGTGAGAATTTTTGTCGTCAGTTTTTTTTTTCGTCATATCCAATACAGTGCAATATGGAAAACACGACTTTTTATTCATCCATTAAAAAAAAACGTTCGACAATTGTGAAATTTTGCTAGAATGTACCACATTTACACTAATAATGACTGAAAGCGATATCGTCATTTGAATATCTTTTTCAGATGTTCAGGTGCAATGAATCATATCTTGTGATATCATTCTCAACTGATCTTAAAATAATATAATGCTTGTCAAATGTTAATTAAGATAATTAACAAAATTTGTGTGTATAATGTTGTGTTAATACACATCATATGACAACATTATATGTAATGATTGAGAGATCAACCTTTGGTGCTAATCCACATCATATGACAAAAATCTTTTCTTAAATATTGATTATCGTCCAATAGCTCTTATAAAAACAAATGTGGCAATAATGAATTTCAAAAGTCAGTCTCCTTTTGCACATTTCCAATTGTAATTAAATTGATAATGGAAATATGTGTCATTGTGAGTTCTTTTCTTTCCGTAAATAAAGATGACTTTTTGTCTATAATGTGTTGATAAAGTTAGCGCATTTTTCGTGGAATCGAATTAATCTAAAAGTATGACTAGTTTAGTATCTTTGAAATCTAATGGGCTGATGTCTAGAGTTGCTTGTATCTATGAAATCATAGATAGACATATGTTTAGTCATCAAACCTGGAATAATGAACTTTAATCAATTGATAAAAAAGTTTGTCAGGATAATGAAATGTTTTTGATGACGAAGGTTTGATGTTTGACTAAAGTCACTTGAAAAATGAAACCTACAGCTTCAAAAGCTTTAATTCTCAAGCTTGACCCAAAATACATTTTTTTAATGATTGAACTTTAATCCGCTGATAAAATTCTTTTCGCATGCCCATTAAATTATTTCATAATTAAACAATTTAAATTCACTATTTAAAATTTTAGTAGGGCAATGATAGAAAGATTACAATCAACAACAGTCATATATGCACACAATAATGCACACGATAATTGTTTATAGAAATTGAAATTTCCAGAATTAAATAAAACGTGCTATTCACATGAATTGTGTAATAAATAATTTATATCGAAACCTTTTTCCCATCATTATTGTATAGAAAATTCTAAAATTTTACATTTGACTGGAGTTTTTGAATATTATTGAATGTTACAAAAAATTGGAGTTACTGAACTGTGTTAAATTTTTAGAATAGATATTTTCGCACTTTTGGACTGAGACAGAAACATTTCGAGACTAATTTATTTATGCGCAAATTAAAAAGCTTTAATGAGCCAGGTTTGACATCAAGGAAGGTCTTGTATCTATTAGAACTGAACGGTGTTTAACAGGTAATGTGATTGACTTGTTTTGATTTTTCGTCCTTTAATCAAGTTTCAATGACCAATACTAAGAATAGACTAATGAAAAAAGTAATAAAAGGTATTGAAGGAACAATTTAATAACACAAAATTTTTATTTGGAAAGTACGTTATTGTCACCGAACTGATTCAATCGAATTTGCTCTAATTTTTTGTGGCTTAAATTTCACAACATTATTTAAATCCAATAAACTTCAACTGAATCAGCGATTAGCAAGCCATAAGTGTCATTTTTTACCGCAAATAAATCATTTGATTGCTTCATTTCATAATAAATGTCGTGAATATGCAATTAAATTTTAAATAAATGTCAATAAATCATCGAATCAGCTCAACTTTGAGTATAACATTTATTTAGTATAAATGTAACAAATAAATATGTTTATGGACATAAAAATATTTTAATAAACTTGCAAAGTTGCGATATTTCCATTTAATTTTAATGACTTTATTAATCTTGTTCCGAAGTCTTTTGTGAATGCACATTCAATATGAGCAATTCATCAACGTCAAAAAATTGTTTACGGAGGCATTGCTTCCGATTCTAGATCGCTTTACATTTAATTGTCTGTCATTTTTACTTTCATTTTGTTATGCTTTAGGCAGATTAAGATGGATTTGAACACCTTCTATAAGTTGCTAAGGTCAGGATTGTATTCTAAAAAGTGACCAAGCTTAGCCTTTTGAAACATGCTTAAGTAGACAAAATTGAATCTTAATGAATTGCAATTTACCGGCTGAGGTTTCTCAATTCTACTCGAAATAATTGATCCGTCATCATAAACTTGAAATACGCTATATTCATTTTTCAGTCGTCTATCATCTAACGGCGGTGTTGGTGCTCGCTGCTTGCCCATAATTCTTCGAAGATATATTGGTCGTCCGAAGCGATGATATAATTGCCATCCCCATTTTCGACCGGCAAATGTTAAGGCAGCACTGATAATTATCACATAAATAAACCACATTTTCTCTATTTAAAAGCTTCGAATGTTGTCAGTGTTGATGCAAAAGCTTTTACACATAAATCAATTGTATTACATGAAAATGTGTCTCGACTAACGTTCTGAATAGAAAATGATTTTTTACACTCAATTTTTTTTTGTCTAACAAGTCACGTGAAGGTTCAGTGAACTTTTTTAAAAACACAGAAAAACTTTTGTTTACATGAAGTTTGCTTATTTTAAAGTCACTTTTTTATAGTCTACAAAAATTATTTCATGTCGGAAACTTCAATTGTTCAACAATAATGCATGTCATATGATCGTTCGGAAGCACTTAATCCACAAGTGTGCAACTTCTTTTTTCACTACTTGAAATATATAAATATTTCTTATCGGCAATTTTCCATTCACAAGTCCACTAATACATTGACATGCGCATTTATGTTACAAATTTTTATGTATTAAATTTTTCCATAAATTTTTATCATTTTTCACCAAACTTTATTCATTCTTGATGCCTTAGTACCAAATATTTCATTGCTTATGCTGACTACGTGATAAGAAATAATCAAGAACTTCCAAAATTCACGAATTTCAAAATTGATATTTAAGAAAACCTACGAAATCGATGAGGTAAAGAATAATACTGAAATATTTTGGGAGAGGAAATTCACATCTTCTCTCTGGTTTCTCTCATTTTTCTATGTATTGGTTTGAAAGAGAAAAAGCTCAAATCTTGTCAATGTATTTGTGAGAATGAAATCTTGATGAACTTTGCAAATAAGCTTTATATTTGTTGACAATTGTTGATCTTATCAAAGCTTGGACAAATTTTAAGGCCTTTTATTTACAATCGTTATCAGCAATTTGTTTAGATCATTCAAAGAATTTATTTTATTTTTAAAATATTCACAATGATTAGCCAAAAATGTGACATTTTATTGCGACTCGTAAATTTAAATAATTCGGAAATAAAAGAATCGGAATAGCCGGATATACGATGATATAATGTATTTTTTTTTATTTATAGAAGGTAAGAAGGCGCTCTGTTGTCATTTCTTAACCGGTTTTTAAAAGATTTGTTTTGCTTAAATCAGTTTGCTGTTCTTATTAGTGAGGAATGTTATTTGACAGGAACGTCAATGCAAAAAGGACGCAAGCAACAAAGTTCCCATCTTAATCCTGTATTTTGGGAATACCGTAACATTATATTTTAGTATGACCAGGGCACACAGTCTTGTACAGTATATCAAATACCAAAAGTATTATTTGAAACTTTGGTGCTTCTGAGAATTGTAATAAATGATTAAATCACAAAATACACCATATTCTCATCTTATAGTCACCCTACTGCTATACAAACTTCATCCGCGTCTCTGTGCACCTTAAAATAACCACAGACAATGACATTGCATATTCTCTTACATAAAGGTCATAAATTGATCATTTCTGGCAAAGAAAATCGTCAAGAAATCAACGCCAATTATCATATCTAATGTTTACAAAAAAATCAGCAAATAAAATTGGAGCGATATTTTTTTTTTTTTTGTGAAAGTGTCAAAACTGCTTGTTATCAGCAACTCATAACTCGATATTTGCGAATGAGTCAGAAAATTAATTATCAAGCATTAACGAGGAGGTGATGAGAAAGTATAATTAACAACTCTTTAGTTGCTGATTAATCTGTTGGCATTAATGCAAAATTTTAGTTGCACTATTTTTTAACATTTAATTGAGGTCGTTCGATTACGACCAAAAAAATTGCTCAAATGCGTTAGACTCAAAAAATAGCAAGCCGAGAAAGAAGAAGTACATTTGAAGGTCCTTCGAAAGCATTTGCAAAAAAAAAAAATATTACTGTCTGGCTAGGTCATTTGGCAAAGAAGAAAGACATTTTTTGTTTGTCTCACAAATTTGCAATAAAAATATTTCATCCACAGGCATTTTATGACTATTCGCTCTAATGCATTTCTATTGTGTACTTAACATTTTTAGCTTTAGAATAATCAATGACAATAGCGTTTGTTTCACAAAAAGAACTATACCGGTAGCGCTTTAATTTACATATAATGCTATCAAGTTTACTTTCTATTTAAGCATATGTGCTTAATTATGATTTATAGTTTTAAATTTGATTCATTCTTGGAAATTATTTAAGTGCTAAAAAGCATACTTAATTAACGTCAATTGCCAATTGCTATCAAATTGTTTGTTCTGGTTAAATATGGTCCATGTGTCTGTTTTCCGTAAAGCAGGTGCTATTTTTGATAAGGATTAGCACTGAGTAAATTAATTCACATTTTTGTCCAAATTCCATTTTAAAATTTTCTTAATCCACTTAATTAAGCTATTTATCATGACAAACGGATTTTATTTTTTATTCTAGGAACTTAATGTATTTGTAATTTTACCTTTATGATGCGTTAACTCAATAAAATCTACGTTAAATAAATTAATTTCAGTTTTAAATTTTTTTAAGAATTTCTTTCACTCAAAATATAAACATTCCACTGGAAATTCCAGTAAATAGTTCGTCCCTTCCAAGATTAAGTTTCAAATTATTAAAAAACCGTTAAATTCTTAATATCAGAAAAGTCATTAAACTCACAAAATAATCATCTTATCTTGTCATATTAATAAACCAAGCTTAATTTATTCACATATTCTCACCCTAATATTACTCAGCTCGTCAAACATGACCAGCAATCACTTTATATGCACTTGAGTATGCAAATGATGATTAATATTCAATGATTCTTTTTGTCATGGTAATTACACCTCAACAACATCTTCTTTAAGACAAAGAAATGAAAATGAGAGATTGACTTTTGTTCAAAATTTACTTCATGTTTTTATTTTTTGAGGACAGTTTTGTTGACACATCTGAATTAGCTAGTGGCTACACTGGATTTTAATATATAAGTATAACGGTTTTTCTGAATGTGAAACCTTACAACTCCTCAAAAGCATTTGTTTGGTTTTAAAGAAACATCTCTTCAGCACTAACGCGTGGCTTAACAAGCCAATATGCTGGTTTGCATTGTTAACAAGTAAATTACATGGTTGATATGATAATCGCATATCTCCTCGTTATTATTAAATGATAAATAACATTGTTATTTAATGACTATGATTTTCCATTCTTTACTGTTTATTTCTCCTTCATTCATTCATGTCAATTTCATGTATGATGAAGTGTAGACATCTCGATGAGAACTTTTTGAGTACGAAATATTCACATAAATAACAATTGGAACACAAAAATTATCATTATCGTCAATTTACATTTAATTGCGTATTTTTAAGTTTTTTTCCCTTATAATTTTGCATATAACAAGATAGTCTCTCAATGTAATTACATTAATTTACCTTTGTCTTAATAAACTTTGAAAATTTCTGTAGTTTTGATTTAGACATGCTGAATAAATTTTTAAAAAATATCTTTTTATACACTTAAGAATGTCAAGCCGGTTTTTGTACTTGCTTCAATTATTTTATGTCTCTTATCACTTAAATAACTTCGCAACTGGACGCTTATGACTGCAAAAAGTGCACTTGATTGTCTTATAAAAAAATTTTCTTCACTATCCTTCGTTAATTAATTAATTATGCGCATTTTCATTTTTGTTCCTCACAGTAGAGCTCACAGACGATACTAACAGAAGATTGACTTATTTTAATAAAAACAATATTTTTTTCCTCCTCTTCTCACTTCTTCTTTTAATCAAACACAGAAATTATTTTTAATAAGTGAATACAGAGAAACTTAGATATTTACAATACACGCTACGAAAACTATATTTTAACTTATTTCGTACAAATTCATATGTTCGCGGCTCAAACAGTCGATAGTGTTTGACTAACGACTGCCTTGTGAACGTTTTGCGACTATTCAAATAAAAAAAAAAAAAACATTTTGTTTTCGTTTTTATTTTTTTTTTAAATTTTATATATTTTATTTCTTTCAGTACAACGCGTACTGCTTAAAATTAAACGTAGACTTCTTGTCAATTTAATTTTATAAATAAGGTAGACGAAGCCATGTGCTTTTAATGTATTTAGACACGGTCATTTAATGTTAATCATTTAGTTTGTCAATTATTCGAGAATGCAGGGGATTAATTAACTTTTGGCGATATGCTGTAGATCGATGCCACTTTTTTGAATCGAATTCTATTTAAATTTGTTCATTATAAATATTTTAAAGGCATTTAATTTCCGAAAAACTTTTTGAGGTGGGTCGAGGGGTACGCAACTACGAAATTGAATTCTTTTCAACCGTTAAGTTTTTTAAATTTTCTGCTTATTTTATAAAATGTTTGCAAACGTAATGAAAACTTTAATTTCATGATTGACGACAATTCGACTAGTTTTTGTATATTGTCACTTGCGGTTAGCTCGTGGTTATTACGAAATTTCAAGGCTCTCAAAAGCAAAAAAAAAAATATTTGCACTTATCGGCTTCAAAAATGCGCATAAAAATGTTTTACTCACAAAAGACTATTTTTATTTACCTCAAAGCTATTAATATCATCGACCATTTCAAAAATCTGTCGCTTAACAAGTTTTGAAGTTTATTAACTTATTAGTCGTTCTCTTTAAAATGATCTTCTTGGAATTCAAACAATGTCTTCTTGATGTTCTTGTAATAATTTACAGTGAATTCAAGAAATTTTCTTATGAATTCCGCACTTTATGACTTAAACGCACTTATTATTTAATTAATTAACTGCATGAAATCTCGTAAAACTTAATTTTTATATCTTTTTAAGTAAGTTTCGTATCGAACAAGAACGCACTTAAATAAATAAACGTGTTTATAAATAGAATCTGAGTTGTGCACAATCGGTTTTTTACATTTTTTGTTTTTTGCTCTCCTCTGCAAGACGAGAACCAGCAACAACAACAAAAAAAAAAAATAACAAGTATTTCTCTCAATTATATTTCTCATCATGTGTTTATGGATCAGTTCTGAGAGTTTTTCAATAATGTATGGGTTTATACAGCATCAGTTTGTATGTTGGTACAATATAACATATTACATTAATTTTTATGTGAGTATTTTATTAGAAAATAAAAGCTTTTTTTAGCGGTGCAAAAGTTTATCATATACATATGTATGGTGCAGTGTAGACATAAAGCATTCAATATTTTGTTATTATCGATATATTTTAGCTGGGAAAGACTTTAATTGAATTGAAAATATATTTTTCTGTTTATAATGTTTTTTTGGATCTGTAAAGTCAAGGGTTGAAGAAGTTCGTGTATATTTAAGCAAATATATCAGATAGGATAGAGATTATTACAAAAATAAACTTCATCTATTAACGCTCTATTGGTGCAGTCAACAGTCATTTCAACTAAACATAATCAAAAAAAAAAACTTAAATGAGGAATGTAAAGGAACTAAAAAGTTATTTTATCAATTTTGAATTTTGAATAAATGAATATTTAACTTGCATAAATTAACATTTTTTTTAAAATTATAAACAAAAGATAAAAGATCCAACAAAGAGAAGATGTTGATGATGAGTGGATGTTCTTAGTCGAAAAAGTGTAGAAGTTCATACAGCAATCTGTCAAGATGATGAATTTGTGTAGGACACAGAAAAATTATTTTAAAGTTTGAGAGTTGCTCAAAAAATTTCAGAAATTGATATTTTTACTTTTAAAAAGTTTAAATTTTCAAAATAGGTTTATAAATGATTTGTAATATTGTTCATGAATAAGAAATGAACTTCAAATCTATTAAGGATTCAGAATCAAATGCTTAAGTCACTGATTCAATTAATCTACAATTTTAGAGCTGGGCAAATGCCAATAACAATTATTTTAAGAAAATCCGAAGTATAAAGCTTAATTATACTTTATAGGTTAACCGGGTTAACCTTTATTAAATATTTTAGAATCCCCGTTTCTTAAAGCTCTTAGTGTAGCTCTCATTGTGAGTTTTTAAAGTCAATCCTCTCACAAAATTTAACATGACTTCACAACCTTACTTCGGATCCATCCACATCCACAAAACTTTACATTTTCAACAAATAATCTCGACATCAACAATCCCATCAATCTTGTATCATATCAAAAACTTCTAAATCAACTTCCCAAATCATAAATTTCTCTAAGACAAAAAAAAAAATAATTAAGATTTACATTTTCTAATGTCATTTACATCTAATTGTTCCATAAATGTGTTTTTTTTTTTCTTAAAATTTCTCAAATCATAAATTTAATAATGTGGTGCAGTTGAAATGCAAAATTTTCTAAACGAGAAATTCTTACAGAAGAAATTTTACATCACAAGTAGCAAAAGACATAAGAAATGGAAAATAAAGAAAGAAATAAGAAGCTCATAAAAGAAGCCAACATTTTAATTTAAAATAAACTTTTTTTTTGTCATCTAACATCCAACAAAGTTCAAAACGGAATCAAAAGAATAAAGTTAATTAATTGAAATCATAAAACGTTCATTTTGATCATCTACTAGGTTCTAATAGGAGTGTTAACTTGTTGAAATTCTATGAAAATAAGTTTTAATCTTTTTTTGTTGTCTTCAATATTTTTGTTAGTCTCTAACCTCTTCTAATTCATTTCCAGCTTGAGTTTTGATTATATTGTACGTTTTTACGAAAGGAGCCTTTAACAGCTGAGTTACGTAACGGATTTATTAATTAAATAAATTCATTTATTATTTCGTAAGAGAAAATTAGAAAGATAATAAAGAAAATGAAATAAGAAAAACACACTTTTAGAGAAAAATATTCTTTTTTTCGGATTTTGGTTTTTTGGGTTTATTGTGAAAATTTTGTTTAAATTCAATTTTGATCTATCAATTTTAAAAATTTGATCTTTTTCTTAGTTTTGATTGGAATCATTGATTAAGATCAGAGGCTTGTTTCTATGGCTACCCGGGATATCCTTCTACCCTTTCCTAGCAATTTATGATGCACTAAAATCAACCAAAGTACCTACGGTCAACCTATATTTCCATAGCATACTCTTAGAATGTTCTAGGTTGCCTTAGGAGTATACTTTGTTGCTTATTTAAGTTGCTAAGTTAGGGTAAGAAGAAGCCCAGAGTAGCCATAAAAAGTAAATCCTGGCCCTACTTTAAACTTTAAATTATTATTTAAACACTTAAAATAATCGACCTTCCAAAATTTTCACAATAAACCTTAATATTTAACACTTTTGGATCAAGGATCATTTTTAAAAAGGCTTTAATAAGAAGGGGGGAATAATTCACTTCATAAATCGTTTCAAACCAAACTTTAATAGAATCAACTCACCTCCCACGATTCGCGAGTATATTCACCAATCTCTTCGCCAATGTCGAGTCCATCCTAATCATTACAAAATACAAAAGAAGAGAAAAATGTCAGAAAAATTCACATGAAGCCTCAAATGTTTTGCATTTTAACGATCTGTATGTAATGTATTTTACCTTGCTGGACGTTCTGTTATTCGTCCATTCAGTATCATGCTGAATTAGCTCAAATCCGCGTGCCTTTATTGCTTCTTCGTCCAATTCACCATAGAGCTGTGGAACCCAAGCACCAATGAATCTATAAAGTTCGTCAACCCTACACAATAGTAAACAGCATGTTAGTTTATGGCGATGCTTAAAAGTCATCCAAACTTACTTATTCTTAGGAATACTAAACCAATATTCAGGACGTAGCTTATTCTTGCCATACGACATTACTGTTGTGGGTAGCGGTGATGGTTTTCCAGCTGGACGTCCCATTCGTAATCTTAAATACATCGGTGGATCTTGACATGCTCGTGCTGGTCGTGGTATAAGTTCTATTTGTTTTAGAGACGAGAATTAAATTCAAAATTGCAGAATTTAGTAAGTTTAACCTTAATTAGTGGCTTTATTGGCATTTGATTAACTGAGAATTTCGGAGTTAAAATTAAATTGATTCGATTTGGCTCAAAATGGCTGTTTAAGGCATCGGTTGGACTTTGATGTTGAACTTACTGCTGAATTTTGACAAGAAAATACCAAAAATCTATTAAACTTGTTCCAATCAGGATCAACTCAAATCTTAACTCTTAAAAATCCTCAAACATAATTTTTTAATATCCCCCATAATTTCATACTCAATCAATAAATATATTTTATGTGATTTATAAGCAAATTTGCATACAAAACATTTCATTATAACATAACAATAAAAAAAAAAGCTCAAACATCGTGCATTAAAAAAGCCAAAGCTTCTTGCGTCATCTCAATCCATCATAAAAATAAAATCATTTCATATTTTTTTGGTGTAATAAACCTAAACAGTTCACGACTGAATAATATAATTCCATATACATAAACAAACAATTGAGTGACGTGTGTTCAGAACAAATGTGCTTCTTTTTAAAAACACAAACTTCGAAAATACTAATTAGCAAAACTTAATCAGCGACAGACTGTCTTGTGCAATGCAAATGATGCATTAATTCATGCCACAGTGCATTTTGAGTGATAAGCAAACCGTCAGTGTTGTGTGTTAATGTTAAAGCATTCAAATCACGAATTATTAATTCATTTTCAACAGTTAAATTAATTCATGCATTTGAGATAGTTTGTGTAGAGTATGTAGACACCAAATTAAGATATTAATAAAATTACTGAATGGACGTGACACAAAAGATAAAAATGAAGAAATTACTAGGAACGAAAGTTTAATTCATTTATTTTACTGTGAATAAAATGATTATGGAACTGAAGTTTGATAGGAAAAAATTTAAAAATTCACACAAAATTAAAAGGGAAATATCAAAAAGCAGGAATAAATGCAGGTTTCTCATAAGGAGCCGTTTAAAAATGATCTGATTTAGACTGAACTCTAAAAATCTTTTTTTTATCAATTAAGGTTGCAAAAACCTTTTCGGAAGTGAAAATATTCTGAAAGTATCAAGCAAGGCAAGTAATCCAAAATGAGAAACCAGGTTCATTACAATGAAAAATTATAATAAGGACAAATGAAAATTAAAAAAAAATTACACTATGTGATGTGACACCAATTATGTTGAAATACTTTAAAGATGTATAATAAAGTATAAAATATGTAATTTTATGAAAATGTTGAACACCTACCAAGATTTTCGAGTTGTGGAAACAACGGTGCCCTCACTAGAATTTTTTTGAGTCATATTATTTATTCTGAGTTATGTGTACTTATGTCTTATCATGATTTGTCTTGCTTTTGTTAACAATAAAATTTTTAAACATTATTTTATAATGGGAAATATAAATATAAAAAAGAAATTTCTAACAGAAAATGTGCCTGTGCCATGCAGGCTGCTAAAGCCTTAATTTTGTCTTGTTAATTTAGATAAGAGAAAAACTTAAAATCAACAGAAACTGAAATTAATTAGAACGGGTTTTTGCCATGCCAAAGTGTTGTGGAATTTTAATGTGCTTTTAACGTAAACTAGGACCCGGAAATGTACATTTAAAATGCATTTTCAGACTTTCTCAGTTTGCGTCTTGGATAAATTTTTGAAATCCAAGACACGAATCCTTTAAATATTTTCTCAACTCAAAAAGTTTTTCTTCAATTATTCATCATTTAATAACAAATTTTCAACTTTGAATACTTAAACTTACACAAAAAAGTGGCAAGAATTCATCAATAAATCCTTCAATTTGTAGAACTGAATAATTTAATAAAAACTCAAAATAAAGTTGAATTTCCAACTCGTTCTGCAAAAATGCACTTTAAATACGAAACATTTTCCATCAAACGAGAAACTTTTATTCGCTTGTGAATTTCCTAGATCATCTAATTCTCATTTTTCATGAACTAAAACTTTTGCTAACATCTAACGAGAAAAATTTGTTGAACTTTTTTTTTAAGTCATTTCCTTGAAGATGTATTGAACATTATCTATAAACTTTATGGATCTTCAATAAGGAAATTAATCAAAAAATTTTTGACATTCTTAAATAAGAATTTTTCAGGAAACAATTCAAGAATTGAACGAGAAAAAAAATCTAATAACAAAAATAACGTAGAGACAGAAAGAACTTGGATATAATAAACTTTAGAATACTTACTATCAAAGCTTACAAATAATGCTGGCATATCATCGATTGACACCATTGATCTATAGTCTAATTTCGGAGCTTGAGGCTTTTGAGGTTTGTTTGATTGCGATGATGTTGCTGAACTGTCCGATGATGGATGAGATCGTATAAAAGTTCCAATTGATGATCGTCTGAAATGAGAAGAAATGTTTGATAATTCCCAATTTCTCAGAATAATTTTGATAACATTTGTACAACGATACTCATAAATAAGATTAATCATTATTTATTAAATAATAGTCTTAAAGTGACAAGCGATATATATATTTTGAAAAAGTTTTTTTGCTTAGCTTCGCGTGGTGAAATTGAACACAACATCTAGCTATGAAATTATAATATTATAAAGTATGTTCTTGCATATATTTATCTTCGTATCGTTCTATTTTAAAAAAGTATGAATAAAATTTAAACTTTCAATCGTGATAAAAGTTATTGAATGGAGCTTTGTTGGAAAATTATAGTTGAACAACCTGTTCTTAAGTTTTAAACTGTTTGAATAGTCGAGGAATTATGATGCTTGAAAAAGAATGCAGTAGAATTTTTTTTGTGCATTTATATTGATACTAAGTCTCACAAAAAAATCTTGTTTATCAAGGAAAATGGTAGCCTAGCTAATTTTTAAAATTATCAGTTTTATCAACCAAAAGTTATTTTGGAAAATCCGTTATTAATAATTTTGAAAATTCCAATGGAAGACTTTCAATATTATTGGAAATAATTCTTTAAAAATGTAACAGTTTCCAGAAATTTGGAAAATTTCTAGATCATTCCATGATCTAATTTAAATTTTAAACAACAGTTATTTTTGAACAGAGACTAGTTTCTCAGTTTTTGCTGCTCTAATTGATTTCTATGACTAGAATAATACACAGATCATCAAATAAACTCATATTCTGCCAAATGAACAAGGAAGATGAAGAAGAACAATAATAATAATAATACAGAAGGCTATAGCATCAGCTGTTACATAAATATACACACATATTTTTCACTATAAATCCTTAATAAAACGTCAGGTGCATTACGAAATAAATCAAAATAGGGGCAGAAAAACAACAAAGAAATCATAAGAAAAAAGAAACTTCAGTTTTTTGGTGCTGGACAACAAAGAATTAAAGGAAATGAGCTTTAGTTCTTTCGCTTACCCTGCCGATAATTCTTTAAATGAATCTTGATGTTGAGTTTGATTATTTGACGGCGGTACTGGAGATCCGCCACTTTCTTCAGATGGAGTTTTTGACAAAAACAAATTGCCTCCAAATTCGGAGACCAGTGTGATGGGCGAGCTTTAAAATCGTTTTGATTAAAATTTTGACTCAAAAAACATTTGTGTTGAAAAAAGGTTTTGGATTTCATGTGTATTGGATTATGTGTTGTGTAAATAAATTCAAAAAGGACCAAATTTGTGTGTAAATAGAATCAATGCGTGAATTGTTAAGTGAATGCATTCATAAAAATGAAAATTAACACCAGATTCGGTCAAAAAGAAAGTATGAAAATGGACATGGATCCATTAAATCGCATGATATTCAGAATTCAGATAATAAAAATTGATAAAATTATGTCATTCATAAGTTCTTAATTACCTTGAAAATACTTTCGAAAATACACTTTGATTAGAATCACTTGTTGTGGGCGCTGAATCGCTATCTTTGCTGCCTTGCTCGCCAGTCAGACCTTCCACCCACGACAATGGATATGATAAGCGTTTAAGCATCTATAAATTTACATAATCGTTATTAAATATTCATGAACGAACTTTTTTGTTGTTGTTTTAATTAATTAAAATTTCATTAATGCCGGAAAATTTTTATAGCTTAAAGCAGAGTTTTAGTGTCGGTTCTCTCACCTTATTCTTCTTAACTTCTCCAGTTCCCTTTTCAGCACCAGAATTTTCATTATCTTCAACACTAAAGCTAACACTGGACGTCTTTTTTCGTCCATCACTGTTTGTTGAAACTGTATCGTTACTATATGATGATGTAGACATGGATTTTGTATCTGTGCATATTGATGTGGGAGCTATTGTCAATGGCGGTACCCAGTCTGAGCTTAGTACAATGTCTGCATCACTATAAATCTGTTAAGAATATAAATATTTATTTAAAATCTCACAAAAAAGGTAAAACTTTCAAGCCCTTACTTTTTTAGTTTGAACAACAGGAACTGTCGGTATAGCATCTCTTATATCAATTCCACTATCATGACATGATGTTCGAGTCAATTGATTTTCTTCAATAACATCTGCTGCCAATTCAGCATTGTCTGTCTTTTTATCTTCGGATTCTTCTTCCTTTAATACGTTTTCGTATTCATCCTCCCCATCCTCTGATCTACATTCACATTGTGTTCTCAGTCTTTCAATTTTTATAAGTTTAACAAATAATGATTTATGACATGTGATGTGACAAAGCAACATAAATTTATGCGATACAAGGAAGAGTGAATTTAAAATAATGGAAAAATCAAAAAGAAATAAAATTTAAAAATTAACAAAACATAAAATGCAAAATAAATAAGCAAAATAAATGAATTAAAATAATTTGTAAAGGGTAAATCCATGAGTGGGAAAATCGAAAAAAAAAATTTTTTTTAAAAGTGTTATTCTCTTTAATTAAAAACATTTAACTCGATTTTATGAGCTTATCTTATAGCTTAATATGAAGTGATTTTATGACAATTAAAACTTAACAGCATAAATATGTTTTTAATTAATTTTTTTAATAAAACTTGTCAAACGGTTAAATCTTCAGAAAATATGAAATTTGTTCATGAAAATTCTCTTCATTTACATGATTTAGCCAGTGATTGAGTAATTTAAGTAATTCTAAACTAAATTATCTTCAAATAGATGTGAGTTCTACTTAATAATATGCTGTGATAAACGAGAAAACTGAGAAAAACTGCGTCAAACGGTTAATTTTTAACCGATTATTACAAAACACACGTGAGATAAAAATATTCAAATCTTTTTAGACCGTTAAATGTTTCACTGTATTTAAGATGTTTTAGGCTTTTATTCACGTTATTTGATATTTAAAATGATTGATGACAGATATAAATACGAATTTCTTGTTAAAACACTATAATTTATGATTATTTCCGATATACTATTTATTTCACAAGAATAATTTCAATTATGTTATAACGGTCAAAGTAAATTTGAAAATACCAAGTTGAGCAAAATTGTAAGTCGTTTTTTTTTAGTTTCGTTTACTCATGGAAATACCCAGAGCTGAATAACTTTTCAACGGCTTTTCTGAATTTGAATTTTACAAAACCGTTAAAATTTGAATTCTAGAAAGTCGTTAAAAATTTTATTTATATAAATCAAAAAGATCAAAAATAAACACGCAAAACTGTAGCTTCTAATTGACTAAAAGCTCAAAAAGCTAATTAGAACAAAATCTGGATTTTCCAAAAGAATGTGAATCTAATTTTCAGCTCTACAAGCGACGCAATTCAAAGCCACTTATAATAATGTTAATTGGGATAATCTTGTTAGCGACATAACAATGAATAAATAAATTTAAAAGCTTAAAATATGTTAAGACTCAGGTTATGTTAATGAATGAATGAAAAAATCTTTGCAGTTCTTTGCTTACCTATCTTTCTTCGGTATGGCCCAATGTTGGTCAAGGAGACTTTTTCTTCTGTTTGCTTCGTGTTTTATCGCATCAAGCTCGTCATCTTGCTCCGTTTTTGTATCATCCTTTTCGTCTTTCTTTGTCTCATTTTCATTTGTCAATGAGCCACGACCGCCTGCACTTTCTGTAGAATCAGCATGAATTTTTTCAATTGGCGTCACAAGATCGCGATCAAAAGCTTTTGGAAATGCATCGCCATCATCACGTTCTGTCGAGCAATTGCTCTCTTGATCAACAGAACTTCCAGCACCTAATTCAGGAAACGTTTCGTCTTTAACAAGCAACGAGTCCTTGCCAGGTGAATGCGTATCGCATCTATTGCATGGTGGTGGTTTTGGATAGTACACTTCTGGCTTTTCGGTTGAGTTATGATTAGAATGTTCACCACTTCCAACTCGCATATGAGCAATATCATTAAATATGGCAGCATTAACAATAAATTCCATAGGTGCTATAACTCCATAGCTTTCAGGACCATGTTCAATGACTAAAGTATCAGAGACATTTGGATCAAACATGACAGCATTTGGAGTGACAAGTAAAACGCCACCAACAACTCCTTGTCCATCAGTAATGTGCCGAACATTAAGCTTTAAGAACCGTTGAATTACTACGGGATCATCTTCTGACTGATTTGGTGTAACGACACGCTCTGCATGACCAGGTTTTGGTGATGTTGGTCTCAGGTTGTCAAGAAGGTCTAAAAAATATTAAATGATTAGCACTGATTTAGTTCGACTGAAAGCTTCTTGTGATTTTTTTTACCACCAGATTTCAAAAACACTACTGATTTCATAGTGAACAATTAGCTTTTATGCCATTATAGTCATAGAAATACTATTTTTCAAACATCAATACTTATTTAAGGTAGATAAGGAGAAATTAGACACGTCGGAATTTTTTCCACAGCAACTGCAGCCTTGAAAATCACTGTTTTTACGTTTTTACCTATATTATTCTACTTTTATCAGATGTTTTGTAATATTATATAGCACAAGGTTGATTATGTTTACTGAACAAGTCAGATTTCTTAAGAAACCAGCTGTATCAAGCTGTATATTTAATTAAATTTCGAGAAAATACCTTTTTTGCACAATAAATTTTATTTACATTTTTTTTCACTTTCCAGTGGTGTTCCAAGAAATTATTTCAAAAACTGAAAATCCGTTATTACTAATTGCTATGTTTATTGTTTAATAATTAGATGACATTGATTAATTATTTGATAATTTATTACGAAGTAGTATCATTTTCTGTTATCTAATAACTCATATCACGGAAGACACGATTAAAACGTCACTGGATGAGCATATGATCTGATACAAGAAACTTGTACAGTAAACTTGTACGTGCGATTGCGCAAAGCAAAAAACTTTTGTTCAATAAACACAAAACATACGTGAAGAAATTTGATGATTGGCATAGAATTGCTGGTCTTTGTGAGCTTATTTATCATAAAAGTAAACAGGATCTGATTAAGCAAAAATTTTTAACTGATTTTTTAATTTAAAATTATTCCAGAATTCTTGGAATTTTCTGGAGTTTATTCCAGTTTCCAGAAAATTATTCTAGGCACTTATTCAACTGAATCAGACAAAATGAACAAAATCAATCTGCGATTTCAAAAAATCTGGCAATAAATATGGAAACACTTTTCACTTCACTCGTTTGGCCTTCAAAAAGCTTTCGACAATAAAGAAAACTTACCCTTTTCGTCCTGTGGAATATCGTCAGTATTATTCGAGCCTTTTCGACTCTTTTCCTTTGAAATGTCTGTATCACCGCTTGTCTCACTAGAATTATCATCATCCTTAATTTTCGACTTGTCAGGCACAAGTAATGTTTGTCCCGAATAAATAAAGGAGCTGCCTAATCGATTAAGTTGAGTTAATTCCGAAGGTGTGGTATCAAAACGTGCAGCAACTGATGTTAAAGTGTCGCGATCTTTAACTGTATACGGTAATGTTGGAATCGGTGTTATTGAACCTGCATTAATGGACCATTCAAAATGAAAATAGAAAGGAAAAAATTGAGAATGATTATTACTCGATTGTTATTAGATGAGAAGAATGAAAAGGAAAAGGAAATACATAATTAATTATAATGGGAATTTGAAGAGCCCCGCGTGCGGTTGGGGATGACCAAACTGTTGTGGTTAGAATTGTTATGGGAAATCATATTTTGGATTAAATCAAGGATGCTAATTATTCAGTTGAAATAAATTATTTTTAAAGCTTTACAGCAATTGATTAAGTTTCAATCGGCAATAACTTTCTAAGCATTAAAAAGGGGTTAAGGAGGATGTAGAGAAGGAACTATTCATCTTGTTAAGTCATAAACTCTAGCTAAGTCAATAGGTCTGTTATGTCTACCAAAATCCCGCCATTTTGACATTCAGACAAAAAACATCATTTTCAGGTTAACGAGATGAAAATTCATCTCGAAAAAATTATTATAAATAATTCAAGAGTAACAACAAATAACCCCCAGCAAATCACGTCAAGAATCACAAAAAAGTAGCAAAAACAAGCTTCTTCAATTCTCATTAAATTAATCTCAATTATGCTCGTGATTTCTCCATCTTTACAAACCCAAATCATCCACCTAAAACACAACTGCTCAAGCGTCTGCCAAAAAAAAAAAAACAAAACATAAATTTACCTTTTGAAGACAGTCGATCAATGCTTTCGAAACGTCCTTCAACTTTGGAACGTAATGAGTCCAAATCTACGAATGGCGCAGATAAACCATGATCTACGCTACGCGATTTGCTCCTGAAATGACAGACAAGAAGAAAAAATTGAGTAACGCATAAATAAACGAATGAATCATGTTGGTAAATCACGTGACTATGCCGCTGGTAGAGCGACTATGTGTATTAATAATATTTGCACAATATACATATTCATATTATGACTAGTCTCTCGCTCTTTTCTCTCATTTTATGCCAAACGACTTTTTTTTCCTATGCACAAATACATTTTTAAGTAAATCAATTCACACGTATGGATTCGAATTTCATGTTTCGCTTAATAAAAATTGTGCAATGCGAAGGTTAATAACATTAAAAACCGTGCATACCTGCTCAATAAATAGTAGAGAAAAAAGAGAGCGACTAGGCTCGAATAACTGTAAACATGATAGCTTAGTGTCATAATACATTAACATTGTAATTCATAAAATAAAAGGAATCTCTCGCATGCATGTTTTTAAATCAAATACTCAATAAAAAAAAAATCGCAGTTATTGTGTGTGTAATTTCGCTCAATCTTGCGGCATGTGGTTAATGACCTTCAAATCGAGTTATTTATATTTATATGTTTTTTTTTTATTTATTAAAAACTGGAATAGCATTCGATATTGAGAAAAATATTTTTGTAGTGCAACGACGATAAATCTGGGAGAAGACTGGATATTATTGAATGAATAATATATTAATTCTCCTTACATCGACGTAATTTTACATTATTGGCATTAATATCGTTCGTAATGTACGATTTAGTAAAGGGGCGGAAACTCAAATGTGAAGTAACAATGATTTTATGGTTTTTATCGCATAGATCTTAATTATAGCTTTTGATTAGTGCGAAAAGGTGGACGAGTAGTGTTTGTTGGTAATAATTAAATAGAATTTTGAATTTGTTGATATTTGTGACCTGAATAATGACAGATATGGTTTTAAAATGTACTAAGGACTAGTTTTTGGACATAGCCTGTTCAGCACTGTTTCTTAATCGTTTCAGGCTGCGACACAGCACTTGATACTTTTAAAACATCTAAGATTCACTATCGCAGAACCGTACTTATATATAACTTTTTAAAAGTTACCTACCTATGTAACATACATAGTTTCAATTATTGTGCGAATTATTTTCCCTCCATTTATTCTCTCACACGAGTTTAGTTTAGTTATATATTTTTCTTTTTTTTTTGGAAAACATTCAATGTCCGTCCATATGAAATAAAATGAAATGAGCAAGGCTTTATGCGAATTGTACTTATTAATATTCTAAGCCATGCCTGCAAACGTTTCGTTTTTGCGCCTTCTCTTTCTCCTTTATGTACTTTTGTGTGCGTATATCGCGATTTGTTAAAACTTATGTCCATTTCCGTCTTACATACTGATTTTCCTCTATTCATGTCTTTGAAGACTTTTTTTTTGTTTTTCATTAAAAGTTTTGCTTCTATGGCTGTTTAATTAATATGTATAGCGATAGCTTTTACAAATTAAAAGCACGAGTTCGAAAATTTGTTCTGTGTTGAGGGAGGAAATGTGAACATTTAAAGGAAATGTTGAGAATACTGTAATCCTATAACGGCAATTAAAAATTTAAATTTCAAAAAAATTAACCAAAAATATTTCTCCACCTCGAAATTTGTTTTCAATATTTTAATTAAAATCCACAAGAATTTACAAAACTTTTCAATTATTTCGTCTTAGAAAAGCAGCAAGGATCAAAAATACAAAAGACACGTTTTCTTATTGATTGTTTTGTCTTCAACTTTTCCCAAACATTTCTCGGAACAATGACTTTTGAAATTTCTCATTAATTCTCCTTAATTAGAACCTTAAAAAAAACTTTCTGAAGAGTATTAAGGACTGATTAACTATTTTTCCATTAGCCAACTAAGTTATCGATCCAAAAACTTCAACAAGACAGAAACATATTGATGAAGTTTAAAAATAAATAAATAAAAACTTTTATAAGACATGAGAATCTTTCATCAATTAATTTATTTACAAAAATTTATTGACCATATAATGGAAGACTTTCTTTTAATCTTTTTTATGTTGACCTCAGAAATATATAAATAATCTTTGTAACAACAACAAGAATTTTTCTCAATCGACTTTACATGATACGATACGCAAAAAAAAAGGGATGAGAAAAAGTTTTGCATATTTTTGGCAGAAATGGAAGCAAAGGGAGAAGCACATCTTTTTTATTATCATAATTTTTACGAGTATCATTCAATCTGTTTATGTTTGACCTGGGTCGATTCAAAATAATCTTTTGCCCATATTGCCAGCTTGTGTACAGAAGATATGAAGAGAAATCGTTTAAGGTGAATGACAAAAGAGCATTTTCTGGCGTGTATAGTTAAGGGAGAACTTTTTTATGTGTTTACAAGAGCATATTGAAGAGAAAAACATTAAGAATGTGTATGCAAACATTTGTTTGGAGACTTTAAGTCGAAGGATCTGATGAATGCGAATGTTTTGAAAGCACAATAGATGTTTGTTTACATTTAGTATTTGTCTTGGAATTGTATTAAGTTAAGAAGAGGTGATGACGGAGCTTATTTTGAGCAGTTTTGAACTCTAAATTACCTTTTGAAATATTTTCCATCCTAACCATTCCTGTCTTTTCTATAGATGTCGGTTCCATTGCTAACAGGAACACATGAAACTTTTATAACACAAAACTCAAAATCCTCTAAAACATGCTAAAAACGGTGACAAAGAATTTTTTTAAGGCAGATTTCTTGTTCCTTTTTTAGGCTCTTCAAAAAAGAAGAAAAGAAAATTTGCTCCCTTTCAAATCTCGAAAGAATATGGAAGAGATTGAGATACAAATAAATAGTAAGTTTTGTAGCGAATGGCAAGAAAAAAACGTAGCAGATGTAGAAGATTGCCTTTTCATGAAATGAAACACTTATAATGGTTAAAGAATCGATAAACCACAGAAAAAAACTCCTCTTTTTCTTCAACCATTTCGGAAAAATGACTTTCATCCTCTGAACATTTGATTCTTAATTCATTTATGTCTAAAAATATCCTTGTATTAAGCATGTTCGGTTCTTATCATCATGATGATACTTATTAAGGTTTTTAATTTGATTTCTTTTGCTTGCATTTCAAAAAATTCTTCTCTTTGCATGTCCTCCATAAAATAATTGAAAACGTGCTTTTAAGCTCATCTTTTCGATTTGTCTCACGTGTGAAAAAATTACGTCTTTTTCTAACACAAACACAAAGATTAAGATAATATTCATTCTCATCTACCACCTTTTCTGCTTTAATTCTCATCATAATTTATTCACTTCAATGCTTTGTTTAAAGCTAGTTTCTTGTGGATTTGGTTTTAGACATTGAGACTGTCGGTATTAGTTTTTTATAGATTGAACTTTTAAATTATATTTTATTCAACTCTACTCTGTAAATTGTTATATCTTTCGAATCTAGTTCTAGTTTTTTGAACCTAGCCACACTTTTTCCGTATTATAGCTACCAAAAGTGATAGCTAAGCTTACTGTTTATCGATGCTTGACATTTTCCATGCTAAATCTTAAGTATTTCAACTCAGCAAGATTCTCTTATGAATGGTTCATTCAAAAATACACAAACCTTAAAATGCGCTTTCATACCAACCCTTCAAAACTTTCGTTCCACTGTATTCTTTTAGTTTCTCGTCTTCTCTACATCGACATGGTCGGTAAACATTTTTCTCTTGCAATTCTTTACGAAAATAAGACAAAAAGTAAAAATATGTTGGAACAAGCTTTTGAGAATGTTTTTTTATGAACGTTAACCACATATACATAGCTTCGTAGAGTAGAAAAAATGTAAGTGAGTTTACCGCTATTCATCATTCTTTTAAATAAGATTTATTTTCTATAAAAAAATCTTTTATATTGAAAAATTCTTTAACTTCAACTACGTAGTTACATTTAGAAGATATAGAATAGCATTATTCATGAATGACTTTCGTTTATTTATAGAAAAAGATAAGTGGTTAGTAAAATTAATCGAAATTACCGGCAGAAAAAGAAGCAAGAAGATAAACTGATGACAAAGTTTTATTCCTTAGCTATTTTTAAACGCAATGATCACATAAAAATGAGTTTGAAACCCATTAATAGGTTAATTATTGTAATTATTGTGTTTCAAATAGAACTGGTTTGGTTCTTAATTCTTTTTTAAAAACTTTACTTTCGTATTTTAGAAGATTATTCTTTGATTTAGCATTATAATACTCTGAATCATGCAGTATCCGAGTGTCTCTGATTTATAGTTTAGCTAGAACCCTCCTTAATAGCACTGTTCGCAAGGTTCCTTAACTTTAATGTTTAAACTCTTCCATTTAGGATTATTTATCATGAAAACCGTCAAATTCTTTATCCAGAAATTGAGAATGCTGGAATGCACCAGAATGTTCAAAAAACACACTCCAGAAATACCAAACTAGCTTTCCAATTCATAAGTTACAAACATAATCAGATAAAAAGTCGCATAATCCAACAACAAAACATTCCACAAATTTATCACCACAACTGTGTCATGTGCTTAAAAGATAAATCTAGCATGAGTTATTTTTAGGTTAAACTTCCTTCCATGAATTTAAATAGTAAAGACATTCTAATCGACTCGACTAAATGAAAAAATCATTGGAGACAAAAAGAGCTGAAATTATGACAAGGAAGTCATGTGATAGGAAGCTACTGCAAAACAGTATGATCTTTACAAATCGATAAGGCTTTGACTAAGAAATATTATTTTTTATTCTGCGTCTAATTGAAATCATTGCACGTTGAATTTAAAAAGAAGTTTTTTTAACAGAAAAGCAAATTCAAGGCAAACGAATTTGTAGTCAAGCGTAAGAAGATTAGCACTCTAGACATGTAAATAATAAAATAAATTTTGTGCATCTGAAAAACGTGCAAAATTCTTAATGACAATCATCGTCCAGTAATAAATGACAACGGTGTGTAATGAATCACTTTATATTACGAGGTGGTTAACACATATACAATTAATATTTAGAGAATATTAATTCACTCATTAGAGTTTTGCATTGAAAATGAAATATATCCATAATGACATCAATATTGTCATGGCATATTATAGAGCAGGAGTGTAGCTAGAAGAAAATGTTAAATAGGGTCCAAAATACACAATAAAGTTAAAATAAAAAACGGAAGAGGGAGTCGGGTCTGTATCAGAGATTAAAACTTATAATCACCCCTTCCCCCCTCTTTCCCCTAACTCCGATTATGCTAGTTAAAATTAATGAAGAATTTCGAATTTTTTGACGTCTTTTGTCTAAATGCTTTACTCAGACTTTCAATTTTCGTCAAAAGTTTCTTAATTGCGATGTTATTTTTGGACTCGATTGCTTAATTCTTTTTGATTAATTATGACTGTCATAATTTGCATATTTTTGCTGAGAAAACGTCTAATTATATTTCATTTCTTAGTAACTTGTCATGTAATTGTGTTGAATTTGAGTTGATTTTAAAATTTAAATTTTTTTTTCGCATAGGACAATTTCATTTTTTTCTCAAAGTACAATTTTACATAATAATCGACCTTGCTTAATATTCCAGCAAGCCTTATTCAATTATCATAATTCCCTGATTCACCATAAACTTTAATCAACAGCCTTATCTCTTGGATTAATAAACAACAGCGCTATTTGATCCATTTATGTGGAAAATATGTGATTTATAAATTGCGTTTATTTTCCCTATTTTTTGTTATTTCGCTTTTCAAAACTAATTTATATATCTTATCTGCTATGACGAAGCTACGTCGTTCCTGTCTTACAAGTAATTTTATTTAATTTACAACACAGCTGTGTCTCTCTATTTTATCGATTTATTTCATTATTCATTTCAACGATAAATGAAATGAGAAAATACAAGCGCAGGAAAATTATGGTTTAAAGCTTAATGGAATGAGCTTTTCCGCACATAAAAAAAACTTTTCTCTTTGCTTTTAGTCTTCGATTTTATGTCAGTGATTTTGGCATACTTCAAACATTTCTGTTTGTTTCTGACATTTCAATAGCGTTGAAATTCTTGTCATTTCCCTACTCTCAATGAAATATCATAACAAGCAAAAAAGCGACCTACATCATCACTGTCATTAATACCGTCATCATCATCAAAAATACTTATTATATGCATTGTGAACGAAAAAGAAGAAGAAAAAATCATCGTAGCTTTTTGATATTACCGCACTGCAATAAAGTTTTCGTGTTCTTCCTTTTTTTGTTGCCGCAAACAACGATTCTAGCTTATTGTTTTGAAAGTTTTGTTAAAACTACCGTTGGTTTGGTCTATTGAATTAATGTTTAATGGATTTTTTACAATCTTAAATTTGTTTGCAGATACATTCGATAGATTCAGTTTAATCCACAAGCAAAGCAAGGAGTTTATAAGATTAAAACAACAGTTCATTAAGAAAATTAAAAGTAAAGGTTCAAATCCTTATGCTATTCAATATTATCAAGTAATTATTATTCTGTTTTGAAACAAAAGCTATTTTTTTTCCTCAAAAGCACAGAGGCTCTGACACGTGAGCTCATATTCTTTAATTAAAGATATTTCTTTGTTCAGGGTTGAGTAATTTTTCGCAATAGTTTTTTTTTGACTCTATCAAGGCAAGTAGACAAAAAAGTTTTATTTGATTAAGAAGAGAAAAAGAATTCTCAATGTGAGATTTTTAAAAGTTCTGTAGTTTCGTGCTTATTTTTATTTTGTTTTTTCTTCTGCAATAGAACTTCCTTTAAAAATGTGTCATATGTATTTGAAAAATAAAAAAACCTTGACGTGAATAAAAAAATGACATTAAACGCAAACTTATTTGTTTGTCGTCCTGTTTTTTTTTTTTGGACAATTTTCATATATACAAGTTTTTTGTTTATTTCTTGGATTTTTCACATCGTGTTTTTTTGCGAGCTGATAAGCTGAAAAATATTAAATTAGCACAATGTGGTGCCATCACAAAACATAAATCTCGCTCACACTTCTCGCTCCTTTATTTTGTGTTTTTGTTCTCCCTTTTCACCATTTTTTTCACAATTCATTAGAATTTAAATTTTAAGCAATGATATTCAACATTTTGAATTGTATTGTGTTGCATTCATATGCTTTGTAGCAATTTTGTTAAATAATTCAATTTGATTTTTAGTAGAAATATTGATTTGTTGAGTGAATCGATTGAGGAATTACGGAAGAGAATGTCATTTAGTCGTCAGATTATTGTAGTTCATGAAAATTGCATGACTTTTAATTTGTAGGAATTTGAGGAAAGCTAGGAGAATATTTGTTAAATATCAGCAAGTTTAATAAATTCACAAATAAATTTATATAAAATTGTAAACACTTAGACACTTAAACCGGATTTGTAAGACAAATTCTCAATGAGGTAGTGACGTAAGTGGATCAAACAATTCCTAAATATTTTTAAGCTGACCTGATCGTCAAGTTTGATAAATTATTACTTATCTTATTAAATTAGAATATCGTTTGAATATAATTAAATAATAAAACTTGTTTTTTGTTTACTTGAATTGTTTGACAAGCTTTATATTTTTGTAGAATTTTGATATTTTGTTGCGCAGTTTTAATCTTGATTATTACATTATGACATACTTAGTATGTAGCATTTTAATCCAGAAAATGTTACAGTTTAAAATTATACAAATTGAAGAATCATTAAAATGATAAAATTAGAAAGGTTCGAATGCTACAAAATTCAACAAAAAATTACTGTCAATCCAATTTTTCTTGTCATTTTTTTTTTAAATTCTTAATAAAAACAATTTTTTTGAACAAAAGAAGATGAGATAATTACAAAATCATATTATTCGTCATAAGTCAGCTTAATTTGTTAAATCTTATTTTAATACAAAGATTTTAAACAAGTTTATCTTAAGTAAATGTGCAATTAAGTAAGCAAATTATTAAATATTCAAGTAATTATAATAAATTCTACTTTATAAACACATTAACAACAATTAAAAGTTAAATTAATGGCTAATTTAAGCATCAAAACTACTGAAATATTAAAATCTACAAAGTAGTACAAATCTTACCTTCTGTAAGGTGGCGGCACCGCAACTTTTTCGTCCGATACTGCAATAAGTCCAGCATCTTGACTCGATCTTCTTGACCTTTTCATCATTACAATAATTTTCAAAGTATACACACAGCAATAATATTTACGATTTGTATCAAAATTAATAAATAAAGACAGGCAAACATGCGAAGAAATAAAAAGAAAGAAAAAATAATTAAAAATAAAGAAAAAAAAACATTTGTCGCTTTGCATCCGAGACATATGTCAAGCATGGTTTTAGGTACAACACGCAAAGGAATTGAAAGGAATGCAATTAAGTATGTTAAAATATTCACAAATATATGCATTAATAGAACATGAAGGTAAAACTTTTATTTATTTTTAGACCGGTTGGATTCAAGCTAACACCGGTTCAATAAATAAATAAAACATAAGGAAAGTTCATGAAGGGATTTAGTGAGTAGGAGTCACAATAGCAATCTGATAATAGTAAAATATTCAAAAGCAAACTACTTCTAATAACCAACACAGCATAAATGAATACCAAATTAAAAGTAAACACACACCAAAAGCATCACAGACACGATAAACTTTATAACAATAATGATTTTTTTTTAACAGCTGACAATGATGAATAATTTTCCATTTTTTATGGCTAAGCTTTGGTCATGTGAAATGATAAAATGAAAAAAAAATGTATTTCGTAATTCACACACGCATAGCTGATATAAATTTTTGCAATAACAGGCATTGAACAATACAAACGATGACTGAATGAATGAATGTTATAAGGAAGAGAAGTGGACATTGAACAAATAAACAGGTATATGCATTGATATGTGACAGACAAATTTATTTTCAATCGATTTTATTTTTTGAAGTAACATTGTTTGTTTATTTACTATTAGACGTGTAGACAACAAAATTTCGATGGAACAGCACGAACGAATTTCTCTTTGACCTTTTACACGTCTAATAAGTAGAATGTTAGCATCAAACAGAACTGGAATATTTTTCTATACTAATCGGCTTAAGAAAACTCAAGTTCAAGTAGAGCTACTCATTCTTTCATTATAATATGCATAAATGAACATGAATTTGCCTTCACCTTTGAGTTTTTCTGAAGAATAACAAACCAGAGTCCTTTTCATACGAATGGGGTTTTAATGGGCCGTTCAAAAATTACGTATAAAATTTGTCTGAGTCTGAGACAAAGTCTGAAACTGAGTCCCTTACTATACTCAGTTTAAAATAACATTGATTAAGCTTTAGTAACGTATCAATATGAGAAGCACTACAAAATGCAACAAAAGATATTTTAAGCAAAAATCAATACAATTTTATAATTTTGATTTGCATTCGACAAGCATAAGCTTTTGAGCTTAGAGTTTTTTTATAAAGCAACTCCCTTTCATGTAAATAGCTCTGGGATTATAAATTGTTGCGTGCTCCGGGTTACAAATTAATACAATGGAAAAATTTCCAACATATTTAAAAGCAATCGAGAATTATTGATGTTGGAAAATTCGATATGAGGAATTCATAGAAAATAGAAAAATTTTATTATTATATCATTGATCAAAAGATATGACTAGTTCATGATAAAATTCCATCAATAAATTAAAAAGCATTCGATCCAATAACCATAACAATGAAATTAAAAGCTTAAGGCTTCTTACAATGAATTACTTTAAAAGCTCTTTTTACGTGAATGAATGGAAATAGAACTTTCATGCTGGAAATAGATTTATGTGAATTTTGTATGATTTAAGTACGCCTCGTGCTTACAGCAATTTATACTTTTTCATTCGTTTTTATTTTCAATAACTCATGAAAAGTGATGACCGAGGACAATCACGTTCACACATTAAGAATATTGAACAGGAATTTTCGATCGTTTAAAAATGAATCAATTTTTTTTGCCTTTCTCATGCAATACCAATGAATAGATTTTATCAGAATTTTGTGTGAATATGAATTGAGGAATTGCTGAGATCTTGTAAAATTTGTTTAATGATGCTCGTGACTAATCAATATTGGGGATTTTTTGGGTATTTGGGAAAAGTAGGTATCAAATAGAATTTTTTCCCCGATCAGTCTTTAATTCGTCGTTTTTGTGACGGGGATATATTTTTTAGGGTAACAAAGCACTAGATCACTACCCAGCTAAGCTCACTGTCCAAAGGAAGCTCTTAACATAAAGAAATAGAACTAGAAGTCAGGTCTATGGAGGTCGAACCACACCCTCCAAAAATTCCCGTCGATGCACCTAGCTTTAAATGAATATTTGAATACCTCAACAATCTAATTCACCTCCGTAACCCTAACAAAATTCCTTACAAGGATTAAAAATAGCAACACAACAATTTTTTAGAATATGTGAAAAAAATATATTTCAATCAGAAAAGTCGAGAAGGAAGAAGAAAAACTAAAAATATGAAAAATAAATCTATACAGAAAAAGTGTTGAGCTGTATTTATATGAGGCCCAAAAAAAAAAAACGGCATTCATTCTCTATTCTATTATATCATGACGAAGAAGAATAAATGAATGAATGAATGAACACAAAAAATGATTTTTTTTTTATTCCAACATATAATGATGATGTGAAACTTTTTTATATTTTTATTTATTTTGGCTTCCGGAGATGTTTTTGCTTTCACTCTCTTACCAATAAAATTCCTTAAATTTTGACACTTGACTTTTCAATGGCATTTTTCACTTCCTCGTTTGAGTTCTACCTTGCACAAAATCCACAAAATAATAATAAATCTTTTGTTCCTTTTCTTTCTTAATAGACACAAAAAAAGAATATTGATTTTGAAAGTATATTATGACTCAACTCAACTTATGTCAAGTTTATCTTATCGAAAATTCTCTTCTTCTTTTCATTAGATTTATTATAGCATGATAGTTGTTACGAATGGCGCAACAGCATTGATTATAGATTTTTTTTACACAATATGTTATTCTCTTTTCACTTCCACGTTATCGATATAAAGTCCAAGTTATATGTTCCATAAATCAAAACACAATACACTATTGTTTGTGAACTGTAAGCCTTTAATCACGTTATCACTTATACTTAATATCATAATTGTTACAAATTGAAAGTTAATGAAAAGAGGCTTCTTTTTTGGATTCACATGGCTGTTGATGAAATTTAATATTTTTTAAGGGATTGAAACTTTTAGATTTAGCATTGATTTGTCTGGATTGCTTCAAAATTTGTAATTATTCCTAAGTTGTCCTGATATTCTTAGTCTGTACAGATCAATAATTGATCCATAACCTTCCTCAGACTCGTCTGAATTCCTTTTAACAATTAAATTCTAAGTTTCTTAGCTCTATTAACCACTATAACTCCCACAAAACTAAAAACATTTCAATAATCACGTAATTTAATCAACGCCTATCAAAATTCTTTCTTTTTCTCTCAAAACTTTCCTCAGACTCTCATATATCTTCAACTAGTGATCTCATTTCTCTCTCATATTACTAATCTTTATGACAACATTTACATATGACATTAGTAAACACAGACAATCATGTGCTAGTTCAAAGTTTCATCCCAATAATAAAAAAAAAAGATGTTGAATCAATCAACAAATGTCACGTGAATGAGATATTTTATACCCAATTTTACGTTCATACTGTCACACACATTAGGAACGTAATTATCGTAATATGAATTGTAAAAAAATATATTTTTGTTATCACTCAATTAAGAAACTCAGTACTATGATATGTACACATGTCGGAATATGTAATTATAAAGCAAAATACTGAATTCTAGTAGAATTGAATTTTTTTTCAAGTAATCTATTCCTTAGCGAATGTTTCCATTCTCCAGCATCTTTTCTTTCACACTGACTCGCATTTGGTATATTTTAAAGCTGTCAATCAATATTCAATTATCGATTTGTTGTGAAATATCAATAAGGCTTTTTTTCTCAATACTTTACATTTATTTAGTGGGATAATTTGTTAAGTAAGCGCACATTTCAGGGGATGGTGACCTCGGAAGAATCGAGTTGCTAAATGAACAATATTAGAAGCGTGGCGCTATGATTGATGGATGGGTTTGCCACTAAATTCGATAAATATATAAAAAATTTCGATTGGTTAAAGTTTTTAAATTCTAGGTCTCAATTGGTCTGACATTGGAAGTGGAACGAGGTTGCATTTTTGAATAGGATTGGGGCTTGATTCTCGCCAAGCTGGCACTGGTTTACGCTGGTGTTATTTGTTTTCGGCTTCACAACACAGAAGCAGAGCAAACCTTCTAATATTAAATTTAAAAACCAAAATAATTATCGATACATTAACAGATTTTAGACAATCTTTACGATAATGCTAAAAGTCTATATATATTTTAAATTGCTTAAATCACTCTAAACCTTAATTGTGATAAAACATTGTCCTCTACCAATTTAGGAATGCTAATTAAATCTCCACGATATTCAACTTAACACCAATAATTTGTGTAAATTTGTCACACATTTCTATACTTTTAGATCATTTGCTTTTAATTAATTTTAAATTTAGACAATTTTTTTTTGTCATCACCCCTTGATTCATATTGTTTTCATTTACAGCCGCGTGCAAAGTTAATCGGCATGAAATTGACTCTAAGACGGGAGGCTCGTGACACATAGAAGAGAAAAAAAAAATATAAAAATCGCACTATTCGTCACAAAAAAATCGGTCTGCTTTATTGTCGCTCACTTTTCATTGATTTTTAATCACAATTAATTTTGATTGATTCACCGCCAGTAAATCATCTTTCGTTCAAAGTTGCAAATGCGATGCGATTAAAAAATTTGAAGGAATTTTTTTTATGATACAATAAATCAGGGAGATTATATCTACTTGTGTCTTCTATACTTTATGGTTTTATTTACTCCGCGCTTTTCCGAAGCTGCTAAAATACTGAACTATAAAATATTTCTGTACAACTGATAACAAATTTATTTATTTTTTTTTCTTTTCTCAAAGCACTCGTTTTTTGAGACCGAGAAATATATGAAAAAAAGTAAGTATTCCGCAATTGAGACTGTAAGGTGTTGTCACATTGTTATTTGAGTTCACGAAAAATATTGGACTGAATAAAAAAGGTGTAAAATCTAATCAGTAATGCTTACGATCGGAGGTTGGTGTGGAAATTACTTAATACAGTTTTGGCTTAAGGTTTAATGTTTCATTTGTTTATTTTTTTTCAAATTGATTTTATTTTTGTTTTTCAATTAACTTGTGGAATTTAAAATCTGGAGAATATTCTAGCAATATTATTATCAATTTTTCGTTTAGTGGCCCGAATAAATCAAAAATCAAGATTTACATCCCATCAAGCAACCAAAAATCGATAAAAGCATTCAAGCTAAATGCTCACGTTTTACACACCCCATAAAATCTAGATCATAAAAAGCCTATTTTCAAACTACAAAAATACTTTTTGTTTCTAGTGCTCCATCCATAAAAAATAGTCAATTTCGTTTTTGAGATGATATTACATGACTTAGGTTTGATTGTAAATCATTTCAATGTTGTTTTTGTGCAATAAACGAAAATTCTAAATCGAGAAAAATTTCGTTAATCAATGAACAAATAAAATAAGTTTGAAGCTCTCAGATAAGGTTTGTAAACAAATAAATACATCACATATCAGAGAGTGAGTACGAGCATGAAGAATATAGAGACTTAAGGTAGATCAAACAAGCAGCACACGCAATTTTGTTTATATTGTTACAAGATACTCTGAAATTAAATGTTTTTTCCAGTCAAAAAAGCAAAAAAATCTTTTTCAATGCTAAACGACAGTGAATTTTGTCTTCACCTTAGTTCACATCAGGCCATTCATAATTTATAGCTGCTTTTTGGAAAGCTATTAAGCCTGTTTGTATTTATGCAGTGTTCTTTTCTCAAATGTATAGTTTTATCACAGAACAGCCTAACACAATCCAGAAGCTCATTCGAAGTTCAATGAATAAGTCAAATCTGTGCCTGCGATAACACAACAACGTCGAGTGTACGAAGCGAAGAACTTTACAATGAACTTTTGGCATATTTTTATATGAGACAAATTTTTATGGGTTGAAATTAATGAATGGGGAATAACGACTGAATCTGATAAAGTGAATTATTGTGTTTATGACTCACAGTTGAGGCTTTAGGAATTTTTCGAGAATTCGCATTTATTTGTTGGAAGTTACAATATCAGTTTTTTTGGGGAGAGGGGAAATTTGGCAACTATAAACGATCCCAAATAAGCTCGCAGATACATCCTATAAAACTGAAATCAGTAAGTCATAAACCCCACACAGATTGCGTCACAACAGTGTAACTTACTATACGAATAAAATTAGTCAGCTGCACTGAAAATACACAGTTCATTCTTATTTGATTCTTTTTTCGAGCGTATGATAACAGAAAATACAATACGAACGGAGCAGAGAAGAGAAAGATGATAATAAGTTTTAAATACGAGCAAATAACGAACGCACGAATACCACATATGCATTCTTAATGTAAAGCTTAAAGCACACATGATAAATCCTGTAAACATTTAGATTGGATAATATCACCCACTCATCTAAAATTCTATCATTCAATTTTATGTCACGCATATACATATTCATCAATCATACAGTACTTATTATTAATATTAAAATTTCATACATAGAGTGTAATACATTCAATATTCAAGGGCACTCTGCACTCAGCTCAAATGCTCTTAAAATGACGATAATAAAAGATTTAGTGAAAAAAAGAGAATTGTATGGATAAACAAAAGAAAGAAGCTCTTATTTTTTATATAATAAATAACACTTAATAGAAACACTTAAAGCAAGGGCAAACAAAATTGTTGAGATCTAAAGGAAAAGCTTTTATATTTTCTAGATATTGAAAATAATTAAAAATATACAATATGATAAGATTTGAGTGAAAATGTAGGTACTTGGTGCGATAAAGATTAGTCATTTGCTGTTTTTTTTTTTTCATTTTCAATGGTTTATAAGAGTCTAGATTGATGGAGATGATGACGTATGAATATTAAATCTAATTTTAAATGCAAAAAAAAATTCAGACAAATTTGGTGGAACGACACTTTGAGGACATTCACTTCTTTGTCTCGCTGTAATTAGGAGAGGTCGGATAAGTATTTAGTAGCAAAGGCCATGAGTTATGGATTATATTCAATGTCGAGTTTTAAAACTAGGAAATGAAAGTTTGGTGATGGTTAATGTAAGTATGCATCGTTGACCTTAACAATTTAAGAAACTTGATAATTATGAGAGTTTTGCATGACAACAAATTGACCTAAATTATGCGTTTTAAACACAAAAATCCTCTACCTGATGCCCAACAACCACAAAATGATTAATTTACTGTCACAACCATTTCAAAATCCAATTCATTACCTATTCTTCAAATTCTCCGGAACAAAAATATTCCACCATGAATGACGCTTTTGTCGAATGTAGGCGTCGTAATGTCCATTTGAAATGCCATTACTAGTATAATCAATTTCTGTACTCATTGATGGAAGTCCCTTTCGTCGACGACGTTCCATTTTTGTGACCCATGAACTCCTACGACGTTTCTTTTCTGTTGTCAATACTTCATCCGAATCATCTTGTGTAATTGTGATTGTTATGTTTGCTGGCGACATAGGTGGATCATTTTCTGTATCTGATTCTGATGTCTTTTGATACTTTTCTCTCGTTTCAACGGGAGGTGACGATGCTTCCTTCGACTGTCGATAAATAAATTACTATTATTACATGATAATCATAAAAAAAATATTGACGAGATGACATAGAAGGATGAAAAAGGACTGATTATGATTAATGTTTATGGTCACACACACCTTACTATTACGTCGACCGAGTATTGCAGCAAATGAGCTACGTCTTTTTCCACTGCCATTCTTATTTATATCATTTTTATTATTTCCTATTAACAATCCAATTCCCAAGGAGCTGCGTCTTGATGACTTTGCTTTCTTTTCTGGCGCTGGCATATCCGAATGCGTTGCTGACGGTAAATTTGAATCAGAATATTTTCTTAATGTTGTTATACTCTCATCCTTTGTCACATCAAGCATTCTTGGCGGTGAATGATTGCCATCTTCTTCGTCAAGTGCCATCAACGTGGGATTTGAACCGATACTACTTAAATCCTTCCGAGATCGTGTTCTTGTCGGTGCTTGTATTATATTTGACACTGTCGTTGCCATTTTATTCTGCACTCGTATTCCGTTTTTATTATAATGGTGATTCCTCACTTGAATTTCTCAACCAACCCCGTATGTGATCGAATTATTTATTTTTCTGTTTTTTTATTCACAAACTGTAAAAACATAAATACACACTCAATTCTCATCCAACAAAGGAAGAACGAGAATTTTTTTTCTCTTTCTTTTAAATTTCACTCGCGCGCGTTTATATTGTCTTTTAGTTAATACCAGCGATGTAGAAAAGTTCTAGTAACAAAGAATGTGAGATTTTTTTTATTTCTTCCTTCTAGTCTCATTTTTAACATTATTCGTAGTCAATAGCAACAACAACAACAATAACATTAATTTTATTTTATATGATTTTGCCTTGGCATTGGCATATAAATGATAGGAAATACTGTTAAAGCAATAGTAGCAATAACATCACGCTCATCACTACGGTAAAAAAATATATCTATGAGAATAAAGTTAAATACGTGACTCATGTCATTTAAAAAAAATACATATATTTCTCTGCCATTTTTGTCTCATTGTCGATCGACATGTCTTCTTATCATCGAAAGAAGGGCTTCGAGAAAATATCTTGTCTTGTTTTATTTCTTTATTAAAGCTGTATGGGGAGAATATCGTATCGTGGAATTTTACAAGACGTTGAATATTGGATGGACGAGATTGAACGACTTTGCAAAAGAGCTTTAGGGAATTTGTGAAGAAATTTTCTTCGTTTTTTTAAATTGCTAATGGCTGTTTTGAGAAATGATTTTTATCTTTAAAGAGCTTTTTAATAATACATTAAAATTTAATAGCATCGATTCAATGGAATGGAGTTAATGATAAATTAATATTACTTCAATATAGTTTGTTCTATTGCCATTCTGGGTTCAAGTTTTAAAATATCGTACTAGATCAATGATTTTATACGCGTATTATTTAAATCCATATTAGGTAAAGGTTCGAATCCTAATGTTCAATGAAAATGTTAAGAACTTATTTCTAAATTCTTTTTTAAAAAAGAATTAAAGGTTTTTTTTAAAAGAAGATTATAAAATTTGATTTAAGATTTTTTGAGATTTAAAATTGTTTGAACCAATATCTTAACATACCCTGTTTTTTCGTTATAAGCTACTACTCGTTACTAAGCTACTAGTGAGCCAAAAAAATCACTTTTTATTCTTCTAAGCTACTAGCTTATAACGAAAAAACAGGGTAGAAGTAAATTTTATGTTTATATGTTTTCAAACTAGTTCAGATTTCAAATTTAGTGCTGTATATTTTTATTATTAGCAAAACTTGTTTCTCTTCTATGTTGTTACTTTTCTCTAATTCACTTTAAAAGTTTTGTAGCATTTAATGCTGACTCACCAATCTTACAAGTGTAAAAATGTAAAAAATTAATTTCTGAAGGTAAAAATTTCATTAAACATAACTTTTGTACTTTGCAGAGATTATGATGAAAAATTCATTTCAATGCAGTTTTAGATGTGGCAAAAATATGAAGATAGAAATTATAATGTTCATTTATGGATAGAATGGGGTTAATTGTAGATTAAATTGGGTTTAAAGTTTTTTGTTACTTGTTACTACAAAAAATTGTGGAAAATGAGATTTAAAATAAGAATTTCAATTTAATCAGAAATGATTTAGAAAACTGAATTAAAAAGTCAATTAAATCTCTAAAAAAATTCAAACAATTTGAAAACTGCGTTCTAGTGTCTCAAAAAGGTCAAAAAAACTTTCAACTTCCATAACATACAAGGTGAATGAAATTAATTACAAATCGATTGATTGAGAGGAAAAAAATTATTTAAAAGGGAATTAACGTTTTTATGATCAGCATGAAATTAAATGAGACAGTAGCTATTAGTAAAACAAAATCATTGGAATGTCATTATTGCACAAACAAAAAGTCTTTGTGTCTCCGTTGCAGACACAAAGTTATGATGCAAATATCCGTTAATTCAAAAAAAAATAAATTATATTATATGCACATGTCCGCATGATCATGAAACAAACTTCAGCAAAGCTGCCATAAAATTCATTCACACTGAACGAGAGAGAGAAAAATGATTGATTTACTTTAAGACATTGAAAGCTTTACTTTTTATTCGATTATAATTATTGTTCAATGAATATCATGCAGTTTCAGGAAGCTACGTTCAATTTTCATAAGATTTACGTGAAATGTTATAAAATTCATCAATTTTATGTGATTGATAATTGTCATAATAATAATTTATGTGCTATAAATTATTCCTTAATTTTCATAAAATATCGACCACCGAGTGCGTAAGCAGAAATTGAGAAGTGAAATTGATTGAAATTTTATGCACATGAATATTATTTCCTGTATGAATCCAACACAGTGCAAACTTGCATACAGCACACTATAATTAATTTATGTACGAAATCATTCATTTGATTGAATGAATTAAATTATTGCAATAAAGTCATTTTGTTCTCAATTATAAATTTTCATTTCTCTCTCACTTTGTGTTTAAAAATATTAGCATAAAATTAATAATTTTATTATTGCTGCGTGTTAAACATCTGATGTATTTTTCATTTGTCCACTGTAATTGTAGACGTTGGCTATTTATTTATTAAATGCTGGAGGGTATTTTTAACATTTTGTGATCAAGTTCAAGAACTGTTTTTTTATTCACAAACTGTAAAAACATAAATACACACTCAATTCTCATCCAACAAAGGAAGAACGAGAATTTTTTTTCTCTTTCTTTTAAATTTCACTCGCGCGCGTTTATATTGTCTTTTAGTTAATACCAGCGATGTAGAAAAGTTCTAGTAACAAAGAATGTGAGATTTTTTTTATTTCTTCCTTCTAGTCTCATTTTTAACATTATTCGTAGTCAATAGCAACAACAACAACAATAACATTAATTTTATTTTATATGATTTTGCCTTGGCATTGGCATATAAATGATAGGAAATACTGTTAAAGCAATAGTAGCAATAACATCACGCTCATCACTACGGTAAAAAAATATATCTATGAGAATAAAGTTAAATACGTGACTCATGTCATTTAAAAAAAATACATATATTTCTCTGCCATTTTTGTCTCATTGTCGATCGACATGTCTTCTTATCATCGAAAGAAGGGCTTCGAGAAAATATCTTGTCTTGTTTTATTTCTTTATTAAAGCTGTATGGGGAGAATATCGTATCGTGGAATTTTACAAGACGTTGAATATTGGATGGACGAGATTGAACGACTTTGCAAAAGAGCTTTAGGGAATTTGTGAAGAAATTTTCTTCGTTTTTTTAAATTGCTAATGGCTGTTTTGAGAAATGATTTTTATCTTTAAAGAGCTTTTTAATAATACATTAAAATTTAATAGCATCGATTCAATGGAATGGAGTTAATGATAAATTAATATTACTTCAATATAGTTTGTTCTATTGCCATTCTGGGTTCAAGTTTTAAAATATCGTACTAGATCAATGATTTTATACGCGTATTATTTAAATCCATATTAGGTAAAGGTTCGAATCCTAATGTTCAATGAAAATGTTAAGAACTTATTTCTAAATTCTTTTTTAAAAAAGAATTAAAGGTTTTTTTTAAAAGAAGATTATAAAATTTGATTTAAGATTTTTTGAGATTTAAAATTGTTTGAACCAATATCTTAACATACCCTGTTTTTTCGTTATAAGCTACTACTCGTTACTAAGCTACTAGTGAGCCAAAAAAATCACTTTTTATTCTTCTAAGCTACTAGCTTATAACGAAAAAACAGGGTAGAAGTAAATTTTATGTTTATATGTTTTCAAACTAGTTCAGATTTCAAATTTAGTGCTGTATATTTTTATTATTAGCAAAACTTGTTTCTCTTCTATGTTGTTACTTTTCTCTAATTCACTTTAAAAGTTTTGTAGCATTTAATGCTGACTCACCAATCTTACAAGTGTAAAAATGTAAAAAATTAATTTCTGAAGGTAAAAATTTCATTAAACATAACTTTTGTACTTTGCAGAGATTATGATGAAAAATTCATTTCAATGCAGTTTTAGATGTGGCAAAAATATGAAGATAGAAATTATAATGTTCATTTATGGATAGAATGGGGTTAATTGTAGATTAAATTGGGTTTAAAGTTTTTTGTTACTTGTTACTACAAAAAATTGTGGAAAATGAGATTTAAAATAAGAATTTCAATTTAATCAGAAATGATTTAGAAAACTGAATTAAAAAGTCAATTAAATCTCTAAAAAAATTCAAACAATTTGAAAACTGCGTTCTAGTGTCTCAAAAAGGTCAAAAAAACTTTCAACTTCCATAACATACAAGGTGAATGAAATTAATTACAAATCGATTGATTGAGAGGAAAAAAATTATTTAAAAGGGAATTAACGTTTTTATGATCAGCATGAAATTAAATGAGACAGTAGCTATTAGTAAAACAAAATCATTGGAATGTCATTATTGCACAAACAAAAAGTCTTTGTGTCTCCGTTGCAGACACAAAGTTATGATGCAAATATCCGTTAATTCAAAAAAAAATAAATTATATTATATGCACATGTCCGCATGATCATGAAACAAACTTCAGCAAAGCTGCCATAAAATTCATTCACACTGAACGAGAGAGAGAAAAATGATTGATTTACTTTAAGACATTGAAAGCTTTACTTTTTATTCGATTATAATTATTGTTCAATGAATATCATGCAGTTTCAGGAAGCTACGTTCAATTTTCATAAGATTTACGTGAAATGTTATAAAATTCATCAATTTTATGTGATTGATAATTGTCATAATAATAATTTATGTGCTATAAATTATTCCTTAATTTTCATAAAATATCGACCACCGAGTGCGTAAGCAGAAATTGAGAAGTGAAATTGATTGAAATTTTATGCACATGAATATTATTTCCTGTATGAATCCAACACAGTGCAAACTTGCATACAGCACACTATAATTAATTTATGTACGAAATCATTCATTTGATTGAATGAATTAAATTATTGCAATAAAGTCATTTTGTTCTCAATTATAAATTTTCATTTCTCTCTCACTTTGTGTTTAAAAATATTAGCATAAAATTAATAATTTTATTATTGCTGCGTGTTAAACATCTGATGTATTTTTCATTTGTCCACTGTAATTGTAGACGTTGGCTATTTATTTATTAAATGCTGGAGGGTATTTTTAACATTTTGTGATCAAGTTCAAGAACTGTTTTTGGAATTTTAATTAATTATCTTGGTTCGTAAAATTTTGGAGTTTCTTGTTGAGCTAACGTTAATTTTGGCAGCGTGTAACTTTAGCAAATTATCTAACTGTTTATTTGTGAAACAGTCATTTGAATGACATTTTGTTAGTCTTTTTAGAAACTCCTGAAAGCTTAGTGATTCTGCGACTCAACAAATTGTCCAGTTTATAGCTTCAAGGTCCATTGATACTTTTAGGTACTCATATGAAGCTTAGAACTGACCATTTTCGATCTTAATATGCACAAAAGAATGCCAATCGGATTGGAAAGCTTACCCAAATCAACAAAGAATGCAAGAATTATCAAGCTCAGATCTAGATATATTTATGGAATATCCCCAAGAATCCAAGTCAAAATTCCACAAATTAAAAATTACTTCCCACGTGTAATCAACATTATTGCAGCTTATTGATAGCAAAAATCAACGTACTTAATCTAATTTATATTCACGACATTCTCGTTGCTGTTCTATACCATAGAATTTTAATTACATAATTAGATGCACTTAAAAACTGGTGAGATAAATAATAGCATTCAAATATATGAGAGTATTTTTAGATAAAAATTTTAACGTGTCTACATATCGACACTTGACGGTAATTACATTGTCGATACACAACTAATGTGTTCCCATATAATTTGGTAAATTGATAGTGAGTTGATTCTGAGCTTTATCTATCTCTATATAAAAAATGCTTAATGTTGCGCAGTTCACAATCTTTTTTGTGCGAAACTTCAAAAAAATTTAATTTCAAAGAGAGGAAGTCAACAACTGCGAGATGATTACATGACACAGCTCGTACAAGTTTACTTTATGTTCTCCTTTTAAGTGCTATTTTTTCAGTGATTTTATTTACTTTTACTCAACTTGAACTTGCTTTTTGACATTCCGAAGGTAAATAAATTCCTTTACGATGTGAGATAATAAATGGATGAAGGAAGAGAAGTGAATATCTGATTGCATACTAGTTTGCATGTAAAATTGTGTGAATTGTGCTGATATACTTTATCTTAATAATGCATTATAATCTTGCATACGAAATGAGATCGTTATTGTTGTTATTTGTTGAATATAAAGCGGAACTGATTAAGTTTTGTTGTATTAATGTGTCAATATCCTCGCACTTTTAATGGATTTTATTTTATTTAAATTAATTTTTTTGCTGCTTATTAAAAATTAATTGGTTTAATGTTAATATTAAATGAGTTTTTATAACGCTTTGACAGTGGAGGACTGTATGAGATATGAATAGATTTGTGTTTGGACTGCACTAGACAAGGGATTAGCTAGATGATCCTCAAGTTTTTCGCGATTGACATTTTTTTAGGACTTTTCATTTGGCTAGAGAATATGGTGACAATTCGGGTCTACACTAGTGATTCTGAAGCTACATTAAGCTTCTAATCAATCCCAAAGATTTCCAATAGCTTATTCATAAACAAAATTCCTCAACAAAGCTGCAAGCTTCCTTCTAAGCTCACGATTATTTACTGACAATTTTCAATCCTCAATTCTCGTTTCCCTTTCATCCTAATCTGCATTCGAATCGTAATGTCATATTATTATCACAAAATGGAATTTCAAATTATTCTTTTCGCAATGTTGTTCGTATGTCGAAAGCTTTTATGCCGATAACAGTCTGCTTTTTATTGGAATTCACAAAAAGGAACGAGAAAAAATTTGCCATTCAAATTGTTCTTTTTTATGTTTTGTTCGGGGTCAATTTTTTATTATCAAGTGAAAATTTATAGAAAATTAGCATCAATGCGTATTCTCGAATAAAAAAAGCACAAATGGCATGAAACGTCAAATTATTGCTGCTCTGTAATCAGCGTTGCCTGACGAACTGCAACAGGGGAGAATCCGAGAGGGTCAAGAATCTCTTTTTGATTGATATTTAATTTTAAAAAATAATTCGGATTTATCTTAAAAATTGAAAATTTATGAGAACTCTTTTGAATGGCTCGTAACCCCTCCTCAAGCAATTTCTAGCTTCACCTCTGAAGTGCATTAAGCAACATGAAATAAAATTAATGGCTAATAATCGTCAATGTTGACGGTACATTTAATCATGTGAATTATTAATGTTTAACGATACTTTAATTGCTCATTTATTTACGGACATCTGATTCAATTTAATTTTACATGCAAGGTGAGAATTAATATGCGCGCATACGAGAGAATTTTGGATTTGCATAGAACGAAAAAGAGAGGAATAAATGCATAAATAATGCTGTAATTTTATGCGCCTTTCAAAAAAACATAAAGCAAAAAAAAATTTGTAAGTCAGATATTTTGACATACGATAAGCGCTAAGTAATCTATAAAACTTGGATTGATGTATTATCGAAAAAAAAGGTTTCCGAAAAAGGTAAAAGCGAGTAAACAAAACTACGTAAACGATTTTGAAAGTAAACCGTCAACTGATAATTGAATGAGTTTTAAGAGAATGTTTAAAGGTTGATATCAGAAAGGAAGTCAAGAAGGCTATTAATTGCTTTAAAAAATGTGTCATAATAGTCAATTAATCAATTGATTTAATCTTTAGCCATCTGAAATTTTAACCTTAAACTCTTTATGTGGTTATTCATCTGCAAGATAAGACTATCTTAATTAAAAAGTATAGAAAAATTCTTATCGTTTTTGTGCACAATTCTAAACACCTGAACAATTGAGTTAAGATTGAAGTGTTTTTAAATTTCACAAAAAGTGTCGAACTCAATTGATTGATGAAATAAGAGGTTTTTTTCAAGAAAAGCCCAAACTCTTCTTGAAATTTCGATTAAGGTTTGAAAAAGAAAAATTTTTGTGTGTGGGAAATAAAGGTTGCTATTAAATAAAGATTCATTAATATTTCTGTCTGGATTTCGCGGAAGGATTATTAATGTTTTTTTAAAGTAGGATTTAGACTTGTGCAATGTGGAGCTTTTGCTGATTCTCTTCAGCACAATGTTTATTTAATAGTCTGAAATTTTGATCAGAAATCAAACCCTACTTTTAACGATCTACAAGTTTTATCCAGCAATTCACTTTCTTTCAAAAATTTTAGAATATCTTAAAAGCGCGTTGTCGTCAAGCTAGCAAGACACTCATCTAGTGAATTGATAATTTAGTTTGCTTGAAAAATTACTCATCAAATTTAAAAATTCAATTTTAATAATCCACTTAAAATTCGATATTTTACAAATTCTAATAACATTATCAAGTATTAGAAATCTACTTTTACTTTTAAACTGACGAAAGTCTCGTCTTTTAAATAATACAGATGAAAAAAAATATATATTTTTGAGAAAACTCTATAATTTTTGAAAGGAATTGTATTACAGGAAGGTCAACAGACCCTTGACTGTGAAATATTTTAATGTACAACACGAGCTCTCAAATATTTATGCATATTTGTTACGAAAAAATAAATTGAAAATTATCATATCTAGCTGAATTTAGGTTAAATCTTAATGGAATGCATAAAGTATGAATAGTATGCAATATGCCTGCCATTAGAGTTTGAAGCTAACTCTAAATATAGAGATACGCTCAAACAATATTCAATTGTTAAACTGAATATAGAACGCTAAGTTTTGGAAAAGTATTGAATAATCTATGAATATTATCAGCAATAATTGTCACATTGTCGTCTTGTGCCTGCCCAATTTGAAAGACAATACTTATTGCCTTGATTCGTACATATCCTTTTTAAAAACTTTATCGGCAGGAAGTGAGTAAATGTGTAATACAAATTCTATTTTTATATTCTCTTAAAAAAGGGTCAAAGTCACGAACAACGAGATTCAAATCGACATTTTATGTTTATTATCCAATTCTTCTTCTGCTCGTTTCTCTCCTCGCATCTCTACATGTTTGCTATGTAGTGCTAAATTTTTTTATTATACATACATTATTAGCGATTTAAACGTGCATAGTATAAATGGAATGCAGATAGCTTTTTTGCTACTAATACCTTAAAAAAATGTTTGGATTATATTTTCTCTCTTTCTTTAAAATAAACGGCCTGTTTCACTAAAGTGGATTATCCTCGATTTCGGATTATCCACTTCAGTTTTTTGTAAATATCTTACACTTTATGGGAGGTGTGGTATTTCTTATTTTGGATTATAATAAAGTGAAGTATGCCTGAAATTTCTGTATACTTTAAACTTTTACTTTTCGTTAAGAACTATCAATTATTCAATTTCCTAGTCAAATCTAGTAGATTAACTTCGATTTTTGCTATAATTCTCAAACTAGTGAAGATATAAAAATTCTAAGTTTATGTTAATTTAAGGAGCAAAATACTCTAACTAGATCACACATTAGATCTCTTAATAACCTTAAGCATCTGGAGATATTTCCCAAAAACTGAAGTGGATAATCCGAAATCGAGGATAATCCACTTTAGTGAAACAGGCCGAAAGTGATTTATTGATCACTTTGGATTATTGATAATGTGAAACTTTTGAGATTAAAAAGTTTTGTAGAATTCTTCTCTTATTTGTACAATTTAAGCTTCATAAATCTGTATATTGCTTATCAATAATTTTTTGTTGTTAAAAAAGTTTTCAAAATGTGAATAAAGTTGATCTTAAGCTATAATGAAAGAGTTTGAATCTTAAGAAAACGTTGTGGATTTGGATAGGAATTAGATATCGGAAATTTAATTTAATTCTTTACTTTAGCCTACAAATTTTTGGAGCGCAGCTTATTAATGATTTTATTGTCAGTAATTCCATTCATTTATAAATCTCCTCCCCTCGTTGATACTATGGAAGCTAGTTCCAGCTTTACGCAAATCATTCAAATGGGACTTTTTAGGACAGTTTAGAAGCAGTGTTGTCTAAACTTTATTCTGCCACGGCAATAAACAACGACCAAAACCGCATGCTGTCCGTCGCATTTTCTAAAATTTTTTTTGCGGCACATACAGGTTTAAAGGTTTAGAATGAATTTTAGACTAAGCACAACGATATTCTTCTTTAATTACTAATCTTCAACAGGATATCTAATGTTATATTCTATTTTTGTATAAATATTAATAGCACACTAAACATACAAAGCTAATGACTATCAAATTAATTTTTAATGTCAAACTTTGGCCAAACCCGTGAGTAGTAAACAATCAAAAATTCTGGTTCTTGCAGTTTTGAAACTTGATATAAAATATTTTGTGAATGTCACATATTCTATTTCTAGAACCATGGGTTAATGTGAAAATTATTGAGGTTTGTGTGAAGGCAATGGGTGCTAATATTTTGATATTATCATGAGTATGAAATTTCTGAGAAATTACTCAACTGTAACACTACTGAAGTTTACACTTTATTTATTAACAAATCCTACACATCTGGCATTTCTGGACCAGCCAAAATCGTAATTTCTTCAGATAATTATTATAATTTTTGTTTAATTTTAATGACAATTTGTCACGAAATATTTTGATTCAATAATACAAGTTCATTTATAAGAAAATTACTCAACAATCGTGAGATCACATGCAAAAATTATGTGTATATATATGCCTTAAAAAAATATGACCCAATTCTGCCTCAATGGATTAAATAAACAGCTGAAATTAAGTGAACACCGCCAAAAATCAGATTATGAAATACGACAAGGAATTTTTATTTTTTTTATTCAACACAAAATCATTTTAATTCATAATAATTTGTTGAACAAAAAAAGGCACAAAATACCGCTATTTCCGATACTTGTACGAGTTAATAAATTTTTGTAGCACGCGCGAAGTTACAGAATTGATCTTATGCAATAATCTCATTGTAGTCAATTTTTTAAGAATATTACGTTATGTATATTTTGTTCGCAGCACAAAAAGAAACCCATTCACTCAGTCACTAAGTCAGTAAATAAAACAGTGCATTAAAATATCAAGTTTTATTTATTTTCCTATTTCTTCTTCATCTTGTTTTTTATTTCTCACTGAATCATTAGGCATGCCTGTGTGTTTAATGAACTTTTATTTTACTTTTTGTATCGTAGAGTGGCAGGAGAGAGAGTAGAAATATCATCTTGAAATATTGAATATATCTGTTATTAATAATATAATAAGCTTTTTATTGCAAAAGCAATTTATTCATTCATGAAATTAAGTTTCACTTGCTGTGCACTGATTGTTTAGTGAACCACTTTTTTCACTCTTTCATTTCATATGATTTTTTTGCGAAAAATAAAGTTGGATTAATGACGGGTTTTGTTTGGGTTTTGCGTTGCTGTTGCGGCGCATTTTGGCAAATTGCATTTGATGTTTTGTGGTTTGGAATTGTTAGTCGAAATTTTGGGGGTTTGGGGTGGTTAGAACATCGTTTAAAGAATTTCCGATTTTTTTTTGAATATATGGTTTACAGTTTAATACATAATAATGGATATAAGACCATAAAAGCTGGTTTCTTGTTATAAAACTATTCAAACCTCATCACATACACTTCAGCATACACGTGGAGCTATATTAGTGGTTCTTAAGTACGACTCATCTAATCTGCGAACCGAGTTTCTTTTAAGTAGCACTTAGTTCCTTACTAGCTCAAAGATAAGCCTAAGATATTAAGAGAGGCACCTGGGGCGTCTACATAATAAAAACCATGTCATATCGTTCGAATTTCAACCCAACTTGAGACTCTTTCTAACAATTCCACTTAAATTTCAAGCAACTTTATGCCAATGAAAAAAAAATCTCAGCACGAATCCACACGTGACTGCAAAAAGTCAAAGCGTCATAGGCTAAATTAAGTTAAATGATATTAACAAAGAGATTAGTAACAGTTCATAGTGTTCACATAATACTTCATAATCTAATTTAACATCTTGCTGAAAATTAAATTTCACATTAACAATGAAATTTATTTTTTTCAATTAACTGATCAGAAAGATCTTTTTCTGTTTAGTCATACTAAAGCTTCACTTATGACAGCAAAAAAATTAAAAATGTATTCAAATAAATGTGAAAGTCTCTTTTTTTTTGAAAAATAATATTTAACGCTATTCATAATATTGATTGTAGACCATACGCTTGATTTCGTGTTAACTAAAAACAACATAAGTGAGAGGAAGAAAAAATAAAATTGTAACTAGTTGTTGCTGTTGTTGTTGTTGCTACGCTCTTTTCTCGTAGTGGCTGCATTTGCTCGGAAAGAAATTCGTTTTTGTTACTAGAAATTTCTAGCCACATCCAACTGCTACTGATACTCTTTTTATTGCACGTAATTTGGTCTTATTGGAAAGAAGAAGTGAGCGAAATATTTGCGGCGAAAATGAATCTTTTATTTCTTGGTTTTCGTGAATTTTTTTTAGCATTAGCATATACCGAAAGTATGCAATAAAAGAAGAGAGAGAAAATAAATTTATTGCTTTATGCTCATTGATGGTGAATTGTAAGTTCAAGCGATGCTAATTTGAGAACGTGAAAGAGCAAACTGAGAGAAGAATTTCTTGCAGAAGGTTTATTATGCAAATTTATTTTTAAATGGAATTTCTCTTGCACAATGTGAGTTTTTGTAGAAATTGTCGACATATAATTTAAGTCAATTTAAGAGAAAAAAAAATATCTAATTTAAAAAATAATTGAAGTTTCCTATTTCTCCATAAAAAGACAATTTCTAGTCATATGACCGACAAATTAAGACCACCAAGTGTCGTAAAGTCTCATTGAACTTGTCATATGACTATCACAAAAAAACTTCAAGCAACGAAAACAAAAACTTTTTAATTTCCTATATCATTGAGGTGTTTTTGACCACATAAGTGTCACGAGAATTTGATAAGTTTTAATTTCGGTACGAAAAGTTTCTCAGCTGCATCGCTCTGACAATGGACATAGCCTGAGTGAGAATGAAAAAATTTCTGGGGCTTCTCTGGGTATTAAGAAACTCTACGCACCCAGATTAGGGTAGGTATCCTGTGTATAAATTACTACCTAGATTCCTCTAGACATGACAATATTTACTAGCACAGTTTATCAAACCAAAATATGATTTAATGAAGGTAAAAGCACGAAAATTCTAATTCAATTCGCACATCCACTCAGAAATTTATTCTCCAATTTATATTCAATCATGATCAGTCATCAAAACTGTAAAAGATGTGAAGAATAATATCATTTGAAAGGTGAATGCATATAAATCAATTTCACTTTCACAGGTAGAACGAGATGAGGCAGAAAAATTGCGTTCAGATCCTTTTTTTTCTCGCGAAAAAAAAATATTTTTCCTCCTCAATTCTTCTTTCAATTCAATTGATTGATTCGTTTTTAATTCACCGCCAATTTATCATTCGTTCACTTATTTTGCTCTCCGATTCAACAACGGCTTGCAATGATGTATATAAAAACCAAATCATGATGGCATTTTTTTCAGCTAAAGACAAACTTTTTCTTTTTATAGAAATATTTGGTTCATCATTTTTTGGTTGTGACAGCTTGTAGTATCAGTAGCAGTCATGCTATTTCGCTTAATTTTTCTTTATTTACTCACAACAAAAAAAATATATGTATTTTTTAATCTATTATGTCTCGGTATTAATAAAGATAACTTTTTCTTTCACTTCACAATTTTTTTTTGTTTTTTTCTGAAGATCAATAATGAAAATTTATAACTTTAATCAATAAATTATGACTTTTTGTCATGTCTAGACACAATTCTGAAAAGCTTTTATTATTTTTGGCAACTTTTCACTTTTTCCAGTTGATCTTTTTTAAACAAAAGATTTTTTGTAGAAATCAAAAATATTTTTATTTTGGAATTTTTTAAATTCTTGTTTTAAAAAACCACGAAATTCCTTTTTAGAAAAAATAATTAATCTTTAACACCTCACTATTTACCGTCCCACGGTTACGTCTTAATTCTTCGACTTCTCAAATTGGACTGTTGCGCTCAATAAACAACAATAAAGAAAAAAAAACAACGGAGACGCTGAACGGAGTTATTTGAATGCCTTATTCACGATACGATAGTTGTGTTATAGAGAATATTATGGATAGGAGAGTGAGCAGTTTGTTCAATACAATTATAGATAATGAAAAAAAAATTGTACTTTTATTTATTTCACTTCTCTCCTATTTGTTAGATGTATTTGAAATAACAAAAAAACAAAAAAAAACGTTGTTGCTTTACACTGCCGTACCGTGTGTTAGACTCGCCACTTTGACATCATATGCATTATCATTAATGTCTCGCTAAAAACATTCCTAATTCACGAACAAAAATTTCTTCATATCTGAAGCATTTGATGCTTCTTTGGGGTCTATAGACCTTCAAAAATGCGGTATGCAAAATAAATAAATAAAAAAAAACTTGTTGCGAGGATGCCCATGTGCTTTTTTCCATAATGTCAAACGATCGGTTGATTTATCTCGCTCAGTTTTTTTTTCTTGCTCTTTCTCTTGTGTAAATAATTCGAGTTTATTACATTGTTTTTAATGTGACTGCATTTCATATTATAAATGGTATGCACCTACACACACACAAAAGTCATGGGCTGCATACATTAAGATTTCTTGAGATTTTTTTTTTGCATTTAAAAGAATAAAATTCATTTTAACTACACAAACATTAAGTAAAGTTTATCCAAGCATACACAACACAACAATTAATCTGATCCACCCATACACACAACAAAAATTGACCCATCTACGAAAGCAAAAAACACAAAACTAAGCTCATGCGGACATATATTTACAAAATTAGACCCATGTGCATATCGTGGGGAAATTCAATCAGTCAAATTAGATCCAAAATGTAAATAAGTTACCCAAAAAAGAGCAACTTTTACCCACACAATATACTCATATGAGCATAATACATTCATACACAAATTTATTTTTTCAACATAAGCTTATACATACGTAAAAGTTGACTCACATGCAGAATATGTGGTCATACGCTCGCAAATGTATTACATAGAAAGCATATAAAAGTTGATAGATTCATGTACAGAGCATAAATTCATACACCGATAGGTCTATAATGAAATAATGATAATCTATCATCGTGATGAATGTCTTTTTTTGCAAATTGCATAGGTTTTTTCATGAGATCTCAGTACAATTGCTTAATCGCATTTTTAAAACGAGATAATAAGCTGCTGATTATGATGACGATGTTTATTCTCATTAGGGAATGTTTCGATGTTTAAAATGTTTGGAAAATTGTGAAGAATAACATGCCAACTTTTTTTTCATACATAACCATTTAAAATTACATTTTCTCTCATAAGAAATTTTTTTAAGAACTTGTGGATAAAGAAAAGTACTTTTTTCTACCGTATTTGTGTATAGTCAAGTAATTTCATATTCTGTATGATATATTGAACTCAAAATACTGAAGATGGAAATTAAATTTGCATAATTTTTTTCTTCTTTCTTTCGAGCTCAGTTTTGTGATATAAAATGCGAATTTAGAGTCAGGTGAAGGAGGTAAGTGAGATGTAGAATGAAGTTAAAGTTTTGTGCAGGACTTGGCTTCATAGGTTTGCTCCTAGAGTGCCCTAGCTTAACCTTCGAGTGTGTAGTAGCTGTATTAATGAGTACCTAGGCCTTCATACAAGAATTTACTAAGCAATCAGCCTCTAAAGTCTCAAATAATGCTCTCAAAACGCCTAGAAAATAAACATCGACTATTTTACTTGCGATTTTCAATCCTATTTGTATGCAAATATTTTTCGAGGGTTAAAATCACTCAGCGTAAAGTAAAATTAATGCGAATATTATTGCTATGCAGAATAAATTTACGCTAAAGCCAGTTTTACTTCTTATTTTCGACTTTTTACTAATCATGATACCGAAATATTTCGTCAAATATTCTTAAACAAATCTTATCGATACGCTCTATTAAATTGGTTAAAATTTTCATTTTGATATCGCAAATTTCACAATTATTTTTTATCAGTATAAATTGAATGTTTCCAAATTTAGACACAAGCACATAAAAGATATTAAATTTCAATGGAAGAAAAATTCGCAATATTTGTTATCAAAGACATTTATTTTATTGACACCCACGTTATAATCGAAACCATTAAGGCATCAGAAGAGCAATTTTCGATAAAAGAAAAAAAAATTCTTTACCTTAATTGAGAAATTTTCATCACTCACGAAATCATTTCAATTTCACTCCAGTTAACTCGAACTGGGAATCGATTAGGGGTCATTCAATGATGATGTCCAATATTTTTAATAATAATTAAAATTTTAAAATAGTTTAAACATGAGAGAGGGTCTGAAAATCCTATGTTTGGATGGACATCATAACTGAATGATCCCTCATCAGATTCACATATCTGTAGACTCAAATGAATGCATAAAAATGACGATATTGTGTGATTTCATGATTCAAGCACAAAATTTTTTTCCCTTATACTCTTCAACAAAACACACCAGCAAGTAGCTAAACTCGATATTTCGACACTAATCGCATTATCGATTTTCATTATCTTCAAATTTTTTTGGTGACAAGACAGAAACAGATAGCAAAAGAAATGAGAAAGAAAAAGACGAAAGTGAACGTGAACGTGAAGAAAACAAAAAAAAAAGCACAAAACAATATTTTTCTGAGGCTTTGTCTCATTTCTTTCAATCGTGTCATATGAGATACTCTCATCTCATAATGTTTCTATGACAACGAAGAAACAAGAAATTGAACTTTCACAAAATAAAACGATATTTTTGATTAAGCATAAAATGAAATAAGGTTAGTCGTAAAAGATGTGAAGATGTAAGGAAAATTGAAAGTAAATGCTAATCAGGAAAAATAAGAAAATAAAATAATCGATTTTGTGTGGCTTTGATAAATGAGATTTGCGAAGATCAGAAGAGGGGAGGAAAGATTATTCTTGGATGAGCAAACTTTTTAGTAGTTTTGTTGTGACATGATGTGAACTGAATGGAAAATGAATGATAAAGCAGGAGTAAAATGTTTAAAAATAAAATCATGAAGCTCATACAGAATCACAGTTAGTCTGTGCTTAGACATCTGGTTGTTAAAGCATCTAAAATTCTTCAGATTGTATTCGATTTTGTCCAAATTAGGTTGAACAATTCTTAGGTTTACGTCTAGTTTGATTAAGATAAATCGTTGCTAACATCTATTATTTAACCTTATTCGAAGGAATCTTTGTCAATAACAATGAAAATTGCATAATTCAAGGTACTGATAACCTTCTATCAATGCATTTTAATTGTGTCATTAAAACACACTCAGCAGATAACAGCACAAACACGTTACATCAAAAGCCCATCAATGTTAACAAAAGCGAAAGGAATAAGAACAATATTGAAAGCGAAACTAATACTGATTAGTATTAACATATCTGTTACAAAACAAATAACGAAAACAAACCCTTATCAGGTTCTCAAATTCGAAATATAGAAATTTTTCCATCAAATCATTTCGATTCCGCTTAGTAACTTTTCCCATAGTTACAATATTATTGACACATGATGATAAGGAAGTTTTTCAATCTTCAGCTTTTTTAGTTCTGACATTACAAGTCAGTTTTTTGCATACAAAATTTGTCGCAAGTCACAGAAACTTGATTGATTTCTAACGATTATAATTGTTTCTTTGTGGTTGCAAAAAAACCTGTTTTTTTGTTTCGGTTCTTGGATTGTTTTTCGCAATATCTCACTTATCGACTTCACAATATTATTTTTTTTTTTGAATGATCATGTCATTTCAACAATGTATCTTGAGTTTCTCTTATTGCTAGCAAAGTTTTGCAAACTTAGCAAATAAATAAATATCACAATGGGTTATCAATTCATCACAATTATCATTAACCCAAATTGTTTTCTAACTGACTAATGATTTTGTTTACTCAAATCTTCTTGATATTTTCTTTCCTATTTTGATTAATTACTCACTAGCGCCCCCGTAAGGAAGTCATATTCACTTTTCCCACAACAATCACCACACGATTGTGAAGGAGTAATATAAACAGCAAAAATTTATTTATCAACTTCTGTTTGAGTTTCATGGTCAATTACATCATAATAACAACGACGACATGATTACTTTTTTCATTATGCCTCTCATAGCAACCATTAAAGCTTAATATATATTCATAATCGAGATTTTCTCACCCTCAATAAGAAGAGAAAAAATTATTGTACATAATTTTATGACATTTTAATAAATCAGCTGCTACTTAATGCTGTCTAATAATTTTTTTTTCATGACATACAAAAAAAATTATTTTTTTTATGCGGCTGCTCGACCTTCATTATTGACATTTTCCACTAGACCGCAAAAAAAATTATTGCCCTTTTTTACGCAAAAAAAAATATGAAATCGTTTTTGGTTAAGGATGATTATGAAATTGACTTTTAGTCGTTAATGCTGGATTTCTCTATCAAAAGTAGGTCAATTTATATAACTGATAAAATTAAGAACAATGGGAGTTTGTAGACAGAGGTTGACATTGTCTTGAGGCTATGATATGAATTATGAGAGGATTTCTTTTTATTGTGGATTAAGAAGAATGTCTAAAATGGCCTAAAATTAGAACATAATTCATTTATAACGTCTTGATACAGGGGTGAAGTCAGTCATATTTCAGGACGAGATGAAGCTCGTTGATGTATTAAGAAGTCAGAAATTGACGTCACACCGATACAAGTTGATCAGTTCAGATAGATTAATCAGAACCTTTTCTAATTCCATCATTTCGTCTTAAAAATCCATATCTACTCATTACAAGAGTATTGTGTAAAAAACATCTCGTTTACCTTTTTCATATTTCATTCCTAATGCCCATCAATTGGCAATCATAAAAAAATAATGCGTAATTTCTCGTTGATGTACTTAAGTGGCTCTCTAAAAATTTCTCAAAATTGTCTAATAAAAAAAATATCATCTTTCGTACTTTCTTTTTATTACCGACATCATTTCATTCTTGTCTTAATCGATCTGAAATTTTATTATTATTTTATTTTTTACTGCATTTCCTTTCCATTGGCCATGATAAAATAAATTAAAGTATGGCTCATTTGACATGTTTATCATTGTCTATAAAAATTGAAAATCGATAGAGAACTCGTGTAGCGTTGATGAGGATATTGTAGCTTGAGGTGTGAAGGATAAGTATTTGCTCATGATAATCAACGCTTGTCTTGATTATTCTCTTTCGATTAATTGATATTGACTTAATTAATTAGATTGCTGATTAAGAAGTAATTTGAAATAGGAATTTTTTGAATATTCGTGATTAAAAATTTATTGAAAGAATTTTGTGGAATTCAACCTTAAATTGAAGCTTAATAATCCTATAAAGCATGTTTAATCATTAAAATAGTCACTCAATTCGAGCAACAAAGTTTAATAAAATTAAAATAATTTACCTATGATGTGCCAAGAGACGTTGTCAACGTTGATTCGAAATAAATTCAAACTCGTTTCGAATGTTTTTCGAACAAAATTTCGCAATTTCGAAAAACTTTTTTTTATGAAAATTTCAATTTTTCGCAATTTTTGACTTAATTTACTTATGATTACAGAATTAAATCATTCTACTATGTCTTTTAACACTAATTTAATCGTCTAATCGGTGATAAATGCAGCAAACATTAGTTTAAAATGCTTTTTTTTCAAAAATATTATAAATTTTTTTTGTTGTTTACATTGGAAATAAAAATGTTATTAATTCACTTGCACTAATTGTTTAGTAAATCAGTAATGATTCATTACATTTGAGTGGATTCGTTTAACATTTTGATGATGAAAAACAAATATTTAAACTATTAATTAGAGATATTAGACATTAATAATTTAACGTGTGAAAAAAATTTGAACTTATGCTCGAAAATAAGGTCCCAAAAAAAATTCAATATCGAAAATAAGGACTCGTTGGCGTACCATAGTAATTTACATTCTATCACAATATGCATTTAGAGGTTAAATTCAAGGATGAGTCTCTGATCATAAATATTAAACAATCAATAGTCAAGTAATTAACCACAAAATAATGTTCTCAATTTTCTTTTTAATCTTTTTTAACAAGCTTTAATTAATGAACAGAAAAAAACATGAAAATCGGCACCTAAGGCAAATGAGAACTGCCCACATACAACAAAAGTTTTAAAAACTGAATATTAATTTTTGTAGGTTAATTCATTTCATTAAATTGTATATATTCGCACATCGAACGAATCAATACGGAAAGACATTGACAGAAGTGCACATTCCGTAATGGAAAAAAAGAATAAAATAAAAAAAATCGATAACCTGCCACAATGCTGCATTTTAATGACAGCACAGACAGTAGAAGGCAGACAAGCCGAGAGAAATTAAAATGCTATTCAAAAATCGAGAGTCATTTATTTAATTCATTATATACATCTATAGGAACGTGATTTTCAACAAATCTTACATTTTATTGTTATTTTTTCTCACTTCTCTAACGTAAGTTTTTGCACGTTTCAACAAATAATCTAACTTTAAGGATTATTTTAAAGCAAAGTAAATATCATACATGCACAAATATATGAGAGTATAATGATGAGAAAATGCTCATATATGTGAAACATGCTGTGCGTAAAAAATAATTTTATTACATTTTTTACAGAGATTTTAAAGACAAATGTGATAAGAGTTATGGTTGTTAAAATTAGGGATTTGAATGAATTTTTGGAGACTGCAAATGTATTACACATCTCAGAATAACCGGAAAAGCTCTCGTACTAAACAGTATGTGTCGTAAATCTGGGATAAAACCAGAAACCTTAAAGAATTTCAAAAAATCCAACTTAATCCACTGCTTTTAATTTTTAAACTCAAAAATAATCTTTAAAACAAACATACGTCTTTTGAAACATGAAATCAAACAAACCAACCTTCCAAATTGTTCTCGTTCTCAAAAAAAAAAAACTTTGGGTTAAAAGAAATTTACACAAAAGACAAACTCAGCAAACGTTTACTCTCCTTTTTGATGAAAGTAAGCACAAAAAAAAAATCCTTTTCTGTAACCAATTAAAATTTCACACCGAAAGCTTATTTAATTTTGATTCAAATTATTTAAAAAATTTTTTTTCATTAAGCAAAAAATTGTAGGAAAGTGATTTTCTTGGAAATCAAGCGACAACAAAGTGAGTAATTGTTTTACATGCTATTTTATGAATTGTTTTACACGTTTATCAATTATGATGACGACGAAGAAAACAGTGGAAAAAAAGTAAACAGCATTAACATATTGTAAATTTATTACTTTATGGACACTAATGGAGCGACATTAGCGAGCACACAAAAGTACACAAGCTTTATATATTTTTTTTATGAAATATGTATATTCGAACATACATTTCGTGCAATTTGCATAGTTAATTAAATTAATTTTATGCAACACGTTTGGGTCATATTTATTGTGTTGAAAATAATTATTACAATGAAGTGTCATTTAATTAATGATAATTTAATTTGGTACAAATTTTTTGCATAAGAAAAATTGATCAACTAAAAACAAATAGCAACGTGTATCAAGAGCATGAAAAATCAGGGTTAAAAAGTATCATTTTCAGCTGAATGGCAACAAAGTTGAACAATTTGCATGACTCTGACAGCTACTGACAAATTTAGTGCTCTTATCCGATGGCGGAATGCAATTTATGCGGTTTATTGAAAAATATAGATGGTTGTGACAGCAAATTGATTTTTTTACTGTTGCAGTATGAACTGGATATTCAAATTAAATCAGAGGAAATACATTATGGTGCATACGGTATGGACTGTTCTAAAGATTGAGAATTCAAGCAAGATTTAGTGGTCATGAAAACATCTTTGTTATAAGAGTAGGTTTAATTCCTCTCATGGTAGACCTTGTTAAGGATTATAAAACCAAGAAATTGAGATCAATTTCAATCTTGTTTCCGCGGAAAGTTCCACCACATTCAGAAAATAAAACAAAACAAACATTTAATCCAAACACTTAATCTCCCCACATTCAACTTGTTTTGACAAATTTTCTTGTTTTCCTTATAGCGACCAGTTCAATTCGACACATAAAGTGACAGCATGCATCAACACGGACTAATGAAAATGTTATTTTTATAACTATTATTTTCAACTTATCTCTATCACGTGACTCCTATCGAGTCAATTTTAAATTCAGTCAGTATAAAATATATATGTTCGTTAATTATTTTACATACCACTACAGCATGTCACAATCGATTATTTTCAATATGTTTGTCGTTACTTCACATTCAATATTGCAAACAATTCATCGTTCATGCGTTCAATATATTTCATCGTCATCATTGTCGGCAGCTTTAATCGCTCTTAGGCTTTCCTTATTTGTGAGTCAAGCATTAAAAGAAATTTGCAGCAAGCACAACCAACGAGTGGTTGGGATATTCAATAGCGAAGGATGAAAAGAATGAAGAATTTATAGGCATTGAGCCAACATTTTAATGGGATTCATTTTCAAGAACAACACTCAACCTTGACAATGACAATGACTGTGCTGTGTAGCGAATTTCAAGTTGGAAAAGAGAAGGAAAAATGTTAATAAGAGTAGGGAGATTCGATGTGGATTGACTAGGATTGAAATCTTTATGAATGCTTTTTTAAGTCTGCTTCTTTATTTTAATTAAATCAATTTTTGTCCTGATGTCAAACATACAATTTCATTTCCATTTTTACTATCTGACTTTTCCACCATTACTAGCTCGTACACAAATTTACATAAGAAATAGATTTATTGTTCGTTCCTACATTTTTATGTCAATTTATCAGTCAATCAGTCAGTCCATCAAGTCATTAATCTGTCTTAGTGGAAAAATAAAGCAAGCATAAAAGGGAATCGAAGCAAGAAATGAAAGTTCCTTGAACCTTGAACATGAAAGGAAAACATTAAGTGAATGAATATCGCCTTTTAACCATAGGCTATTAAAGAGATTTACAATATTCTTAGAGGAAGCTCACAAAGAAAAAATGAGACAGTGGAATATGATGTGAAGGAGAGCGGAAGATACCATAATGGAAAAACGAAATATACCGTAAATTTCATTTTATTACTACTTACTGTGTGTAGACATTGTTATCAAAAAAGCGGTGAATTTTCATCATAGAAGAATGAGAATAAAATAAAAATAAAGATTCAGCACATCTTCATGGATGTTATGCCTCGTAAAAGATTATAAAATGCAATGAAAGAAAAATAATAAACGAACGTTGACATGCTGTTTTTATGTGCATCAACCTAGGGAAAAGAGGAGGAGGGGGTACGAAGTGAGCCCTACAACACACTCTTTTCGGTACTGCTTTCCTTATTTAAAAGTTTCTGTTCACATCAAACGCTAACCTGCCCTAAACAAGGAGTATAAAGCAATCGAACGAAGCTGGTGAGTCCTATCATCTCTTAAACTGAAAATTCATTTATATATTGTAAAGATTACGCTACTTTCAATGCAGAAAGGCATTTTGAAATACAATTTTTATATCCCTAATAAAATCCCAGCAGCGATCTCAAGTTTTGATGTGAATAATACACTAAACAATTAAAATCTTTACGGAACCTCCTTCAGGATTACATGTGCCTGAGCAATTTCTCTCAACATTAATTTTTATTAACATTAAACGCTTTTAATGTTAAGCCACTCTCATCTAGAACGAGAAAGAGAGAGCGCAAATGGAAAAAAATTCCAAAGCGGAATTAAAATGAACTACATGCATAAAATGTTTCCTGTCATCATTTAAATGATTATTCAACTCTCTTTTGTTTTTACCTTTTCATTTCTATCGCAATCTACAATGACTCTGTATATATTTTGTGTAGGATGGTAATTGCAATTTATGTGATTTTTCTTTTTCAAGTACTTTAAATAAGCAGACCTCGGCATAAGGCATATCCAGTGAGGAAGAAAAATGAATCGTTTGCCTCTGTTCGCCTACACATTGAGCACGAAGGAGAAAAGAAAATCAACAGTAATGGCAATCATGAAAGTTTCAAAAAAGGAGCTTGAAATGAAAGCAATGTAGCAAATATGCACGGACCAGTGAGCACCATTTTACCTGTCAGAAATGAGGGAGGCTTTTACCATTTTATGACGGCCTGAGATGGATATTGTATATGAGTATGAAAAACGACCTATGGATGTGCATATAAATAACAAAAAAATATATATAAATTATCATTGCAATGTAAAAGCTTCCTTAAAACATTTTCATGACGTTTTGTTCGTACTTTAACTCACTTGATGGCTCAAGGTTACAACTTAACAAAGCATAATTCTTCATTATGATACGCAATTTCCGCCATAAATAACCAACAAAATACTTTCTTCCGTCCACCCCACCAAGTCTGATGTAGCGAAGCATATGAAAGAAATGTTAAGATAAATTTATGAATTCTTTCCTCACTTATTTTTTTGCGTGATTTTTATTGGAAGTGATGAAAATATTGTTTTTGAATTTTCCGGTAGATTTAGATTTTCTGGTTTAATAAATTATGAAGTTTTGCATGTCAGATATTGGATTTTTTTTTACAGTTATGACTTTATATTGTTTTTATAAATTAAATTCAGATTGAAGATCCGTGGTTCCGTTGGTGAAGTACAGATTAAGATATGTCTTTACTTTCGGGATTTATAAGCTACTGCGATTTTATGCTTATTCTTAATTAGAAAAGCTACTTTTTTGAAAGGGTTAAGATCCTTGCATTTCTCATAATTGGCCTTAAATTAGTCAAAACTACAGAAATTTCTGGTTGCTCAAGAAAATCTACCGAAGCTTTAAAGTTGTAGAGAACTAAGGGACGTTAATAAATGGTTTTCAACATTTAGGAGGAAGGGTTTACCACGGGTCAAGAGTTTTGTGATGGTTCAGACAAAAGAAATTTTTCTTCAAACAAATTTTGTAACAAGGTTTAATTTCTCGTTTTTATGGACCTCATTTATGAATAGCGCCTTAGAAACCACATCAACCTTTAAACGACTTCCTTTTTTTTCTTATTTCCATTTATTTCTACTTTTTCCTTTTTACGTCATTAGCTTGTTTCATTTCTTTCCTTTAAGATATAAATTTTCATTCCTTACTTCCGTTTATTATCTTACGTTCCTATTCTCTTTACATATTTTATGCGATGAAGCCTTCAATGTGACATGCTAAATGAAATGAATCGTGAGTCTTGTTAACTTTATTTTTATTTCGCATCATACGAAAATTTTATTTATATATTTGTTCGCTTCTTTTGTCGACTTTTATCATTAAGACAAAAATTAAAATTTAATGAAGTGAAAAGAGAAGAAAACACGAATAAATCACTCATGCAGCTAATTGCAATTTATATTTAATTTAATCATTAGCATTAACCGTGCTGAATTTTGAACTTTATTTTGAATAAAATGTGTTAATTTGCTAATTCTGATGAGTTTACACAAATGTTTTGATCTTACATCAATTTACAGGCAGACTTTACTACAAGTAAGCCATAAATTCGTTGTATTAATGATAAAACGTCACAAAAGCATGAAGTGACATAAAATTCACAACAAAAAATTAGATTTTTTCAACAAAAGTTGGAAGAATCAAGAAGAAAATGTCAAAAATTGAATTGTATGCCGCCTAACAAAAAAGATGTTGTCGTACCTTTAACGGATGTGATGAAAATTTCATAAGAAAACAAGAAGAAATGAATATAAAAATAACTAGCAGAGAGTCAGTTTTGAGTCATTAATCTTCATGTCTGATGAAATTTGCATTGGGAATTGTTGGTTTTTTTAACATAATAAAATTTTTTATTTTTGGCACAAAAGCTTTCACTTTGACTCCGGGGGTTTTGAAAATAAAGGATGAATGTTCATTTTTATGCTGAATTTCAAACAACTTTTGAATCATTCAAAAAGCAGCTAGAACTACAAAACTTCATCAAAGCAAGATATCATCACTAAGAACATTCCAAAAGAAAAGAATAAATCATCTAAAAAAACACAATTTTTTTTCTATGTGGACAGAAAGCAATGATGATTATTTTAATTAATCATACCCCAGAAGCAATTAATGGTATTTAATCAAGAATGTCAAAAGCATAATGTTTCGCATCACGTAAGAACGAAGATATGTCTTCATTTGTGAACAAATTTAACATGAATAAATTAATGATAGTACAATTTAATATAAATTGTTGTCGTATTTGATAGCACAAGCATTTGGTTTTATGGATAAAAATCTTCTGGCTTTTAAAGACTTTTTCTTTTGGTAGTCAAGGAAGAAGTCAGAGAAGCATCATTAATTTTCTATGGAAGGTTTTTTTTGCTTGTTTCGTTTGACGAAGAATCAGAAATTTTACTTCAATTTACAGACTCAAAGATCTTTTGATGATACGTAATTGGCGCCACGAAATGGTTATTAATTGAGATTTTTGGAGTTTATAAGGAATTGAGAACTATAAGCAGTATATAACTGGCTCTCGACACGCATTTCTGATAAAATTTTAGATTTTCTAGATTATTTTGATGCCAAAATTGATAGTTGTCAATGCAAAAGTTAGTATACGATCGCTTTTTCGTCGGTGGCTAGTACTAATCCGGATTTCGTTGATTATCAGTCCAGGTATTTTCAGTTTTATCATTAGAATTTCAGGTTTAACAGGACATCCAATTCATGAACATAGGTTTATGTGCTGTCGAAGTCTTATGATTAGCGACTTTTACAGCATCTTTTACACGATTTAAAATCGTAAAATAATTAAAGTTTTCAAAAATTCACCACATTTTTCAAGATTGAACGAATAAAACACACACTCTATTTTGTTAAATAAAACAATCTATTCTATAAACTATATTATTGTGCTAGGATTATTGTTATGTATGTTTTGTATGATTTTAAAAGTAATTGATTAAGTGATGAAGTGAGGGGTGGGGGTGTGTCACATAAAGACAGAAATATTATTTGAATTAATTTCACTTACTGCCAAGTAAGACTGCTACTAATTCCATCGCGTAAACGATCACGTAATGAACGTTGTCGACTTGGACCTGACCCTGTTATCATATGATGATTATCGTTAGGCGATGAGCTAAAGAATTTCGTTGGACTTAAATGTTGTTGTGATTCGGAACTAAGTGAATGAGATGGCGATGACGATTTAAAACCAGGACTAAATTTGCTTAATGGTGAGTTGCGTTGCTTTGGTGATTGCTCATCACGTGACGCAGCCATTTTTGTTTATTGTTTATATTATTATTATATTATATCCTTATAAATTCTATTTGATTTATTGAATTTCACTTAAATTCGAGTATGATGACTTTCCAAAAAAATTATAATGATGACAAAAATAATTGTGTGTGGGAAGTCTTTCTATTGACTTAAATTCATCTCAATTGACAATGAAATTGGAAAATTTTCTTTTCTCTTGAAATAATTTTTTGCTTGTTACAATCTCAAAGCAGAACGAAAAAAAAATCTACAATAATTGAGTTGAAGTATGATAAATTGATGAGAAATGACTGAGAAGATTTTATTCGAGATGATAAGCGTTTCGTTATTTAATTGACATAAATATTGAGTTTATCTCTATTTCCTTCTAATTGATAAAAAATTTATTTTTTTTCTTTCAACTATTTTTTTTTAATTAACTTTCAATGTTTCTTTGTCATCATCGTGTTCACAGTTTTGTTACTGTTATATGATAGGTCGTAATAATAATGCAAATTACATTCTATATTGATTAAATTAATTATATATTGATTATTATTTCACTATAGCACACATAATACATTATAATTTAATATTTATTATATCCTTAATAGAATTAGGTTATAAAGGAATACATAAAGAAGAAGAATTGGAAAGCTATCCTGAGTGACAAAATGTTTATTTTTGATATAATGATGATGATACGTGAAATTGTTTATTAAAAAATATGTTCATTGTAATTTATCTCTTAAAAGCAAGCTACTGGTCGAAATGTCAATCAAATTTTCAAAAATGATTATATTGCTTGATTCGTGATTTTAATTTTGAAAAATAAAAATCAATGTACAGTTTTGTCATTCAGGATAGTAAAGTGTAATAAAAGTAAAGATAAAGGAATATAGAGAGTATTTTTAAAAGTTTAACATAAGCTATAGATTTAGAATAAACTCAATTAGCAAGAAAATAATTTTGTGTCAAATTAGTTTGGATAATTAAAATATTTTCCTTAAAATGTGCTAAATAATAAACAAATAGGAGTCAAAAATAATTCGCAAAAAATTTTAAAAGTAAAACAATAAATATTGACAGTGAAATTAACGCGTTTAGCGTGTGAAACCGATATATCTTAAAAGAAAGGCAATGGACACTTAGTAGTAGTTATCACTGGAAAATTTAAAAGGTTTATATTTAATATGAGTCTAAATTTTGGATTTTTTAATGGAAGAGATACCGTGATGGAAAAATCATTAGAAAAATTCGTTAAAAACCTAACCTTGTTCAAAAATAACTAGAATTCGCGTGTTTTCTAAGGTTTCAAAAAAATCCGCCAATAATTAAGAAATCAAGTGATAATTGAAGCTAATCATTTTAAAAATAAATTAAACAAACACGATGAACTTAAATTAAGTAGTGAAAATTCAAATTTGAAGTGATATTGTACAAATGAACTGATAAATATGTAAAAAAAAAGTTTATTTTATGTGTAAAGAAAAGTTGATTTTAAGAAGAAAGATTTGGGAAAGGAGGGAAAATAAGCATTTTTTATAATAAATTTGTAATTATATGTTTTTTAAATAATTTTTTTAAGCCCAATTCACGATAAAACCTGGAAATGAAACGGAAAAAAGAACAACAAAGAAAGAAACAATAGCAGAAAATTAACAAATTGAATATTTATATCCATATATATTGAGAATAATACTTTGAAGATGAGTCAATGAACCAGACAGAAATTTAGTTAAAAATCCTTAACAGCTTTTTAAAATTTAATTTAAAATTATTTTAATTAAAATTTGAATATATTTTTGACTTTTTTTATTCACAAAAATTATATTTACAATAATTAAGCAAACTTATCACTTCTAATTTAAATTAAAAACAATTTATACTGACTCATTTCCAAAGCATCTATATTTACTTATATAAAATCTAAACAAAAGCATCAAATAAGCATGAAAATATTGCGCAATATATTTTTTTCTCATTCAAAAAATTTCCCACATTCTCTCAAAATCGATAATTTTAGCACGATGGTTTATGATTAAAATTTCTAAATGATAAAGCACATATATAAAATTTTTGCCGCGAGATAAAACAGCCGCAAACACCAAAAACAGAAAATTTTATTTTTATTAAGCTCAGATATGTTCTGTTTTACATCTAATTAGCCTCCGAATGAAAAGAGATGTGAACAACCAAAGGCGTAAAATTAAACACTTTTAAAATCACAAAACCCAATAATTGAAAAGTTCAACAAAAAAAAACTCTGCTCAAAATAAATTAAGGAGAGTTTGTTTTGCTGAAAAAAAAAACAAAATCACGTAGGAATAAATATAAACCCCAAAACAGAGCAGAAAAAATTGTATCTTTAAGCTTTTGCAAACCGCACTACATAAACAGAATACTAATAAAATTTCACGTTAATTGCGTTATACAGCATTTCATCATAATCACATTCATTCTAATACATTCTCCTTACAGACATAAATACACAGATGAGACAGAAGAGCTTTTTGCGAGATTGTGATAATCAAAGTTCATAAGAATTTTTAATAAGTAAGAAAGAAGGAAAAGTTGTAGGTTCAAATCCTATATTTTAATGTCACATGTAAATTTTGTACATGTAGAATTTTTTCATTTTGTCTGCTGAATTACAAAAATCTCCGACATTTTTTTAATTACTCGAACTTTTTGCCTCAGAATCTACTTAAACTACCGCATGCCTTAATCAACTATTCTAGTACTAGATTTTATGATTCGTAAAGAATTAAAGAAATTTAATTAACTTTAAAAGAATGAATTCGCTCCCCCATTTTGAGCTCATGTTTATAAATTCTCACGACCACAAAGATGAAAACTTTTCGTCTTAGATTTATTATTTTAATTATAAAGCTTTACTTTCTTAAAATATATTCGTTTTCTTTTTGGGTGATTTGAGGTATGAGGATCCGTGAAGTGATGAATTAATTCAAACAAAATAAAAAGTTTGTACGATGTGAAAAGCTCTTTTTCATATTTTTTGCTTCTTAATATTTTCTAATTTTCACATTCAAAAAGTTTTACTGAAATGATTCAATTTTAGACAGGAGAAAAACATTAATTAGCGAATACTTTTATGAATTTGATATGATAATGCTCTCAGTTTGGAGTAATTAATGAAATAAATTTTAAGGGTTGAATTTAAAGCTTTTTAATACTTTAAGATTTTTAAAACATTAAACCCACTCCTCAAATTTAGCATCAATCTTTCAATATATTCAACATATGCTCAAAATACTCAACGCCTATATCAACAATCCCATGCCAACACCCCAACTTGAAATCTTTAATAACTTTCCTATTTTTCTCAAAAGTAATTAAGGAAAAATTTTCCGTGCAATTTAAAAGTTGTTTGAAAAAGGAAAAACATCAGGCAATGGCAATGAAATGGGAGAAAATTACAACAACGTTTAAAAGCAGCAAACATATTAAAAGAATAAATAAAATAATATCAGAGAAATGTTCACCGCCGCTAATCTTTTATCACACAATTTAACTTAAAAATGCTTCACAAAAAGAGAAGAGGGAAAGATTTTTTTTTTCTAACAGCAGTTTTGTCCTTACATAAGCACAACAGTTATACAAAAAGTACCTAAAAAGGACGGAAGTTTTCAGCATCATCAATTCCTTCTCATGCTTTTTAAATGTAAACTTGTATGCTGAAAAGCATACCTTGTTGTTATGAATGTTTATTCCTTACATACACATTCTCATACTCATTTTATATCCATATACATATAACAGAAAGTCATTAAATTATTCAAGATTTTAATCGTTTTCCTGTTTTATGTCATACACATATATGAGATTATTCAACATTTATGATATGATGTATAGTCATCATGTAAGGAAATTGAAAGCGCATTCATCAGATTTCTTTCTAAGAGAAATAATATTCGATGAATCTTGTACATATGAAAAAGAGAATAGTTTACTCCTTAATTGACCGAAAGGAATTCAGAAGAGCAAGTTTATTGTTCAGAAAATATGACAAGCTAAAGGATGAACTGGTTACATAATTGAAATCATTGACCAATTGCTTGCACATCACTAAATTATGCATAAATCAGATTAATGAAAATCTCTAGGTACTTGACAGCGATTGTTGCTGTTGTAAAAATTTGTTAAATTCGAAACTTAATTGAAATCCTAATTGAGCATACAAACTAGTCATCCAGCCAGAAAAAAAGTCTAATTCACACAACCTAGTAAGTCAAATTAAAGCTTTCAAGCATTTCCCCTCAACAACGCTGTTTAAAGATATTTCTTGAAGACCAGAATAAAGGAAAGAAGATAGACACCGAGCATAAGATGAGAATCACAAAAGGGTATGTAAAATTATCCCATTTTTTCCATATTGCCAAACAAGAATGAAACAAAAAATAAATGATAGGTACATAAGAGGTATGGCATCAAAAGCCCTTTCTTATGAAACAATACTTAAAACGATGAAGTAAAAAAAAAGAGCCTATATAAAATGAGGAAGATGTAGATAAAGTGCGAAATGAGAAGAAAAGAACAACACTTCAAGGTCCTTCATTCCCGTGGCATATCTAAAATATACGCATACATTTCCCAAGATATTTATATAGAAGAGAAAATGCCAAGGTAAAGAGAAAAGAAATGCTATACTTTTTTTCCCATAGCACAAAATTTAATTAAAGGGAATCCTCCTGACTGCCTTTTTTTCCTACAACACTTTGCTATGCTCTGTGGAATGTTCCATTCGAGAAGACAGAAGTGAAAATAATTCGAGTTGATTGAGTTAAAAGTACCATTCACCACTAACGTACTATTATCTATCATTTCCTTATAGCATGTGCATATTTATAGAAAATTTGATTACCATAATTTGTATTAGCACTATTGAAGTTGAAAATCTTGAAAGAACATTCTTTTTATCTTAAAATAAGTTTCAGTTTCAATAGTAGTAAAAGTAATAGCACACTTGTGATACCATGCAACCTAATTTAAAAAAAATGATAGTTTCAGCCTTTACTACTCTAATCCTCAACTTAATACTCAAAACGTGTTGTCACACAAGCACATAATGTGAATCCTCCAGCCATGCATAATCAGCTGAGGAATTTATCTCAAAAGGATCTTGATGTTAAAACCCCATCGCAAACACTATCAAGTACATTTGAAGATCAAAAATTTGTTTACACGTGTATTCCATGATACAAATTTTGGAATAATATTCTATATTACCCTGTATTTTTTTTTACATAGTAACTTGATCTTATCTTTAATTTTCTACTTCCTTCTTTTTAGGTTGACATTAGAATGAAGAAAGAAGTAAATTTGGTGAGACGTTAAGAAGAAAAAAATTCAACCTTGAAGCAATGCAGATGGAAGAGAAAATGTAATGAAAGGTAAGTACGTCGTAAAAACTTACTCTATTTCGTAGTAGTTAGTAATTTTTAAATGTAATAATTTTCTTTGAGAAGAGGTTGAGAATTTGTGGTTTTATGGAAAAATCGTTCAGTTATTAAGGTGATTAACTTGGAAAGGTTTGGAGAGTAATAGTGCCTCAATGACGCATTGGTTTTGTACTTTATTGTCTTAAATTACTAAGCTATCCTAGGTTCGAAACTCAACAAAGTGTACAAATAACAAATAAGCAATCTATTGTAGGTTGTGGACAATGAATTAATTTATAGCTTACATTACACAGCAAATGATCAGATGCTTCTAAGTATGCAGCACAACATCTAATGCTTAATCAAGGACCTTATTTTAAGCTATAATTCGTTAAATTTGACGTTAACTTGACTGAGCTCCTTAAAATTTACAATATTATTTCCAAATAAATCTCTTTCTATGCCTTACATCTAAAATACAGTACGTTCGCTATTAACAACAGAAATGTAAAACGCCTACACCAAAACAAAATATTCTTTAAGAAGTAATAAGAAGTACTTGAACTTATGGAAATTTGTGCATGATTATCCCAAACAATTTCCTACAAATACACATCTCGAAAAAAAAAATGTAAATTTTGAGTCTTGTTGAGACTCGGAGCTACATGAGACATGATTTTATGCTGCATACATAAAGACACTCCAATTTTCTTCAGAGAGGGATATGAATGAATAAGAAGAAAAATTGTCATAAGATGTACAAAGAAGGAGACTTTTTTCCACATATCTCAATGTTATCCGCAGCAAAGCAAAAGAAGGAAAAAAAAGTATAACAAACATAATCATCATTTATGATTTTCTCTATCTCTCTCACACTGCTGTCTGTTATGGAATTTTTTGTTCGTTTATGCCTTTACGTACATCTCATTTTGGTATTTCACATGAAATGACATAAAATTGACAGAAATATATAGAAAAGCGATAGAATGTGAATAGCTTAATACCCGTTTTTCTGAATATGTTTTGAAATAAATGTGTCTATAGATGGATTTACATACATACACAGAGAAACATCGCATGATGTAATAGATAGAATATGAAGGGAGAGAAAAGATACACAAAGCACTAAATCCATGTACGAGTATCTACGCTACGATCCAATTCATGAAAATCGAGTGTTATGGGACACATGGTGAGGAAAAAAATAAGAAGCAAAAAATATTGAAAACCATGAAAATTTTCACACAACTGAAAGAAACGAGAACATTATTTATTTTCATCAATAAAATTATCGATTTTTCTTCATTTTTTTCCTTTTTTTTTTTGCTCGCCATTTCTCAATTCTTCCTCTTTGGCTGAGTTAAATTATCACTGAGAGTTCATAATTTAAGCGCCCTTGAATGAGTTTTGCACAGCAGAGAAATTTTTTAATTTCATCATGAAAATTTAACAAGCAGTGGCGGGAGAGTAGGGTTATAGCAAGGACTTCTAACAATCAAAACAAATTTCAAGGCTCTGGTATCAAGGCTTTCCTTGATAAAAATCTGGTAGATCAGGAAATCCAAGCCATAAATAATTAAACTAAAATAAAGATTTTACCTCAAACCAGAAAAAAATTGACCCCTCCTTACTAATTTTTATTAGCTACACCCCTTGAGCACATTCCAAACATGTATTACGTAATGTCATAAATATGAAACATTAAAAAAATTCTCTCGCATATTCCAGAGCTTCAAATATTTATTCAAAAGCTCGTATGTTATAACAGCAACAAAAAAAAAAAAACATTTCAGTAATCCCATTAAACTTGCTAAATGAAAGCATGTCCAAAAAATAAACTGAGCTTACACAGCATTGAACTTTACACACATAAAAAAGAATCTCTTCTTACATCAATTTTAGAGAGGGCTTTTTGGATGCGAAATAAAATGTGCGAAAGCTTCAGAAACACGATTTTTTTTACATTTCTTTCATCTCCTTACACAATGTAGACACTTTTATTATATAATATACAAGACATTGTACACCCTCAAAAAGACTTTGTTCTAGAGATGGAAAAAAATATTATTATGATGAAGAATGTAATCTTGGTGAGGAGTTTTCAGAGGCAACGCATAAAAGCTTTTTCATCTTCATTCAACTAAATAATGTTCAAAGTTGAGCTCTTTTTTTCGGGATGGAAGTAGAGACGAAATATAACGCAACAATGTAACAAAGAAAACGGGACCGGGTTACACGAAGAAGATGGCTCAGCCGTCTTACGTTTGATTAAGGATCTGAGAACCTCCTAAAGCTTGAAAAAAAAACAAGATCCCCTTCTGCGAGCGCAGTTAAACTGAAAATTTCATGTTGTCGTGCTACATCAAAACGTTAGACTTTGAGGTGACCTGAGCCATCAACAACAATTACCAGAAAGTGGCAGTGTGTCACTCGGTAGTATAAAATGAATGAGAACAAAAAAGAAGTTTATTCCGACATATTTTACTTTTAATGGAACAAAGTTTATTAATTTGATTGCACGTTGATATCTTTTTTGTTGGTAGCAGTTGGCTCATTCATATATATTTGCATTAATGTAACTCAATTTACTTTTTTTGCCTCTCTCCTTTTACTGCAATAAATTCACAATCTGCTACACTGTGAGTTTTAATTTCATTTTAGCGTGTTTTGGGTTAGAAATGGAGGTTAGGTCTTCATTTTGGTTGAATGTTGGAGGAAAATTTTATTGATTACTGTAATTTGTCTTTTCGACATTATATTATTGTTATTATTTAAGCATCTAGCAATCCCGAGCAACTTTTTACAAAAGATTTCAGTTTTCTTCATAAAAAAGCTGCTGCTGAACTTTTAGATAATTTTGACGGTTAACAAGTATTTTGAGAACTTCATGATGCGTTAGAAATTACATTGTGCTGGCCGGAATTACTTAAGCAAGTGAAATCTCAATCAGAAAATTACTCAATTAGCGTTTATATTTCCGTTTCTGATTCAAACAATAAAAAATGCGCACAGAAGTCCCTCAACCAGCATTACAAGGTTTCCATGTAATTGCGAAAAAAAAGTTTATGTGTATCCGAGCATTTATATACACTCAGTCATTAATTGATTGATGAAATCGATTTTTGTAACAAAGAACACTTCATTTCAATTTCCACCAGCATATCCTTCAACGGTATCCGTTAATTTGATTCAAAGATGTGGAAGAGGAAATTTCTTTACACTTCAAATATTTCTTTCATTTTATTCTAGGCTAGGGGTTCCAGAATTCCCGTTCCCGTAAGATTTCGGGAATCGGGAACGGGAACGGGAATGATGTCCGGGAACGGGAATATTCCCGGGAATCAACAAAAAAAAAGTTAAAAGCTACACTTACACCATGTATTTTCTTTAGGTTTTTAAATCAAATTTAAATTCTATTTGTTTTGATTGTCAAATTGATTCTTTTGACAATAATTTCCATTTGAAATTCAATTCTTTTTGGTTTTAAAACAATTCTTAAAGTACGATTTTAACTGGTCTAGCAATCTAGTGCGATTTTTTGAGACAATATTATTGGAGATTGAAAAGTTACGTTCAGCTCTTGTAGATGTTGGTGGATTCTAGAAATATTAATTTCCAGCACGTTTTTTTATTTTGGAAAAATTACTTTAATCCAATGTCAATTAAGTTTATTATTTTATGGACATCGTACATTTAAAAAATATTTTTAAATACTTTTTCTCTTCGTTTTTCATAAATATATGTTTTTGATTTAAAAAACATCAAATTTGAGTTTAATATTTCAACTCTTAAATTCCTTAAGGGCAATTCTACGAGTAAAGGGAACTGCAGAAATTTGCATTGTAAGTTTTCGCTACTTGCAAAAATTTAATTTTTTTATCCGTTATATTTCTTGGATAAAAATATAGTGTTTCTTTTTATAAAGTGTATTTCTCCATTATTGTTACGTTATTCGTTCTTAAAGTGTAAACTTTAAGGCAAAAAGAGGCATGAAAAACTAATTAAAATAAGTTTTCCATATGTAAAGAATATTACAGAATAAAATTTCAACGGTAATTTAAATTTTAAATTTTTATAAGCGCTTCAAGCTTAGTCGAAAATATGTAAAATTTCCACCGATTGGCACAGTTTTTGACAAATTTTAGCTATATTAAAGCATTTTTGCTATGTTTTAAGTCAAAGGTTTGTTAAATTTGTGAATTCAAACATTTTTTGGGTAGAGACACAAATCAGAAATGAGTGTTTAGTGAAATATTTAACAAATTAAAGTACATTTTGTAAATTCCACCGATTGACAGTAAAAAAGTTAAAATATCTCGTCATACAGCCATTTATTGCAAACAAGTACTATTCATAATGATAAACATTCCCTTTTTACATAATTTTAGTTAATTTAAATTTGTAAAAAGTCAATATTCAAAGTTTTTTTTAATAGAATAAAGAAATTTTGTAATTTTTTTCACTCGTAGAATTGCCCTTAACGTACGTTTTCATTATTATAATTTTTTTCTTAAAATTGTAGTTTTTTTCATAGAAAATACAAAATAAAAAAAAAACTAATTTGAATTGTCGGTTTTTTTTGGTATGAAAACGGGAATTTCGGGAATATTCCCGATTTTAGAACCCCTATGATTGACCATCGTCAAGACAATAAGACATCGTCAAGACAATTCTTCTGTAGTTTGTCAGTTAAAAAAGTCTATATAAATCCAATTTGTCTCAAATATTCATACTATGTGCTTGCTTGTGTGTGAACGATGAGTACTTGTTCAAATGTGAAGAAAATAATACAACATATGAAATGTTTTATGATGGCTATAAGTGCTGATCCTTAAAGAACCTAAAATAAATGGCAATTTTAAAAACGAATTAGTAAAATCAAATTAAATTAAAGTTTCATGATATCAAATTCACTTTCTCTGTTGGAAATTAGTCAGAAAAACTTTCAAAAAGGCTCACATAAAGCCTACGTTACGTAAAATGATCAAGTAAAATCACACAACATTAAGTTCTACGTTGCGTTTGCTCTTTCTCGATGTAAATTATAGATGGAAGTCGATGGACAGGTAAGAGAGAAGCTGATGCAAGATAAAGGAGAGATTAAACTGAGAAAGCAAATTTTTTGATGGTTCTTCTTTCATAGTTAATCATATCAAGTTTAATTTCAACCAAGGAAATGAATCAATCGTGTTTTCATTCCATTACTGCTCACATTTCAGGCTTTGAATCAGAACAGTCCGAGATAGAGGCAAAAACGTTCTTTACCACACACCTGAGCATGAAAAAGAACCACAATTTAGGGTTAGGGTTAGACGCTTGTAATTAAGCTTCTATTGATTACAACCCAAATCATCAGAGGCTCATTTTTCACATTAAACTACACGATACGTCATTGGACCTGATGTAAGTCTAATGCTGTGTGTGAGAACAGGCATCTAGACAAAAAATTGCAAGTCTCTTTTACGAGCAAGCAATCAATGTCCTTGATGCCACTCTACATCAAGGATGAACCAATCAATAGCCACGATAGTAAGTCTCACAGGCAGAAACACATGACTCATAGGCTCGATTTACAAAAAAAACAAGAACAGAAAAACTTTTTAAAAAAAGGGTCAAAAGACTTTGCTCCCTCAAGTTTTACCCCTCCTCATCTTGCATCGACCCCCCTCTGACCTATTCAACGACTCCCACTCTTAATTTACATCAACAAAGGCCGACGAAATGTAAAACTCAATGCAATGCGTTTTTAAGTAATCATTTCACGTATTGCAAGCATTACGTACGCAATTGTAGGAAGTCAAATGGCTGGTTTCATTAAAGAAAAGGAATTTGAGGACTATTTATTAGTATACTTAGCTTTTTCTTCGTTGTCACTAGCCTCTTGCTTCTTTAATTGTGTCCTAGTTCCTTCAAGCTTCATCAATCTCATTTTCACTTCAATTTTACAGCTTCTTGAATTTAATTTTCTTAACTTTCAATGTTCACTCAGAAAATTTTTCATTTTTTTCTTCACTTTTAATTTTTCATCACTTTTGGCTTATTTTCACTGTTGCTTCCATTTTAGCACTTCACTATCACTTTTATCTTGAACTCCACTTCTTTTTAAGCATTAATAATGTCAAGTTCCAATTTATTTGCACCGATTTGCAACAATATTTAAAAACACGTCTTTAAAGAATTAAACTGAAGAAAATTATGAGAAAATTGAAAGTCAAAGGTTGCTGAGAAATTTGACCTTTTTTGACTGATTGTGATTTCACATTTTTGCGTTAATTAAGGGTGTATTCAGCTCGAAAATTATCAAAAATATATAGTATTAATTCAAAATTTTAAAAGCTTTTTATTTAGGTTTTTAAATTAAATTTAAATTCTATTTCTATTTGATTTGATTGTCAAATTGATTCTTTTGACAATAATTTCCGTTTGAAATTTAATTCTTTTTGGTTTTAGAACAATTCTTAAAGTACGATTTTAACTGGTCTAGCAATCTAGTGCGATTTTTTGAGACAATATTATTGGAGATTGAAAAGTTACGTTCAGCTCTTGTAGATGTTGGTGGATTCCAGAAATATTAATTTCCAGCACGTTTTTTTATTTTGGAAAAATTACTTTAATCCAATGTCAATTAAGTTTATTATTTTATGGACATCATACATTTAAAAAATATTTTTAAATACTTTTTCTCTTCGTTTTTCATAAATATATGTTTTTGATTTAAAAAACATCAAATTTGGTGTCCATCAAGTAGAACGGTTAGGCTAGATAAAAATATTTCGTTTATTTTATTTGATTAAGAAACATTTGCACAAATTACTGACCAAGTTTGAACAATTTTCGTTAAGCCTTGTCAGATTTACAGTCGAAAGTGTTAAAAGTAAAAGATCGGCCCTAACTCCGTTTTCAGATGCTCATATCTCAGAACTGGCAACTTCACAAAATTTAAAAAAGTTATTTTTCTGCTTTCACAAAATACATAGCACAAAAAACCCATATATAGTCCATCACTCAATTCGTTAGGTCACCGTTCTACTTGATGGACACTCAAATTTGAGTTTAATACTTCAACTCTTAAATTCTTTAACGTATGTTTTCATTATTATAATTTTTTTCTTAAAATTGTAGTTTCTTTTCATGGAAAATACAAAATAAAAAAAAAAAAACTAATTTGAATTGTCGGTTTTTTTTTGGTATGAAAACGGGAATTTCGGGAATATTCCCGACAGATTTTCGGGAAACGGGAACGGGATTCCCGTTCCCGGGAATTCCCGGGAATATTCCCGATTTAAAACCCCTAATTCTAGCGATGTGAAAAAGAGGAATAATAATCGGAAGGGACTGATTGTGGATATGAAGTATAAAATACGAGGAAAATAAGAAAGATTTAGAAAAGATGTGTCAATGTTGTCAGTTTAAATGCAATTTACATCACTTTCATTTTGATTGCTTGGGAGAAAAGAAATGTGTGATGAAATGAGGAAAAATGATACAATACGATGCTGAATTCTCATATGTAAAGTGAAATAAATATCATCACATTTAAAAGGAGAACGAATAAAATTTCAAATTATGAACATGTGAAGTTGATAAAAAAAGTAAACTTTTTGGATGAATGATGCGCATTTTTGTCATGTGGTGTTGATGAATTTATGAAATAGTTGGAAGTGATAGCAGTAAGAGTGGTATAGTTGACTATTGCTGGAGTTTGAACGATGAATTTTAGTTTTTTTAAAGGTAATTTTTATGCTTTAACAGAAAAATATTGTACATTACTGATCATCTTAGAAAGGAGAGTAAGGAGCTCCTTATAATGCTTTTTTATGGTTGCTTTGCCATTTTTAAATCTCAAAGATGTATTGCGACCAAGCTAAGTGTCCTTAAAAATAAATTTACCTAATATCTAAACTGTAGTCACAATGGACACATTAAAACTGAATTTGAATGCACCAGTTCGATCCCAGTAGCCACAAGACAATCAGACATCCAAATACTAAGTCCAACTTTCTCAACAAAAAAAACCTTCACCATCGCTTCAACCAATTCAGACAAAAAAATGCAGGAAAGTGAGTCGAAGGAAGAAAAAAAAAAATGGTTCAACGAAGTGAAATTGAATTTCAATTGAAAATTGATGCTGTTTACTAAGTGAATGAAAACGTGAGGTTTATATAATACGAGAAAAAAAAGTAAAATTGAAAAAGACTCACATATAGACTCATACATAGATACAGTCATTTAAATTGAAAAGAGAAACAAAAACAAAAAATTGAAAAGGACCATCTCGAAAATTGAATTTTCTTTTTTCATTTTTATCTTTATCGGATTTTGTGCTTTCAAGCAAATATTAAATGAGGATAAAATAAACTTTTCTTTTAAATTGTGCTTAAAGTGAAGAACAAGCATCATGCGAATAAATATCATATGTACATAAATGTTAAAGGAAAATTCTCTAAAACTTACAACAGTTCTTCTCCTTAATCAAATTACATTCAATGTCATGACTTTCTAAAGAAAAGGAGTCTCATAAGAGTACATAACAAATTCTTAGAATTTTCATCTACTCCTGTTCATGAGACAGAAATCATAAAAACAGCGCGCATACGCAACGATTTGTAAGTTGAGAAAACATTTTGTGATAATAGTGATAGTGTGCGTTATTTTCGGATATAAATTGGAAATGTTTCGTTCTGTATCAATGCTAAGTTTTAATTAAATCTGGATCGCAATCTATGCCAGTTGTTGTTTGAGAATGAAAATATTTTCTCTTTGTGTTAATTTGATATCTGAGTCTTTGTTTAGAAAGAAATAGAAGTTGAAACATCTGACAATAAAAGCCATTTAACCTTGAAATTAATAAGGCGTACACACTTAAGAAACTTCCTGAAGTTTATTAAAAATGTATTGGTTTTGCGGAAATTTTTGAAGTTTTTGTTTTTAACTTTTCAATGCACAAAACATGATGGAATAATGCGACTGAAGTGTAATTATGGATGACTCCATGCTAAGTATTGGTTTTATTTAGTTTTTTGGAATTTGTCAAGGAATTCAAGATTTCGACTTCTTAATTTAAACGGAAACTTCTTAGGGACTGTTCACTTATTACGTAACGCGAAAAAATGACTTCTTAGACCCCCCCCCCCTCGTAACAAAATTTGTATGAAAAAAAAATTTCCTTGTTTGAACCGTAACAAAATCTTAGACCCCCCCCTCCCCCTAAAAGCGTTACGTAATAAGTGAATGGCCCCTTAACTGATTCGGTTATTTCAGAAAAAAAATTTAAAGTTTTCAGTACACGCCCCTGCATAACCAACCACCCTTAACATCATCTACGTATTGTACTGACATTAAAAAAATAAGTACGCGACGTAAAGGCATTTTTATGAGCGATTCTCATCAAGCTGAAGTCTAACATGTTATGCTGAAGTAGAAATAGGAATTAAATGAAAATGTTCGCCTTACAATAAGACTTGTCAGTGCCAGATTTTTTTTTTTGCTCAAAAGAGCTTTACTTCCTTAAACTGAAAGCCAAAAAAAAATTATTCTTCATCAATGCGTCTCACTCTCACAATTTGGTTTATGAGAAATAAGAAATATAAAGAAACAAATGAATAAGCAGAACAACAAGTGAAATATGTGAAGGAAAGGAGAAGAAGAAAAAGCGTAGGAGAACAATGACTTGAACGTGCTGTGCTACCTTCTTCAATGTGAATATTTGTGTTAATATATTTCTTTCGATAAAAGCTTTGCTCAATGTTTCATTTATTTCCTTCCCTTTTTTTGGCTTTCATTATTGGGGTCTTTCAATTATTACGTTCGCAGTTTTTTGCGTTACGTAATTTGTGAACGATCGACTGGATCTTCCTTGCATTCCTATTATATTCTTCGTTCTTGAACATTTAATTTGATGGAAGTTAATGAAGCAGCAGTTAATACTGTGAGCTTATATTGAAGATTTTAAGAGAATAACTTTAAACGTAGCAAGAATGTTCATTAAATGCATGCTAAACTCAATATATTAAAGAATTTATGCTTCAGAAAAGAATGATAAGAGTCATTTCTTATTTATTTATTTACTTATGACTGAAAAAAAAGAAGAAAAGTTTTCTTGTCATAAGCATACAAAGTAGAAGAAAATGAATGTTGCTTATGAAACGGAACGTTTTAGGGAAGCACTTTTCTAGCATGTGAAATATTATGTTTATTTATGTTTTCAAGGTTGACAAATGCTTCATATTTATTGCACATGACGAGTGAAATAAATTTTGTGAAATTTTTTGAATGATTGACGATGAATTTGACGTCATTTTTTCACGGATTTTTCACTTGAAGCTTTGAAAATTTTATAATTGACTGTAAAAAGACATTTAAATGATAATTCCTTTAAAATTCTAACGCTGGCAAGTGAGCACCCAAGAACATTCCAAATTTAGTCAAAGATAAGCTTCGATATTCCAATTTCTATGAAATTGTTAAAAACATAATTGACTTTGGAGCAGTTTCATTTTCCAAAAGAATCTTTATATTAAATGCTTCCTATCAAACAACTCATCACAAATAGAATCCATACCAAAATTAATTTGATTATCTTGTCATTTAAAAGTAAACCAGCAAAACATTTCTTATCTGCTCTCGAAAACATCCCTCTAATCACTCAAAAAGCCAAGAAAAAAACTTTACGAAAGAAAATGAAAACATCTAAGCAACAGAAATCAAATAAAACATATTTCGTTTCTCTACTCGCGTATTTTGGATGACGAAAAAGCAGATAAAATGGTGCTTCATAGGATATATTCCATTCATTACATACAACCATCGTTTCACATAAAACTTTCTACAATACTGCCAACATTTTAATAAATTTATTCCGTTTTTTTTTTGCATTTTGAAGAGTATAAACAAAGTTTTTTTTTCACCAATAATATAAGCTAGTATAGAAGCCTCGGTTAAAGAAGTGAACGGAACATTGCTATAAATTATCGCACTTGCTCATCATAATATCTCCAATCACAAACTCTCCAATAACTCAAAGTTTTGTTTCTGTTAGAAAAGAATTCCTTTGTACTTCAAAAACTGCGATAAAAGGATTTATGGCACGCTTTAATAAAACTAACTTAACATTCAACAAACTAGATCCGAGAAAATATCTGCTAGCTTAAAAGACACTACCATTTCATACTATTCGAAGTATTTGGAATGCTCCAATGTTCGTACACATCACATATATGGAGCTTTCTTACGCTTCAACTGAAAATTTGTGTATTAAATCACATAAAATATATGAGTTTCCCATATGTGCAGTGTTGTTGCAAGAGATGCTTGTCAGAGCAAGACAAAGTCTAATTTAGAAGTGATGGTGATAAAGAAACAGATTGAATAGGTCAAAATGTTGAGATAAAGGACTAGATGCGATGATATCTAGATCCCTATAAGATTGTAAACAAAATTTTGTATAGCTTCAGCTCGTTAAAATATGTCAAAGGCTTTAAAATTATTGTAAGTTGAGTCTAATAGCCAAATGAGCAGCCTTAAAAATCATTGAATATACCCTGCTACATATGTCAAGGTTACCAACACTGCAGGTTGACATACAACCGGCAGAAATGAAAATAAAGAAAAAAGAGAATAAAAGAAATTATTTCGCGATTCATCCTCTCTTATTTCTCGTTTTTAAACAGCTTTCATACCGACTTTAGTGTTGGCGTTTATAATATTATAAGGGTATATATGGTGGCAAGTGAAGATTACGATAGCAGCATATAAAAGCTTAAATTATTTACAAAAATTGCAAGAAGACGAAATGGGTATTACTTTTTATCGATTTTTCTCTTTTTTTCCATTCCATTCTTCTTTTCTCACCCTTCAAAATGAGTCGAAAGAGAGTGCAGGCGATGAGGAAAAGCAAAAAAAGCTCAGGCAGCTCGCGACGATGGCTGTTTTGAAAAGGAAGAATAGGAAAAAAAAAGTTCTGTTCTATAAAAGAAAATATATGGATATGACAAAAGTTTTCTTTTTCATTTTTTTTATTCGGTTTGGTTTGTTATGACGCAGAATATAGGAGAGAAGGAACTTTATATTTTATTTTATCATAGCAACGAAAAGGAACGAGGGAAAAAAATGAAAAACAACAACAAAATGGGAAGAGAAAATATTTTTTGATTATGTAATATGCTGGAGATGATTTTTTCAGTATTTCCTCATGCTCTGTTTACTAATATGAGAAACAGACAGGGATTTGATTTAACGACCATTACCGACCTAGCATTCCTATTAACTAGGTTTCTAAATAGCCCCCTAAACCAAAAAAAAAAGTAATAATTATTTTCATACAAATGTAATTTTCATATTGTATGCTCAGACATTAAACCATAAACATTTTAGGATCGCTCGTATCATTTTACAGGCAGGGAATGAAGAGCTTTTTTTATGTTTATTGCTTGGGAAGAATAAAATGAAATAATGTAAATATCGTTCCCGATTTTGTGGTATGTTCTGTGAAGTGTTTTTTTGCCCGAGTTGAAGGTTGTTGGTTTAGATATAGAATGGTGGTTTTTGGATGACTTTCTGTGGACTAGCTTAAAATTAAGTGTAGGAATTCTTAAAGGTCCGAGTTTCATGCAGCTAGAACATGATATAAGGACTAGAATGCTATTAAAGATTTTCTAAGGAACCAACTTGAAAGTCAAGATACCACTATATGCCCTACCCAGTTTCACCATAGATTAACGGCCCTTTTGATAAATATTTCTTCTTTATTGCTAAAGTCGTGGTTAGAAAACAAAATAGACAAAAATTTCGTTATGTTTAGATGAATAGAGCCACAAAAACTTATAATTACAGACTGTATGTCACACGAATAAACTGACAATTAAATCTCAATACGATCCAATGTCAAAACAACAAGTTTGAGTAAGCAACAATTCAAGGATCTCAAATCAACCGTTTAAACTTAAATCCTTGAGCATATAAATCTATTCGCAAAAAAACATATTCAATAAACTCATACATGACTCGGGATTATGCAAGGCAGCAGTCATGGAATGAAGGCAAAGTGGCTGTAGCTGTATTTACATTTTGTCAAGCGACCTTTTTTTTATGATGGATGAAAAAGTTTTTCTTCCTTTCTTTTCTTCTTCTCCCTGTCACAATATATACTGTGTGTATGTCTCCGATTCCCTTGCAGCACTGTTTATGCTTTATCAAGAATAACGACGAACAATTACGAACTCTCTTCAAATGAAACGTTTTTAATTAAAGAAGTAAAAAGGAAAGTCCTTTAATCGACCAAGAGTAAAAATTTCTTTGAAAATGAGATGAAAAATTCTTTATGAGGCAAAAAATAATACGCCCGGAACTCTGATTTTATATTTTATATATTTTTTCCTTCATCATAACGGGAGAGCTTTTTATGTAAACGATTTCTGTCAAGGTTCTCTTTGTCCTAACAGCACGAGAATATTCCTATTCTGTTGTACAATTTTCTCTTTTCTTTTTCTTTTTTTTTATTTTCACGGTCCAAAGGCACTTTTGTATTTATTTACATTCTCATTACCTCCCACGACCAACCAACAAACCAGATAAAGCATGTAAATATCTCACTATTTGGTACGAACTAGAGCTTAATCAATGACAGTAAGAAGATCCGAAAAGTACATAAAAGGAGGGTTGGGAACGCGACATCAGAGTCTTAGATGGAATTTGTGGAATTGGTAGTTCTAAAATTATGGTCGTCAGAAACTGTTTCGGAATTGCAATTGAAACAACAGCCTAAGATCACTCGCATAATGATCAATCTGTGATAGCACCTTGAGTTCGATTTCGACCCTATCCTAGATATAATTTAATTAAGTATTTGGATAACAAGCTTAAGATTGAAAACAGCTTAGTCACAGACACCCGATATCCAACCCTGCGACACAACATAATCCGATTATGAGAAAAAGGTAGATTTTTTGGATTAAAAGTTACTTCTATTATTTTTTGATGCACTCTGTTAATTATTAATACACCGAAAAAATATCAAACAGAGTCGAGAGACAAACGAGTAGATTCATTTCAAAACCAGCTGGGTAACACTTGCCATTGAATGCATATTATTAAATTTTATCATCTCTTCTTTGTGTAATTCTTCTTTATCTACGCAAATTTCATTTTTTTTCTCTCTTTTATATACACAGAAATATATATTTTTTTGGATAATACACAAGATAGTAAGCAATGAATATAGGATTTTGAGCTCTTGTCTATGACTATATACAATTATGTTTCATAAAAATTTTAATTGTGCAAACATCATAACATACAATCAATCACCATCATTAATATTTAAGTCATTAAAGCAATTGTCTACTTACATTTTTCATCAACTTTATAAAATTCTTCCTTTATCCTTTTTAAATGATTTTTTTCACAATATTATTTTATCTTTTTCGATATCTTTTTATAACTTCAATGAATTAATCAATGATTTTACACAAAAAAATCCACCATTCACTCGCGCTGCGTCAATTTTCTTTCAACCTTTAGTCAATAACTGTGCTTTTATCACTGATGGAAAATTTCTGTTCGCTCAAGGAAAAGTCTGAAGAAAATTTTTCAGTTTACAACGAGTTAAAGGAAATTTAAAGACTGACTGTTTTTCGAAATTTCGAGAAGCGCTTTTAACATTCTTTCCACGTAAAAATGACTGTCACTTTGTTCAATTTTCACATTAACTTGATAATTATTTGACTTTAAGATACTTTGATTAATTCAACTTCTATGGTTGATTTATTTGCAATGATATGGTGATTTAAGTATTTTTTTGATTAAAGTAAAATTTCCATTTTTTTATTTTATTGATTATCGTGATTGACATTGGATCAAACTGGAAATTCAATTTTTTCAACCGCAACTTCATTTACTGGATTTTAAAGGTATCTAAGATGTTAATTAAGTGCTAAAGCATATAGGTAGATTCTTTATATATTTATCATTAGTCTGCTTATCTTTTATATCAAGTCTTTGCTGATATGAAGGCATTTTTTGATATTTTCAATTTCGGATTTCGAGTTTGTTTACATTCATTCCAATAGAACTGGAAACCTTCCAATACAACTTTTGAATCCAAAAAATCAGTTAAATTTGCAAGAAATATTTTGATCAATTCAATCCAAAATAAACACCTTGAACAGCCAAAGAATCAAAACAATATTTATCCTTTTAAAAATGCTCTTCATGCACAAGCTTCATAAAACTCCACATACTTCCATTCGAACAAAATCTACTTCAGATCGGTGAATTTAACTTTATTTAAAAAATTCATTAATTTAATTCATCCAAAGATATTTAACAAAATTTAATAGAGATGAGGGCACTAGCGAACATTCAGCTACTGTTATTAGCTCTAGCCAATATTAGTTTAATTGAAGGTAAGTTTAAATTTATTTTTGTGGTGCTCTCTGATTGGCTAAAATTGAAAAGTCCTGATTTACAATGTATTATAACTAATTATGACTTTTTGGCATCATTTTATAGTACTGGTTATTGACCTGAGTCAGTTAAATCACTGACACACTGCATGACTGTCATAATTATCCTCATTTCAATTCATGCTTATGTGGATCTAAAAGCCAGAACCACTGAGAGATAAAAGAACACATCATGATTTATTAATTAAACACTTTTACTTTCAGCCAGTTCTAAGGCTCAATCTGTGACGTGTGGAAGTGTCGTAAAATTACTTAATGTAGACTATAGAACCCGATTGCATAGTCATGATGTAAAATATGGAACTGGAAGTGGACAGCAGGTAAGATTATCACTGTTTTGTGTATATGTACTGGATCTTGATAAGAAGCTGAGTTCTTGGTATATATTTTTGTTGGAATATACCAGTAAGAACTGGAAGTATTCCAGTCAATTTTTGGAACTTTTTCAATTTCTTTCAATCAACTTGCAATTATTCTAGTCACTTTCCAATAACTGGAACTAAAAGTCACAAAAAATATGCCCAAAATTACTTAAATAAGCATCAACTTTTATTCAGAATGTTAAAATCACATTACAAATTAAATTATTTCTTGCCAATCATGCAGTTCCCATCGGGATATCGTTTTTGAAAGCTATTAATTAACTCTGGATCAACCAATTTAATGCCATCAAGTTGATTTCCAATTGTCAACCAATTAGGCTGAATATTATGCTGTCGTCCAAATAGTTCAATTTTTCTCGTTCCTGGACTTAATCTTTCAATCATTCCATAAATTTCATCTGGTTTGTGAGACGTTGCTCGAACTTCTGCTACAATAACATCACAATCTAGTCCACGATTCATGTTTGTTGGATTTCCTTTCATACCAACGAGACAGTGTTCTTTTCCATGATTTAACCAATGTCCTGTTCGTCCTGTTCTGATAATTCTTTGTAATTGATTCGTTTTGACCCAAATCAGCTCATCAACACGCTCGTATCCCCATAATTTCAGACATTCTCGACCAAGTTCCATGGCACGTCCAGTCACCCATAAAAATATTAATCCATCATCTTGTAATGCTGGAACACCTAATTGTCTCATTTCATCGTCAGATAACGTTCCGTATGGCAGTTCCATATGAATATCCCAAGGTGGATCTGCCATAATAACTGCAAACTTTCCTAGACATGACATGTCTAAATACCGAAGATCACATTGTATCCATTGTGGTGGAATTAACGATAATCCACTTGTCTCAATATTCCTCTTCTGGACTGTCGTTTTGCTGCTTTCGGGATTTTCAAGTTGATCACTTTTTAATGGTTTTAATGATGCTTGATCATTATCGACTTGATAATGGACATATTTACATGTTTCCATGTGAAAGCATGTATTAAGGAAACTACAATCACCAAGAACGACGTCTGTATGTGCCTGAATAATTTTCTTAAAGTGAAGCTTGTTACATTTGAGACTTATTGGCTTATTTTCAATTTCACCATCAATCTTATCATCTGGTTCCGTTATGTTATTCTCCTCAGCCAATTGTTGTGCCTTTAAACATTCAACTCTCGTGCCATGTGGACAAAATTCCATTACTTGTGTGCCTCCTTGAGATCTAAATTTCTCTGTCAATTGTAGTTCCTTTGCTGTTGGCTTACTTAAAAGTTCCAAAATTTCTTCCCCAACTTGTTTATGTTGTTTTTCTTTTGCAGACGGTAGAGATAATAATGACATGATATCAGACGTGTCTGTAATGTTGGAATTTTCCCTGTGCTTCTTTTCGGGCGGTTCCTTTTCATCCATATTCATAGAATCTATCCAATTTTCATCGTCACTCTTCTTCTCAATGATGATTTCATAGTAATGATGATACAGTTTATCACTATTAATTTGAATTATCTCATATCCGGCTTCATTTTTAATCGACACATTCTTTAACTCAATTATATGCTGTTGAGCTATTTTCTGAAGTAAATGATAAATTTTTGATTGATCCATTGTTCGTGCAAGTTGTGTACTCATTTGCTGCATTATTTGTATCGAATTGGTTGGCAATATTAAATGCTTATCAGCTAGGATGTTAATTAGACATTTCTCAGTTTCTGTGTCTAGGATTAAAGAATTTTTGAGTCAAATTAAAATATTACACGACATAAATTTTCTTACCTTCACTCAAATTCGCAGATTTCTTCTCTTCTGCAACTTCTTGCAGTCCACCAGTGCCTAGTATATCCTTTCGTTCCTTTCTTTTCTTTTCATATCGCTCACGAAGGCTATTTCTGATCATTTTCAAATATTTTTTTCGGCTTGTTTATAATTTTATTTTTGCGAGGTTGCCAGATTTTCTTACACTTCCAGTCAACGTATTTTAAATGTTTGAATATTAAATTAAATTTTTAAATTTAAAAAAGACGTTATTATGCATAGCTTCTAGGATACCAAAAAAAGACTGTAACATCTTTGAACTCAATTACATTAATTAAGTCAACTGTAAGTGATTTCCTTTACACATAATTAATTACATTAGTAAATTCATCAAACAGTTGATATCATTGTCTGCATATAAATTCTTTAATTACCAAGAACCAGTATTATTAATTAAGACAATCAAAATCCATAAATTATACGACATTATGCAAATTCCTAGTGTCTGATTATCACATGTGATTTAATATTATTTACAGAGTGTAACCGGTGTTGAAAATTCCGATGACGTTAACTCACATTGGGTGATTAAAGGCAAAACAAACATCGTCTGTGATCGTGGTACAGTCGTTAAATGTGGAGATACGATAAGACTGCAGCATCTTGAAACAAAAAAGAACTTACATTCCCATTTCTTCAATTCACCATTATCTGGAAATCAAGAAGTGTCAGCTTATGGTGATGAAACTGGTGAAGGAGATACTGGCGATCACTGGGAAGTTATATGCTACGGAGAAGAATGGCTACGTGACTTGAAAGTTCAATTAAGACATGTTGATACAAGAAAATTCTTAGGTGCATCAGGAAGATCCTTTGGACGTCCAATTTCTGGTCAGATGGAAATTGTTGGACTTAATTCGGGAGGAACTGGAAGTGAATGGCAATCAGTTGAAGGAATCTTTATTCATCCAACAGAATTCATTCAACAAAACATTCATACTGAATTGTAATCCTTTATTTACATAGTAAATTTACTGCTCATATTTAATTAAATAAAACGCAACATTTTTTTTGAAACCACTAAGAATTTTGCTGCCATGCATTCCAAGTATAATTGAAGTGAACTGGATCACATTTTGGATCAGATTGCTTTCGTCTAGTTGGAACTAAATCGGCAAGACTATTTTTGTATTTCAACAGCATGAAACTGAACAGAATTTTGTTCCTATTTGCGATATTATTCTCTTCACATGGATCATCATTCAAGTTATAAAGGCAAGGACCTTTAAGCAAGTCACAAGACTGTTTATTTTTCTCTTTTGTACAGCATATTTTGGCAGAACTTCTCATTCTATCGATATTCCTTAACGTTATAGGTGGTTTAATAGATTTGGCAACAGGAGACAATAAAAGATTCTCCATGTAAGCCTTATCATCCACAGCGTTCGTATTATTATTGGACCCTAGCCAGCTATCAAATTGACCATTTGAGCTTGATCCATTAACTAATTTCAATCCATTAAAAATGTATGATCCAAAACCAAAAACATCGTCAATAGTCACCAATTCATTCCTTAATTCTCGATTATTATACAACATTTTGGTTTGGTCGATTCCATCAATCTTAGTATTAATCTTAAAGTTGGCTCCAGCGATTGTTTTTAAGGTTGGCAGCCAGTCTGCAATATAGAACAAGTTATTCCTAACAACAGCTTTTGGTAATGATGGAGCATAAACGATTGCATTTGTTCTGATTGCACCTTCCCATCCAGACTGCTTTTGTCCTCTTAATGGATAATTTGAGGCAGCTGTAGAATGAATTCCAGTTGTGGGTCCTCCATTATCAGAATAAAATATTAGAATAGAATCATCTAGATGATTGTTATCTTTCAAGGCTTTAACAATCTCTCCAACACTCTTATCTAGTTGATATATCATGGCTATAAAGATGTAGTTAAAGTTTATGTTGATTGGTGTAGAAAAATGTGAAAATATTTTAATTAACGCAAATGTTTGGAGAAGTTTATGAGTTTTAGTGCCAATTAGAATCTTAAGATACAAAACAACTTGATTGTTCTGAGTGGTAATGATCAAAGGTTAATAATTGATATTGCATTAATGGGTTCTTGAAATTGGGTTTTTTAAGAAACAGTAAGATTTGTTAAGTTTCTGAAAGGACTATTCGCTAGAGTAACTCTACCATTAGAATATCCTAATCCCAAGTAATCTATACTGCTATACAGAGAGGCATACTTAGGATATCCTAGGCCCAAGCTTAAAGAATAGTCCGACCCCAAAACTTTTCTACTTACCTGCAAGTGTCCTTCGTTTAATATCTTCAATATAGCTGAACTTGTCGATGTCTTCCTGTTTCGCTTGCATGGGAACATCTTCGTTTCCAGCGTGAGGTGCCAAATGATTTACGACTAAAAATAGCGGTTTCTTTTTATCATGAGTTGTTATCACTTTTACTGCTTCTTCTGTAAACAATTCTGTTGCGTACTTATTTGGTGGGATGTTCCTGTTTATAGTTTGATTTTCTCTCATATCATAGCCTCGAGAAAAGTTTCTATCAAACATATTAAGTGTATAGTCCCAGTAGTCGATATAAGGTCCCAAGTATCCAAAGAATGAATCATATCCACGATTGTTCGGGGTGTATTGTTCTTCAAAGAATCCTGTTTAAGATTAATCATTGTTCTTAGCAGAAAGAACCTTAGAATTGTAGAAGATAAGATTACCAACCTAAGTGCCATTTCCCAACCATTCTCGTCACATAACCGGCATCTTTAAAATATTGAGGCATGATCTTCTCTGAAGGTGAAAGCCCCCAAGGTTCATCGCTTGGGATAACAAAATGTTGCATTCCTAAATGATGAGGGTACTTGCCAGTCATAAGTGAACTTCTACTTGGCGTACATAATGGTGGTGTTCTATAACTGTAAATGAACTGATTTTGAGTAACAGACACAATGTGATTATTTGTTACATTTTGTAGATTAGATCTCTGTGCCATATTGCAGCTGGATTTGGAAGTTATTGTCAAAGATCGTGATCACGATGAATTGCAAAATGTACCACTGTTAAGAAAACCAGTAAAGGAACCTAATTTCCGAATGATTGTAAAATGTCTACTAAACATGATTTGCTAGATCAAACTTTTCTTGCATTGACATTAACAAGCTTTTTTGGCAGCGAACAGCTGTTTTCTTGCCTTTTTTTTTTTATAGAGCCTTGATATTGTCATAACTTAATGAGTTGAGACAATCATTTTTATCTACAGCACTTAACATTAATTCGTCAAAAAAGAGTCTAGATCATTAAAAAAATTCAAGTGTTCAATAAAAGATGATTCGGGTTGATTTTACTTTGGAAGACAATCAGTCTCGATTTATGCAGTTTCTTATCAAGGAGTTGAAGCGTTTAATAAGATTCCATCACGACAGGAGTTTAAGAGATCAGTTATAGTAAGATCTAAACCTATTTAAGTTAAGACATTTTCTTTGTGTGAGCATGTTTAAGATCATTGTCTTCCAACATTTTCTGAATAATTAGTCTGTTAATCAAATGTTTGTAAACTTGTCATATTCACAAATGTTTCATCAACCCAACGTCTTATTAATTTTATTCCATATGATTCACTAATCATCAAAGAACTAGATCTGTGCTTAATAAAACAAGGTTTGTCAAGCTCAGATCAAGATTTCTTTTGTGGATTAGAAATCTCTGCCATCCATACTTGTTCAAAATAATTCCATTGTAAGCTAAAGCATCAATATTATATGTAGGTATTTCCGTACTTCCTCGATAACTGACGTCATTGAAGCCTAGATCGTCTGCCACAATAATAATCACATTTTTCGGTTTAGCTGCGTAAGAATTATTTACAAACAGAACGATAAAAAAATAAAGTAACAACATCGCTACTAATGCGCAAACCTGAAACTGACGAAAATGCTTTAAAGTTTAAGCTTTTATACATTTTTTTTTCCTCATAAGCTTCAATGTACATGTATTGATATCACAAATGTCAGACAATGAAAACTGCTTCGTAAAGAAATTTATTACAGAATGATAAAAAAAAGTTTTGAATGTAGAGTGAAAAGGTAGACTCGAAAGTCTAGTATGCTTAATTAGTGATAAGATTTTGAGATAAAGGTCCTTTCTTTTAAATTTATGTTTGTTTTGACGCATTAAAAGCTATAATGACTTAAACTTTTGAAGACTTAGTGCTGCTAGTTTTGGTCAATCGACAATCGAATCCATAAGAAGCATAAATTTGGTTTTTTAAAATCAAAAATAAATACTTATCCAGCAACTCTTTCTTAGAGTTCTAGCAGCAGCTTAATTCTCAGTCTTCATCACAATTGAACCAAAAGCTTATCGAAATACTTGGAGTCAATGACCTCACATAATGCCAATGTAATTTAGGGATGTAAAGCGTTTCACCTGCTTTTAAGATTATCTTTTGGAATTTTACATTCTTAACGTTTGGGAACTTTTCAAAATCTAAATTCTCAACATCAACTTGTGTTGTGTTATTAAGTAGTCCTTCATATGGATATAAGTTTTCAGAATCTTTTGGTGATGCCAAAATTATCAATTTTTCGCCTACAACTTGACATAAAAAGTTGTGCTTATCATCAGTATGCATTGTGCTGATTGTGTTTTTTGGACCAATCCATGATTTTATAATAACTGGATCTTGATTCCCTATAGCACAGTAGTCAGGTATGGTAAAGTCTTTTGATAATTCTGGAATCTGATCAAATAAGTCATGCTGAGCTAAATATGCTTTTTGTTCGTGATCTTTGTTGTTCATGTATTGTTTAATAAAATCTCCGAATTTATATAGATTTTGTCCCCATTCATCGTCATCGTATGTCCTTCCTAATTCTATTGGAACTGTTCGATATCCAGCTAGTGTCATGAAATAATTCATGTCTTTCCATTTATACAATGCAGGCCAATGATGGATTGAATTCAAAATTTTTACCGGCTGATGAAAATTGAAATATTTTGTCATGAAATGCTCGATTGATGGCTGGCTGATTGAATCAATATCACAGTCATTTTGAGATGTTTGAAGCTGCTCTTCAGGAATTCGGTCAACAAGGTCAACTTTGTGGCTTTTAACTGTCAAATGAAAATTAAAACGTGATGCAAAAAATTTTATGAGCTTTATTTTTAAAGGCATGCAGGACATAGCAAGCTATTAATTCATTTACCAATATAGTCATGAACCTTCTGTGTAAAATCAGTCAATAAATCACATTCTTCCAATCCAGAACCAATCATTAAAGCTGTATCGAGAATTTTTATAGCTTTTACATATTCCTGAACTTCCTTCTTGTCTGATTTGAGGATTCCTATTGACTAATATGAGATCCAGCTGTATTAAAAAGATCCAGGATACATTTAATGTATGAAAATTCTACCTTACAGAAACTCAGCACAAGAAACATTTTCTTATAGTCATCAGGTACTGCATAATAAGGTCCAATGTACAGTTTGTCATACAGAATGTCGTATTCGATTGATATTTTAATCTGCAACTTCCAGTCATCTTGTAAATCTTTGATAACTTTAATATCATTGATTGTCAACAGATTAATGTTACAGCTGGTCAACAGTTCACTATTGATATTCAATTTTTTCACATAACATAGCAGTTCCTCCATTGTTTTAATAGATAAATTGATGGGTTTTGGTTTCTTAATATTTCATCGGCAATTTTTGTTTACAATTTTAAAATTCAAAAATTGTTCGTTATTTTTTTCAACACGTGATTCATTGAAATCATGCTTTTAAACTGTTTTTGTCGGCTTTAAAGAAGTAAAATTGTTTGTTTCATAAAATTTAATACTGCAATAATAAGAAGACTTTGTCAAATTCATGATTTGAACTTTTCGATATCAAAATTAAATGCAACGATATTTTGATATTTAAATCACGTCCAATGTTTACGTTTTTAATTGTTAATTTTTCTTCGAATTAAAAATCCAAATTTTATTGAATAAGGCTTAATTATAGCTTATTTCATAATGTCTAAGAACAGCACAATAAGCCAGTTGTATCTCAACATAAATGAGCTAGGTAAGTCATTCTGATTCTCAAGAGTTATGGACAATTTTTGAAGTTTTATTTTTTATTCTTTAGAAAGAGTAGAAATGGGCGAGAAAATCATCATTTATCAGCCGTACGACGAAGTTCAGATACTATTGGCAGAAAATGCAAGCTGTTTGGCTGTAAAGACTTATTTAAAGGTAAGAAATCTAGTCAAATAGTTAAATTATGAGTGATAACTGAGATCCAGCGTTGGAAGTATGAATATGGAAAGAATCCCCTGAATCAAGGCTGAATGAAACTTTATTCAATTTGTTTAATGTGCAACTTTGTCCATTATAAGTAAAAGCCATTTAAATCTCTCAATTTAGATGCTTGGCAGAGACTTTGTGGTAAAGTCATGCACGAATGCTGAATTTATGGCACCAGGCAAGCGAACAAAATTACCAGTAGTTCAGATTGGAGCATTTCTAGCAGCTGAGTTTGACCCAATTATTAATCTTTTTGAGCATAAGAAAATGTCGCTTACAGAAAACTTTAATGCTGATGATAAGGACGATTTAGTGACATACTTGAGCCTTGTTGACATGATTCTAACGAATGCTGAGTTATATATAACTTGGTGCGATAACACGGTCTTGAATGAAATTACAAAAAAGAGAAATGGCTCAGTTTATCCATTTCCATTAAATTATATCCAAAACTTCCGTAAACGATCAGCAGTGTTGAAACAACTAAGCTTTTATGACTATAAGAACTTAACATTTGAGGAAGTTGTTGATAAAGTCGACAAACTTTGCTCGACATTGGTTCTTAAATTGGGCGATAAAGATTATTTCTTTGGAGAAAACCCAACAGAATTAGATGCAATGGTTTTTGGACATTTCTTCTGCATTTTTACAATGGAACTGCCAACCAGTGTTTCACTGCTAAAAGAAACGATCAATAAGTATACTCAACTTACACAGTTCTGTGGGCGCATAGAAAAGAAATATTTTGGAAAAATTAAGAATTAAATAATGACACAAATGGCCTATAGTATTTGAGTAATTGCTACCTATACACATGGTATGCAACTGAAATAAATTCCCTTAAATAAAAAACAATATCTTGAATTCTTTAATTTGATTGTTTTCCAAAATATTATCAAGACTGTAAAAAATATTAATTATGGTCGGTTTATAGCTTAAAGCACATGCAACTAAAATCACGAATTGGGACGATTTTAATGGTTAATTAAAGTGAAAGTTCTGAATCAGCATTTAAAGGTCAGTTTTTAAGGAGAACTTATCATGTCAACTTACAAAGCATAATACAACATCTAATATAATTTAATTAACAGTAAATAATTTAATTGAATCACGAATAATAATCGATAATTTCATTCGCTGCTCTAAAGCCGCTGTTAACAGCTCCATGTGCATTTGATGAATACAAATGATCTGTATGTTCGCCAGCGAATAGTACTCGCGGCTTATTTGTTGTATCGAACAGTGTTTCTGCTAAATCATCTGTTGACACATTATATTCAGCAGTTTTCATTGAATAATAGGAATAAGATCCAAGGAAATTTTTGCTCGTCAGCCAAGTGGTTTTAATCACTGCTTTTGGACGAGGTAGAACAACACCTAAGAACTTCTGAAAGAGCCAAACGCAGTCGCTTATTATTACTTCTGAGCTTAAAGTTTCAAAAGTTCTCATGTGAGGTCCAGCTAGCAGTGCTTCAATCACATTCGGAAATTTATCCAATTTTGTAAACATTTGTAGATCCAAAAGCCTGAAAAGTAAAATTCTATGGATTAAGCTAAGACTGCATCAATAAACTAACCATTCCTTAACAGTTCCATTAATAGCAGCGACATCATTTTTCGTCCATAAGAATCCATATCCAACCCACTCAGTATCGTTAGGCCAAAATGGCATGTCATACTCGAGAAATATCTTTCCAATATTTCCAAAACCCATGCCGTCAATTGCGTACTTAAGTTTATCTGGAAGAGTTGGAGTAAATAAACTTTCATGACGAGCTTTCAACACGCCTAATGGAATCGTCACAATCACATGATCAGCATAATACTTTGTTTGATCTTTTACTGTCACAACTGCATAGTTTGAATCAGAATTGTTCCATGCAATGTTGGTGACTTCTTGGTTTAGGATGACTTTGCTGAACACGTCGAGAGTTTTATTGGTTCCATCCGTTGGGATTTGTTTCTGGAATGGAAAGATTTTATTTTGATGCTATTGCCGTTATCATTCGTTTGTGTCTAAGGAATTTCAAGTCTACGTCTGCATTGTCTCAAGTCAGAATTGATCATTCTCGACTTTTGGTCTAACAAAGACAAAGCATTTGGATAGAATAATATCATACATAAAGTCACATACATATTTTTCCTGAAAATCCCAAAAATATCTTTTGGTCATACTCAAGAATCCTATCCTTGTTTAGCGATTAATCTTACGCTTTAGTCTATTTGCTTGAGATATGACTCTTTAGCCATACCTACAAACTACAAGTCACCTGCTGCGCTTAAATTCTGAAATTCTTGAAATTCTCTCGTGACTTAAACTAAATTGAATCTATTGTTAAAGAAATTAATTTTCATACTGTAAGATATTTGAAGAATTCAATATATCCATCACGTTTCCACGTTAAATATTGTAATCCTTCGTTGAAGCCAGACACACAATGCAGCTGTGCTGATAAGTCAAACCAAGTTTCTGATCCATTCCAAATGTTCATTTCTTTGTGATAAAAATCAATCATTTGATCACCAAGTTCTTGATCTTCGGGTATATTGTAGTAGCTGCTGTTTTTGAACTTCATAATTAGAAATTCACCAATACTGCCATTAAATTTGGACATTTCCTTATAATTTGAAAATAAATTTTCAAGTGCCAAAAAAGCGAAATTTTCACATTTGTATTGATTAACAGGAATAGCATCAGATTGAAGGAACAGTGGCAGCTTATCATCAAATCCGGTTACACCAAATTTGTAGGTTCCATTATTGATTTCATAAATAGTATTATTTTTGACACCATGAACCCATTGAGCTCCCAAGTCTATAACACCATTACTAAAATTTACACTATGGACACGTCCACCAATTCGATCTTCAGCTTCCACAATAATGACATTATTGAATCCATTGTCCATCAATTTTGTTGCTGCTGCCATGCCACTTAGTCCAGCACCAATAACAATGATTTTTGGTTGCTTTCGAGAAGCTCCAAACACAGCTACAACGAAAGTAACTAAAATGGCAATTTTCACGAGCAATTTCAAAGGTTCCATAGCAAGTTCAGAGCTATAGCTACGTAAAAACTGAAATCATTTCACTGGATTATCCTTGCATTTATATACAGGAGTAAGAAATAAATTTTTATGGCAATGTCACGAGATTTTAAACATACATACACTTAAAAAAAAGTATAGTTCCATTTTTATTTTAGTTTGAGGGTTAAATTATATAATTTCCACGAGCAGACCCAATTTTTTTAAGGAATTGCACTTTCATGACAAAATTTCACGACAAGTAACAAAATTTAATGGTATGTTTTGTTCCTTAAACGGTGAAATATGAAGGTTGAAGTCGCATGCAAGTTAAAATTGTCTTTAAAAAGCTTACAAACAGCCGACCTCTTTTAAAAACATTTTCGTGACAAACCTCATCTACTTCCTGATTTTGAACGCATTAAATGGCAGTTAACATTACTAAGTTACTAAATTAGCAAATGACTTACTTGTTTCACCTGCAAATACCGACAAAGCAAGACCAATTGAAGCATTCTCAAGTGCAATTGTAGGTTATGTTGACTGTAAACAATAAAAACTACTGGTTCGAAGGAAGTTAATATTCAAGATGGATACTATCCCTAATGTTTTGTTTTAGAGTCTAAAATCCTATGCCAAAATCAACTCTAGACTCTTTTAAAGGAGCATAAAATAAACTTCATAACAAGTTTCCCGCCAATTTTTTTGTTAAGGGACCGTTAACTTATTACGTTACGCAAAAAACGACTTTTTTCACCCCCCCCCCCCCCCCTGAACGTTCATAATTTATTTTATCATTAATAAGGTGGAAAATTTAAATAAAAATGTTTTGGTGTGAATTTGTAAACAAATTTTTTTCGTGAACTTTTTTTTAAAAGACAGATGACAGTTAGAACGTTACATACTTCTTGAGACCCCCCCTATGTTACATTTTGTTACAGTTTTTCAAACCCCCCCTCCCCCCCAAAAAGGCGAACGTAATAAGTGAACGGCCCCTAACACTAAGACATTTCTTTATCAGTTACTATCAAGAGTCGACACTGATGATTATTGTAGAAACAAGCTATCAATTCATGATAAATTGAGAAATGATTAGTTCTCTTTCAGTTTGTAAATTGATTTCGAGATGTTAACAACAAAATTATTATTTTCATTTGCTGTTTTAGTATTGCAAGTGTATTTTGCTAGTGCGATTGATGATAGGTGAGTATTTGAAGCTTAAATAGAAGGATTAAAGTTACAATTAGTGAATAAATCCTTAAAGCAACTCGAAGATTTAAATTAATAACCTTAAATTGATCAAATTTCAATTTTGAAGTTTATATTGAAAAGACCTGCTTGAAAATTTTAGTTCTTCTTTCTAGTCATGCTTGGGGTTACGAGTGCATAAACAGTAGATGTGAAAAAATACAAATCACACCAGCAAACAAAGAAACTATCTTAGATCTAAGAGTTTGTCGGCTTTATTGCTATGATGATATTGGAACCTTATGGCCAAAACCAACAAGAAATGTGACATTCTTGAAATCAGTCACAGGCGTCAATCCAAATTACATAAAATTCACTACAGAAAGTTTCAAGAATAATGAATTTTTTGAAGTGGCAAAGGAAAGATTCATTGCTATGCAGAAGAATAAAGTCAAAAACTACACTCTTGGTGGGTTAGATTTGAATATTGCGATAACTGCAGAAAATGATGACATGGAGCTTAACTATGACGTTTATGAAGGTTACAGCATAACAATTATTTCAAATACTAATGCAATCGAAGTTATGATTAGTTCTAAGAATTTCTTTGGTGCTAGACATGCTTTGGAAACTTTGTCTCAAGTAATTGTGTATGATGAGCTAAATACAAAATTAGTAGTCTTAGCGGCTGCAAACATACAAGACGAACCGAAGTTTAAACATCGAGGAATCTCCATGGACACTTCAAGAAATTTCTATCCTGTCAACATCATTAAGAAAACAATCGACGGATTAGCAATGGCGAAGTTAAATTCATTCCACTGGCATATTACTGACTCACAAGCATTTCCAATGGAAGTTAAGTCACATCCTGATTTTACTAAGTACGGCGCTTACTCAAAAAGTAAAATTTACACTGCTGACGACATTAAAGATGTTGTAAAGTTCGCTAAGTCTCGAGGAGTTCGTGTTATTCCTGAACTTGATGCACCTGCTCATATTGGCGAAGGCTGGCAAAAGAAATTGGATCTTACTACATGCGTAAACTACATGCCGTATTTGGATTATTGTTGGTAAGTAAAATATTAAACCTATTAAACCTTTCATAACATAGATTGACAAATAGATACACAAACTTACTTGCTTAAACAATTTAGGCAACCACCATGTGGACATATGAATCCAATAAAAGACGAACTTTATGATGTCCTTGAAGACATTTATCGGGAAATGTTGGAATCATTCACTCCTCCTGTGTTTCATATGGGCGGTGATGAAATTTTCTTCAGTTGCTGGAACACAAGTAAACCTCTTCAAGATTGGATGTTAAATAAAAACTTGACGCTTGATCATGATGGATTTCTTGAACTTTGGGGATATTATCAAACAAATGCATTGAAAAGAATGGATAAAGTTGGTGGAAGTAAACTTCCAATCATGTTGTGGACTAGTGAATTGACAGAAGAACCATTCGCAAGCAAATTTCTTGACAAAGACAGATATGTGATTCAAATTTGGACAACTGGAGATGACCCTAAAATTCAAAGAGTTCTCAATAGTGGATATAAAGTTATTATTTCCAATTACGATGCATTTTATCTTGATTGTGGTTTTGGTTCATGGGCTTATGATGGACTTATTTGGTGCTCACCATATAATGAATGGCAAAAAGTTTATGATAATGATTTGAATGGCATGGGAGGTGAACGAATTGATCAAATTCTGGGAGGATCTGCTACAATTTGGTCTGAATCAATCGATGAACACAATCTAGACTCTAAAATATGGCCAAGAGCGTCAGCATTAGCTGAAAGATTGTGGACTAGTGAGTATCAATAGCTTTCAGTCAATTAATCTTGTTATTGACGATAAAATATCAATTAGATCCAAAAGAGCACTGGAGAAATGCTGAGCCAAGGTTTTTAATGCATCAAATGTATCTAAAGTCAAGTGGCGGTCTGGCTTCTGAAGTTTTACAACCTGAATGGTGTGTCCATAATGAAGGATTATGTCAGCTATAATTGTCATTAATCTAATCATCAATCATGGTACAATATATCACACGCGTAGCTTTTAATGTCTCTATAAAAATAACCTTATCTTATCAAATATTGCTAAATTTTATAACAATTCAATAAAGAGATTTGAAAACCTTTTTCTTTTGAGATTTTTCAGTATATTTTCAGCATTTAGTATGGCAGTAAGTCAAAGATGTTGTATAATTGTTGGAGTGGCAGTAGTCATTGCTGCTATGATAATTGGAGTTGTTGTCTTCTTCCTCGTTCGAGATAATGGAGATAATTGTGATGATGAAAATATTAAGGAATATGATGGGTAAGTAAACATTTTAGACCAGTTTTTCCAAGTTTAGTGACAATTAGAAAATCGAAAAGGAGTTCTACCTTACACTATCTCTACTAAAACACTACAGTATCTATCCTCACCGTGAGATATCTTCAGGAGTAATCATAAAGATAACAAAACAGTTTGTGCACGCGTCAATGACTTTGCTATTGATTTACAATTTGATTATCAGCAATAATAATTATAGGCTTAGTTTAAGTTTTCAAAATACATTATAGAATTTTTAACTAATTATCAGCTTATCAGTAATCAACTTAACTTCCTTTTCAGTCCAACATGGGGCTACATTTGTGAAGATTTTCTATGCAAACGAATCGAAAATACTCTTGACAACATGAACGAGACAACAAGCTTTAATGTTTGCAGACTAACATGTGGCGAAGATATAGGAACTCTGTGGCCTGTACCAAGTGGTCGAGTTAGTAATAGTAGAAGATATTTACCTATTGATATGAACCGATTCACACCTCGTGTTGCTCAAGTGTTAAATTCATCAATATATTTTGACATAGCTTGGAGTAGATTTCAGGATATGCAGATGAAAAAGGCTAAAGACTCTGAAAGTCCTATGATAGGAGAACCGCTCTTAGTTGTAATGCATGCGGACACTAATGATATGAGTTTTACTTATGATACTGATGAGAGTTACACTTTGGAGACTGTCAGAACGATTGGAGCAGTTTTTGTGAATATTGTTGCTAAAAATTTCTATGGAGTAAGGCATGCCCTAGAAACTCTTTCACAGCTGATAGTCTACGATGAATTTGAGAATGAATTAGTCATACTGTGTCCAGTTAAAATATCAGATGGACCTAAATTTCCCCATCGTGGAATATCGTTCGATACTTCAAGGAATTTTTATCCAATATCAGCAATTAAAAGAACTATTGAAGGATTAGCTATGGTGAAACTCAATACATTCCATTGGCACATAACAGACAGTCAAAGTTTTCCGTTTGTCTTGAAATCTTATCCTGAAATAACAAAACTTGGAGCTTATTCACCAGATAGAGTCTATTCACACGAAGACATTAAAGAAGTTGTTGAGTTTGGTAAATCCCGAGGTGTAAGAGTCATTCCAGAATTTGATACACCAGCACATGTAGGCGAAGGATGGCAAAATACAGGATTAGTTATATGCTACAAAGATCCATCAATGGAAGCTCAATGGCGTGGACATTTTGATCCAACAAAAGATGAATTATATGATGTCCTTGAGAACATTTATAAGGAATTTGTTGATGCATTTAATCCACCAATGTTTCATATTGGAGCTGATGAAGTTGGTATTGATTGCTGGAACACAAGCACAACCATTAAGGAATGGATGACTACCAGAGGAATGGAACATACTAAAGAAGGATTTATGGAACTTTGGGAATACTATTTAGAGAATTCTGTTCAGAGATTAGAAAAATCTTTTGGAAATACAGTTCCAATTATCCTTTGGACGAGTTCTCTAACTCAAGAGCCCTATTTAACAAAGCACCTAGACAAAGATCGTTATATCGTACAAGTTTGGCTGTACAAAAATGATACAGAAATTAAAGCATTATTGGAAAATGGATATAAACTTATCTTATCCAATTCCGATGCTTTATATCTAGATTGTGGTGTTGGCGGATGGGTTAATGATGGTCTAAATTGGTGCTCTCCTTACAATACATGGCAAACGCTTTACCAAAACAAAATTGATGAAATTGCTGGTGAATATGTAAATCAAGTTTATGGTGCCGAGGTTGCAATCTGGAGTGAGTCAATTGACTCAACTATTATTGATTTAAGAGTATGGCCAAGAACGTCTGCTTTTGCTGAGAGAATGTGGTCAGGTAAGTTTTTTGAGAAGATGTGATAGCAACCTAAGTTCTCATATAAATTTTATTGCTTTATAGATCCACAAACGCACTGGAAAATGGCTGAACCAAGATTATTGATTAATCGAGAAAGATTGGTTAAAATTGGAGGAATTGCTGCTGAAATGCTTCAGCCTGAATGGTGCTTACAGCAAGAAGGATTATGCCCTTTTCCTTAATGTCATTTGTAACAATTGTACTATAATTTTAATTAATTGTTGATTCGATTGCTGACTATTTATAATTGTCATGTAATTAATTGGATTTAACATTGTACTATGCTCATAAAAGATAATCATGATTATATATATAATATATTTTATCCTTTGAATAACAAATGTGAAACATTAGTTGATAGACAAACTTCATAACACTCTGTTGGCAAAAATGAAGTTTGATGCGTATATTCGTACTGCATTTTATTTTATATATTTGACTGGTGTCGAATCAGATGTTATTCAAAATGGATTCTTAAAATTGTCGGTCGATAATACCGAAAGTGAATGGTCAAATATAACTGGATTTATAGGGAGAATATTAGCTAAAAGTCAAAGAATGGAAGAGAATGGCAAATTACATGTAACAATATTTCTACTTAATCATCCAACTTGGAACAGAGTATATGAAGGTTTTCAAGCAGCACTGACTAATGTTTCAACGGATAAGATTCTCATCACTTCTTTTTCATTTCCGAAATTACGACAAAAGTTAAAAGCCGATTTTGTGATAATATTGACAACACCTAGAAAGTTAAATTATTTGAATTTTGTAAAAAATATTCTTCGTATTATGTTCATCAGCAAACATACGCGATTCATCATTATCGTTAGATCGTCAATTATTAGATTTCAAATAATTACATCTTTTTGGACACAGATGAGCTCACACGGTTACTTAAATGTGTATATTGTGCTCGAAACGAGTGATGGCACATTCAGCATTTATAGAACTGAAGGCAAAAACAAGAACAACATAACGCTCAGTCAGATTAATCAATTTGATAAAAATAATAAGCAGATTGTTACTAAAGATTCACAAATCTACAGTGAAATACCAATCTTTACAGTTATCACTTATGACTCCTATCCAACCACATTTGTACAAAATAATAAAATTTATGGTATAGATGGATATTTTATAAATGAGTTTTCAAAATGGATTAATACTACTTACAATATTGTGGATTCATGGAAATCAAAGCCAGAAATAAGTATTCTTATTTCAAAAATGCAAAACAACGTCGATATATGTCTGTGTGCTGATTTTTCAATATATGATACATCTGTTGAAAGTGTTACACTTTTTGAAACTAATGGTCTATGTTTGCTTGTGCCACGTAACATCTATGTTAGCTCATATGAGAACTTGTCACTTCCAATGGATCGGTTAACATTATTCCTGTCAGTAATATCTGCAATATCTTTAGTCATCTGTTGGAAATTGATATCAAGGCATTCAGAACATCGATTAACAACATCCGAAATGTTCCTTTCAGTACTTCAGCTGTCATTCTATACTGGTGCACCTAATTTGATTCGATTGAATGTCAAGGAAAAGTTGCTGATTTTCTCGTTCATTTTTGGATCTTTCTTTATGTCAAATTTGTATGAGAGTTCAATCTTGTCATTCATGATGGCAGAACCGACAGTTAGATCAGCAAAAGATTTAGAGGAACTTAACAACAGTAACACAAAGTTTTTCTCATTTTATGATGATAGCACAGCTTTTCTCTCAAAAATGCCGACTTTAAAAAGAGACTTGATTATGAATCAGATTGATTTCAAATCTTCTTATTCACTTGAATTGCCGGATAATTTTGACGAGAATTTGGTATATTTGGTCACATGTAGATACGCTGAAAACTTTCAAAAATCCTCGAAAAACTATCACAATAATCATCAGCTGTTCGATGTGAGATTACTGAGACACGATTATCAAAGCTATACATTAAGAAATGGATTTCCATTCTACGATGAATTTTCAAAATTCGTTTCAACAACTCTAGAGGCAGGAATCCGAATTTACTGGACCAAAATGGCATTCTCTGACAGGCACAAGTATATAAATAATGAAGCAGCAAAAGTAGAGAAGCATTTCATAGAATTTCAAGACATGCTCCTTCCTATGATTGTGATTATTGTTGGAAGTTTACTAGCACTTTTTGTTTTTATTTTGGAAAATCTAAAGTATCATGGTAAATGCAAAAGTATGAACAAAATATCACCAGTACCTCAAATGCATCAAATCTTTAAGCAGAAGTCAAATTTAAGAAAATGGAGAATAAAGTTTCTAAAAAACATTAGTGAGAGATTAAAGAAGAAAGATGATATTAAGTCCAAGAGTGAAATCGTTCAGTTTTTAATAAATTTTAAGCGAACTTCAAATAAACAAGCAAAGTTTCCTGTGGAAGACTTAAAATGTGGATATTGGACATCTAGAAAGCTCAAGCATAAGACAAAATTTCCAATAATAATGGTGACTCCAGTTTCAACAGCTATAGATATCTATCAACACGATTTGATAAACCAGAAGTAATAAGAAAGCTCGAACATTCATTCTTAACCCTCTTTCTGTTTTGATGATGTTTGAGTTTTGTTATAATTGCAATGTTTGAGCACGTCATTATTGAAATCAGTGGTTATTATTCATCGGTGCTTTACTTACTGCATGCAATGCATTTTTTCATCAAAGATAATTTCATAAAACAACGCAACATAACATTTTGTTTGTACAATAGAATTGTAATGACAAATATTTTCAGTACTTTAACAATATTAAAATTCTGTAAAAAGTTGACAATTAAAAAATAATTAATTTTTATCATGTCGATCCTAAATGATGTTCATGAATAAAGATCATTTTACAGAGCTTTTGATATACCTCAGCCCTTCTCTTTCCTAGCTGGACGTCATTTAAGATCGATCAATTTGTAGAATATTCTGGTTACAATTTAAGTATTATTTACTGTTCTACATTTCTAAGTACAAGTCAAAATCTTTTGCAAGCAAGAATGAAGAAAATAGCTTCTTTTTGTGTCTTAAATTATTTTCTCTTTCTAGTATCTGGAAACTCAAACGTTATTCCTGAGATATCTACAAAATTTCGAGTTGTAGATACCAAAATTGAATGGGGAAGTGTAGCTGAATATTTGGTAATAATCATGAACAAAAGTCAAAACATGAAAGAAAATGGCAAATTAGAATTAGCAGTTCTATTGCTAAATTTACCACCTTGGATTAGAATATATGAAGGATTGATATCAACCATATCGAAGCATTCAGATGACAAGTTCATTACAACTTCAAATTCTTTTCCTAATTTGCGACAATATTGGACTGCAGATTTTGTGATAATATTAACCACAAATGAGTATATTAATTACTCTAATTTTGTGAAAAACTTTCTTCGTATTATGTATGTCAACAAACATACACGATTCATCGTTATTGTGAGATTGTGGTCTGTCAGAAATCAAATAATTAGTTCTATCTGGAGAGAAATGGGTTTAAATGGATATCGCATTATTTACATTGTTTTCGAAATCAGTGATAGTATTTTCAGCGTTTATCGTACAGAAATTACAAATAAGCTGCATGTTACTCTAAGCGAAATCAAAAGTGACAAACAGATGATCATAAAAGATTCACAAGTTTACAGTGAAAAGCCATACATTAAAATAATAACGTATGCCTCATATCCAACCACATTCATTAAGAATAATAAAGTCTACGGCATAGATGGATATTTTATTGATGAATTCGTAAAATGGCTCAACACTTCTTATGTTATTGTGCATTCATGGACAGCAAAACCTGATATTAATGTTCTTATCTCAAAAATGCAAAACAACGTCGATATATGTCTTTGTGCTGATTTTTCAATATATGATAACTCTGTTGAAAGTGTTACACTTTTTGAAACTAATGGTCTATGTTTGCTTGTGCCACGTAACATCTATGTTAGCTCATATGAAAACTTGTCACTTCCAATGGACCAGATCACATTAATCATGTCAATTGCGTCTGCAATTTCTTTAGTCATTTGCTGGAAAATGATATCAAGGCATTCAGATCATCGATTAACAACATCCGAAATGTTTCTTGCAGTTCTTCAGCTGTCATTCTATACTGGTGCACCTAATTTGATTCGATTGAATGTCAAGGAAAAGTTGCTGATTTTCTCGTTCATTTTTGGATCTTTCTTCATTTCAAATTTGTATGAGAGTTCAATCTTATCATTCATGATGGCAGAACCGACAGTTAGATCAGCAAAAGATTTAGAGGAACTTAACAACAGTAACACAAAGTTTTATTCATTCTATGATGATCATACAGCTTTTCTTTCGAAAATGCCTATTATGAGGAAGGATTTGATTCTAAACACGATTGATTTCAGCTCTTCATATTCACTTGAATTACAAAATAATTTTGACTAGAATCTGGTATACTTGGTCACATGTAGATACGCTGAAAACTTTGAAAAATCATCAAGAAATTATCGCAACAATCACAGATTGTTTGACATAAGATTATTAAGACAAGATTATCAAAGTTATACATTAAAGAATGGATTTCTTTTTTTCGATGAATTCTCAAAATTCGTATCAGCGACTCTAGAATCAGGAATACGAAGTTATTGGACAAAAAAAGTATTTTTTGAATCATCCGATACAAACAGTTATGTCCATAATACAACAGATAATCAGCGAAAGGATTTCATAACATTTCAAGACATGCTACTTCCTATAGTCGTCATTATTGTTGGAAGTTTGCTTGCACTCTTGATGTTTGTTCTTGAAATTGCAAAGTTTTATTGCAAATCCAGTCATTTCAAAAACTTTAAAGTCACACCTCAGTTAAGTCATACTTTGAAGAGCAAAATAAATCTGAGAAAATGGAAAGAAAAGTTTGTAAGAAAAAGTTCAAAAGCATCAAGAACATCTGATGGAATTGTATCAAGGAAAGAAGTTGAGCAGATCATAATTGGAATTAAACGTGAGACAATAAAACAAATAAAGTTTCAAAAGGAAGAAAGACTCAAAGGCGGATATTGGGTAGCTAAGAAATTCAAGCATGGAAAAAATAATTGTATTGAAAAGGTGTATCCAGTTGTCACAGCAACTACATCTTAGCAAGCTGATTAATAAACTATGAATCAATGATAGATGCATCAACATTGAAATTAAGCAGCACCAAATCCACTACGACATACTTGCATTTTATCAAATTAAAATCTTTCTATTAAGGTTCAATTGAATTTCAATTTGATTGATAAGCTTTGATTGCATTCTCTATTTTTATTGAAAATCAATAAAATACTTTAGTTCCATGCAGATATCCATTTCAAAAGGATTAAATAATGAAAGTCACAGTAATACTAGCTGTAAATTGCTTTGCTTACCTTTCAATCGCTTTACTTAATCCTGAACAAGCAATTTCAAAGATGTCTATTAAGGATAGCATTAGAGAATGGGAATGGTTAAGTAATTACCTAGCAACATCAATGATAAAAAGTAAAATCATGAAAGACAATGGGAAATTAGAAGTTGCAATATTTCTTCTAAATCAACCACATCAAAATCAACTTTACGAAGGTTTTCAGTCAAGTTTTAGTAAATTTTCAAAAGAAAACATCGTAATCTCCAGCATGTCATTTCCTAAATTGAGGAGAGATTTAAGAGCAGATTTTGTCCTAATTTTGACAACACCAGATCCATTGGATTACAAACATCTAGTTGAAAATGGATTTAAAGTTATTTTTACTAGCAAGCAAACAAGATTCATTATTATCATCAGAGCTTGGTATAATTGGAATAAAATATTGAGATCGTTTTGGGTTCAAATGAATTTAAATAAATATTTAAATGTATACATAGCACTAGAAATGGACTTTGGGATATTTGATATTTATTACACATCTTATGTGATGCGAAATCAAATAGCACTTGCAAAGGTCGACAGTCAAAGTGTTAGTGAAAAATTCGTGACTATCAGAGACACAATAAATGTAGCTATTACACCATCATTTAAGATTCTTACTTACGATTCATTTCCTACGTCATTCATTGAAAATTTCAAAATTAAAGGAGTCGATGGATATTTAATTGATGAGTTTGTTAAGCAACTCAACACATCTTACACAAATGTACATACTGGAAATAAAAATCCAACAGTTTCTATGCTTCTTTCATATTTATCCACATCAGTTGATATTTGTTTATGTGCGCAGTATAACATTGAAAGTAAAAATCTAGAAAGTGTATGGCTTAATGAAATTGATGGCGTATGCTTATTAGCACCAAGAATCATTCAGGTTAGCTCATATGATAATTTCACCGTCGGAATAGATCAACCAACTGTTGTTCTAGCAATAGCTTCTGCAATATTGGTATTAATCTGCTGGAAGATCATCTCAATACATTCAGAGCATCGATTATCAACTTTAGCAATGATGTTTGCAATTGCAAAATTGGCATTATTTAGTGGAGTTGATGGCTTGAATCGAATGAATCTTAAGGAAAAGTTGTTGCTGTTTTCATTCATATTTGCGTCATTCTTCCTGCACAACATATACGAAGGCTCTGTGTTGTCATTTATGATGAGAGATCCTTCTGTTAGATCAGCAAGTGATATTGAAGAATTAAACAACAGCGATACCAAGTTCTACTCATATTATTATGATGAAACATCTTCTTCGAAATTTCCTCAAATTCGCAAAGATTTGATTATGAATATTTTTGATCCAGAAGGCTCAGTATCACTCAACCTGCCTAATGATTTTGATGAGAACTTGGTCTATATGGTTACATGTGGATTTGCTGAAAATTTCGTAAAATCGTCCAAAAACTTTCTTAATAATCGACGACAGTTTGATACTATAAAAATAACTCAATCCTATCGACGTTTTACAATCCGAAATGGATTCATATTCTCAGACGAGTTTTCAAGATTAGCTGCATTATCTTTAGAATCTGGTATCCGTAGCTATTGGACAATGGAGACTTATCGGTTATCGGGAGGATTCAGTAATGCTGTCAATTATAGAAATGACTTAGGAAGAACTTTTATTAAGTTTGAAGATTTGGCGTTTCCACTTATTGTTTTCCTTGTTGGAATTTCTGTGGCATCTTTCGAGTTTATCGCTGAAATTGTAAAAAATCATTTTATGCTTTTACAGTTAAGGAGACTAATGGTTGCTCCAAAACCTACCATTCAAGTAAACAAGACAGCACCAAACTTACAAAAATGGATAATTAAATACATTAAGAAAGATTCAAGATGTTTAAAAATCACTAAAGAATTAAAGTCAAACGAAGATATATCAAAAATCTTGAAAAATAAGAAGCGAGATATTATGAAGAATGCGAAATTCCAAGAAGGAAAGTTAAAAGGTGGATATTTAGTTCCAAAGAGGCTGAAACAGAGAAGAATAATTGGAGTGATTCCAAAACAATCAGACACAAATGAAACTAAGATCTAAATAGGTGTAAACTGCATAGATACTAAGATCACAATACTTTGTGTAATGTGTTGTTTATTGAAGATTATTTATTAGCTTCCGCGTGGAACACGGAAAGTGTTTCTTTATGTCGTTCAAATTTTGTCACCCAACCTACAGGTCCACCGTATTATCCAAAAGTAATGATTTATATGTCAAAATTTAGCCCTTGTCGTCTAGTAGGGCGAAAATAATGGCGCTTTGTATGAATCGTCTTAGTTCTCGAGATAAAGTGAAAATAGTGTTTAACCTGGTGGATTTTAAATAAATCCAATGGATTAAAAATTAAATCAGTAATATCTTTTTATTTTCAAATCCATTTTTTCCGTGTGATATCTTAAATTAAAGGTAATTAAAAGGAGAATAATCGACCATTAAAAGAATTTCATTTTATTGGGTTTTGAGTGGGTTTAAAAAATATTAATGTAAATCTTGATTAATTTTAAACCGGATTTGAGAGTAAATTAGCATTTTTTATCATTTGTAATACCTAGATATAATTAAATACAATTTTAAGCATTTTTGGTTTCGATCACAGTAGGCTATTTTCAAAAAAATATCGATTTTATATCTATATTAGCATTCTTTATCATTTATAATACCTAGATATGTTTTGAAATGCAATATAAAACACTTTTGGTTTTGATCATAGTAGGCAATTTTCAAAAAAATATCGATTTTATATCTATATTAGCATTTTTTATAATTTATAATCCCGTTCCTATTCCCGTTTCCCGAAAATCTGTCGGGAATATTCCCGAAATTCCCGTTTTCATACAAAAAAAAACCGACAATTCAAATTAGTTTTTTTTAATTTTGTATTTTCCATGAAAAAAACTACAATTTAAAGAAAAAAATTATAATATTGAAAACATACGTTAAGGAATTTAAGAGTTGAAATATTAAACTCAAATTTGATGTTTTTTAAAATACATTTTAAAAACACATATTTATGAAAAACGAAGAGAAAAAGTATTTAAAAATATTTTTTAAATGTATGATGTCTATAAAATAATAAACTTAATCGACATTGGATTAAAGTAATTTTTCGCAGTAGATTGCTAGACCAGTTGAAATCGTACTTTAAGAATTGTTCTAAAACCAAAAAGAATTGAATTTCAAACGGAAATTATTGTCAAAAGAATCAATTTGACAATCAAATCAATTAGAATTTAAATTTGATTTAAAAACCTAAATATAATACATGGTGTAAGTGTAGCTTTTAACTTTTTTTTGTTGATTCCCGAAAATATTCCCGTTCCCGGACATCATTCCCGTTCCCGTTCCTGATTCCCGAAATCTTACGGGAACGGGAATTCTGAAACCCCTAATACCTAGATATGTTTTGAAACGCAATTTAAAGCACTTTTAGTTTTGATCATAGAGGATCATAGTAGGCAATTTTCAAAAAAATATCGATTTTATATCATAGTAATCTATTTTCAAAAAAATATCGATTTTATATCTATATTAGCATTCTGTATCATTTATAATACCTAGATATGTTTTAAAATGCAATTTAAAGCACTTTTGGTTTTGATCATAGGAGGCTATTTTCAAAAAAATATCGATTTTATATCTATATTAGCATTCTTTATCATTTATAATACCTAGATATATTTTGAAATGCAATTTAAAGCACTTTTGGTTTTGATCACAGTAGGCTATTTTCAAAAAAAATATCAATTTTATATCTATATTAGCATTCTTTATCATTTATAATACCTAGATATGTTTTAAAATGCAATTTAAAGCACTTTTGGTTTTGATCATAGGAGGCTATTTTCAAAAAAATATCGATTTTATATCTATATTAGCATTCTTTATCATTTATAATACCTAGATATATTTTGAAATGCAATTTAAAGCACTTTTGGTTTTGATCACAGTAGGCTATTTTCAAAAAAATATCGATTTTATATCTATATTAGCATTTTTTATAATTTATAATACCTAGATATGTTTTGAAATGCAATTTAAAGCACTTTTGGTTTTGATCATAATAGGCTTTTTTCAAAAAAATATCGATTTTATATCTATATTAGCATTCTTAATCATTTATAATACCTAGATATGTTTTGAAATGCAATTTAAAGCACTTTTGGTTTTGATCATAATAGGCTTTTTTCAAAAAAATATCGATTTTATATCTATATTAGCATTTTTTATAATTTATAATACCTAGATATGTTTTCAAATGCAATTTAAAGCACTTTTGGTTTTGATCATGGTAGACTATTTTCAAAAAAATATCGATTTTATATCTATATTAGCATTTTTTATAATTTATAATACCTAGATATGTTTTGAAATGCAATTGAAAGCATTTTTGGTTTTGATCATAGCAGGCTATTTTCAAAAAAAATATCAATTTTATATCTATATTAGCATTCTGTATCATTTATAATACCTAGATATGTTTTGAAATGCAATATAAAGACTTCTGGTTTTCTACATTTGATCCATGCTGCTCTATAGAAGAGCTGTATTGTTTTTGGGCTAGGTAGGAACAGCCGTTGCTTCAGAAAAAGCAAAAAACTTTCCTTTCTTACGAATTTTTCAAAACAAAAGTTCTCTGTGATTTTTATAAAATTCAACTTTGGATGAAAATTTTTTTTAAAAAACTTTTAAATAATGTTCGTTAAGCTTTAAACCTTCAAACATATGCTCAGCGAAGCTCAGCTGACTCGCTGGTTTTATACTTTCAAACTTATCAAGCTTTATACCTTCAAACTTATGCTAAGCAAATCTTAAGACTTTTGATGGTACGGTGTGAATATATGCACATTGGGTCTACCCGATACACTAATTTTCGTTTTGTGATATATATAAAAGAACTGTAATCTAACATAAGTCAAATGCGGAAGCTAGTGACTTTCTAAGTAAGTCGTGTTTTTGAATTTCATTTTAATAATTGTGAATAAAGCTGTTTTAAAAGTTCGTGACAGCAAGTAATTCTCCGTATAATTAATGTTGTTCCCAAATGATCTCATATTGATTACTTTTTCAATTATTTCTCATTTTTATTATCTAGTAAGAACAAAACTAGGGTCGTCCGATAATTATATTGTTCCAATCCCCTTTCAATATCTAAAATTTCAATTTATTGATTGAATTTTCAATTTTATAAATCAAAATGCTCGAAGGGCAGTCAGTTTTGCTCGTAAATACATGAAATGAAGGTTACACTTATATTTCCTGTTCTTTATTATTCCTGTGTCTCGATTTCATTAATTCAAAATGAAAGCATGACAAGTACTAAAGAAACTGCGTTAAAGTTACGAACTGACGAAACTCACGATGAATTGGATTATATAAGTGGCTACTTGGTAACAGTAATGAGCAATAGCCAAACTGTGGACAGAAATAATAAATTAGATGTGATAATTCTGCTTCTAAATAGCCAAAAATGGAATCAAGCATATGAAGGTCTTCAGTCAAAATTGACCAAACTGTCGAATGAAAAAATAACAATAACAAGCATGTCGTTACCTTATTTAAGGTCCAATTTATATGCAGATTTTGTTATAATTCTAACAACTCCAGAGTCTGTAAAATAATAACAAATCGTAGAACGAGCAATTGGATATGTTTTTATCAGCAGACATACAAAGTTCATCATTATCGTCAGGAATTGGAACAACAAAAAGCAAATCGCACTGTCGTTATGGTCACAAATGCATTACAATGGATATTTAAATGTCTATGTTGTATTAGAAATCGATCACGAATTATTTTATATTTATTACACTGCGTTCACGGATAAAGATCGTATTTCATTAATGCCAATTGAAAGTCACAGCAAAAGTGAGAAATTCATGACAATCAAGGATTCAATAAGCAAGGATAACAGACTTTTAATAAAGATCATAGCCCTTGATAACTTTCCAACTTCATACATCAAAAATAATGAAGTATTAGGAGTTGAAAGATATTTTATAGATGAATTTGTCACCAAGCTCAACACGTCCTACATTAACGTTCATTCTGGAGATAGAAATCCAAGTTTGCCTATGCTCATTTCATATATGTCTGGTCCTGCTGACATTTGCTTATGTCCACAATATAATTTTTTGACAACGAATTTTGAAACAGTGTGGCTTTATGAATTTGATGGTGTGTGTTTATTAGTACCACGAAATATTCATGTCAGCAATTATGATAACTTCTCTTCAGGAATGGATAGACCTACCGTAGTCTTAGCGATCATATCTACGTTCCTAGTATCCATCACATGGAAGCTCATTTCGCTGTATTCAGAGCAAAGATTATCAATATTGCAGATGCTGTATGCAGTAGTTAGATTAGCATTCTTCAACAGTGCTTATGACTTGAATCGAATGAGTCTCAAGGAAAAATTACTCATCTTCTCATTCATCTTTGCTTCCTTCTTTATGGCTAATCTGTATGAAAGCGCAATTTTATCATTTATGATGACAGATACAACAGTCAGATCGGCAAGGAATGTAGAAGAATTAAATAGTACCGACACAATATTTCATTCATTTTTCGATGACCAAGCAGCACATCTTTTAAAAATACCAACTGTTAAGAAGGATTTGATTCTTAACCACATTGATTTAAGTTCGTCTTATTCACTTGAGCTACCAAATAATATCGACATAAACTTGGTATACATGGTGACATGTAGATTTGCTGAAAATTTTGTGATGTCAGCTGGAAACTATCGCAATGATTATCGATTGTATGATGTCTTGATAATGACAAAATCTTATCAGTTTTACACTGCGAAAAATGGATTCATGTACATTGATGAATTTTCAAGCTTGGTCACGGCAACATTAGAATCTGGAATAAGAAGCTATTGGACAAAGGAAACTTATCGATTGTCAGGAGACTTCAGTCATGTAATCAAAAACGAGGTAAACGAGGAGAGAAAATTTGTTGAGTTTAGAGATATGGCAATTCCAGCTGTTGTTCTTCTAGTTGGATCAATAGTAGCGCTGTTGGAATTTGTTGCTGAGATTATATATCATCATGTTAAAATCATAAAATCAAAAAGATCAAAAGTTGCTCCACTGCAAATCAGTCGGACGATAACAAACTTGCATAAATGGGCAGATAAATACTCAAAGAAAGAGCAGAGATCCTATAATATGTTAAGCTCAAGAGAGGATGTATCAAAAGTCATAATGAATAAGAAGCGGGAAATCATGAAACTTGCGAAATTTCCCGAAGGCAAGTTAAAAGGTGGATATTTGGTTCCTAAGAAGTTTGAACAGAGAATAAGGAGATTAAACATTAAGGTTGCTCCTATAAATGCAGAAATAGGTGAAACAGAGGCTTGAAGAAGATATTTTGATTAAGTTTTAATGTAGCTTTATATTGATTTAGAGTTCTCTTCATTAACGTACAAAATTTTCGATTAACCTAATTGAATGACAAGTCAAATTTCGTAGTTGTCCACAATCTTTAGAACAATCTAGAACAGTTCCTGTAAAACTTAAAATTAAAAAAAAAAAACTTTTCAATCGTTTTTTTATTATTAATTTTATTCTTGAGCATTTTAATTAAAATTTTTCATAAAACAAAATATAGTTGGAAGCTTTATACACAAGAATATGAAATTTTATGTCATCAGCATTAAATAACTATCATAATATGTAGTAATAATGTAAGTAGAAAAATAATGTCAGACTTATTTAATGAAAATTAAATGTAAATTCTTAATTGCTATAAATGTTTTTTTTTTCATGATTTTCTTGAATTGGATAATAGGGATTAAAAATGTTGGAATGAAAATAAATGAATGAAGATTTCAAATATCAATGAAATGACTAAAATAGTAGAAAATTTAAAATCTCAAAAAAGAAGCAACATTTAAAAGCTAAGAAATAAAATATTTTTTAAAAGTTCTGGCATAAATCAAGAGATTGTTCTGCTAAGAATTAGTAAATTATAAAATGGGGATAATGATTTGATAAACCTATTTACATAATAAAGGGGATGAAATAATTAATTATGTCACGTGTGTGATCTTTTTTGCAATAACGTTCACAAGAAAATTGTAACCTGTTGATTTTTTACTAGTATTCAAAATAAATATATCTTTAAAATTTAACAAATTTTAAAAAGTTCAATTAAAGTTTTCCCGCCAAAAAATCAAAACAATTTGATAGTTTTCTTATATCTCAAAACTTTTAATATTGTAAGTTCATCAAAATCAACAGATTCCAACTCCATCAACACACATAAAAGCAACAATCAATTCTAAAAAGAAAGAACTAATAAAGATAAGTAAAATATCTTGATAATACAGTTTCAATCAGCATAAATTCTCAATAATCACATAACAAAAATAAAATTGTGATGCATATGGCTCTTGGTTAATCATTTTTAATATCATTCGTCATCCATTTTTCTTTTACTTTTTACCCCAACGTGATGCGAGTGAATAAAGTGACCTAAGAAGCTCTAAAGCACGCGCATCAGCCTTCTTATGCTCAACTGCATTTGATGGCTCACTTTGATATTCACTATTAGATCCTAAACTCTTTTGAAATCTAGCTTTTTCTGTATTTCCTCTAGAATTTGAAACTTTTTGTCTAAATCTAGGACTTGAGTCTGTTAATCTGTTATTATTGTCAAGTATTGGCTGTTTTGTTGTTGTGGGTAATGTTGTTACTATTGTTGTAGTTGTTGGCAATTCTGTGGTTGTTGGAATCTCTTGTTCCGTTGTTTGAGAATGATAATCTAAAGTTGTGTATTCATTGACACTTGATTGTGGTATAAAATAAGTTGTTTGTTCTAATGGCAACGATGTAGCTTCTAATTCCTCAAATTCCTTACTTACAGATTCGGAACTTGTGTATTTCTCATGATTTGGACTTCTGTATGTAGTTATTGGGATTGGTGCAAGTGTAGTCGTTCTTAAGCTCTTTTCTCTTCTTGTATTAATTATTCTAATTTCACTTCTATCTTGTGGATTATCCATTCCAATTAATGCATTCAATAAAGCAGTTCTAGATGCTTCCAGTGTCTTATTATGATCATCGCCATCACAAGTTTGTATCAACAACAAAATCAATCGTCTTACTGTCCTATTTTCATCAGCTTTCTTCATTACATTCATCAAGTGACTCACTTGTGTCTCATTTAAATTACCAAACATCTCATTTGCACGCTTCTGCATTGGCTCTATTATATTAGTCTCATCATCATTAAAACGTATATTAAGTGGCGTTGTTTCAATTGAAGATTTTCCGCGTCGTTGATTAAGTGTGGTCGATGTCGATGATGCCGTGACTGCAAATGAGTTTTGATCTATTTCCTCTGTACTTGTGAGAAGCTCATTTCTGGGAAGGTAAGTATTTGGCGATGGTGTTATTGAGTCTTCATCCGATTCCATCAGACCGTCATTAATTGTTAATGGATCTAAAAACACAGAGTAGGATAATGTTGTTTTTGAGTCTGTATTAATGATTCCATTATCCGGTAATGTTGTCTTCAATGTTTCAGCATATGAATTTGTTGTCGTTGGATAGTCAGTCGTAGAGATTTCAGAAACTTCTGTTGTAGTTTTTGGCACAGTTTTGGTAACAAAATGTCCACGGATTGTTGTTTGTGGAATTTCCGTTGTAGTTGCGAGTCTCTCACCATAGTTTGTAGTTCCAATTAGGAATTCTTCATTGTAGCTCAAATAATCATTGTACGTCTTCGATTTTTTCTTTTCATCAGAATAAATATTGTTATTTCTACTCGACACGAATGACTGACTTTGTGCATGTTGCAAGTGCTCATCAGTTTCTTCATTTGGCAATTGTAGACCGTTGCTTGGTGTGTTTAAGATTTCTGTTCCATTGATGTCATATGGCGGTAATAATTCTGGATAGATTGTTGGATATTCATTCAATTCAACTGTTGGATCGATTGTGGTTGTGATTTCGTCACCCCATCGCAATGGAACCGCTTGTATATCAGACAATGAAGTTGGGAATGGGTCATTAATTGGTGTGCTGTTTTCTGGTTTAACACCAAATCCGTAAGGTGCAAGTTTACTCTTGTTTCCTCGATCTTCTGGGAAGTAGCTAGTTTCATCGTTTTCTTTGCTGTCGTCAAGTGAATATTTGATATTACCATCAAGATTTCTGTTGATTTCACCAGCTGGAAGGCTTAAAATGTCATCAAATTGCTTGGCTGTTCTTGAGTTTGCATTTTTCTCGAGATTCTCGCTGACTAATCTTGAAGCTGGGGTCTTATCAGCGTAATTTGATGATGCTGGTGGAAGTGTTTCAGGATATGAAGTTGTAGTGATGAAGCTTGATTCAGTGCTAATAAGAATTTCATTGCTCTCTGTGGTTGTCTCTTCCTCTAATACTTTTGGTGACACTGTAACGTCTGAATAGTCAAAAATTTCTAAATCTTCTGTTCTTCCAGTTGTTGCTGTTTGTCTTGGATGATTGTAAGCTGATTCCTGTCTAACAAATTCTTTCTCGCCTTGAAATCTTGGAATCTCATTAAATTCTACATTTGGCGGTTCCGTTGGTCTGATTTCAGATAAAATCTTTCTAAATTGTTCTGGATCTTGAAGGTATGCTGACAATGCGTGTGTAAAGACTTGGGCAATTTCTCGAAGTTGTGGAGTTCCAGCTGCTGATAAAATTGGATGTCTTGAATGCTGTCCTTCTAAATCATTATCAATATCTTGTGAGAATCTTGCAGTTGAAGTTGTTAATGGCAAATTAGTTGGTGCTTCTGTTGATTTTCTTTCATTTGGGAACAGTGACTCATACTTTGTTTGTGTCTTATTGCTCAAAAATATAGAACTGATTCCATTAAGTTGTGCGGCTTGTTCCTTAGTCATTCTCTTTGTGTTATTGACATCAGTATTGGCAAAGTATAAAGCTAGTGAATGCAATGCATTTGGACCAGATGATGGTGGAACTTCAAAACCTAATCTTTGTCCCATGTATCGTTCAGCTTCTGTTGGTATTACATCTTCCATATCCAAATCCTTCAATGATTCCATCATTTCTAATGCATGCTTAACAATCTCAGAAGTTGTGGGTTTTGTCGAAGTTTCTGGTTCAGGTGTTGTTGTGACTGTTGTCGGTGGATTTTCTGTAGTTACAATTTTAGATGTTGTAGTTTGAACAGTCGGTATTGTTGGCGTGTAAAATGGTGTATCTTTTGTTTTAACATTCGGTTTGCGTGCTGTTGTATAAGTATTAATTTTCTGGGAATTATAACCCGGGGTTGTTGATTTAAGATTATTATTATTGTTATTTACTACTGAATTTACTGCTTGCACTCTACTTCTCACGGATTCAGTTTTTTCAGAGACTGCCTTAAGACTTGACGCATACGTTGTACTTCCTCTTCGTGATGTCGTTGATGATGAAGATGCTGTTGACTTTGCTTGTTGGGGTTTTCGTGATGTCGACGTTGTTGTGATAATTTGATCTAAACTTTTACCAACTCCTGGTTTTCTTGTTGATGTGGTCTCGAAGGTAGCTATAGTGGTTGCAAAAAGTTCCGATTCCGGTTCAGCTACTCTTATGGCAAATGGTTGTGGTTCTTGAAGGAATGGTTTCTTATTATTTTCTTGTCTTCCATTTTGTTGACCTTTTGGATAGCTGTAACCTTGTTGTGGTGGTAAGTAAGAATATCCAGTTGGTGGTGGATAGTCATAGCCTTTTTGTTCTGGTGCTGGATATTCATAACCATTTCCATTCTTCTCATTTTTCTTGATATTATTCTTGTTATTAACAAATGATGATGTCTCTGCCGTTTCCTGAATTTCCCTGCCTTCCTTCTCCTTATTTTTGTTGTTTCTTCGATTGTACAAAATTTCGGATGCATCTAAATTCTCTTTCTGTTTATTTGCATCATCAGTTCCATCATTATTATCCATTCTTTTGCTAAGCTTTGATGGTGCTCGAAATGCACGACCTTGTGGCAAGCGTACTGTTGGCTTTTGAATTGATTCAGCAGCACGAGCATCGTTACGGAAAAATACTTCACCGGATGTACCGAACCCTACTAAATCGCTTTGCACAACATGACGCAATTTTTGTGATTGCTGACGTAATCTTTGTGCACGTTGTAGTTGCTCTGAGCTCTCAGCATAATGATCCGGTGCCGCATTACAATCAACTTTAAACCACCAATCACATATCTAGAAGAAGAAAAATGATATTGAGTGTTTTTTTACATCCATTAGCAAGTAATACATTGATCGGAAATGGCATGAAATTGGTAATTTTATTGAAATCATTATCCACGTTGTTGTTTTTTCTTGCCTTCTCCTCATCATATCATGCGATACTCACCAAGTCAATTTGTCTAAAAATTGTGCCATTTGGACAGAGAAATGAAATTTTACGCCCTTCGTCGCATATGTGAAAAACCTATTATTTCGAGACAGTAAAAATAGAGGCATTTGCATGCAATTATAATGTTAGATAAATGCCAAACAATCAACTTACCTGACATGATGTGTCCAAATCTGCAAAATAACCATTACCGAAATTTCTGCAATCAAAATTAGTCTTGGGAATTTGTGGCATAACGGGGAAGTCAATGCCGGGTCGACCGAGAACTCCTTGATAGATTTCCGGATCATTTCCGTATGTTGGCTGAACGTCTGGGTCATTTGTGAATCGTTTCCTTAGCTTTGTCTCATGACTTGCATTCTCATCATCAAAATACTCCTCAAATCTTGCTGCTCCTGTTCGCTGAGCGACAACTTTGGGCGATGTTTTTGATCTCTAAAATGATAAATTCAGATTTTTGTGAGATTCGGTTGATGCTGGTTATAGCTATTAAAATACATTATTTCCTCAAAACTCAACAAATCTTCAGAATTAAAAAGTTTTGCAAAAACTAAAAGCTTAAACTCATAAAATTTTCATAAATCCATTAAGTAATTGAACCATAAACCTGTACATGTCATCAATTACTCATCCAGTAGTAGTAAATGTAGAAAAAAATTAAAAAAGAATTGTCATGATGTAAAAAATGGATATAGGAAAGCAATACTACAATTAAAACAAGTAATTATTTCACAATTTGATTTTAAATTAAGTCTCACATTCATCGAAGGTATTATTTCTCTCACTTCGAGGTCGATGGGGTAATAAAATGTGATTTTGAATGGAAAATGTGGAGCATATAGATGTACAAGTAATGTAATTGGTCTCATTTAATTACAATTACAAACATTTTCTGCTACATTAATTCTTTTCTCATCTCATCTCTGTAAAGGAGTCTCTTTTTGTCTTGTCAAAATCGAACAAACGAGCCTCCCATCGTGAGGCATCACATCAATGTATTGTATGGCAGCATCTAAGCCAGTCGAGCAGAAGTGAATTAATTGCTCTTGAAACATTAAGGAAATAATTTGTACTCTTCACTATTTCTTCTTTCTAATTCCCATTCTCGACTAATGTTTTGTTGTCTATTCTTTTTATTGCTTGATAGTCATCTCAAATTTGTTCTTTCACAATATCAAACATAACAAATGGAGTTTTAAATGTCTACATGGGCCTTCATTTCGCAACTTTTCCAACTCCTCAATTAAATTCAATTGTTTGTTATACATTTAAATGGCGGGATAGATAGATGTCGGTAAGTAATCAGATGATGTCTGAGAGCAATTTACCATTTTTGGAGTTAATTTGTTATAATATGCCATAGCGTCACTGCTAAAGCAGCAAATTGCCGTGGATTATATTTGTCCATCGCACAGATTTGAAAAGATGAAAATTATTACAATATGAAGAGTAATAGCAGTAGACAAACAGAAGAGAAAGAGGTGCACAATGGAGTTGCCAGTAATCGAATGAATTAATCATCAGCATTCTTTTCTTTTTACTCTGTTTACCTAAGAAGAAGAAGTAAGCAGAGGAAAAACACTTTGAAACAATAGAGAAATTTTCTTCTTCTCAATTGCTTCATATTTGCCTGCATACCAGGCATATGCACATATATACAGTTTACCTTTAGCACGATGATCTCTTCATTTCAATTTTCATTCAAAAAAATACGCTGTATGAAAGGCAATCATCAAATGTGAGAGAAAGAAGTTATGATTACATTCGTGATGAAATATATTCAACTTCTCATTTCTTTAATGGCATTATGCATGTTCCGCACATTTTTCACTTCATAATCTTTCATTTTTTTTCTTTTTGACTAGCGCGAGATTTAATGCTCTTTCTTTCCGCCGACATTGCTACTGATATTTTAATTTTTACTGTTCCTTCTTCTTCGATTTGAAGTGTAATAAATTTAAATATGCTTTTACACACCCGCACATTTCGTGCATGAAAACAATTAGCTTTAACATTTTGTATATGTAGACGTCATAAATGCAGCATGAGACATGCAATTGATCTTTGGAAGTTGTTGGATTTGAATATGGCTTCGCTATGACCGAAGTAGCACACAGAATGTGGCTCGTGTCAGTTTCAAAGATTTTCTACGGCACACTGTTTGGACAACACTAGAATAAGTTATTAATAAATCAAGGCACTAATGTACTATAAAAGCTTCTCAGGTTTGTCGATTAATTACATAGAGTCTCAATTGATGATCCAAGTTCTATTCCATTTTTTAACGCACATCATTTGTAAGTTCCTCAAAATCTTTAAAATCACAAACCTCTAAAATCAAAGAAAACAACCGATTTACAATAATCTGCATATAAAAGCCAGCAAACTATTAAAATAACATAATTTTCATATCCCAGCAGCTTACCAGATCAAACTTAAGATACCGAACTTACTCAATACCAATTTTATCCACATGGTAGCACCCAAATCAAGCCAAAACAAAAGAAAATGCAATGACTATTAAGAGGAGATAACACAAATCAGTTAAAGTTACGTCTTGAAGTTAATTAATCAAATTTTATTTTAACAATGAAAATTTTTCAGCATGCTATGAACCTACAAGTACCTTGTATGTGCACATCAATAGAGATAAAAATCATCATCGACATCATAATAATAATAATAATAATGTAAGAGCACTAATATGTACTTAGAGAATATTTTCAACCTTCTTTTTTTCATATTTTTAAAGAAAAATAACAACGCATTGTATTCAAATTTATTTCTCTTCTCCCTCCCCATGTGGGTATTTTAATATCTCGTCGATTGCATTTATGAAGATCATACTTATGCTAATTATGTCTAGTATTAATATGATGTAATTGCACTGCGATTTGGTAGGTAGCAAAAAAATAGTATTATGTATTCTATTGATGGGGGTCGTTCATGAAAGATGTGCCCCAAAGTGGGGGCTAGTAAACTATTCCTTAGCTCCAGGAAGAAGCATAGACAGATGAGAAAGGTCTGGAATACAAAAGACATTGTTAATCTTAATTCACTAAGATTAAGCAATGATTCTAGAGTCAAGAAGCTGATTTCTATGTCTATCTAAAGGAACCTTCCACAAATTTCAGTTTATAGTTTAGAATTCTATCTTAATGTATCCCACGCAGCCTTAGAAACCAGACAGATAACTTCCCTACTCTTGCGAAGCTTATCAGAGACTCCAACCTACTCTTGCGAATCTTGGACAACATCAACAAATGATCCCTAAGTTAAATGACTTACAAAAAAGGTTAATAACTCAAAAGGTAGTAAGTACATGAGCTAAGTCAGTAAGTAATAATAATTGAATATTCAAAAACGATAGAAATTGAATTGAAAATGAAAAGTACATAAAAGATGCTAAAAGACTTTCATTCATTCATATCTTCTATAGCTATTTTTGACAAGCATGCATAATGTAGCATTAATTTATGATGAAGGCAATCCCTTTTCATATATTATGCATATTTCCGGATGACATATGACATTTCGATGAGCATTCACTTTTATGTGCTTATATGGATGTAATCTTTACATCACATATCGCACCATATCATCATTTTAATGGCATCCTTAATGGCTTGCAAATAGTAAGTCTTTTCAATTATAAATCATTTGAAAATGTAGAAAAAGTATAAATTTAATATCAAGACATATTAATCAAGTCGATGTGATTATAATGAAATAGTTTTTAAGAGGAGGATCCGCAAATGGATTGAAAATAGAAATTGAATAAACATTCATTTGTAGTCGGCCCTTTATCAAAATAATAGTTAATGAAATTATTGTGCTTTCTTTTAAATGCATATTTACTTCCCATAATATAATGGAATATTATAAATTTTTTAATATATCTTATAGCTTTGAATTGCTTGATTTGTGGCTTTTTTGTGAAGCAGTTTTCAGATTTCGTTATGTAAAAGGGGGATTAAGTTTAAGGAGGTTTGTGATTAGAGGCAGGAACTAATTTTAAGTTGGTAAAATCGTATGTCCAATTATGCAAAAAATATCATTTTAAGGTTGATAATAATCTCGTTTTTTTACCCATTAAGTGTTCAAATTTAGAGATTTTGATTGGAATTGCTATAAAACTTAATAATTTAACATTTACGACCTTTAAAGTATGAATTAACCTAAGAAGTGATTTTGATCGTTGTCAATGTTGCTAATCTTGATAATTTAGGTTAGAATTTTTATTCTTGATTCAATCCTAATTACCAAATATTAGGAATGACAATTAAAAAATGCTTTAAAACTGCAGAAGTATTCAGTTTTATTCTAGCTTCGTTTCAGACTAGCCAGATATTCGTGTTCAAGCTAATTTTAATGTGTTTTTCTGATTTTTCGATTTGCAGACTTGTCGAGACTTGAAACCAACACTTAAAGTCAAAACTTTGAACTTTTCAATGCCCTTCAAACCCTTTTAACCTCCTGAATTAATCAATTTACTATAAACATCCAAAAACCCAATTTCTCATCAAATCTTCATCATTATTGATTCTTTATCATTAGATTTACATTAATTTTCAACAAACCTTATTTGATTTTTTTAACAATATTTTAAATCTACAAATATCGAGAATAAAATCATAAAAAGTGATTTTGTAAGGAAACAAATATAATTGAATGAACAGACATAAACTAAATTTCATAGCTCACCTTTGCACTGCTACAATGCTGAATGCTGAACAATATGATGCCTAGAAAATAAATAAAAAGACGGAAGAAAGTAAAAATCGTTGAATTGATGAATAAATCATAATAAAAAATAAATAATATTTTATGCCGCATGTTTATGAAGAAAAACAGTGAGAGAAGAGAGGAAAGCTTGTAGGCGAGAGAAACTGGAGCGTTTTTAAACTTTTGATGAGTTGTTTTTGATTTTTATACAATGTCGTGTGATTTAAAACAAAAGGTCGGGTAGAAAAAGAGGTTAGGATGGATAGACAAATAAAGGGAAAATATTTTATGTTTCAATTAAGGAAAAGAAAGTTTAATTTTGTGCTGTATGAGTTGATTTTTAAAATAATGTTTTGTAGGAAGCATTTTAGTCGATTTGTGATGAATTGTTTAATTTATTTCTTGTCTATTTATTCTAAATTCAATTTGTGATCACTTCTTTGATTGATTTTGTGTGATTTTTGTTCAGTCAAGAATTTAATTTTGTAGGATTTAGTCTAGATTCCAACCTTTCTTAATGCTTTATAAGTTATTTTGTTTCTTCCAAAGCAAAAGATCATTCAGAAATTCATTGGCGAGATTTTAACTGGAATTTTCCTTGATAAACTTCCAAAATTAAGATATGATAGCTTTTTACAGAATTAAACCCTATATTTTCTTTATGGGCCGTTCACTTGTTACGTTACGCAAAAAAACGACTTTTTTTCACCCCCCCCCCCTCCTTGTTACAATATGTTACAACTCACAACCCCCCCCCCCTGAACGTTCATGCACCACATCCATATGTGAACTTTTTTTAAAAAGACAGACGACAGTTATAACGTTACATACTTCTTGCACCCCCCCCCCCCCCCCCTATGTTACATTTTGTTACAATTTTTCAAACCCCCCCTCACCCATAAAATACGAACGTAATAAGTGAGCGGCCTCTTAGCCTATGTTTCTGCAGAAAGAACAGTCGATTCCAAATTTTTTACAATCTGGTTGAATAGAAGATCCATTTCTTGAACAGAAATTAATCCAAATTAAACTTCCATTTGACTAATATTGAAATGTCAACAAGATACAGTTGTCCAAATTCCTCAAAAAAAGAAAAATATTCACATTCAAAACCATTTTTGATAACTTTACATTTTTAACTCATTTTCCCTCCTCAACTCCAAAAGTTTGAATATGAAAAAAAGTAAAAATGTAAAAAAGATTAACTCATGTTGTAAATTTTAAACTTTATGATGTCATCAATTATTTTTTGGTCATTTTCTTGAAGAATGGATAGACATATTGTTTATTACATTTTTTGTCTGTATCTTGAGCCTTTTATGAGTTTTTTTTTGCAGTAAAAATGTAGTCATCTATTTATGGCGTTACATTGTTAACGCAAAGTTATAACTGCGATACAGCAACAAAGATTATATAACAAACTTCTTGATTTCTCACAGCGAAAATAGATGAATTGTTTTACATCTTTCGACCATTGTGTAATAATGATCATGATGCTTATGGAGAAGCAGGTAAAAAGTATGTAAATTGTGTGGATATGAATTCACAAAAGAATTTGAAGAGAAATATCAAATAAAACTTCTTTCAACATGATGTATATTTTTTAAGTGAGAGTAAAAGGGCAAGCATGAAGCATGATCATCATCTTAAATTTCATCATTTTTTTCTAATTTCTCATCTCGTTTCAGATGGAACGAAGTTAAATTTATTGAAATGAGCATAAGAGGTCGTTAGCTTATGACGTCCAACATTTAGGGGGGGGGGGGGGGTCTGAAGCTGTGTGACACCTCAATACAAAAGATTTTTTTTTGTATGAAAATTTTGTGACAGAGGGGGGGAGGGGGGTCTAAAAATCTCATCTTTTGATGGACGTCATATGTGAACGGCCCCTAACGATGATTATTATGATGTGTTGGGCTTGTTCTATGATGGGCTTGGTTGGTATGCAACTGGATCAAAGTATCGCCAAGCGGCCAGGTTGATAGAATAATTAGATCCAAGCAGCAGTCGCTTGGAAACATTTCAATGAATATCAATGTGTGCCGATCGTGACAAGAATCCTGATTCAGCACGGAAGCTGACAAAGCAACAGTACTAATGCTGTTTTAAAAGGAACCAAATGAATTAAGAACCTTTTAGGATAAAAACTTGATTTTTTTAAAATAATGAACTGATATGCTTTCAACTTTAAGTTTCCGAACTCGTAATAAGAATCAATTCTTGAAAGATCGCTTAATGATTGTAAGCTGGCATAAAACCAAGTTCCTTTTCCTCCTAATGATAACAATCAACCTAGGGCAAAAAATAACAAAATCTATCGATCATCAACTCTGCACTAATCTAAGATTATCTTAACAATATCTTAAAGGTGCTAATTTTGAATACTAAGCACCAAGATAACTTAATTCAAGCCTTACTTTGTTGTGAATAAGAAACATTTCAAAACGTTATACTTAATTCAATCAGACTAAATCAATCAATCAGGTAGTCAACTTCATTTTACGCCAATTTTCATGCTCAATATGATCTAATCAGACATGAAATCTACACGAATTTTTGCTACAATTTGTTTAACTTGTAATAATAGAAACAACTTGTAAATGATTTTCACACGAATTGAAGAAATTTGTATTTTTTTTAACACCTATCAGAACGCCTTCTTATTAGTTTTATTGCATAAAGAAATCGAAATGATTTTAAATATGGGAAAATGATATTTTACAAAAGAAGAAAATATTGATGAAATATTGAAGATTTGATTGAGTTTCATATCGGATAGACACGATCTTGACTTTATTTCAATTATTCTCTTGGTACATTGAGGATTGTTGAGGAATTTACTACTCTTATGGGAACTGAAGTTTAATTCTTATGTAATGTATTTAATGGTTTTTAACGGCTTTTTCAAATTTAAAATTTTAAGGTTTTTTAAAATTTCAATTTAAACTATGATTATAACAAATAAAGCCAGTCAATTTATTAAAATAATTTAAAACTAACCTTACAAACCAGAAACTCGCGCCAAAAAATCACTCAGCAAAAAATGCAACAATAAACATCAAACACTTTAATTCAGCACCACCAAACATTGTGTTTGTGAATGAAAAAAGTCAGCAGCACGTTTCGGAATCAATAGCATCGTCGGTGGGAAATTTTCACACCGTCAAAAGCATTTTTATTTTTAATAAAGAAGAAAAATCTCTAAAATTTAGCAGAAAAAATGCTTCACAATAGCAAACTGACGAGTGAATTTAATGATAGATAATTAAATTAAATTTTGTAAGCATAATGACCAGAATTGCCTTAACCAAAATACATAAATTAAGCGGTTTGGAAGAATATTATTGAATTTCAATTAAGACGCACGAGAAAAAAAAATCAACAAATTTTGAATTGCTAATTCGGAAACTGCATAAAATCGTTTACAAAAAATGAAGTATTTAGGCTACGAGGAGAAGCTTTGGAGATTGGATTGTGGTGAGTCAAAGGTGACTTGATGTTTTATGATTTGCAAATATAAAGCATGTTGAGCATAATATGATTAATTATCTATTTATGTAAATTGAGTTTTGGAAGAAATTTAAAATAAAGTTTTTTCTATCGGTTAACCACGAAGCTCGTGAACTTTTCAACTATTCTATTAACCTTTTACTGACAAGTAATTTGCAGAAATTGACTCAATTATTCATGTTGTTGAATGACAAATTTCGTAAATAGATTAATGGTTTTGGGTTTTTTTGTGGGTCATATATGATTAGTTTAACAGCAGTGGCTGATTGTGGTTTGAATCTTTTATAATATTTGCGAATTCTATTGAGTTTAATAATTTGAAATTATTATACAACCTTAAGATTTTTTTTCTCTCACCTCGAAAAGTTTTTATCGAAAAAAGTTGATTAAATTGGCGAATTTTTAAATGATCATGAACAATTGATATGTAAAAAAGTAGCAGAAATCGACAGGCTAATATGAATTAGATCAAAGAGCAACTTTCAAGAACATAACCTTAAAAAATTTGGTTCGAAATTAATATTTAAACTTTAACATAATTCAAAATTTCCAAACTATGTCATTTTGAACTCATTTTTTCAATTAAACACCAAAAGCTATCATATTTAACTTCACCAACCCCCCCAATTAACCTCAAAAATTTTATTATTTTGCATTTAATGACCAATAAAATCCATTAAAATCAACTTTGAAAAAATCACCAATTAAAAAAGAGTTCATACAAAATGCAAATTTCTACATCTATTCTCGACAAAACATAAACTTGAAAATGATGTGCATCGCATGTAGCATCAATAAGCTTGTTATTCCAATAATAACAGCTAAGGCATCTCATTTTAATATTTACGCAATTTAATGTAATTTCTCAGTCGTTTTTATGTCACAAAAATTTAAATTTTTATATTCATTCTTTTTCGCATGCACGCACACTTTGACGTCCATTCGGAAGCTAGAAAGATTCATAACTTTTTGAGTAAAAATTGTATGACCTTGTGGATATAATAGCTAAATATGCTGTTAAAATTTTTCTCACCCTCAAAAGATAAGAACATCTTTAATGACTTCATTAGCTTGGTTGGGCTTAAAATTATCTTATTTATTTCTAAATTGTCTGTCATAAAAGCTCCTCGTGCTACTCAAAATAGCGAAATAAACAGCCCGTTTAAGTTCAAGTTCAGAGAATTGTCAAGCTGTATCGACTAATAAAGAAATTGAGTTCAAATTTTATGTTTTTATAACGTCAATCTTAGAATTATGCTTCGTGCAACATAAACCTGAGCAGCATGACAAAAAAAACTGTTGAACTAAATCCAACAAGTTTATTTTCATGTCGTGCATTTTTCGCTCATGTAAAGGTCACGTAAATTGGAAATTTGTAGACATTTGAATCACACATTCGTCAACAAGTTTTGTATGAGCACATATAATAGCTTTGAAATCAGCTTCCGAAAATCAAGATCATAATTTTTACATTGGTCATACAAGCTATTGTGTTGTTGCTACTCTGCAGATGAATTGAAGGAACAAGCTTATAGTAAATCGGTGGTTGGATGAGTCTATAGTTTTGAATCTTTTAAAATACTCAAAAGCTTGTAGTTAAGAAGTGTTTTGGGAGGATTCGAACTTGCGACTCTTCACAGAATGTGGTTCCAGGTTGTCAGAATGTTGTCTGACCTGGTCTGACCATTCGCGCAAAACAATTTTATACTAGATATGAAGAATTGGTCAACATAAAGCTTTATGTACTTCAGAAACCTTTAAAGCACTTCTTGATCATTACTAATTATTAAAAGGCATGAAAACTTAATCAGCTAAAGCCAAACTCATGATATAAGTAGAACAAAGAAACTGTTATTGTACCAAAAGTCTAACCTTGTCCATCTCAACTATAATTACAAGAAATCAAACGCAAATCATTTCTCATCAATCTTAACGAAAATAACTTCTAGTTAACAATAATGAAAGGAAATTTAAAATCCATTAAAACAAATTTGTTACTGATCTTCAGTGAGCACATATTCATTTCTCATTTTAATAGCCTTTGCTCTATTTAATCTTTTGTTTAATTATAAAGAGGTGTTAAAAATGCTACTTAAACAGCACAAAATTTGATTTTCCTCTCTTCATCTTGTTTATTGACGATGTTTACACGATAATAGTTATGTTTTATGGTTCATGAACAAATTATATTACTTACCAATAATTAGCAGCGATTTTACCATGTTTCCCATAGCTGTTGTGGTTTGGATGTTAAACGAGATCTGAGGAGAAGACAAATGAGGAATAATCATTAGTTTTATGGTTTTTGTTTATCGATTATCTTAACAAACATCTTGAAATATTGCTTAATTTTCTATTGTTCAGAATAACTTTTTTAGGGAATGATGCAATAAGCAGTAAATCTAATTTTGAAGTTTTCAAGCTGGTTTTTGATGTTTTGAAATTCTTTGGTTTTTAGGGTTTTTAAGAAAAATTTAACCGATATTTTTTCAATTCAAACTTTCAATTCAATTAATACTGAAGTTAATTTTTGGCGTGAAGACATTTACAAAAGTCTATTCAAGGCTCAACTTTAATTTTAGATAGTTCGCAAACAATCTGTTCACTTTAATAAGATAAAATAATAATTATAAGATAGGGTAAATACTTTTGAAAATTGCACACTTTTGAAATTTGCACGCTCATATGAAAATAAAAAATACAAATTTCTCCTAGAATATCCACTTCTGATAATACTTTCTTCACAAAATCTTTGTAAAATTATTGTACAAATGCTATTGTACCACTTTGAGTTGTTTAAAGGCATCAGGAAGATAAATTCCTTCAGGAATCAATTTTTCATACAAAACGAAACTTTGCAAAATATAAAGTTTTGGGATACAATCAGTGGCTTTATCAAATATTTTGATTCCCAAAAATGTAATTCTTCAGCTGTTTAAAATTTTGGAAGTATTTCTTTTGTGAAATAATAAGCGGAAGTGCCCAAAAATCACTTTTAAAAATGCTTGTTTTTCACTTTTAAAATTTGTTAACATTAATTTTTCTGATTCAAAACATTATTATGTTTTATGCCTTGTAATGGATATGCAGCTTTTCCTTGTTTGATTTTTGTTCAATTTTCCTGTTGATATTCAACGACGATGCTTCTGACGATGTTATAAGAACACAATAGCAATAAATTTATTGGATTTCTTTGGAACTTTCCTACGAAACATAATATTTCTTCACCCTTAAAATTGTAAACATATTGTTTGTTGACACAAATTTGATTCAAAAATGTCATGGATTGCTATCAAAAAAGTGTGCAAATTTCAAAAGTGTTTTGTGCAAATTTTAAAAATTTCCATGCAAATTTCAAAAGTTGAAAATAAAATGCGAACATCACTGCTGATAAGCATCGTAGCTTTAAAAAAGAGGTTGTAAATTTAAAAGTTTCGCTATTTTCAATAGTTTAAAACCTTAACCAAGCCTTAACAAAGATCGGTTAAAAAGTTTCACGCAAATGAAATTTTCATGAACAAAATTGTGCAAATTTCAAACGTATTTACCCTAGTAAACTTCAAGCAGTTGAGTCAAGATTAAGCACAAACATGACAAGAAGAGAAATATTGCGAAGAATGATCAGTTTGAAGAAGACTTGAGGTTAATCTGTAATGATAAAGTTAAAGTGGGTCAGTCATGAAAATTTATATGTTCAATTGTAAGCACATGAACATATATTCTCAGACATTCGATGAATTTAAAATCAAATAAAAAGTTACATTCGGAATCAGAAGAAAAGTCTCTTATTTTTTGCTGCATGTTTTAGCTATGTATGTCATTGACTCTCTGATGAATTGTGTCTCGTTTTTATGTATAAAACATTTTTGCATTGATATTTAGCCCAGGGGAAGATATTTGCTTGTCGCGTGTCATTTTTTATTTCGATTTAATATCTAATAGAAAATTGCTTATTTAATGGATATTTTATTGCTGGATTATTAATTATATGGTAATGGTTAAGATTATGGGCTGCTATTAGGCATCGAAAATCACGCAAAAGACTAATAGATATTAAATTAATTCGAAAACGATTGCACGTGATTTAATTTTTTGACGGTTAAAATGTTTTCAAAAAATAACGGTCTTAAATAATTCAAATTTTCATTTATCAGTAATTTTTTAAGATTCAAAGAAAATTGCAACGCTTATTTTTTAAGAATTTACAATGTTCCAATAACATCGCAAACATTTCCATCCCTTGCTCATTTCACATAAACTTTCTTCTTCTTGTAAAGTAAAATAACGACGATAAAACGTGATGAAAAGAAGAAGTAAAAAATCTTTCATAAATTAAATAAATTAAAAGAAGCAACAATAGCGGACATTAACATCGGAAGGCAGCACCACCAACTGTACCATTAAATGTTATATGCTCTTACATCATCCCAACGGTGACCAGATGAAGAAGAAGGAATGCTTAATGAAATTTTTTTAAATGTGTCATACCAAAAATTGACGATTATATCCGTTGCGAATTTAATGAAAAAAAGATTGTCAGAAGTGTGAGACAAACTTATGAAAAGAAAGAAGAGAAAAAAAAAAATGAAAGGCATAAGAAATTGAATTGGATTTTAAAGTAATAAAAATAAATAGAAGATGCAACGATGACTTTCAAACAAGAGTATTATAAAATGATATCAAAATAAAGAAATTGAATAGTAAAGCTTGAATGATGCTTGCAAATTTTTTAATGCGAGTTTCTCAGTCAATTGGACAAAAAAATTGGTTTTGTCGTGAAGGTAGTTTTGATTCCAAACTCATCCTTAATCTTCCATTTCAATGTTAAAAATATTTCATATATTAACTATAATAAATAGCAAAACTTAACATTGAATAGCAAAAAATAGAAAATTTCTTAATCAAAACATGAAAATCTTGTATACAAGCATAGCTTAATCAACAATCAACAAAGCGGGAGTTTGAAAGTTTTGTATTCATCCTCATGCTCATGATTAAATTTTATAGTCACAGTATGTACATGTGGGACATAATTGACACTGTCGTCAATATGACAAGATTCTTTTCACATCAAAAAATGACTTTTGTCATCATGAAAAAAGCATGAAATTTAATTAATCATTTTAATTGACTACAATGCATTGTCATTTGAATCTTGTGATTGTTTGTCATTTTATGTCGCGTGAATGTTCACAGAAGCAAACAATTGAATTATATCATTGAATCAATTAAAGTGTTACGTTATCGGGTGATTAAACATGTTTAGTGTTGCTACTCGTGTTGCTATTTTGTTTGTTTTGTGAATTGGAATGACTGATTGAAGTGTTATTTTGTAAATTATTTGCTTTCATGAAGTATTTTTTGATAATGTTATTTTTTAAAATTTCTTTTCAAAATTTAAAACTTTTGTTCATAATTTTTTTTCACTTCAAAAAGTAATTTGTACTTTATTTGAATTCAAGCAGCTTAAATGATGATATAGCATTGTGATTCTCTTCAAAAAAGTGGCAAGAGTTGTTGAAAAGTGCGAAATGTGTCAATGAAAAGGTTATGTTTACAAAATTTATAAATTATTAAAATCTTTAATTGAAATTCCAAAATTGTTAAGAAATGAATATTCAATAGATCCATCATTTACAATTATCTACGCAAATCAGTCAATGATGTGCTTCAAATTACAAAATCAACTCCCATTAATTGCATGCTATTCAAATTCACACAGCAAAAATCATTGACATACAAGATTCCTTATCAACATTGAGAGTCAAAAACTTTGCGACAATGGAAATGGAAATTCTATAATTGCCATTTTATTCCCGTATATGCAATAATTGTGCAGCTTATATGCACTTTCCCTTTTACTTTTTCCCATCTTACTACTTCCATTTCTTCTCTTCTTCCTCGTCATCATCTTCTTTTCTACTTGCTAGCTCAATATTTGCTTAGAGTACCACATTTTCTAATGACATTGAATCGCTGTTAACATGCTTGGTAAATGGCATGAAAGTGAGTATGTTTTATTTTTTTGAATGACAGATTACTTAGTTAAACATTTCATTTGATGTACAAAAATTGAATATCAACCAAATTTTATGCTCAAATAGAATAATTGACATGATTTTTGCCACTTTTTATCGTATTTTAAGCCTTAAATATTTTTTGAACAGTTGCTAAAAGCTTGTAAATTTTAAAAACAAATTTCGAAGTGAGGCTAAAATTTCGAATTACTTAAAAATCGTTGACAACTAAGTTCAACTTACAAAGATTCACATGAACTTTCTTCCTTTTCTCTTTCATTTTAACCAGTATTCACATCATCCAAGCAATCACGTTCTGCAGACTTCCATACAGTTCCGATTGTTAAAACAAAAATAGCATTAGGAGAAGCATTAAAAGTCATAGCAAGATGCTTAAACTCCGATAATCAAAAATGTAAGTAAAAGAAACGTTTTTAAACAATTGTACGGAAATTTCAATTAGTTGAAGACAAACAGAAGAAAAAGAAGAAGTTTTTGAATGAGCTTTATACTTTGTATTAAATTTAATTCAGTTCCTTTTCTCTATTTCTGGTTCTTTAAATAGCTTTGGAGATTATTATAATTTTTTTGCTGTATTTATCTTAAGTACAAGGAGGTGCAAGGCCATCAAGACCACAAATTAAATTAATTTCAATACAAAAAAGCTTCATAAATGGCGTTTCGTACCAACAAAAAACTAATTCCCGATAACAATCAGACAACCCACCAAAGGCGGAATTAATTAACTCAATTTTGAGATTCAATGAACTCTACAGTTTTATAATAAGACGAATTATTTACTCATGATCCACTTTAAATAATGTTTTGTTTCTAGCATAGTAATTTTCTGGGTAATATAGAACAAAATAATTAATGAATGTGTGCAACCATAAGCAAATTAATTGTTTTTAGTGTTCACATACAATTAAAAGTCGTGATGTGGTGGCATTTAATGAGAGAAAAATCTTTTTGATCTTTTCAGTTCATGCATTAAAGTCTTTAATATTTATTTTTGATTGTTCTCGATTCAATAAGTCTTAATAAATAGAATATGCTTAATTTTGAGTTAAAACGAACATGTTTTGTAGATTTTTGTGAAATTTTGGAACTTTAGGAAGTTTTAAAAACTTAAAATTGAAAATTCTCCGAAACAACATAATTAAGCTTCATATGATCTTTTTAGGAACATTTCTACCATATTTTTAATCAAGTTTTAACTTACATTTTAGGAATAATCAATATAAATCATGATAAATTTCAAAAATTGCTTTTCGAAGTGAGACAAAAATAAAACCACGTGATTTTCAAAATTTTAAGAAATTCATTGAAATTGAAAGGTAAGATTTTCAATAAAAAACAGTTAATTTCTTTGATGTTTCGGGAGAGCAAGCAATTAGTCAATCTAATGTCAAACGCGGCCTCCTCAAAACGTTTGCTAATTATTAGCATAATTAATTAATTAATCATGCTTTTCTGAAAGATTGAGACACCTTTAAGGTCTAGAAATAAATAATACAATATTACACAATCGGAATTATTTTTCACTAAAGCTACTTAGTCAGTTATGACAGCTCCTTTAGGTAAATAAAGAATTAAACAATTTTTAATTCGTGGACCAAATGACATTGTTCGGAATGAATGAAAAGAATTTTTTTGCTCATCAAAACTAAATAATAAAAATGTATTAAAAACAATTTTTCACACGTTTTTCATCTGCTTTGCTAGCTTGAAAGCAACAACAAACGCAAGGCGACCTTTTCCCAATGCCAAACGGTGCCATTTAAATTGGATTAATCTTTATTTGCTGTAAAAGCTGTTCATGTTGAATGCGTTGAATTTGTCAAAATAACAAGATGTTCCCCCAACCTACTCATCAATCAGTAAAGAAGCTACACTGAACTTTTTTTCTATAAATTATAAAATTAATTTATTGAGTAGTCTCACTTGATTGACAATATTTGTCAATATCTTCCTGCATTAAGTGACTGACGATTCGCTATTTGCCATTAATTTATTTTTTAAAGGCATCAAGATTTCACATTAGCGTGAGAGCCTCAATTTTCTTTAAACTTCGATGCCGCGCGACTTTAAGATCATTTCAATTGAACAGGTATAATTGATAATAAAGCATCTAATGCAATGATCATTTATGTTGGTGTGGTCTGGTGTAGGAAGCTCTATTTTATGTGCCATTCTGATTATCTGTTTCGAACTCAAAGTCACTTTTGGATGTACCAAAGCACTAGAACAATGTGCTACCAAGCTATTTTAGTTCATGATATCGGTCCATATTACACCAATAATCCACATGAAGCACACAAATAACACATTTCATTCACAAAATCACTAAAAAATCAAATTGACGAGCTCAAATGAAAACGTGCAGATATTGACTTACATTTCTAAAGACTATTGCGAATCTTACGTCTCATCGACTTAAAGGCTATAATGTTTTTGGTAAATTTGTGCAAGGTTCTTTTGCAACTTACAAAATCACAACAAAAATGATCGTCTTTTGACCCAAAAACCAAGAATTTGATTTGAAAAGAGAATTGAGAAATGCACAATTGACCACAATTTGAAAATCTTCTTATTCTTTTATGCTTCTTCGCTGTGTGAGACTATAAAGCAATGAAAAAATATTTTTTAACCTCTACTGCATCGACTGCATCCATCGTCACGGGTCATTCAGCGCGCATCAATAGCATGCATTTAAACAAGAGGAATTACGAAAAAATATTATTTTTTTTTTTTGGTAAATGAGGATTTCTTGGATGAATGAGTATTCAGACGAGTCGATTACGCAAGAAATTTTGAAGAAGATCATTTTTAATGCTACCCACTAAGGAGCTTTATTTTGGCATATTGTGAAATTTTATTGGACATCCTCAATAATATAAATATGAAAGAAAGGCGACGAACTTAATTGATGCAGTTTTTTTTTGTGTCGTCTTCAATTTAAAGTCAATAACTTTAACACTCTCCGTCTCGTTTTTGGTAATTTGTAATAAAGTGCGGTATTTTATGGCTTATTGGCACGTTTTTGTAAAGATGAATGTTTAGTTGTAAAACTTGATTGTTTTGACAATTAGTTAGATATTTATATGATTGAACAAATTTGGAAGTTCCTGATGCAGTTAATTATTAATAAAACAAAATTTGGCTCCTATTTAATGTCGTTTTAAGAAGTTTAAAATGTTTTATTTCTCAATTTTGTCAAAATTTACGTTATTTTTTAATGAAATAGCGTTTGGTTCTGAGTTGTGCCACTTTTTTACATACTATAAAGATACAATTGAAGCTTTAAACCTCACTAATCATGATCAATTGTCAAAAAAACTTTTCGAAGTGAACAAAAATTCGGAAATCTAAAATGGCGGAATTTAAATTTTAAAGTTCGTTTCTTCCTTAATGGCATTGAATTTTTTGTTTTAAACCACAATAAACGCACAACACCCGCACTAATAATTTGTTATATCTTCATTTCATTCATATTTTAAATAAAGACACGTTTCGAATCTTGAAGTTTAAAAATTCCATTTTAGACAAAATATTTCGCTTGTAATTCACCAAATTACCTGTAAATATTGATTCAGTTGGATCTATGTCACAAATGCCAACACTTTCAACTTTATATGGTACTTGTAATCTGATCTAGGATGTCTAAATTTAGTGATTATTTTTCAATCAAACTTTTTAAAGAAAATTTATTGGTTTTTTTTTGACAAATTTTTTGCATTAAATTTCCTTCCACTCAGCTTTCTTTTACCAAATTAATCTACAATAGATACAAATATTTTTGTTACATAAAAGAATCTCATCATAAATCTTTAAAATTGTCACGAAGTCTAGCTGTAAAATAATCAAAACATCTCCATGCATACGCAAAAAAAGCAACAATAAACGACGCGACATGTCATCCCAAAATAGGAAGAAAATTTATGTCTGCACACCTCGACAATAATAATCAAATAAATAAATCCATCGCCAATTAACTTTATTGCTCTTTTTGGAACTTATTAAGACAAATAACTGGCGGTAGCCTCATTTCATTTTAACAATATACCAATTTCAAATGGAGATGGGTCTTAATGAGACAAAGGTGAACTGCTGGTAGTATCAATTTGTTAAATGATTACTTCATTGGTTTGTTAAATGGAGGTTATGGAAATTTGTGGATTTATAGTTTAATTTTAAGCTTGAAAATGATAATAATTTAAAAATTATTGAAATCTGTTTTTTAAAAAGCATCAAAATTTGAATTTTTGACAGCCGTTAATTTTTGAAATTTAAAGCTAGTTCTTCATCAATCTTTAAAATCACCTTTATTAACTTAAATATTTTCAAAATTTCTCAAAATTATATACTTTGCTGTTATTCGATTAACAACAATATCCCAAAGCATCAAAATGATTATCCGAATTTATCTAATTTCCTTTGAACTATCTTAATTCACAAATGAACTTCAAAGTTATTATTCTAATAATTTATGCAAATTGATCGTTCATTTCGCGAGACAGCATGAAAAAGATTTTTTTTTATAATAGCATCCAAAAAAGCAATTTTCTTTCTCAAAATAAATCATAACAACTGTCAGTCATTTTGTCAATGATGTAATTCACGTGTAGATGAGATTGCAATGACTAATGATGTACCCGAAATTTTTTATGGATTTCAAATTTAACACCGTCAATAACATAACTAATTATAGTGTTAATAATAGAAAATTATGTTAATAGATTGGAAAACATGAACACTTTAACATTTAATTTTGCGTGAAGAAGCATGTCTTTATCAATTGATGATCTTTTATCACGATATTTCTGCCTTTTTGCATGGAATGTATGCGATTTTAGCAAACTTCCACATACCCGTTACTAAATAATGAAAGAGGAAAAAAAATCACTTTTAATTTCATTTCACGTTTTCATTTTCATTTCACACTCACAGCTGATGGTCGTTTTTTTCTTTCTTTACATTCGCGCGAACTTTTTTCAATATGATGAGAGTGGAAAAACAAACTATTAATTATCTTTACATAATTTTTATTATTTCTCTTCTTGTTTCAACTTTTTTTCTCTTTCTACTTCTTTAGTTCTCGTCTTGAAACAATCAACTGTCGGCTGATGTTTGTTTATGAATTTGTGAGGTCTCTGCGCTGTGATTTATGATTGATTTCTTTTCGTGCAGACTAATTTTGATGATTTGTCGTTGTTTTGAATTGTCAAGATTAATTTTTTTTTTTAAGAATTCGCAATGAGAAATAGAGTTGCTTAAGAATTCACGTTGTTCAAGGCATTTTTGCTTATTTTTTGCAATTGCATTGTTTTTAAAGCATTTTGCTGATAGCTTTTTTGTTTTTTGCTACTTTTTTCTGAAGGTTTACATTGAAATTTGAGAACAAAATGATGATTTAATCGGAATAAATTGCAAAAAACTCTCTGAAGTGAGCATTAAATTTTCGCCATTTTGTTTTCCAATTTTTTAAATTTAAATATAATTTTCTAAAGATTTGTTCAATTTAGAAATAAAACTATTAATGTTTTCCATCGTTGCCACTTTTTTCTACAAGTTTTCCAAAGAATCACGTTATAATATGCTGATTTAGATGAATAAATTAGAATTCACTTTCTAAAGTGAGAACAAAAACCGCCATTTTGTAATTTTTGTAGGTAAGATTTTCAATTAAATTTAATTAAACCATGATATTGACTCTTATAATACTGATAATCATAAGCAAGCGACCTAATTGTCACAAAATAAAACTTTTAAGCACCCATCATTTGTAGTAGACAAACAAATTTCCTTTGACAAACAAATACCACACTTGGTTGATTTCCCAAATTGTTTTTCGTAATTATTTTAATCTGATGGCTTCTTGTTTACATTTTTGCGTAAATTTAATTCTCGTGCATTCCTGCTGACTGTTACGTCTTAGATTGCATGACAAATCAAACAAACATTTCGCATGAATTTTTTGTCTCTTCTTCAAAAAAATCAGTTTCATCATAAACATTAAATTTCCGGAGTTAAAACTCGATCGTCATTTTTTATATTATTTAATGCTGGCAGTTTTATCCGAAAAATCATATCTGCTGGTCTGTCATATCGTCAAAATTTTTGCATGATGAGCCAATTTAATAATATTATGTAAAATATTCATTTATTTTTGAGTGTCGTACTTTTGACTGAGGTGTCGCGACTAATGTTTCAAAAAAAAGTCATTAAAAATTAATTTTTCCAGTTTAATGGCAGGCAGTGTCTGCAAAGACGAGCAGTTGCAAAATTGGTGGGAAAAATGACAAATATTTTCAAGACGAGTGGACTTACTCAAACTAAAATCATTTTTTACTAAGTCTGGGGTTAATCATATATGACGTTATGTATAGGCGTGGATGAATTATGAGAATTAAGACTAGGAAGGCTTGAATAAGGGAGATTTAATGATAAAACATCATTTCTGAACGCCCCCTTTAATTTGAGATGCAAAAACAAACTGACTTTATTGCTTTTGATGTCTAGCTGTAGATTACAAGATGAATTGTTGAATGTGAAGCAAGAGATTTTGAACTTAGTAAGACTTAGACATCTGCTGCGGCTGATTTAAGGTGAAATAGACAAACTTTTAAATAGATCAACTGTTGATCGTGATTTTGTAATTTTCATTGCTGACTTTTTTTCAGCATCTGCAAATCAAGTTTGTAAAATTAATCAAATTAACTGCATTGTAATTTTCAAGTCTTTCTAGCATTTCAAATGATAACAAATTAGCAAAGAATTGAAGGTTTTTGTGGAGAAAAATTCACTTTAAATTACACTCAAATGCTTTTCTTAAATTGATCATCTTGATAATCACTTCAATCGTCGTGAAATTTCATTTCTTGGGAGTAAAAAAATATCATTGCAAAAAATATTGTCTGAATTACTGTAATTAAGTTAACGCATTTTGCTATTTGATTTGAAATGTCATTCGAGCATGAAACAAGCATTAAGATGATTGGATGAAATTTGTGAAATTTTCTATATTATTTTAAATTATTATTTTTTACAATGAATCGAGACTGAAAAATTTGGTTTTGTTTCCTGATGAAATAGTTGAGTAGGTTGATTATTAAGACTATCTTTGCTCGACTAGCTGCATTAGAGACTAGCTGCTCCAAAGACTAGCTATTAAATAAATTACTTATATTCTACAATTTCAGGTCATTTGCTCCTAAAATTTCATACAACTGAGCTTGACTGATGCCATAAGGAACTAATTAAATCACATCCACAAAAAACCATAACTATTAATCTCTTTAGGTTTGCATATAATACACAATGTTGCATTATAAAATTAAAATCATATGCTAGGAACTATTATTTAATTTTTTGGGTTATTGATCGAGGTTTGTACAGAAAATAAAAAAAAGTTTCACAACACTTCTCAAGAGTCAAGTTTATGCAAATTTACATCGTGAAAAAAATTTCAAATAAAAATATTTAACAAGACCATAATTTTCAGTGATTTTTGCTTGATCACTCAACCCTTTAATTGAGTTAAAGAAATTATTTTTTTCGACATTTGAACTTTATGAAAAGATTTGGAAAATTTTAATTCAATTTTTATTTGCTGTGACCTTTGATTTGTTTGTTAATGATTATTTGTTTAAATTGAGTGGGAAAGTTGATACTCTTGCAGAATTGCAGTAGATATTATACATTCTTAACAGTTTCTAACGAAAATTTCAGTTTTGAAACAATAATTTTATTTTTATGAAAAAAAATTTCCACTTCCAAATTTATTTTGCAAATTTTTCGATAACAAACGTGAAGATTATTAATATTAACATAGAAACGAGTAGAAAAAAGTGGCAAGCATCAAATTCCATAACATTCCAAACTAAAAATCTATTAAGTTCAGTTAAATTTGTATAAATTAATCAAAAAGCCGCCATTTTGAATTTCTTTTTTCTAAAGTTTACAAATTCAAATTTAATTCGATAGTTTTTTTCGTACAAATTTATAAATTTAAGAACTTTGCACTAATTTCTTTCTCCAGTTAAGAAATGGAAACAACATTCCCAACTTATAGCTTGTCATCAAAAATTATCATTATGACACCAAAGTTTCATCAATTAATTTGAATATAGTTCAAAATACATCCAATCGAATACAACTTCCTTGTTGCAAATAGTAAGCAATAAAGATTAATAGACGATAAGTTTAAAGGAAGAAGAAACTTCATCAGACTAAGCTTCCATTTTTTAACAAGCACAGAAAAAGAATAAAAGAAATTTCCTTATTTTTATGACTTTAAAATAATCATCATAATCATTTCATAAGCACAACAAAACATTTCTAATTTCATGTCATATCAATTGAATGAAGTAAAAAATTATTGCAGTTCATTTTTATGTTATTGTCAGTCACTGCGGTTTGTCGATATTCTTCAAAAAAATTATCTAATAGTGTCTCGTTTTGATGATGTCGATTGCCATGTAGCGTACACTGATGATATTTACAACTTAATAATATTTTAACAGCAATTTCTTTGGTGCAGCCGTTGTTTAGGAGAAAAAAATATTGAGAGTGATTAATGAGTCACCACGACGACAACGGTGATGATGATGTTGTGTGTGCGGTAATTCAGCTTCTTTCACTTGATCTTATTAATGACATTTATTTAAGAGGAAAAGTCGTTTTGTCTGACTGATGATCATTGAATGATTAGGAATAATGTATTGAATCTTAGAATTAAGGCAGTAACAACGAAACTTCAATATTGTCTTCTAAAAAATAGAAACTTTCTCTTGTGAAGTATAAGATTTAATGCAAAAATCTCAAAAATCTAGAAACACTTTCTTGTGAAGTATACAATTTTTATACAATAATGTTTTTAGCCCAGTTTAAGCTAAGACTTGACTCTAAGCAAGGATTATTCATTAATTAGTCATAAAGTGCGCTCTAAAACTGCAGATTCTTTTACTTGACCTTACTTTTGATAAAAATCGGTTTTCATTCCTTTCATTGTTAAACTTTAATTGATTGTTAGATATATTTATCTTAATAATGACTGGAATATAAAAGTAATTGTGCTAATGTCTCATAAACATTAATTTTTTTGCGGTTTCTGTCGATGTCAAGAAGACAAGCATTTAGACAGTAAAAGTAATGAAAGAATTCGTTGAATAATCACAAAGTTTTGCATTTTAATGAAATATAAAAGAAAGATTGTGATGAGATTATGAAGCGGGATGTCAAGAGAATTGGTGAAGGCGCGCACAGCAGGAAGGAAGATGGGTTGAGTAAATATGTTAGAGGTTTGAAAGTTTATTTTTTTTTGCCATCTTCATGCTTATGTTTTAGGTCATAAAATACATAATCTTGTCTGACGTGATCAAAATTTCTTGAATTATTGAACTTTTTTACAGTTTTCTTTAGATTCGTTCTACAGAATTTACAAACTGAGAGACTAAGTCTCTAGATTCTAGATTATGAACTTATCTTATGGAAATCCAAAATCAACCTAATATCCATAAAATCACTCCCCACAACTTTAACCTCTAACCGTAATGAATTTCATGACGAATAAGTAGGAAGAAAAAAAAATCTTCGTGATTTACCGCATTCTGACGATGCAAAATAAAAATTAAAAGTTGAATGAAAGTGAAATTTTCATTATGAAGGAATGAGCGAAAAGACTTGTCATGGATGAGACATTCAAATTAATTGCATCATCAAGTTATGGATTTTTTTTTGCTTATTATTTCATTCGCAAATCAAAGTAACGTAAAAAATTATGCTGGATGAACTCACCTTAAGCTACAAAGATCATCAATTTTATCTCACAAAACGACAAGATCAACTTGTGAATAAGACACAAAAATATTCGCAATTGCAAGGTCTAATCGATGATTGACTTTTTCTATTTTTTTTCTCTCAACTTCTAATGGACCCTAATTGTGTACGATTCTGTGAATTCCAAAAAGCTTCTCAATCCTTGACTCACTTTAAATCTCTTTTGCACTTTGTGTTTTTGTTTTTAATTTTATTTTTATTTAATTTTATTTTCTTGCTTGCTTTTTTCCAATCTTTTTCTCACGACAAGCAAATTACTCACAAGTATTGGGTTCGTTGTTGTTTCTTTTATATCCGATAGTTGTTTGGTCGAATTTTTTTTAATTGTTTTTCTATAAAGTCACAAAGAGTTTTTTGAGGTTGAGAAATAATTGAAAATAACTTTTTATTGATTTATGAAGTTTTGAAGATTTTGAAATTGAAAATTTCTGAAAATTTGATTTGAAAGTTAATTGTCTGAAATTATACTTTAAGGACTTAGTCAATAAGCTATAAGAACATTCAATGATTCGAGATAATTATTCAAAAAACAAAAACTTAAATCTTTAGTTTTGAAAATTAATAGAATTTGATTTTTTGTAAGAACTAAACTTGAAATTTTGAAAGTTTCAAATTTAAATCTTTTATATGAAGCAATGGTGTAGAACTGATCAAAATGATTGAAACTTGATTTATCAGCTCCGTACTTTTAGTTTGAAGAAACTTTAAATACATTCGAATATTCTTGAAGATTTTAAAAATTTAAAAATTCTTAGAAATTGTTTAAATGAAATAAGCTAATCCAAATGAGCTAACGATTGATCTTGTTTAAGCAGTTTAGAAAGATTGCATGATAATTGATTGTTGAATTATCGAAAGATAAAATAAAAACTTTTGATTTCAATTTAAGGATATTAAGATAAGTTTGATTTAAATTATCCTTTTTCGTTCTTAGTCTGAAATAGAGGAATCTTTTAATTATTCCAAAACTCAAGCTTAACTTCCACAAAATTGTAAATCTTTTGATGATCTTTTTACTTCAATTTATCAACTTTTACTTAAACTTCAAAACTTCTATTCAACTCTTTCTCAATGTCTTTTTTGGTCTTTATCATTCAAATAGTCAGTCTTTATACTTGTTATTTCCAATATATTCCTCAAAAGTCACAATTTTTCTTCACTTTTATTTACTTTTTATCAATTTATTCACAACCTTCCTTTTCAGTTCCACAAAACTTTTAATTTTCAATTTAAAAAAAAAATTTCACAAATAAATTCGCAGATGAATTAGAGAAGACGTCTATCCACGATCAACTGCAACATAAGAATAAGACAAAAACCGAAACTTCCCGCGATGTAAATTGAAAATGAAATGAAAAGGAAAAAAAAATCTCATAGAGTTGTAAAAAAAGCTACACAATGCAAGATATTTATAATTGTGCTCCTCTGATGTATTCACAAATAGTGAATTTGCACAAGCGGCTGTTGTCTAGTTTTGTTTTGCAGCTCACACCCGACGAACTGCGGGTACAGAGAGGATGAAAAAGAAGTTGAGAGTGAGAGTACGTGCCGCTCTTCTATGCTTGCTATTTTAGAGTCTGTCTTGAACAAAAAAATAGATTTGAATGAATGAATGAAGAGCGACAGAGCGGAGGAGAGGTAAATAAAGTAAAAGGTCAACAGCAAGAAGCGTAAAATACAGGCAATAAACGAAGTATGTGCAGCGGCTGCGAAAAGAGTGAGATTTGAAGAATTAAATTGAAAGTGAATGGGAGAAGAATTGAATGACTGAACTGAACAGCTATTGATATAGAAAATGATACTTGATGGCTTTTTGGATATCAATTGCGCATTTACAAAGAATTTGAATCGGATGTGAGTAATATTGAATGGAAGAATGTCGTTTTTGATTGACTAGCTTATGTTTTAGGTAAGTGATTACTTCTTAAAACGATAAAGAGAATCCTAGCTGAATCTAGTATGGGACATTGCCAAAACAAGTTCTCGAATATTCTAGTCTATTTCTTCATGTTCAAGGTTGCAAATGGCTTGAGCACTATAGAACTTAATTGATATTCAACATTAGAACATGTTTAATTCAGGTTCTGAAAGTAGAGTTGCACAATACATCTTTAGTTGTGTCATTCAAATTTTTCGAGTTCTGTCAATAACATTGCTCATGTCTATAGTCAAATTTGCAGCATTAAACAGTCCAAAAATAAGTTTTAAGAGAAACAAAACTTCATAATGTAATATAATTAGGATTTCGATAAGAAAACAATTTTTAAGTCAGTCCAGACTCGAAACCACTTTATGGAAGCAAACCAGTTCCTGCAACTTACAAAAAGTGGACCAACAAATTACAATCAGCCACCTCAATTCAACCCACAGTTCAAAAAGCTGCGTCCCATAAAGTATCATCAAACAAATCGTTTTCTATATCCAATTAAGTGGCAATGAATGAATTGCTCATCGTTACTAGTCTCCGTCTACAAATAAGCGACAATGTTAAGCATATAAATGGCTAAATTTAGGATGTGTCATTTCGAATTGTTCAGTCAGGCAAATATGATGAATTTATCAATTACGCAATCCATAATATAGCCATTTAATTTACGATTTGTCTGACTTACTTATGTGCCTATAAATGCGCTATCGCGATTGAAGAATTTTAAATAGCTTCATTATAATATTGTTGTTGTAAGCCTCCTTCGCCTACTTCCTTGGGGCTAGTGGAGATTTCTATGAACATTGTAAGCAATGGTCTATTAATCTTTTGTAATAAAATAATTTATCACTCGCGTCGCATCGATCTTGTTGGAACCTCTTAACCTAATAATTCTCATCTACAATATTATTTCGGACTAGTATATTCATCTTTGTTCACTTCTATCGCATTTCAATTATTACTTTCCATCATCAATACCGCTGGTTCGGTTCATTCTGTTTATTATCATTGCAGTCTTTCTTGAATGGATCTGTTTGCTTAATATTAATTCAATTACACACTCTAAGCTTCAATATCCCTTGTACTTAAAGTAATAATAGTAATGGAACTTAGTAATAGCTATGCTTGATGCTGTTTGAAAGAAGTTTGATTGGAATTGATTGTTGTGAAAATTTTGAGCGCTGTTTTTGGTGTTTTGTAAGTTTGCTGTTATCTTGTGCCTTTGGGTGAGAATTGTGCTGTAAACTTTATATTATCAGCATTAATACATTGTTGCTTCTTGAGCATTCAAATTTTGAAGCAACTTTATTAATTTTTTTATGTCTGTAAAGTTTGATGTTTCAGTCAAAATTCGACACTCCGTCAAAATTGAATCATTACTAAAATTTACATCAAGTATGGAATAATCATAATCTGATGCAAACCATAATGATTACTTTATGTATGAATCACAATGGCTAATCTCATTGAATTCAAAACTTGAAGATTTTTTTCAAGTTCTTATGCGACTTATTGAGGCATAAACATGTCTGATCTGAATGAAAGAAATGGAATAAAATGCCGAAAAAAGTCTGAAGAAATTTAGCAATATTATTAAGGTACGCATGATGGGAGGAGAAGAAGAAGTTGTCTATTTGAGTATATTTCAGCTTACAGAGTTGGATTGCTGGATATGAAATGAAGGAATTTTTAAAAAATATTTTTGACAAGGTAGCTGAACTAATCAACTGATTTTTGGTCATATTCGATCATTTGTAGCTATTTAAGTCTTTATTTAAAGTAACCCGAGAAAGAGTACTGTAGTATCTGAGCAAAGTGGAATCTCGAACCGAGCTATATAAAGACGAATCTGCTAATGTGAGAGTTAACTCTTTGTTGCGCAACAAACCGGATATCTGTAACCCTCTTTTGTGAGGAAGCGGGTTCGATTCCTTTTAAAACCAACCTGTCAATTATTATATAGAGCATTGTCGATATGACAAGGATTCTCACAATGCTCACGACATTACATCTATCAAGAAAAATTTCAGCAAGTAAGGAATCAAATATTCAATTCAAGTTCCCCAACTCTGCCTATTACTCACCATCAACCCATTCTTCTCACCCAGCTAAATTATTTCAGCATCATTTATGTTTTGTGGATATAAAGTAATCCATTCTTATACATCATTCAGTCATCTGACATCAAAAATAAAATGAGATTTCTTTCATCTTGAACTGTAACACTGAAAAAAAAAGATATTTTTCATCGGCAGACGACAGACGCGAGAAGAAGTAGCAAAAATAGTGTAAATAGAAAGAAAAAAAAATCTTACACAATTTTAATAGCTCGTCATCATCGTAATGACGAATGTGTTTCAAAATTTATCTCTTTTTTTGACTGCCTTTGAATCTACTTTTATTTTCTCATAAATAAAATTGGCAAACACATAAAAAAAATAGCCAAAATGTAGAGTAACTGCAAAGTCATCAATTTGATGAATGAAAATGTCAATAATGTGTGACATATGTGGATGTATCGCATCCAATTCATTTTTTTTTTGAGAATATTTCATGAGAAATGATCGATTGTTTAATGCTTAACGGCATGGAGCTTTTATTGTGGCTTTACAAAACAACAGCGAATTGCAACATTCAACATTAGAAGCAATGAAAGCTCGCTAGTATGATTGAGTTCATTACACTTTTGTGAGTGAATAGAGATTTTTGTATGCTGTTAAGAAACGACCTTTCAAAAGCTTTATGTCACTCTCTTGCTGTGTTTGAGTTTCTCTCTTAGATTTTCTTGTGATGCTGACAATTTTTTTTCTGGATGTTGGATTGAATTTGAATGAATTTGTGGGAAAAGATTGCAATTTTTGAGATTCAATTTAAAATTATCATATTAAGATTAAATAACAATATGAAGTTAACTTATTGATGTGAATTTGATTGAAATGATATATATACAGTGCTAATTAAGGAATGTTTCTAAAACATTCAGATGATTCAAGTGATGATTGACTGAAAATAAGAGTTTATAAGCATCATTTACAGTTAATTTGATTAAAAAAACAGCAACCAAACTTAGATAATAAGAATTGATGTTTCAATTTCATGTATTTAGGAAGCTGGAGCATTAGACAGTTTTCTTTCTAAAGTGACTTTGATTCTCGATTTTTAACAAAAGACTGAATGAGATTCTTTGTGCATTAAGTGTTGAATTTTAAATCTTTTTGAATTCTTTCCATTGCTATTGTTTAGCTTTGAAAAGAAAATTTAAAAGCTAGCTTGAGCTAGCTTGTTATAACATTGAAATAACTGACCTCTCTCAAAATTAACTCCAACAATTCTGTCAGTTTAAATTCGTTGAATGCTTTAACCAATTTATTCAATTCTTTAATTAACAAAAATATCAAGAAGAATTTTAATATAAATTTATTATCATTACCATCATCATGAACTTATAAAAATTTCTTTATAAACTTATTTCCCATATAAGAATTATTCAAACTTTTAAAAACATCTTCCGTGAAAAATTTCCATTTTATGATATTTAAATCGGAAAGAAATTTAAGCTTGAAAAAAATGTCATAAAACACAAATTGATAACTGCATATAATTATTAATGTTTGTTTCTTGTGCCCATAAAGGTCATATTAGTCGCAGTCGCTTTAAATGTCTTTCAAGTGCACATGTGAAGGCATTTTCTAAAAATTTCCATCATTTCCGCGAATCAGAGAATCATTTTTGCATGTCAGCCGGTATAGAAACATTTTACTATCACTTTTAAGTCATCAACATTGTGACTTACTAAACAATTTTCTTTCATGTTGGGCGTATTAATGCATGCTGTTAATTTGAAGGAAAATGTATATTCATGGATGCAATCATGATGATACTGAAAAAGTACGAGAAATAATCCAATGTCATTAGAAAATGCGGTGTGCTTATAAGCAAATAGTAAGTTAGGAAGCTAGCAAGTAGAAAAGAAGATGATGACGAGGAAGAAGTGAAGAAATGGAAGTAGTAAGATGGGAAAAAGTAAAAGGGAAAGTGCATATAAGCTGCACAAATATTGCATATACGGGAATAAAATGGCAATTATAGAATTTCCATTTCCATTGTCGCAAACTTTTTGACTCTCAATGTTGATAAGGAATCTTGTATGTCAATGATTTTTGCTGTAACAATTTGAATAGCATGCAATTAATGGGAGTTGATTTTGTAATTTGAAGCACATCATTGAATGATTTGCGTACATAAATGTAAGTGGTAGCTTTAATAGATGTCAAAGTATCTTGTTGCTGAGTTTATCGGATAATTTTTTTGATTTCTTTGTAGTTTTGTTTCTTTGTGGAGATAGATTTGAGTGAAATTGTCAAATTATGTGTTGACTAAGCTAAGAAAATAGGTTAGAAACGATTTTATTCAATAACAACATATTTCTATTATTTTGCAATCAATCTTATTGACATATCTACTATTGCCACTTTTTTATGCAAAATAAAAACTTTCATTAAGATATCTATGCTGTTTTTAAGAAATAATATCAAAAATACTTTTCGAAGTGAAGACTTTTTTTGTTTCAAAAAATTTAAAAATTCAAAATTTTCGTTAAAATCTTTACAACTGCAAGATCATTCAAATCCATCAAATTTAGCTTCTTATATTCTCTCAAAGACTCTTTTCATTGAAAACTAAAGCACTCCAATCATCTACCTACTTAGCAAAACCTCAACTTCTATTGAAGCATGCCAACTTGCATCATGAAGAGAATAATAAAAGAAGTAGCAACATTAGGCATGTTTAATCAGCCGATAACGTAATACTTTAATTGATTCAATGATATAATTCAATTGTTTGTTTGCTTCTAAGCGCACAGCACTCAAGGCGACAAAAGAAATGTAAATGGCAATGCATTGTAGTCAATTGAGTCAAGTCATTATGCTGCTTGTTGTTTGTTTGCGTTTGGCACATTCAGAATTTCATCGCGATTCAGTAAAGGGTCAAGTGGTTTGTTGTTCACATTCATGACTTTGAATTATCGCTTGACATTTTTTTGTGACTTTCGGAAGCGCCTTAATTGATTTGAATGTAAAGACAACCGCAGAGAAAATTACATACAAAAGAAAGGTTTTTCTCCTCGACTTTGGTCCATTGTCTTGGATCTTTTTTGCGACAATCAATCTGCTACTTTTGACCTTTACCGAAAAAATACAATAAAATGTTTCATTTAATGTTGACATGCTCACATATGGCGATGTAAATTAGACATGATGGAATTGTTGCGATAAAATTGTTAAATCGTTCAAGAGAAAAAAAAGTCATTAAAATATTATTTTATTGCCAATTTTTACGACGCTTCTGAATCTTTTATTGAATATGAGAGAAATTTCATTGTTCGACACTTGAAAAAATTAACATGCGATCAGTTTGGGTATTATATTTATGATCAATTGTAAAGAATTGATGATTATCATGATGCTTTGGAGTGTTATTTAATGTGATTTGAATACTTAAATGCTGGCTGGGGATTTTTTTTTTGGGAGGTATTTAATTTTGAGATTTGGCATTAACCCAATGATGCTGTCTCTTTAATTATAATTTTGTTGATTCAGCATAATTCTCAGTTTTCTGCTAAGAATCTTGATAATCTAGATCTGAATTTATAGTACGACAGACTTTAAAGTCATGATAAATTTTGCATGTTATCGACTTGAGAATACTGTTCTTAATCAAATTTGAACTTATGGGACAGTTGCTGCTTAGTTTCTAGCAGATTCCTCAGTCACAATTACATTAATAATTGATTTGAGGAAGCAAGGATGTAAAACTGATCAAATGTTTCCAAAAGTCAGTTGTTAAGTTTAACACCTTCAGTCAATTACTCCCACAAAAATTCATCTCATCAGTTAAGGAACAAAAATGTGATTTTCCAGGAATTAAAGAATCAGTTTTAAATGAATACACTCAACAAATCATTAACCCTCCCTCCTGAACTTTCCTAATTTTCTCAGAAATTTCATCAAAACTTTAATTAACTGTAAATTCATTGCTCCATTCCACAAAACTCATCAGCCGTTCAAACGAACTAGTCAAATCCAATCTATTTGTGGTAACTTCTGTTAATTTTGCACAATTGTTTCTCTGCCTCAAAAAGATTATTTATTTTTTTAAATGTGTTAATGATTCCATTTTCAGGGTACATTTATCAAATTTGTTAACCAAAAAGTTTCCTTGAAGTTAATCTTTTTTTTCGGTCCAAAGAAAAAAGCTCATTATTTTATAAAAATTTATTAGCATCAAGCTTAGCTGCTGCGTATTGTTTGTTTTCAAAATAAGATTGTGAGTCTCATTAGTCGCTGAAGAAATGCGTCACTATCGGTATTTCCGTTATGTTCTGGTCGTTTCGCAAATTATTTTTAAGTCTTTGTCCACGACTTGCTTTTGTCGCCTCTTGCAGTCGTAAAATATTTTATTTAATTTTTTTGCATTTTTAATAAATCTGCGTGGTAAAGGTTGAGAATTTTTATAGAATTTATTTTTTTTGAGCGAGTGATTAAAATTTTATTGAGTCTGGATTAACATTCTTTTAAGTAGAGTTCGGTTGAGCTATTTTTAAAATTAAATCTGTAAGAATTGTTTCATTCTTTGTTAGATTAAAGATCATTAAAAAAACCTTTACCAATTCATATCAATTGTGATCCAGAGGTGCGTTAACGCGTTTCGCAGCTAATGAGAGTTTAACGAGTTTTTACCACTGCACTCAAACCTAGACCTACAATATATAGTGACATCCAAACCACTTTTTGATGACATGTCTGTCTGTAGTCTGCAAAGGAAGGCTGTGAACCTAATTTCCAGTACATATGATTCGAAAAAGAAGAAATGAAAAATTTTCCATACCCAGTCTCGACCCCATGATCGCTGTGTCAGTATTGCAATAATTAAATAACGAAGCACTGAATCATTCCACCACCGACCACTTTAGCGCACCGATTAAAGATCATTAGATTCAAGTTTGTTACAAAATTCTGTAGATTTGATTTAAGATCACCTTGCAAGGCCTTGATGAGTATTAACCTGCATCTATAGAGGTTCAATAAAGCATTCCAGACGATGACCAACCTATAAGTCTAAACTGATCCCGAATAGCACAAGTCGGTTAATCGAATACAAATCTGGCATGACTCAGGTATGGTTCTAGCTTTGTTTTAAATCCAGCACCATGGTAGAATCACACCAGCTTAGTGTCGGATATCAGATCGATTAACCGACTTATGCCATTCGGAGATTTACATCTAGATTCGCTTATTCTACCTAAAATTATTCCACGCAAAATTAATTGCAGCACTTACTTACAATAATAAACTTAAATATATCTCCAAAAATTAATCTTAAAAACTCATCCAAAAATATAGTAATAGGAACTAAACCTCATAAAAATTTATAGCTACCCGCACATTATGCAAATGTATCTTTAGGAAATAATTAAACCACGGAAAGGATTCATTAAGAACTAAATAAAGCCATTAAAATCATCTAAGACAAATTTTTGCATTACGAAATCAATCTAAAATGATCTTCACATGTTTACATGCTGTCATACAAACTAAATGACATGAGTATAATAAAAAAAGACTTTATTTTTGCATGTTTAACAGGCTCATTAAAAAGCTTCTTTTTTTCGTGAATAAATGAGTTAATAATTAGTAGCGTATTAATTACTTAATTATTATGACTATTTCACAAAGCACAAAATAATATTTTATGAAAAGAAATGAGGAATCACAGCCACAACAATTTTTCAAAATCAAATGGAACAAAAAAAAATAAAATAATCGAAAAAAATAATAATGTTGAATAAATAAAGCATAAAAGAAGTCGAGATAATCATTTTCATATTGAGCAACCTGCGAACATTATGCATACCAATTTAAAAGTGGCTTTGCAATTGAGTCAGTCTATCCACATGTTCATAAAGGTGAGGCGATGCGATGATACATAAAAACAATGAGAGATAGATAAGTGAAAGAAGAAGTTGCTGAATCAGGTGGATGAGGCGTGAAGGTGTTAAATGTGAATTAAGTTGCATTGGATTGGTATTTGTTATGACTTTCATGTGATCTCATTTCATAATTTTCCCAGATTTTTTCACTCGTCTGCTTCTGGGCTTTTTTTATTTTTAAGTGTGAGGAATTTTTAATTGCTTGTCTGCGTTTTGATTGACTTGGAAATGATAATTTAAATTTTTTCCCTTTAATTTTAAACGTTTTAAGGCAGAAAATTTGAATTTTAAATGGTTTTGGAGGAAAAATGGCGCAATTTTGAATGTTTTGTCATCTTGGAAGTTTGGAATTAGGTCATTTTTAAGCTTAACGTTTTAGTTTACTTGAAACTGAAATTCAAATTTTGAGGCTTTTAGTCCTTTAAGCTCAGAATTTTAACTTTCAGTGCTGTAATTTTGAACATTTGATGCTCAACTTTAGAACTTTTCAATGTTTTGAAATTAAAGGTTGAATTTTAAAATTCTAAAGGTTTAGATCTTGATCTTTTAAAACCTTTTAATTCAAAATCTGAGTTTTTGGTTCAAAAATGTCCAAATTTTCCATATTGTTAACCTTTTTTGAGGCTTGAATTCAAAATTAAACTATAAATTGCAAAACTCATTTTAATTATTTAGCCAATAAACTTAATGTAAATAAATCCCAATTTACAGCTTAAGAATTTAACATCACAATCTTTAAGTATCAAATTTGCATCAAAACAATTCACATTTTTGCACATTTCTCATCATTTTTCTCCTATTAATGTCTTTATCGCTTTCAATTGCCGCTTTCCGTGTGCATATTTCTAACATTTAAAGACGTAAAGCTGGTGATTTAATGAGAAAAAAGAGTGAAATGTGTATGCCTTATGATTATGATTATGAAAATGTGCATCAAAATGCAAGAAGATGAGTTTTGCAAGCAGTGCTTGTTACGGAGTTTATTTTATAACTGCAGAAGCATGTTAGACTCTTGGCCTAATGTAAATTAGGTATGAATGGTTAGGTGATAATTTTCATGGAGAAGAAAGAAACATTATGACACATTATAAAGGTCCAAAACATTGATTACCGCTGTGCGGTTATTGTTTGGTGATGAAAGCCAGTCGGCAGTAATTTGAAGTAATTCAGTTCACAGAAGTCATTAATATTCATAAACATCACATGCCGTCACAAATTTAAATAATCAAAAAACTGAGGAAATATTTCCTTATGTAATCTTTCATGTGGCTGGAACTAGAGCAGCATCAACAGTCAGCATCTGATAATGTACGAATTTAAAATTCGATTAAAAAGCAATTTTTGCCTCCGAAAATGTTTCAATTGAAGTCGATTTTCAATTTTAAATCAGTCAAAATGTGAAATTCGTGCTGTTCAAATTGCCACTTCCAATGGGCTTCCTTAAACAAGTCAAAATGCAAAGATATTTATGGCAATTATTTGGGGCAATAATTGAGAGCTCAAAACCTTAATGAATTATCTATTATTGAGATTTAAACTTTATAATTGGAAGTAAATACTCAATTGGCAGCAAAAAAAATGGAACTGAGCTATTGAGCAATGATTTTGGCTCCTTGCTAGACACCGAAATGCGTGATTTACAGCTTATTGATTGTTTCTTGAACTTCTGTGACATCCAGTAATGCATTCACAATCTGTGCTCATCACACAACAATTCGAGACATAAAGATCATCATTAATTTCATTTCAAGAACATTGTTGCAGCTATAAAGTCAACAGAAACAATAAAAAATTCCACAAATGTTTCACTTTCGATTTCATTTGAATGTTTTTTGAGGCAGCACATCCAACATCCAATCAATTCAATTGTTCTGTTTGATAAATTTGATTTGATATTAATAAATTAAATTAAATGGAATATTTGTAAATATCAGCGGCAAGCAGCAACATCTCTCAAAGTGATGATAAATTTGTTCCAGGTGTCTTAAAATATTTCCTCATTCTTTCCATTCCCTTTGCCTGCCTTCTAATGCAATTATTTGCAATCAAATCTCATTTGAAATGATAATTTTTCATCATCTTGTTGGTGCTTCTCTTATTTCTATATCTATGTCTGTGGCTGTGCTTATGAAATTCCCAAATGAAGGCTCTTTATTGGGAAATGAAGTCATGCAAAATTTTGAAGATGAATAAGACTCATGCGGTGCATGAATGATGCAAAGAAAGCATAATTGATGTTATCAGTCAGGCTGAATGGGAAGAAAATCAACCTTAATGTAAGCAATTTGACATGGAACACCCTAACATGACCTAACTGATATAATAATAAACATTGATGGTTGTGGCAACAACTGCAATAAGAAGAAAGTATCATGCAGTGAAATACTCAAGTCTATTAATGATAAATCGAAGTCTAAAACATTCAGTAAGTTCATCAATCAGAAATCGATTTGAACTTCTTTGTAGGCGGATTTATCACAAATGAAATTTTTTATTATTTCAATAAACATGGAAACTAGTAAGTCTGTGGCTGCTGGATGGCATGTTAACTGCAGTTCCTTATATAATCGATTATTCAATTACTCATCTATTAATTCTCTTAACTTGGATCATTAATTTTTTATTGGAGTCAATAGCTTATAAAGTTTACAATAGAATCTGGTTCATGCCTATAAAGCTGTATCAGAAGTGCTATAACATAAAACATTGCAGTCCAAGTTGACCATGAAAATGTCGAATTTTTAAGCACATCATCACGACAGTTTAAGCATTTTTATGGTCGATGGTTCCATTCGTTGCCGTTGTTCTAGTGTTCTACTTTTAGAAAGTGATTGATTCTTGTTGTTAGGCTACAATCAGCAGCAAAATCAAGTGGTTAAACTGAAAAACTGCTAAGATTTACAGGAGATAGTAGCAATTACCTGACAGCAAAGTGAAATACAGTAAAAGTCCCTTTAGATAAAAAATTGATAATCACATAAATAGGAACTGACATTTTCCAATATTTGTGCTGCAACAAAGCAAACAAAACATTATTTTATGGATAATAAATTATTTTTTAGTGTCTCTTTTAAAAATTTTCCATTATCTTTGCAACTTTTTAATCCACAGTGACTTGTTAAAAGCACAAACATTTAAAACGTGATTATGTTTTAGCGAGTTGTCATGACGTGACACGAATCGGAAGTTTTACATTTCCTAGAAAAAAATCCTAATGTCGATTCCATAAAGAACATAATTAAACCAATAAAGCTAATAAAGATAAAACAGACATGCTAATTGATTGATGTTGATGTTCAATTCTTACAAAAGAATCCCTCCAAGCATCTCAATGTCACCATATCCACATCCACACAATGATTCTCGTTCTTGAACTTCGAGTTGAGTTAATTGAAATAAAAAATATTTCTCGTTGAATGTTGTCAAGTTGCAAGATTTGCAACTCACGAGTCGTGACAGAGATTTGTTGAGTGTCTTTCTACATAACATAAATGGAAAATATTTCTGTTCCTGCCTACCTTTTCATGTTTGGTTGCTGGATGTGATTATGATTGCAATTAAAAACTTTGAAGAATTTTGTCACTAGAATTTTGGATGTGTTAAGAAAGCAGCTATTGTTTTTTTTTATCGAATGTTGATGTGAGATCTTTGCTTCAATTGATGCGAGTTATTTGCTTTAATTGATGCTAGTTCATTGCTTCAATTGATGCGAGTTATTTGCTTTAATTGATGCGAGCTCTTTGCTTCAATTGATGCAAGTTCTTTGCTGTAATTGATGCGAGTTCTTTGCTTCAATTGATGCTAGTTCATTGCTTCAATTGATGCGAGTTATTTGCGTTAATTGATGCGAGCTCTTTGCTTCAATTGATGCAAGTTCTTTGCTGTAATTGATGCGAGTTGATTGCTTCAATTGATGCTAGTTATTTGCTCTAATTGATGCAAGTTTTTTACTTCAATTAATGCGAGTTCTTTGCTCCAATTGATGCTAGTTCATTGCTTCAATTGATGCAAGTTCTTTGCTGTAATTGATGCGAGATCTTTGCTTCAATTGATGCTAGTTCATTGCTTCAATTGATTCGAGTTATTTGCTTTAATTGATGCGAGCTCTTTGCTTCAATTGATGCAAGTTCTTTGCTGTAATTGATGCGAATTCTTTGCTTCAATTGATGTTAGTTCTTTGTTTCAATTGATGCTAGTTCATTGCTTCAATTGATGCGAGTTATTTGCTTTAATTGATGCTAGTTCATTGCTTCAATTGATGCGAGTTATTTGCTTTAATTGATGCGAGCTCTTTGCTTCAATTGATGCAAGTTCTTTGCTGTAATTGATGCGAGTTCTTTGCTTCAATTGATGCGAGTTATTTGCGTTAATTGATGCGAGCTCTTTGCTTCAATTGATGCAAGTTCTTTGCTGTAATTGATGCGAGTTAATTGCTTCAATTGATGCTAGTTATTTGCTCTCATTGATGCAAGTTTTTTACTTCAATTAATGCGAGTTCTTTGCTTCAATTGATGCTAGTTCATTGCTTCAATTGATGCAAGTTCTTTGCTGTAATTGATGCGAGTTCATTGCTTCAATTGATGCTAGTTCATTGCTTCAATTGATTCGAGTTATTTGCTTTAATTGATGCGAGCTCTTTGCTTCAATTGATGCAAGTTCTTTGCTGTAATTGATGCGAATTCTTTGCTTCAATTGATGCTAGTTCTTTGTTTCAATTGATGCTAGTTCTTTGCTTTAATTGATGCGAGTTCATTGCTTCAATTGATGAAGTTCTTTGCTCTATTTGATGCGAGTTCATTGCTTCAATTGATGCTAGTTCATTGCTTCAATTGATGCGAGTTATTTGCGTTAATTGATGCGAGCTTTTTGCTTCAATTGATGCAAGTTCTTTGCTGTAATTGATGCGAGTTAATTGCTTCAATAGATGCTAGTTATTAGCTTCAATTGATGCAAGTTCATTGCTTCAATTGATGCGAGTTATTTGCTTCAATTGATGCTAGTTCATTGCTTCAATTGATGCAAGTTCTTTGCTGTAATTGATGCGAGACCTTTGCTTCAATTGATGCTAGTTCATTGCTTCAATTGATTCGAGTTATTTGCTTTAATTGATGCGAGCTCTTTGCTTCAATTGATGAAAGTTCTTTGCTGTAATTGATGCGAGTTCTTTGCTTCAATTGATGCTAGTTCTTTGTTTCAATTGATGCTAGTTCTTTGCTTTAATTGATGCGTGTTCATTGCTTCAATTGATGAAGTTCTTTGCTGTATTTGATGCGAGTTCATTGCTTCAATTGATGCTAGTTCTTTGCTTCAATTGATGCTAGTTCTTTGCTGCAATTGATGCGAGTTTTTTTTGCTGCAATTGATGCTAGTTCTTTGCTTCAATTGATGCGAGTTCTTTGCTTCAATTGATGCGAGTTATTTGCTTCAATTGATGCTAGTTCTTTGCATCAACTGTAGCAAAAATTCAGCCAAATCAAATTCAATCTCCTTAAAAATAATTTCATAATTCATCTCGTAAACATTAATTTCAGCCAATAGCAAAATTGGACAATCATCACAAGATTGCTCAAGCTAATTATTGCAAAAACACCTTTAAAATCACACCAAGATCCACTAAACTATATAAAATTGAGGTAAAAGCATCATAAATGAACATTTCGGCCTTTAATTCGATTCTCCGATTGTGGGCGTTCTTTTCAGCATCTTTCAAGTATGTGATGGCAAACAATTTTATTAGTACAACGGCTGTAATTTTATATTATTGGCACTGATGCTGTTCATGATGATGATGTTGACTTTTCATTTATTGCTTAATTTTTTTTTGTATTAATTCCTTTTAAATAAAGACATTAAGCTGACGACCTCTAATTGTGGCACAAATTTATTATTTTTTTCTTCTTTTAAGTTGCTGCTTAACAATAGCTGGAGATGTAATAAAAATTCTTATCATAAATTTTTTAATGGCACTGAGCCTTGAAGGCAATACTTCAGCTTTTTATTGTTCGTCAATTAAATATGTACATGAATAATTTCATACTAAAATGTTGAAGTTGAGATTATTAAAGTTTTTAACTGCTTTTTTATATTTGAAAATTTTTGCATCTTTATTCAAAATTAATTGTTACTTCAAAGCAGCTTCTTAATCCACAAAATCCAAGCTTACTAAGTTCAAAATTATTCCAGCAAACATCCACAATCAATTCTCTAAGAACTTACAGTCAATAAATCTCCATGTCATCTTAATGCGTCCTTTACGGGGATCATCAAGCAGCGGATATATTTTATCAGCAATATCAACATCGTATGGTCTACATCCATAACATGTATCACTTACCTTTAACACAACAGAACTTCTCTTGCCATTAATTTTAACACAATGTTGTTCTTCACAGAGTGGATGATTATTTGGATTTGTTATGTTCTTTGGCAACTTCATCCAGTGTCTCGACAGTGCAGCGACTTGATACGGATCACTTAAAGATTTATTTAAGGCACATGATCCGTAATTACCACGCCATTCATAGTAGTAAGTGATGTCGCCTTTAAATAATTGTTTTGGAAGTGAATCTCCATTAATCAGCGATGCTGCGACAAGGCATAGAATTGCGAGATAGAATTGATGGCTGTTAAATGAATAAATTAATTAAATTAAGATAAATGAGAATGGAATTTCCGATTCTTACCTGTTCATTTTCTCTCTGGACAGTTTGGCGACACGAAAGAAGTTTCATTGACTTTGAAAAAATCTTGAATAAACTTTTTTGGCATATCACAGATGTTTTTATAAGATTCTTACTAGAATAATAAGAAGTCCACAAAAAGTTCTTATGTTTAACACGTTTTGTATTTAAATTAATTCTTAGGAAGATTTCAGGTTTTGCGTCGCGTGTTGACAAAAATTCACTAATCTCCATTTCGCAATTGACTCATCATCAGCAGCTGCTGAAATCCATAAAATAAAGCATGAGCTCCAAATCATCAACGCGATTAATAATTTAATTGATGAGTCATCATCATCCATAAAGACGTCAATTATTGGAGATTAAATATCCATAAATATAAAATATCAGATTGGATATAAAATGATAATCATGTATGTACTTATAGCTGGATAAATATAAAGTTTGTAGTAAATTATTGACTTAAATCAGTAAATACAGTTTATGAGCGCATATTAAAATTAAGTCAATAAATATGAAACTTTATGCTTTGCCTGTAATTTAAGAGGATTTTTTTGTTCATTTTTTTATTGGGGACTTAATGGGTTCAATGTTAAGCACAGGAACATTTGATGTAATTTTGGAGTCAAGTGTTGCCAATTCAATGTAGCTCTAAAAGTACTTAATTGTAATTTTCTTTAGAACTCATGTGAATGTCTGATATTTAAGCTCATTCCTTCTTGGATGTCATAAATGTCTGAATCTTGCTATTCTCAATTCTATTTATGAATTTAAATATGTAATTTGGCTTCGAGCAATACTCCTGAAGTTCTTTTCAATGCTGATTTTTAAATTGGAATTTTTACAAACTTTTTCTGCTATTAGGAAGCCTACTTTCAGGTCTTGGACCCTAACATGAGTTGAAAGAATTTTTTTTTGGTCAACTCAGGTCGACTTCGATCTATAGTTGAGACTTAATGTATTGATTTGGTGAAATTCGGTGTGGTCTCACGTTGATGTTTTCCTGGACATAGAATGACTGGCATTTTTCTGCAGTGTGCCTTTACTTTCTGCAGTGAGGGGAAGAGAGTATTTTATAGATAATTTTTAAATTCATTTGGGAAGTTGTGTTGCTTAAATGGGAATTGAACCCATTCCCTACCAATAGAAAGTAGATGCATGGTCCTTATCTACTACTCGGTCACAGAAGCCTTACAGATGCTGATCTTGGCAGTTTTGTATTCAAGTGTCCAGTTCCTTTATTCCCACTCTGCTCCGACTTCACAAACACACTTGCTTATAGTTACAATAACAACCCATCAGACCAAATTAAACCACTCACATTTAATCCACAAAAATATCCGCTCAAATCATCTCAATCATTTCCAATTACAGAAAGAAGACATTAAAAAATAATTCGGCAGTAATAATTATAAACTATTTTCTGAAATTTGATATTTAGTGACTGCTTACACCTTTTTTGATTTTATTTGAATTTTGGGTGCGGAACGTGCACGATGGAACTGTTGAATTTTTGGAGAATTTCCATAATTTTTGGGCTTTGTCTCTTCATTGAATCCACTTACGAGAAGGTAATGTAAATTTTATATTAATTTCAATAACAAAAGAAATTGAAGGAATGGCTTAATACTTTTTATATCGGCTTGTCTAGCACCTTGGCTTCTATTTTTCTCACTTTAATTACACTTTTGATGAGAGGTTCATGAACATTAATGTTGATATGTCGATGTATAAGAAGAATACGAAGAAGCATCCGATCCATAAAGTTCCAGAAGTCAAAATTAAAGTTTTACAAGACATCCCCAGAGTACACGTAAGTCATGGACACAGATTTGGCTTACTTATTATAGACTTTAATTGCTTACAGATTCAACTGATTGCAGAAGACTTAAGAAGCCATAAGACGTTGGCTAATCGAACAATCGATTTATGCGATTTTGACGATATTGTTAATGCAAATATTTTCTTTAAATCTTTACTAAACCATTTGATGGAGAATCTGAAGTTTATGCTGAAATGTCCATTTAAGAAGGTTAGTATGATGAGCTTGGATTGGAAACATTGGATTAAGCCACTGGAAAAATTCGAATAATTATGGCATTTAGGATTTTCTTTTAGAGTTTGAAATTTCAAAAATCTTAACGAAAAATTTTAAATTTAAAAATTTAACGGTATTGTAAAATTCAAAAACTTTAACGGTTGTCAAAGGTCGTTCATAAAAGATAAACAGCTTTTTAAGAAAAGGGAATTTCGACATTGTGTAGCACTGTTATGAAAATCTTGTTGGGGACCGTTTAATTATGACGTCCAGGGGGGGGGGGGGGGGATTGAAATAAAAAAACAACAGAAATTCCTGAAAATCCAAAAAAAATGACCGTTAATTTCGGACGTCATAAGTATACGATCCCTTATCGAATGACATGAGCATTATTTATGAACGACTCCCAATCAAAGTTTCAACAATCTACAAAAAATCCCCAAATTTATTTTCAATTTCTCTCAAATAATGTCAAATCATTCACAATATTTATCAGAATTCGACCTTCACCAAACAATTTCCTGTTATGAACAGAACAGTATTTTAATATTTCAAGAATGACGTACTTACTTGATAATTGACAAACATTTGAATTTCCACAAAAAAAAATCCATTTCTCACGTAAAACTAATCTAAAATCTAAACATTTAAATTTTTGCATCTTTTTTTTATGCCTCCAGGGTACATACGTGGTTGAAGAACACAGCATGCCAAATTACGCGATCACAGGCATGATGAAGCTTCATGATAAATATCACAACATACAGAAAGTCAAAACAAAAATTGATAATCATATCAAGACAATTTTCGAGTCATCTTATACCACGGAGGTTTGCGAATTTGATTAGTGTTTCATCTTCTTTTATTTTTTTATTTAACAATGTGATGTAATGCATAACATAATGCATGAAGTAAAGAAGAGAAAAACGGAAAAGAATTAAAGAAACTACAAATTATGATCCATAAAAATGTGAGCTTTTGCCCTTTTCATTAGATTCTCATCATAAACATGAGATCTTTATCTCCTCTCGTCTTCTTTTCTTTCATACTCAACTTTATTTGGTCTTTTGCTTGTCTTTTTTTGGTTCGGTAGAAATTCGTTGGCTTTTGTCTCGTCTCTTTGGTGGTTTGAGATCTATTGGCTGGATGAGATTGAGTTTATTTGTCGACATTCTTGTCTGGATCGCAGCTTCTCTAGCTGATCTAGATTTAAAGTCTTTTTAGACATCGTTATTACATCAAGTTCAGTCTCACGTTTCTTTCTAGGCTTTAAGGTCCCTTAGCTAGCCTTAGACATCCCGTAAAACACTCGAAGGTATGCATAAAAATAAGTATGTGACTAGAGAGCGGAAGGTAACTCAAGTAGCCCTAGAAACCGGCTCGGAATCTTTAATAATTGAGCCACTAGCTCTTAATGGTCACTATAGATCACGACACATTAGTAAGGTCCTAAAATTGAAATCCCTTCAGAGGTACTAAGCGACTAAAAGGGTTATCAAAACTTATGTCTGCTTCAAATGCAGCATCATGTCCAGAAAAAAGCTGTTCCTTCCAATTTTCTCAACAGATCTTTCATACCAGTTCTTCATTTCTAACCACTCACTGCTCATCATCATCGGCAGCTCGTTCAATGCAACTAATGCTACTGCAGATGAATTATGTATGCACGACTTTTTGTTACTACCGAAATCAATGAACCATTGATGACTCTTTTTAAGCATCTCTTTCTCCCAATCTGTACACAAAAAAAAAAGTTTCTCAGGTTAATTAAATTATTTTATGATCTGTCGAATGATGATTTATGGAAATTTTATGTGTGTCAAAAGGTTTCTAAGGAAGCTAAGGCAGATCATCAATTTCATGCATTATAGTTATCGATTTCTGCTCACCATTTTCCTGATTATTTCACATCTTTTTGATTTGTTTTGTTTTTATGCCATTTTTTTTGTTTATTTCCAAATGTCTCAATTTGAATAATTTTATGGTCTACGGTGCTTCTTTCTTATTGCCATTGTTGCTGAAATCGCGTTGTATTCAATTATTTACGGCTAGTTATATGTGTCTATATCTTCTGCGGTGTGAGAAGTGTGAGATGTGCATGCTTCTCATTTCACTTCGCTTTATTTCAGGCTCAAAGTAAGTAAGAAGAAGCAGAATTGTAAATAATGACCATATTTGTGGGGCGTTAAATATCATTTTATCATTTCTCTTTCTCTTATTTCTGTTTATGCTTTATGGATCTGAGTCAAACAAGTAAAGTTATCGCTGTTTAGCAGATTGTGAATGGTTTTCGATCAATATTTTTGCAAGAATAATCATTAATTTTGTTTTAGAGTTTGAATAATTTTTTAACGAATTTCAAGAATTCAAATTTTTTGTTTGAAAAATAATTTCCACCTCGAAAAATTTTTTATCAATAACTTTTAATAGAAAGCAACTTATAATAAGCAAAAGCTTATTTTAGATACAAAAAAGTGGCAAGAACCGATTCAGAACATTATCTTTAAACAAAACATAGCATAATATAACATTAAGTTTAAAAATTAAGTTTGCTAAAATGAAAATTAACTTTGTTTATTAAGTTCGAACTTGAAGTAAAAGTTTGATCCAAATTCCACATCCAACTAGCAAAACTTGAGTTGAATTAAGCTCATAAAATCAATTAACATGTATCATGGATTCCATTCATTCCCTTACAAATTAAGACAAACGAAAATAGAAAGAAGGAATTGAATTTCTTAAAAAATCACGCCTCAACTGTTTGTAATTTGACACTCCACAAGAGGTCTAACTGACATCATTGGATATCAAGTTAAATCAATTTATAATAGATTTGATATTTATAGCCTCTTATTTTATGTGAAAAAAGGAGAAAGAAGAAGAAGGAAAAGTCATTTCCACTCATTTCTTCCATTATCGGATTATAATTCGCAATTGTTCAACCTTTTTTTTTAAATGAAAATCGTGATCATTAAAAGTATTGTGCCTGTTTAATAGTTTCAAGTTGTCTTAATCGATTGGACCAACAAATATAAAAATAATAATTAACGGAAGTGACTACGAACAATTTTTATAATGACCCGGAATGTTTGCCATATAAAATCAGTTATAGTGATCAAAAATTGTCATATTAAGGCACAAATGATTGTTGATGCCAATAAAAATATTTAAAATTCATAAAAATTAAATCACAAACAATTATCTGAATTGGAGCAGTGGCAAATAACAGCAGAGACTGAGGCAGAATGGATGAAAATGTCGTGATGATGTGCTTAAAAATTCGACATTTTCATGGTCAACTTGGACTACAATGTTTTATGTTATAGCACTTCTGATACAGCTTTATTGGCATGAACCAGATTCTGTTGTAAACTTTATAAGCTATTGACTCCAATAATAAATTAATGATCCAAGTTAAGAGAATTAATAGATGAGTAATTGAATAATCGATTATATAAGGAACTGCAGTTAACATGCCATCCAGCAGCCACAGACTTGCTAGTTTCCATGTTTATTGAAATAATAAAAAATTCCATTTGTGATAAATCCGCCTACAACGAAGTTCAAATCGATTTCTGATTGATGAACTTACTGAATGTTTTAGACTTCGATTTATCATTAATAGACTTGAGTATTTCACTGCATGATACTTTCTTCTTATTGCAATTGTTGCCACAACCATCACTATTTATTATTATATCAGTTAGGTCATGTTAGGGTGTTCCATGTCAAATTGCTTACATTAAGGTTGATTTTTTTCCCATTCAGCCTGACTGATAACATCAATTATGCTTTCTTTGCATCATCTATGCACCGCATGAGTCTTATTCATCTTCAAAATTTTGCATGACTTCATTTCCCAATAAAGAGCCTTCATTTAGGAATTTCATAAGCACAGCCACAGACATAGATATAGAAATAAGAGAAGCACCAACAAGATGATGAAAAATTATCATTTCAAATGAGATTTGATTGCAAATAATTGCATTAGAAGGCAGGCAAAGGGAATGGAAAGAATGAGGAAATATTTTAAGACACCTGGAACAAATTTATCATCACTTTGAGAGATGTTGCTGCTTGCCGCTGATATTTACAAATATTCCATTTAATTTAATTTATTAATATCAAATCAAATTTATCAAACAGAACAATTGAATTGACTGGATGTTGGATGTGCTGCCTCAAAAAACATTCAAATGAAATCGAAAGTGAAACATTTGTGGAATTTTTTATTGTTTCTGTTGACTTTATAGCTGCAACAATGTTCTTGAAATGAAATTAATGATGATCTTTATGTCTCGAATTGTTGTGTGATGAGCACAGATTGTGAATGCATTACTGGATGTCACAGAAGTTCAAGAAACAATTAATAAGCTGTAAATCACGCATTTCGGCGTCTAGTAAGGAGCCAAAATCATTGCTCAATAGCTCAGTTCCATTTTACAGAATAACTTGTTGCTGCCAATTGAGTATTTACTTCCAATTATAAAGTTTAAATCTCAATAATAGATAATTCATTAAGGTTTTGAGCTCTCAATTATTGCCCCAAATAATTGCCATAAATATTTTTGCATTTTGACTTGTTTAAGGAAGCGCATTGGAAGTGGCAATTTGAACAGCACGAATTTCACATTTTGACTGATTTAAAATTGAAAATCGACTTCAATTGAAACATTTTCGGAGGCAAAAATTGCTTTTTAATCGAATTTTAAATTCGTACATTATCAGATGCTGACTGTTGATGCTGCTCTAGTTCCAGCCACATGGAAGATTACATAAGGAAATATTTCCTCAGTTATTTGATTGACATGTTTTGTGTGGTTTGAAGAATTCATCATTTTGTCATTACTGATTTATTTGCGAGGCTAACGATGAGTTTGGAGATGTTAAAGTTCACATGATGTATAAACAACTGTGATTGACATTTTCTGTAAATGATTGTGTGATAATTTGCAATAAATTTGTGAGAAGAGCATTATGTAAACATTATTGAACTTTTTTGATGGCTGAGAGGAGAAAATTTGAAGTTATGTATGTTTTTGACTTCTGAGGGGATGACATGTTTGAAATTTTAACTTTCCGAGACGATAGATCTGAGCTTTTTATACCTACCGAGATGACAAAAGTTAAAATTTAAATCGAAATTCAAATTAAAATTGACAGTTAATGATTAATAACCTTTTAATAGCTTTTATGAAGCCATTGTACAAATTTATTCAAAATAATTCATTTCCTCGTTACTTAGAAAGCAATTTCTTCCCCATTCACAACATTTCTCATCCAATAATCGATTCAGAATAACTAATGATCTATAGATGAATAATTTCAATGATTAATTGACATTTAATTCCACCGACACTCTACTGTTGCACAATAATTTACATAAATTTCCATTTTTAAAAATCAAATTCGAAAGACGGTGATTGTGGAAGTTCAGAAAACAGAGAATCGTCAATAACGGCTGCTTGATATGTCTTGGTGGTCTCTAACAGTTCCTCATCAACATCGATGCCTTTATTTAATTCATCATAATGCTCCATCATAATATTTACTTTTGTTATTATTATTTCAAGTAAATTCTCAACTGTGAATATTGAAAATGAAAACATTAGTTCCTCAATGAAATTCAGTTAGTGGCTTTAAAAAGGCTTACAATCCCATTGTAAGATTTTCGGTGGTTCTGGTAATTTGCTATTGAATTTTAATAGCGGCAATTCCAATACTTCAGTCGGATATTCGCGTTCAATGTAAAACTCTTCAGTTCCAATATGTTGAAGGACATTCAATATGTGCTGCATGGCAAACCTGCAAATTTTAATGCCATATGGATTAATTTACAAAAAATCTACAATTTAATTCACGTCTTAACCTCATCGTTCCAATCAAATTCTGCTGACTTTTTGACGATTCCAATTTACGCTTCTGCATCTCCTTTTCAGCTTTAATTGCCTGTTCTATTTTAACAACTTCTGGCAAAAATCTGTGAAATTATTTTTCAATTTTCATTATTGTTTTTTAATGGATGGACATAATTGAAGCTTACTGTTCTTTATAAAGTTCCGGTTGACCATCAAACAGCAAGAGATAGATGAAATTGGCGGTCTCATAATCAGCCATAACTTTCTTGTACTTGACATTTGATTCTGCTATTATTTCTCGGCTTAGATCCATTAAAGTGAACATTTCTGATGTTCTTGAATTGTTGTGAGAGAAGAAATGATTGTCTAATTAAAACTTAGTCATTCAATTATTCAAAATAAAAAAAAGCGTGTAAAAATACAACTTGATTCTAAATGGCAACCAGAACAATTTAAATCTTGTTTTATTAATTGAGATTCGAACTCTAAACCTTTCCTCTAAGAACTAATTACTAATATTTAATCTATAATCCAAATCCAATATAATGCATACTTAATCCGCATAATTCATAACAACAAAAATCATGTCTGAAAAGCTTACAAAATCCATAAGCACACACTTCCAAATGATGAATTTTAGATGAAATAATAAGTGCGCATAGCTGGTTCACAGAAGCCGCATAAAAAGTATTTTTCTCACAATAAAAAGAAAAGAGTAAGTAATTAAAAATGCACACACGGAAAGAGCTTAATTGAATGTGTCGAGACACACATGAAGCAGGCATAAAAAGAAAGAATGAATGAAAGAAGAGAGCCTATGACTTAACGAGATGCACTTATGAGTTTGGGATCTTTTCTTTAAACTGCCTTTTTTTTGTTGCTTGCTTGCTTAAAATGAATGAAATCTGGGAAAATTATGAAATTTGAATCATAATGCATGAACGTCATATAATATAACTGCAGTTATTAATAAATTTACATTTAGTGCATCAACGCCTTTTTCAACTTTTCTTTCTTTCTTTCTTTTCTTTTGATGATGAAATGTGTTAATTGTCTGGATCATAATTAATTATTATAATTAATGTTGTCGGAATAAAATATGATGATATTATTTAATTCTGTGGTCGGCAAAGAGCTTATAAAATCAGTTGAAACTTTAAAGATTTGAATTTGAATTTTTAAACATTTCGGGCAGTAAAATTTAAATTCAGGAAAAACGTTATTTGATCATAATTTGTTTTGTTGTTTTTAAGTCATTTTGCTATTAAATAATATAGAACTTAGCCTTTTTGGGTCAGTAAACATTTTGATATTCAAAAAATTAGCATTAAGCAGCTTAATTCACAAGACTTTAAGATTTCTCAAATATTTTTTTCCTTTTTCATGTTTGTTTACATTTTGACGAAAAATATTTGAAAAAGAAAACGCGAAATTTTATCAAAACCAGATGAAATATTGAATCCATAAATAGTTTAAAACAAAGAATGTGTATCTATTTTATGTTTAAAATAGTAATCTCAAAGAAAACACAAGGATTTTGGCTGAAAATTAACAAAATTTTCTGATTGGCTAAAATTCATAGCGGATTAAGTTCTAAAAATAAGGACTACTAAAAAAGTACTAAATCTAATTGTTCTAAAAATAAGATCCGTTTGACTTCCACAGATTTAATTATATGTGCAATATAATTCAGATTCTGGTATCAAAAAAAAACATACGCATTGAAGTAAAAATAAAGCTTAATGGTGGCTAGTATGTGCCCTACAAACCATCTACATCTCAAATTCATAACCTTACCTTGACATTATCACTTCTGCACTTTTACTCAATGTAATATCCTTCAACAACTTTATGTCCAACTCAATTTTCTCAACTTTTTCACGTGCTTCTGTCATTGATGGCGTTTCTCGAATATATCGATCGCCAACTCTTACAAAATCGGACTGGAAGTCAATAAAAAAGGACAATGATCATCATGATTTAAAGCCACAGATTCCTCCATTGAAAAGATAAACTTAAACTTACATCCCGTTGAATAAACTGCTTCACAAGTTTTGGATGTTCCCTGAGAGTTTGCTTTATTTTCACAATATCCTTTATTCGAGCATTTTCTTCATGTTGACTGATTCTCAAAAGCTTCTTCACTTCCTTATCCATTTTTTTCACATGATTTATAGCCGGAAAGCCAATATTGAATGTCTGCTGTACTAATCTTGTTTGCTCATTCCAATCATAATTTAGAGCATCAATGACTGGTTTATAGAAAAGTGAATCACGCAGCAGCTGATTAATAATATGTTTGTAAGTCAAATTAATTGATTCAATTCCACGGCATCGAGTTTCGGAATTTTTGATCTCGACGAGAAGTCGTTTTGTGTCACGTTCTTGTTGGAATTCCTTTATGTCATAATAACGGTTGATTTCCTGTTTTGTTGCGATTTGGAGCTATAAATAGATTGTTTTTTGGGGATTAATGGAGTTGATAAGTCAATGACGTCTACTATTTTAAGAAGAACTGCTCTAGCAAAGGGATAAGCTTATAGGGTCGATTAAACGACACTTGAGGCTGCTTACTCAAGAATCATATTTTTGGTACACAAAACCTAAACTTCTCGTTCCTCCTACACATTCCAACTTACAAGTCGTGTCTCATATCCTTTAATAAGCTTCTCTCGTTTACTCGTGTATCGATCAAGTGTCTTTGTCATCATAAATGTTTTATATTCAAGTTCCTCAAGAACCTCGTACGACTGCTTGTTCTGATACATTCGCATGTATGATGGAAAATTCATGAGAACATTTTTAGTTCTTTGGACATCGCCTTTCAAAAGTATTTGCAGTTCCTCGATTTTATCTTTCTTTTGCTTCTTTAAAATTTTGTATTCGTCAGACTGTTCCATTTCCTCTTGTTCATGCTGCAACTTTTTGACATTGTTGTCTTTTGCATAGACTGCATTGATACGCTCGTATTGCTCAATTAAGTCATGAACTTTCCAAGATTCATCTCGCATGTTGTGATGCTTGAGATATCTCAAACCAAAGAGACCATGAGTCTCACCAAATTGAGGCTTGAAATATTCAACTTTTTGGATTCTCATGATGGATTTCGTGAATTTGAAAAGAATTTGCATAAAAAAATGTTTTGAGAATTTTTGTTGTTCCTGAGATTGAATTTTAAATTCAATTTTTTTAAGATCATTGAGAATATTCTGTCAGAACTGCTTGAAAGTGAACTAAATCAGTTAAGATCGCATTTGTTTATTATATTTATATTATATTTAACATATTTTTGTTGTAACATTTAATGCTCTAAGTTGAAGAAAATCTTGTTGAGACGTCCAGGGGGGGGGGGGGTCATCAAGAAAAGAACAATAGAAATTCCAGGAAATCCATTGTTCTTTTTTGAAAAATTAAATTTCAGACGACATAAGTGAACGACCCCTTACCTGCTTTTTACGTCTTTCATTAGTTTAAGGAGAAGAGGTGATCTACAATGACATATCCAAATTTTTGTTGAGAATTGGAGGGTCTCAAAACCTTATTTGATCAATGTCATTCATCACAATTTATGTGTAGAAGCTGCAATAAGAATCAACTCACATTCTGAACATTTCATCTGATTCCATACCAAGGTTCTCAAGTTACATTAAACAAAATAAAAATCATAAATCTCACATAATATATGTACCGTAATCTGCTTATTATGGTAAAAAGCCCGTATGGCGCAGTGGAAGGCGCGTTGGACTCCTATAAACTTAACTTAAAAGGAGATATCCAAAGGTCGAGGGTTCGACCCCCTCTGCGGGTTGTAGAATTTTTTCTGATTTTCTTTTTTTCATCAACTTAAAATTTTTTACGTGTCTGGTTCCAAATCATTTTGAGGAAGTAATAGATTCAAAGCTTAACATTTTCTTATCCTTAAAAAAACAGTTAACTTAAGAATTGTCAAATATTCAATAGATTGACAATTTTTGAACCTCCTGAAGATCACTAAGACCTTTCTTTGCGGATATGCACATCTGTGACTATCCAGCAAAGCTACAAACATGATCATCCAACATTTCAACTCCAGCTTATATCACTATCAATCCAAAAACCACTAAAATTAATTCCTCATTACAAATTTAACAATTACTCATTAAATTCAAAAATTATAGGATGGAACTTTCGCGAACGACTCAACTTCATCCAGTAATTAAGAACAAATAAAGGCAAAATTGCAATCAATCATGATGAGAGGTCAATAGGAAGTTAAATGCTTTCTAACAGAAGCCATTTCTTAATTAATTGCAAAAATCATATTTGAGGATGACTTTAAACAATGCACATTAGGTATGGTCTCTAATTACATCATCTAATCAGCACTAATTAGAGAGAAACATGATGCAATTTAGAAATTATCAGTGGGAGAAAATAGCTTTATGTCTTGTAAATTATTAAAGAGCACTTCGGCTTTCTATCATAAAACGGTAGCATCATCGTCACGTTTATGGGAAAGTTGAGACTTCCTGTTATTTAAGAAGCATCGTTTGGATTAATTTCATGCTGTAAAATTAGCTAATCAAATAAACATAATTTTTATAGCTTTATCGTTCGCTGGTTGTTGAGTACAAACCATAAAGTAACCAGCTTCTTTATGGAATGGGAACTGCACTCATTAATTTTGAAATTGAGGTGTGAAATTGAAATCTTCATGTTATGTCCAGAGTTGCGACGACAGGTACCTGTCACAGGTAAAGGTGACAGTTTCTGTCAAAAGATCACCTGTCACAGGTCGTTACCTGTTCACAGGTCAAATTTTTTCGCCTATCACAGGTCTGACCTGTCAAAGGTTCTACCTGTCACAGGCCGTTACCTGTTCACAGGTCAAATTTTTTCGCCTGTCACAGGTCAGACCTGTCAAAGGTTCTGCCTGTAACAGGTCGTTACCTGTTCACAGGTCAATTTTTTTCGCCTGTCACAGGTCTGACCTGTCAAAGGTTCTGCCTGTAACAGGTCGTTACCTGTTCACAGGTCAATTTTTTCCACCTGTCACAGCTCTGACCTGTCGCAGGCCTCACCTGTGACAGGTCGTCACCTGTTGACAGGTAGAAAAAAATCTACCTGTCACAGGTTGACCTGTCACCTGTCACCTGTCACCTTTGACTATCGAAATTTTTTTCTTCTAGTGAAGTATAAAGATTTCATACAAAATTCATCAATTTTTTTGCTTCCTCAAGTCACGAGTTCAAATCTCACCGCAAGCAACTTTCTTTTTTTGCATTTTTATGATTTGTTTTTAAACTTTTTTGATATAACATTAAGTTTTATGACAAAGTTTTCCATTTTCATATTTTATTTCTTCACTTTCTATATTTTAACATTTATTTTAAATTTTTTCCATATATTTTCATACAAATTTAAATTTTTTTGTCATATTTTATCAATATTTTATACATATTTTATTTTAACAAGCTGAAATCTGATACAAAGGCTCTTTTCCTAGATCTGGATGTTCTAAAATCGTAATCTTGGATCATAAAATGGCATAAAATATTAAAACTAGTATAGACTTTGTCATTCGAGACCGCAAAAAGTCGAAATATATAAAAAATTATAATCCAAGATTACGATTTCAGAACATTTAGATCTAGGAAAAGAGCCTTTGTGTCAGATTTCAGCTTGGTAAACTAAAGTATGACAAAAAAATTTAAATTTGTATGAAAATATATGGAAAAACATTTAAAATAAATGTTAAAATATAGAAAGTGAAGAAATAAAATATGAAAATGGAAAACTTTGTCATAAAACTTAATGTTATATCAAAAAAGTTTAAAAACAAATCATAAAAATGCAAAAAAAGAAAGTTGCTTGCGGTGAGATTTGAACTCGTGACTTGAGGAAGCAAAAAAGTTGATGAATTTTGTATGAAATCTTTATACTTCACTAGAAGAAAAAATTACAGAAGTCCTCGTGTTATTGATCGAGGGACTTAAGCGCATTTTTGTGTTAGCGATCAGTATTTGATTATGTAATTATTTTGCGTTCATTTACAGATCATGAGAAGATTAGAAGATCATTAATTTTAGTGTAATTAACAAAAAGTTACAATGAATGCTTATATAGAAAGGATTATTATTTAACGGTCAATAAATAATTTGAAATTTTGCCGTTAAAAGTTGCACTAAAAAAACATTAATTATAGTATAATTAGATAATTTGTTGCAATGAATTTCCATACAGAAAGAGTTTATCATTTAACGGTTTCTTGTAATTCAAATTTTCTAACGGTCAATATAATAATAATTTGAAATTTTGCCGTTAAAAGTTGCACTAAAAAAACATTAATTATAGTATAATTAGATAATTTGTTGCAATGAATTTCCATACAGAAAGAGTTTATCATTTAACGGTTTCTTGTAATTCAAATTTTCTAACGGTCAATATAATAATAATTTGAAATTTTCCCGCTATAAGTTGCACTACGAAAAAATTAATTATAGTATAATTAAATAATTTGTTGCAATGAATTTCCATACAGAAAGAGTTTATCATTTAACGGTTTCTTGTAATTCAAATTTTCTAACGGTCAATATAATAATAATTTGAAATTTTCCCGCTATAAGTTGCACTACGAAAAAATTAATTATAGTATAATTAAATAATTTGTTGCAATGAATTTTCATACAGAAAGGGTTTATCATTTAACATTTTTTTGTAATTCAAATTTTCTAACGGTCAATAAATAGTTTGAAATTTTCCCGCTATAAGTTGCACTACGAAAAAATTAATTATAGTATAATTAAATAATTTGTTCCAATGAATTTCCATACAAAAAAAGTTTATCATTTAACGGTTTTTTGAAATTCAAATTTTACAACGGCTAGAAATTTTTTGAAATTATAGAGGTAATATTGAAATTATAGAGGTAAAATAAAATTTGAGCAGGTTACACTGAAAACAAAACAAAAATTCATTAATTATAGCATAAATACACTGTTTTAAGATTTTTAAATGTCCGGCGGGCCAATAACTCGATATAACGGAACTAATGCAAAAAACTAGAACTCTCTACGATGTCTAGATTAAAAGTTTTTCTTAGCAGCCGACCAGCCAGCCGACCAGCCGAACAAAGTGCGTTATTAAGCTACCTTTTTGAAACAAGTTTCAAAAATGCGCTAAAAAATTTCGATAGTCAAAGGTGACAGGTGACAGGTGACAGGTCAACCTGTGACAGGTAGATTTTTTTCTACCTGTCAACAGGTGACGACCTGTCACAGGTGAGGCCTGCGACAGGTCAGAGCTGTGACAGGTGGAAAAAATTGACCTGTGAACAGGTAACGACCTGTTACAGGCAGAACCTTTGACAGGTCAGACCTGTGACAGGCGAAAAAAATTGACCTGTGAACAGGTAACGACCTGTTACAGGCAGAACCTTTGACAGGTCTGACCTGTGACAGGCGAAAAAATTTGACCTGTGAACAGGTAACGGCCTGTGACAGGTAGAACCTTTGACAGGTCAGACCTGTGATAGGCGAAAAATTTTGACCTGTGAACAGGTAACGGCCTGTGACAGGTGGGCTGTTTTTGTTGACCTGTGACAGATCGCAACTCTGGTTATGTCCGAACAGAATAGAAATATTTTTAACGGTAATTCCAAATTTGAAATCTTCAAGTGCATTCAGTGCCAAAATAAGTTCATTCCACAATGATTCAGAAAAAAATGTTCAAAAATTTCATGTTAATCAATCGTTGTCTTTTAAATGCCAGATTAAAGATATTTCCTTTATGCATATCCTTTAAAAATATCTCGTTCCTATTTGCTGTCTAACTCCAGAAATCATTAATTTAATCTCACCCAAAATTTGTTTACAATTTGAGTATGAAAAAAGAAATATGATTTTTTCTACTTTAAGTTGTTATTTGGTTATCTTGGAGCAGTTGCTAGCTAATTTAAGCGTAGCTTTACATATTAAAACAACCAAATTAATAGAAATCTGCTTATTAAGTCTTAAAAATGGAATTGAAATCTGAGTATTTTTGCAAAACTTAAACTATTCATAAGTTAAAAAGTCTTACAAAGACCTCTCTGAAACCTATATAAATCAATTAATTAAGCTTAAATCTATCTCCCATATTACTGGGGACATGCCGTTTGATGCCGTTTTTGAGATATTTGCAATCAAAGTTTACATAAATTTTCATACAAAATTTGATCATGCACAAAATTTTTTGATAAACTTTTAAAAACTTTTGATAAAAAATCATGTTTATCCTTTATATTAAGGACTGATTTTTTAAGCAATGAACGAAAACATTATGTAGAAGATGCTAAAAGAATCAAATCAACTGAAATTAACAAAAACTTTCAATTTTCTAAAGTGTCGGAAAAAAATTGTGCACAAGGAATTTTTGAACATTTTTTCCGAATCTGAATCATTGTGCATAATAGGCTTTTTTCAAAAAAATATCGATTTCATATCTAAATTAGCATTCTTTATCATTTATAATACCAAGATATGTTTTAAAATGCAATTTAAAGCATTTTTGGTTTTGATCATAGTAGGCTATTTTCAAAAAAATATCGATTTTATAACTAAATTAGCATTCCTTATCATTTATAATACCTAGATATGTTTTAAAATGCAATTTAAAGCATTTTTGGTTTTGATCATAGTAGGCTATTTTCAAAAAAATATCGATTTTATATCTAAATTAGTATTTTTTAACATTTATATTACCAATTTATGTTTTAAAATGCAATTTAAAGCATTTTTGGTTTTGATCATAGTAGGCTATTTTCAAAAAAATATCGATTTTATATCTAAATTAGTATTTTTTAACATTTATATTACCAATTTATGTTTTAAAATGCAATTTAAAGCATTTTTGGTTTTGATCATAGTAGGCTATTTTCAAAAAAATATCGATTTTATATCTAAATTAGCATTCCTTATCATTTATAATACCTAGATATGTTTTAAAATGCAATTAAAAGCATTTTTGGTTTTGATCATAGTAGGCTATTTTCAAGAAAATATCGATTTTATATCTAAATTAGCATTCCTTATCATTCATAATACCTAGATATGTTTTAAAATGCAATTTAAAGCATTTTTGGTTTTGATCATAGTAGGCTATTTTCAAAAAAATATCGATTTTATATCTAAATTAGTATTTTTTAACATTTATATTACCAATTTATGTATTAAAATGCAATTTAAAGCATTTTTGGTTTTAATCATAGCACAATGATTCAGAATCGAAAAAAATGTTCAAAAATTCAAAAATTTCATGTTAATTAACCGTTGTCTTTTAAATGCCAGATTAAAGATATTTCCTTTATGCATATCCTTTAAAAATATCTCGTTCCTATTTGCTGTCTAACTCCAGAAATCATTAATTTAATCTCACCCAAAATTTGTTTACAATTTGAGTATGAAAAAAGAAATATGATTTTTTCTCCTTTAAGTTGTTATTTGGTTATCTTGGAAGCAGTTGCTAGCTAATTTAAGCGTAGCTTTACATATTAAAACAACCAAATCAAAAGAAATCTGCTTATTAAGTCTTAAAAATGGAATTGAAATCTGAGTATTTTTGCAAAACTTAAACTATTCATAAGTTAAAAATTCTTCCATAGACCTTTCTGAAACCTATATAAATCAATTAATTAAGCTTAAATCTATCTCCCATATTACTGGGGACATGCCGTTTGATGCCGTTTTTGAGATATTTGCGACTAAAGTTTACATCAATTTTCATACAAAATTTGATCATGCACAATATTTTTTGATAAACTTTTACTAACTCATCAAATTTATCCTTTATATTAAGGACTGATTTTGTGAGCAATGAATGAAAACATTATGTAGAAGATGCTAAAAGAATCAAATCAAGAGAAATTAACAAAAACTTTTTTGCATTCAGTAAAAAAATATTATGATCACAAAAAATCACCAAAAAACCAAGTAAAGCCATAAAAACATTAACTTCAAGTCTAGACTTTCAATATTTGTTTATTTAAAACATCATGTATGGAGAGTAATTCACGAAAATCTCATTAACGACATGATATTGCTATTACCAAATGAGTCGTTAAGGCGGTATATGCAGCAGAAGCAAAACGAAGAAGCAAAACAAATCAAAAAATTTCAGCAAGTTCCACAGCATCACCAAAACGAATGATTAATTTGTCATTTTATTTGCATTCGCTGTCAAATAATAGCATTTGCCATGAATTAATGATATGTTTGTTGATTTATACGTTTTAATTTTGCAAAATCACATTTGCATTGAAAGCTTAAGCAATGATACTAGAGAAATTCCTTGGCATTTCCTAATTATGAAATAAAGGAAGGTATCATTGACATTGTAAAGTAGATCGCAGTAGCTTTGGGTGGTTTATAGTTTTACTTTAAGTTGTAATTATGATTTGGGTATGAACTAAGCCATTTCCTGCAAGTTAAATTGTTTGGATGTCAGGAGGTAAAGTCATTAGGTTCCGTTCACTTATTACGTTCGCATTTTAGGGGGGGGGGGGTGTTTGAAAAATTGAAACAAAATGTAACATAGAGGGGGGGGGGGGGTGAGTGTCAAGAAGTATGTAACGTTCTAACTGTCGTCTGTCTTTTAAAAAAAAGTTCACGAAAAAAAATTGTAAACGTTAAAAAAAATTATGAACGTTTAAGGGGGGGGGGGTTGTGAGTTGTAACACATTGTAACAAAGGGGGGAGGGGGGGGGTGAAAAAAGTCGTTTTTTGCGTAACGTAATAAGTAAACGGCCCCTTAGCTTAATAAATCAAAAAGTTGGATCGTCTAAGAGTTGCATTCTTATGATACAGAGATCTGAGGTTGTATGACAACAAAAATGGGGATAATGCTAAGTATCAAACAGAAAGGGGAAAGAAGTTTTCAACATTCTGACATAACAATTACTATCAACTATTGTTGAGACTTTGTGATCTTACAATAGATCAGTTACTTATTACTTACTTCGCTGGTCGTACAGATCAATTGTGATCCATGACCTCCCTTAGTTGACGCCTATAACTAGTTCTATCGCTGGCTACCGTCTGCCAATTTCCAATACCAAGCGCTATACTGTCTCTATCAACAGCTTCCTTCCACGAGTTCTTTGGCCGCCCACGTGATCTCTTGCCATCTACGAAGTCAGATTTAAAGACCTTATTTAATGGAGCTTCCACAGGTCTCTTTATAATATGTCCAGCCCATCGGAGCCTGTTTACTTTAATCCTTTTCACTATATCAGCCTCCTTAAAAAGCTGGTAAACTTCTGCGTTGCTCCTACATTTGAAAAGGTCTCCTTCTTTCAATAGATCAGTTAAAGTTATTAAAGGCCAAAGTCAACTGCTCAAACCCATTAGTCGTCTTTGATTTGACATCAGAGTTGACTTTAACTCGCTAAAATCTACCTCTGGAAATTAATCTCAAACTTAAATGATCAAAACTAAAGCAAATACTAAGTACTTTAGAAAAATAGTCCAACGAATCAAACATTCTCACGCCAATTGATGACCAAAGACCAAATTTGAGCTGAAAAATGCAGTTACATAATAATTAAATATTAAACTATATGAATAATTTACGACAATGCAATGTCAGGCACAATATTTTGCCTAATGGAAAAAAATAACTTATTTATTCACTTTTGTGTTCATTCATGTCGGCCTTTGTCAGTGCCAAAATGTTTAACACAAAAATCCATAATGCATTTTAAGTAAACAGCCATAATTTCTGAAAAGCAAAAAAAGATTTTTTTTTTTTTTTCGTGATGGATTTTTTTTAAAAAGTAACATTTAGTTATGATGATAGCCTCGAATAATATGCATTTGATTAACATACTCAATGTATGTAATTTTTATTCAATTACTATAGTTATATTTTCAATTTTTTATCAATAAATCATATCGTCATAAGCTACATTTACATACAATATCATATTATCATGTAATATTAATGAATTTTTCTTTATTATTTATTTACTTTTTTTTTTCTTGAGTTCTTTTTCATCTTCACTTTTATGTAACTTTTTTTTTACTTTAAAACTTCTTCGTTTTTGGAAACATTTCTTCTTTTTCTCATACTTCATCATATATAATATTTTTTTAATTTATTCACATATATAACTTGCTTACTGCTACTTCACTTTTTTTTTCATCAAATATATTTTTTTCTTCTTTTCTTCTTTTTTCTTCTTCTTGTTTTAATCTTTAATACGTTAGGTTCATAAGGTTTCGCAATATATCTTTTAAAACTTTTCATCTAACTTTATTTAACTCTTATATTCTTTTTTTTTTGCTTTTCTAAGGTTCTTGATTTTTTTTTTGATTCTTACTTTATGATTTTTGATGTCTAAGGCTTTATTAACCAACACAATATGGAGTATACTCTTGCTGGGATGGCACAATGGATCAGCGATCAAAGTGCTTCTTCGTTTTTAAGCGAACCCTACATTATTTTCTATATATATACTATAGCTGGTTTTTTTCCTTAGTCTAAGGTTCATTAATTTTTTAATCAGGGTTATATTCAAGAAAATTCTCCAGATTGTGATCGAAAACAAAGCCTAATTTGAGTTGGAAGTTGTTTGATCTTTTAGTGTCATGCATTTAAAGCCAGATTTGATGATTTTAAGGGTTTCTGGGAAACAATATAATAAACTAGCTGAGGGGCCGTTCACGTACAGGGGGGGGGGGGGGGGGGGGGTTAGCATGAAAAGAACAATAAAAATCCCTGGAAATCCATTTTTCTTTTTTGAAAAATGAAATTTCGGACGTCATAAGTGAACGACCCCTGACAAATCTTAGTGTTGAGTTTGAAAATACTAAAGCTTTGTGTCGTAAGAATTTCACAGGTTTAAGACTTTTCTAGACATTTTCACAAGCCCAGAACTCTTAAAATACAAAAAAGTTACATTATCAGTTGAAATTGATTTTAAACCTGATAAGACATAGCTTAAAATGGTGGTTAATACCCTCCAAATCCAATAAGTTTGAAAAACGCTAGATTAATGCTCAAACAAAATTTGTCTAATTAGTGACACGCATGAATGGATTAAGATTAATCCCAATAGCCAGAAACTTTCCAAAGTGGGACTTTCAAATTTCACATCAAAACTTATAACAAATTGAATTACGAGGGTACCAAGATCAGATCAGGATTAACTGTATCAAACAATTAGTAGAAAAAGCTGGAACATTCTTGAATACTTGAGCTTCAATCAATTATAAGTACGGTAAAGAGCTTACTTGTAATAACGTAAAAGTGTACACTGATTTTCTCGCCAAACACTTAAGCTTTATGTCAGATGACTTATCGGGCAATAAATCTAGCTTATTTAAAGATCTAAAGTCATTAGAATATAATGATTAGATTCTAACTCAAAGCTTTTTTGTATTCTTAAGTTTGACTTGAACTTATTATTTTTTTAAAATTTAACAACATTCGATCTTCCAAAGCCTTTATAAGTTCGCATAAATAACTCTAAGAGAATCAATTCAACATCCAAGCCCACTGACAGATGACAAAACGTTTTTTTATTCTTCCATCCTTTTTTTTGTTTTTATTTATTTGTAGGTAAATTTAATCATTTTATTGTTATCATTAATATTAGCATTACTTTTATTATTAATTATTATTACTTTTTCAATAAATGTAATGAACAATAGTCGTTAATGTTTTGATAGAACATCGAGAAGAACGAAGGAAAGCGAAAAGAACAAAAAGAAAAAGAAACTTAATAGAACACAAAAAGCGTTAAATGTCAGGCAGATTATGAGAATGAAGAATGTGAAAAGTAGGAAATCATGTCATCGATGAACAAAAAGAATAGGAATAACAGGCAATAGAATTAAAGCATGTTCCACTGATAATTATAAATTGCTTCAATTAATTAAACTATATAATAAATCCTTACAAAAAAGAACATGAAACTCAATTAACAGCTCATTCATTCATCATCTCATTTGGGTATGTACAAAAAAAGCATTTTTCTTGCTGATTTTCTGGGTCTAATACGTAATTATTCAATATAATGTGTTATTGATATTTATCATAATCAGCATCACAATTTTCATTTTTTTTTATTATTCATTCTTACTTCTTTTAATTATTTAAGTGAATTTGAGTCTATTTGATTTATTGGACGACTAATTACGTTCATTTTGCAGTAAATTAAAAACATAAGCATTGTCATGATTCACAAAATTATTTGTTTAAGAATCTAACGAAATTCGAATTTGTAAAAAAAAATATATATACTTTTATATCCTGGATATCGATTTTATTATGAATATTGTCGACGATTTGTTGTGGTTTCAATAATTAATATTTTAAATCAGTTCAATGTAATCAACAAAAAAAAATATTGGAAATAATTTACACAAGAAAATATACAAAATAAAAATATGGGTAAAAATTTATAATTCTTAACTCCCATTGAAGCTTTGCGTTGGATGCCCCCTAGCGTATTTAATATAATTATTCATTTTTTAAAAGGCATTTCAATAAGAATAATTTTCATTTCATATTTTTAATAATGTTACACGTAAATACTGTTCTTAAATATATTTTATGCTGTCTAGAATTGGAAACTTATTGTGGATATTTTAAAGCTATTAAAAGCGATCGGATCAAAACTACAAGCATTCTTTTGTATTGAATTGATGATTGGAGAGTATATCATTTTAATTTTAAGGGATTTTTTTGATGATTATATACGGAGCTGTTCATAAATTAGAACGATTCCATGCAGAATAGTGATGGTTCTGTCTTTAAATTGTTCAAGAATATCGTAGACGTTCAGAATTCTAACGATGTAAAGTCTAATAGCTATTACTTCAGCCATTTAATCAAGAATTTTATGCATAAACATAGCAAGACTATCTGTTTGATTGTTAAAGAGTTGTCCTCAATTGGGTTTTTTCAGCAAGTTTACAAGAAAGCTTAAAAATAATTTAAAATTCTTAGTTTATAAGAAAACGACTGTATTTGTCTGAAAACCATCTAATCATCGTCCTTTTTATAGATTAAGATTTGTTGAAGTTCTAGAAACTAAACCTATTTATAACCAAAATTGGTAAAGTTCATTAAGAGTCTAATTGGTTAAGAGTATAAGTTCACGTATTACAATCAAAAGACTGTGAAATTCTCTATTTAATATCGAAGGTTCGAATCTCCTTATTTATATACTTCAAAAGTTTACAATTAAAAATTTATAAGTTACTCTTTTTTGCCATCAAAGATGATCAGAACTCTTAATAAATAACTTTAACTACAAAAGTTTCCAACTCTATCTCTAGACATTTTTTTTTTTTTCATAAAGAAAACTCACTTTTCGTGTCCACAAAACAAAGAAATTTAAAAAAGAAGAAATATTTGCAACACTTACTAGAAATATAATAAAACTTTAAATACGAACACAGGCAATAAACATAAAAAATAATAGTCCAAAATAAGGAAAAATTAACTGGAATGATACAAAAATAATCTTAAGTTTCATGCATTTCTCCCATCCGATATCTCTCATAGTCATATATAGTCATAATTAATATAATTTCTTTCATATTTATAGATATTTAGCGATAGATTTTCCTTGACATTATTTACGAGACTGCTTCAAGTCTTTCCCGGAACTAATTAAACTTAAAATTCCACGAAAGACATCACAATCAGTCCTATAAACCAAGCATTGAATAAATTTGTACTAAAATAATCTAGCACGGCTCATTAAATTGTCCTAAATGTGATGCTGCACTACACATGAATTTATATTTTAGTGGCTTTCACTACGAATATTGTCTAGTCATTGATGCTTTAATATTTTAATGATTATGACTTTAGTTTTAATTAATTTTCGTTTTGAACTACTGAATTAAGTTTTAATTTAGGGTTAAGAGTTACAAGATGTTAGGGAACAGAGTGCTTTAATGGCTTGAGAAGGTTGCTAAGGAATAAATAGGTTTGAATGGTAGATAAAGGCATACATATAGCATGCTTCGGTATCAAAAGGGTCTATTATTGCTTTTTACCATTTTTTACAATTTTAAAGGAACTTAGCTAGAAGGGAAAAAGAAAAATTGCGTAAATGCTCACTCCCTGCTTCTATTTAGGTCTACTTAACCTCAAAACACCTCTCATAGTACACACCCTAAAATCTAGTAACCCTCAAAACCCCAAATTCAGCACTAGATTAATACAAATTTATTTCATTGGTCTAAATTATTAATCTATCGATATTTACGCTTATATAGATATTTAATATTTTTATCTTGCTTAAGGATGAGTTATCCTTGCTTTCATAAAATACCTGATTGCACTGGATTACGATATATTTAGTCAGAAATAAAAAAGAAGAAAACTATTCTTTAAATTTGATGAATGATGATTGATTTAAGTTGAATTTTGAATGTCTTAGTGATCAAGAGATAGCTAGTCAAAGTCTAGCAGTACAAAATGCTTGAATAGGAATCACTTCGTCATCATACCCTGACAACTTTTTTTAAAGCCAATTTTACTGATTTTTGAACTAGCTGTTTAATGGTAGCTTTTGGCTTAGCCAAGGCATCAAGACCTTCTTCAAGGCTTTAATCTAGGAAAGATTATAAGTCACAACTCTGTTTAAGGTGGCTTAGGCATAGACAAAGTTATACCTTGATCACTGGTGACTAATTAGCTATTACCCATGATTGCTATAGACATAAGATCAAAAATTCTAGGAATAAGGATTGTTAACCTTTTAAGAAATCGCAGTGAAAGTTCATAAATATTGTCTTAGAATCTTGAATTCGTTGCAATTTTGAATGAATTATAGGAATCATGACAATCAATCTCTCATTCACCGATCAAATATAATAACAAATTTCCCATTTCTTGCTTCCTTCTTTTCCCACACAAACGATTTTTGTCTAAACATTTTTTTATTATTTATAATCATTCGCCAAAAAAAATATATTTATAATATATTGTATAATAATAATAATAATTCATCATTCATTAAATGTTTTTTTTTCTCTTGTCTCACAATAGATTTTCTAGATGCAAATAGATAACAGGAATATAGAAGTTTGATAATATTCATAGTAATGCGCTAAATGTGTGTTGTGTTGTGTCTTGCAAAGATAAATAAGTTTTCTCATGTTTTTGGACTATAAATATATATATCATTATTAAATGTCTATCTGCAAACTTCATCCTCTTCATTCGAGTCCACTTACTGGATCTATATCAATTATCAATCACATGATAATTGGATGTAAGATGTCACAAAATGAATGTTTCCGGTTCTTTATGATGTAAATAAAAATTATTTCTTGCAGAAAATGGTACTTTTTTTCTCGTTCAAACTGAATAGTTTAAAGTTTCAACGAAATTTTTGTCAACAAAAAAAAATCACGATTCTGATGGACAAACTCTTTGAGTTACCATTGATGCGTTTCTCTCGTTCCTTTTTCAATATATATGTATATATGACTCTATATTATCATTATTATTAATATAATTCTTTTTTATATCTTATTTTCTCTATTTTTTATGATTTTCTCATCAGTTTTGAGTGATGTCGTTTATGCACCGAATGGATCTAGTTGAATATTTGAATTTGCTGGCTGAGCTTGTGGCATTTGTTGAGTGAGAATGGGCTGCTGTGGAATTGGTTGACCTGCCATTGGCATTTGTTGTTGCATCATTGGCATTCCAGGCGCTGCCATTGGCATTCCTGGACGAATTTGAGGTGCCATTTGCTGATTAGAGAAATAAAATAAAAAAAATTATTGATGAAAATTATTAAAATTGAGAGTTTGTTTCGGTGTGTGACATGAAATTCTGTGAGATTGTAATTTACATAGTTGAATGATGTTTGAAATGGACATTAGGAAATTGATGATTGATCTATAAGAAAGGATGTTAATTGGATTGATTGATTTTGGTTGAGTTAAAAGGAAATTGAACCAAATAAACCTATAATTTTCCTCAATTTTAATTTGGGATGTTAAGAATTGATCAGAGCTCGAAGTAGATGGAATTTCTACATACAAAATCGATAAAGCATCCGAGTCGAACAAGAGCTCTACTATTGAGCTATGAAATCGAAGATGTGTCAAATCACATAAAAATTATTCTATTAAAATGCTATTCAAGACTTTAGGCTTAAGCATCAAAATAGAAATCTTTAGAACCATCAATTTATCGAAGTCGTAGGTTCCAGTATGTACGTTCCCAATCAAACAGCAAGTGCTGAACATGAATTTTACAAAAATCACATCAATTGGTTTGATATGTTCATAGTCGAGTTACCTAGAGACAATTTGTAAGGATTTAAAGGTTCAACACCTCTTCTGTTGCAGTACGTAAATGTTTATCATTGTCTGATCTTATTGTTCAAGTGCTTCAGACCTTCTGTGCATAATAAACAACCAAAAATAAGGATTAGAACACACATAAAACATCATCAAATTCAGAAGAACTTCCAAAATGCCCAAAAATCCTTTAAACTATCCAGAACACATCATCAAAAGCAAAATTTCATGTCACAGATATTTTGTCATAGTGTTAATTATTAATTCAAAGTTATTATGCCAATCTATCTATATTTTCAGTGTACAAGTGCTCTTGCAAGTCATTAAAAAATATTTCTCTTATAAATTACCGTAAGACATTCGGTGCAAAATTGAGGGTGAAATGTTATTGATTACAATTAAAAATTATATATAAACATAAGTAGCATAACTCATAACATATAAAAAATAATAAAATAAAAAGCAAAATCTTACCTGCTGCATCGGAGGAAAATACGCTAAAGGTATGTTGTGGGTATACATGTGAATTGTGCTTGGTGCAGGAGTTACAGTCATGCCTTTAGCCTATTATGTTTGATATTTTCGTCAAATAATAATAAATTTTTTTTGTATAATTTGTACAAAAAGAAAATTTACAAAAAATATAAAATGAATTAAATTTGAAGAAAAAAAAAATAAGGTAGAAAAATTGACGACTGAAGTTGATTTCGATGACTATTGACTAGACATAGCACACGGACTAGCTATTGTTAATGATTATTAGCAAAAAAAACTCATGTTAAACATTTACAATTAATCTTGATGAACTGGAAATTTATGTTTTGAAACAGATAACTCTCTTTGATTATTGACTTGCCCCACGTAACCCCCCCCCCCCCCCCCCCCCTCAAATAATTCAATTTTCAGCAATTTTAACTCCAAATTCTCATTAATCCAGTCAACAAACCTCCAATCAACATCAATTTTTCAATAGAAAATATATTACAAAAAGCAATTAAACACAAGTAAAAAAAATCCATTAATTAAAAAAAAAAATAAGAGAAAAATCGTTTAACCAAGAAGATAAAAAAATATTTTTTTCACCCTAAAGAATTTTGAAATATTTACATAACACTAATATAAATTAATAACAATCAAATTTGTCAAATTTCTTACCATTGGTCTATAGTTTGCGCCGGTTGTTGCTGCCATTGGTTGTGGTGACCAGTTCTGTGGCTTTGCCTGATTCTTCGGTGAGTTCCATTGCACACCTCTGCAATAATGAAATAGGTGAGATAATTAATTATTTGATTAAAATAAACTTGAATGTATATTGAATTTGAAAAGAATCAAACAGTAAGAACGATATTCAATATTAGCCAAACTGGAAGATATATTTGAAATATTACTGCATAGAACAAGATTATGCTACAGGAAAACTGAAGGTTCAATTCTCAAATTTTTATACAATTTCACAGAAATCTATTCTTGTGAAGTATAAATATTTGATTCAAAATTCAGCTTTATTTCCAACTTAATCTGCTAGAGATCGCTTAATTATTTAGTAATGAACCTGTTCTCTCATTCTCGTTAATTCAGTTCATTGATGATCAAATCAATCTGTAACACAGTGTCAGACCCCCAAAAGTAAAACATCATGAAAAAACGATTAATCTTAATCGACTTAAGGCTATATAACTAGCAGTAAAACATATCCATTGAACCCTTACTTCCCTCAGCTGTAACTTAATAACAAGCCTTTATATACAGAAATTCACACTTACTTCATTGATGATGTTGCGCTTTTATTAATCGTCAAATTCTCTGCTAATGACGCAAGCGAACTGTCTAGATCACCCGTAAGCACTTTTCCGGGTTGTTGTTGCTGCTGCTGTGCTGCACCTGGAATTATTGGTTGATGTGTAGCTTGAATAAAGCCAGTCGTAGATTGTCCACCAGTCGATGCCGGTTTTAGTACGTCTCCCAATGGATCAAAGCCTTTTTTTTTATTTTTTGTGTTAATTTTTATGAAATGTATGTGTGGTTTTTGAGTTTGTGGATTGATAGAAGGATGTGGATGTTTAAGTTAATGTTTCATTGTCCCCATAACATGTGATACAATTTTTAGTTTCATGCCAATTGAATTTTTTTTTGGAGGGAATTGATCGATCACCAGATAAATTATATGATTTTTATTTGTTATTAGATTCAAGAGGAAATGATAAAGAAAAGAAAAAGAAAAAATGAAGAAAAAAGAAAAAAATTATGATAAAAAAATGTTAGTCACATTCCGTTCGATTCCATTTTCATCTTATGTATTAAAGTATAGTTATTTTTCTATTCTTTATGTTCCATTAAAGCCATATATGCAATGTTAGGCAAACAAGTAGGTACTGTGAACATAACAGAGAATTTTGGGTGCATTTTTTGTCTAGACGATTAGCAATTATTATTAAAAGTGTGTGATTTATGTGGATATGACTATAGAGCATATCCTAAGATTATAGAGGAGATGACTTTAAGATAGATTTTAAAGACCACGCAATTTTTAATGTTTTAAATTCTGTTGTTTTGTTTCCTCTCTTAACTTTGCGTAACTTCAAGAAACTGGGTATTTAATAAATTACTCGCAATTTTGAATGTTTATAATTACAACTAAACTAAGTTTGAATGCTTAAACATTAAAAGACTTTTAAACTAGGGTGACCATCTGCGTAGTTTTACAACGGACAGTCCTGTTTTTCAAAACCCTGTCCTGTATAAATTTGAAAATTTTGTTCCAGGTCCTGTATTTTTTTCGCGAAAATTTCCGTTAATTTTCAAATTTTCCTTTGTGTCCTGTATTTTTTAGGAAATTTATCAAATGTCCTGTATTTTCATAAAAATTAGATGGTCACCCTAATTTAAACCAAACATAATATATCATGGGCTAAGTGATTAACACTTCTACGACACACACTCTTTCAATATCTCAAATATTTCTCATTCTTATTGAAAATATAGCAAAGTTAATTATAATTCCCTTTAAATATTTCATCGATAAACTTAGAACTGATCACACACAGCTGAATTCTCAATTTCTCACCCAAAAAATGCACCCACAATCAACGAATTAAAAAAATAACAAAAATTCTTTCTTCAAAAACAACAAGAAATGTTAGACTTAAAGTTACTTCACATGCACATATTATTACGTTAGATATTACATCAAACAAGAAAAAAGTAAAAGTGATTTAAAGATTTTTTTTTATATTGGATAATTTAAGCATTTTTCTCTAAAGCATTTCTTCCATAAAAGAAAAGATTTTTCATTTGAAGCCATAAAAAAAATGCACGACGTGAAGTAAAGAGGAAAGAAATAAGATTAATAAAAAAAGAAGAGATTCCCAAACATAGAAGAAAGATGAAAGCTTAATTTTGATACAAAAATATTTTTTTTTGTAGTCGTGTCCGAAATTCCAATGTGACTTATTCTTCCTTGATTTAAGAAAGATTCAACAAACAACAAATAATTTTAACATAATAAAGGAACATAAAAACGACATCACAAAGAGTATATTCAATTTTTGGAACTGACAAATATAGCAACATAAAAGGGGATCTAAAGAAGAAAAAAAAGATGCAAGCGATTACACAGATCGTGGAAAGACATAAACGAACATAAAAAATTATGAAAAATTTCTGTTTTCAATTTTTTTTTTTCATTATTCTGAACCTCCTCCAATTGAAGACGACGATAGATTAGAATTAATAGTGTGTCCCATAACCGTAGACGAAAACATTTGTGGTTGTGCAAATGCGTGTTGTTGTGATGAACTACTAAACAATCCAGCTACTGGCTGATGCAAGTCCAGTTGCCCGACCGCACCACTTTCGAATGGAATTATTGTTTTGGACGGTGAGGCACTTGTCAATGCCGACTTTATTGTATCATTTAAATCATCAAATGCACTCTTTTGGACCGTGGATGGTCCACGTGCTGGAGATGATGTGTCAACTGTTTCATTCATTCGAGGTGGTGGCGGACGAGCAGGTGGACAATTATTTCTACCATTTTTACTACTTTTATCACCTGCTAATGGATCTTGTGCACTGACGTCTGCTAAAAATGGATTTTCGTCCTGTCCAGCTGCTTGCGTATAATAATAATTTTGCGAATAGTAATTGGGTTGAGCTTCGTGTTATCAAAGAATCGAGTCAAGTTAGAATTATTTGCGGAAAAATTCAAATTATTTTTTCAGAAAAATCATAAAATTGAAAAATTTAACAAAAGAAAAAGAAAGAAAATAAAAACCAAAATTAATTTTGAAAATGAAAAGTTAAAATGTGTGTTTTTTGTACCAGAATGATGAAATGGATGTGATTTAATGGTTGATTGAGTTGTTTAGAAAACAAGAGCAACTTGAATTTAAAGAATCCATGGAATATGATGGAACATTAATGCTGTCATAAAAACAGCTTATGCCAATGTCTATCAGACGAAACTTCATAAAAAAACGATAAAAATTCATATGAAAATCTTGATAGATGACAAAAATTTTCTAAACATTCAGTCAACACATCTCAACCAATCTCTTTCAACATCTGGTATATTCATTTATGATTGATGATGATTCTATGCATATTTGTCGCTTTATCATGGACTTAATGGAGCTGTTTGGTTTATAAAAAATGCTTGCTTTTTCGATTGAACTTTAAATCTTTAAATCTCACTTTTAGGTACGGGATTAAATATTGTAAAATGGATCAAAATTCACGAAATTAGAAAAATGTCTATAATTACTTTAGAGATTATTACAGTAAATAGGACTAAGTTCTGTAACTACTTAATGAGGTTTACTTAATTTAAAATTGAGTATTGGAAGACTTAATGGACACTTGTGGTTGATTTTTGTTGATTCTGTGATTTTAATATCTTTTTAGTGTGATTTTGATGAATTTATGTCAATCAGTTCCAATTTTAATTTTAAATCCAACAAAAATGTCCCACTATAGTGAAATGAGCAAAATTAAAGTTTAACCAGCAGTTTTGACAATTAAATGGCAAATTTTGATGAACTTTCAGCCAATCAATTTATTCATCAACAATTGCTAGCAAACCTTAGCTTCACTCATGTGTAATGTCATGCAAATTATTGAAAAATAAATCGTGAAACTCTCAATGTGATTTATAGAGGATGTGAAATCCATTCCATTCAACATTTAACCGAGTTATAGAATTAGAAATTATGGCAGGAAAAATCAACTAATTAATATTACTTTTACATGGGAAATAGGAATTAAAAATAAAGTCTGTACAAGTCTCAATTAATGCACAGCAAATAAGTTAAGTTATATAGGAAACATAAAATAAGAATCTCATAAGGATTGTCGTCAACATTACATACCAATTGGCTCACTATTTCCAAAAACTGAGGAGAAATTACTTTCGCTAACAAATGCAGTCGAATGATTTTGTGTTTGTGATGAAGGAACAGTTTGTGTCGATAGTCCATTAAATCCTAGAAATTATACAGTTTGTTTTTTTTGGTGTCATGAATTCAATTCTCAATAATTTTTTAATTTATGGATAATTTTTCTTTGCTGCCCCTGTGATTTTTATACTTTATGAGCCGACTAATTTACACGAGCTACTTTATTTACTTATTTGTGAAATATCATGTGTGATTTAAAATTATAATAAAAAATTTAAATCAAAGAGAATAAATTAAGGTTGATAAAAAGTTGTAAAAATATGAATAAAAATTTAGAAAAGAAAAAAAAAATCAAAGAAAAATTTTGAGTTGAAGTTTTTAAAATAGGTATTGAATGTTTGAAAACCTTACAACAGTTTCTAAAATGGGGTTTTACGAGAATTTGTATGGCTTTGAAGATGAATTTGTAAAGTTTTTGAAATTTTTGAACGGTTCTAAAACATGAAATAACAATTGCAGAACCTTACAAATTTAAAAATGTTTGAAAACCTTACAATTCCAAAAATGTGACACTGAAATTCTTAAAATTTGACTTTGAAAGCCATACAATTCCTCAATTTTACAAACATTTGTAAGGTTTTCATTTACAACTTTAAAATTCTTCAACTCGTTAATCAAATAAAAAACCAATTTTTCCACAAATTGTCATTAAAAAACAATTTCAAAAAGGTAGAAAATATTAAAACAAAAGTTAAAAATCTCACCATTGCTCATCCACTGATTTGGTACGGGCTGTTGTTGCTGTGGTTGGGCTGGTGCACCAAACATTTCAGCAAATGGATTTCCTAATTGCAATAAATCATCTAATGCATTTGATTGCTGTGCTGGTTGTGCTGCAGCTCCGTCAGCCGGTCCAAATAAGTCAACAATATTTCCTGATGATGCTGGCGGAGATGCTAAGAAAGGATTTGTAGCTGTCGGTGAACCAACTTTTGACTGCTTTAAATTAGAATTGAAAAGTCAATAGAAAATTATGATAATTTTTGATAAATTTCTGATAAAAACCTTGTATTGATTCATCGCAGCTTCTTCCTCAGCCAAAGCTTGAGCTTTCATACCCTCATCAATGCCATTTGTATGCTGTTCAAACTTAGCCGATGCAGCAGCTGTTCCAAACGATGAGCTAGTAGAAGATAGGGCAGAAACACCGCTCTTTACGTTTTTCTGATTGCTATTTATTTCGTTAGTTATTTTAGTCAAATTAATCATTGTTGGATATGAGAACAATGTTGATTTTGATAATTTTGTGTACATTGAAAGAATAATTATAGCAAGTAATAAGATGAACATTGCAAATAGTACGGGTATGGTGCAAATAATGGAAGCAAGCAACAAAATGCATAGAAAATAATAAAGAATTACAAATTGCAAATTTATAGTGATACATTTATGATGTGAATTTCAGGATTAGTACAAACAGTGTTAGTTGGAAGGAGAAAAAAGTTTAAAGAAAAAGACAAAAAAAAAATTAAAATTACTATAAAGAAACTATTTTGTATGATAAATAGTAACTATAATTGTCTCATAGTCTCAAGATCATGTCGTTAATCTAGGTCTAGAAACTATCGAAAATTAAGAAAGAGACTCAGTACTAGCATTCGAGTTTTTTGGTGCTACTGTAAAGTAAGGGAAATAATAGTTGAGGATGTTGATGTAATTTCATAGAAGTTTGATGGTAGATTAAGGCATAGATCTTACACAGATTAAATAATTAAAAAAATTTGACCGGTAATTTCAATTTTGAATTTTTCAAGAAATTTTCGACATGGAATTTCAAACATTTTTTGACAGTTAAATTTTCAATCATTAAGTTTGAAAAATGCAAATCCACCAACTTCCTTCTTTCTACATGAAATCACACTCAAACATACTTAAAATTCTAAGAATTTAATTTTTTTCTCATCAATTTTGTCATCTAAATTTTGTACATGGAAATAATAAATTCATCCAATTTCTAATCGAATAGCATCAATCATCTACTAAATAAGTTGTCAAAAACAAAATATAAACTAAATCTGTGTGTCTTTCTGTGTAAATTTGATAAATTTTTCACGTCGCATCCTGAAAATTTATACCTTGCTGTCTGCGTTGGCGTATTTGCGGCAGATGAAGTCTTCTTTCCTTCAAGTGTATTTAAATGTTGCTCAAGTGCATCTAATAATGAACTTGGTGCTTTTGTTAAATCCGGAATATCACCTTTGTCAATGCCAATGTTCTGGAATTTTTATGTAATTTTGACAATTTGAAGGAATTAAGCTACGAAATATAAAATTTACCTCGGCGACTTTCAAAAACTCTCCAACTCGGTCCATGCGAGTCAAAAATTTCTTATACAAGTCCAATGCATCACGACACTGCTTCTTATTCATATCGAAGTATTTCTCCAATAAATTGATAATGGCATCATTATAGCAAGCAAATAAGCGAATCAAATCACGGAATAGGAGCATGAAGCACATATTAATGACACCTATAAAATAAATATAGGAAATAAAATAATCAATGAATGATATGAATTTAAATTGATAGATTATTGGATATTGAATTGAGAAATCAGTGGGCATGTAAGTGTGAAATGCGGGGATTCGGATGTCATTCAATGATATTGGCATTCAAAAAATTCAATGGAATTTCTCGTTGCTCTTTTCTACGCTAAATTATTTAGAGATATTTCAATTTATTTATCTATGTTTAATATATTAATTCGAATTGAGAGAAACGATGAACACATTTTAAAAGTTTAACGGTTGATAAAAATTTAAATTGTCTGAACGATTTTTTAAAACTTTATCGACGGTTATTTTTCAAATATTTTTTGAACTTTTTTTTACAAAATCATTTTCAACCAAAACCCAATTTAAAGGATCTTCAAGTTCCATGGTGGAAAATAATATTTCTATAGTCACGTCTATGCCAATTTAATTGTAATTTACTCACCATTTGTCAAATCATTTGCCGTACAATCAAATTCCAGAAGAGCATCAAGCTGTTGCTGAAGTATTGGAAGTGTCTTTAATAGCTTATCAGTATTCATTGTGCGAAGCGATCCTTCTTCCTTTCCACGTTTAATTTTACAAAAATCGAAAGCATTTGCACGATAAGAAAGTGATTTCTCGTTCAAATATTTCGCATAGCGTCTTATGAATGGCGACATATCGTAGCCTGAAGATAATAAAGATAAAATAAGTATTGAAAATATATGTGTCATATTTTAAGGCGTATCCATCACCAGAATAATGTAATAATAATAATAAAATTATGTATCAGATAAATGATTTGTTACGAAAACTTACCAACACGTGCTCCCACAGCACCTGATTAAATCATTGATATAATTTATATGACAAATTATGTTATTAATATGATAAATATATTGTATCATGGAATATGTTTGGGGATAGAAAGGAGAAAAAAGAGAAAAAAAGCAAAAAATAAATTTTCATTAGTAATATGACTACCAATAATGTGTACATCAAGGTAATATTGTCAACATAATTATCGATGACATTTTTCTAAATTAGTAAAAAAGCAAGAAAATTAGTTGATGGTAATTACAGCATTAACATGCATAATCACGCTACTTTAAATAGATTTTGCGTACCAATGGAATCCTATTAGACCTTTTATTGCTTACTAGATTCTACTTTTCTACAATTTAGACCTTAAAAGTTCATTTAAAATTTTAACGGTTTTCAAATATTTGAATTCTTGCACCAAAAATTCAAAATTTAATTTATCGTTAAGAAATGATTCAAAATTTGACTGTTTTCCAAAATCGACATAATTATTTAAATCTCCACTTTCCGTTACAAAATTCTACATTCCATTGGTACACAGCATAATAATACAGCATAAAGACAAACAAAATTCCACCATATTTTACCTTGCACTCCACTTTTATCAAGGAAATTACTCAAGTTGAATGATGAGTTACTTGATGCTAAATATTGAATGAATCTCTGGAAAATAGAAAATAATTGTAATTAATTCTCCAGCACATCAGCATTATCTCTCTTTATATTCAAGTTACTTCATTTCCATAAGCAAGCACGTGATGTGTTGTGATGAGTGATTTATATACCACAACCCAATTAGCATTTTGTGATCTTTCTACCAAGAGATTTGCAAGGCTAGGAATTGAGACATTTGGCTCATTTGTACAATGGACTAAGTCTGAAAATAGGAAGAATAAAGAAGAAATTATTATTTGATGATTTTAAAAATAGACTAGATTGTATTGATGATTTTATTTATATTGTGTGAATCTGTGGGCTGTATAATTGCATGGATAAGTCAACACAAATGAGGTATTTGGGCTGATCTTGACACCTAATATTCTATGTTTTGATGACCCAAACCAACCTAGACACCCCAAAATCCACCATTTCATGAAATTTTCATTCTAGAACCTTCGATATGGGCACAAATAAAATTGTGTAATAATCATTTGCGCATCTTCAATCTTGAGAAGATACCACGAAGTAAACAAGTGCTCTGGTTCTCAAAATAGTCGAATATTCATGAATGTACACAGATAACTTGAATATTAGTGCTTAATTAAGCATAATATAATGCTAAAGATCATTTTTCATAAAGAACTCGCTCAACAGACAGCAAATAAGTATTAATCATTAAATCAACCAATATTGGGCAACATAGACATTAATCCACAAAATAAAATAATTCACACTTAAAAATAACGGTCGAAAATTCAAATAATTGTTTTCGAACATCAAGCAAAAAGCTCAATTCCGAAAATTCGAATATTGCGTCACATTTTTTTCGAAGTCGGCTTCAACCTTTCTCGATTCTTCTTATTGCGAAGGAAAAAATTGTATTTCTAGACTAACTCACGTGAATTAAAGAAGTTAAGCAAGTTAAAAGTGAATAAAATAATAAATTAGAATGTTGTCAGCTACAAAATACTTGTTGAAGAACTCAAATGTCACACAAACTCTAATGAATACAAGAAATCTATCGAGTTTGATGAAAAATGTGAGTTTCTTTGGTTAATTTTCATGATTATCGCCCATCACGTCATTTATGCATCATAATTAATTTGTCTGCATTTAACTTTTAGAACTTTAATCAATTTAATCGCTTACAATGTCGATACAAGTGAGTATTTTGTGGAAAAAAATCAATAAACTTTTCATAATCTGACTGAAATTTTCATCATACATCCAAAACTAAATTTCTCTTCCCTGTCTATTCTTTTCGTTTCCACAAATAATGATTCCTTACATAATCGCCACATTCCAATGACTCGCAGATCTGAAGGTGTTAAAGGTGCTGTCATCGGTATCGATTTGGGTACAACAAATTCATGCGTCGCAGTAATGGAAGGCAAACAGGCCAAGGTTATTGAGAATGCTGAAGGATCTAGAACAACACCATCTCATGTTGCATTTTCAAAAGAGGGAGAGAGATTGGTTGGCATGCCTGCAAAGCGTCAAGCTGTCACAAATTCAGCTAATACATTCTATGCTACAAAGCGTCTTATTGGACGACGATTTGATGATCCAGAGATTCAAAAAGATATGAAAAATTTATCATATAAAATCGTTAAAGCATCAAATGGTGATGCTTGGGTTCAAGCTACAGACGGAAAAGTTTATTCACCGTCACAGATTGGTGCATTTGTTTTAGTTAAAATGAAGGAAACAGCAGAAGCATACTTAAATACTCCAGTTAAGAATGCCGTCGTAACAGTTCCAGCTTATTTCAATGATTCACAACGTCAAGCTACAAAAGATGCTGGACAAATTTCTGGACTTAACGTTTTGCGTGTGATTAACGAACCAACAGCTGCTGCTTTAGCTTACGGAATGGACAAGAGTGATGATAAAATGTAAGATCTATGCCTTAATTAAAATAATATCCCTAAAACTAATTGTAATTCTAATTCATATAGCATTGCTGTATACGATCTCGGTGGCGGAACCTTTGATATTTCAATTCTCGAAATCCAAAAGGGAGTCTTTGAAGTCAAGTCCACAAATGGTGACACAATGTTGGGTGGTGAAGATTTCGATAATGCAATTGTAAACTTCTTAGTCGATGAGTTTAAGAAGGATCAAGGATTAGACATCCGAAAGGATGTTATGGCAATGCAACGTTTAAAGGAAGCAGCAGAAAAGGCAAAATGTGAATTATCATCAGCAGTCCAAACAGACATCAATTTACCTTATCTCACTATGGATGCTAGTGGACCAAAACACATGAATCTTAAAATGACACGCTCAAAGTTGGAAACGCTTGTCGGTGATCTCATCAAACGTACAATTTCGCCATGCCAGAAAGCTTTATCAGATGCTGAAACTGCAAAGTCAGATATTGGTGAGGTTTTACTTGTTGGCGGTATGACACGTATGCCAAGAGTACAACAAACAGTTCAAGATATTTTCGGTCGTCAACCATCACGTGCTGTTAATCCAGATGAGGCCGTTGCAGTCGGTGCTGCAGTTCAAGGCGGTGTTTTGGCTGGTGATGTTACAGATGTTCTTTTACTTGACGTCACACCATTATCACTTGGAATTGAAACACTTGGCGGTGTCTTTACACGTCTCATTACCAGAAACACAACAATTCCAACAAAGAAATCACAAGTATTCTCAACGGCTGCTGACGGACAAACACAAGTTGAAATTAAGGTACATCAAGGTGAACGTGAAATGGCATCAGACAATAAATTACTTGGAGCATTTACACTCGTTGGACTTCCACCAGCACCAAGAGGCGTTCCACAAATTGAAGTAACATTTGATATTGATGCAAATGGTATTGTTCATGTATCAGCTAGAGATAAGGGAACCGGCAAGGAACAACAAATTGTGATTCAATCATCAGGTGGTCTTAGCAAGGATGAAATTGAAAATATGATTAAGAATGCTGAGCAATATGCACAAGCTGATAAGGTCAAAAAAGATAGAATTGAAGCTGTTAATCAAGCTGAATCAATAGTACACGACACAGAAGCAAAGATGGAAGAATACAAAGATCAATTGCCAAAGGATGAATGCGATAAGTTGCGAGAAGAAATTTCAAAAGTACGAACATTACTTGCTGATAAGGAAAATGCCGATCCAGATCTCGTACGCAAAGAGACTGGCGCTCTTCAACAATCATCACTCAAACTCTTCGAAATGGCATACAAAAAGGTAAGTTGAAGCATTAGACTTAAGGGACATAAAAGTGGAAATTCTAATGGATATATTTCTCATGAATATTTTAGATGGCATCAGAGCGCGAGAGTTCAGGCAGTAAGCCAAACGAGGAGGGTGGCGAGAAGAAGGAAAAGGAAGAAAAGAATTAAATTTAACCAGTCATCATATATTATATTTCCAGTTACTTTAACTATTGCATTAAAAATATGATACAAAGATCAGTTGGAATAAAAACATAATAATTAGAATTAAAAGAAAAATCGAGAACAATAGACGATAAATAAAATAACAAGAATAACTGAGAATCCCTTCAATTAAAACCATGTGTGTATGTATCTATTAATTTCCAAAAGAAAGGATCGATCGATTAGGATGAGAATGTGAAGAGTCTGATAAATTTTTTATTATAGCTAGATGACTCATCAAGCCATCCAACACAAGATCGATCAATTTAGTTTAATAACTTTTGTTCAATTTTTCTGAATGAAATTCTGTAGATGAATAGTACGATTGAGTTATGTTTAAGGAAAAAATTTTTATTAAACTTTTTCTAAAATGTGTAAAGGCATGGCTAGAAGATGACCGAAAATAAAGTTTATCATGTATACATAAGGAACTTAAAACTTTTTTTTTTACTGCTTACAAAACCCTTTTTTTTAATGCCCATTCTCGTAACTTATTTATGAATGAATGAGAATTGCTTAATAAGAACAAATTGAGTGCTTTATACGGCGCTACACTTAAAGATTTGTAGGAAAAGAAATATTATTTGATGATTTGATTATCACGATTCTCGGTTGTCCAGGGAGATTATGTAATAAATCGGAAGTAAATTAGCAATTAATGTAGTTTCACTGTCGTTATCATGACGAAAAATCTGATGAAAGTTTATCATTGTAAATATAGAATTAAGTGGCTCTGCTGACTAATTAAAAGGTTCTTGATGATTGTTTTTGTTGGATTTTTATCGATTAGTGATCATTTTAAAGGCTCAAGTGTCAGTAAATCTTTTAAATTGAAACGGAAATTTCAGATTCAAAATTTTAACGGTTTTCATAGTTTCAAATATTCCATTGGAAACTGGAAACATTCCAGTAATTCAAATTTAAACGGTTTTTATGATTTCAAATACTCTACTGGAAACTGAAAAAATTTCAAGAATTCAAATTTAACGAACTTTTATTTTCCAATTTTTTATTGGAAAAAGGAACTTTCAAAAATTTATATTTTAACGGTTTTCGCACTGGAGACAGAAAATATTCCAATAATTTGGGAACGAACGTGTAAATTCGATGAAAGAATACAAAAGCTCATATTGGCAACAAATTCGATTATCTTTTAAGAACAATAAAACAGCTACAAATCATTATGAATTTCCATAGAATTCCATCTGAATTATCAAAATGATCCCAGCCAAGATTCATTAACAATAATTAAATTAAGCCTTAATTGCACGCATTAAAGTGATAATCAATTAAGGAATATCAGTTTCGTTTAATATATAATGGGATATAATTATCATGCCCGAGAGAGAGATTTTCCGAGAGATGTGTTGGAAAATTCAATTATACACAATTTTCCTGTGTAAACAAGCACCCCATATCAATGTCCACAAGAGTCAAACTTCCTGTTTGGCAATACGAGCAGCATATAAAGGGATAAATTTTCAGAATTTTAATTTGTATGCAAATAAGTAAGCAAATTTGACAACAAATTAACCAAAATTTATTTCATCAACAGGTTCCTATTTGCTTACTCTAAACAACCTGCTAAATATAAGCACAAATGCAAATAGATCATAGTAAATTAAATTTTATGAATTATTGATTGAAAACTCATTTAAATAATTTGACCTGCTGAATATCTCTAGACAGTTCAATAAACTAAGCAAGACAATTTTTTCGATTGATGAAAATTCCTTAAAAAATTTAAAGAAAACAGCCATTTGCTCCACATATATGGTATTATAGACAGAATGGCATGAACAATTTTATCTGATTGCATAAAAGAAAAGAAATTCTACGTTATAGTCATGAAATAAATGGGCATGAAGAAAATAAGCATTGAAAAGGGTCACGTAAGAGTTTGATTCAGTAGCCGGCTTATAAAGTTTGCGAGGGTTTTATGATGTAGAGTTGAAAAGGCTAATATACGATCAAAAAGTTGGTGATAATACTAAGTGGTTTCTGGATCTTGATGGAATTGATTTTCGGTAGCGTATTTTTCAACCATTATCAATACATTCATTGATTTAGTCTGTTTAACGTTCATAGTAGGTGGATATAAGCCTTAATACTATCTAAGTTTATTCACAGGGAGTAGAACAATAGATTCAACCTTCGATTAAGATTGCAGCACCTTTAGTTCGTCACATTATCATTATTTTTAGAGATTTAAGCATTTCTTTTGATGTCATTCATCATGATAGTTCTAGCAATGATTTGTTTTGAACTTTGCCAGTAAAGACTATTAAATGTTTGCAATTTTGAACAATTTCCATGTCCTAGAGCTTATGAATGCATATTCTAAAGTGCCAATCTACATTTTGTGTCGTCACGATTTACACAAACCAAGTTTCGATGACTAGAATAGCGAAAAAGTACTTAAATCCAACCCCACTTTCTTTAGGTTTGAAGCAGAGTCGTTAGAACTATTTGATTGACTTTCACCTCTGCTTTAGCTATTTTTCATGTTACATTACAAGTTAGCTACCCCTTAAACTCACTCATCTACTCAAAAATCAACACCTACACGCCAAAAATTTCCCAAAAATAAAGCATACAAATTGAAATTGACGAGAACCACCGATAAATCAATTTGAGGCATTATTACAAAATAACAACGAAATAGAAAGAAATTTTAAGCAACAGCGTTGAAATTGATTAATTTTGGATGCGCTCAGTAAGTTGCTTCATGAAAAATAAGATCTGTGCAAAAATAGTCATTAAATACAGAAACACAATAATCACATAGACTTGGTAACATATTGAAATAAGAAAATAACAAAAATATGTGCTGATAAACTAACTTGCTCGTCATGTGGGCGTTTTGAGCCTTATCTATTGGATTCAGACACAAAAAAAATGTTAATAATATTATGTATTTAAATAATTCTCAATGCTACATTCATCATACAATGTACTGGATCTTTTATGTCTCCATTTCGATGAACAAAGAATGCAATTAATACATTAGTGATAAACAGTCGTTGCACCTACTATAATAATTATTGTGTCTTGATAAGAATCACCGAGACACTTAAACGCGGTAAAGCGTTCATTTTAGACATATTTAATTTTGTCGGTGTATTCTGTTTATAATCTATTTTATGAAGCATATAGTCACGAATTCCGATTGAAATTTTGTATTTATTTGAACTTTTGTGACTCATTTTGAGTTTTAGAGTGATTTTTTGGACATTTGGAAACAAGTCGTTCATAAATGACGACTATCTGTTTGAAAGAAAAGGGGATTTGAGGATTTAAAAGCCTCTTTGGAGTAGGGGAAGTAAAAATTATAATTTTCGATTAATGTCATTTGTAAGCAAATGCAAAGCTAGTAGTGTCGAAGTAGAATAGAATTTTGGATATTCTGGGTCACGCGTAGGCGTATCTGGCACGTTTTTTGGTCCAGACAGTTTTTAAAGCTACAATTGCCTCAATTTGAAGATGTAAGTTCAGTTCTCACCAAGGGTGTGGTACTGATGAAATGATCAAAATTGACCAAAAGTTATCAAAATGTAATTCTTCAGTTCCACACCCTTAGTTCTGACTAGCAGCTGATCTCCTAATCGTTATAATGAGCTTTATAACCTACTCTCCCCTATTTTCTCCCTGTTCAAGCTTAAATATCTCTTAACAGTGCTCTGTGCTTTGTAGAAAAAATGTTCATTGTCCTTGCCAAAATGAGTTCTGTAATTAGGTCAGCAACAAATTCAATTAACTCCCAAAAACCCCAACAAAATTAACTGCCTGCCAACACATCAAAACTTCATCATCAACAGTCCAAACTTCCTAAGCATTAAAATGCAAATTTATTGTCCAAAAAAACCAGCGTCCACGTTATAACAAACAAAAGAACTAGATAATGAATACACGACTCATATTAATTGTGTCAAGTGTGAAAATGTCGATGTCAAAATTTTCAATGCCAAACACGACGAAATGAGAAGAAAAACCTCGAAACACAGAAAAAAGAGAAGAAACAAAAAAGTTCATTCGATGAATGAAAGAAAAAAAAGTAAAGTTTGCGCATGCTTATTAACATTTCGATCATCTGCTGTCGTAAAGCTGATAGGTGACGCAAAATCATATTAGTCATATTGCGAATGTTAAAGACATTATTTTTTGAGTTTGTTGAAATTGACAAGGGCCGGCAGGGGTTTTTTATGTGATTTCGTAAAATGCTGTGTTTAAGGAACTTTAATAAGGGCGTTGCCTTAAAATTCTGGAAAGGTATAAGGAAGAACTTTAAAATCTCCATTAAAAGAGGATTCAAAACCTCAAACCAAGCTCCAGACTCCCTCAAACGTAAAATAACACGAGGAAACGTTTAAAATGTAGTATGACGGCAAGTTTGGGTGGGATGTTGCCCTAGCCTCGCAAAAACGTCGAATTTCCTAACGTCATAAGTGAATGACCCAAGCAAGAATTTACAGTAATTTGTTTAAAATTGTTATTTTCGTAAGGAACAACTGCGAGTTGCTTCATATACAAGTACATAATTTATTGCATACGAACATATGAATGACTCTGAGATCACTCGCATTAAACATTTTTCGTTTCTGTTCTGCTGTTTTTTGTTGTTACATTTCCGATAAGACTTTAAAATTGTTGTAAAATGCAACGAGCCAGTTCAGGAAGAATAATTTTTTTTTTATCAAAAAATTCCTTTCTGTTCTGCAATTCTGATACGAAACAAGGGAAATGCTGAATAATTCATTAGAAGATAGCGATACAGTATCAATAATTGCTGACATTGTTCGGTTTTAATATGATAACATTGTATTTTTGATTAATATACGATTGGAAAAATGCAGACCTTTAATTGTTCAGCTGGGAATGTAATTGAAATGAACAATGAAGTTGCTAATAGCTGTGTTTGAATGGTGCCTAAAAATATTATCTTTATGATTTTAAATGATAAGACTTGATTTTGGAGATTAGTGTAATAATAAATTGCAAACAAAATTTGTCTGATATTTAAAATTCAAAAAATGACACCTTACAACAGCTTAGTTTTGCCTAAAACTATACAAATCCAAATTAATTTATTAAAACCTTACAAATTCATTTAACCAAACTAAAACCATACAAATCCAAAAATATTTAATTTAAAAAACCATACAAATGTTTTCAAATTCCTCTAAACCATACAAATTCATTTAAGCTGTTGTAAAGCTTTGAAATCAAATAATTAACCCCAACCAACATCAAGAACCCGTTAAAAAGTAAAAATTCCAACAAAAAAAACCTTAAAGTCACATTTCTCCTTTAAAGTTTATTTAAACTCTTATTTTTTCAATTCCATTAGTGTCATTTGAAAACGACGTCAACTTAATTCCCTCAAGAATAAAAGTTTCATTTCACTCAATGACATACAAACTCATCATTTTCATCATTAATTCTCCATAGTTCCATCCATGACAATGCCATGGACTATGTTGCACTGTCTAATCAACATAAGCTATACTTTTATTACTTTCCACTTTTGAAAAGGTAAACATTAGAATCATTTTATTTATATTAAAGTGATGAAGTCTAATGAGTCACAAAGATTAAAAGAGAGCAGTAAATAAAAGTTTTATTCGAAGTTGCCAGTTTTTTTTTGTTTCTTATGTGCCAACAATTACATGAAACTTTACCAGACATTTTTCTTTTACATAATTAATAATTAAAGTTTTATGTCCAATGTAATGCGAGAGCATGGAAAGAATGAAAATGTAGGAATGACGCAAAAAGGGAAGAAGAATAGTTTTGTGTGAGTAAAGGAGGTTTTGTCAGTATTTTTATAAGAATTTATGCTGTATTTTAGGATGAATCGCGTAATGAAATTTTACCCGTTTTTATAAATTTGAATATTTTTTGTGCAGTTTCAAATTTTATTTTTCCGTTTTTTTTTCAAATATTTTTCGATTTTTATGTTTTTTAAATGCAATTTAAGCGTAATTTTTTAAGCAAAAATTTTGCTACTTTTACTCGCAGGATTCCTCAATTTTCCAAAAATTAGACTAAAAAATCTGATGAAATTCACCACAATATCCTAATACAAACACGTCAATCATTCTATTTTCTCAGACTTCCGAATACCTTTAAAAAAGTAATACAAAGCATAATCGTTCAATTTATTATTTAATTGAATTAGACAACAACAATAATTTTCAGTGCATCGCATAGACAAGTGTAAGTGATAGTTATCAAGTACTTGATCATCTAAGTGTTGTGATGAGAAATTATCTAATCGTAAGTGATGCACTGCGTGCGAGATTATGAAAATAAATTTTTCATTCATCATTTCTTCTTGATTTTCGATAGAGTTACAGCATCTACTGAGAGATTAAAAGCTGATTTGTAATGGGATTTCACGATTACTTGCAAAAAATTTCTACATTTCGACTCACTTTTCATTTCGTTTTGTGGGCGATGCAATTTTTTTTTATGTTATACAAAAATTATTACGCAAATTTCAAACCGGCTTAGGTAATTTTTATATTTATAATACATTTTAGTGGTTGATTTTATTTTGTTTCTTAAAAGTTTTGTCAATGTGATGAATTTGAGGAATGTCGCTTAAATAGTTTTTTTTAAAAAAAAATAAAGAGTCAAAATTAAATCCAGATGATTTGTCGTGTGTGAGACAAATCATTTTTCAAGTGATGTATTTGGAGGACTAATTAGATCTTAAAGATGAAAAGCAACAAAAATAAACCAAAATAAAACAGCTTTTTTGAATTGAAAATAAACTTTGGAAGATTAAATTCTTATTGGAATTTTCCATTAGAATGAATTGGAAATATTGTTTGGAATCTATTGGATGTTTCCAATGAATATTTGTAATTCCAGTGATTTTGATTCATTTTACTGGAATCTTTGAGCATTCCATTGGAATTTTGGAATATTTTAACTTACTGAAATGAATATTTCAGTTCAAATTTCAAAAAACCGTTACAAAATCATTAAACCCCCAATAAATCTAAACTGATAAAGCAACAAAGTATCATAAGACTACATTATTCTCCCCGCTTCATTTAAACCAAATAAAAACAGTATATTATTGATAATAATTTTTCTTTATCATTTATATTAATTTATTGTATCAACATTCATGCCGATCAGTTTATGATCACTCAATTGGCATATATACTTTAGTAATAAACAATCTATTGTCCATATGCATAAAGTGAAAAGATATAAGTTCTCAAATTTCCATTAAAATGCAAACTAAGCACATAAATAAATCGTGCAGGCTGGTGCAGGCATTGAAGATTTTTTATTTAAAGCTGATTACAAACAAAAAAACCTTTAATTAAAATCTCATCATAAATTTATTCGTTCATCTTTTTGTAATTTGTGTGAATTTCTTTAAAATGCAAATTTCTTACATCGGAAAAGCTTTTGTGGATGTTTGCACAAAATTTGCACGTCATTCTAATCCCCCAAACAAGTAAGTTCAGAATAATCCCTTAAATACACTTTTCTTTTGAGTTCAGCGCTGCATGAAGCACATAAATTCACAATTTATCAAATGTCCACAAAGAACAAGAACAATAAAGTATGATTCATGTATAAATTACTGTTGTCCAAGTAACCAAAAGAGGTGAAATTAATAGGCTTTGTTGTCGGCTATTTAGCAAGTTTATGAATGATGTGATTCATGGCATTTTTCAAAAAAAAAAAAAACTTGGGAAAATATGAGATTATGTAAAACAAAAAATGTATTGATAGATGAATGACTGTCAATGATTGATAATTGAATTAAATTATTTGTTTTGAAATTATTTCAAAGATTACAAGCCGAGTTTATGTAAACTCATCAAATACGGAGGTGAATTGTTTTCAAACATGCTATAGGCGTTAAAGTAATGAATTTGCATAGTTCATGAGTTATTTCACTTTCGTTAATTAGGTTCAAAGAGCTTTATAATTAATTCTGAAAATATAACGGTTTTGTGGTTTTTGAATCGATAAAAGGGTGTGACACTATGAAATAATTCAGGCACACTTACAATTTTTGAATTCTACAAAACCGTTAAAATTTGAATTCTACAGAGCCGTTAAAATTTGAATTCCAAAAATCCGGTAAAGCTCAACAAAAAATTCATAATCTAGACTGTTAAAATCTAGAAATAATAAAACAGCAGACTTACTGCATCAGATTTTTTATTCCAGTGATTATTGGATTATTGGCCACAAATAAAATCTTGTAAGCAATATAAAGCATCACATTCTCTACTTTAGAGGCTGTATTTACACAAAAGCTAGCATAAATTTGTTTATTTGAACCAGGTGAAACAAGAGTGCAGCAGTTTTGAATTCAATGAATGAAAGGAGATTGCAACGTGGATAATAACTAAATTACTATATACGTATATTTCTAAGGTTGATTACAAAATTTTGTCTATACACACGAGCTAGTTAAGCTAGCTGGCTCACCGCAGTTACCAATACTCTCTTTCTTAAGTGATTATAGAAAGCTCAAGGACGTTTGAATTTATAAACTTTTTTTTAGCGGCAACCGTGGCATTTTAATAGGGTCTAGACGAAACGGCTTTCTACGTCAGTAACAGTATAATAAGTTTAATTTACTCGGATATTTTCTATTGTAACAAAGTTGAGATTATTTGTAAATAATAGAGAGTAAAATATACAACTTTTGACATACGATTCATTTTGTAAAGCAACATTTTAATTGCCAAAATATTATATTTTAAAATTTTTAACTGCTTTAAAGTTTTTGAATATATAACAGTTTTGAAAAATTTAAATTTTTGCAGTCGTGACTTTTTGTATAAGGTTCAAATTATTTTATTCTGTTGAGCGAAAATCCGAAAAAAATCGTCGAAGCCCTAAAAGATGTACAGGCTAGGCTGACTGGATGTGTATATGGAACTTTTTATCAATGAATATTCAAGTGGATATGATAAGAATGACTTACAATCTAAATGCTTCTTCTTAGGTCCTATCAATTCTTCGGTCGTTGCTTTACAAACTGATTTAGCCAATCCTTGACCAGCGAGTGAATGTTTTGCTGCTAATAAGCGATCGTTAATTGTTTGTCCAGCCATAGACATCTTGTATTAATTAATTTATTTATTATTTTCACTGGTACGAATAGAGTAAAGGACTGAATCCTTTTAAATCACTGACTTTCGAGTAGGATATCCTTTTATTTATTAATCACTTTTCACTTTATTGGATATTTTCTTTCGCAAAATTCTTCTTTTTTCGTCACAAATTTTTTTTATTAATAATTTTTTTTCAATACTCAATATTTCCACATTTATCACATGCACTCGATTTAATTAATGCAATATTGAATGAATATTGTCCATAGAAAGGACAATAATCGACACAAATTGATTTTTTACACACAAAATACAGATAATTTAATTTAACAAAATTTTTCTTCCTTTGAAGACTTTTTTCATTGGCTTTTTGGGGTTCATTTGCAAATGACGTCAATTTTTGATGGGGTTCTAAGATTCTTGACAGAACTTGTGTATTTGGGTGGTGTTGGCAGGTTTCGCAACTTTTTGAAAGTATTAGGAGGGGATGTAAAAAGGCATGACATCATTTAAGGATATTACAAGTTTCGAATGCTTTCGAAGATTAATTTGAATTTTAAAAAACCGTTAATTTTGAGTTCGAAATTTGTTTTAATTTCGAACATGCTTATAAGTTGTTTAACTAAGTTATTATCATTCTATGTTGCTTTCTATGGTTATTATTACTCATCAACTACAACAAAAACACTTAATTAAGGTAAGATTTGTTATTTTCGAAAATTCGAACTTGATGCTGTCCAAAACTCTACTAGTTCTTTTCTCTTCAAGTTTTTAAGCAGGTAAGTCGTGCTTGCTCAATATTCCTTAATTTAAATACATTTAAGTGATTATTTCAATATCTTTTGTATCTTATTCAGCAATTAAGAACGCTTAATTCTTTAACTCATCAAAATGGTCACACAAAAGAAGCAAGTAAGTTGAATTAAACATTGAAAACCGAATTTCGAGGTTAATTAATAATGTTTATTTGTTTATAGAAAAAGGCTTTAGAGTCCATCAATGCCCGTTTGGCTTTGGTGATGAAATCAGGAAAGTTCTGTCTTGGATATAAGCAGACATTGAAGACACTCCGTCAAGGCAAGGCTAAATTGGTCATTATTGCAAACAATACTCCACATTTGAGGTAAGAAACAACACTGGAACTGGATATAAATCATATGGAGTCATTTTTTTGACTGAGAAGTATGATTGGGAACGTTATGAATTTAAAATCCACGACTATGGAACTTCTAGATCAATAAAATGGCACCATATGATTTCCACTGGATCTTCGTACGTCATTTAATGCTTAACATTCATTTCAATAGAAAATCCGAGATTGAATACTATGCAATGTTGGCTAAAACAGGAGTTCATCATTACAATGGCAACAATATTGAATTGGGAACAGCTTGCGGTCGTTATTTCCGTGTCTGCACATTGTCAATCACAGACGCTGGTGACTCAGACATCATCAGAACACTTCCAGAAGCCCAAACTGGAAATTAAACTTGTATTTCTGAAATTAATAAATAACAGATGAAGTTTAAGACATAAAATTTGATTCTCTTTACTAAACTATAGCTATAATTTACAGACATTAGATCGAGTACCATCCAGGTAACCCACGACGCTTACTATTTCTATTACAGAATTCTCTGAATCTTTCTTTTGCCTGATCCAGTGACTTTTCGTCATCTTTAAGATTCTTCTTGGTCTCATTTTCTTCAGGAAATAGGTCTGGATATGTGAATTTGACTTCCTTAGGAAATGTCACATAAGCAAGCTTTGAATCTTCTTCCTTAATTATATAGCCGTTCCTTTCTTCACGCTTAAATCTTCCCATTGCAATACGATCTCTTACTGCGACGACTGGAAGTTTGTAAATCTTTTCTAAATACTGCCTGATGTCATATTTTGTCTAGAAGGGGATTAATCAAATAGTCTAAATGCTTAATTATAGTTGAATTAATAATATTACTTACCATTTGATGCGAAACTTCAAAGCAAACGACATTTTCGGGCTGTTGATTCGGTGTCTTGACGATTTTCATCCAGAAATTAGGCAGGAAGACTCTTAACTGTGGATTACCACGTTGATAAAGTGGGTACCATCTCGAACTCATTGTAAAATAATTAATATTTCTGTTTTGAAAAAATTATTCAATGCTTTGTTTACGACTGAGTTGTGTGAAGAATTTGAATTTTAAAAGATCGTTACGAGTAAACTGTCAAGACAAATTTAAAATTTTCCGAGATGACATAATACTAATGTCATTATTTTCAATTTTCCACTGCTAATTCAAGTCAAAATCCAGACTTTATGTGCTTTTAAGCATTTAAAATAGCCACACAAAGCAACAAATTTAATTCCAAAGCGCTAGCTGATTTCCATACAAAAAATAAAAACGATCAAAATATATTCAAAAAAACCCACTTTTCGCATCACTAGCTCGATTTTCAGACTTACGTGTTAGTAAATATCAAAATTAATAAAAATTAGCTTAAAAGCAGCATATAGCAATGGTTCAATTAAAGACAGTACTTGGTAAATTCTTCGATGAATACCAGAACAACACTCCAAAGAAGCTCAAGATTGTAGATGCATATTTAGTGTACATTTTATTGACCGGAATTTTGCAATTCGCTTATTGTTGTTTAGTCGGCACTTTTCCATTCAATTCCTTCCTTTCTGGATTCATTTCGACTGTAAGCTGTTTCATTCTTGCTGGTAAGTCTTAATACTATTGCTTGTTAAAGATCCAGTCAGCTAATTAGTGATTATTTTCCAGTTTGCCTACGTCTACAATCAAATCCACAAAATAAGGCTCAATTCATTGGAATTTCACCAGAACGAGGATTTGCAGACTTTATATTCGCTCACATTGTCCTTCATGTAGTTGTTGTCAACTTTATTGGATAAATCATCAAGAAATTCCATCGCTAAAGCTGTCACCGATTTTAAATTTTTACCGTACATTTTGAATTTGAATTACAAAGGAAGTTTCACAGTTATTAGACTGATATTCAAATTTAAAAAGTACGTTGATAATTGATTTTGACAGCTGCAGCATTTTACTATGTATGTGTGCATTTCACGATCGAGTATAATTAACTACATTGTAATATCAATTTATTAATAAAATAATGAATCAGTATGATTTTAAGAGAAAAGAGTGACTTTTTGCTTTAATTTCTATTATATTTGCATTACTTATCTTAAAATTTTATCTTCAAAGCACCTTAATCATTAAGTACAGATAGACATAAAGGAACAGTATAAAGCTATGGACGAGAAATTAATTGTTGTCACTGGATATGGCATTTTTAAAGGGTAAATAGCTTAATTTACTTAATTTATGACAATTTATCCATTACCTAACATCAATTTTAGTCACGAAGAGAAGAATGCGAGCTGGGAAGCAGTCCAGTTACTTCCAAATCAGCTTAAAATTGATGAAAAAAATTACAAAATAGAAAAAATACAACTTGCTGTTGAATATGATGATGTTGACAAGAAAGTTGATGAGATATGGTCCAAAAATCCTGAATTAGTAATACATGTTGGGGTCAATGGAAGTGCGTGCAAGATTCTTTTAGAAAAATGCGCCAAGAATGGCTTTATGTCGAAAGATTTTTGCTCTAAAACACTTTGTGATCCAGTTGTGTGCCTTAAAAACTCAGGAAAGTGTCAACGGCTAGAAACCAAGATTGATGTTGATAAAATAACAAGATCACTTAATGAGACGCACTGTAACATGTTTACAGCAAGTAGTGATGTAGGACAATACCTTTGTGGATACGTGTACTTAAAATCATTAGATAAAGATCCATCAAGAGCACTTTTTGTTCATGTACCATGCATTGATAAGCCTTATAATAGTCAAGATACAGCAACTGGGATATTTAAAGTTATTGAACAATGTCTGAGTACACCTAGAATTTAATTATTGCTTCAAATATCCAGTTTTAATTCTAATTTACAACTTTATTTTTGGATCATTTACCCCTAAATTAGTCATTTTACGATGTGCTTATAACTATTTTACTGTAAAGTATCCAAAAATTAACGACAATACTAAAGATTGGTACTTAAGAGCTTAACTTCTGTTTGATGATTAGTTCTTATTAATACATATTACTTTACTGGTTTTACGCTCCAGCACAAGAGCTCCTTTAACTTTGGGTGTCTTTCACGTTACAAAATAAAAAAAACTTTTTCATGCTTCCCTAATCTGTATCGGACCTATCTCTTTTTCCAATCTTAATAACGATGACTTGCTTACCTCTCATCTTTTAAAAAATTAGAGATTCCAGTCGAATTTAAATAAACTTTAAAGAAGTCTTTTGACTAAGTCTGTTTTCGGCAAATCTAAAAAATTCAGATTCACAAAGGTACTTAAAATTGCCAAAATGCGTCCTCATCCTTTTAAAGCAACTCAAAAACTATCCAATTCATAAATATTATTGTCATATCCATCGAACAACAATCCCATAAATAACAAAAAGGTGGTAAAACTAGAGCAAATCCAAATTGAAAACAAAATCACGGTAGATAAAAAATTAAAAAAGAAGACTTTCATGTCATGTCAATTAATGCTGAATAAAGTCTCAATAAAACAAAAGCTATTTAATTCAATTGTGTAAATGTCGATAAATATCAATTGAAATTTATATGGATTATTGTAAATTCATTCATACTTAAAATTAAATGCGTGAAGTTGCGGTAGGTTTGAGAAGCGGTGAAAATGTATTGGAATGGATTGAATATCTCTTACTCTTAGTATTTACAACTTCATTAGTTCGAATCAAAAGAAGCAATCTTGAGATTGTGGTACAATATGTTAAAGTTATATGTTCATACATAAAATAGTACTTATTTCGCTGACTTATTCTTGGAAAATTTCTTTTATTGAAATAATCTTCATTTGCAAAACAATAATCATATATTTAAAAACATTTATTTTGGAGGAAGTTTAACGACTCACTATATTTATGTAAATTCCAATAAAACTACAGAAATGGAATGTTTCAATAAAAATGGTAAAATAAAGAAATTTAAGTTTCAACCCATTATTAATTTGATTCTATTCCATATTCTATCATTATATTTTGAACCCAAATTTCAACTTCAGAATCATTTGATTTATTTTCAAGTGACAATTGTAATAAACTTTCTTGTCTGTGGCCCGATTCCTTCAAATACTCAATTTGATCATTTCGATTGCAAATAAATTTTGTAATATTATTCCATGTCAATTGGACAATTTCAGCATTGTTCCAAAATACAACATTATGCAAAATATTATCGCCATCGCCGTCAAGATGATGAATAAAATCCATAATTTCAAAAAAGTTCAAATACTTTGAAACAATTTGCCACAATTTTTCATGCAATTTCAAAGATTCATTTTTAAGAGTCGCTTCATGTAATAAATTTCCGTTTCGAAATCCATTAGTGAGTATTATTTCTTTTATTTCAACATTCGATGCAATTGTCTCTAATTCATTGAATATAAATTCAAAAACCTCACTCGATGAATTTCCTGCAGCAATATGAATGAAATTTGAATCATCCTCATTGACTTCTCTAAGAATTTCCAAAATATCTTTATTCTTTTTATTGTTTAAATATCGAAAAATTTTCCATAAACTTTGAAAAGTATTGAAATTTTGAAATTCCTTCTTAATTTTCTTAAAAAACACGATTTTCTGATTCTTTTGTGATTCAAACAACTCTTGAATTTGAAGAGTATTAAAATTTTTATCCAAAACTTCAAATGTAAATTCAATAATTTCTGTTTTTACTCTGCCAATTATTAGATTGTCCAGAAAATTGTTACCTTTAACATCCTTTTTCAAAATAAGATCCTTCAATTCTTCTTTATTTTCAAAACGGTTGAACATGATTTCCCAAAATGCTTCATGGAAATCAAGTGTGTCACAAAAAGTTAATTTTTGTAAAACATTAAAATCTTTTATGGAAATTTCTTGATTCAGGATCTTCTCAACTATCAGGTACGATTCACAAATCTTGAAGTTTCTAACCAAATCTTTCCATGCAGTTTTAAACATTTTTCTTGCATTTTTATCAGTTGAATTTTCTAAAAGGTTTATTAAATGGGTATTGCATTCGTTCCAAAAGTCAAATAATTTATTTTCTAAACTTTTATCAGCAAGAACAACATTTTTTAAATCATTCCAAACTAGTTCAACAGTGACTTTTGGACTATTTTTATCAGCAAGGATTAAGAAAATGTTATCATCTCTATCATCACATCCTTCATTTTGTGTTACTGTGTCCAAAATTTCCCATGAATTTAGATATTTACGCATGATTTTCCACAAACTTGTATGAAAATCAACATTTTTATTATTTTTAACTGCTAACTGAAGTATGTTTCCTGATAGACCAAATATTACTTTTAGTTCTTCTTTTGTTGTTATTTTTTCCAACTCTTGAATTAAAAATTCAAATATTTTACCAGTTGTGTGACATGCAGAACAGCGAATTAAATTTTTACTAGAAATGTCAAATTCGTTAAATATGATTTGGTTAATGTCATTTGAGTTGTAGGACTGTTAAATCATTTTCCACAAATATTTAAATCGTTCAAAATTATTAGAATGACATAAAACAATTTGAAGTATATTTTTATTGAACTCTCCTTTCGATCTTATCACTTCATTAAATTGAGAGTCAGTCAGAATAGTCTTAAGAATATCAAACGTAAGTTTAATAATGCTTTGATTTTCCTTTAATAACAGAAGGTGAATAAAGTTGTTTCCATTGTAATTTTTTTCAAGTATTAAGTTTTTGATTTCAATCTTTCATATTGAATATTTACACATTCTTTAAAAACTCTATATGTTGTTAGGTTCATCACTGATTTTTTGTTGTTTTTTAAAATATCACCTACCATTTTGTAGAATTGAGGAGATCCAATTGTAGCATTTTGTGACTTTGACACTTTTTTATTGATTTTTCTGGCAATTTTTAAATAATTCTTGAAATCTGGCAAACTTTTAATATATTTTAAAATCTCAACTTTAGAATTCTTGGCAATATCGTGATTAATCTCACTTAGCATCCAGCTTGAAGCTATTAGATTAATTCCATGCTCTTCACTAAACACGTCTAGCTTATAAACTACATTGATATTCAGTTCTTTCTTAAGATTAACTTCGAAAAAATCTCTTGTTGCGATCCATAACTGATTCGTTTCATTTTGATCAAATGACTTAAACAATTTTGTGACGAAGTTGGCACAATCTGGTGCAATTTCATCAAATCCATCAAAATAAATACAAACTTGGCCGTTTTTGTAAAAAATTTTAAATAAGTTCTTTTCAAACTTTGATTTGAATTGAATTAAATTCTCAATAACAAAGTTTAAAAAATTAATTTGAGACTTTTGCTTTTTAAATTTGGTAATGTACTGTTTTAAATCTACATAAACGAACCATTTTTTTGGATACAGTTCACTCAGCTTAGCCATGAAGTTTTTCATCATCCAACTTTTACCAGAACCGGCTTTGTCTGAAATGAGAACATATTTTTGATTTTTTACATCCTTTATGATCTTTTCCTGATTCATTTGGTCAGATTGATCGACCTCTTTAACTTTAATTACGTCTGATGGGCCACATTCATCTTGAATTTGTGCGTTATTATCTTCTGCTTTTTGAATAGATTTCTGACTCATAAATTTCTTTGACTCAGCATTTTTTTGTTTGAATAATTTTAATATTCCTTGCCTTTCGTTTTCCGATTTGTCAACAATTTGTTTCGTAATTTTATAGTTTTTGATCAACTCTCTAGTTTGAAAGAGAATTTTAAAGTTTTGATCATAAACGTCTTTAATTGTTTGCAAATTTATTGAAATTTTGGACTTTTCAATCAATAAATTTAAAGTCTCGTTATCAATTAAGTCCAAAAATTCTTCAGTTTTACATGATATGTCACCTGCTGTATCCACATTGCTTAAAATCAAGTTAGATAAAACTATATCGGATTTATTTTGAAAATTTACTTTTGTGTTAAGTAAAAAAGTTTGACTTTCAAAAGTAAGATCCAACCAATCATAATTAAGTGATAAACTGGAAGTTTTTATATTATTTTTTTGACATTGACTGAGTAACTCACCACTTTGTTTTTCTTCCCCAACAATAATAGCAATTTTTAATTCTCTTGCTAAAGTTAAGATTTCAAATGCTTTAGCAAATCCTTTCGAGCAATCAACAAAAATGTTCAAGTTCAATTTTTTAACAAGAATGTCTTTAAAGTTATTGTAAACATAAGAATTGTCTAAATTCTCAGAATTTATGAAAATATTTTTGGAAATTACTAAAATTCCATATTGCTTGCGAAGGTGTTTATATATTTCAATCATTGAAAGTCTTGGTATATTTGATGTTATGATAACAATTTGGTTGTGTAATAATTGATTAAACTCATTTTGTTTTGTTAACTCAATCTTTGTGTCTTGTAACGTTGATGCAAACTCAACCATATTGTTAAAATTTTTAACTTTTTCCCTGAATTCAAAATTGAATTGTTCTAGTTCAGGAATCACCACGTCGTCACAAAATTGATATAATTGTTTGTATTTATTCTCCAAAATAGCAATTTTTTCAGAGTCATTATCAAATTGAGTTAAAATTTGCACTGGTCTTACAATCAATTCTGGATGCCAATCTTCTTCATCATAAGATTTATAAACTGATGAAATAATCTTATTGCACTGATCGTCGTTAACGTTATTATCTTCATCATGTTTATCTCCAACAGAACTATTATTCTCATCAGATGATTCTTCAATTTCTTCAACTATTTTTTGTGGAACTAACATTATCTGAATAGCTTTTACGATTTCATCGAATTTGTTTTTAGTTTTTGTATCACCTTTGTAGTATGGATTTTCATTATTTTCGTACACTAGACGCATGACGAAGTGACAAATTTCATGAGAAATAACACCTTTGATAAACTGTTCACGCTCTTTGTTTACTGCTTTTGCTCCAATGAATATATATTTTAATCCTGGATATGTTTTTCCTTTAGATGCAGATGTTGAAGATACATCAACATTTTCAACCTACAATTGGAATTTAATTCAAAACATTATTTCATGATGTTAATGATAATTTAATCAACTTAGTTGTCAGAATCAAGGCTCCCGCAGATTATAATCTTTTAAATGCAGATTATAATTTTTGTATGAAAACTATTGAAAATTATAATCTTTGTATGGGATTAATAAAAGATTATAATCTGCGGGAGCCTTGGTCAGAATTTATTAATCATAATAAACTTACTGAATCACATTCAAAGTCATATATAATTTTTAATTTGCCACATTGCGATGCAGCATCGATGAGTTTGGAACCTAATTTAGTAATGTAGATCTGTTTGTACCAATCTTTGATTTTGATATTGCATTCTTCAGTTATTTCGGTATCATTTCTTTTGTAAATGTATGATCGCATTGACAATAGTGATATTGATTCTTGTTCATTAGGTACTGAGCAACTGACATTTTCTCTTAGTTGTGCTACAGCAAATTTTTTCGCATTCTTTTTATCACTATCTTCAATCTTGTATTCTATTAAATGATCATAAAATCTTAATGCCTTAAGTTTGTAAAATGTGCCGTATTTTTTTGAATCTAGTGCTTGACAAAATGCTGACTTATTATTTAGATTGTAAGCAATTTTAAGGTTTGGATACGTTTTTGCGAACTTTTCAATTTCATTAAGTTTTTCGTTAATAATGTCGTTATGAAATTTTTCTCTAGAATCAATCAACTTGCTTAATGAGTCGTTGTCAATCAATTCTGATTTCAAATCTTTTGGAAATGGAAAATCGCAAATTTGGACCAAATTACACAAAATATCGAATTGATTTGTTGTAAATGCGGCAGTTGAAACTTCAATTTGGTGTTCAAATTCAAGTTCCTTTATATAAATGGAGCATTTATTGATCAAAAACTCAATTACTTCCTTATTAGAATTTAAAACTGCTGCATGCAGAGCTGATGTTGAATTGATTTTATCAGATAAAAAGTCCAGATAAGCTCCTTGAATATTGCCATTATCGTCTATAAATCCATCAATTATTGCAAGAAGATCTGAATATTTACATTTTGAAGCACATTTAAGAAATAAATCCGTATAAAAACGATCAGTGATGGTCAAAGTACTCAAAAAATTTACGACCAGAGACGAATTTGTAAGTTTTGGCAATTTTTCAAGAATTTGATTTTCAATGTTTTTTGAGTTGGAAATTGCAATTAAAAATGTTGGAAAATCTTCAAAATCTTCATCGTTAGTTGCATTTTCATCAATGTGAATAAAATCGGGTGAAGATCATCTGGCAGACGGAATTCCTAGGAACTTTTCTTAGGAATTCCTAGAAAGTTTTCTGCGATTTCCTAAAAAAATTCCTTAGACTTCCTATCATTATGGCCCAAACTTCCTTAGTTTTTAAAAGTAATTCCTAGTAAATCTAGGAATTCCTAATTTTTTTAGAAATTCCTAGGAGATATATTTTTTTTGTAATAATTGCGATTCGCAAAAATATTTTTTGAAAAATTCCTAAGAAAATTAGGAAGTTGTAGAAATTCCTAGAAAATTCCTAGGAACTTATAGTAATTCTTAGAAATTACTATGAATTTTAAGGAATTACTAAAGGTCGTAGGAATTTTTAAGAACTTTAAAAGAATTAATTTTCTGCGATTCTTAGGTATTGCTATACATTTTAGAAATTCCTAAGAATCGTAGGTCTTTTATCAAGGTCTGCATGACGAGAAATCCTTCACCATTTATTGGGTGTTAAAAGCCTGGCAGAAAGTAATTCTTTGGAATTCCTGTTACTTTACGTAGGAATTTCAAGGAAAAAGTAGAAAATTCTCCTAGGACTTCCTTTAATTTCCTAGGAATTTCTAGAAAAACGAAATTATTTCCTAGAAATTCCTAGGAAATTTCCTACTTTTTCCTTAACGACGAAAGTATTTTTGAGAAAATTCCTAGGAATTTACTTAGGAAATCCTAGAAATTCTTAGGTAACTTAAGAAATTCTTAAGTAATTTTTACTTCTACGCAGTAAAAACTGTAACAGCTTCTCGAAAAACTGTAAAAGCAAATATTTCCAATTGCGATAAAAATACTTCTTCTCAAAAATTTGAAATGCTACCATGAATGACCTATACTATTCAGCACTAACTTACAGCTATATTAAATCACAGCTGTTAATTGCATATGTGTTAAAGCAGCTCGGTAGGAATTGTTTAGTACTTCGATACCTAATTATTGCTGTACACAACGATCATGGGTTAACGTATACAACAGTTATTTTACAATTTATTATACTTAGGCTTACGTATAAATAAGAATGTATACGTAGGGATTAAATTATAGCTGCAAATTTGACCTTTAGTTTGAATAACAAACAGCTTTAATTAAAGATAATGCGTACTGCTTAGGTACGCTTATCGGTACTTGTTCATTAAACTTTTGCAAATTTGACTATAATATTTCCTTTTACAAAAAGTCTGGAGAAAAATGCCGATCGGAATTAGTTCGGTAAACAAGTCACTATTTTTGCTTCAATTTTAGCCACCACGTTTTAAGTACAGATAAGCGATTTCCTAAACAATACATACCTCAATTTACAGCTGCATGTCATATAGACCCAAAAACTTACACCTGTGTTATGAAGCTGTAAATTAGGACTAAATAGTACAGAATTCTATTAAATCTTAATTTGTTTGGATAGAAACTTTTTGCGATATAGTCAATTGTATTCTGACAAAAACAAATAACATACTCGCTTTTGCTAGAAGATATTTTTAAAAATGATAAAAAAAATCGTTCAGCCATCGGCGTTTTTGGGTTGAATTTTCAAATATTTCTCAAAATTTTTGGGATTTCTTTAGTACAGCCTGAAATATTCTAGGTAATCCTAAGAAATCCTGATAAACCCTAGAAAATATAAGTAATTCTAGTATTTCCTAGGATTTTGGGGAAATGCTCTCAAGAACTTTCTGTAATATCCTAGGAAATCAAATGATATACTAGGAAATCATAGTAAACATAAACATTTTATTATTCTAACGAGGGTTCTAGGAATGACTAGGATTTTCTAGTATTTCCTAATATTACTAGGAAGTTTCTAGGAATTTCTACAACTTCCTAATTTTCTCAGGAATTTTTCAAAAAAATTTTTTGCGAATCGCAATTATTCCAAAAAAAATATATCTCCTAGGAATTTCTAAAAAAATTAGGAATTCCTAGATTTACTAGGAATTACTTTTAAAAACTAAGGAAGTTTAGGCCATAATGATAGGAAGTCTAAGGAATTTTTTTAGGAAATCGCAGAAAACTTTCTAGGAATTCCTAAGAAAAGTTCCTAGGAATTCCGTCTGCCAGATGACCTAGAAGCGTTAGGTTCATCACTGATTTTTTGTTGTTTTTTAAAATATCACCCACCATTTTGTAGAATTGAGGAGATTCAATTGTAGCATTTTGTGACTTTGACACTTTTTTATTGATTTTTCTGGCAATTTTTAAATAATTCTTGAAATCTGGCAAACTTTTAATATATTTTAAAATCTCAACTTTAGAATTCTTGGCAATATCGTGATTAATCTCACTTAGCATCCAGCTTGAAGCTATTAGATTAATTCCATGCTCTTCACTAAACACGTCTAGCTTATAAACTACATTGATATTCAGTTCTTTCTTAAGATTAACTTCGAAAAAATCTCTTGTTGCGATCCATAACTGATTCGTTTCATTTTGATCAAATGACTTAAACAATTTTGTGACGAAGTTGGCACAATCTGGTGCAATTTCATCAAATCCATCAAAATAAATACAAACTTGGCCGTTTTTGTAAAAAATTTTAAATAAGTTCTTTTCAAACTTTGATTTGAATTGAATTAAATTCTCAATAACAAAGTTTAAAAAATTAATTTGAGACTTTTGCTTTTTAAATTTGGTAATGTACTGTTTTAAATCTACATAAACGAACCATTTTTTTGGATACAGTTCACTCAGCTTAGCCATGAAGTTTTTCATCATCCAACTTTTACCAGAACCGGCTTTGTCTGAAATGAGAACATATTTTTGATTTTTTACATCCTTTATGATCTTTTCCTGATTCATTTGGTCAGATTGATCGACCTCTTCAACTTTAATTACGTCTGATGGGCCACATTCATCTTGAATTTGTGCGTTATTATCTTCTGCTTTTTGAATAGATTTCTGACTCATAAATTTCTTTGACTCAGCATTTTTTTTGTTTGAATAATTTTAATATTCCTTGCCTTTCGTTTTCCGATTTGTCAACAATCTGTTTCGTAATTTTATAGTTTTTGATCAACTCTCTAGTTTGAAAGAGAATTTTAAAGTTTTGATCATAAACGTCTTTAATTGTTTGCAAATTTATTGAAATTTTGGACTTTTCAATCAATAAATTTAAAGTCTCGTTATCAATTAAGTCCAAAAATTCTTCAGTTTTACATGATATGTCACCTGCTGTATCCACATTACTTAAAATCAAGTTAGATAAAACTATATCGGATTTATTTTGAAAATTTACTTTTGTGTTAAGTAAAAAATTTTCATTTTCAAAGTAAGATCCAACCAATCATAATTAAGTGATAAACTGGAAGTTTTTATATTATTTTTTTGACATTGACTGAGTAACTCACCACTTTGTTTTTCTTCCCCAACAATAATAGCAATTTTTAATTCTCTTGCTAAAGTTAAGATTTCAAATGCTTTAGCAAATCCTTTCGAGCAATCAACAAAAATGTTCAAGTTCAATTTTTTAACAAGAATGTCTTTAAAGTTATTGTAAACATAAGAATTGTCTAAATTCTCAGAATTTATGAAAATATTTTTGGAAATTACTCAATCTTTGTGTCTTGTAACTTTGATGCAAACTCAACCATATTGTTAAAATTTTTAACTTTTTCCCTGAATTCAAAATTGAATTGTTCTAGTTCAGGAATCACCACGTCGTCACAAAATTGATATAATTGTTTGTATTTATTCTCCAAAATAGCAATTTTTTCAGAGTCATTATCAAATTGAGTTAAAATTTGCACTGGTCTTACAATCAATTCTGGATGCCAATCTTCTTCATCATAAGATTTATAAACTGATGAAATAATCTTATTGCACTGATCGTCGTTAACGTTATTATCTTCATCATGTTTATCTCCAACAGAACTATTATTCTCATCAGATGATTCTTCAATTTCTTCAACTATTTTTTGTGGAACTAACATTATCTGAATAGCTTTTACGATTTCATCGAATTTGTTTTTAGTTTTTGTATCACCTTTGTAGTATGGATTTTCATTATTTTCGTACACTAGACGCATGACGAAGTGACAAATTTCATGAGCAATAACACCTTTGATAAACTGTTCACGCTCTTTGTTTACTGCTTTTGCTCCAATGAATATATATTTTAATCCTGGATATGTTTTTCCTTTAGATGCAGATGTTGAAGATACATCAACATTTTCAACCTACAATTGGAATTTAATTCAAAACATTATTTCATGATGTTAATGATAATTTAATCAACTTAGTTGTCAGAATCAAGGCTCCCGCAGATTATAATCTTTTAAATGCAGATTATAATTTTTGTATGAAAACTATTGAAAATTATAATCTTTGTATGGGATTAATAAAAGATTATAATCTGCGGGAGCCTTGGTCAGAATATATTAATCATAATAAACTTACCGAATCACATTCAAAGTCATATATAATTTTTAATTTGCCACATTGGGATGCAGCATCGATGAGTTTGGAACCTAATTTAGTAATGTAGATCTGTTTGTACCAATCTTTGATTTTGATATTGCATTCTTCAGTTATTTCGGTATCATTTCTTTTGTAAATGTATGATCGCATTGACAATAGTGATATTGATTCTTGTTCATTAGGTACTGAGCAACTGACATTTTCTCTTAGTTGTGCTACAGCAAATTTTTTCGCATTCTTTTTATCACTATCTTCAATCTTGTATTCTATTAAATGATCATAAAATCTTAATGCCTTAAGTTTGTAAAATGTGACGTATTTTTTTGAATCTAGTGCTTGACAAAATGCTGACTTATTATTTAGATTGTAAGCAATTTTAAGGTTTGGATACGTTTTTGCGAACTTTTCAATTTCATTAAGTTTTTCGTTAATAATGTCGTTATGAAATTGTTCTCTAGAATCAATCAACTTGCTTAATGAGTCGTTGTCAATCAATTCTGATTTCAAATCTTTTGGAAATGGAAAATCGCAAATTTGGACCAAATTACACAAAATATCGAATTGATTTGTTGTAAATGCGGCAGTTGAAACTTCAATTTGGTGTTCAAATTCAAGTTTCTTTATATAAATGGAGCATTTATTGATCAAAAATTCAATTACTTCCTTATTAGAATTTAAAACTGCTGCATGCAGAGCTGATGTTGAATTGATTTTATCAGATAAAAAGTCCAGATAAGCTCCTTGAATATTGCCATTATCGTCTATAAATCCATCAATTATTGCAAGAAGATCTGAATATTTATATTTTGAAGCACATTTAAGAAATAAATCCGTATAAAAACGATCAGTGATGGTTAAAGTACTCAAAAAATTTACGACTAGAGACAAATTTGTAAGTTTTGGCAATTTTTCAAGAATTTGATTTTCAATGTTTTTTGAGTTGGAAATTGCAATTAAAAATGTTGGAAAATCTTCAAAATCTTCATCGTTAGTTGCATTTTCATCAATGTGAATAAAATCTATGCAATCCTCTTCTTTATAGTAAAATTTCGTCTGGTTTTCATCAATGGATGTAAGTTGTAGTATAATTGAACGTTTTTGACAGAACTGAATTATACATTTTTGTAGAGTTTCAACTTTTTTTGGAATTTGATTCTGTTTTGAGTCAGAAAATCCCAAACTTTTTACTTTAATTACAAAAATAAAAAGAAGTGGATAAATTTTTGCATCTAATTGTGAGATTTTATGCGAAATTTCATCAGAATTCCAATCGTCAGAAAAATTCAAAACTTTGAAGATACTTCGCGTTGTGTGATCAATGTTTTTACAGTTTTCCTTGGACAATTTGATGACATATTCATGATTAATATTAATTAATTTGGTATGCAATATGTCGAATTGGTTTAAACTAGTTTGCATTAGCTGTTGGAAATGATAATATTAATTGCTTTACTCGAGAGATTAGAGTATTTGGGAGAAAAAGCCAAAGAGGGGGGCTTTGATTTGGAAAAAAATCAGTAAACATGATACCTATTTGAAAAGCTAATGATCTTTAACCTAATTTACTTTGTATTAAACAAAAAATTTAAAATTTGTAGAAAAAAAAGAGTTTAAAAATTTCGAATCTCCCATATCTTTATGGCAACGCCCATGAGATATATCAAAACTTACCGTTGAATCCTCTACATTACTCATCTTAGATTTTATGAATCTTCAAATTAGTAATCGCTGTGTATCATATCATAAAATTTGTATAAGACCAAACACAACTGAACTTAGTCATAACTAAATGCTATATTATATTGTTTTGAAATTGCATTAGAGTTTTTTGTTATCACTTTTTTTATAGTTTAATGTTAATCTGTTTTGTCATTTCGAGAACTTTGCTGACTACATTTTTTTCTGCATTTCTTCAGTATAATCTTAATCACCATCATCATTAATGATGATTTGAGAAGTTAAAAATATCATTTTTGAAGATTTTTGGATTATATTTTTCACGATTTCATTGACGATAAATCAAAAATCCATAACAAAATATTCTTAATTTTAATATTTCACTTTTATATATTCCTGAAATCAATTATTCTTTTAATTTTTTGCATATCTTGCATGCCAATTGAACTAAAATATCAACAATTTAGTAACACATATATAAAAAAGGCGTTTCCTTGCAATTATTATATTTTTTTTTCGCTTTTAATCACTTCACAAACTGAAAACTGTGATTTAATTTTTTTCTTGTCGAAAAGATTATCAAAACATTTTTAAATTTTAAGTTATACTGAATTTTGATTATTACGGATTATTATTGTGTTTTTAAAAATTTATTTAAACTTTTTAACATTTTCTTTGATTTATATTATTTTAAATACTTTTCAGATACAGTGTTCTCCAACTGCCAGGGCGCAAAGCAATAAATTATCTGTTCATATGTTCACACCAAACTGGCTTCTACTATTAAAACATAAAGGATTTTCTCGTGGAACAGCAATGCTTCGCGGGGCATAGTTTGAGAAACATGATGATTAGCTATTAGAATTACTAGTGAATAAGCAAGATGAGGTTGACTCCAGTATGGCCCAGGCTTTATGGAAAAAATACAAAAACAATTACAAAGGGGCTCAAATTTTTGATTTAACCTCGGGTGGCATACACACTTGCAACGTCCCTAAGCATGACTAATGCCACTCATTATCGCAAAAACAATCTGTGAGCAAGTCAGCATATTAAAATCACAAAAATAACCTTTTTAAAAAAGCCAAAAACGTTTGTTTCATTCAAATTTTATAACAACGTTGGAGTCTAATTGGAACTGGACATTGAAAACAGAAGCAAAACTGTGTTAGCAGCTCGAGGATTCAATAACATGCCCTTGAATGGAATTATCCGTGAAAAATAATGAAAATTTAAGAAATTATCTTTCAAAATGATCCAACCAAAGTTCGTCATATCCACAAGGCTTTTCTATGTCACAGCTATTCAGTCAGAACACAGCAATAAAATTACTTATTTTCAGTTCACAAAAAGCCATCAATTAAATAGTAATTGAATGAATTTGACACACGACATTAATTGATTGCAGACAGATGATAATATTTACGAGCTAATGACCTATTATGCTTATTAAACGCATTTCATATATGCCTTTATGTCATCGACTAATGTCGCAATAAAACGGCCATCGAGAACATTTCTCATGTTCATTTAGATAACATTTATTGAATAATTTTCGATTGAAAATAATTTATGTTGCGGTAACTTCGACTGTATATCCATTGGACATATAGCATACACACCATTTATTCATGTCTGTGTATGATTCTAGTCTTGTAATTGCTTTCCGGCATCCATAAAATTTACTCCTTCCATTCTCGGACAATGAAAATTTGAATGGAAATTGAATAAATGGATGTGAATGGACGAGAGCAACAATATAATCTTCAATTATTGAATCATTTCCTTCTGTCTTCCTCCCATCCTTTGTTATTTTTTTATTGTTCTATATTCTTCTTCCTACCAACAATTGTTTGGCTCGTTTGAATGTTTGCTGGACATTTACAAGATTTGGACTGAAAAGATGCGATTATTGTTGTAGACGATGATGAGGATGAAAAGATGGAAAATAATTGATTAAGAAATTGAAAAGTTCTGTTTATGCTTCTTTATGGACCTTAAAAGTTGTTTATTTGTTTTATTTCTGACACGGTTTCTTGAGTAAGTGGAAGTGGTATTTAATTGGCTTTTAACTTTGGAAATATTTTTGTTTGATTAAAATTGGCTCTTTTTGGCAGTTAATAATGAATTTAGCAATGTTCTTTCATTGTTGTCCTATTGAAGCTTAACATATAGACAGGTTTGATCTCAGTTTATAATTAGTAGAATTCAAATCAATTTTTAAGCTCAGAATTTTTAATTCATCACATTAACAAGATGAACTGATCCAGAAAACTTCTTATAGTTTATAAGCACAATATTCAGCTATTCAGAAGTTTGGTAAGATCAGAGTTTGAGTCGATTTAGTTAGAATCTATAGATCTGTAACGTTTATTCAAATATAAATTAGAATCAAGATCTAATCCAAGGTTTTATTTGAACTTTTATAACAAAGTATTTCCAATCATCATCAATTTGGTTAGTTAAACTTTTGATTTGATTTGTTTCTGGTATAGTTGACTCATTAGTCACCACTGAATAGTCCAAGGACGTAGTATGAACTCTTTTTTCAACATTTAGTACAAATCTTTCATACATTCAAGAAAATCAATACAAATTAAGTCAATATTGAGCTTTCTCTAAAAAGCTAGCATCATAGTCTTTTAGTTTTCATTTACTGAAATCATGTAAATATCCCAAAAAATCAAGAATACACATCACAACATGAGGAAATCCCAAATGATGATGAGGATGTTTTAAAATCCCCAAATGAGAGAAAATATTCATAGCAATTCTCTTCCATTTCAAAATATTATAACATGAAATAGTTATTAAGGCAATCTTTCAGCTTCCGTCCCTTAAAAATCCCACCAATAATTCCCCCACACTCACAAACATTACGGCAATTTATAGACAGAAGCCATAAAGACACACATTGCTACTCATTTAATTTTAGATATAGACATCATTTCAATAAAGATAAAGGTATTAAATGCCAATTAATATTGAATTTCATTTTATATCATAGACGGAACTAAATAAAACCATTTAAACTCAAAATTGACTTTTCATCTAGCACTACCCTCCCCAAAAAATCGTTTAAGACTTACCAACCGAGACATTTTTATTGTCTCATCCCTAATATCGATTTCATTAGGATCGCATCACGTTCTACTAATTTTAATTGTTATGATCTCAATTGAGGGAAGTTCTGTCGATAGTTTTTGATAGCACGAAGTGAATGAACAGCCGACCTGAAAATTGTGTGCAGCTTTTGGGTTTTTCACTCTATCATGGTCAATTATTCTTGTTTCCACTTTTTAGCATATTTTTTGTGGTTTGGAAGCTTAACATGATAAGAAAGAAGTTGTTTGTCAGAATTATGGCTGGATGTGTTTTGTGTTGAACTAAATTTGTTGATTAAAAGATCAGTAATAAGACATTTATTAAATAAATTAATATTCAGCATCCCACCACTCCTTATAAAACTAAAACCTTTCAATCCAGGTTCATAGGTATGTTATTAGTAGCATCTACTGCATCTCGAGGTTAAGAACGTAAGATCTATTGATTTTTAACGTGAAGAGTAAAAGAGATACTGCGCTAAATGATGGACGTCATAATTGTTTGACCTCTAAAATGGCAATGCTTTAAATCCAGGAAATTTTAACTTCATCACGCAAAGCATAAAAACAAAACTTTAGAATTTATTTGTTTTAGTTTTATTGCCAAATATCATAGAATAATAGCTTCCACTGAATTTAAAAATCAGACAAATAAAATTGTTAAAAAATTCACTCATCCCAGAAAGAATTAGTTTTAGGTGGTTGTGAGTCTTCAGTTGAATTTTTCGGACAAGTAAAACAGTTACAAACACAATTACACCTTTTGTCATCGTCAGGAGGGGCAGCTGTTGTTGTTATTGGCGGCTCAACAGTAGGAGGAGTAGGAGTATTGCTAATATTTTCCATAATCCAATCAAAGAAGAACACCAAATTTGTAAAAATTGCTGGATGTCCAACAGTGCATTGTGGTAACATTGTACTGGCAAGACCAACAAGAGTTCGATCATTATTATTATCGAAAACAAAAAATGGACCACCTTCATCTCCAATACACGTTGATTGACCATTAGTTGTGTTTGTGCAAAAGTTACCGTCTGTGAATTTAGGTCCGTGATGATCTCTACAAGATTGAATAGGATTAACCATCATTACAGCATAGCGAAGATTCATTGACTTCAAAGAGTCGTCGCCATCCTCATAAAATCCAAATCCTGTAACAACTCCGAATGTGTTACTAAAATCGAAGTTACTGCTTGGTGGAAGTGCAATAACGCTTACATTTTTGATATCTAATAAACCCTCAGTTGCTTCCGCTAGAAAAATTAATCCAATGTCGTTATGAATACCACCTCCATTAACAGAATCATCATTAAAATTATCATGAATGATAATATGGCTTCGATCACGGACCCAAAAAATAGCCATTTCTGGTCCTATTAATCGATCAACTACACCAAGTCGTACAATAACATCTCTTGCATTCTGAATGCACTGTGCAACTGTTATTACCCAATTGTATTTAATTAATGCACCACCACACAAACGTCTAAAGCTTCCAATTGATGGTTCTACTTTTGCATGATGTGGAAATTGTCCTAGGGTTGCATTTCCTCCACCAGCAATTCGTTCAGACTCAGCAAATGCAGAAATTATAAACATTGACAGAATGAATAAAACTTTTTGATCCATGTTTTGGCTCGACGGTTGTTTACCTACTGACACAGGAGCGAAAGTAATTGAAATTTATATATTTCAAGAAATTTCAAGTTCAATATCAATGGCCATAAAAAGCCATTAAGATAAGATTGCATAAGTAAATTAAATTTGGGGATTTTTTGATTAATTTAATTTTTTTCTGCGAAACGAGGCAAACATTTTGATAAAGGCCTGTTATAAATATCCAGTAGAGGTGGCAGTAGCTGGAAAGAACATTTGTTCTTAGCTTAAAGTTGGATTGGTTGTGTTGAGAATTAAAAAGTTCAAGAATCGTTCAATGAGTTTATAAGCTTTCGAGAGGTTCCAGAAAAGCCTTAATCATTGTAAAGCAGTGCCCCAAGACTTGCTCTTAATAAGAGCGTTTCATCCAATCACCTTTAAAAATTTCATACCGATTCTCCTTTCATTCATTCCTATTTCCATCTTTTTTTTTGTCTATAAAATTCAGCATCATGAAAAGTACTGTCAGTAAAACCGCATAAGAGGAAAATTCGGTTTCTCGTCTATGAATGAATGAATAAAATGTATTTGTGGATATATTTTTAAACTTACCGGTTCAGTTTGTTGATTAGCTTTATGGCTTGTTCATTAAATGTTGTTTTTGTTTTTGCTCTTGTGGATTAAATTTTATTTTATGAGTTGATAGAGTACTTCCGAGTTTTTGTGGCTTAATAATTCATTGACTTGAGGATTAAGGATTATTGAGATGAACATTTTCTCAATTATTAAAATTCTGATAAAATCTCATTGAAAATTTATTTATTTTTATTTTTTTTCAGATGGACTTGATGTCAGTAAGGTTTGAAGGAGTCAAATGGATTATTTGCGGTATTGAGAATTGAAAAAAGTTGAAATTAAAAATCTGAATTTATTTATAACTTTCGTAATTGGTTTAACTGTAATCTTTAGGGATTGATATAAATAAAAATAGGAGCCGTTCACTTATTACGTAACGCTTTTAAGAAGAAGGAGAGTTTAAGATCTAGTAAGAGGTTTGAGTTCTATTTTCATTAGAAGCAAATTTATCGAACTTTATGAAACATTTTCTTGATCTTACAAAGACTCGATCAATATTCACGACCTTACAACAATCAAACAAAGATCTTAAAACGATCAAGAATCTCATTTCATTTGTTGGCAAATTATTGCATTTAATCAACATTGAAACTTCAACAAAACTAAACATTTGAACCTGAAAGCATACACCTGTCATTTATATGAACCGAAAACACCCAATCAGATCTTGTTTTACTGACAAAGATTGTCTCAAGCACAAAACAACATTCTCATAATCGAAATCTTCATTTTCTACTGTCACATAATTGTCGAATGATTGTCGACTTTATGACATTCATAGCAGAAAACAAAATAAATGTTATCTAGCACTTTAAATTCATTCAAAGTGTCACAAACAAAAAATCGATAGCTATCACATGCTTATTTAATTAAGAAACTTTTTACTCTAATAATCATAAGTTTTATTCTTCCTCTTTTTCATCACTCGATCCCTTAACTGGCCTTATTTTTGAAGTTGCTCTTCTTTTAACAAGAACCTTGAAAGTTTAAAGCACAAAAATAAAAAATCACAACATCTCAATTTTTCTCTCTTAAATGAACTTTTTTTTCGACACACAGAAAAAAGTTCCTCGTTTCCTTCTTTTATATTCTTTTTTTTTGCTGTCCATTTTTTCTTGTGGATGGAATAGATGATGTCTTCGATTTGTCTATTTAGAGGACTTTATGTTTGACGCTGTTTGATTTTGAACAAATTTGAGATTTAAGCATTTGAAATTAATCTTAAGGATATTCAATTAAGTGTCAAATAGCATCAGTTACCTAATTTGTAGTGAGTTCCGTATGTTCCAAATGTCCTCAACTTGTTTCTTCTAATATTTCAATCATGGAGTTTAGTTGCTGTCCTTTATCCAGTTTTGAAGTCTTTGGTACCAAATGTGTCTATTGCATGTTTAATAAGTGGCAATCACTGAATATCAGGACTTTATGATGTCCTTTGTGTACTTTCAATGTTTAGATTTAAGAGTTATAGTACAAAAAGTACTTACAGTACCTCAACTTCAAAAACTAGAATCTTGACACATTTTATAGATCTAGTGAGTACAATATGATATTACTGAGCATGCTGTTTGTCTTTTAGAAAGGAGCATTGATTTCCTTCCTTTTTAAAATTGAAACAGCAAAAACACTGCGCTTCCTTCAAATCAATCCACTTCAAAAGCTTCCAATAAATTTTTTTAAGGATATCATCCACTTACTTAAATTTCTCGTCCTTTTTCTCTTGATCTTTATTGTCTCACGATGCTTCTTTAATAGTTCTAGATAGCAATTTCCCCTTCCGTTTTTATTTCTATCGAGAGAAATTCTTTATAATTGACAGTAATTTGACAGAGGGACTTTTTTGTGCTCTCCGTTCCTTTATTTCGTTTAATGTTCAATCTCAATGGAGATTATAAGTTATTTTCAAGATCAATGTAAGCGATAAGTATTTAGTTTAATTTTCATTCTTCTTCCTTTATAATTCCTTGCTCTATTTTCTATCGATTCAAAGACATTTCTTGCTATTGATTCATTTCCTTTCTTAAAAATTCTAATTTTATAGAACAAAAAAAAAAATGGAAATGAATAGGAAAAATGTTTCAATCAGCCAACGAATTTAAATGGGCGGAGGAGATAAATTGGATGAACAGAGGAAGTAGAATCGGAATAATCTAAAGGAGAGATAAAAGGTATAAGGAATGCAAAATATACACAAGAAAAGTTTGAGAAAAGTTGCTGATAAATGAATCTGTTTGAGAATAAATCTTTATAAATTGTATGATATGGATTGGGCAGGATAGATTGCTGGGAAGTAAGGAAGACTAAGGACTTATGATAGTAAGAATTATATGACGTAAGATCTCGTGCTTATAATTATTCAAACATTGCAAAATCACCTGATACCTAGTCGACAAGAATCTTAATCTCACCGTCATAATTTAAAGATTTAAAATTAAGCTTCAGGTTCATCAGTTGATTCAATCAAGTGTCATTCAGAATTTTTAGCAAATTAGTGGATGTCATAGGCAAACAACTCCCCAAATTAGAATAGACAAAGTTTGAAAAATCTCAAAAAAACCCAAAAAGAGATTTGATGATGAGCTTAAAAACTAGAAAAAGCATATAAAATCTATAAATTTTATTTCCCTCATGAAGAATAGTAACAAAGGCATAAAGCCTATTTAAATCCCATTTTCCCCATCTCTTTACATCAATAAAAATTCTCAAAAGGTTAATTCTGAATTTTTTCAGTGTCCCTTTTCAAGACACACATAAAAACATCTCTTTGCATATCTAAAAGGAAATGAATCTTTCCTTTATCAGAATTATTTGACTCGTTTTCTTCCTTTATTCATCGATTTAAGACTGAAAAAATATTTTATTGCTCGTCTTCCTTTTCAATTTCTTCATTTCAATGCCATGCGATTGCTTTTTGGATGTATTTTAAATGAGTAAGGCGAGCAAAAGAAGAATTTTACATAAAAATATAAATATTTTATCTTGATGATGGAGGTTAAAGAAATAAGAGGGGCTAGACGCAAATGATGTCCTGTAAAAATTGAGATTTTTAGTTTTTTTATAGCAAATTGTTGAAATTTCTGGTCGAGAGGGAAGGTTTAATCTTCAGTCGTAATTTCATTCATGATTTTTCATGGATCTTAATTCTTTATGGCCCTAAAGTCTCCCTTAAAAATAGCCATCATTTGTAACTGACTCCAAAGTAGGATGAGATACTTATTAATCCACGATGAATTAATAAAAGATGAAACTTGTGAATTTCATCCCAAAATGTTTAAAATATTAATGCCAAACTCAAAAACGACATATAAACTTGAAGTTGAGGCTCAACCTATGCATCAATCTAGAATGCACCAAAAAACATCCATAAAATGAACAAAAATCAATTTTTCTTAAAGTAAACCTTCAACATCGTCAGACAAGTCTTTAACAAGCAGAAATTTAAGACATCGAGTTTCCTTGAACAGAGTATTAAGTATCCCAAGACGAAAACTTTTCTCATTTTGTGTATAAGCTTCTTTTCACTTAGGGTTCGTTCACTTATTACGTAACGCACTAGGGGGGGAGGGGGGGTCTAAGATTTTGTTACGGTTTGTTACAGGGGGAGGGGGGGGGTCTAAATTTTGTTACGTAACTTTTCAAAAAATATATTTTTTTATAATTTTTTCTATATTAATTTTAAATTTTAAAGGAAGTATAATAAACATTTGATAAACAATTTAAATGAAAAAAATTATTGTTACGTTATTGGGGGGGGAGGGGGGGTCTAAGATTTTGTTACGCTTTGTTACAGGGGGGGGAGGGGGGGTCTAAAAACTCGTTTTTTTGCGTTACGTAATAAGTGAACGAGCCCTTATTCCATTCACCTTAATATCCTTTTAAAATTCAAAACAATTTTTTTCTTGTAGATCATTGGACTCACGTATTATTCAAAATGAATAGATGTTGTGAATGCCATTATTCAGCATTATTAACCTTTATTCGAACAACTTAATTACAATCGATTAAAACCGATTTAAATTAAATGACTTTACAATTAAATCAAAAATGAATATTGATCATTTCACATCAAAATTGATTCACTTCAACAAAACAATTTTTTGAGTCGTTTCAATCCATTTCAAACATCCTCTTCAACTCTTCACAATATGACAACAAAACCCCTTCAAATCCATACAAAAAAGCTCAAAAAAAAAAAAAAATCCAAGAAAATCTAATTTGAATACAAATTTTTTCTCTTAATTTTTTTTAAACATTTTCATATCCAAAGTTCATAGAGCAGAGCGACAAAAAAAATGTATATAAAAGAACTGGAGATGCATGAGATAGAAAAATTCAATTTAGTCATAGAACAAAAATTTGCCTGAATTGTACGTGCAATTTTCAATGCTTTATGGTCACAATAACAATAAATATATTCATTTTTTGCATGTGGATGTCTATGTATGCACATATATCTCCATTTTTCCTCGTTTTCATATTTTTTTGGGGAAGCAGATAGTTTAGAGAATCAAAGTTGAGATGATGTCTATATTTTGGCGGGAAAATTTGTTTAAAATTTTTTTTTCAAAATCTCAAAAACCGTTAAATTTGAATATTTATAAAAATGAAATTTATAAATTTCTTCACCTCTTCCAATCCCCAAAACTTCCCACTCAATTCATTTTTCTCGGACATGCAATGGAAAACAGCATTTTGTATAATGTATGAAAAAAAGCAATTCTTTTCATTTCAATTTCATACACCGAGAGAAAGAGTCAGAAGGAGTGAGACAGAAACGAGAAAAAAATATGCAAAATAAGTAGAAATGGACTTTTTAGATTTAAATATGATAACTAAATGGAAATATCATGCGAGAAATTTTTTGTGTGTGTGATTCTGTTCCCTTCCAGTTATTCTTAAAATAGTTTTTCGAGAAATATAAAAATTAGGTATGGTAATATCAGGAATTGAGGTGCAGAAGCGCATGCTGAATATTTTACAGTTTGTGTTATCAGAAATTCATATTTGGTTGTGGCGAAAATGGAATTTTAGTTATTGAATCAACTATTATGAGCATCGATTCCTTAAACAAATATAACTCATAATTGAATGCTTCAGCTTACCATCTTACTGATTTTTGATACAGTTCAATAAATTTGCATTTGTTTAAAACACAACAGGGCTGTGGTCACTATAATAAGGCAGGGCGAAGTCAGGTTCTCCTTTTAAAATGTTTGTTTTACTATGAGCTATGGAAGGCTGTTTGTTTTTATTATCAAAATAGCACAAGTCGGTTAATCAATCCGACGCTCATTTCTGATCGATTAACCGACGTGTGCTTTCCGGGAGATCAACTTTCATCCTCAACAAAAGGAATCGAGTGTTGTTGGGCTTTTTGCTTACATATCCCACTGAATAGCTTTATAACATCTATCGTCATGTACAACAATTTTCGAAACCAAAAACTTTTTTTCCAACCAAATATGCTTCAATTCATCGAATGATTCGAGGGTTAGAGACCTTTTCTGTCATATTTTGCTTTATTCTCTCTTTCAATTCCATTCAGTCGATGAGAATGGAAGTAAAATGAATGCAGAAAGTGTATTAAGTAAATTGCAATTTCATAGAAATTTATGTTTATATTTGTGAATTATTTATTTTCAAAACTCCATTCAATGCATATTTAAATGTGCTCGTTCATCCACAAAAAAAGGGATTTTCATATTCAGATGTAGAAAATACTTTTTTTTGATGCTATAGATTTGCAATGATATCAGTGACTGTTTGATGTTCTGTGTGTCAATATGATGCAGATCATCGAGTTTATCAACACAATGATTTTTATATCCAGGATGCTGACGAATGGAGGTTTAATAATTAAAAATGTTGAGACTGTAAACGTTTTGTGTAAATATTCCCTTTGAATGAAATAGAATTGTAAGCTACAGCTTGTTTGTGATTCTCTATTGTTGCATCAATTCTCTTTGTCATAGTCTATAAAGGAAATAAATTCATAATTAAAAACAGGAAGAAAAAAGGTGGACGGTGCATTAAGAGTTTTTTGTTGAATGATGTCAATAAAGCGAAAAATTGTGTTTTGGATTAAAAACAGATGTTGTTTGTAAAATGGAAGCTTTTTGTTGATTAATGTTTAATTTTAATCTTCAAATGGACACAAAAGATTCAAAAAAAAAAAAATTTGGAAATCAAACAAAAAATGTAATTTATCAATTGAAATTAATTGTTGAGTTTCTATCTCTTTTCATAGTGCAAGGTTGATTTTTATGTGATACTCTTTGCGTGAACCGAGAATTCGTGGTCTGTTACAAGATTCGTGTTGTTTTCACTTGCTAGGACTTCAACTTTCAGTTGAATAATAATGTTCAATCATTTCACTAAATTAATCGATAACCTTTTATTTAAAGACAGCTTTTTAAGACCTTAAATACATCTAGTCATGCTTCATATGCACTTTCTTTCTATCATGTCAAAAGACAACAAACTCAATTCTTCGGAATTTTCAATTTAATTTTTGTTTATTTGTTCTCGAAGCTTTAGTCAAAAATTACAGATCAACTTGAATGATATTTAAGAATCAGCATTTAATGAAAATGTCAAAAGAATTTGAGACATTTATAAATTATTTCTTGCCTTGTCAATAACAAGATGTTTTAAAAAGCTTCCCAAAGTTCATTGAACTTTTTTCACAAAATTGTTGAATGTGAGAAACATGTAAATTTTGTATTTTGACATACCCTGTTTTTTCGTTATAAGCTACTACTCGTTACTAAGCTACCAGTGAGCCAAAAGAATCACTTTTTTATACTTCTAAGCTACTAGCTTATAACGAAAAAACAGGGTACCTAACGTCTGCTTCTCCGTGCTTCAAAACACATTCAATGGATTTTAATGTTTTGTGCATAATATTCATACTTTTGGGAACTGATTTTGATGTTGATAAGATAGGTAAAAATGAAATTGAAAGAAGACAACATAAATACATGTAATTAATTAATGAGACACAGCATTAACTTCTTTGAATTTGCCAGGGCTATGAGGACTCCTTTAAGAATCAATAAAAGTTCAAAATCAATTAAAACGGGTATAAATAAGTTCAAAATTTGTTAAAAATAAGTTCAAAATTTGTTAAAAATAAGTTCAAAAGTGATTAAACTAGTTCAAAAAGGTTCAAACTACTTCAAACTAGGTTCAATCTGGTTCAAATGTATTAAAACGGGATAAAACAAGTTCAAACTAGTTTGAACTAGATTAATGATGATTCACTAGGATTTATAGCATTCCAAATACCTTAACGAACATCATTATTCGTAACCTTCTTTAGAAAAAGATTTCATGACTTCACTTTAATCTCATACAAAAGTTTAAAATTCATCAAAAACACTTTAAAAAATTAAATAATCAATTTGTAAAATTCCTAGAAATTCCACAAACAAAAAAAAAAGCATTGAAAACAAAATGAAAAAAAATCCAAACTTTTAAGCTCATTAGAAGCTTGCAAAAAGAAATTTCAAAGCAAAAACGTTGCAACTTTCTTATTGCAAGCATCTAAAATTTTCGAAAGCTTTTTATCCTTAAACTCAAGAGTTTTTCATCAAAAAAATTTGAAGTCCAGACAGTTGAAAAGTACAATAACAAGGAAATAAATATCAAGCAGTGGAAAATTAATTTTTTTTACCAACATCAAGAGTCATTCATTTATGTTGTTGTTGTTGCTGTCTGAATGTCCCATTCTCATGTGTATGAAGAAAAAGTTCATGTTTACATGGCATGAATAAATGCCGACCCTTAATACAGCATAGTTCGGCAGCACATTACACACATAATGAAATGATATACATCAACAATAACGGAGACAAGGAAGAAAGGAACAGAAAAAAAGTTTTATGAACATGTACAGCCATTGACCAAATAAAAAAAATATGACTACTGATAAATTTTCATGTTTGCCGAGACTTTTAAGCTCATAAATGTAGATGTAAACGATTTTTTTTCCTACCAGCCATTTATTCATAACCATGTCAGTGATTCATATTTACATAGTAATAACCATAATGATATGTGAATGCATATACTTATAGTCACATGTATAAATAAATACTTCCTACTATAATAATGTTGTTTGGCATTAACTTGAAAAGGAAGAAGGAAATATTGAGCTTGTACAGACTTTTTTTTTGGAACTGACATTTCAGATTAAATTGAAAGGCATTACTTTGTTGTGGACAGAGTTGTTAATACAAAGTTTATGGTAAAGTCTGGAACCAATAAAGCATGATCATTAGTTTCATATCCAGTTCCTTAGCATGGAAAATCATGAATAGATACAAATAAGGTTTTCTATTGCCTTCTATTGCATTAAGTGAGAAGCAATTAATCTGAAGCTTTGAGGCAAGGTTTGATATTAAAGTTAAGATTTAGACAGTATATAAAAATGTCCAGTTAACCTCAACCTTCAAATGCGCTTAATATTCCCATACTCACCAACTAATCTCCAACTCTATCTGGCTCTAGCTTAAATTATTTCTTATCATCATATCTGGCTAACATTGAATAAAATAAAAGGCATTTAATGGATGAGAATGAATAAAATAAACATGCCCATTCATTTTACAAAAAAGCCCCCCGCTTGCTTATACATCCGTCCACATTATGCACAAGCGTTCATTCGAAGGAAATTCTTTTGCTTCTTATTATCCACATTTATGTGTCAGTAAGTTGGCAAATTGCATTATTTTTTTGTTTATTTCCTCTCATTATAAATGCTTGCATGCTGATAAATGGAATAAGCAAAAACCTCCGAACTGAGCATAGATCTGAATGCATGCAATTTAAATTACAAGTTTAAGGTTGTGCTGTTAGATGAAACTAGTGACAGAAGTGCATTTGGTGACTGATCGTAAACTTTTGTGACGATTTGATGAGTAGTGCCACTAATTAAGATATTATGCTGCCAACTAGCTACCTATGCTACTAACTAGGATCTAAAATAAGACTCTACAAACATTCGCATATTTTCCAATTTTACATCAAAAAGAGCACTAAAAAGTCAAAGAAACTTTTGATTAATTAAAAGTCAGAGTCAACGAAGCATGAAGTCAAAGAAGCGAATAATGAATTCACATTTAAGAAAAATTCAGCTCAACAATAACTATGTTTATTTTTAAATTAAACTTTATTGTTCACTGGATGCATTTGTAAGCTTTGAAAAGAATTCTTTTTTTGTGTGTTTTTAAAGCAGAATTTACAGCAAATGCAGTTAAATAGATGTTTGTAGTTAAACAAGCAGTATTATTATGTGATTTATGTAGCAACACCACAAACTATGCAGCTCCATAAACGAGATCTAAATAAACATTTTTTTTTACATTCTACTGCAACTATCGTTTAACTTCTATTGCCTCCCATCCAATTCGCCACCTTTTCATTCCATTCGGAGCTCTTTTTTTTATATTCATTCTGTCGCTCTTTTTTATCGTTAACAATAAAAAATGTTTTTAAAAACAAAAGGAATGAGATGTTAAGTAATGAAGAAATAGCGTGGAAAGTGGTTGCCACTTGCTTATCTGCACTTTACTGTAGTTCGCTATTGTATCATCTCTTGTTCTTAGCAGCCTCTTACTTTCACAACAATATTTCTTTTATCATCATTGCGGATGCCTTAAGTTGTAGGAAAAGATTCTGAAATTGGGCAATTTGTCGTTTTTTTGAAAGGTGAATTTGTCATTTTTGGACTCTGATTCTAGTCCTAGTCACATCATAAAATGATGCAGTGTTATAACTAGTGTTCATGTCGGCTCTCGGCTCTCTAGGTCCGTTCCAATAAAAGCCCTCGTTGGTGAGTTTATGGCCCCTCGTATCTTTCTCATTCTGTCTACATAATTCTTGACCAGTTCCTACATCTCACATCGCCTAATTCTTACTTTTTCTTAGTTTTACGCCTTAAACAGCTGCACCTAAGAACCCGAAGTATCGAAACTTCTAAAAAATCAATAGGCTCGTGGTGGGATTTGAACACAAGAGTCCAAATTCAACACCAACTTTTGTGACCTGTACCTTGCCAACTGAGCTATCAAGGCAATTTTGCTTCTAGTTAAATCTTCAATAAAGCACCTTATGCGTTGGAACTAGCTCATCTTTTGCTTACTTTACTTATAGTTTATTATTTTCTTCATTTCATGCAGCGCTACACTTACAAGAACAATGCACATTAGCAGATAAAAGAAATTAAACAAACTTTTGAAATCAAAAAGCTTAAACAAGAAGCATTAAAGTAAGGAAAGAATAACAAGTTCTAGTAAAAATTGGGTCAATGAGCTCTTTGGCAAGAATAAATTAATGAAAAACATAGTTTACCTGCATAAATTAGAAAGAATTTACAAGCTATTAAAGCATTTAGTAATTCCTTTAAACGTAGAGCATTGATAACTTCTCATATGCAGCTCATCATCAGCACTTACTCATGGGAAATAACTCTTCCAACATTCCATAATATCACTGAGAATTCCATCTATAATATTTCAAAACGGTGAATTTTCAAACTTAATTTCAATTAATCAATTTTGTAGGTTTTTAAGAATGTTATTCGTAATTAATGTCAAACTTTTCGAGGAGGTTTGAAGCTTTATGTCAGCTGTAGAAACAAGAATTTTTTTGTAGAAACATTTTTTGACATTAGAAAAAGGAGGGAAGAGGTTGTAAGGTTCACAAAATTACAATACAATTTTTTTCATGAACTTTATTTATGAACGACTCCCAAAGTTTTTAAGCATCAAATTGAATTTTCCTCACATTCCATTTCATTATTTACCCCGCAACTCATCACTGGCTGCGTCCTTTGATATTCAAAATGCATCAAAAACGAGATGTCAATTAATTTTCAACATGAAAGTAAATAATTGACATTTCCAACTATATAGGAACACATCCGGTGCAATGAGTAAATATTTGTACAATTTGCTCTTCATGCATCCAAATATGTATGCCAAAAGGCGCGTAGCCAGGGGGGGGGGGGGGGCTTGGGAGACAAGTCTTTTTTTTATTTTTTCTAGAGTTTTTATGAAAAAATCACAAAAACACCACCCCCCCCCCCCCTTAAATTTTTCCGTACAAAAATTTTTTTGGTACCCCCTCTTCAAATTCCTGGCTACGCCCCTGTATGCCAATGTTTATTTTTACGTCTGCATGTGACTTGGATGAAAGGGAAGCAAAACTTGACTTTTGAAAAGTTGGAATTTAATTATTATATAGTCAATTGTGTAGTAGGACTCAACGAGGGAGGATTCGTGCTTCCAAAGACTACGTGTCGTGTTCGGTCATTAAGTTGGTTTGAGTTCCCATCAATCTAATACAAATATATCATCAATGATCCAGAAATTCTGATTTGAGTTTCATAATTCATTGCACAGCTTTTAAACTTTATTTACAGATCTCCTTAAAATTCCATCTGAGTCAATTGTCAACAAACAATCAATTAAGTCAATTCAATATTGACAATCAGACTCAACAACTTCCGATGTAAAAAGCTTCAATACAATTAAATAAAGTAGAAAGTCATTTAATAGCTCAATGCAGAAAACAAAAGCCAGTTCAGAATTGAATAAAAAAATCAACAAGCAAGTAATCATCTCAAAACATTGTCATTCAATGACAATTTCCAAGACAATAACAAAAGAGAAATCAATTCTACTTTGGATAGATTAATGCTGATGTTGTAGTTTTATTTTATTTCCTAAGCATTTCATGCTTTTATTGGATGAATATTGATGCTATGGAGATTTGTGTTCTTCACCAGAAAGAAAAACAAATCAATCAGCACTGATGAAATAAATAGGAGAATTTATATACGAAATAAATGGATACTCACAATGATCAACTAGTTTAGGAGACATTTTGGTTTTTTCTGGAGCTTGTGCGTAAAGTTACGTGAATTTTGACTCGTTATGTTGAGTTTTAAGGTTGAGTTTAGGAAAATTTAGTCATCTCGGATCATACCTAGTCAAAACCAGTCATCTCAATACGAGTTGAGTAAAATTTCAACTCATTTCAAATCAGTTGATTAAAATTCAGTCATGTCAGAACTAGTTGAGAGAAATTTAACCACCTTGGATCAAACTGAGTCAAATTTAGTCATCTCAGAGCTAGTTGAGTCAAATTCAGTCATCTCAGTTCTAGTTGAGCAAAAATTTGGTCATGCCAGGTCAAGCTGAGTCAAATTCAGTCATCTCAGTTCTAGTTGAGCAACAATTTGGTCATCTCAGATCAAGCTGAGCCAAATTCAGTCATCTCAGAGCTAGTTGAGTCAAATTCAGTCATCTCAGTTCTAATTGAGCAACAATTTGGTGATCTCAGATCAAGCTGAGCCAAATTCAGTCATGGCAGTTCTAGTTGAGCAACAATTCAGTCATTTCGCAAAAAGTTGAGTAGCTAGATACGTTATTTTTATAAACTACATCTAAACAAATTTTCTTAAGGATCAAAAGCATAAATACAACAAAACAGCCCTTACATAATGAGAGAGGCTAGATTTGCTAATTATTTATGTTTCTTTTACATTATCTCCGAATGACGTAGCTTGCTGAACTAGCTTTTTAAGGTTCTGTAATTACAGATGGATTGTTTATGTTTATTAGAGCAATTTGGTGTAGAAATTTACTGATTTAATGTATCTTAATGTCAAGTATCTATTGGTGATGATTGTTATGTAATGTATGCTTTTGTTGCTATTGTGATGAAATTGATATTTTGTTTGTTTAGATTTTAATTAGTTCAAAATACAAATAAATAAGAACATTATAAAATCTCACGTAGGATGCAGTATAAATGCACGATATCAAATTGTATAAAATATTTTGATGCTTTTGGTTTTCATTGATTTTTTTTAATGATTTTCACTACAAACAAAACCACAAAAAAATTTATTTTACCAATTATAATCTACATTTGACCCACATTAGACTCACATCCGCATCAAAAATAATTTTCATTTTTATTTACATATTATTCTAATAGGCTCATCCGTTCATATCACTGAATAAAAGCGAATAAACATCACCAATCAATATTCAATGTTATTTCCGATGGATGTGGATATTCATTCAATCAAAAATTATTGACCAAAAAACCAGAAGGAAAACATAAATGTATATGAATGGTGAAAACAGCATTTATGGCATATTTTTGCCTCTCAACGATATTATAGGAAGCGATTGAATGTCCGCAAATGTCTCCACATATTAAATATATCTTTATGAGTTTAGGGGACATTGATTTCACAAAAAACACATCAAAAGTAGATGTGATTGATCATGAAAACTGAAATGAATGTTTCTTTCTCTTTTTACGCATTTTTCATAGTCGCTTGAATGAATAAGAAGACTTGAAAGAATAATTAGTAGTGAGATAATTTTGGTGCTTTGTCTAAGACGCATTTAAAGGTTGATGGTTATTGTAACTTATTAAAAGAGTCTGTTGAATTTTCTGTGAAGATAATGAGAGTTCAGTAAACCAGGTGCTCAGCCAATCAACTGGCAGGGTGTGTAACCTTAGAGAGTCGAGGAACAAGCTTCATAATAATTTTCTCCAGGTCAGTTTTAGAATCATTTAAATTAAATTACACTCTGAGGTCTAAAGCTGTTTTGTTTTGGCTGTTTCTGATCTCCCTAGAAATGATTAGATTTCATCTTGAATACCTTAGAAAAGAAAAACACAAGAAATCAACTCCTGAAGCCCCAGTACCAAAACGTATGTGTGTTCGTAGATCGGATGTGTTCAAAAGGACGCTAGAGTCCTTAATTTCCAAATTGGCAGAATGTTTCTAAGGATAGAACTGTCTTCAAATGATCTCCAAGCGCAGCAATGGGCCCACGTGCGCCCCAGTTAAGGAAGTAAATAAGTAAAGTAAACAAAAGAAATCAACCCCTGATGCACAGTCTCTATCTGAAAATAAAAATCACAGAGAAAACTTATAACGATGGACAGTCGACATGAATAGAAAGAAATGTCAATCAATGAAATCAATTGAAATATGTTTGTGCGTTTGTCATATAAGATAAAAGCAACAAACGACTGATATTTCATGCCTTTTTGCGTGCTTTCACTCATCATCGCTTCTCCATCTCTCATCATGAAATCAATTTAGTAGGAATGTTAAGGATGTTAAGAAAAACAAAGATGAATTCTGATTGGAAATGTCACTGAAAAAAGACACAAATGTTTTTTTCTTCTTCTTTGATGATTGAGCGATTGATTCTGCTGATAATTATAAATTGATGTATTTTTGTGGTGAATTATTTTCTTTTGGATGATTTTATTTTTGCTCTAAAAGTATCTATGTAGGTGGAATCGATCTTCTTGTTTCAATCCTTAGAAAAAAATAATTTGTCAATTTCCAAATTATTTCACTCAATAATTGATGTCATTTGTCTCAAACGCAATAGCCTTTATAGAATATCATCAAAATATAATTGCATGAAGCACATCAGAAGGCCGATGATTACGAAATAAAATAAAAGAAGTCAATAATTCCAAGGACATAAAAATATTTATCATTCTTAAATGATCAACGAAAAGAAGTGATGTAATTGGTGCGTATTGCTCTCCTTCGCGTATCATATCTCCTTCACATTTGATGTTGATGTCACAATCAAGGCTAGAGCAACAAGAAAAAAACAAATGAGATGTTCATATGGATTTGGAGGTTTGGAATCATAATGAGTAAGAGAGGCATTGATAAGGGATTTTAGTCATGTCGGTGCGAATTTTAATAATATTTACTGAATGTTTTGGAACTTTCGGGCTGATTTACAAATTTTTCACTCATTTGACGGACTTAAAGGCGATATCGTGAATACTGTTCGACCATTTAGTTTCCCTAGTCCTTTAGCCACTCATCGGAAGCTTAGCCTTATGTAAGATTCGACATCCAAGATTCAATTTCACTCCAGCAATACAATCAGCCACACACTTATTAACCGCAAACTCTCATCACTCAAACCAACTTGCTCTTATCTCATCCTATCCTAAATATCCAGCTAAGTTGAACAGAAAAAAAATATTAGACAAAGTGGGAATGAGTAAGAAAGGAAATGATGGATGAGGACTTGTAACAGAGCAATGAAGGGTAAAAACAAATGTATTGAGAGCGATAAAAAGCAGAGCAGAAGGAACAAAAGTATAAAAGGAGGAAATGGAAACAAGATTGATGAAGTTTTATATGTTTGTAGCTTCTACTTTCCTCCGTCCTAGCATCTCAAATTGATATGATTAGTAGGTTATAGAGACTTCACTACACGTTTCTATTGAATCACCTTTTGCTCGTAAAATTGCTTTTTGCTTATCACCTTTCATTCCTTTTTCTTTGCTGTGCTTTGACCTTTTTGTGAATTTTTTCTTATTTTTTTTTATGCTTTATTTCGTGTAATTCTGTTTCAATTACGGACTGTTGATTGGGATTGAACTTCCGGGAGGGCTTTTTGGGGCATATTTGGAATAAAGAGTGTCCAAATGAGAATGAGATTAGGTTCGGGAAGGTTCTAGAAGGTTCGGGATTGTGTTGTGTTGCTCAATTGAATTATTTGAGACTGAGACGCAGCCAGAAGACAGATTTTAGGGCTATTTGGGGTATGCAACTATAATTAAAGTCAAATTTTATTCATATCAGAAAGTAAAGGATACCAATTTTTTATTCAAGGCAAAATTTTTGGGGGTTGTCATTGAAACTTGCTCAGTTTAGGTACTAAGAGATCTCTGCCATTTTGAAATTGAAATTTACATGCAAAAATATTATTGGCTGATTTTATGGCTACATATGGCATCATTTTCTTGGCTTAAGACCAGGCTTAAGACTTATGAGCATATTAAATCTTAGAACACTATATCTACCCAGGTAGGGCATGGTATCCCAAAAAACGTAGACCTCAATTCAATCTATAAACCAGACCTCCTGATTAAAAAATGTCTGACTTTACTTTAAGTACTTTTAGTCCAAGCAACCACTACGAAACGTCAATCAAGTCAGCCCAGAAGTCCAAAAACACCCCTCATCAGCCAATAAGCTCATAATAACTCTACGTATTTGCACAAAATATTTTATTATTATATCCATATTTCATGTAATCATCGGCAGCAAATTTTAACATAAAAGGAAATTGTTTATGTACATGGATGAGGGTTGAGGGTAAGACAAATCATATTCATGTTATGCTGCTATGAACTCCCTCATAAAATACAACTCCATGACAAACTCAAATATTGTAGCTTTTATATAATAAACATGAAAGGATAAGAATAAAAACAATTCAGCATAGACATAAACATTTGTCGGAAATGCTGAAAATATGAAAAATTAATTTCCACAAATTGTACAATGTATGCTCGCATGAGCATGCATAAAGATATTTGTGTGTGTGTGTGTGTGTGTTTGGCTGCTGTTGCTTTAACTTTGTTGCTGTTGTGTACTTTTAGGATTTAGTCATTTCGTAGAAATAAGCAACAAGAATAAGAAGTAATGTCTATATCCAGCTGAGCGAGCTGCTGACTGACAAATGAAATGAGTGTGAAGTGAATTCTTATTTTTTTCTGTGACGATAAAAGACACTTGGTTCTGATGAGATTTCTATTTTTTTAAAGAGATGAAGCAAGAATTTTACAATTTAAGAAATGAGGTTAAGGCTTAAGATATGCTTTATTGTAACAAGTTTATCTTCTGATGTGATGTCTAAGAGATGAATAGGAACTCAATGACAAAAGATCGGCAATGATTACCAGTTAACTAGCCTATTGGCTAATCGTCAGGAGCTAGATCCAAGGAATCGAATCATTTCATCAATTTTATCTTTTAAACAAGCCTTTTAAAATTCCCTAAAACTCATCCTTTGCCCCATTTCTTCATCTTCATATTTTTACTGAGAAAAAGAAGCCACCACCCATGAATGTCTACACAGCAAAGTATGTTAAAGCCATAAAAAGTTCAAGGCTTTAAAAAACAAAACAACACACAAAAAAAATCTAATTTATTTAAATCAATATTTAGCCCACATTATGTGGCAGGAGCAGCAGCTAACTTTGGGTAACATGAAACGTCTTCAAAAATACAAAAAAATGTAGCAACAACATCAATGAGTTTGCAAACATTTTAGCTCAAACAAAAGGAGTAAGTTGGAAGGCTGAGAATGAAATTTATGGCAACAAGAATACAGCTCTTTTTTCCACTGGAGAAGCCACAACTTGTACAATTTTTTTATGTAAAATTATGAAAAACTTTTTTTTGATACGTTCGGAAAGAAAAGTCGAAGTGAAACTTTGAGCAATCATCGTGCTGTTACTGATTTTTTTCCTATAAAGCTACACTATCTTCGTGCTATTGCCACAAAATATCATCAACGCAACCTGACTTTGTTCTACACTTCTTTATCATTTTATTTGTGATAACTTGATTAATTGGCATAAAATGTAGGAAGGAGAGGCAGTTATACGTGCTTATGTCAATGCTCAAATCAAAGGCATGTCCATAAACAAACGTTGAAAGATAATAAATTAAAATTAACACATAAATTTCTATTACCAATGCCATCGCCTATCCTTCTTTTTTTTACCATTCATTTTGGATGTCGTTAAAAAAAGAACAAAAACTAATTCGCAAAGTTGATTCTACTCAATGACTGCTTCTTCTTAATTTAATTTCTCAATGATTAAAATGAGCTTGTGTGAGAGCGATGATGGATTTGAAATTGTCACTTTGTCATATTGTTGAGGTACAATTTGTTGCTATTTTATCATAAACAGCTACGTGCTAGACTAGTGTGAGTAGGTTTGTGATAATTTCTTTTCATTCTATCCTTATTGTATTTAAAAGACAGCTTCTCAAGTTCTTTTATGATTTTCTAGCAAATCTTTAATTTTTTAACTCGCTCCTGAATATAACGTTGCATAACCCAAGCTGCATATTGCTAATATTGTTCATTTTATTGATGTCACATATTTTTAGTCCTATAAACAAATCTAGATCTCAGAGTCGACATTGAAGATGTATTGAGTGGATTTAATTTTAAAAACAAGTCCTGAGAAGCCCATGTAGCTCTAATTCTATCTTGAACTTATACATCGATACCCTGAAGTATGTGAAAATGCAAAATTATCAAATTTAGAAATCGGAAGGATTCAAACATATGACGTTCGAATTTTGATAACAAATATGAGCCAAGCGCCTTGATGATAACTCAATAGAACTCCTTAACTTCTCTTACAAAATTCCTACAAAATGCTCATCACTTACCACTCCAACTAATTCCTTTATACTTATAAATCTTTAACTCACAGTCATTTTCTCACTATCTTTAATACCCAAATAAATTTCTTCTTACTTCTTTCCTTCTTTTTTGACCATATATGTCATTGCCTTTATTTGTCTCTTCTCACTTCTCGCACTCGAGCACATGCGAACTTATCGCTAGCAAGAAAAGATTGTGCAATAGATAGATGCGAGTGAAATGGAACGAAGGATAGTGTGTGTATGTAGAAAAATAAATGGAAGGAGCTTTATTAGAAATAAGAACGAAGTGAGAAGAGATTTTTCTTGTATAGAGGATACGAGAGATGGGATTGTACGTAATTGATAATTAGTAGATTTTATATAGTACTTAATTAAAATGCTGGAGATTATATCAGCTTTATTTTAAAGACTTAAGCAACAACTTTTAATTAATTTAAGGAAATCCGATTACAATTTTCAGTTTGAGTGACAAAATTTATAAATAATTCACACTCTTGAAATATCGAACGGAATTCAACAATTATGTTTGTTCGTTGTCCGTGATTTCTATTCATTTTATGGATGTACGATGGAAGATTTGTCGATCGAATGATTTCTTGATTTTATTCTATACTTAGTTCTTGTTTTCTTGAGAATTGATGAAATTTTCTTGCAGTCTTAAAGTAAAGATAAGATTTTTTGCTGTAAAAAGCTTCAGGGTTGGTTTATTGGCTATTTTGAGTTGTAGATCTCTTTTGTTGAATTTCCATTTAGTCAGTATGAGTCAATCGAATTGCACCGACATCACTTAACTGTTCATAAGTGTCTGAGAACTTTCGACACTAAAATGATGTTTATTTCCTGTCACTCCAAAGTCCAAACTCATCATTTAACTTATAATAACTCCATAAGCATCTTAATTTTCACACTTCACAGCTTCCAGCCCTCCATAATCTCCCAAAGCAAAGATGTGAAAGCATTTAATAAAGAAATGAAAGTTAACAGCCGTAAGTAGTACAAGTTATAAGGATTTATTGTTGTTGTCGACAACTAGTTGTAAGAATAACATGGAACCATTCAAGATAATAATAATGGGAGATGAACGAACAAAAAAATATATAAAAAATTGTTAAAATAACAGAAAGAGGAAGCAAAAGAAAGTTCCTGAATGGAAATTTTTTTTTCTTTATGAGAAGTTTTTCAGAATTTTTCTTTCATGTAGTTCAGTTCTGTTTATCTTGTTAATTGCATCTTTGAGAGATTATTATTAAAAATCATCGACTTTGAAAGCTTATTGGAGGGGTTTGATGGGGGTAAATTTGAAATAATATGGAATGATTGGAGTTAAGTTTTTTGGGTTGAGACTGATAAGGTTTGAGACTGATTAAATGCTTCAATTCTTGGCACTTACTTCAGGTACACTATCAAATTGAAGTTTTTAATAATTCAGACTACTTTAAGGAGCTATTGACTATTTGGGTTGAATTTTTATCATGAATAGGTTTTGGAGCCATGGACGTATCCAGTTGGTGGGGATTCACAGGTGTTTGGATTGCTTTATCATTATAATCATGTAACTTTAGAATGAATAACATCCATGATCATTAAAAACTTAGCAATTGGGCATCAAATTCAGTTTTTTCCAACTATGCCACTGCCTGTACCGAAGTACAATAGTGCTTTTAATGTTTAAAAATCCAAAAACCAGATGTCTTGGGTCTTGACACTTTGCAGATTTGCATCATTATTAGTAATTGAAGTTCTGGATCAAGTTCTGGCCTTGGAGTTTCAACACATGTACCAAAATGTATGTAATGCTAGTCTTCAGCATGGTTGCTCCTTAAATTTTGATTTTGATGCTGGAAACCTTTGACTTGAGATTTTAAACCCTTCATTAAAGTCAAAAAATTCTAGTTTGACCTTCCTAAAGCACTGAATGGTTCAGACCCCTTCTCCTATAGTCAGGATCCACTAAGATTCTCCAAAAACTAAACAATTTAACAATAAAGCTTCGAATCAATGCAGCATATCCACACAAATTATCATAAACATTGAAAATTACTCAAGTGTGAGTCATCAAAACATACAAAAAAAGGCACACTCTCACATATACAATAAATCTCTTCTCCTTCATCCATTTTAAAGCACATTGAAGATGCTGAAAAGGAAGAAAAAAAAAATCAATAAACGGCTGCTCATACGAAACTTTTAGAAAATCTAACTTTTTGCCTCAAAATGAGTTCCATAATTAATAAGGCAATAAATTATATTCATAATTATTTAAGTCTTAAGTTATTAATTTACGATCTCTTAATGTTTAATACCTCAATGGCATAAAGCTTTTATATTTCTTGGTAACTGTAAAGTTTCAAGGTCAAGGTGCTTTACAGCACAATATTTATTGATGCAGGATTAACTTTAGGATGTTTGGGTGGTAATGTAATAGATTTATAGCCTCAAGCTACAAATTAGTGTAAATGAGCACTTTTGACGACTGTTAAAATACTGCGTGCATGTCATTCACTGAAATATTGCGGAGGTGGTCGTAATTGCTGCCTTTTGAAGCAAATGATTTAATGTGATGTGAATGCCTTCTGGAATGAATTCTTTGGAAGTTGTTTTGATGTTTTCAGACTCGTGTGTCTATTTAGGTTAATTACGTAGCTTCACATTGGAACCATGAAAATAAAATAAATAAAAATCATTAAGGACATTCAAAAATAAGTCTTTAATTCTTGAAAAATATAAATAAGGAAGTAACATTTTATTTTTATTCCAATGCCAAGTATTCAGTTTCCTAATATCCTAAATAATTCAGCATCAATAATATTTATTTTGTTTTTCAGGAACAGTCATTTTCTTGGAAAATGATCACAACAATTTACTTCTTCCCACTACAGGCATGAATAAGCAATAGAAATTGATTTTGTTTACATACTGCCCTCGCAATTCAAGTCGCTAGGAGCAACGAACTTTTGGTAAGATGGGGAAAAAATCTGAAAATAATGCGCAAAAAAATCGTTGATTTTATAGGTTGGGGGAGCTTCTTAACGGTATTATTTATTAAAGGGAATTATGGGGGAAGGAGGGTTTAAATGAAGAATCAAGAGGATAAAATCAAGGTGGTGAATTGATTTCGGGATCAGTAGTTGACTTAATACTTGTAATTTTATTTCTCCAAGAGACAGCCTTTAGACGGGTGTACATAAATTAGCAGGGGGGAGGCAAAGGGATCTGCAGAGGCATACATAGTCATTGCCGTACCAATGATACTTGATCCCGTGATATAATCACGCCAATGAGCAAAACATGGAAATTTATATAAAGAGGTACAAATAAAAAACATTGGAGGGGATGCGCAAATTTTATGATTTTTTGGGGTCATGCCAGTTCTTGTTACGCTTCAAAGTACATATTGCTTCTTAAAGTTGCATGCTATGAAGCCTCCTTCTCCCATGATTAAAAAAAAATCACTTATTGATCATTTTTAGAATCATACCTTGGATTTACTCATCAAACCCAATTTTTTTTGATATTTTTGTTCCTTTCATTCCTAAACAGGCATACCTTTTTTTTTAAAAAAAATTCAAACTTATTTGTTTCCATAAAATTAAATTTCTTTTCATATTTTTCTTCCTTTTTGTCTGAAGGCATCAAGCATCAAGCGGAATTTTATTTTCCATCTTCATCCTCACAACAACATTAAACGGAGAAGATGACGAGATTCTCGTTTTAAGGAGCAAGAAGAGAAAAATTTTATTGCTTGTTGCAATTGCCTATTATGTGCTGCTTTATATCATTTATACACGACATGAGAAGAAAAATAAAATAAAAAAAAATTCTCATGTGCCGCTCTCCGTCCTTCTCTCATCTCCTTAAAAAATAATAAAGTGCAGGATAACATTTTTGAGAATTCAAGCACATAATTCATGAAATGTGCTTCAATTGTTCTTTCTCTGAGAGACTTTTTTTTACTCAATCGAGAGAAAATTCACAACTGAGCATCAAGTCACTCTCTTTTGTGTCTGCGACATGAATGTCACACAGACATGTGGTGTGCATTGCATGCAACTAAGAGTGGGGTTGAAAATGACATTGCGCATGTCTAACATTTTTGGTGGTGGAAGTTAGGGGAAGAAATTCTTATCCCCTCATTTTACCCCTCAATTCAAGTCGATTCCTCAAAATATAAGAATTTATTTCAAGTTCAGTTTAATCAAAAGCGTGTTTATGATAGCACATAAGAAAAGTAACGGGAAAAGATATTATTATTATTTTCTGGTGATTGTCAGGAAATAAGAAAAAATTAAGGAAGAAGTGAAATAAAAACATTTTTGTGAATTTTGTCGTTAATTCTAAATTACGCATTGATATTTGGATTATATTGCCGCCGTCGCGCTAAAAATGCCAATTTTGATTCCTTAATTCTATCTATCTACAACTCAGTAACGGTTATATTTGCGGTTCTTACACACGAACAAACACTAATGGATAATTGATGTGAGACATTTCGTTCCTCTTTCTTCTATGTTCAGTTTTATGTCTACCTGTAAATTCTGTGTGTATGTGGATATTACAGTGATATAAATTTTATATACGAAACTTGTTCTTGTTCTTTAATATGACAATTTAATAAAATAATATAAGGAAGATAAAAGAGCTAGTTTGAAAGACGTGAGTTCAATGGATTTTATGTGGATTTAACGCATTTTGCTGAGGTTTGGTAGGTGAAATGATTCATTTAGAGCAATCAGAGCTGTTATTTGGTTCTCAAGCTTTAGGATTATTTGAAGATATGCTGCAAAAAAATTATGTCAGTAGTCTTTAGATAACTTCAAGAGTTTTGGAGATATCTTGTCCAAATTTGTGATTTTGTACCTTAATATAAGTTGAATCCTAAATGTTGAGCTTTTGCCTTCGATTCTGTTATTGAGTAATTTTGTGATAGACAGCAGATTCATAAAATCATGTATTGCTAGTTTTTAACGAGTTTTAGGATTTTTTTGAAATTTTTTAATGTGGGTCTTTTTTAAAAATACCTTAATAAATGGCTTATGTACTATAGAGACCCCAAACCGTCATAAAAAGTTGAAATATATTTTTTGTTGCATAACAAGAACCATGATCTTAGATGCATGAAAACCTAAAATTCACTTTTGAGGATGAAATCCTAGACTCCCTTGACAATGCGTTAAAAAGTTGCCTGTCTTTATTTTTATCAATGGCATTTTCAAGTGCGATTCAAAGTTTGATGATAGGAAGTGCTAAAATTTTTTTGGGAATTTTTGGGATTAATACCGAGTAAATCCACCTTGTTTAAGGGCATTTTGATTTATTTTGAACACTTTTGACCCCAAAATTAATTTCTATACTTCACCCTGGATGGATTCAATGCGTTTCAATTTGATCCTCATCCTCAGACACAAAACAAAAAGAATCTTAGATCCTAAATACAAAATTTGACCTCTGGTATCAAAAAACTTTTATTAAGACACTGAACCGATGGAACTAAACATCGGTATCATAATTCAGACAGCTCTTAAATTAAATGTCAAATAAATTGACACGCTGTGGGACATGAAATGATCAATTCATTGATAGCAATATTCTTTTCATTGTCAAAATGACCAAACCAACTGCCCATCCAGTCAACCAAAGTGAATCATTAAGCCTTCAATCCCCTCTGGAAAATGCACCACCGCAAAAAGTTTTTTTCTCATTTTTCCCAAAAAAAAAGAAAAATAAAATAAAAAGAAAGATTTTTTTTTATACATTTGGTATAAAAGTAATAAAAATATAATAATGACAACATCGAGGAGAAATACACAGGGAAAGGAAAGGAAGTGAAACGTGCTACAATAAAAATTCAAATTCAAGTGAAATTGAGTGTGAGAAATGCGATTATATTTAAAACCATAGTACTAAAAAAAAAATGGTTAAAATCAGCAGCACAGGAGGGGAGGCAGTCAGCGTCAAGTGAAGTGAAAAGTGAATCAATAACATGTATTAATCAATATTGTTAAAGTCGGTTACATAAATTTTATGCTACACACAAAAATAAAATTTTCATGCCGTGTAATCCACGGAACTGAGATGATTATTGTCATTATTATTTGAAAATTCTTTGTAATCTTCGTCAAATAAAAAGTATTCAAATTCACCACAGATAGACGCAGGAAAAGTTTTATATATTTTTTTTGTGGGCTGTGTGCTTTTTATGGAATTTTTAAGCAGTCTGTAAATCTTCAGCGAGAGAGTTTTTTCTCATTAAGAATTTTTATTGTCGAATTTAATGAAATATTCGTGATAATTTTGCTCATTATTTATGGTACAATGGGTTCTTGCTTTTATTTAGAAGATTAAGAGGGGGTTGTTTGGAAGTTATGTCATAATTTTAGGATGCAGCAGGAGTCAAAATAGGTTAGAATAGTAAGGACTCTGACGTTTATTACGATTCAGATAAAATTTTCCAAACTTTATAAATTTTGGCCCAGATGAAGGGTCATATGAGCACACTAAGGCTTTAAAGTAGCTTTAAGCACAAATAACATTAAATGTCATAGAACAGGGTTTTTAATAAAATTAAAGGAGGTCCAAAAATCTTCACTAATCTGCCTTTTTCTTTGTATTGAAGACTGATTGACTTGAAATTCCAGTTGGATTTAAGAAGATCCAACAAGATTCAAATAGATCCAATTGGATTTAAATAGATCCATTCAAACGTTAGAACCCTCGAGAACCATAAAGATCCAGTAAAATCTTAGTAGATCTATTAAGAACCAAATCAAGAACCCTATTCAACAGCTACTTAACGTCCAAATCAACCCCCAAACGAGTAAAACTGCTTTGATCTATCCCATGGAGATTTATTTCTTGTAAAATGTAATTTTATTTTAAATTAAATTAGATTATGAACTTAAAATAGATGATGAGAGAGTATTAAAAGAGGAGATTATGGTGGATGGAATGGGATGCTATCAAAAAATTTTAAATTGGGATAAAATATTCTTTCAGCATGATGAAAAATTGTGAAAAACAAATTTTAAAACTTTCTTCAAAGGATCGATTTTGGAGTTTGTGTTCTGTTTATCAGATGAATTGTTGATAGACTCTGAGGTTATTAATTCATAGTATCATGAATAATAGGGGACTTTTGATAGGATTTGAGATGTTTTGGGGTTACTATTAGGTCATCATGGGATATTGCAACTCCCTTACTGGATTAGGGATTTTTATAGGAGGTTTTATTCCTCTTATTAAGAAATTTAGTCAACAATTTGTTCAAATTTCAAGACCCCCTAAATTACACTCCTGAATTACATACCAAACCCTTAAAAATATCATCAATACATCCACAAACCCCAGAACTAATCATTTTAATTGAACATCAATTTCTGTCAATTAAGGCTAGCACTTACAACATGAAAAAGACATCAAAATCATCTAAAAATATTTTCTCACAAGCCCATGTAATATTACATAGCTAAAAAGATCATTGCTTCATTTCTTCTTAAAACATAAGATGTGCGAGAAGTGTATCTGAGCCTAATGTAATTTCCTGCAAAGAAGAAAGTTTCTTTAACTTTCCTATTATATGGAATCGAAGCGTACTTCCGGGTCAGAAATATTTTCTTCATCTTGTTTGATTTCCCGGGAATTGAGTTGTGCACGTGTAGAGAACCTTTAATCATTTAAGGCTCTTATTTTGCTGTTTAAATGATGGATCTCATAAATCATTGTGTCATGTGTGATGTGGTAGATATTGATTGTGGTGATGTGGGTATGATGTTTGGGAATGGGGTACGATTTTTGTATAATTTTTTTAAAATTTATTTCGCGTTCCTCCTACCTTACTAGACCCTTCCCCAAGCTACATACACACATACAAGACTGGCTTTACAGATCAATTGTGATACATAGCCTCTCTTAGTTTGGGTCTGACCCCAAGCTTTGCGATGGTAAATTTTGAAATTAAGGGATCACTAAGGGTAATAGAGGGGGGGGGGGGTACATAATAATTATTAAAGTCCAATTTTTTGAGAATTGGAAATTAGATTTATTACATTGATGATGATTAACAAAGTTCCTTAGAATCTCAGCTGCCAACTATACAAGACATTAAATAACATCATCATTAAAATCACCCCCACCTCCAAAACCTCAAAAACACTTAAATATTTTTTCCCATAGTCAATAAAACTTTTTTCCCTCTAAACATTATCAATTTCTTCGCATCTCTTAGCGTCAATATTACTTTAGTTCCTTCCTATAATATCTACTTAAGCTGTATCATTAAGATCATTCTGAAATGATAAAGAAAGCAAATGCTAAATACTTTCTTTGGATTATAAAGATAAAATCCCATAAAAAAAAATGTTACAAGAAGGGGAGCAGCACACAATTAGGTTGGGGAGAAAGCAGCAACATAACAATATTTGTAATGTTTTCATGAATCATTAACAAATAAAGACATCAAGAAAATTGCTGTGTAGAATTCAATAAGACGGAAAAAATAAGTATTTGTACAGAGACAGACAGTCAATACAGCCATTAAATGAATAAATGATTCAGAGCGATTTGGTAATTTTCGATAAAAATTAACAATTTATTTGATGTTTAATGTACCTTTTCCTGTGTTCGAATTGGACCTATGGAAATGGAATTTAAAATTCTAATTGAGGTACAACATAAATAAATAATGATTCAATAAAAGAAATGTTGAAAATTGATGTAAGCGGATAATTTGAGGGTAATTTACAACATTGGACTTTTTGGGACAGTTCATTAGACCAGACAGTTGCAAAAGCTGCTTAAACACTTTGTCCTCGAGTGGAACACTTGACATCATGACCTTCTTGCCAAATCTGGTGTTTTGCCGCGTTCATGCCTTCCTGGTGCATCTTTTTCGGTCATTTTCATGCCGAGTGCCTTCCGGTAAGCAACTCCAAGCTCAAAAACAGCTGATTTTTCCTTATTACTCTCAATTCCGTCTTCTTTAATGCTTCCAAATTCGATAAAATAAACTTCTTCATCATTCAAAGAAAAGAGGACGAAAAAAAGGAAACCGAAAGTTTCTTAAGTCACGACATTAAAATTACACCACCAAAGCAATTTCAAGGAACAAATTACAATTACAATTGTGATGTTAAAAGTTTCTTTTTGTGTCCCACCTTTTGAAATGGGTTAGTAGCAGCCAAAAAAAGCTATTCGAAGTCAAAAAGAAAAGAAACATAAAGTTTATGAATTTTTCATTTCCACAAGCTGTTTTGTGAAATTTGAATTGGATATTGCGTAAATTTGATAAAAAATCAAACCAAGCAATTTTTGAGGCTATTTTAATACAAATTGCTTTGGGTTATGATTCATTTTCGAATATTATAACAGCATGTTTCGATTTCTTATTGCTGAGAATGAAGGAAAGAAGAGAATTTTGAGGAATTTGAAATATCACGAAGAACATAATTTGATATTCAAGAAAATGTTTCTTCTGATTTCGAATAAAAAGAAGTTTTTGAGATAAAATATTTATAGAATTTTTTGAATGATTGTTGATAGAATAGAAGTTGTTAGCATCATTTGAATGCTTAAGTAAGATAAATGTTGATCGAATTAAATTAAAAATTTAAATAATTTTATTATGGCTGAATGTTTTGTGCTTTGGTGTTGATCAAGGTTAAGATCTTGATTTTCTTAGATATCAGCTAAGTTAAACTTAGTAAATTCTAGTCATAATAAAAGTATTAATGTGAGAGGGCACACAGGCAAGCTATGTGTTGCTATACAATGATATGAATGGGGGCACTGGGATCCTACGATCCTACGATACAAACATCTTACAAATTCTTAAACATAAAAGAATCTATAAAAGTTCGAAAACTTTTCAAATCTTTTGAATTCGCTTATTCTATACAATTAATATAAAGCAGCCAACATACATGATTAATTCCCTTCTATCTCACAAATAAATTTCGTATTTTTAGACTTTGAAATAAACAGCATTTTCTACCCACTATGTTGCTTGAAAAGCTAATTATTCCACAGTCATACATATTCATACAAGGTTAATGACTGAGGAAGTATCATCTTTTATTACACTACTCTTGTTGCATAGAAATAATGTATGGCATAAAAAATGTTTAGTGTTTTATTACATGTCGCGTGTATACCATTGACTTGTGTGTATTTACAGGAGTTTACTCCGAGCGACATAAAGTAAGGAATGGCATCATGAAATTCAAAGTTCAGATGACTGCTGAATGAAACTTTGAGTCGCTCGGTTATGAATGTAATGTATTAAATTACATATTATGATTTTATCTCAAGCTATAAAAAGCTTAGTCACTAAGATATCATTTCATAGATGCTTTTGTGAACATGACAATTTTAATTAGGAATTATAGATAAAAATTTATAAAAAGGATTAAGTTTCTCTGCAGATATGAGATGCTAATAGGATTTTGACTTTGAGATGAAAAATTATTACAGAAAATTAAAATATTATTTAGAGATTTCTGATCTTAGCAATTAAGACTGTAATTAGGTAATTGCTAATAGAGGGGATTATTTTTATTGAGCTTAAAAAGCTGTAGCATAGCGATGGAATAGTTACTGAGGCCATTAAGATTTATAGACGTCAATGATTTAAATGATTTGAAAGCAATCAGTCTTATAATTGCGACTGAGTGTTTAATTTTTGCATTTGGTATCTAAGTAAGGACGTAGGAAGTTAGCTGACATGTCGTGAGATTTGTGCAAAAACTTGTCATATCAACAACATTTATATAATGATTGAGAAATCGGTATCTGTGGGGGGGGGGGTCGAAACCAAGTCTTCACAAAGGAGGATTATAGATATGCTTGACAATTAGTGCCACAGAGGAGTAACTCTCTCACCAGCAGATTCACCTATATTTGGCTGAATTTCACTCTGATCCAACACATAAGAAATACTTGACATTTGTCTAAGTTATATTGAAGCTTACAACCCTTATTTGTAGAGTATGGAACTGTCCACGGGATTTTATATCCTTTTTAAACCTCTTTTTGACATGGGCCATTTTCTAGCTCTATCTTAGGTACCATAACCTGAAAATTAAATTCGATAAACTTCCATGAAGAGTTTAAAAAAAATTGATCTAAGACTTGACTTAAAAGTGCTCCTGATGATCTTTAATTTGAATTTGAAATGTTATTAGAAGGTTGCTAGCTGTGTAAACGATGATCCAATTTTAAATTTCAAGCTGATACTTTCCATGCTAATACTGTTGAAATTATAACACTCAAAACCTTAGCCATTAATAAATTGTTCAGTAAAGTTCAATGATTTATAATTTCTATTTAAGCTTTTCTCAATTACATAATCCCAAAGAGTTGATTAAGTTTGAAAGGTTTCACTTTCTGTAATCAAAACTAATATCGCCATGATACACAGATAGTAACTATAACAAATCTTAATCTCATCATAAACTGCCTAATTTTCAAATTTATTCATGATTAAGGCAAACTTACATACGCAATTAAAAACCCAGAAGTCGAACAAGAGCGTGGGAAATATTTGTTATTTTTAAATGCCTCAGGCATCAAAGCCTTAATAAAAACATAATTTAATTACAAAAAAAGTCAAAAGAAGGAGAAAATATTAAGAAAATTTATTGGGCTTCAAACCTTTTATTTTTGCTTTTCCCGCCCCAAAATTGTCTCTAACCTAATTATTAATAATTAATCATTTCTGTTGCGACTTTAAATATTTGGAAGCATCCCAAACGGAAACGAGGGTTTAAATTGAGAGAATTAAATTTTTTTCACTTTATAGAATTTTGTTGTCATGACTTTAAAAAAAACTTGCCTGCATGAACAGTAGAAGGATGAAAAAGAAAACATCATTTTCGTGACAGCTGTCGATTTTTGATAAAAGAATGTGCTTAAAAAATTTCCTCGAGAGCAATATGATTGCTCACGTTTTAGATGAAAAACCATAAATTGTTGGCTTTTGTCATTATTCTGTGGAGAAAGAAGCAAGGGAGGAGGAACTGACAATGAAGTGAAAAATAACGAGTTTTCTTGGTATTTTCTTTGAATGTTTTTTTTATTAATAAATTGTTTGTGTGACTGACAATGCGTCTATGGCAATGATATCCACTTTTAAAGTACTGCAAAAGTGGTAGGGATCTTTATTAAGTTATTATGCAGTCCTCATGAAGTCCTTATGTAGTCTTTAAGTAGTCGTTATGCAGTCCTCATGCGGTCCTAATGTGGTCTTCATGTGATCCTCATGTGTTCCTTATGTGGTCCTCATGTGGTCCTCATGTGGTACTTATGTGGTCTTCAGATGGTCCTCATATGGTCCTTATGTGGTCTTCAGATGGTCCTCATGTGATCCTTATGCTGTCCTCATGCAGTCCTCATGCAGTCCTCAGATGGTCCTCATATGGTCCTTATGTGGTCTTCAGATGGTCCTCATGTGGTCCTCATGTGATCCTCATGTGATCTCCAGATGGTCCTCATGTGGTTATCATGCAGTCCTCATGAAGTTTGCATGTAGTTCTCATTTAGTGCTTATGAAATCCTCATATAGTTTTCCTGTAGTTCTCATGTGGTCCTCATGTGGTCCTTATGCTGTCCTCATGCAGTCCTCATGTAGTTTACATGCAGTCCTCAAATATAGTCTAGTATTTGACACTCGGTTTATTCGAAGATGATTCTTATACATTTTTGACAAAACAACAACAGAGTTCTAGCTCAGCTGTTCTATTTAAGGTTACATCCTTGATATTTGCAAAATTACTATAGTAGCGAGGTGTGTCATTAACAAAGACTTTTGAACTTCACATGACATTTATGTAAAGACTATTAAAGGTTACTCATATTTCAACAACGCAGAACTTCCATGGAATCACTGAATCACAACATGATGAATACATTTTTATTGCTTCACTAAAACTCACTTTACAACGCCTGCTGACTAATCATTCAACTAAAAATCTACAGAAATATTTTCAAAAGGCTCAGAAAAGCTTTTGTTTTGCGCCAAAAAGAAGTTCGTTCGGAAAATTTTCAAAGGAAAAACTTTTTATACTTTTTGGGAAAATGAAAAGGAGAAAAAGCTTCTTGCCTTCTTCTTTAAGTTTAAGTTTTATTAAAAATTTTCCATTTCATCATATCTTTTAGGTGCTAAAAGTTATCACACAATGCTGAACATTAAGGAATGAAAAGGAGAAGAAAAAAAAATGAAAAATGATAATTTTATGAAAAAGTTTCTTGATGTCGAAAATTCATTAATTAAAAATTAATTTGATTAAGTACGTAAGTGGATTCTTCTTGATGTAAAATAATTATTAAAAAAATCTGTAAAATAATTTTGCGCCTACGCGAACAATAAAAAAGGAACAAAAAGTGACGATTATACAAAAAAGTGCTGAATAATTGCTATAATATTAATTAAATTGAAATTATTACAAAGAATAAGCCACGAGTCGGATTCGGAACCATAATTTTTTGTGTATTGAGGATCAAGTGGAATCGACACCGTAAGTTGGAAAGCATTTTAATTGTTTGGAACACTTCAGAAAATTGATTGAAAGTAAACAAAATTGTTTCGGAAATTCTTATTGATTTTTATGGCACATAACTATTATTTGGACAAAAGCGTATGTATGTCGTATACAATAACATTAATCTTTATGATTATAGTCAAAGTTTTTCAGCAATAACCCTTTCTTGTGCTTACAAGGCTTAACATGATATAAATTTTGGGTCGTTTAAATAAAATTTTATTGACAAAAAGCCTTTGGGAGGGTTGAGAAAGAATTGGAAGTTAAACTTTTGAACCGAAAGTTTGTCATGAAGAGTTTATGTCATGAGGTTGTTTTTAGGGGTCATTGTGAGATATTTTGTAGTACTGTATGTTCTGTTATGTTCTACACAAAGTTTTCTTATTCACAGTTCAAAATTTGGTTCTACAAAGAGAATTACATTGAATTTCAATGAGGATTTAAAAATAGATATGGACTTTGTATTTGATTGTGACTTAATAATAAAAACGTGAGATGGTTCCAACCAAGCGATGTGTTACTACACGTTGCGACGAGCTGGAGGCACTGTCATCCTGCTCATTAATGTGATTTAAGATTGTCAAATCACGTGCGTATCCAATGGAGGTCGAAGATTGTGTGTTTATGGTACACATATTTTAATCTGTAATAATAATATATTGAAAATCTCTATCTCCAGTAGAATAAAAATAGCAAGAAGGAAGATAAGAGGGGGAGGGGGAGTATGAAGGGGGAAGGACTTTAGCCTTGACGTGTGTTGATCTCCCTATAACCCACATATAATGAAAAACAAGTCGGGCTCGATGGGAATTGAACCGACGACCTCAAAAGAGGCGATCTCTGACCACTCGATCTGAAATCCTTGCCACTCGGCTACCGAGGTACTTATCTCACTTCAGCTATCCGTCATACACATATAACCAGTTTAAACGCAACTCTATGTTCAGTCCTATCTACTACAGATATGCTCTTAAAGCCACATCCACAATATGCTCTTTGTTCATGTTCATATCTTCATTCCTTCATTTCTTCATGAATAATCATTTAAGCTCAAAAATGCAATAATTCACCACCCGAATTCAGGAGTTATTCATGAAAAATAATACTTTCTTGTACATTCTCCAGATTTACATACAGTTCCCAAAATCCCTACAAAAATACTTAGTTCCAAATGAAATAATTCATAATCATATTTCACCTAATCAAGGCACAATGCTACAAAGACTGAAACTCGTTCTAGAAAAGTGCTTTTGGGTTAGAAGCAGCAGCAGCAGTTTCTAAAAACATATAGGAGGTTCCAACTCCACATGAACAGTTTGGGAAATTTTCCACATTCATCATATGCAAACAAAAATGTGGAACTGTATGTTGAACAAAAAATAAAGCAATAAAAAACGGTAGAGTATAAAAAAAAGAACTAAAAAGAAAAACAAGGCGAAACTCTTTTTTTTTCGGTGGATAAAAATGTACATGTTGATTTAACGCTTTGTACAAACATATGGCGATGATGAATTTTTAATTAGTCACACTCGTAAATTCACACACATCCGCATAACAATAACGAACTTTTTTCATTTCCATTTCACATATTGCGAGCGAAAGTTTTTGTATTTTGTTGTGCCTTCTTTCGACGCAATTTTTGCTGCAAGTTATTTTTTGGGAAAAGATTATAAAAGTGGAACATTTAGCAGTCACGGTTTGTCTGTCCATCGTAATGTCAATTAAAAATTTGGACCGCTGTCTAAATTGAATCTTTGTTTGCTGAACACTTTCAATTAAAGGTTGGAAAACATTTAGAGCACTTAAGATGGATTGACATTAGAGTTCAAGGATGTTACATTGACAAAGCTTTGTTGTAGAAGTGATTTTGCTTATGAAATATGTAAGATGTTAAGTAATCAGTCTAATGTCAATGATTTTAGAGATTGTAGGCTATCAACAACTGTCCTGATTGCCACAAGTACGAATTACATTATTGAAAGGTTGATGAGACTCCAGCGAAACTCTCATTCGAATTTAAAAGATCAAAGTTGATCATAATGACAGGCAAGTGTTTGTGCGTTGTTTGGAGCTTGTGAATTAACCAGTTCACCTTTATAGAATTAAATTTGAAAGCAGGAGTGCTTAAACTATGCTCTGCGACACACTATATAAAAGGTCAGTGTTTCTCAAACTTTTGGGACCTCTACACAGTAATTTGTTTAGTATCGTTTCGTGGGGATAGTTTGAGAAACACTGCAATAGGCCGTCCACACTCCCAAACGAACTGTCTCATGACTTCTGTCTTATCTCGATAATAACTTTTATACTTTAGAAGCTCCAAATATTTCATTAACACTGCTTTATAAAAGAGTTGCGGGGTAGGTAGTTTCTGTAGACAGGCAATGACAGATCGCGATTTTGTTTTATAATATATGATGATTCATAGACATGACTCCCCCCCCCATAAAAAGTTTAAGCCGTGCTCTAGCTCTTGCGGTTCTTTGGAATGAGAAGAGGGGAGGGGGGAGGTGGTTCAGACCCTCCTGGATAAAATGTCTGACATTATGATTAAGGCTCAGTTTTCAGTAAATTCCAAAAAAAACCTAACCCCAAAATTGTGCTGTTGACAGTTTAAATTTGACACTTTTAATGCAATAAAATGCTTTCAATCAAAAAAAAAATAAATAAATTTGTTCCAATCAAAAAATGCGCCAAAACACCCTTGTTACTTCCTCAAACATCCAATTTCATTTAAATCAATATTCTTTTACATATTTTGTGACAGCAGAAACACAAAAAAATTAAACAAAACAAATGAAATTTTAACGAGAATTCTGCAAATTTTCACACAGTAAACAGAAGCACAATGCGACTGATATGAATCACACGAGCGAATATCATGAACTGAAATTATCTGGTGTATAATTACTAGCACCCAACCATCATCACCATTTCAATTGGCGTTATCGCTCATCAAAATTGAAGGATTGTGCTGAATCACAAAGAGTCGTGTGGATTAAAAAAAAGAACTTAGAAGGAAAATCAGCTTAAAATATGTATAAATGAATTATTAATGTGCTGAATATATGAAAGGCACTTAGAACTGTGAACATATTTAGTGACTGTGTCTGTGTATATATCTCGTGAACGCTCATTTAATTGGCATATGTTGACATTGTTTTAATGCTGAAAGAAAGTGACTAAAAGTTTTCTATGTAGAATGAAAGCGTCGTGTCATGTAGGCAATCAACATTTGTGATGTTCTGCCGATTACAGACTCTTTTTCATTCCGTCTGTATCTCACTGTCGGTTGAAAAGCAAAAAGCACAACGATAAAGTTAAATAAAAAAAAAAAAATTCTCGTCGCATTCATTTCAATTTCAACTTACATCGAGTCTGTCTGTCTACCGGCGTTATTTGACATTTGTTGGTGATCATCACTTTGTAGACTAGCTTGATAGATTGTAATATAACAACAATTTTAAACACACAATAAAATAGACACGACAAACGCATTGAAGATGAACTTTTCACTGTATGACTTCATCGTATTGGACTATAGGATTTTATTCCTCATACTGAGTGGTGAGTAGAAACTTTTATGTATTTACCAGAGGTCGAAGCGAGCATAGCGAAGCGAGTTTTTAGCGAGCTCGCTTCGCTAAAAATTCAACTTGCTAAAGTTGACCTGTAGCGAGAATTTTTTTTTCTTTTCGCCTTAGCGAACTATAGCGAACTCAATTTTATTTTTTTCGCTTTAGCGAACTATTAGCGAACTTAATTTTTCAAAGTTCGCTATAGCGAACTATTGGCGAACTAGAAAAATTTTTTTGGCTTCATATTAAGAGATGTCTGATTACGTTTGTGAAGTATATAATTTCATACAAAATTGCAAAAAATTATAGTTCGCCAATAGTTCGCTATAGCGAACTTTGAAAAATTAAGTTCGCTAATAGTTCGCTAAAGCGAAAAAAATAAAATTGAGTTCGCTATGGTTCGCTAAGGCGAATAGAAAAAAATTTTTCTCGCTACAGTTCGACTTTGGCAAGTTGAATTTTTAGCGAAGCGAACTTGGCGAACCAAGTTCGCTTCGACCTCTGGTATTTACTTTTTTAACCTTAATTGGATGGAGGGATAGAGGGTTGTTTAATTAAGAAATGAATGAATCAGGCAGAGCTTGAAGTCGATGAAAATTTGTTTAGAGTCGAGTCGACTTCGAGCTATGGAATTAGGAATTTGGTATGTCAGTTTACAATTGTTTCAAACAAAATTTAAGAATTTTTTAAAAAACCAAAATTTAACAAATTTTGAAAGTTTAAAAATTTAACGGTTTTCGAAAATTTAAAAATTTAACGGTCTTTTTATATTTTGAACTTAAGTTTTTAAAATTTTAATAAAATCATTTTATTCTTGAAACCATTAAAGTCTTCAATTTTAAAAATTAGCTGTGTTTCTCGAATTTCAAATTTTTGTAAAATTTACAAATTTTCAAAGATCGTAAATGTGTAATTTTTTTAAAAGTATGCTAAAATTCAAATTTTCAAAGATCGTTAAATTTTCAAATTTTTAAAAAATATGTTAAAATTCAAATTTTCAAAGATCGTTAAATTTTCAAATTTTAAAAGTTCGTTAAATTTTAAAATCAATTTATTTAATTTCCACAAAAAGCGAATTGACAAACCTGAAAATTTCATAACCAACAAAACAACCTCAATCCCTCCTTTATTGGATACTTTCCAAAAATCCACTGTAATCAACATTTCCGAAATTGCTGCATGATACGTTTATTGCCATTACGAGAGGTTATTAAGAACTCTAGAGACTTGTTTTTATTTCAAAAAATAATATTCTAGCTGGATTTGATGTTGATGATTATTGAGAGGTTTTCAGTTTGTTTTATTTTTGAGAATGCTTATTGCTGTTAAGTATGAACTTAATACTATTTTGTGGGAAATATTCAACACGTAGAAATATGTTTTTTGTAAGATTTTTGCCTCGTGGGCAGATGAAATTACGGTTCTTTTAAGTTTTTGATTTTGAACGTTCTTGCTTAAAGGCATAAAACAGTTTTAGTCATTGAGATTTGGATTTGTAGCTTTGTATAAATTGGTAATCATAGGTTTTTGGGTAACTTTGTGGTATGTGAAATATTGTTTGAGCAAAAAAATTAGAAATTTGTGGTGTATCAAGAAGCTAAGACATACTTCCATAGGAGAGCTAACAAAGAGGAGTTTGTGACTGTTTAACAAAAGAGATTTTCCAAAAAATCGTCTCTTTATTTTTGATAATTGTCTGTTTTCGATCTAGTTCTGCTTGTTATCGTTACTCAGGGCATCTAGTCCAGTCTCTGGACTTTCAATCCATAACTTAGTTTCCAAATCGAGTTAAAAAAGCTTCTTTCATTATTCAAATTTTCAATTTTTTTCAATGACATTTGCAGACAGAAAATTTGAAATTATAATTTTCCAAAAAAAAAACATGAACGAATAAATTAGATTTTGTTATTTCTGTACCAAAAAATACAATAATGTGATTTTAAATAAAGCATAATTCAATACAGCTCGCAGACAAAGCTAAAATAATCAAATTCTATTAATACTTCCAAACTCAAACTCTGCGAATTAGGCAAAAACTCAATTATTGTTTGCTTTAGATGTTCTGGATTGTTAGCATAACAACAGAATCAATCAAAACCTAAATGAATATTTTATCAAGATTATTTTAAATTGAATTATTCAAGTGAAATTATTTCTTGACCTTTTTACTGCCAGAAATAATGTGTATGACATTTTATAATATAATAGAATCCTCCTTCTTACTCTAATTTGATTACTTTATTCTTTGACATTTCAAAAAATCCTAATCATGATAATTAATATAATTAAGGCTGTTGATTTGAATTGACGTTCTTTAATGGAATTACAATGAACAAATCTTGGCTTTTGTTGTTGATTCTAAATTAAGAAAATGTCAGATTTTATTTCCAAAGTTGACGCAAACGTTGTCTTCTTTTGAGACTGATGGATTTACGTTACATGTTGTATAAATATCGTGATGCAGGAATGATTGCTCGTGCTTTTCGAGTGTTTTTTGTCATTAAATAAATCTTTGTGTGCTATTTTTGGATGCGATGTAAAATGTAAGTCATTAATTTGCGCGAGTTTCAATGATGTAATTTTAATTTTAAAAGGATTTGTCCTTGAAAGTGAAATGGATTTAAACGAATTAAAAAAAGGATCCCGAGCAACAATTAGGTTCAAATTGACGAGGAGGCTATGTGGTATTACTATGTCTGTAATATATCTGCTTTACTTGTAGTATAACCATCATCGCTATCAAAATTGATGATATGGTTCTCTCAGTTCTCCCTATAATTGCTGAATGAGTATACTAATGTAATACAAGTCGGGTTCGATAGGAATCGAACCCACGATCTCAAAAGAGGCGATCTCTGACCACTCGATTTTCTGATCCCTGCCAATCAGCCAATGATGTACTTATCTTCCTTCGGCTATACATACAACATAGTCATACACATACAACCAGTTTCACAGTGAGCTCTATGCTCAGACATATCTACTCTTGATATATTCTTCGAGCAATATCCAAACTGGACAAAAATAAGAATAAACATTTAGTAAAAGAACAACCCTAAGTTGCTCTAAAATCAGAAAAATAGTCTTTTTCAGAGCTAGCCGATCAACATTGATGCATACCAATTAATTAACAGTCAGACTTGACTTTTGAAGGTCATTTTGAAAGCGTGATGTCGTTAGAATCAATTTATCAGACAACAAAAATTGTTGAATACTTTCATGTAATCCCAACTTGAATGACATAGTCGAATATCATCTAAAGTCCTAAATTCTTGAATATAAAAACCCCTTTAAGGTCAATGAGCACTTCTAGCTTTTCCTTAATTTCTATAAGATCCAAAACTCTTTTTAACAATATATTTTTCCTTCATCTTAAGTTATTTGAAGTATTATCATATCTGAAGATGTTTGCTCAAGATGGGTTCTGTGTAGTTTTCGTAAATTTTATCCTAAATCAATTGACAGACATTGTCTGGATTCGGATAATATATACTTTTAGGAAAAATGCTCTTAATGTTCATGAAATGTCAAAAAAGGTCACAACGAAAAAATAATTGTTAATTAATTTGTTTCAGCTTCCGAATAAAAAGAACAACTTGAAATTATCCCAAACTTATCACCGAGAAAAAATAAAACAATTTTTGATAAGTTTTTTTGCATCACAAATTGTTTTAAAATTGCAAACATTTGTGACCATTTATATCGCCTTTGATGAATCCTACACCTTTTTTCCATCCTTCCGATTCACAAACCGTTGAAATAATCAAATTACTTCAAGTTCGTCAACCTTCAATTTGCCCCGTCTGCAGCAAAGGAGAAAAATATTCTTAATTAAAACGAAATGAACTTTGTCATTAAAATTTCATTTCCATTTGAATATTTTACAACATTAAGGGGGATAACAGCTTGGTGGGAAACATTGAGGGGATAACAGCTAGGTAGGAAAAATAGAGGGGATAATAACTTCATTTAATCTCAATCATTTTCGTCTTAAATTTTGTTAAGAAACTGGTCAGAATATTTCATAATTTTATTTCTTATCATGCTGGTTTCCCCTTGGAAAATTTTTCACCCATCAAATTGTTTCCCCCTCAAAAAAAATTTTACTTTGCTATTTTAACAAGCTGGAATTTTTTTAAATTTTTCTACAGTTAAATTTTCCTCACCAAGTTGTTTCCCCCCTGAAAATCTTCTTTGTTACACAAACAAGCAAAGTGCTCATCACATACTTACTTCCATTCCAGAAATGTAATTTGGCTGAGAGCAATGAACAAGAAGTAAACTTTCTATTCTGTGTGTGCTTTTTAACCTTTTATGATGCCTTAACACTTTGCATATATCCAAAACGTCTATTCATATAGCTGGTAGCTATTTTAATTGCTGTACAGCTGTAATAAATACTCAAAAACACCATTCAAGCAGCCAACAGCCATTCATGAAGCTAGTTATTTCATTCTGTATATCGTGCAATGCAGTAAAGTGTAATTAGAGAGAGAAGGAAAAAGCATGAGTAGCAAATTTTTCAGAAGCTAGTTTCGTAGTAGAATGGGAAAGTTTTTTTTATTGTATTCAGAAATGTAATTAACGAAACTACGTTTTGTAGAAAATTTTAATGTCACGGAAGCTTAATAAAATTATTTGGAAATTAAGTTTTAGTTAAGTTAAAGGTGCTCATAAGGTATTATAATGTTTTAATGTGGATGTTAGGTGTGCAAATACTGAGAAAATTGGGCATTTAATTCTATTCTGGGTATTGAAGGTTAGGTTTGAGTAATTAAGACAGTCAGAATGATTAAAAATTGATGTTTTCGAAGATCAAGCTTTATTTAAAGTCGCTAACCTTAAAATCATCTCACTTGAGTCTTAAAATCACTAGTTGATACTTGTGTCAATGCATAATAGATTTTAAATGTATCAAGTCATATTTAGCCGATTCTGCCAATGCGAAAGAAACGACTCGGTAGCGAACAAAGCTAAAGTCTGTGACCCTCTTCAGTGAGGACAAGGGTTCAATTCCCAACAGATGCTTATCTCTCTCTTATAATATGGAAAATTTAAATTTATCTAAGACTAGGATAGGGTACCCTAAGGATCCCTATTAACCAGCCTCTAGTACATCCCTATTAAAATCAAAGGGATATCCAGCCATAAATAGAGCATGAATCGCATCTTTCAAAAAAAAAGCAGCAGTTCATTAAAACAGCAGCAAATGAGTGAGATGGAAAAATACTCGAATTAAAAATGTTCATTTTCAGTCATGGAAAATTGCACTTCAGTATTTGTAATGTCGTGCCATGAGATCCATAAAAATAGAATGAATGAGGGAATTTAGCCAAAAAAAAAAGAGATGAAAATGAAAAGTGGCTGAGTGTATATATTTGTGGAGATTACAAACGATAAAACGATTTAAGCACTTTTATGAGCTACTATAAAGTGACAGCACATAAAAAAAATCCAGCAATTGCTGTATGTATTTACACGTTTGCGATTCTAAATACATTTTACAAAAAAAAATTATCTCACATAATCTCGGTTTGATTTCCTTCCACTTTAACACATTCTACATTCATTATCATACGAAGTAATGCTGTAGATGATGATGAAGATGAGATGATGAGACGGTATGTATAATGTGAATGAGATGAAGAAAAAAAAATCTCTTGACACACATAAAATTTTAGACAAGAATAAAATTTCGTGTCAACGGAAGTTGTTGAAAGACCTGACATGAATTAAGTTTGAATGTTTTTTCGTTCGTTTTTCATTAGCTTAAATTCTCACATTTTCCACGGCATTTGTTAGCAATGCGTCACGAGAATGTTAATGTCTAATTTTTTTTGTTGCTTTCATCGTCTTATAATAAATTCTTTAAAATGTTTAAGATTCACGTGAATGCTGATTGTTACTGAAGCTTTTTATGAAGCTAGGATTTTTATCTACGAAGTGTTTGTTCAGAATGACAAGGATGAGGATAAATGGGAATAAAGATTAAAGTAAAGAAAGAAGTATGAAATGGGAATTGTGTGAAATAGGATGTCTTGTGGTACAGGGTTTGGTACTCGGTATGGCCGAGATCATGAAATCGATTACCACTTTGTGACAAAACTTAAAACAATCATGAGGAAAGGATTGATTATAAAGTTTCATTAAACTACAAATTAAAGACGCACATCTGACATTCGTGATATAACACAGGAATCAAGACTTGTAAGCAGGTGGGTTCAGTCTAACATTAAACAAATTTGATTCTACTGACGATCTTATGTCAAAATCAGGAATTCGTTTGATTTAAAGTGTAACTATGTAAGGCACCCTGGGTCATCCATAATTGAATCCATCGTGTGCAGTCTGTCAGGTTTAATTCAATGATTGCCTAAGAATGCATTCCTAGGATCATACTTTAGAGCAGTGTTGTCCAAACTTTGTGCCTTAAGACATCCTTATGTAGAAGAACAATTTATTGGTGTGCCGTGAAAAAATATCTAAAGTCAAAGTGTACCGTGGCTGAAATAAGTTAAGACAGCACTGCTTTAGAGGCTTGGTCTAAGAATATTTAGCTAATGTCCTCACGAGTTCCAATTTTAAAATGAACATCACGGCTGGATAAATAATAAAACTTGAAAAAAGCGACTCAACTATTCATATTTCTTTACCATGCACTTTAAAGCTCTCATCCACTTCCCTTCACTTTCCATCCTAATCTTATTCACTCTCATGACTCAAAGAATGCCATTTAGTGACAAGCATAAGATTTACATAAAAAATGTCCCTCAAATGTGCCATTACTTTATAACATGCTTTATTATTTTCATCGTCGATGCTTAAGTGCCAATTTATAAGTCAAACAATTTTGTGTGTATATGTCGCGAGTTTTTTGCTGTCGTATTTAACGAAATTTTTCTTCCTTTATGTGTTAAGTATGAGATTAAATATTGGGAGGTGTATGCATATAAATGATGGAATTTTTTTGACTTCAGGGGGGATAAAAGCTTTTTTTTTATATTCTGGCTTTCTTCTTGGTTCTGTTTTTTTGTGGTTGAATTCGCTGAAAAATGAAACATTTTTTGTTGAATGAGCTTTGTCCTTGGATAATGATGTCATTCTTGGATGTGGTTTTGTCGTGGATGAGAACTTATTATGAAGATTTGCTTGATGATGAATTTCAATTGATATTTATTATGTTTTGGAGTGTTTGGAATTTTTGTCAAGGTTTTGCTTTTGAGGATATACTGTGGAGTCGTTCACTTATGACGTCCGAAATTAACGGTCATTTTTCAAAAAAAAACAATGGATTTACAGAAATTTCTATTGTTCTTTTCTTGATGACCCCCCCCCCCCCCCCTGGACGTCATAAGTGAACGGCCCCTGTGGGATTTCTAGGGTTTGCTTGTCTGATGGTTCAATTGATTTTATTGAATTATTTTTAAATAAAATGAAACTAGGCATATCTATTTGAATATCTTTTGAATTGCTGTATCTACTTTTAAGGCAATAGGATCGCAAATGATGTGGTGCATATAAAGTAAAGTCAAGTTCACCCCTTGTTCGATCCCTTGCTACACTCCATGTGATCAAGTTTGAAGCCCCTCACTCCCTTTAAATTCATTCATTTTCCTTTCATGTCATTTAAGAACGACCCCTCCAAACTCAAACATCCCTTAAACTTAATGCTCATTTCTTTAACATATTCTTTACAACCAACAAAAAAGAAGCATTAATGGATAGAATATCCAAATTCCTTGTTTAATGGTTTTGTAATTTGTTGAAAGAAAATTTCCGTGGTTTTCCTTAATTTTTCCATTCATTGAATAACTTTAAAGATGAAAAGTTTCTTACAAGATTAAAGAGAATTCCTTACTTTCTAGTTGTGAAAAAAATTACAAAAGTCCTCGTGTTATTGATCGAGGGACTTCGGCGCATTTTTGATGCAGTGATCAGTATTTGATTATCTTATTATTTTGCGTTCGTTTACAGATCATTAGAAGATTAGAAGATCATTCATCATTAACAAATAATTATAATGAATGCTTATATAGAAAGGCTTTATTATTTAACGGTCAATAAACAATTCGAAATTTTGCCGCTAAAAGTTGCACTACAAAAACATCAATTATAGTATAATTAATAATTTGTTGCAATGAATTTCCATACAGAAATAGTTTATCATTTAACGGTTTTATGAAATTCATATTTTACAACAGCTAGAAAAAATTTGAAATTATAGAGGTAATATTGAATTTTTTAAACGTACTCATCACGTGGTTTTGTTTATGAAATAAAAAAATCATTAATTATAGTATAAATACACTGTTTCAACACTTTTAACTGTTCGATCGGACAATAAACAATAGTAACGGAGCTAATAAAACAAACCTGAGCTTTCTACGATGTCTGGTTAAAAAGTTTTTCTTCAGACGAACGAGCAGCCGAACGAACGAACAAAGTGCATTATTAAGCTCCCTTTTTGTATACAAGTATACAACAATGCGCTAAAAATATGTTAAGTGGATTTTTCTTGAGGGGAGATAGTAAAGTAGGAAAGTTTGAGTTTTAATGTTGAGGAAGACTCAGGAATATTGCTGTTGAACACGAAACTTTTCTTTACAATTCAAGTCACTCACTTCGGTGATTAAAAACTCAAGATTATCCACATTGAGAATCTTGAAGAAATTCCAGCTCAATTTACGGCTTGGAGTAAGCTATCCTTACAGTCGTACTTTAGTTTAACGAGATCCTATTACAAAATAATGAATGTCAATTTAAGAGGTCAACATGAAACATAGTCAAAGTTGGCTATTCTTGATTCTTAGGGAAGCTAGCTGCTGGATGTAGTGGACCGTCTTAATGTTGGTATTAAATTAGGTTTCGCTACTTTAAATCACTTTTAACGTGAGTTAGATTGGTTCCTTAATTGCTGTCATGGCTCTCTAGTCAACAGCGTTACCCCAGGATCATAAAAGGATGAAGAAGCCCATGTAATTATGGTTCAGTAAGTCCGCAGACAAGCTATGCATGTTACAGCAACCTCATAATAACTTCCAAAACAATCCTCAAGTTGCTTAATTGAACATCACAAAGATTATTACAACATCAATTTCTTAATCACTGATATTACACATTTCAAAGTTATAAGCTCTGAATTCCGTCCTTAAATTTACCTTATTAAATTATGTCTTAAAAAACATTTTTTTTGTCTCATTTCCCATCAACATTAACATTTTAATGATATTTTGTCATGGCAATTTAAGTGACATATTTTTTTTTTACTTCCAAAAGCCACCACGCAAAATATGAAAACTTGTCAAAACATGTTAGTTGTAAGCTATGAGCGAATATTTTAATAAGTCTAGACAGATACATGATGTTGAATGCTAATATATCAAAAATATTAAGTGATTCTCCGAAAAAAAGCTGTAAATTTTTTTTTCTTGAAAACTCCCTAAAGCTTCTTAAGCTATAAGAAAATGTTTCCGATGTGTTTTTAAGAAAAGCTTATGAGGAGGAAATACTTTAGAGGATGGAAATTTTTTGAGGAACATTTTAAGCTTCAATTTTTAGGATTGTTTGTCACTGCGTTTTATTCTTGCAAGAACTTTAGAGAATTCTTATTTTATAAGAACGAGTTTTAACTCCCTAGACAAACTTTTGTAGCCTCCAACAAATCATTTCAAAATTTATCAACTATAATTATTTCATACTTAATGCCATGCCTACATAATAATAATTTTATCGTCAGTCATAGCTGTCAAGTTTTCAAACTTTATTGTCGTGTGAAAAACATCAAAATTAAAAATTCATTACTTTGCTTCTTGGAAACTCTCGGTAATTAAACTGTGGGCTAGGCATCAGCCAATTAATTTGTCATTAAGTTTGATAGGTAGGCTGTATAAAACTAAATTAGATTTCTTGAAATTAATTTTGAAGGGATTTTTTTGTGTGTGTTATTTTCAACGATTCAATTAAATTCAGTGAAGTTTGATTTGATTTATTTTTGCAGAATTGCTTGGAGATGTTTAGATTAGGAATGGTAAAAGAACCATTAGAAACATTTAATGAAATCATTTTCAGGGCATCTGTTTAATTTTTGGCGCAAAACTTGTTTTCAAAAACTTTTTAAACAAACATCTTAAAGATCTCGGTTTTGTTTCATTAGCTCAGTTCTATCGAGTTATGTGCCGATCGATTTTTTTGAATTAAAAAACAATAATTGGTGATTTTTAATTTCATATGAAAAACACGTGACGAGTGCGTTCAGAAATTTGAAAATTTTCCTATGGGTTTAAAATTCTTCTGGGTGTGTTCAGAAATTAAAATTTATTTTTACTGTTGAAATATTTGAAATTCAAAAAATGATTCAATAAAGATTAGTTCCTTAACTATTTCAAGAAGCAAGGACTGACCAAGATTTTTAAAAGAATGAAATGGATTTAATAATGAACAGTAGAATGACTGGTTTGTTGTATAATTAGAAATAGACTTCCATTTTGAGGTTAAAACTTTAAAACTTATAAAATATTGTTTGCAAATAAAACGCCTTTAACATTAAAATGTTAAGTCACTATTAAAGTTTTAGCTGACATGAAGGATGTTTTTTACTTTCCGGAAAAATATTTAGTAACCCTAATCAGTCATACACAGATTCTATTGTTCCAATAGGTTCTTAGTTGTGTTTATCAGCTTCAACCTTAATAAGGATTCACCATTAACTTTCACAATAGAACATATAATTTTCAAATGCTTAAGATAAATCTGCTGCCAGAAAGCCCAAAAATCTCATTAAAAACTGATTTCATGTCAAGATTAAAATTGAATAGCCCCAAATTAGTCCTCAAAATGGAATTAACACAATCAGAATAAAAAATTTATTAGAGCACAAAATATGCAAATTTTATAGGTTTTATCACATTTTATGGATGTCGTCTCCAAAATATAGAAATATTGTAAAAGACTACCTGAAAACAAGAAGCTAGACCCAAAAAAAACTTTTGAATAACCAAAAAGTTGACGGAGATAATTGGGTTCATATTTTGTATGAAAAAAAAAGAAATTCCTTCGATAAAAAGTCTCGTAAAGTTTTCTTTCTCGTGCTCATGCTTAATATTTGATAGGAATTTTTTGTTATAGACTTTGAAAGAAGGCCATTAAGAGGTACATCAAGTGCTTAATAAATTTTAATAGACTTTTACCAAAAGAATTTTATCTTCAGGACGCCTACACTGCTCGCTATGATTTTACAGTCACCAATTAGAAGCGATTTGGATGTTAAAAAGTAAAATTTTACAGATTAAAAATTTAATAAACCAAAAATAATTCTCAAGAAATTTTTCAAATCCAAAAATTCTACACATTGTTCTTTAAAAAACAAAACATTTTTGTACTTATTTACTTCACTTACATGCACACAACATTACAGTTGGAAAAGCAAGCAATGAATAAGTAATGAAGGAAAATGTTTGAAATTGCTTAATTTTATCTGTCACATGTGGTGGGTTGACATGAACTTTGTAGCTTGTTTAGTTGAAAACACGAGACAATGACACTTAAATCTTTTAGTATTTTAATGATTTCCAGGAGTTCTGCATTAAAATGAATTTTTGAAACATATATTTTTCTGTTCTGCATTGAAGTATTTAATAAAAGAAATTCAGAATATTTGATTCTTGCTAGCAATTACTTTGGATATTTCAATTATTTCTTTCTGGTTCTTATTCTTTCTAATTAGTTTTGGTTCTTGACACTAGATTTCTTGGTTTCTAGATCCTGATTCTTAGTCTTTGGCTCTTGGTTCTTGGTTCCTAGTTCTTGGTTCTTGGTTCTTGGTTCTTGGTTCTTGGTTCTTGGTTCTTGGTTCTTGGTTCTTGGTTCTTGGTTCTTGGTTCTTGGTTCTTGGTTCCTAGTCATGGTTCTTGATTTTTTGAACCTTTTTTGCTAACCTTCCATAATTTCATCTTTGAATAGTCAAAGTATCACAAATCAACTTCATAGTTCAAATACTATCCATAACCCAAAAAATTTGACTCTTTGACTTTTTTCAGTCAATCCTCAAAGAGCTACCTTTCTATTCAAATTTTATTTTTTTTTTGCCATCCAGATAAGCATAAAAGCTGATGAGACAGCATAAAAAATTTATTAATGGATAGTTATTGACCGAAATTTATCTTCTTCCCCCCAACTGTCCTCGTTTCAGTCAGGCCAAAAGCTTTTACAATCACAAAAGATATCATTTACCTTTTTATTCTCGAATATTGAAAATTCACAAAGAGAAAGTTTCATCCTTTTATGTTGAAATTCATGAAAAATCTCAAAGTTATTTTCCAGCTTTTCAGTTTTTCATTTCAGCATTGAAAAAATAATAAATTCATTTCATCAAAGCTTTTATGTGACTGAAAAATAAACCAATTTTTTACTCACTTCCATATCCTTATTTTCCATATTATAATTTCAAGCATCTTCTATTATTAATTTTGTGTGAGGGAAAATGACGATAATAGAACTGATGATGTCAATTTGAGACCTTTTTTCCCAGAAAAAAAGGTAATAATCTTCTCTTTGATCAAAAATTTTCATTGTAAACGAAATTGATGGGTTTATGGAGAATGGCAAAAAAATGAGATGGAAATTTTTGTTGTCTACAGCTATGAAAGGAACGCATTAGTTGTGTTTAGAAGTAAATTAAGAGATCGGACTTTGGTGGGAATCAAACCCACATCCTCACAAAACAGGAAAACAGATGTCCAATCCACTCGCGATGCAGAGTTCTAACTCTCAAATTGGCAGATTCACCTATATATGACACGATACTTTAGATTTCACTCAGCTCAAACAACACAGTGGATATCGAGACATATGTAGATGAATCTGCTAATGCTAGTGTGTAGTCTTTGTGTCCATCTGGTTGAGCAACAGGCTTGAATTTGTAAACTTTGTTGGTGAGATCGTGTGTTCGATTCCAATGAGAGATCAAAATCTCAAAATAGAGTGTTGCCTTTATGACAAGGATTCGTACAGAACTCGCGACTCCAGAATATGTCAGTCAAATATCAGTTGCCTGGATTGACCCGATTTTGAGAAAATCCTAGTCAATAAATTAACATGACTAGAGTTGCTCTTAGCTTAACTGTCTAGAATGATCCGTTTGATTTCTTAAACATACCCTAGCGAGACTAACTAGCAAATTGCTAGTCTTTCTATTTTACTACTTGCAATTTACTAGTTATTATTAAAACAATTTACTATGGGGCTGTTCACTTATTACGTAACGCGAAAAAATGACTTCTTAGACCCCCCCCCCCCCCCCCCCCCCCCTCGTAACAAAATTTGTATGAAAAAAAAATTTCCTTGTTTGAACCGTAACAAAATCTTAGACCCCCCCCCCCCCCTAAAAGCGTTACGTAATAAGTGAATGGCCCCTATTAGTAAATTACACTTACTATTTAATAGCAAATTACTAGCAAATTTCCATGAGAAATGTTTGATCAAATCTTCTTAAGTTCGAATCCTACGAAAAATCATCAAAAAAAGAAATTTTTGCATCATAAAAAATTTTGTTCTAAATTTGGCATTTGCCATATACTTCACAAGAGCGCGCAGAAATCACCTTTATAAGGTCGATCCAAATTTGTATGAGACATTCAATTTAATTATTTATCTTCCTCAGGTTTGCGTGCGAGTCATAAGCGTTCATCAGTGTTTGACTTAATTTAATTAAGTCTTTTTATTTTTTTCGTAGTATTAGTGTACTTTAATTAATTAAACTAAGTAAACACTAATACTTTTACAATAATTTACACAAATAAAAAAAATCAAAAGAACACGTGGAAATCAACGGTTATATTCATTTAAATTTTTTACAAATTTGCTAGTAAATTACTAGTTAAATTGTAAGCGAATTGACTAGTCAATTAGCAAGTGAAAATGCGGGTCTTTGGCGATGATTTGAACTTGGATTTTGACTAGTAAATAGCAAGTAGCAAATGGAAAGTTATCCAGTAAATTACTAGGAAATTACTAGTAAATTTCTGCTAGGGATATAATAGTAGTTTCCTATATTAGACCAGTAAATTGAAGCTTTAAACCCGATTAAATTGTTCCTGACAAAACAGCAGCAAACTCCAAACTGAATCCTCAATTTTTATGAATCTACAAAAAAAGAGCATAACGGAAATAATATTTTTTAAGGAAATTTTTCCATCTTCTTCGTCCCTTTTTCTTATCAACGTCATTTGTTTATGAAGGATTCATTCTCAGGAAAGGAAGAAAGCGTTCGTAAATGTTAATAATTCTCTTTTAAACTTTTCCACATCATTTAATGGTAAAATCCCACATATTTGTAACTGCCAAATGAGAACCGACAATAATCTTTTAAATCAAAATGGGAAAATTTCACTTTCATGAATTTCTGATTAGATAATTTAATATTAATGACATGTAAGTGGTTTATTTGGTAAGCATAAAGTGAAATTAGTTCATCATTCATGGAAGGAACTTTAAAAAAATTCATAAAATTAAAGAAATAGATTTTCAGGAAGTTTTTATGAATGATTTCCCGTTTAAAACTCAAGAACTAAGCTTATGACGTGCATCATTGTTTTATTTCACTTCCTTCTTTGGATAATAAAAACTTTTATCATTTCTAGATTGACTTTTCAGATTGTTTTGTTTTCTTGTGACATTGAAAAAGTCTAGAAATGAGTAAGTTATGAGATTTTGTCTGCATGGGATTAGACGAAATGATGCAGACATTAATAATAAATTATTAGATGCATATTATGTGACATTGGACAATGTCTACTAGTTTTAAAGTGTATAGTCAAGATTATTAGCTTTGAACCTAGTAGATGACAGGTTTAAGGGGGTTACAAGTGCTCAAGTCGAGTTTAATGGGCACAAAGTGGTTCAAGATGAAAACAACTTGATGAGGATTTTTCTATTCAATTTTTTAGAAACTACTTGACTAGTTGTCGTCTAAGATTAGTTCAAGTGAAGACTTCTCCATTACGTTGTTATCCCCTTTACAGGGCCTTTCAACTAAGCTTTAACATTCCATACAAGCCAATATCTATCTAATTTCAAGTATATTGAATCAGTTTCATCGATAAACTTTGTTTCTGAGCTTTTACAATAATTTATCAAAATATCGAACCTTCCAACATAATATTAATGCTATAAATCTCCCAAAAACACAATTAAACTGCGTTTAGTGCACAAACAATCCAAGAACGGCTTCCCTTCGTTGTTTTCGTTGTTTATTTGCTTTTCAATCGGATGCATGAATCAATACAGCATCTCAATATTGAAATAAGACGAAAAATCGAATGAAAAATATTTGTTTTTCAACTTTTTTCCTTATCCTGTTGTTGTTACGTAGTTTTATGAGCTGTTTTCGTTGCTTTAGTCAAATCTATCATTATTCAAATGACTTGACTGAACTTTAAGCTTATAAATAGAGTAATTTATTGGGTTTATTTCAGTGATTCATAATCGTTGGTTGGTGGTTTGGAACTTAATATATATGAATTACTAGGAAGTAGACTTCGTCTAGCATGGATGGAGAATCAAAAGATATAATCAATTTTCTCAAAATTTTCTTTGGGTAAGATAGGGTCCAAAGGGCATAGCGATGGAGAGATTTCTGGGGTCAAAACCAACATATTGAACCAAAACCTTCTCACGACCCACAACTCTGTAAAAAACTCATGATTCACCCCTGACAGCTTAAAACAATCATCTTACAAATAGACAAACATGTGACGACCGCTATATTATTTATAATGACATATTTAACGTAGCTACATATAATCGACATAAGTATCATTAACTTTAAATATCCATGGGGTTGGTTGAAAATGACGTCCATTAAATATTGAGATTTTTGACTTACTATGTAATATCTAAAACAAAACATTTATGGCAGTGCCACACAGCTAGAGACCTCATCTCTTTAGAACCCCAAAACTTACACATCATTTACGAACAGCTCCTCACGTAATTGTTATCAATTTTCAGACATTATTGTCACCATCAAAATATCATATTTTCCAGATTGTCGACACTTTTGAACTGAATATAAATACTTGTCATGCTTGCGTGAAAAACCATCAACCGTCTGATTGATTTATTTTCGGATGTTGAGGTCTTGTCATGGATAAATCTCTTATTTGTCCTCCAGTCACTGAAAATAGCTTTCTGATGTGTTTTTCTAACAGAGACTTTTGAGCTTTTTGGCATTTACTCTCTCTGCCTTCCACCTACGGTCATTTTTTTCTGATACATTAAAGGATCAAAATGTTTTTGTTATGTTGTTCTAAATAGACGGAAAAGGAATTGCCATCTGGGGAATGTAAAAAGTTTTGAATCAATGCGAAAGCTAAATTTAGAACTGTAAACTTCAGTAATTGGGTTTTGAGTATACAATAAAAGATTTTTTTTTTGAGAGCATATGTGCCGTCATATCCTACATACAATAGCAATAAAAAATTGATACCTTTGTTTTCTTATGCTGTCAAATCTTGTAATCCAATTGGCCTAAAATTGTCGAGAAAATTGATTGGGTTGAGCTGGAAAAGATTTATATGACCTAAAAAAAGTCTTCAACTGACAAGTGTGTTCCTGGAATGGTTTGTTTATTGTTGGATAAGATGATTTGGTAAGGATGTATAAGACAGTGTTGTCTAGCTATTTCTGGGATTATTGAAGTTCATAAGCACATTTATTTGACGAGTTTTATAGATCCTAATGTTTATAAAGAACAAAATAGAATAAATCAGAGATCGAAGCCGATTTTTTCGGCTTAACTCAATTTTTGATTTTTTTAATAGAAAAAAGCCATTTGACACCCATTTTAAGTATTTAAATTGAACTTTACATGCTTTACTATGATTCTGTGTAATATTTTGTCAGCATGTAGCTATAGTGAGCTCAGAATTTCAATTTAGCCGATAATAAGCCGATCGGCTTAAATTTCGGCTTAACATTCTTTAACTTGAAATTCTGAGCTCACTATAGCTACATGCTGACAAAATATTACACAGAATCATAGTAAAGCATGTAAAGTTCAATTTAAATACTTGAAATGGGTGTTAAATGGCTTTTTTCTATCAATCACAGATCCCATTAAAGCCACATCTCCATTCAACCAGAATAATAATGTTTATTGATTTTCTATCGTATACGATGCAGTAATAACTTAATTTAAATTATTGAGACATTATCTGCTTCAACATCATTATCCTAATACAACATTCATCCCTTAAATCTATCGTATTAATTATCTTCTTAAACGAATCTAATAATTTAATGCCTACAATGAAACCGTGACATAATTTATATGTAATCCCTTAAAACAACTTCCTTACACGTGTCTATTGCTAAAGCATATGTGTATTTATATAAAATGATATATTAAAACCTGTAGCATATACTTTTTTTATGGAACAGCATAACGAAGAAGAAAAGAAAAAAATTATTTTTGTCTTCAAACGAACAGTTTTTGAAGCAGAATAAGAAGTTATTATGTAATAATAACCATTAAGAGACCATCAGCTTTAATGAATTTCACAGCGGTGAATTCGAATGATTTTCATTTTGTCAATTTGTCTTGCTGTCAAAATAATAATGCCTGGTGAAAAATTACATCATATGTCAAATTATGTCAGCCTTAAGAGTATCGGATGATAATTTATCGATTTAGTTATCTCAAAGGTGTTCTAATGGATTATGTGGTGTGAGAATTTATTGAATGTTTGGGGATTAAATGATAAGAGCTGTTTATTTTGTGACTGGATAGTTGTAATCAGAGCTCGAAGTCAACTCGAGTCTACTCGGGTTTTTTTGAGTCGACTCAACTTTTCTCGAGTCAACTTAATTTTTTTGAGTCGACTCGAGTCAACTCGAGTTTGTACTCGAAATAAGACTGATAAGTTTGTTATCCATGTTTAGAAGATAACTTGAGACATCTTTTCAAATAATCACTTGTTTATGGTTTTATGCGATTGTTGAAATAGAAAAGGAAGTTGTTACGCAGACTTAAATGCTGTAGAAACTCTCAATTGAATATTTTTGAAAGTTTTGTTTTTGTATTTACACATTAAAGTCGTTAAAAACTTAAACAATTGAAAAAATTACAAAAGTCCTCGTGTTATTGATCGAGGGACTTCAGCGCATTTTTGAAGCAGCGATCGTTTACAGATCATTAAAAGTTTAGAAGATTATTCATTTGAGTGTAATTAACAAATAATTATAATGAGTGCTTATATGGAAAGGCTTTATTATTTAACGGTCAATAAACAATTCGAAATTTTGCCGCTAAAAGTTGCACTACAAAAACATCAATTATAGTATAATTAATAATTTGTTGCAATGAATTTCCATACAGAAATAGTTTATCATTTAACGGTTTTATGAAATTCATATTTTACAACAGCTAGAAAAAATTTGAAATTATAGAGGTAATATTGAATTTTTTAAACGTGCTCATCACGTGGTTTTGTTTATGAAATAAAAAACCATTAATTATAGTATAAATACACTGTTTCAAAACTTTTAACTGTTCGATCGGACAATAATCAATAGTAACGGAGCTAATAAAACAAACCTGAGCTCTCTACGAAGTCTGGTTAAAAAGTTTTTCTTCAGACGAACGAACGAACAAAGTGCATTATTAAGCTCCCTTTTTGTATACAAGTATACAAAAATGCGCTAAAAATGCTTGAATTAAATCAAACCGAAGCTAATAAGCTACAGCTCAAAAGCTTGACAACACAATCAAATTCCAAGAACAACGCCCACCACATTTCCTTATTTAAATTATCATCATAACAAACTTATCTTCATTCCTGTTTATTCCTTGTTTATTATTGTCTAGTTTTAAGTAGTTAGGTTTAATAATTCTTATAAACTTTTATTTCCACTCTTAACTTTTATTTTCTCTCGAAAGTATTAAGGCAAGACTGAGAAAAACTTTCTCCACCGACAGTCGAATGAATAAATCACTTAAAATTAATTTAAAATTGCTGGCTATGATGGAAAAAGTTTTTCTATTTTTGCGGAATGAACACAGAAAAAAGAACCAACACGAGATGTGAATAAAAATCTACAACAATGAAATGTTGAATGCAATGAAATTATTTTGTAAAGTCTGATAATTGAACAGAAAAAAAAAATGTTTTCTTCATTTTCATTATAAATTTTCATCCTTTCCATTTTTATTTGTTCTGTATTGTAGTGAAAATAGCATCAAACAGCGCTGATGCACCGATTTCATACTGGGATGAGAGCTATGCACAACCATATTTTGATAATAGCACGAGACGCGACATCACTGTAACTATTGGACAGACGGCAACGCTTCATTGTCGTGTGAGGAATCTTGGTGATAGAGCGGTAAGTTTGAGATCATGAATTATTGAATTTGGGAAAGTTTAGAAATGATTTTTAACATGTTCATCTATGTCCATGTGAACAATATCTTTAACAGTGGTAGCCAACCTTTTTTGAGCCACATCACACTTTGCAATTTAGTTCTGTCCGAAACCGCATTAAAACATAAGGCTCGTGAGATTTACTGAACCTTTTTGTTGCACACTTGTGTGCCGCGGCACATCGGTTGAACATCACTGATTTATAGTAAAACTAAAATCACTTATAGGGCCGTTCACTTATTACGTTCGCATTTTAGGGGGGAAGGGGGAGTTTGAAAAATTGTAACAAAATGTAACATAGGTGGGGGGGGGGGGGGGGGGGGAGGGTGTCAAGAAGTATGTAACGTTCTGACTGTCTTTTAAAAAAAATTAAATTTTCCAATTTTTTAATGATAAAATAAATTATGAACGTTCAGGGGTGGGGGAGGGGGGTAGTGAGTTGTAACTTATTGTAACAAGGGGGAAGGGGGGGGGGTTGTGAAAAAAGTCGTTTTTTTGCGTAACATAATAATTGAACGGCCCCTATGAACGACTTGTAGATCTTTTTATAACTGCCATATGTGTATACTCATGTAAAACAAGTCGGCTTCGAAGGGAATTGAACCCAGACACCGATTGTACTTTTCTCGATTCGGCTATCCGTCATACACATACAACCAGTTCCAACGCGAGCCTTATGCTCAGACCTATCTACTACAGATAAGTTCTTCGAGCCATATCCACACGACCCAACAGTTTTACTCAAACTTTAAAGAACAAATTGCTTTACAAAACGAAATAAATTAATGTTTAACAATTGAATTATTTACGACTGAGTGGGATTATCTGTTGTAACATGCTGCTCATATGGAATCAACAAAATTGAATTGAAATTCTTTTTTGCTTCTCGCTCGGTGAACAAGCACACACAAACTAGTAATTTTCAAGCAAAAAGGGTATTTTTTCTTTCATTTACGTATTGCACAACAAGATGAAAAGAAATGAGCAGAGAAGCACAGAAGCAGGAGAAAATGATAGAGAACGGGAGATGCGAGGGTATAAAAAAGTAGAACGGTAGTACATTAAGAAGAAAGAAGGTATGAATAATACAAGAAAGTCAGTCGATTTGTACATCAATACAATGCTCTTTTGTTGGGTTTCATGCTCGTCTGTAAAGAATGTTAAGAGCTTTAAGTGGAAGTATAGAAGAATTAAAGCTTTATTCAAAGTTGAAACAAAAAGGCTGGTTGAGGAATTTTCAGAGCTTCAATTGACTTGGTGCTCAATTGAGAACTTGGTTTCAATGCTACAAGTTGTTTCTTAATAAAAGATACTCCATTAGACACAATTGGTGCTAAATGTGAGCTAGGGAAATGGATATAGACTATAGGGCACGGGGGAAGCAATATGATGGCAAAAGAGTTTTATGGAAAATTTAAGAACGAACCTTAATCAAAATGACCATAAAACTTAATGAAGCAATAAATTCCCAGGAATTTCATCAGCTTTATAACAAAACTTACTCAATTTATGGACTATAACAAGCTTTATACTATTCAACCTGCCAACAGGACATATTATGCACACAATATTTTCCAAGAAGATAGAGCACAACAAAAGAAATTTCTTTTTCATTCAACGGAAGCATACAAAAAGAAGTTTTTCAATTTAGATTCTTTTGATTCCATTCCACGAAGCTCCTTAGTGCTCTTCCATCTTCTGTAAAGCATAAACTATCGTTGTTGTATCCATATTTCTTTCGCTTTTTTCATATTTCCGCAACAGAATGAATATAAATTGGCATAAGCGATTTTTTTTCCATTCCAATTTGAATGTTTATGACATAAGGAATTTAAATTTTTAAATTACTGCCAATGTGGAAAACTGAGTTTTATTCTTTTGTAATCTTTTGAATAAATTTGCAAATAAATTTAAAATTTTAAAGGGGTTGGTGTACTGTAATGCTGTTAAGTCTTTGATGTTCAATAAAGACATTTGAATTTGAAATTTGAATAAGAATTGATGGGCTAGATTTTGAAGTACTAGATTTGATGATTTAGGTTGTAGAATTTTTGATTTAATGGAAATTGTGAAAGATTATATTTTTTAAATAAATTTTGAAGCACTAGATTTTGATGGACTAGAATTGATAGCCAATGTTGCGAAATTTTTGATTGAATGGGCATTGTGAAGGACTAGATTTAATGGAACGAAATTTGAAGTACTAGATTTCAATGTAGTAGATTTGATAATCTGGGTTGCGGAATTTTCGAATTCATAAACATAAATCTATCATCCTGATCAATCAACAAGCTTAAGAATCTCCAATTTCTCACTAAGTCGTTCCTTCAAATCTCTCGCATCCTCAAAATTCACAATTTTAATCTAATTCTCATCTATTTCTTCTTCCAGGTTTCATGGATTCGAAAGCGCGACCTCCACATCATGACCATCGGCATCCTCACGTACACAAATGATCAACGATATCAAGCCCTTCACACGGAAGGCTCAGATGAGTGGTCTCTTCGTATATCATCAGCACAAACTCGCGACAGTGGTGTATTCGAGTGTCAGGTATCAACAGAGCCAAAAATAAGTCAAGCATACCGTCTTAATGTTGTTGGTAGGTTTTTAAATGTTAATAATGAAAGGTTTACATTTCCTCTAAAAGAAAACATTTTTGTTATTATTACGTACGCACTTTTCATGATTTTTCTGTTTACCTTATTAATAATACGCTCTTTGTGTACGCAATGAACGATTGGAATTGCGTTATTCACAATATGGAAATGAAAATGTATAAATTTTTGTATTTTGTGGAATGAAGTAAGGGAAATGGAGGTGAAAAATGTGATTTTAAAGGTTTAATGTTGTTGGTGGCTTTATTAAAAGTTGAATAGTAAGCCAAGGAACAAGAGAAGAGCAGCTTAGCACCCATCCTTACAGCTCATTCTCAAATGTGTTATCGAATGAGAACTAAACCCACGCCTTACTAGTTCGAATTAGAATAATTTCTTTTGCATTACCTTCATATAGCTTTAGGTATCAAAGCAACATATCGAGTCTTTTGAGACTAATCTGCAAATGCGAAAGTAAGGGTTCTATGACTGAGTGGTGAAGACCCTCACTTTTGTGAGGATTGAGGGTTCAATTCTTACCAGATTTGGATCACTTAATTAATTTCATAGTTTCGTCGATATGACAAGGATTTCCACCAAAAACAGGCTCATAATACAGCCAAAGCTAAATATTCGAAGCTCTATTTGGTATCAAAAATTAAGATTTTCACCAATTTCTTCACATTTTTCGCACCATAGCCGAGAAATAAAAATTCCACTCGTTGTTCTCACAATTAGCGAGAAATCTTAATAATATTTTCAATATTGACTTAATGTTTTCATAAAACGTAATTTATACCAAAAAAGCAAAAATGTTTTCCGATATTTTCAAAAAAATTTTTTTTTTCCATGAATAATTAAACAATAGCGCTGATAAGGAAGTAGAAATTTTTTTCTCCTTCTTCTATTTTCTTTTATTTATTATTTACATATATTTACGATCTCAATTTTCTCGCTTTTTTATTTCAGTTTCCAAGGCAAAGATTCTAGGCAATCACGAGCTATTCGTAAAAAGCGGCAGTGACATAAATCTCACATGTGTTGCCTCGCAAGTCGCAACGCCACCATCATTTATCTATTGGTATAAAGGCGGTCGAGTGGTAAATTACTCACAACGTGGTGGCATTAATGTGCAGACTGATAGAAATACGAAAACGAGTAAATTAATTATATCTCGAGCGACAGTGGGCGATAGTGGAAACTATACGTGTGCACCGAGCAACTCAGGTATGTTGGACATGTCCAAACAATTGTAGATTTAATTATTATTACATAAAACTTTATCTTACCATTCATTTAGATGCATCAAGTATACTCGTACATGTCATTAGTGGTGGTGAGCATCAAGCTGCAATGAAGCATGGCAACAATAGTGCAAGTAGCCTCTTTTCTCATACTAAATGGAAATTTTATAGCATCAGAGACTTCTCATTGTCACGATTTCAATCGCTATTTACGCTAAAGTCATCAACACTAGTACTCTTATGTTCCTTGGTAGCGTCAAGTACATTCAATTCGTACGTCTATGTCAGATGATTGCATGCATAAATATGAATGTAAATTGATATGAGCATTGTTCTTTTTTTTCGAGAGGGATAAAGCTTGAGCATTTGGAGTGTTGTTCTGTGAGGTTTGTCAGATTAAAGATTTTTTTTTGAATTATTCTTTTGGGATTAAATTGTGTGTTCAGGAAGACTATTATCTGCCGTAAAAGTTTTAATGATATGAAATGATTTGTGAGTCTATAAACTTTTAAGTCTTTTAATGATTTACGGTTATTTTGGGGGGGAACTTTGAAGTTGTTCATGCTTAACGGTGGCAAAAGTGGAGGGGGGGGGGAGTAGTTTATTCAGTGAATAATTAACTTAATCAAGAATTCTGTGATTTTTTAATAGTTATTTTAGAGTTAGGGAAAGCAGGGCCCTTAACCAACAAGGGGAGGGGAGGAGAAAAAATCCCCCCCTTAAATCCTAGAATGATGTTATTCATTAAACCTAATCCCTTTTATATACAAATACGAATATTTTGAAATCATCTGACAAAATTCCTACACAGAATAACCTCCAAACTAAGAATAACCTCAAAAGAACATGACTAGCTCAACAAATCTAGCTAAATAAATTAAAAATAGAGATGTTTTATATATAAAAATAATATAATTATAAAAAATAAATTAAATTAAAAATGACTATAAGAAGATAAATGAATGTACATATAAGATATGTAGATAGATAGCCGTGTATACATATGTAGGTTAGACACGAGATGTAAAAACAAATTATATTGAAAAAAGAAATCTATGTCATCGATAGCAGTGCAAGAGAAACTCAATTGCATGAGCAAAAAATAAAAGTTTTATTTTTCTGTTTCTGATATAAAGGATCAAAGGTAAACTTTTTCATGTGAAACGATGGCAAAGAGTAGATGAAAAAAAAAATAGTTGTCAGGATAGAGTTGAGAGAAAAAAAAAGTTTCTTTTCAATGGCAACGACTGTGAAATGTGATTGGGAAACTAAGTTTAATCATTGATGAAAATAACGAAATTTACTTCACTTGCCATGAACTTTATCATCAACGATTAATCGAAATGTTAATGTCAATAAGAGTGAAAATACTGATAGATTTTAAGATTATTTTCTGACATTCGACAACTATAAAGAAGGTTTTTTTCGGGTAGTTTAAGTTTATCGATTGAATGATGTTGGCAATTGGTGATTTTTGGAATAATTGATGATTTTGTTGAAGGATTTAGAAGTTTTAGAGCAAGTTTCTGCTGTTTTAAGTGCATTGATGAGATTTCTTTAGGTTTCTGAATTGTTCCTTAACGACATTGTGTGTTTCTGCGGTAGATTAGGTATGTGGTGCTGCTAATAACTTATTTATTAGTGGCATAGACATGAATTCGAGCATTAGTTTTCCTTTTTGGGACTCAAACCTATTAAACTTCATGAGTTTTTGTATTTTTCGTGCGGCAGCATTTATATAACAATTTGATTTAATAAGTTTAGTTCTAAAAATTGAATTTTTTTTGAACAAATTTAAAAACAAATTAAAATCATCCAAAAATCCCATTGCTATTCATAACAATCGTGTTAATATTTAAGTTATGATTTTAATTTTTTTAATTCTTTCTGTACACAGAATGGAATTTGAATTTACAAATGAGTGAAAAAAACTTATTTAATTAATTTATTCTAGGAGTTTTAACTTTTTTGAATATTTATTTTTAAAATTTGAAAAAAATTAAATTCTCGATCTCATTTATCATAACAAAGAATGGATAAATATCAAAAATAAAAAAAAGCTCAAAAATATTTTTCAAATAAATACAAAAAAAGTTAAATTTCCTGAATTAATTTCAAAAATTTTAAAAAATTATTCATAAAACTTTTGTTATTTTTTTATGAACCAGAAAAATAATGTTTGAGTTTAAAATTCCTTACTAAGAACTACTCGCGGTTCAACAAAAAAAATAAGCGAATTGTGAACTGCATGGAAGCTTCCTGTATTCATTTTTTTTATTTTCTATATAGGTTGTTATGGCTGCAACTATGAATGAAAAAAAATATTCACTGAATAAAACGAAAAAAAAAAACAACTTTTAACAATGAAAAAGCATTTAATCACTGACAGATTTTTTAATTATATTGAACATGAAATGGTAGAGAGAGTTCGTGATGAAGGATGAAGTTTTGCATGATATCAAAATTATTTCCATAAAAATGGGGCTGTGAAAAAAATGAAAAATTCTCAACATTTAAATTTAATTAATTACAATTTGTAATGCTCTTGTATCTGAATGGGAACTAGGATTGTGGAATGGTGGCATTGATAAGAGCTGAAAACTTGAGCGCATTTTTTTGAAAAAATTGGAATTTTTAACGGTTTTCAACAATTTGAATTTTTGATGGGTTAAAAAATTTGAATTTTTAACGTGTTTTTTAATTTTGAATTTTAACAACATTTAAAAATTTTAATATTTTAACTGGACTTAAATTTTGAGCTTTAAAAGTGTTTTTGAATTTTGAATTTTTAACGATCTTTTAAAATTTGAATTTTTTAACTTGACTTAAATTTTAAACTTCGAACAATTTTTAAAAATTTGAATTGTTTTTGATTTTTTAATCAAATTCAATTTATTGAAAAAATCACGTAAAACACATCGTCAATTTAAAACACATCCAGCAAACCAACCAAAATGACTTATATATCCACCATTCCCTAACAAATTCCTGTTAAACATTTAAATAACGATACAATTTTTATCCTTGTGGATGATATAAAGCATAAAGAAGCAAATTGGAGCACGAATTTTTAATTTTCGGACTTGCATCCAGCTAGCAAAAATAAAACAGATAGCTTCATTAATTTTAGGTTAAGATGTAGACCCAAATTCAGTTTCTGTTCTACATTTAAGGATTATTTGTGTTAATTTTCAAGCAGCTCACATTTCATTATCAAGCACTTATAATTGTTCTGGTAAATTTCTCATTTTAATGGAATTCTATAAAGCTTTTAGTCTTAATTGAAACCTTTTGCTTTGATATTTCATCGTCGTTTATGTTAATGCTTTCTATATAATTACAACTAATCAGGTTCTTTGGTTAATGAGTGACTTTTGTGGAATAACTCAGGAATGGCTTTTGTTGAAGCTTTTCCAGTCAATTTACAGTCTTCAGTATATTCTACTGTAATTGATGATTCCTTTTTTTTTTAATTTCAAGGATGCATTTTGTTTGCATTTTAATCATTTAATTTATGACTTGTTTAAAGCAGTTGTCAATTTTGACGTCACCGATTTTGGTTCCAGGGAAGTAATTTGGGTCTAATCAGGGGAACGGGGGTCTTGGATTTTGTGACAGCCATAGAAGTTTTGTGGGAGAGTGGGGAAAGAAGGGTTTAAAAATCATGTTTTTGGACAGACGTCATAAGGGACTGTTCACTTATTACGTAACGCGAAAAAATGACTTCTTAGACCCTCCCCCCCCTCGTAACAAAATTTGTATGAAAAAAAATTTCCTTGTTTGAACCGTAACAAAATAAGTGAATTCCTAAGTGAATTCCACTAAATTCAAAAAAGTATATTTTGTATTTATAGATTTCTAGGAACTCACCAGAATTTCTTAAAATGTATTTATTACAGCATATTACAATATTTCCACAGAAACTTTCCATCCTTAATGACACATAAATGCTTATGTAAAGACTCTTACATATTCTAAAAAAATCCACAAAGTAACATTTCCAAGGATTCTTTTTGGTTGCTCTTCACCTTAAATAATGTTGAAGGATCATTCATAAATTACGTCAATCGTAAAGTGGGTTTCTACGCAAGTCCCTAATGGGATCTGATTATAATACCCCAAAATGCACCAGAATCCAAAAACTGGCCGAGAAGGGAATTTAAAGCCCGTCTCCTCACATTAACATTAGACATCACTTATAAACGACCCCAAACCACAACAATGAACCCAGAACAATCATTTGCAATTCTAAAACGGACACCAGCATCATGAAGATATCAAAAATTTCCTTTCTAATTCTTTTACAGCAAACAAATCAATTCTCCAGCTAGAAAACTGCACCAGCAGACAAAAGACAAAAGGCACAATGAATTTCCATTATTATATACATTCCTTCATGTTAAATTTTAATTAAAAGTGATTCAAAAAAATAAATTTTTATTCAAGTCCTCGACAGTCTTTTGTCAGCAATGAGAGAATTTTCACATCATGAAGCAGTGCAAATAATGTCATGAAGCCGATTGACGCTCATAATCGACTTTTCGAGTCTTTCTCTCAATTCTATTTAAATGTCATGCCCTCATTTGTTGTGTTGCCACATAAAAGTTGAGGAACAAAAAAAAAGGATCTTATGACTTTTTAACAAAATTTCATTTTATTCATTGCACGAGGAAATTTTTTTTTTCTTCCTTTTGTGTGACGAGATAAATTTTTTTCACACACAATGAAATTGAGTACGGAAGAGATTGTTTGGCGGAGATGTAGGCGCATTAATATTCATTGGATAGTCATGAAGTTTGACTGTTTTATCTATTGTAGAATCTATTATACCTTTGGTCAGCGCTTAACTTAACTTTATCATTCAAAGGTTTCATTTATAGATCTGAGGCCTGGAACACAACTGTTTAGAATGAAGAAGCTCTTTGTGTCTTAGAAAGGCGAGTGCTGAGAACGATTTATGGCCCTATAAAAGAATGGGAGGAATAAAGAAGTTATGTGAATTATATGAGCTGTACAAGGATGCTGATATAGTGAAGGTGCTGTGCATAAATCGCTTCAGATGGGCTGGTCATGTAAACAGATACCCGAAAAGCTCATCAGTGCTGAAAGTAACGTCAGTTAAATTTTTGCATGGTAAGAGATCTCAACGCAGACTGAAGAACTTATAGAATGGCTGTGAAAGCAACTTTTGCAAATGTGCTGGAGATTAGAAACTGACGGAGTTGTGATACCCAGTAATAACGCTGACACGGAATAACTAAGGATAGAGCCAGTATAGACGAACTCTGAATGTGGTTCAATGGGCTTTGTGTGCCTCAGTCAAGGAAGTAAGTAAGAAAGGTTTCATGTAAATTATTTAATTTTTCTAAGAATCGAACATAAGTCGTCAGCGTTAGAGACAGACACACTAGCTAATACGCTACTGTTCCATTTCTATTATTAAAATTTATAGCTGCATTTATTGCTATTAAGGATTTAAACTTTTCAAACTTTCAATTTCAAACGTCAAATGTGATAACTTTACAATTAAAAAACTATTTTTAAAACTAATTTCAACTTCAATTAATACTTACATTTGCCTTCAACAGTAATGCAGCAACTGTATAGCAAGATAGGGATTTAAAAGTTCATAATAATTAACAACTGACCATGACACATGTCTATCACAAACTTGTCAACATGCTCCTTTTCAAAATGACAATCTGCAAGCTAATTTTAAACATTTCATGATAAAAAATCTGCATCATAAAAATAAAGGAACTATGCGGGCTTTTATTCCATTTTTGTGTGAACAGAAAAGTTTCATTATTTCTCATTCCGTTCTCTTTGTAGGAAAAAAAGAACATAATAATCATCAATGCTGTATTTTTAAATGTATGAGAAAACTTTTTTTTTCACTTCCTCGCCATGCTTTGGCTCTCATTTTTTTTTTTAACAAAGTGCATTGGAAATTTTTTTCCTGTATATTTTGCACGTCAACAAAAAGTTTTCTCACTTAACGCTATGCATACATGAATGCCTGTATCGCTCGAAATATTCTGTTTTTTTTTCTCTTTATCAAGTCTTCAACTTGTTTTCATGTCGATTGCACTATTTTTAGATTTAATTTTCGCCATGCTTGGAAAAAAAACGTTTCTAGCTTTCAAAATGTTTGGAACTCATGCAGTGCTGTTTGCTTTCAAATAATAGCCTATTGTGAGCACTGTCGTTCTTTGAATTTGATTGTAAAGACAACTATTGGATGCTTTTGATGAATTTTCTTTTTTATTGGATTTGATTTTGTATCTTGCTGAGATTTTAAGGATGATTGAGCTTCAATTGTATGAAGTTAAGTCTGATTATGAAAAAATTATGGATTTTTCTTTGATGATTCCTTAAAACCCTCTCAAAATGTTCAAATTAGAAATGAAAATTCATTACTATTGTAAATATAATTTAACGGTTATTTAATATTCAAATTATGTATGCAACTATCGCAACTATCACTAGTTTATTTTTCCTTGCCGTAGTTTCTTTCCCCTGTCTAATAAACATTTAGTCTATTTTTGATCACTGAAGAATAAACATCGTTCTTATGAATTTAAAGCCGTGATGAATAATTATTTAAACTTGATTATTAATAAGCATCGAGTTTATTAACCCAACAATTATAATCAACAAATTTCTTATTCCTTAAAGTTCTCAATTTCAGCATCCATTAAACAATCAATAAAGAAGCAATTTTAAGTAAACACTTGAAGCTGAATGTTTTCATTTTATCTAAACACACATAACATCCAATATATGTATTCTCAAAATGATGTTATTGTTAAAGTGGTTTTGCTAAGTAAGAAGCAAAGAGGAAGATTTAAAAGCCCACAATGCCCTTACTCGATATTTCTTTAACACTTCTCTTCTTTATATCCATCTCATTGGGGAGATGAAATTTTTCTCAATTTATTTTTTGTTTCCAACTTGATACATGAAAAATTTTCACTCTATAATATGAACAACATAAAATACAAAATAAATAAAGTAATGCGAAGTATTTTTATGTATTAAGATGTGATAACATGGATTGAATCAATGTGCAGTGGTGTAGGAAGGGGTCAGATTCAGTTCTGGGTGATAAGGTATAGTTTTAACATTTTTATGAGAGATTCTAGTCTAGTTTACTATTTTCGAGTTTAGTTTAGTCTTGTTCAAGTCTAGTTTAGACTAGTTTAATCTAGTTAAGTCTTCTTTAGTCTACTATAGTCTATTTGAGTCTAGTTTAATCTATTCGAGTCTAGTTTAGTCTTGTTCAAGTCTAGTTTAGACTAGTTTAATCTAGTTAAGTCTTCTTTAGTCTACTATAGTCTATTTGACTCTAGTTTAATCTATTTGAGTCTAGTTTAGTCTTGTTCAAGTTTAGTTTAGACTAGTTTAATCTAGTTAAGTCTTCTTTAGTCTACTAAAGTCTATTTGAGTCTAGTTTAATCTATTCGAGTCTAGTTTAGTCTTGCTCAAGTCTAGTTTAGACTAGTTTAATCTAGTTAAGTCTACTGGAATCTACTTTAGTCTATTTGACTCTAGTTTAATCTATTTGAGTCTAGTTTAGTCTATTTGAGTCTAGTTTAGTCTAGATCAAGTCTTGTTTTGTCTGGTTTGGTCCCTTTGAGTCTAGTTGAGTCTAATTCAGTCTAGTTTAATCTAATTTAGTGAATTTCAAGTCTTATCAAGTCTTAATGTCTAGTTTATCCTAGTTTAGTCTGGTTTAGTCTTCATTAATCTGGTTAAGCCTATTTCAAGTATCTAGTTCAGTCTTGTTTTGTCAAGTTTGGTCTCTTTAAGTCTAGTTGAGTCTGGTTCAGTCTTGTTTTGTCTGGTTATTCTATTTTATTCTAAATTAGTCTTGTTGAGTCTTTTAAACCCCCCTCCCCCACACAATTTTCTTTAAAATCCATCCCCAATCAAGTTCTCTATATCCAGAGAGACCAGACGTTAAAAAAATCGCAAATGTAAGGCAATGGAAAATGCTGGAAATTGAGCAAATGTTTTACTAACTATCAACATACTACAACATTGAACATATTATGTAAAATGATATTGAAAGAGAGATGAAAAGTTTCTAGCAAGTTTTACATTATAAACTACAATACGATGTTCATTTTATTTGTTTTGACGTTGCACGCGGATGAGTGGAAAAGTTTGGTGAAAAACTTTAAAGCGCAGTAAGTTTTCTAAATCAGATTAGAAGTTTTATGGCAATTTCTAGTTTATTTTTGAGCAATGGCAAAGTGAAAGTAGGGCGACCGAAATCATGTCGACATATGAGAATGGTTAGGGAAGTTTGAGGTGGTAAGCTGGATGAGAATGAAACTTAGTAATTAAATTCAGATTTTTTAAGACCCCCATAAATGGAATTAACTACAACTTGGACATAAACAAGTCAAAAACTACACCAATTCTCTAAATGCATTCCACTTTTAATCCCAAAAATTTCATTTATCAACTGCAAAGTAAAAAGTTTTCAAAATCGATTTAAATTCATTTTCAACTTTGTTTTACAAATAAAATTTACATATTTAAAGTGAATGGTTCCAAAAATAATTCACTTAAATATTCAAGTCTAAAATCCATTTTTTTATATTTCAATCTTCATTTGCCATTATAAAGGAACAATGAATCACATTAAAACGTAAAACTTGTTTAGTTTGAGCATTTCATGAATGAATAAATTAAATGAAAAATTTTTTATCATATTTTAATATATATAATAGAAAGGAACAAGTGCAGCAGATATAAAATATTCAAGAATAAGGATTTTATGTCAGAAAATTAACAAAAGTACTTTACTTGAACTTCTTTTTCCATATGAGTACATATATGAATGCTAAATCGTTTCCCATGTTAGAAATAAGAGGAAATAAATTTAAACTTTATGTTTTTCAGGTTATTGACTTTATGAAAATATGCTTTGTGTATTTTGGAGTTAGAATAATATCTAAAATAATTTTTGGATGTACTTTAAAACGTGGTTTTGTGTGTTTTGTTGAAATTCTTCTAAAAGGATCGGTAGCTACAATAGTAGATCGTTGATTCAGCTTATTGGACTTAAGTTCGATTCCTAGTTAAGTTAAGTTGTTGAATTTTTAAAATTCATCCAATAATTTCATTTCGATCTCATTTTAAGTTGACTATTTGTTCGTTTTTGAGCTTTAAAGCATGTTAAAGGCATGTCCGAGCATCATGTGGCTGTAGCATGACTTCCAACATCATGAAGTTCCGATTAAGATGTCTTTTGATTGTCATGAAACGATGTGCATATTGGAATTCACTATTAGCTTTCATAAAATGTGGATCTTTCTCTTATTCCTTCATGAAACGGAACTTTGCATTCATTCCTGTAAAATTGGATGTCATTTGTGAATGTACCCCACCTAATCAATCCATAATTTCTTATTACTCGGACCAGAAAGTTGAAAACTTTTCATTTATTCATTTTTTTCGTGTATTTCGAAAGGTTTAGGAAAGGAGTGGGAGGGGGGGGGGTCCAAATTTTTGCAAATAGTGTATTAAATTTCTTCTGATTTCCATTGACAATTTATTTCAGCAAGTGCCAAAAATGGCCATTTTTAGTGTTACAAAATATGCAAACAACCCTTTTCTAGAGCTTATTACACTCCTTCCCTTAAATCTTCATAATAAAATTCATACTTCCATTAAAGAGTAATGCATACACTAAAGCACAAACTTCATGCTCCATAAATGAGTGTGAATGTGTACATAAACAGGAACTAGGTGAATAATATAAAATTTTATTTGTTTCAAAACAAGCATTTTATTGAAAATAAAAATTTTAAAATATAAAAAATTCCTGTTTTTTATTTTATTCCTGATTTTCTCCTTATCCTTTTCATCCGCAGATGTGCTATTGTGTATAGAAATGAAAAAATAGAAGTCATGCGGTGCAAACAATTTCAATTTATAAACATGAATATTCTATCCTTTTGAAATTGAAAGCACTTTTAATGTAGATGTAGTTGCTGAGTTTAGAGGAACAATGGCGAGTGGTTTGTTGCAGTTTGTCTAAGGTTGAGGTTTTATATAATTAGGTTTGGCATTTGGGGTCAAAATCTTCTACAATTTTAATGTTTTGCAGTCCATAAAAATGAATTTAACAATTCCTTAGTGGAAAAAACGCTAGCATTGACTGTTCTGGATGTTACAGCTACCAAGACAGCTATAAAATTGAAAATGATACAAGAAATCGAATTGAAAGTTTCTAAATTGAATTTTCTTTCAAATTTATGCGCTTCCATCCAAAAATATCCCAATCAATTTCCCATCCAATTTTCATCCCTTTCAAATATTTTAAAAATATTTCCTTTTAAAAAATTCACAGTATGTGTCGGTAAATTGAACATGAAACAAGATAGATACAGCAAGCACCAGCAGTGGCTATACACAATAAAGAATACAGAATATTAAAAATCATCACATATATTGGATGGGAAAGAACAAAGAAGACAGTAAATGAAGGAACAAGCAAAAGTGAAATGAAAATGAAGTAAGATAGCAAAAGTGAAGTTAGTCAGGAGGTTTTTCATGCTATAAAAAAACGAAAATTGTTCTTTTCGCTCACTCCCGAACATACAAAGATGGCAATCATAACTACCATCACTCAAGCCAGTGATGGCCTGTATTTGACTGTACTCACTCACATACATTTTAGTGAGTCCGCTACTTTACCCTTGTGATTACCATCACTGATGGTCATCACGATTACCATCAGTGATGACACACACAGATAGTGCGCTTTTGATAATACGCAATCACTGATGACTATCATGACTGCCATCATTGATGAAAATTATGATTGTAGTCAGTAATTACCATCAGTGATTGTAATAACTGATTGCCATCACTGATGACAATTATGATGGTCATCAGTGATGGCAACCAGTGATTGCCATAAAAAAGTTTAAAAAAATATTTTTTAATTAATCCTAAGGAACTTGTTATGACTGTTTATTGGCTTAGAGGATCTTTTTGTACTAAGATTGCTAGAATTAAACATTAAGATTTATTAGTAATGATTAGATTAAATTTTATATACTTAAAATTTTTCCGCTTTCGCCGAGATTCGAACTCACGCCCTCCAGATCGCTCTTCGTTGTTGTACCGCTCACTTATCCTCTAAGCCAATGTCTGTAATAAATTAATATTTTTTATATGGCAAATTGGCATGTATAAATGGTTTGAAATTTTCTTATAAACTTGCAATAATTTTTTCGATTCTTTCTTCTAACTTCATCAGATTATTAGTTAACTTAATTAACTTTTTATCATATGTACTCAGTGCCATCACTGATTACCATCACTGATTACTATAACTGATTACCATCACTGACTACCATGAGTAATTACAGTCAGTAATACCGAAAATGATGGTAGCCAACATTTATTATAGCAGTGATATAGAAATAAAACTGTTTTTCCATTAATAATTTTGGTCCATTAATTGGTATTCATTTATGAATGTGTCCAGAAAATCCAATGTAGTTGGTTTTTGACTTCCACAGTAGAAAGAAATAGGAAACACCATTTTTTCAAACCCCTTGATATTCCTGAAAACACAGAGAACAGGCCACATTGTCCTTTTAGTGTATGGATTTACAAAAACTTCAACACCGTCAATGTTAATATCGAATATTAATTCCTCCGGCAATTGAATTTTGCTTCTTATGAAAAAGTTTATAATGCGCTCAATTCCCAAATAAACAGTATCTCCTCCAGAAACTTTCTTCATTTCCACTTTATCAAATGTTTTTAAAAATGTTCGGGCATCAACTGGAAGCTCGTGAGGATTTTTAAGATGCGGTTTTAAAATTTTTAACAGGGATCCCATTGCGTTCTTACTTATACAGTCATTTTTCAAATACCATGACATCAAATCGTTTTTTAAATCTGGTCTGGTTTGTTCATCTGCTTCAAAGTCCTCTGAATCATATAAACTTTCCATATCATCGCTACTATCATTTATGTCAATGTCGCAATCTGAATCAAAGTCCAAACTGCTCGCGTAATCAGTTAAATTAGACTCCTCTTCGTGTGTTTCCATTGGCTCAGAGGTTTCTGCATGCGTATCTTCTGTTTGAGTACCAAATGCTTCATTTGAATGCCCACTTGTAATATTTTGATCACCTTCATCTTCGTCTTCAGATATTAAGATATGTTTTCTTCTGTAATACCTTGTCTGTTTTGAAGCGTATTTTCTACCGGTTCTTAATCAAACATTTTTTAACAAAAAAATTTTCTGGTCATCAAGTGATGGCAATCAGTGATGATAGTCGTGATTGCCATCGTGATTGTAATCAAACATTTTTTAACAAAAATTTTTCTGGTCATCAAGCGATGGCAATCAGTGATGATAGTCGTGATTGCCATCGTGATTGTAATCATTTTTTGTTTCAAGTTTTTTTTTTTGATGGCCATCACTGATGGCAGTTGTGATTACCATTATGATTGTAGTTACAAAAAATTTGACATTAGAAAAATTTTAGTTTTAGTGAGTACAGTAGTGATGACGAGAGTGATGGGCATCATTGTTGTACTCACTGTGATGGTAGTCAGTGAGTTCCTAAGTGATTGTCATCACTCTCGTCATCACTCCGAGTGATGGCCTTCTTTGTATGTTCGGGACTGGATGTGTGTTAGATACGTGACATTTAAAGGCAAACCTTCAAATACGTGCTGTCGAAAGTAATTTGAAGTTATATGTAAAGCAAGTCATCAACATTTTCATTTCCATTCATAAAAAGGCTGTTCGAAATAATAATATGGGAAAAGTATGTGATAGCTAACATTTTAAGCATCTTTTGCTATTTTCTACTGTTGCTGCTGTTGTTGGGATGTGTTACAAGGCGGAACAAGAAGATGCGAATGAAAAAGAGATTTTGACAGCAAATGAAAATGAGAAAATAAGTGAGAAACATTTATTTAGTAGAAATGTGATCAGCAGTGATGCATCTGGTGGCTTGATATCCTCATTAATTTTTGCTGAAAGGCTTTTGAATTTTTTTGTAGCATTTAAGCAAGATCTAGCTTTAAAAACCAAACCAATGCTAGATTATAGCATAGAAAGGATGAAAGGGGGGAGGGGGGGGGGGGGGTTCAGAGGATTGAAAACAAAATATTTCTCAAACTTTTCATAGCACAACACAATCTTAGGCGTAAATTCAGTATGCCAATATTTTTGTGACAGACCTGATGACTAGTGTGCCGGGGAACATAGTTTGAGAAGCACTGTTGAAGTATATATTGAATATATATATATTGATATAGATCACACCGGTACACAATGATGCACAATGATACTTTAAGACAGAATAAAATTCTACTTTGCTATTCCATCTTTGCAAAGAACACATTTGATGACTTTGATTGCATCGTTCAACAAGCCCGTTTAAATTGTTCACAACTTCAAAAGACAAAATGTCAACATCAACCTAAAATGTTCTCTCTTAAAAAGCATTTTCATCCTGACATCAAAAAAACGTTGAACTTGTCACACTTGAGAATTTAAATTTATGCTGCATCATAAACCAGTGGTTCTCAAATTGTGTCGCGGCACACTTTTTTTTCAAAATTTTCAAACCTAAAATTGTCGTTTTTTACATGATTTAAGACAGTTGTGTCCAACCTTTATTTAGGTCATGGCACACCTTAGGAATAAGGCATGACTGAAATCGCACACAGCATACGGTTCGAGAGATTTCTTGGGTTTTTGTGTTATACTAGTGTGCCACGGCTCGTAGGTTGGTCATCACTGATTTAAGACTTCGAAAAGCTTGCAAAAAGGTTATTAAAAAATTTTAATGTGCCGCCAGACTATTAAGATGTGCTACAAATGTAAGTTGATAAATGTGCCGTAGACCAAAAAAGTTTGAGAAACACTGCCATAAACGCTAAATTTTAATTCAGATTTTTTTGTGTGTACGTTCGAATATGTACATCATGAGGTTGAGTCGAAATTAAAGAGGTCACATATTCATGATGAATATAAAATTTTAGAGACTACTTCTGTTCGGCACTCGCTCAGGTTGAAGTCTAAAATAACAAAATGGATAAACTCATGACATTTTCAGACTTGTTTGTGATGGCAATAGTAATAACAATAATAATAAAATATAAGAATCGAATATGCATATATGCTCAGGAAACTGCATGATCTCAATGTTTATCTTATCAGAATAGAGAACGGAAAGGAACTTAAAAATCAACAACATAACATTGTGTTTTAGGACATGAAAATATTTTAAAATTGGATTAATAAGATTGTTATCAGGAATAGAAGTAGATAGCTTTTTTTATAGTTTGAAGATGAGTACAATGACTTGAACCCGACCAAAACAAACAATTCGTGTATTCATTGACTTTCATTCCCTTAAACTGGGTCATTTCCACAAGTCATATTGAATATAAAACAGAAATTGCGCAAAATAACCCGTTCAATTCCCAATAATTCACTTTCAGCCATTTACTCCTCGAAAAGCAGTAAATTTTTCCATTCATTGATCTTCCACGAACTTAACGTTACATGAGAGCACTCTCCATAAATCTCAAAATTTCCAAGTATTACTTATGTCGGTATGACTTTTCGAATTTTGTCATCATTATTCTTCTAGAAACTTCACCTTCAAGTAAGATTTAAATGTTTAAAATGATAAATGGATGTGAATTTTTCCATATTTACTCCTGTGCATGCTGATTGAACATTTTCAATTGAATTGGATGAAGTAAATTCTTGGTAATTTACAGCAAAAAAGTTAAGAGTCTAAGCAGAAAATGTCATTTTTAGGTTAAGATGATATTCATGTTAAATCAAATTAGGGGATTGTTTTGCTGTGATGTTTATGGCTTGAGTCATAGCTTCAATCTAGAGCAGTGATGTCCCAACCTCGTGCTGTGGAAAAAATTAGGATATACCACCCAACCGTATGCTGTGAATGGTTTTGATCATAGATTTTCCAAATGTGCCGTAGCACAAAAAAAGGTTGGACATCACTGATCTAGAGGTTTAGGAATATATTAGGTTTCATATGCCTAGTTCTTGTGTCTTAAACTACATTGCCTTACACTCATAAAAAAAAATTAACATTTTTCATTGTTATTTCGTTGTAAACCAGATTTAACAATGACATTGTTAAATTTAAATGACGAAAAAAAAAGTTAACAATTTCATCGTTAAAATTATTTTTACAATCAATTAACGATAAGATTGTAACGTAACGATGGTGATTGTTAATTTTACAATGGTCATCGTTAATATTAAATTTTAAATAATTTAACTTTACTTAAGTTTTGAATAATCTTAATTGAATAAAAATTCAGTATGAAAAGTGAGTTTTATTCCTGTGTACTTAAGAACTATAAAAATTTATAAAAAATTGATTTTTTATTAAAAAATGTTGTATTTGAAATAATTTTCGTTAATTAATTTATTTTTCAATACTTTCTATTGATGTTTGACAAAAAGTATAATTAAAATCTTTTTCATTTTCACTATTTATAAAATTTACCTTTTTATTTAAATAATTATTTTGTCACTTGCAAAACAGATAAAAAATTAAGAAATATGATTACGATTAAACAGACGACATTGGAAGTTAAGCAACAAAATTTTATCTTCTTTTTGGATGGGTGACCATTTTTTTCTTCGAAATTTTTTTTTAACAATATGATTGTTAAATTTTACAATTTCATTGTTGACAATTTTTTTTACAATAGTCATTGTTAAAATTAACAATTTCATGGTCAACGCTATTTTAATCATGACATTGTTAAAATTTTCATACAAAGTAACAATGCATTGTTAATTTTTTTTTATCAGTGTAGCGTTTGGTAATTTACTGACGCTATTGATTTTGAAGACTTCATTTATGTACGACCCCGCATATGAATATTGAATTTTTCTTCGTGATTCATTTTCCCCCTCAAATCTGAAAGTTTCTGCATTCCTTTTTTTCAGAAGTAGATTTATGAAATATTCATCTACAGATTTATGACGTCAAGAATTGAGATAACTTTATTTTCATTCTGAAAGAGGTAGCAAAATGTCAGAACATTTCAATTTTTTTTTGCTGAATCATTTCAAAGTACTTGACATTTCTGTGCCTTATTTTTGATTTACGAATGTTATTTTATTTTAGGTAATTTCGACTAGATTTTATTTGCGTATGTGAGAACGAGAAGAGGAAGGAAGAAGAGCTTAAATTCTTAGAAATTTAATAAACTAGTTTAAAAATGTTGCAGAATTAAAGTCTTTATGACTTAAATTTAAATAAATATGCTAGATTTTTGAATCTTAGTTTTAAATTTTGTTTTGTTAATTTTTGAGTGACTAGCTGGGACAGTGGTTGAGAGTTTTTGTTCTTAAGAGCTCAACCCGATCGACACACATTGAAATTTATTGAAATTTTTGCCACACGACAGCCGGGTTGATAGTGTAATTAGAACCAAGAGGCAGTCAATTAGCAATTGCAGGCACGTGGCAACTACTTGGCATCCAGTTGGAAGTTGCTTCCAAGCGGCTGTCGCTTAGTTCTAATTATACAATCAACCCGGCTGTGGGGTGCCAAACATTTCAATGTGTGCCGATCTTGCAAGACTCGGTAGAACTACTTGTTGATTTTTCAATCGAAACAGATAGATTTTTGACAGCCTACATACCGAAGTGGAGTCAAATGAATAAGTTGGATCTTCACTAAGAATCTACAAACTCATTTTGTAAGATCGACTCGTAAAGGATTCTCAACTCTGATTTATTTGAAACCTTAAGTTTCATTTCATGAGTTCTATCCATAAATCATATTAATCAACGAATTTGTTTACCTTTTTAAATTTACAGCAATAACCTTTCTTTATTATACAGCACCTCTCTAAAACTAACACCTTTACATCCATTTTATTATCCTTCCTCATACAAAAATAGTTCAGCAAAAATTCTTTTTTGTTATCAAAGATATCCCCCCAGTGTTAAGGTAATTCAGTTTATATTTTTCAGCAAAATATTTTCAAAACTTGATTTATTGCCAATAAAAAAAGGTCGTCAAAAAAAGAAGACTCTAAAAAAAATTCCTTTTAAAAGCATCCATTAAACTTACAAACATCAAAGTTTGATCAATAAATTCCTTTAAAAAATGCCTTTTCATTTCTTTTCATAGAGTCAAGAACTATTCAGCATTCTTGTCCCTTCTGCCTTTATGTGTATTGCTACAATCATCACTATTTAGTTGAAGAAAATTTTATTTCCTATTTCGAAAATCTCCATTTAATGCGATCCTTAAAATTTCAAAAACAACATTTTTCTGATGCTATGCTATTGTTGGAATTGGATTATTAGATATGAGGAAGGGGGTTTTGGTGATTTAAATTTGTCTGACTGTCTTTTGGATTGATAGCTTCTATGGGATGTTGATAGTAGCTTTAGGGCTAATTTTTCATCTTGGTGAGAAATTTGTCCTAGCATTGATTTCGTCTCGATTATCCGACTTGTACTATTAGGATTCTCGTACGTTAAGTTCAGAGCTTAGGTCAATTCTGTATTGATTCTTAATAAATCATTAATAGCCTAGTTTGAGCTGCTTAGGATTGAAATCCTTAACAACAACAGCAGCGCCGTAACATACTTGAATCCGGTAAGTTGACAACATAGAGTTCTCGCTTAGGTTCAGTTCAACCTGGTAAAAGCCAGGTTATGTTTTTATTGATTAGTGATCAATTAAGCGTTCAATCTTCCAATCTAGGTTCCGATTAAATTCAGGCTCTCGTTTTAATTTTCTGTAGGCGTGATGTGATCCATTTCAGGTCCGTTCTGACAATATTCCATTATAAGGTAATCTTGCAGCTCTCGTTCTTATTCCTCCTGCTACACTTTAAGTTCCTGATCAGTTTCTTAATCCAACGTTGCCAAAATGCCCAATAATGGTACATTAAGCAGTCAAAGTATCTAAACTTCTGAAAAAGAACAAATTTGAAAATAGCTGGATTCGAACCGATGACTTTCGAGTTGCCATACCCATTGAGTCTAGTACCTTACCTTTTCAACCAGCAAAGCACTCTACTGCTTAATTATGCTTTCCAATAATTTAACCTTCAACAATTCTCATACTTTTCCTTCTTATCCATCTCCAAATAGGAAGCGGCAACAAAACATTCTCACAACACAAACGAATGAAGAAAGATTATTTTATTTTCTTTTATGATCGAAGGGTAGATCTAAATTCTCAATGGATGAAATTCACACGCGAACAAATGAGCCTTAAAAAGAGAGCAAGGAGAATAAGGAAGAAGTTCTTCAACGTCTAAAAAAATAAAATAAAATTTCAATCGCCCAACGGACCCATAACAATCAAAATCCGGATTGACAGATGAATCGTGTACGTACATACGTAAAGGAAAGAAGTGGAAAGATATAGGTTCACAGTTAATGCTAAACGGATATTGAACAGCGAGTGTGAAGAAGAAATGTCTTAAACTTCGTCTTAAATTGAATGAAGAATGACTTTGGATGGAGGAGGGATGGATGTGATGATGGCAATAAAAATAGAAAGTTTTATGTTGCTATCTTATTAATTTTAGCGGTGGTTACGATTAAGTTAATTTATAATTATTCAAGAACTCTTAGTACAGGTTTAAAATACAATAACCGACGCCACATGCAATCTTATTCTTTAAATGGTTCCAAATTGAATCATTTTCCGCGATCAATTTCATCAAAATAAAGTGTTTTTTTGCTGCTGTTGTTATGCAACAAAAGATTCAAACTTTTTTTTTACAAAATCTGAAGAAGTACACAAAATTTTTTTTGGCATATCCATAGCGAAAAGCTCTTGAAATTAATCTCTTTTTTTCTGTTTTCCCTTTTTAACCTTAAAAGGTCTTCTCTAATGGAATCTTTTATTACAATTGTGGTACAGAATTTCCTCTTCATTTGCCTTTTTCATTTGCCATAGGATCATAACCAATTGGAGTAAGAAGACAATAATCCTCGGCAACAGCAATTGAGTGTATAAGCTCATTATCCTATCTGCCTTATCATCGTTCTCAAGTTTCAATAAAGCAATTTTGTTTGTAGAACCGACTGTCAATAACATAAGCATTTGGCTTTTCTGAAAATTTTTATGAAATGAATTTTTTTTATAAAAATTGCATATTTATTTGCATTGAGTTGGTAAGGTGGGGAGATTTTGTTGTTAGCTTTGTTCATGTTCAACGGAATTTTTTCTAAAGTGATAATTTTTAACATCAGAATTGAAAAATTTAATTCGAAAGTGAAATCATTGATTTTAAAAAGTGAAAACTTTGATTTTCGAAAGTGAAATCATTGATTTTCAAAAGTGAAAACTTTGATTTTAAAAAGTGAATTTTTTCATTTTCGAAACTTAAAACTTTGATTTTCAAAAGTGAAAACTTTGATTTTCGAAAGTGAAAACTTTGATGTTTGAAAGTGAAAACTTTGATTTTCTAAAGTGAATTTTTCAAAGTTTCAAACTTAAAACTTTGATTTTCGAGAATGAAATTTTTGATTTTCCAAAGTGAAATCTTATAATTTTCTAAACTGAAATCTTTTAATTTTCTAAACTAAAATTCTGATTTTCAAAAGTGAATTTTTTCAAGTTCGAAACTTAAAACTTTGATTTTCGAAAGTTTAATAATTAATTTCCGAAAGTTAAATTTTTGATTTTCGAAAGTTGAAATTTTTGATTTCTGTGGATCAAGTTTTGATTTCGAAAGTTAAAATTTTTGATTTTCGAAAGTGAAATCCCCAAATCAATAAACTTCCCATCCCAAGAAAATATAAATCTGTTTGTTTCCCATGTCACTAAACAATACAACGAATTAAAATATTTAATAAAGTAGGTGGATTGGAGGGAAAAGTCAAGTCGAGCTGCACGACACTATAAACGAAACAAAAGTTTCCAAAAACTTCTTCCACTTCTTAAGAAAACTAAATGCTTTGGTGGCGTGAGGCAGAAAAATATGGAGGAAACATAACTGCAGGTGCGATGGTGAAGAAATAAACTTCTTCCTTATGGCTTGAGGTGATATTTTGTAGAAAATTGTGGTGGTAGTTTAAAAATGTCGGTGAATTTTTTTGAACATTTAAGTTTGGTCTGTAGATTTGACTGGTTGCTAATAGACTGAATTACTTCATCTTTGATAGGAATACAGCAGGGTCTGAACGTCTAAAGACTCATATTTGACACACAATTCTACTTCAAACATCCATAAATGCGCTTCCTACATTAATATCAAATCAATTTTATACAAAATAATATTTGAAAATCGTCAAGCAGCAATAGGTGCCAGTGGCATTTAGATATGGCAGTGATTAAACGAAACTTTCTGTTCACTTCTTCTATTGGCACTAAAACTACAGTTTTACATAAAAAGTTGTTTATTTCTTTACCGCAGCACATCACCTTACCTTACTGCCTCACCTTCACGCGCTCTCATTTTGTTACACAACATTCACCACCAAAAATGGGCCGTAATAAGCAGTGGAAGTGCAAAAGCTCGGAGAAGCTTCAGAAAGAAAATAAACTGAATTATGAATTACTTTTTTGTGCTGTTTTGCAAGCAAATGTTTTATTCCCAAGGTAAATAATAAAAGTAAGGAAGTACGAGGCAGAGAGTGATGATGAAGATGAAAGGAGAATAAGTAATTAAGGGGAATAAATTTTGAGATTCTAGGCGCATTTATGAAACTATTGAGAGTAGATTATATCTGTTTGATAAGCAGAATTTGAAGATGTATTTGGCTATGACGACTGGGAAGTCAAAGTGGTATTGGATCTGAAATATTGAGCTTAATGTTGACTATACTGCTAATGCAAGAGTATGTCCTTTGTAGCCGATGAGTTAGGAATCGAACCAATAAATCTGCAACTTTTGCTTTTAAGGACATGGGTTCGATTCTTATCAGCGACTTCAACTTTACTAAAACTATTTGTCTAGCTGTTAATGTTCAGTTCTTTAGTTTTGTGGCCTAAACTCAGAGTTTTGGTGGCAGTTTACTATCTAAGTGTCTACCCGGTCTTGTGCCAGTTTCTAGGTATATATACTTGAGAAATCCTACTCATGAGTTGTAAATCCAATATAAATCTAGTCATGATTTCTGTGACTAAGATTTGTACCTTGGATCGCTTTATAAAGGAGTTCTAATCCAAATGATTGCTTCAAATCTGAGATAAAACTAGAACTTGCTATAAAAACCAGACAAACCGCAAAATACCCCTTAACACCCTCAAACATTTCCAAGTCTCTGCCAAACTCTTGCCAAGCACGAAATAAAAAGATGAACAACGATATTTGCCTTTTGTTGTTGTAAGACTGTCACACCACCCTCTTCTTCCACTTTGTGATTTATTTACGCGACCACATGAAAGGTGCTAAGAAAGGAAGCTGTGTGACCTAAATTGTCAAAAAAGTGAGCATTTTTCCGGTAAATACTTGGCAATGAAAAGAACATTGAAGAAAAAGAAAAATTGTACATGAATAGTTTTTTTTTGTAGATTGTGTCGTTGGGATTTTGTTTTTCAATTTCTCAAGATTCTTTAGGAGTTTAGGAAAGAGAAGAAAAAATAAAGTTTTATTGTCTTGTGCCATAACATGAGAAACAAGACTCTTTTAACTTAATAAAATTTTCGGAGCAACAGAAGAATCTGAAATATTTCAAAGACATTTTAATAATCTTTGGAAATTCTTTAAAAACTTTTGGAATATTTTTTTGGAATGGGATGTTAAATGAGTTAAGAATAGTTAATTGACATGTTTGCTGTATCGACTCAAAGTTAAGAATTGAGGTCAATTAAGAACAGGAAGCATCAAAACACCACAAAAATGGATCTGCTGTTTAATGATCGAATGAAACTCAAGAAATGATGTTTGGAATGTTCAAATCGATCCGTATGTCTAGTTATTGACAACACACATGTTCCACTCAAGAATTATTTCATGACTTTTCATCTACAAAACTTCATAAAAATGTCCAAATCATTTCAACCAGCACACTCAACCCAACCTTACCATTTCCCTCAATTTTAAACACTTCTACATGCTAAAGTTCTGGTCTTAATTAAATTTCACTTTTCAGTTCCAGTATCTTTTATTTCCTTCACGACCGAAAATAAACGAAAAACCTCAAATGAAATCAGAGATATTTCCATCATACCAAGTTTCACAGACAGAAAATAGAACATAAACCTCAATCAAATCTCTCGTAGCGTGCTGTTTCACGTCAGTAGACAAAAATGTCAGAGCTGTATTAATTGAAGCTATGAATCTTCTCAGATTCCACATCGTGGGTGTTGATTTATTCCAAAAATGCTCACTAATTACACATCCAGTGAACAGTTCAGTTGATAAACTTATTCTTTATTTCCATTCACACTTTACTTCCTCAAGCGTTAATCATGTCACAGCACCTTCTTTTTTTGTATCTTACAGATTTATTAATATAGAAAATATGAAACTTTTTGCTGCGCTAAGCTTTCATGTTTCCTTAACAATAACAACAACATTAATATATACCCACGTAACCAAAATCCCATAAATGGACGATACATGTAATACACGAAAATAATCCATGTAAAGTCCACACGTATCATCCATGGATAATCCATGGAATGATATTGTCCTATGAACATGGACGATATTTGGGACGATATTAAGCATTACTTCTGTATTACATTGAAGTACAACATATGTAGTACATTCAAGTAGCACTTATGTATCACTTATGTGTTATATTTATTTGTAACTTTGGTTCCATTAAAGTAAAACTTATGTATTACTATTGTGTATAATTTACGTATTACATTTGTGTATGATACTGTTAGAACCATACAATTTTTTATTGAAAAAGAATTTGTGTGGTTTTATTTTTCAAGAATAACTAAAAGTCTCAAAATTTATTTTCTAAATTAATGTTCTTACAATTCTCTGGTAATTAATTTTCTATTTTTTTATACTATAAGACAATGACTAGGTAAGTGCAAAAACTAATGTAATGTCTCCAAGTTAAGTTTAAATTTGCTTTAACGAGTTCAACTCAATATCCATAAATTAACAGCCAATTGATTCCATCTCCTAATTTGCTTCAAGAACTCGTCACCACAAAGCAAATACAATAATTAGAGTCTGCAAATATAAAAAAAAGCACCATTGTATTTATGCTTCATCTAGTTTTTTAACAATAACTTACTTATTTATTATGCTGATACATGATTGAGCTGTTGATTTTTAGCCTTATCAATTGGTGATTTTTTGTCATTAGCAACTGAATTTTGAGCCTTCATTCTTTGATACCGCTTAAATTTTTCTTTAACTCCCTTGGCAACTTCATCTGGCGTGAATTCACCATGTAAGTTTTTATAATTGAGCACGTCAAAAAGCAATTGCTTAAATGTTGCATATTCCGACAAAATTATTCTCTTACTTTTACCCACGTTCGAGCTAAAAGTATTAAATAAAATTTAATTTAAAAATTTATAATGTAAAAATAGAATTAACATACTCATCCTTTGACGATTTTTCTGATCCCCATCCGCAAATATCAATAAAATCAATACTGAATAGTTTTTGAATTACTCTTTTTATTACTCCGTTATAAGCATGCAATGAAGTACCTTTTGGACAGTTCTTAAAAAGCCAAAAAATCTAAAAATATAATTTTTCTTTAAAATTTAACTTTTTTACAATAATTTATTATACTTACACATTTTGCTTTAAAAACTTTTTCCTCATCAAGCTTTTTAAGAAAGGCTTGAAAATCGTTAATATTTTCAATTTGTTTGATTGAAAAACCGGTGATATCGATATCACTTCGAGTATTTACTTCCAAATGCTCAAGTTGCTTCTCAATTACTGCCAATTTTGCTGAAAGTGAGACTTGTTCTCTTATTATGACCTCATTCTGTGACAAAATTGTATCGTTTTGCACACTAATCTGATTTAAGAAATTACACATTACTGTTAGTGTGTCTTGCTGAACTCCTTGAGTGACGAACTATTTTATGATAAATAATAATAAAATTTAACACATTATAAAAATGAAAATAACAAAAAAATGTTTCATACCTGTTTGGATGGTTTATCATTTTCATTCTCATCCGCTGGTGCATTATTTAATTCATCAGCATCATACACAATTGAAAAGGATGAGCCAGGATTTGAAATTTCCATGTTGAACACTTGGCTACCCATACCATCTTCTATTCCGCTCATAGAATCAACAAGAGACGTTGCGTGCATTTCTGAAATTTTTGTTTCAGTCTAAAATGTATTGGTTTTTTAATAGAAAATAATGCTTGATGTGCGTAAATTAATTAATAAAAAAAAACTTTACCATTTCTTCTGTTATTAAGTGATTAAGATCCAATTGATCATCATATTTTGCAAGTGGATGCTTATGCAGGTATTTTTTTAATTTAGCCTTTGCCTCATGATCATCAGTATCTGAATTTTCAACATAAAATGTCTCCTTAAATATTGCATCATCTAGCTCCTGAATACCTTGCTCTCCATTTTTTTTTGGATATTTTAATGTGCACTTATAGATTTTCCAGTTGCCTTTGTTTGCTTCAGTACTTTTCATCTTCAAATATTTCTTTACATTTTTTGTAGAAGGAAAAATGCAACGATTATCATCTATCATCCAGTCCTTTTTTATTGTTCCAATTGAGCAAGAATCATCGAATTTTACAACGTAATACATTTTTTTCCTTTATTGTTTCTAAGTTTACATGGGGAAAAATAATTTTACTAAGTTTTGTCCATTATCTTTTACATAATTTGTATCTATACTAAACATCTTTCTCTCACAATCTTCTAAATCAATTATGACATCAACTGTCTTAACATTACTCAATCCAAATATATCTATATTTTTAGACGCTATAGGAAAATCAAATAGATTTTGAGTATCCAAATAAATATGACCTTTCAATTTCAAGCTACCGTCGTTTATAATAGAAGAATGAAACTTAAAAATCTCGCCAGTCTTTAGCAATACATAACTATTTTTGTCAGAACTATCAATAATACAATTATTGACGAATAAATTATTCTTTCTATTACTATCATTTTCATTAGATAGAAAAACTTTTAAGTCACCTAATGCATTATGTTCATAAATACGATTAAAAAGTTGTTGTAAAGGATTGTTCGTTGTATGAATTAACTTTTTTAGCATGGACATGTTATTTTCAAAAGGAAAACATGAGAAAGTATCCAAAGGTCCATTCCTAAAGCATTCGTCTGATATATGATGTAACAAATGAACGTTATAAACAATTTCCTTTTCACCATACAACATTTTAAATTCACAAATAAATTCATCAAGAAGTAATTTTGCAATTTGATTAAACTTAACATAAAATTTAGTGTCACATAAAATTTTTATAGCAATATGAAATTTTAGAAAATGCTGGTAAACTTTTCTATCAACTACGTCTTTCAAAGCGACTATTCCATGAAATAGCAAAAATTGACGACATTCGGTTGCTTTAAAATGGCAAATATAGTTTAGATCTCTTAATTTTCGTTGAAATTCTGTCGGAATCGTGTTGTTAACAGTTTGAATAATTTTAGACACTTTAGACTTATCTAAATTTGATAATTTAAACTTTCCAGTATCAATAAACCACATTCTCAATAACTTCTTCATCACACCTAACAATACAGTATGCATGTAATCTATTACTACATCGAATATTAAATCAAAATAGTCTAGTTCTTCCAGAATGCTAGATCCTTCATGATGATGCTCCTTGTTTTCTCTCTCACGAAATGAACTATTACTTCTTAATGGAGCATTTAATTCATAAAATGACATTTTGTTTTCGATAAATCTGCCTTCTACTTCACATCTAGGACACGAATAATAGCCATTATGTCCAGTAATGTTTAAAACAGCTGATTTTGCTGGAGCATCGAGCATAACTTTATTAATTTTAACATCAATTGTATGGTTTTTAAACATAAAGTTCCTTAAACTTTTAAATTCATCTATGGTAGGTTTCAAGAATTCAGTAAATGATTTTGGTTTAGTCGTACCTCCATAACATCCAATAATAAAAGGTTTATACTTGTAATCACTAAATTGACCTTGAATTAACCAGAATGCTGGAAACTTTGATGTATCTTTGTAAATAGGAACTCCGTCAACATTTAAATTAATATTTATTTTCTGTGGAATGTTTTTTGTCTTGGTCAAAAACTCATTTATTTCATCTTTTAATGAAAAATGAATGTAGTTTCCGGGTTCCACTTTAGTTAATGAAATATCTCTGGGGGTTTCAAGTAGCGTTCTATAATCCATTGGGAGTGTCGGATCGATTTTTTTAAGATATTTTAATAAGTCACTTAATGCGTTTCTTTGAATGTTAAATTTTATGCTCCATACTCTCAAAAAACTACTGAGGTCTAAATCATAAACATTTCTATTTAGAAAATCTGGTTCTTCATTGATATTATCATCAAAAACCTCATTTGAATCACTATAAAAATCATTTATGTTTTCCTCTTTTTCAGCATTTTTATCATTACTGACGTTATTTAATGTAATTAAACGTTTGTTTCCACTAATTTTATCAACATTTTCCTTTATCTTTAGATTAAGTTCCGCAATTTTTCTTCGTTTCTTTCTTCTAATGCTGTCTTTTTTTAGATTAAGTAGATTTTGTGATTTTCCCATAATTTCTAAATATATTATCACTTTTTAGGATTAATTTCACAATTTCTCAATAACTTACTTACAGTTTCTGCCAAATTTTGTATTAAATTGACCAATATCACACCAATATTCACTAATTTATTAAATCTTGAACTGCAGTCTCGGAAAATACTAAAGATATTGTTTAAAAGTTCATTTTCGTGTTATCTTACATCAATGGAATATAAATCATCCATTCATGTATCACATGTCATGCATAAATGTATCACGTGTTATCCAAATTTTTATAACGGTCGTTTTTTTTTAAATTTATGAGGGGTAGTCTTTTTCTATTTTTGCAAGTTTTTTTTAAAGTTATTCGTCCATAACTCTTGTTTTGTTTTTGTGTTAAATTAATTTAATTTATTAAGTTAAAGTGAAAAAAGCAATAAAAAAGGTAAGGTAAATTTCGAAGGAATGTTTACAATGATGTAAAAACGTCTTAGGCTTATTTTTAAATATTTTTTTTTTAATTTTAGCATGTATATTCAGGAATTTGACAATTACTGGATCTCAGTATATCAGCATAAGGATCGATTAAAGGAAATAAGAATTACATTAGCGATGTCTGAACATTCAGCAGAACATCATATCCACTTTTGATCCATTGAAAGTTCTGGATTTTGAGTTGGATCCTTTTTATGGTGAATAATTCATCATTTTAGTCTCAGGTTGAAATGATCAGAAAAAGGAAAGTTGGATCTTCTCAATCATATTTAAAGTCATTAAAAGCTTAAATCAATCAAAAACACAAATCTTTCAAAATGGTTGCGGAAATTAAATATGCCAAATAGGAAGTAAGGTCCAAGTATAGTGGATTCGATGTTGACACATAAAGTTCATGCTGATTACTTGAAAATGGATGTGAAGGAATCAGACAAATTTGAGGGAAATGCAGCCGTTCGTGCTAAGTCGAGCGAGAAATAACGAAGCTGATGTCGTTTGAAGACGAAATTAAAGAACAAGACAAAAAGGAATTTATGTTTGCAATGAACAAGTTTGTCCAATCGATCGTGAAATAGATGAATTGGTCATATAGAAGAGAGCATCACTCGTCAAACAGATATGCGAGACATTTTCTTAATATATTTTTCATCATCTCGCTTCCATCGGTAAGTCTATTTATTCATTTTAATGAAATAATCATTGTATGAACTGTATTATTCCTATTTTTATTAATATAGTCGTTGAGCGCTAGACTTTTGACGTGCATTGGCAGAACAAAATCGTGAAAAACGTGAAGGTTTTGAGAAATTAGTAAAGGAATCGGAATCAAGCAAGAAAGAAGTCATGAAGAATTGATAAATATTTTGAAATATCATTGTCCAGGACAGAAACCATTTAAACATGTCTGGCGTGAAAACAATGGATCCGTGGTTATCAACGAATGAATAAAAGGAAAAGTCGAGGATAAACGTATTTTATTAATATAAATAAATTTTACTAATTAATATGAATTTTTAATCTGGTTTTACATAAATACTCATTGATTTTTAATTTTATACAACTTTATTTTTTCTAATTAAAAAATTAAACTCACTTTATACATAAATGTATTAAATATGGTATATACGTGGATCATACATTTATGTTGTACATATGTAATTCAAAGAAGGAATATTAATGGGAAGTACATACATTTTCCATTGATGGCAATGTTAAACAGGAAACTCACTTTATACATAAATGTATTAAATATGGAATATACATGTATCATACATTTATGTTGAACATATGTAATGTAAAGAAGGAATGTTAATGGATAGTACATACATTTTCCATTGATGGCAATGGAAAATATATGGAATACTTTGGTTACGTGGGTAGTGTGAAGGAACTTCAAGAATTCAAAAGCATAGCATTGTTCAGTAACACCTGTAGTTTCCTTTATTCTCTTCTTCGCCCCTTCTTGTTGTTGCTGCTGTTATTTGTAGTGTGAAAACTTTTCAGCACTAATGAAAGAGAAGGAGAAGGAAATTCATGAGCAGCACGAGAAACATGAAACAGAATTTTCTTTACTTTATCTTGGAACTGGATGAAAAAAAAGAAAGTTTAAAGAAAAGTATTTCATTTTAAGTGGTTCTTTAGAGCTTAATGTTTGTCTTTTGTCTGGATGGATTTTACGAAGACAATTGTTTCGTTTGAATTGAACATTAAGTTTAGTTTTGTTGGTTTACAGCCTTTATCGCTTAAAGATAAAGATTAAGAGTTTAAATATTTCAATTAATAAACAAAATAAAATCGTAGTCACCATTAAAGTGGTTTCAAATTAATTGATTTTAGTTGTAATTGTGTCATTGCATGGAGTAGACATTAAATTCAGTTTACTCGTTAATAAGAAGTTTGACCCATGTTGTACGTTCGGTTTTAAGAGAAAAGAGGTGCCTGAGATTTTAAACAGGTTAGACAAACTAAACCTTTGTCAATTGGAGAAGTTAAATGGCTCTAAATAGCAATTGACAAGTGATTCTTCACAAATAATAGTAAGTCAGAGTTTTGAATTTATAATTCATTTTAAATTTGGAACTTTTCCAGATAACATGATACTTTCATTGAAAACGGATGAAACCAAGATGGAAATGAACATTCTTAAACTCGTTTGACTAAAGAACATGGCAAGAAGTAGCAGCACAGCAAAAGAAAGTGTTAAAGAACAAGCTCAAGAAATGATTATTGATGAAATGGATCAAACAACGTCAAGTTAGTAGTTGTTGACTTATTAAAGTTAATTGAAGTTTTTATATTCACACCGTTTTCACGTGTGAATCTATTGGTTTTGTTCAGATTGAAAAATCAGTTTTTCGCATTTTGTGAGAAAACAAAGCAAAATTGGTTATAAAAGGGCAAGAAGAAAAGTTTGTGCCTGAAATTTTACATCATTTTCAAAAAACAGATTTCAAATTGGTTGTGGCATTGCTGAGAAAATCGCAAAATACGCTTTCTGTAAGCAAACAAGCAAGCAAGCAAGCAAGAAAGCATGCAAGCAAGTTAATCAGCAAGAAATCTCAATAACGAGACATGGTAGAGACTTCTAGTTTTTTACATTTGATCCGTGCTGCTCTATAGAAGAGCTGTATTGTTTTTGGGCAAGGTAGGAACAGCCGTTGCTTCAGAAATGGCAAAAAACTTTCCTTTCTTACGAATTTTTTAAAACAAAAGTTGACTGTGATTTTTATAAAATTCAACTTTGGATGAAAATTTTTTTTAAAAAACTTTTAAAGAATATTTGGCATATTCGTCAAGCTTTATACCTTCAAACTTATGCTGAGCGAAGCTCCACTGCCTCTCTAGCTTTATATCTTCAAACTTATGCTGAGCGTAGCTCAGCTGACACTCTAGCTTTATATCTTCAAACTTATGCTGAGCGAAGCTCAGCTGCCTCTCTAGCTTCATATCTTCAAACTTATGCTGAGCGTAGCTCAGCTGACACTCTAGCTTTATATCTTCAAACTTATGCTGAGCGTAGCTCAGCTTACGCGATAGCTTTATAACTTCAAACTTATGCTGAGCGAAGCTCAGCTGCCTCTCTAGCTTCATATCTTCAAACTTATGCTGAGCGTAGCTCAGCTTACGCGATAGCTTTATAACTTCAAACTTATGCTGAGCGAAGCTCAGCTGCCTCTCTAGCTTCATATCTTCAAACTTATGCTGAGCGTAGCTCAGCTGACACTCTAGCTTTATATCTTCAAACTTATGCTGAGCGTAGCTCAGCTTACGCGATAGCTTTATACCTTCAAACTTATGCTGAGCGAAGCTTAGTTGACTTATCAAGCTTCATACCTTCATACTTATACAAGTAAATAGCAAGTGTAATTTATTAACAGTAAGTTGTTTTAATAATAACTAGTAAATTGCAAGTTGTAGAAAAGAAAGACTAGCAATTTGCTGGTTAATCTCGCTAGGGTATATATGTTTTAAAATGCAAATTAAAGCATTTTTGGTTTTGATCATAGTAGGCTATTTTCAAAAAAAATATCGATTTTATATCTATATTAGCGTTCTTTATCATTTATAATACCTAAATATGTTTTAAAATGCAATTTAAAGCATTTTTGGTTTTGATCAGAGTAGGCTTTTTTCAAAAAAATTTCGATTTTATATCTATATTAGCATTCTTTATCATTTATAATACCTAGATATGTTTTAAAATGCAATTTAAAGCATTTTTGGTTTTGATCATAGTAGGCTATTTTCAAAAAATATCGATTTTTTTATCTATTTAAGCATTCTTTATCATTTATTATACCTAGATATGTTTTAAAATACAATTTAAAGCATTTTTGATTTTGATCATAGGAGGCTATTTTCAAAAAAAATATCGATTTTATATCTATATTAGCGTTCTTTATCATTTATAATACCTAAATATGTTTTAAAATGCAATTTAAAGCATTTTTGGTTTTGATCAGAGTAGGCTTTTTTCAAAAAAATTTCGATTTTATATCTATATTAGCATTCTTTATCATTTATAATACCTAGATATGTTTTAAAATGCAATTTAAAGCATTTTTGATTTTGATCATAGTAGGCTTTTTTCAAAAAAATATCGATTTTATATCAATATTAGCGTTCTTTATCATTTATAATACCTAGATATGTTTTAAAATGCAATTTAAAGCATTTTTGGTTTTGATCATAGTAGGCTTTTTTCAAAAAAATTTCGATTTTATATCTATATTAGCATTCTTTATCATTTATAATACCTAGATATGTTTTAAAATGCAATTTAAAGCATTTTTGGTTTTGATCATAGTAGGCTATTTTCAAAAAATATCGATTTTTTTATCTATTTAAGCATTCTTTTTCATTTATTATACCTAGATATGTTTTAAAATACAATTTAAAGCATTTTTGATTTTGATCATAGGAGGCTATTTTCAAAAAAATTTCGATTTTATGTCTAAATTAGCATTCTGTATCATTTATTATACCTAGATATGTTTTAAAATGCAATTTAAAGCATCTTTGGTTTTGATCATAGTAGGCTATTTTCAAAAAAATATCGATTTTATATCTATATTAGCGTTCTTTATCATTTATAATACCTAAATATGTTTTAAAATGCAATTTAAAGCATTTTTGGTTTTGATCATAGTAGGCTATTTTCAAAAAATATCGATTTTATATCAATATTAGCGTTCTTTATCATTTATAATACCTAGATATGTTTTAAAATGCAATTTAAAGCATTTTTGGTTTTGATCATAGTAGGCTTTTTTCAAAAAAATTTCGATTTTATATCTATATTAGCATTCTTTATCATTTATAATACCTAGATATGTTTTAAAATGCAATTTAAAGCATTTTTGGTTTTGATCATAGTAGGCTATTTTCAAAAAAATATCGATTTTTTTTATCTATATTAGCATTCTTTATCATTTATAATACCTAGATATGTTTTAAAATGCAATTTAAAGCATTTTTGGTTTTGATCATAGTAGGCTATTTTCAAAAAATATCGATTTTTTTATCTATTTAACATTCTTTATCATTTATTATACCTAGATATGTTTTAAAATGCAATTTAAAGCATTTTTGGTTTTGATCATATGAGGCTATTTTCAAAAAAATTTCGATTTTATATCTATATAAGCATTCTGTATCATTTATTATACCTAGATATGTTTTAAAATGCAATTTAAAGCATTTTTGGTTTCGATCATAGTAGGCTATTTTCAAAAAAATAACGATTTTATTTCAAAATTAGCATTCTTTATCGTTTATAATACCTAGCTCTAGCAGAAATTTACTAGTGATTTCCTAGTAATTTACTGGATAACTTTCTATTTTCTACTTGCTATTTACTAGTAAAAATCCAAGTTCAAATCATCGCCAAAGACCCGCATTTCCATTTGCTAATTTACTAATCAATTTGCTTACAATTTAACTAGTAATTTACTCGCAAATTTGTGAAAAAAATTAAATGAATATAACCGTTGATTTCTACGTGTTCTTTTGATTTTTCTTATTTGTGTAAATTATTTTATAAGTATTATTATGCACTTAGTAAAGTTGTTTAAAGTACACTAACACTATGAAAAAAAAAGTTTTAATTTAATTAAGTCGAACTCTGATGAACGCCCATTTCTCGCACGCAAACCTGAGGAAGATAAATAATTAATTGAAAGTCACATACAAATTTGGATCGAGCTTATAAAGATGATTTCTGCGCGCTCTTGTAAAGTATATGGCAGAAGCCAAATTTAGAACAAAATTTTTTATGACGCAAAAAATTCTTTTTATATTCACACCGTTTTCACGTGTGAATCTATTGGTTTTGTTCAGATTGAAAAATCAGTTTTTCGCATTTTGTGAGAAAACAAAGCAAAATTGGTTAGAAAAGGTCAAGAAGAAAAGTTTGAGCCTGAAATTTTACATCATTTTCAAAAAACAGATTTCAAATTGGTTATGGCATTGCTGAGAAAATCGCAAAATACGCTTTCTGTAAGCAAACAAGCAAGCAAGCAAGCAAGCAAGCAAGTTAATCAGCAAGAAATCTCAATAACGAGACATCGTAGAGACTTCTAGTTTTTTAAAATTGATCCGTGCTGCTCTATAGAAGAGCTGTATTGGTTTTGGGCAAGGTAGGAACAGCCGTTGCTTCAGAAATGGCAAAAAACTTTCCTTTCTTACGAATTTTTTAAAACAAAAGTTGACTGTGATTTTTATAAAATTCAACTTTGGATGAAAATTTTTTTTAAAAAACTTTTAAAGAATATTTGGCATATTCGTCAAGCTTTATACCTTCAAACTTATGTTGAGCGTAGCTCAGCTGACACTCTAGTTTTATATCTTCAAACTTATGCTGAGCGTAGCTCAGCTTACGCGATAGCTTTATAACTTCAAACTTATGCTGAGCGTAGCTCAGCTGACACTCTAGATTTATATCTTTAAACTTATGCTGAGCGTAGCTCAGCTTCCGCGATAGCTTTATAACTTCAAACTTATGCTGAGCGTAGCTCAGCTACCTCTCTAGCTTCATATCTTCAAACTTATGCTGAGCGTAGCTCAGCTGACACTCTAGCTTTATATCTTCAAACTTATGCTGAGCGTAGCTCAGTTTACGCGATAGCTTTATATCTTCAAACTTATGCTGAGCGTAGCTCAGCTGACACTCTAGCTTTATATCTTCAAACTTATGCTGAGCGTAGCTCAGCTTACGCGATAGCTTTATATCTTCAAACTTATGCTGAGCGAAGCTCAGCTGACTCTCTAGCTTCATATCTTCAAATTTATGCTGAGCGAAGCTCAGCTGACGCGATAGCTTTATAACTTCAAACTTATGCTGAGCGAAGCTTAGTTGACTTATCAAGCTTCATACCTTCATACTTATGATGGGCAAATCTTGGTCTATCCATAAGACTTATGATAGTACGGTGTGAATATAATCCGCATTGGGTTTCTACCCGATACACTAGTTTTGATGATTTTTCGTAAGATTCGAACTTAAGCAGATTTGATCAGACGTTTTACATACATGGTAATTTGCTAGTAAATAGCAAGTGTAATTTATTTACAGTAAGTTGTTTTAATAATAACTAGTAAATTGCAAGTAGTAAAATAGAAAGAAAAGCAATTTGCTGGTTAATCTCGCTAGGGTATAAAGAGACTCAATTCTTTTTTTAAGAAAAAAAAATTCCAAAACTTTAGTTTTGTAAACAAAGTTTTGAACAATCAAATGGCGAGAAAGGGTTCGAATTTTTTTCAAAATGATCAAAAATTATGAAAAAATTGATCAAAAATGAACAAAATTTAACAAAATCTAAATTATCAGTTTCGAACTCTGAATTGCGAGCTTTTTAAAAAAAGCTCTCTTAAAGGACGAAAGCACTATTCAGTGAAATTAGATAAATTGATAAACAAACTAATCTAGCACAAGATAACATCACAGGAATCCATATTATTCCAATCAAGGCGTGAAAACTCAGGATTAAACCTGAAAAATCCCAAAAATTCTTAAAAAATCCCTGAGCCAATAAACATGAAAATGTGAAATTCTTGTTAAATCCCCAAGTTATTCATCAAATGCATCAGGGATTTTTTAGGATTTTTGGGATTTTTCAGGATTAATCATGAGTTTCCACGCCTTGATTCCCATTAACCACATCAAACAAAGAGTATGAAACTGATCACCAATTAAAAATGATCAGTTCCCCATCCTTGTTGAATAAAAGGATCTAAAATGCGTTATAATCCTTAATCAAGTGATTTCACAATTTCTCAACTTGATTCCTTTTTTTTCTGTATTTTACTTTTATGATGTGAATGTGGAAAACTTTTGTTCTTCTCAAAAAATCCTTTTTTTTGCTCAATATTTCGCCAATATTAACAGTTTTTCGTGAGCACTCAACTATGACTGATATTTTATAGCGGTATGCTTTGTTCGAACGATTGTTATTTAAGCTAGAAAGTGATTTGTCATCATAAATCTTAAATTAGATTCATAACAGCAAATATGGATATACTAGCGAATTTTCATTGCGGATTTCTTTTTTTTTCCTACCCCGTTCGGCATGCTGCTGCAGCAAAATTTATTTCTCTATTCTCTAAATAATGGCATGAAAGGAGAAGTTTTCACATCAATAATTTGGATATTTATTGTAAGTATAATTTTATTACCAGCATTGAGTTGTGAGATGAAATTGAAACTGAGTCTTTATGCTTCATGAAATTAGTGGAAAAGTAAGCAATCTACTTAGTTGAGGTTAAACTCCAACGTTTCAATAAAGTCAATTTGTATGATTGTTCACACATTGTGAACTTCTCGTCTGCTTTCTCTCAAATAACTGACGATAGTTGAGCTGAGTAGAAAATTGATTGTGAATTTATTGATGATGGAACTTAAGACGTTAAGCAGATTGACTGAACATTTCCTACATTACTTTATAAGCCTTTACTAGGGAAGCAGCCAAGAGTCTAAATAAAAAATGTATCGAGTTGGGTTCTGATTCCATCGACTACTCTAGCTCCACATATAACCTTTGTTTCTAAAATAGATAAATTTCTAATTTGCATGAATCGAGAATAATAAAATTGTTGCTTAAAAGCCTATAAAAGCTTTTAAAAACACGCAATTAGAAGTAATACGACGTAATATTTATTAAAAGCTTTTATAAATTACTAATTTGCTAATTTCATCGTCAATTTCAAAATTAATCCTTTTAGTTTTAACTTTTGACATTCGCTTTGAGACTTAACTCTAATGGAAATGGAAATAAAATTTAGCAAAAACTTGAAATAGTATCTGAAAGCCTCTTATACAATTTTGAATAGTTTGTGTATGCACACGGGCTCATTTCAGAACTAATAATTCAGAACATTTATAGAAGCTATTTATGGATTTTTGAATCTGTGAAGATTCATATTCTGACGATTACCTTCCATTTATGTTTGTGTTCGCTATTTTCGGTAATCATAAGAATAATGTAGCATATTCGTAAGTGGAGCTGAAGTTATAGCAAAAAGCATCTGACCCTCCTGTTGCTAGTTCTGGCATAAAATTTTTTGTGTCTTTACATTGATATACTATCATCACTTCTCTGGGTCTTGATTTTGGACTAGCAATGACATTCCTGTTACTAGTTCTTGCTTAAACATTTTTATGTCTTTACTTTTATATTCTTTCATTGCTGCTCTGGGTCCTCATTCTGTACTAACAATGGCATTTTTTACAAATCTAGCCATGCTTCCTCGTGTGTCTCTAAATTGATGCCTTATTGACTTGATTTTTGCAGAAGCTTCTTGTTTGCGTGTCAATCCTTTGTCATTTTGTAACAAAAGTAAAGAGGGGGTGCCAGCTTGGCTCTTTTTGTGTCATCCGAGTAATAATCTAGAATATTCTCCTTCAAAAAAGCGGAACTGATCGAAATGATCAAAAGTTTTTATAAAAAATGATTAAAATGTAATTTATCAGCTCCGCACCCTTACCTTCAAGTGATCCTCACGCTTTTGATTTCCACTAGAAACTGAGAAAATTTCCAATTTTTATAGCTTCTTGTCCGAGTCTTTGAAACTAAGTTGCGTCATAGTCTAAAATCTTATTAAAAAGTATTCATTCCAAAATTAAAACCATAAACCACAAAGTAGAATAAACAATTATTCAAACTTTCCAGGCTATCCTACACTCATAAAAAAAAATTAACAATGCATTGTTACTTTGTATGAACATTTTAACAATGTCATGATTAAAATAGCGTTGACCATGAAATTGTTAAATTTAACAATGACCATTGTAAAAAAAATTGTCAACAATGAAATTGTAAAATTTAACAATCATATTGTAGAAAAAAAAAATTCGAAGAAAAAATGGTCACCCATCCAAAAAGGAAATGAAATTTTGTTGCTTAACTTCCAATGTCGCCTGTTTAATCGTAATCGCATTTCTTAATTTTTTATCTGATTTGAAAGTGACAAAATAATTATTTAAATGAAAAGGTAAATTTTAAAGATAGTGAAAATGAATAAGATTTTAATTATAATTTTTGTCAAACATCAATAGAAAGTATTGAAAAATAATTTAATTAACGAAAATTATTTCAAGTACAACATTTTTTAATAAAAAATCAACTTTTTTAAATTTTTATAATTCTTAAGTACACAGAAATAAAACTCACTTTTCATACTGAATTTTTATTTAATTATGAATATTCAAAACTAAAGTAAAGTTAAATTATTTAAAATTTAATATTAACGATGACCATTGTAAAATTAACAATCACCATCGTTACGTTACAATCTTATCGTTAATTGATTGTAAAAATAATTTTAACGATGAAATTGTTAACTTTTTTTTTCGTCATATAAATTTAACAATGTCATTGTTAAATCTGGTTTACAACAAAATAACAATGAAAAATGTTAAATTTTTTTTATGAGTGTAGCAAACACGTACTCTTCCAGCTATTAAATCTTCCAACATTAATTACACAAACCTCAGTCACACAATTTAATTTAAATTTTAATATTTGTGAGCTTTACAGGAATATTATTTTCTGATGTTCTCATTTAATAAAGCATTTAATTACGTGTGGACCCACAAATTAATTAAATTTTAATGTAAAAGGCGCAAGCATCAATTTACGGTCACTCTAATAAATTTGTTAAATTAAGTATGCATGAAAAATTAGTACATCGTCCATAATTACTATTTAATCGAGCTGGGTGACATTTTCGTGGTTGTTGTGGAAAAGATAAAGGGATGACCTGTGTGGATATTTTTAAATATTCATTAAGATTTTTTTTTTATTTTAAGTATAAATGCTCGTGTGGATGTGAATTGCTTCTGTCAGAGTCTTAAGAGGCTGTTGAATATTATGAAAATGTTAAGTGTTGCTAATTGAATTTATGAATAAACAATTTGAGAAATTTTGTAAAATAATACACAAAAGTCAAGATGATGGTTTCCGCATGTGGGATGAAGCCTTGCGAAACTTTGTAATTTTCTTTAAATTAAAACAACCCAATGGATCTGAAATTATTATATTCTCCAATGAAATTTGAACAAGATTCAAGCTCTGTATAGTTTTAAAGTCCTTCCTAAACAGTCGATGTTACTGGCTTAATTATTTTACTCCTTTATATGTAGTCTATAGCCATCTTAAATTGGCTCTATTGCTTGCTACCATCCGCCAATTTTAAGGATATAAAACTGATCAAAATGATTAGATCAAAATTTAATAAATCATTCCAAACTTCTGGCAAAATTATGACTTTATGAAACATTTTAGCTTTAAGTATTTTGGTCGTTTAATGTTTGCGTAAACTAGCTTTGCTTGAGTAGGTTTTTCTGTATATAGCTCTAAGTTTTATTTGAAATCAATCTAATTTTAGCTAGCTTGAAAGAAGTCAAAAAATGCAAACTTTTTGGACTTTCAAATGTTTTATTCTAGAAAGCAGTCTTATAAGTTACTCTTTTATAAATATTCTCCTTTTTTCGTATGTTTTAATTATATAAAAGTATTTTTTCTTGAAATTTTTTATTTTCAAGAAAGAGCTTTCCTTTAATATTTATTTCCAAAAATTTATAAAGTTGCTGATTTTTCGTTCCAAGAAAAAATAACAAAATCCAACTTTTGTTTAACTCAAAAAAACACGATAATTTCTGAAAAGTTTCAAACAATTTTAAGCTCAATAAAATTCATTAGAATGCTTTAGAAATTAATGTTTTGTTGAATGTGTGAAAATTTTGTGAAGGCGTCGCTTTAGAATTTCATGAGAAAATTCACAGAGCTCGATTGCAAAATTATTGAGAAATTTGCTTCTGATGGGAATTGAACCTACCGTCCTCATAAAAGTGGGGCTATGAAGATTTTTGTACATGTTGTACGGTTCTGAGTTATGGAATATGACCATCGTAGATGAGAACGCAATTGGTTCATTTGAGCGAAAGGTTCTACGAATCATATTTGGACCGAAAGGAGAAGGAGATTTTTACAAGAGCAGGAGCAACGCAGAATTATCAGCTTTTCAATGAAGTTGTACGACAAATCAAAATTAAGAGGCTTCGTTAGCCTGGACATATCATTAGGAAACTTGTTGAAGCTCTCATTAATAAAGGCTTTAAGAATGTTTTCGCAGATGGCAAAAGATTACGCGAACGTCCCCAAGAACGCTTTTAAAGAAGCTTTTGACAGAAGCCAAGGGTCAGACACTCCAACAAAATTGTAAGGATTGTACAATTCCTACAATCTTTCTATATGAGGATTGTAAGGATTGTACAATCCTTACTAAACAAAAAATAATGTCCATTTATTTTTAAAAAATAAGATAAAATACAAAAAAATGAAGAAAGTCAGAAATTTCTTTGAAAACAATTATATTTAAAATGCAATAATTTACCGTGAATCAATTCGAATGATTTTTTATACATTTCAACTCATTAAAAAGTTGTAAAAAGTATAATTTTTATACCTGTGAACAGGGTGAGTGATTTAAATCAAAAATCAAAATCAAAATCTTTTTGCAATGATTTTTAAAAGAAATTTTGATTTAAATAATTTTTGTATGGGGATTTTGATTTAAATCTATTGTATGGACGATTTTATTGGAATTTAAAAATCCATCGATGTAAAATTTTTGTATTCAATTTTTCAAATTATTTTTCAAATCAACAGTTTTCAGTTGCAGTTCCTAAAGTAAGAATGCAGTTGATCATTTTTTGGCCAGAATCTTGCAACTGGATCTTTTAGATCCAAGCAGTTCTTAAAGAAAGGTTACAGCAACCAATGGTTCCATGCTGTTTGACTGAAACGAAATCCAATTCGTGATTTTTTATCTTCTGTGCCTGGATGTACGAAAGGAACCGGCCATTTCCGCTAAAAAATTTTGATTTGAGGTGAATCCTTGATGAAAAAGCAACAAAAAAAAATTTTTGTGGATGTAAAGGAACTAGGCAGTTCAAGTGCCTATTCTTGCTTATGACTCATTAAACTAATGTGGTGTAATAAAATATATTTAAGTTTTTTAAAGGATTTAAAGCAGGTAAATCCTCATATGAAGTAAGATCCAGGCATGCTTGATGAAGTCCAGTTGTTTATATGCAAGCAGCAAGGCACAGAAGATTAAAAATCACAAATTGGATTTCGTTTAAGTCAAACAGCATGGAACCATTGCTGTAACCATTAATTAAGAAATATTACATAGGATCAACTGCATTCTTACTTATTAGGAACTGCAACTGAAAACTGTTGATTTGAAAAATAATTTGAGAAATTGAAAACAAAAATCTTACATGGAGGGATTTTAAAATCCCAATAAAATCTTTATTACAAGAGATTTAAATCAAAATCCAAAAAACAATCCCTTTGAAAAAATGATTAAAATCAAAATCCTTTTTTTAAAATCATTGCAAAAAGATTTTGAATTTGATTTTTGATTTAAATCACCCTGGTTTAGGGTGACCATCTGAGTAGTTTTACAACGGACAGAATTGATATATCAAGCTTAATTCGTTCTTTAAATTCAAACAAATAAATTTTTAATATTAAATTAATATTTCTTCTCTAATAACCAATGAAAAACATTTTTAAATGTTCCATACATTTATTTCATCTTTACAATCTTTATATGGAAAGGATTGTAAGAATTACAATCTTTACAATCCTTTCCATATAAGGATTGTACGGATTACAATCCCTACAATCCTTCTCTTATAAAGATTGTAAGGATTGTACAATCTTTACAATTCTTCCATATGGATTGTGAAGAATTGTACAATCTTTACAATTCTGTTGGAGTGTCTGACCCTTGACAGAAGCAGTAATGGATTTGGTATGAGTAATTGGCAAACAATAACCAGCGATAGATCCAGCTTCAGGCGCCTTATAAGGGAAGCCATGGATCATAATTGATCTGTACGGCCAGTAAAGTAAGTAAATATGAAGATTTTTAGTGTCCACTCTGCAGCACTACACTTATAGGTCAAGGGATGAGGATCGTTGCAAAACTAGGACTCACCTTTATTGTTGCAAAACATAGGAACGACCTCAATGAAATTATATTACCGCAAAAAAATAATAATTACTACTGTGCCAACCCCCTTGGCTGCATCTTGTCTAATTTCTTCTCGCGTGAAATAACAAAGAAAATAATGAAATTAATTTATGAATTTTTTTCAGCATTCTTTCGCGACCTTTCCTCTTGACTTTTCATTTACACGTTTCACATCCTCATTGAGCACCGTGATCCAAGTCATAATGCGAAAAATTTCTCGCTTATGTAGCACTGAACAATGGACATTCCTTTAATGCTTTCCATGATCCGTATCTAGGAAGTAGATGAGAATTTACAACAATTAAGTCATTCAATTTGCATTTTTATGACATTAAAATTTATTATTTTCACTCTGTCACATTTTTATGCTGCAACAATGAGAGTAGGGTTTCTGAAGCCGTTAACGAAAAACGGAAAACGGCCGTTAACGTTCCAAAAATTAAAAATGGAAAACGACCGTTTTTCATTACGTTTTTCCGTTTTCTCATAGTTCATACAATGTAATTTTTAAAAATTTTTTTGTTTATTTCCTTTAAAAATTATTCTCAAAAACAGTTAAAAGTTTCTGCAATTGAGATTTATTATTATGGATTGCCTGGAAAGTTTGAAAATCTCATTTTTTTTTTCATTTGTAAAGAATAAACATACCAATCTAGCTAGTCTAGAGACGTATTCAAGTAGTATATTAGAATCAGAAATGTAATCATAGTTGCGAGTCCAGTTTTGTTTGTTGTTTAGATGCAACAAATCAAAATCTGGACTCAAGAATTTACAACGGGTTTTTCATATTTGATTTCTATCAATTTTTATGAAAAATACAGGAAATCGATCGGAAAATCTTCAAAAACTTTATGATGCTTTGTTGTGTATTAAGCCGACATCTACAGATGTAGAGCGAATATTTTCAATCTGCAATAATTTTTGCACAAAGATTCATTCAAGGCTGGCTGATGCATCACTAAATGCTCTTGTTTTTCTTAAGTTTTATTATAATAAAATGAATAAACAGTTATAATAAATGTAAATAAAAATCTACGCATTATCTTTATGGACACAATTTTTAAATTTTTGATCCATGTTCTTTAAAAATTTGATTGCTTACACTTTTTAAAACGAGTTAAAGATCTTCATTGACTATTAAACTTTTAAAAACAAGGTTCTAATCAAAGAAATTATTGTTAATTAAAGTAAAAATGGCTTAAGCGTTGGTATATTACATTAATTGCATTAAAATTATTCATTTTTCTGTCTATTGAGTGTCTTCAAGTCAATTTAAGTATGCAGAATCATAGAAGAGGATAGAAAGAACGGTTGACAATAAAGACAATATTAATAGTTGTAAAGACATCTTAAAGTGGTAAATTTCTGCTTTCATATTCAGAATTCAACATTGTGTAATATACCAACGCTCACAAAAATCCAGATATTTCATTAAATAAGGCATGACAAGATGCGTAAATTAGATAGAATGAAAGAGCTCGGCGTTTTACATAAGTTTGTGAAAAAATTGCAGCTGCAAAGTTCTCTAATTAAGAGAAAATTCGATTCAAAGATAAATATTTTGGAAAAATCAATCCGTTGAGGAATATTTCATTTATATTTGGTTAGGGGCTGTTCACTTATTACGTAACGCGAAAAAATGACTTTTTAGACCCCCCCTCGTAACAAAATTTGTATGAAAAAAAATTTTCCTTGTTTGAACCGTAACAAAATCTTAGACCCCCCTCCCCCCCTAAAAGCGTTACGTAATAAGTGAATGGCCCCTTATTTAAAAAACTCAAAACGGTCCGTTAACGGCCGTTATTGAAAATAAAAAACGGAAAACGGCCGTTTTCGAAAATGCCGTTTTTCAGAAACCCTAAATGAGAGTTGCTTGTTATTGGATTTATAAATAAATTCTGAAATATCTCATTTAGAATGCAGTTTTTGCTGTAGCTGGTTCGTGGATGGATGTTTAAATAATTCCACTGAATTTTTATTTTTATTTTGTCTGCTAGAAATGCACGTGCTAAAGTTTTAGATTAAATTTGATTATTGGAAATTTGATATTTATTAATGAATTTTGGAAACTGAAAATGCCTAAAAAGAAAATTTTGTGGAAAAATATCAAGTAACGCTGCACGTTTTTGGCTGTGAGTGATTTTTGAAGGGCCTCGTCACAAAAAAATTGTACGTGAGTGACGCTTTGTTATTCTTGATTATCTCCTTATCCTTAATAGTGATAAATTTAAGAGTTACTTTTTTGAAAAGAGAATTAAAATGCCCATCTATTGTGGTACAATTTACTTCATGGATGTTTACAGTTACTCGAAAAAATCACTTCAACTAAGCGTCACTCACGTACAATTTTTGGGAATTTTGCTATATCTTCATTATTGTTTATTGATATATCTCCAAAAAAAAGTTTCAAGCCCCGCGCACAAAAACGTGGAAAATTTTTTTATTAAATTAATTAAAGTGTCCAAGTCGTTATTAGTTGAAAAAACCTTCTTAATTAGTGCCAAGGGTTGTGTTTTCCTCAAGGACAATGAGGAAAGCCAAAAGAAAGCAAGATTTGTCGCCAAAAATTGATTTGGACGAAAGTTCAATCAAATCTAATGAAAATTCCAAGAAGAGGAAGCAAACGCCTCAGAAAGAGGAATCATCGGTTCCAGTCACAACAACAACTTCAGTCAAGCCAATATTTGTGCAATGCAGTCTCAAGGATGTGAGAAAATTAATTTCACTATTGAAATTGCAGGTTATGCCTGCATATAAAATTTCATCATCAAATACAACTCAAGTAATTGTCAAGTCTATTGAGGATAAGGCCTCAATAATAAACCTTCTGCGGTCTCAAACTATTCAATTCCACACCTTCTCCGAGAAATCGGAGAAAACAAAGTCATTCGTTCTGAAAGGATTTTACGAAACACCAACGAATGAAGTACTAAGATTACTTCAAGAAGCCAAGGTTTCAGCTGTCAAAGTGACAATTCTCGTCAAGAAGCCCGAGTTCACCTTTTATCTTGTGCATTTTCAAGATGAAAGTGTGAACATCAACGTGCTCAATCATAACCACCGTAACATCGACAACATCATCGTCAAGTGGGAGAACATCAAGAAGGGCAACAAAAGCCCAACGCAGTGCTTCAACTGCCAACGTTGGGGTCACTCATCTCAAAATTGTGGATATAAATTCCGATGCGTCAAGTGCACGGAAGTTCACGGACCAAATCAATGTCAACGATCCACTCGTGATGGAAATGCCAAGTGCATTAATTGCAATGGCGATCATGCTGCCAGTTATAGACTGTGCCCATCGTTCATTTCGTATTCCAAAAGAATCGAAAAGTCAAGAGCCAAACCACAACTCAAAATGCTGCCACAGATATCAAAACTTTTGGACAGTAACAATTTTCCATCGTTAAGCAAACGACATCAAGTTTCTGCTCATTCACATCCAGTGAATGCTGCAAGTAACTCATCAGCAACATTTAAAGAAGAGATTAATCAGCAACAACTGATCAATAATATCAGTTATGCAGAGAAACTCAACGAAGCAGTAAAGAATGAAAGCCTTTTCAAGAAATTCACAGAAGCTCAAGAACGTCTAAAGAGAATCCCCAACATTGAAGAAGCAATAAATCAGTTCTGCAGTTTCGTCGACGAAGTCGGAAAGATCCCAAAGGATGCACCTCAAGGAACTGCATTTAAAATCATGGTGAAGTATGGCTTCATTGGCTGCCCACCAGCACCGAACAACCCAGTTCAAAAATAATTTATTAATGTAGTTCATAAGCTTAAAAAAAAAGCTTTTTTTTTTTTTTTTTTTTCTCGCTCGGCAACTTTTTTTAAACTTTTTATGCCACATTTTCATGATATATGTAAATCTCATTCATCAAAATTAATAATTAATCAAGATATAGTTGAATTAAAGCCATATTCAGGCTGGTGTCAAAATAAGACTCAAAGAAATGTAACTTAAACTACAATAATTCCAAATTTGAAATGAAGAAAGATTTGTTTGTTCAATATATCTCCAAATGTATTTTTTTAGATCCGAAATTCAATTCTGTTCTTTTTAAGTTTATATAAAATTTAAAATTGCTGCATTGACATAGGGACTGTTCACTTATTACGTAACGCGAAAAAATGACTTCTTAGACCCCCCCCCCTCGTAACAAAATTTGTATGAAAAAAAAATTTCCTTGTTTGAACCGTAACAAAATCTTAGACCCCCCGCCCCCCACTCCCCCTAAAAGCGTTACGTAATAAGTGAATGGCCCCATACCCAAATGAACAAGATTAAGGAAAAAAAATTTCAACGGTTTTAACTTTTTTGAATTCTTTCGGTTGCAATTTATTTGTTTACAAACAAAATCGAAAATGAAATTTGAAAAGTCACGAAAATATCACTCAATAATGATGTAAAAGGTCTTAAAATAGTTGGATCAGCTAATGCATCATCTACTTTTCGTATTCAAATCATAATATTTGGGATTAATGATTGAATAATTAAGAATTTTGAGAATTTAATTTTTGATGTTTTGTATGATAGTGTTAGTGAAAAATTCAAATTATTTTTTTCCGTCAATATCGATTAAAATTTTTATATAAATCATCATAATTAAATACAGAATCACCATAGTTTTACATTTAAGCCACAACACTTGTTGCGTCTATGGTAATTTCGTGAGCCATTGCAAAAAAAATTATCAATTTAAAAACACGTCGTACCAAAAAATTTGGCAAATAAGATGAAAATATCAAAAGTTTTGGTGCCATTTTTGGCACTTTTAATTCTCGACTCGACTCTCAGCTCTGATTTTTTCCTCAAAACGTCATCAAATGACAAAAAGTTATCAAATTATGTCTGTAAAGTCACCAAAGACATCACAAAGTTAAAAAGTGATACTCAGGATGTCCTCATTGGAAACATTGGTGGGAAAATGTGGACATCGATTATCAACGATATTGCTTGATGTATTGGAAATGACAGTGCTGTAATTGTTAGTGATTTCAAAGAGCCATTGATGGATAAGAATTTGAGGAGTGCAGCTGTGGTTATTGTGCCGTTTGATAAATTTGGTATTGTAAGTTTAGGTGCTTAAACATGTCAAATTCAATTAATTATTAAAACACAATTTTCTACAGACTTATGCGGAGAGCCTGATTAATCACAACTCAAAGTCTACAGTCTTTCAACATACGGCAAAAGTTCTTGTCATAGTACCGAAAGAAGTCATGATCAGGGATCGTTTCCAAGGTCTAAAAAAGCTTATGACTCTTGGCTTTCTTAACGTCATAAGTGTTCATGAAACAGCAGCACATGACATTCGATTCGAGACTTATTTGAACCTTAATCTTGAGCCATCTCAAGAATTGAATGATTTTGACACAAATTTGATAATTCCCGATAAGCTGATACAAATGACTGCAGTTAGATACCAAATTGTTGTTTATCATCAAATTCCAAGACTGGTTTTCATTAATGGATTACCGAAAACACCATTGATGCATTTCATTACAGCCGTTCTAAAGATTCAAAACGCAGCTGTTGATTACATAATTTTAAAGGACTACAAATTAATTTATGATTACTGGAAAGAACGAAAAATGGATCTAACACTCAACACTGTAATCAAGACAAATTCTCCGTTGCCTAAATTGTTAACATACGAAGTTAATCATTACTGTGCTTTGGTTCCATTGCCTCCTAAAATTTCTGTTGTTCAATTGATTTTTATTGATCCATTCGATGGTCTAACTTGGATGTTCTTTGTTCTTACTTTAGCTTGTTCTGTTGCTGTCTGGTTGATATTCCGTGGTCATGGTGCTGTTGATTCTCCTTGGTTATTAGGTTATGGCATGTTTGTCATGTTCATTGGTCAAGGTGTTGACTTCAGTCACAAGAATCGTTTGGTGCTGACAATTCTGCTCCAGTTGATTATTGTGATGGTTTGGATACTGAGTAATGCTTACGAGGGTGTCATAACTTCGTTCATGATCAAACCAATTCATGAGAATCGACTTGAGACATTTGATGACTTATTTGCTTCTGATTTCGAAATCATAACTGATCAAGTGTTTGGAAGAGCTATCAAAACTTCAATGGCATATAGCATGTTAAAGCATAGATTGAATTTATCAGGTAATCAAATAAGAAATGAGTTAAATGATGAACTACAGAGACAGCACTATGCATTTATCATGAACTGTGATTTAACGGATATATTAATTAATGTGGTGTTTGGAACTGGAAAGAGAGTTTCTGACTCTTATTATTTATTACCACAAAAATTCTTTATGCATTACGAGCAGCTTGAAGCTAGTTATTTAAATCCTTTTATTGAAAGACTTCAGTATTACATGGACTTATCCTTTCAAGCTGGTTTGATGCATATCTGGAGGATTTTTACACCTGAAACCAGAGTTTTTGAAGGAACTCATCCGTCAACACAAAAATTAATATATCTAAAACTTAAAGACTTGGCAATAGTGTTTTATATTCTAATTGTTGGATGTGTAATATCGACAGTTTTGTTCTTCATTGAGATCTTCTTTCATGACATTCTGGTGGAAATTAAATTAGGTTACATTGCTAGGAATCTCAAGAGTCGAGTACATCACATGGCATATAAGAAGACGAAGCAGCAAAAGCATCCAAAATATCAAAAAGGTGCACTCTACTACATCATTCATCGTCGCAAGAGAGTCAAGCGATTGAAGCTTAAGAAGTTAAAAATTCGAAGGATTTATGTCCAGCCTAGGTTTCCTATGGATTAAAAATGAGTAATATTTGAGGAGAGACATTACTGTTTACTCTGAAATTGGTGCATGGATGGTTTTTTAAAAAGTAAAATTAAGGAATACATCTTATAGATTAAGGTGCAATTTTAAATGCACGAAATTAATTCTTTAAGTTTAAAGTTGATTCAGAAAATCTCTATAATTAAAACTGCAACACAATAACTACAAAAATAAGTTCCATTTTCTTCACATTTCATCCGATTCTAATGAAGAGGAACTCTTTCAAGGAGATAACAATTAAAATAAACAAGAGCTTTTTATATTTTCATTTAAGTACTGCAGATGGAGAGTAAAACTGTAAAACCTTGTTATTCTCCCACTTCTGCATAGCAATTGTTATTAAAACGATATCTCTTCTTCATGTAATGAAAAAGATGAAAATTGTGAAGATTTCTGTGCTTACTATCGAAGTTCTTTAGCGCATTTTGTATTGTACAGTAGTTTTACAATGTAAAAGTTTATTTTTCTCACACTAATCAATCTTAAGGATCCTTTGATAGTAACAACAAACCATAATTTGTTTGAAATCAAACTAAGTTCCGGGATCATATAAACGCCTTGAATTTTTTTTGTCGCCTAGAATTAAACATTGCAAACAATTTAACCTTAAAAAACAAAACTAAAAGAATAAGATCAGAGAATTGAGATCAAATCTGGAATTTTTCATGATATTTGGATAGAAATAGCTACAAAACATTAGCTTTTCCTTTTAAATCAAGACAAACCGTCGAAAAAACAGCCATCAACATATTTAAATTGAGACAAAATTGAAGAAAAATGAAGAAAAGCAGTTCATTACTATAGTAACAGAACTTCCTATTCATTTTCCATTCTGTTGTTTCCTTGTTCATTTCTAATTGTTTTCACGATGGGGTTAGCAAGCCTCGGAGCATTTGATTCAGTGACTTAAATTAATTAAAACAATTTCTATTCAATTAAATGAGCCAGAATGGAATCTGTAAACAATGCAAATTAATCAATTTTATGCATTCAACTTGTTTATTTATGCCTTGCTGTAAGTCTATTTCCAAGCTTTTTTTTAATGCAATTTATAATTCAACTGAATGGAATTTAAGGCCCGAGCGGCACAAGGTGGAGGGTGGTCTCCATATGGAATCCATATGAAAGCCACCTCCACTATGTGGAAAGTAAATGGAGGGTTATTTTTTCATCCTTCATATTGATTCCATTTGGATTCCATATGAACTCCGCTTTTTCTTAAATCAAATACCGAAAATTTCGTGCTTTTGAATTTTTAAAAGACAAAGGTCAGATCTTACTGTAATGGATTGAAATATTGTCGAAAAGCTTTACTGAATCATATTGCTTCATTTCAAGCTTTAAAAAAGCAAAAAAGGATAATTTTTTGTGATTTTGTATGAAATTACATACTTCACAAGCGCATGCAGAAATCACTATTATATGGGGTCGTTTAATTTGTATGAAAATTTTTAATAATTTCTTATGTTTCTCACGCGTGTGATCGAGACTTAGAAATTGCTGTGGTTGCGACTTAATTAAATTAAGTTGTAAATTTTTCAATAGTGTTAGTGTACTTTAATTAAGTCCACTAATACAGCTACAAATCTTGATATAAAAATTGCGAAACATAGAAAAACACGTGGAAAATCGTACCAAAAATCCTTTGAAAAATACTTCCATTAAACCTCCGTTTGACTACCACAAATGGATCCTCCATCCTCCATCAAAACCTCTCAAATGACTTCCATTTGGTGTTAATAAATGCACGTCCCACGGAAGATTTTCGGAGCTTTGGCTCCGTCAAGGTTCCAAGATAGTAAGGTTTTCGGAAGATTTTCAAATGGAGGGTGGAACATGGAGGCTCCGTATAGCTTCCATATGGAAGGCAAATGGAGCCTTTGTGCCGCTCGGGAGGGGACGGCTGAATAATATTGAAAGCAATGCGACAAAAAGTCTGAAAAACAGCAAGAAATATGCTGAATTGTTGAAATTCAAAAAAAAATTGTTTTGTTGAAGATGAACTAGAAAGCATTTTTCATTATTGACTTTCGATCGGCTGCACTTGAAGGAAATATCCAAAAGAAGATTGATTGGTAGACGTGACCTTTTGTAAATTTATCATTTTGAAGGACGTTTTTTGGAGACAAAAAGGCAAATGATTTGAAATTTTTAAAGTTCTTTTTCAATCCAAACTTTATTAGGATTAAAATATATTTTTCGAACATATATAAGCTTAGAGATAGTACCTATGAGCATACTCAGCTAACCCCAATATTTTTAAAGCTTTTTTGTTTTCACTGAGTCAATGTTCAACTTTTGTCATCTGATAATTGTCAAGGCACATCCTGGTGAAGTTTTTCTGTTAACAACTTGACGATGTCCTGGCGATTCGATTGTGCAATTCGGAATATTTGTTTTAAGCCAAGGCGTGGAAAATATCCCAAATATCCCATTTATCCCATATATCCCAAAAATATTCAAAATAATCCCTGAGCATGTATGCATTAGAATTGAGATATCCCATCATATCCTGAAATTACACGCCCAATACACTAAGGATACGTTGGGATATCTTTATTATCGTGTATACATGCTCAGGAATTTTTTGAATATTTCTGGGATATGTGGGATAAATATGATATTTGGGATAGTTTCCACGACTTGTTTTAAGCAGTCAAATAGCTTGACCAGCAGACCAAGTTTTTATGTGGCTTTCAAAGGCTATTATGCATAAACCTAGTTACAATCAATTTTTTGTTTAGCGACCAGATAGCAGTCCGTGATGGAAGCTTACATCTCGGGAGCAAAGTCTCTTGTTGACTGACATTCCATAAAAATAAAAGTAATTTTTTTAAGAATTCCATTAAGATTGAAGATGCCAATACAAATATATTTTGGTAGCTTCTAGTACCTAAATATTTGGATACTTAGTCTATTTATGGGATATTTCATGAACCCTAAATATTTGTATACTATCCTCAAACAGATTGTAAATATCATTCCTAAGATTTTACTTTTACTTATTGTTGCAACGTTATTTTCTCAAATAATCATAAGACAACCTTGATATGATATATTGACAGCCACGTATCAAACTTTAATATCTCTCTTGATTGCTGACTCTTGAGATTCTCAATTAGCAGCAACATTCAACTAACAAGCAATCGGAAAAACTTTTAGTTTTCCATAAACAATATTAGCACAAGTCGATAGATCAGTGTTGTCCAAACTTTTTGAACCACGGCACACCTTAGGATCAAAGTCAAAGGAATAATCAAAGTCACACCAGCATGCGGCTTGGTCATTTCCAAAAAATTTCTGCAGAGGACCTGTGTACCGCGTCACACAGTTTGAACAACACTGCGATAAATCAACATGGATAGGTTCAAGTGGCTTCGGAATCGTTTTGAATTTCAAGTTAACTATTCAAAATTAATTAATTGAAAAAAACTGCGAAAAAATGAGTTGTTTCAATGCAGTTTACATAGTGCTTCATGTTCATTACTCAATTCATGCAAATTAAATTGCATTCATTTCTATAAATTCATTTTCCATACATAAAAGTACGTACAGTGGAGTGTGTGGGATAAGTTTCTTGCATCAACTGGAAATTGAAAGCTCAACAGGACTGAATATTTTTTTACGCAACCTACATAATTCTAGCATTGGCAAATAAATGAATTTTTCATATATCTGAAACTTTTAAAATTAATTCAATTAAATTAAAGGAGTTTTGACATTTAAAAGATGGGATGGTAAGCAAGGGTGTGGAACTGAAGAATTACATTTTGATCATTTTTACACGCTTTTTATTGAGTTGCTCTGCTGGTCATTCATCAGTACCACACCCTTGATGGTAAGCTATGATTAAGTTCACAATATCCAACCACTGGAACGCAAATAGAGAGAATCGAACCTCATTTCAAAGGCAAAATGTCACAGAAATCCAGCCTATTGCCTAACAATTCAGCCATAGAGGAATCAGTGTCACATTAGCGAATTCACTTGCATGTGCTTCTATTAAAATGCCAATCCAAAACATATGCATCACCCTTTCACATCAGTTTACATACTTAATTTAATATCTGACCTAAATATTTACAATGATACAAATGCATAAGACAGCACAAGACATTTGAAATCCCACAGAAATTGACAAGCTCAAGTAAAATTTTAATTATTATTCAATGTAAATTCATACATTTCATTTACATCTGTAGAAAGCATCTCCATTTAACTTCTGTGATGGTTGAGATGATTTAATCAATACTGTTTAGATATGTTTGAATTATTCAGCATTGGAGCTGCAAATTGGATCGGAGAAGCTACGAAAAAATGACGTCATATAGACGTAAAAATGTCAATTTAAATTCAAGTTTTTTTTATGAACGTCATTCTGGTGCTTAACGGAATGAGATTATTAGGGATTCACGTCGGAAAAGTTCCTTTAGTTTAAAAAAATCGCAAATTTTTTTCAAAAAATGTTTTTTTTTTTTCAATTCATTCATCGCAAATTGTGCAGCAGTCGCAACAGTGTTACTAAACCCTTAAACGCTACAATTCTTTTCTTAACATTAATAATTGTTAAATCTATATTATGTACGCTAGCTCAGTATGTAGCGCATAATCTTGACTACGCAGATGTGTGTCTAGCAGCCAACCAAAATCTCTTTAAGTTTTAACTTTCTCTAATTCTCGTGTAGGCACTTGACATCATTTATGAATGACTTCACTTTAAGCAGATGAAAAATTATTTCATTTATATTAAAGCTTACTCAATTATTCAAACTGCTTAACTTTATCTTATACATAAAAATTACTTTAATATCCCACAATTAAGCTTATAGAGTTGATAATTTAGGTCAAAAGCTTGGTAATGTCACTTTACATTTTATGACAATTTAAAAAAAAAACATTTTCAAATAACAAACTTTTATGTCTTCTTGATTTGGAAAATATTATAATAAAAATATTCAAAAGCCGATTTCGGTAGAGTCAGGGGCGTCGCCAGATATTTTTTTCACGGGTTTTGAATATAAAATTTTAAGAGCGGGAATTTTTCGCAAAAACCCTAGAAAATTGAATAATTTTTTTTAAAGTCAGTACCTTAAAAACCCCTCTAGCTACGCCCTAGGATAGAATAAAGCTTTCCATACTAAGCTTTGAAAATTAATTCTTCTATTCATTCGCCTATATGCAACATTTTCCATGCTTTATATATTTTTTTGTCATAAAAATTTCAATAAAGATTATTTCATAATATTCGCATTACAAATTCGTTCTATAAATAAAGAAATATGTCAATAAATTGCTGAGAAAAAAGAAAATTTTCAATCAACTGATTTTAAAGAGAAGTTTGAAATGTTTGGAAGTTTTAGGTTTCTATGGTGCATTTGATGTATAACTTTGTCAAGGATATTAGATAATTTAGGATAGTAAACTGATTGTATTGAATGTTGGAGTTTAAATTGATTTTAGATCAAGGTGAAATTATGTTGTACATCCTATTTCATCCTACACATGACACAGCTTAGTTATAAACCTTGAGAATATTTGACTCTCATTGAAATGAAGTTTTAAGCTGTTTATATCCATCCATGTTTAGTGTATTTTCCATCAGAGTTGATAGGCGCTTCTATTGAAGCTCAATAAAGTCTCGCCATGACTCTAAAGCCCTATTAATTCTTATAAATTCAGACTCATAGCTAGGTTCTGAATCACCAAATTTTCTTTCATTTAAACACTATTTCCTTTAAATGTAGTCAAAAAAGCTCAATAAAATCACATTCAGCCATCAAATCCCTTGTCAATTCCAAAATATCTCCTCGATTCAAAAAATAATTGACGAATTTCATCGTATGCAAAAATCGACATACATAAAAAACATAGAGACGAAGAGTGGATGAATAAAAATAAAAATAAAAGATTGAACATTGGGATTATAAAAGCTGATAAAAATTTCCATTTATCCTGTTGAAGACATTGCCAACTTGCATGCATTTATGTATGACTAGAGTTGTTGCGACTATAGACACAGAGATAAAAATTGCAATTCAAATTTTTTTTTCCACTCTCTCGCTAGTTTTAAATTTGCATGATATGCTAACACACATTTACATGAATGGATAGATTTTAGTACAGAACTGCTTGCTAGAGCTCGCTGCAGCATTGAGCAGAAAAAAAGAATAATCATAAAAAATTTCATTGCAAATTATTCAGTATTTTACTAGCCATAATCAGCAATAATTTCCTTTTATCATGCACAGCGATCATAGTCAGCTTGTTCAGCTTACTACTGACTGATGCTGATGCTGATGCAATGTTGCAAAAAAAGGAGAGGAATGTCGCATTTATGAAAATTTATGACACCATATTTACACAACAATAAAGCTGATTTGCAGCTACTAGTGCTGATGCTAATGCTGATGTCGCTGGCACAATACGTTAAATAAATAAAGATCTGAATTGTATGATGGAGATGCTTATTCGGATAGCATTCATGTCAACACATTATGCTTTATGTTGCATGTAGTTATGGATGAATGGATGAGCTTTTAACGTTTGGATGTGGTGCTATTTTAAATCAATTTTAATAAAATAATTATTACAACCAGGGAGAGGTTTTAGAGCTACTCGGGGTACCCTGGAATCTAAATTCTGCCTTAAAATCAAAAATTAATGTGCTTAACTTTGGGTTATGTGTAAAAATTGATTATGACTGAGCTAGAGTCAACAGGATAATGAAATTGACCTCAAATCAGTGCTAAATCAAACCAGCAGAGGATTGGTGGTTGACCGTTTGCCAACTGACCCTATTGACCCTGGTTCGATCACAAGGAATTTCTTTACTTTTACCCAGGCGCGTAGCCAAAGGACAGAAATTTCTTTTTTTTGCTAGGGTTTTTATGAAAAAATCACAAAAATCCTCCTCCTCCCCCCTTAAAATTTTTCATTCAAAAATTTTTTTTTGTCCCTCCCCCTCTTTAAATTCCAGGCTACGTCCCTGCTTTTACCAAAGAAAGCCTATAACCTTAATTTTCAAAAAATAGAGTTTCAATGACCAAACATTACAAATGCCATCCACCAATTGCTGCCATCTTGCATTCACATTTTCATCCATCTCAAAAAAGGAACAATAAAAACTATTCACGCGCTTAAAATTTGTCATTCTTTAGCATTTAAGTATTCATATTTCTTTAAATTCTTCCACAATGCACATTTCTATTGCATTCCATTAAAGAATAGCTGATAAAAATTTTAATATTAGTGTTGACAATGACAAAAATTCTGATCATAAATTTATAAAGAGCACAAAAATATCTTGATATGATAAATCGCTGCATCATGCGACATTAAAAATATTTTATATTCTCTGAAATTTTTTCGCTATTCATCTAATGAGAATGCATTCATGATTTCTGTGGTTGTGACAATTTTAAGTTGTGGATTTTGATTCTGAATGGAATGAATTTTTGTATAGATTGAGAGCCAAACTGAAAGCTGAGCTGTTGCTGTACTAAATCTAAAGTTGAGCTGAACTCCATATGATTGAGCTATAGCTGGGCTGAAGCTGAGCTGTAGCTGTGCTGTAGCTAAACCGAAGCTGAGCTGAGGCTGAGTTCTAGCTGAGTTCTAGCTGAGCTAAAGCTGATTTCTAGCCCAGCGATAGCTGTAGCTGAGCTGAAGCTGTGCTCTAGCGGTAGCTGTTTCTGAACTGAGCTTTAGCTTAAGTTAAACTGTAGCTGTTCACAACTAAAATTTAATCAAGTTGTAGCTGAAGTTTACTCCAATTGAAATTGATTTGTAAGTTTCCCTTAAACTGAGCTTAAGCTGAGTTGTAGTTGAGTTGAATCTGAGCTGTAGCTGAATTGAAGCTGAGCTGTAGCTAAACTATAATCATGCAGAAGCTGAGCTGTATTTTGAGTTTAATAAATATATTCAAAAAGCGCTTCAGATTAATTTATCCTATTTTCAATAATCACTCTAGGTAATTCTACATGCTGTATAATCTACAACTATCATGTAATACCACTAAATTACATTTTTCCCACATTCCACCATGCATTCATCTCACCCAAGACATTCCAATAATTTTTCTCTCCTGCAGTTCAACTTAAATTATTACTTGTTATTTGTGTAATAAAAAGCTGTCGCATTCCATCCGCCCACAACTTGTACGCTTACATATTATTACATTTTCAGCGTTTTCCGATATTCAACCTTGTGACATTGCTTTAACAATGCAAATCGATTTATTTGGTATTATATGGAAGTTATTGAAAAATGCTTTCTGATTTTATTTGCTATTTCATGTCTTTTGTTGTTGCTTCCGTCTCAGTTTCGTCTGGCGAAAGCATTCAGTCATGTGAGTGCATTGGAAAGCTAATTTTTAACGATTATGTGTCAGATATATTTGTAAGACATAATGGTTTTTGCGTACGGCTTCATGTTGTTACTGCTGGATTTTTGTTTGTATAACCTTTAAGGATGTGCTATGACTGGATTTTTGGGATATATGCACACTAGTTTCGAGCAATAGCGTAGGTTGAAACTTGGTCAACTTATTAAATTGTCTAGGACTTTATGAGACCAACTGAAAATCCGGTTCCGAGTTCTGAAATCCTGAAGCATTAAGACTGATAAACTCGATTTAAAATGAAATTAAAACAGACATTTATGCTTCAAAATTCTTTAAGAAGATCAGCCATAATCATATTGTACACCAAATTTAATATGAATTCTTTAAGAATTGCTGTGGGAGGACATTCACGAGACATTCATGAAACTTCCTTGCTTGCTGAAAGATAAAAAAAGCTTTGCTTACAAGATTTTTCGAAATTTGATTTATCATCGGCTTTATTGCAAAACAACGCACAAAATGTGGGTGGATTTCCATGGAAAAAATTATTTGATAAATTGAATGAAAAGTAAAGGCACACAAAATTTTTAGGTACGATGACATAATTTTGAATCAAATAATTCAATCATGTGAGACTTTGATGAAATTTTCTATATTTGACATTGCTTTGCAGTTAAATTGACATGAAAGCTTATTAAGTTTTCAATAAAATCATTTTGTCAAAAGCTTTAGATTCCGACTACAATTTCATTATTCAAAACTGCATTTCGAAAAGCCATAACTTGAAACTTTGTTAACATTTGATAATTTAATATTTCATGAGGCGTTGTTTGGTCACTGATGGAACCATTAATATTTGATTTTTTCGAAAATTTATTGACAAACCTTTTTGGATGAGCACAAACAATTTTATGTCAAAAACAGCTTCATTTCCTGTGGATGTAATGAAACAAAATGATAAACAAATTCATGTTTTTGTGACAAATCAAAGCACTTTATACGGAAGTTTTACAGCGAGACGTCTGTAGCTTAAGGTCAGTGCTTTTAACCTACGTTCCGTTACAAGCTAGATGGCAATCAGCTGACTTTTGTTACTGTTTGTCTTCCACAATAGATAGTCTCCAGCAACTAGTTCCTGATTTTTGCTAATCGCCGTTTGGGTGAGTAACAATTGTATTTGGGACCAGTGCTGCTTGCCAATTCTACTACGAAAGTAACACAATAGTTACCATTGACTATTGACTAGTGACTATTGACTAGTGACTAGTGACTAGTGACTAGTGACTAGTGACTAGTGACCATTAACTAGTGACCATTGACTAGTGACTAGTGACTAGTGACCATTGACTAGTGACTAGTGAATAGTGACTAGTGACTAGCGACTGGTGACTAGTGACCAGTGACATCATCATGCCCCCTTCTCCTGCCCAAAATTTGTATCAACGACTCCTAGAGCTACCATGGTAGTGCTGTACTGCGAACAATTCATCGACTTCATCAACAAAAAATACAAAAATTCTTGATTGAAATCCGATTAATTCAAAGAAGACCTTGAAAGTCCTAAAATGAATCTACCCCAAAAAATAAATTCGAACATGACTTCCTCTACAATCTTTTAAAGCCATAGCAAAAAGTAAAAAACTTTTTAGACACAAAAAACAGCAAAAATCCAATGAAAAGCAAAAATCAATTCTAATTTATGCCTTGATTCATCGATTCCTCTTTTTCAATTCACAATAAGTTATTGAACCTCTGTGCCATTTATTCGTAGCAAGGATGGATTATGCGAAAACGTGATTTTCATTTTATTTATTTTTTTTTAAAAGAATTTTGATATTCTGCTGGTTGTCGATAGTACATAGGAGCCTGTGGGTCGAGAATTTGGGATGCTCACACAATAGACTTGTAATTTAACAGAAACAGAATATCACAAAGATTATATTTCCGTGTCATGAGGCAGAAAAAAGAAGAAGACAAGAGGAAGCAGAAATTGCTTCGTGCAATGAAACTGAATGGAAATGAATTGAAAATGATAAACAAGAAGAAAAAGGAGTGGATGCTTCAATGAGCGATAAAAGAATCATCGAGTATTGAGTGTATCGTGTCTTTCACATCAACGTCAATGTTGGGGAGGGAAAGAATGTATGAAGATGCTGTAGTGCCTTCTTTTATCACATGTCATATCGTTGTACACGATAAAAAAAATAATGGGAAATGCGGAAGCAAGGACAATTTGATGAAGTTGTAAGGATTAGGCACTAAACTTTTTTTTGCAGTTTTTGGAATGGATTGATGCAACTGACTTATTACTTTTGAACCGGAAACAACTCAAATTGAATGTTATCTGGTTCCAAACCTCTTAACACTGATTAGTCGGCTCGAAAATAAGTATTAAGGTCTGCAAGTTCTTAAGGAAGTCAGGTACAAAGATACAAATCAGTGGCGCAGCAAGAAAGACTCCTTTTAAGACCACGACTCTAGAAATGACAAAACTTCAAAACAAAAGAGCACAAATAGTATTTTTTAAGGGGGGAACTTGGGCCTTGTTTGCAAGGGCTACCCGGGAGACTCTTTTCTAGTCTCAGATTAATATTCCATATATTGAAGTCGATTGAAATTAAATTCCTACCTAGGGCTCCTTGAGTAGACCTAAAAACCGGGTATAGGGTATCGAGTCATGTTTGTCATTACAATAAAAAAACCTTCATGGGGAAAGTGGTTAAGAAATAGGATATCTATAATCTACCTTGACATGAATGACTTTGTGAAGACATTGGTTCAATTCCCATTCACAAGAGGCTTAATATTTTTAATCACTTCAGATAATACTGTCAAATTGACAATGCTTGGGTTCTCACAATGTTTATGACATAACAGCGACCAAAAATTCTAGAAAAGCCATTGCAAGCTTCATAGTCCCATCCCAGCCACACAAAAAAAAAATCTCATTTTAGATGCTGAAATATGAACGATATCAAGTTGCAAAATCAAATTTTTGTGCTGAAAATGTCTTCGTTCCTTTCATGAACAAATTAAATTCCATAAAATTTAATAGTCTTGTATGTTGTGAAAGCTTCCTCGTCCGTAAAATACAACAACTGAATTATTTCTTGTTGCCACTTTTTTTAAATTGACCCTTTTATCTATTTTTAGATTCACCTACATTCCGTGTGAAATATCACCTACACATTCACACATAAATCAAACCGCAAACAAAGTCTTTCTCATAGTTTATTCATCTACACACTTACCTATGTGACGTTTGACTTTCTGATGAGATTTATCTATTGTTCTGAGATAAGCATATATCAAAGTCAGACAGTTAACGAGACATACTCAATCATTTGTAAATATTAATGTCGTTACATTAATAATCGCCATATCATGTCAATTGATTAGATAGACGCAGAAGAAAATAAAGTTTAGTGACTATAATGTTTGTGATTGTGTGAACGCAGAAAGAAGAAATGAAATAAAACACGAAAAAAATATATATTTTCAAGGGCAGATTTGTTTATTGGATTTTTTTCTTGTTGTTGTTGTTCGTGACACTTAACGAATTAATTTTTAATTCTTCAATAAATATTCAATGAATGTTTTTGTTGATAATTTATTTATCAGCATTGACTGTGCTGGATTATTAATTCTAACTGATTTCTTTATTAAGAAGTTTGGTTGGGATGGTAAAAGTTTTTTGTCGGCTGCAATAAGAAGGTCTACTGTTGGATTTCTTGATTATTCAATCTTGTAAGGCTTTTGCATGCTAAGGACATTTTAGTGTCGAAAATAGTCGACATGTTCGAATTTACTCGACATAGCTTTTAAATATTTAAAACCCGTTAAAAATTCGTCAATTTTAGAATTTTAAGCAATTATATTTAAGTTCTAGTAATTTTTTGGATGATTTTAGCAAAAGTGAGTTTTTGTAAGAAATATTCATGAAAATTTAACGGTTTTTTGATATTCAAACCAAAACGTAATGGATTTTTTGACGTGCCCTAGGAATTTTTGAAAATTGGAATTTTTAATTAAGGCCTTGGTTTTTAATTGCGGTTTTATATATTATAGTTTAGACCAGAAGTCAGATTCTAGAGCTTCCGAGGACCCCCTAGAGTAGAAATAACATTATATGTGTTACACTTTGGGATGTGAACAGGGTAGGGTGACCCGAGGTGCTCCCCATTCTAAAATAGTCGCCAGTCTCTGACCTCTGAATCAAACTTCTTATCATATTAATCAAATTAGGAATTGAACCAATATCCAACGAATTTTCATGAATTGATGTTCTTACACTCGGCATATGAAGCTTTCAGTTTGAAGCATCTCTTAACATCCAAAAGTCTGTCTAGAGCAGTGTTGACAAAACTTTTTTGAGCCTAACCTTAGGGTTAAGCCATTACCAAAGTCGCACATTTGCGAAAAATTTCTACAGCACAAAAGTGTACCGCAGCACATAGTTTGGACAACACTAAGAGTCTCAATCCAATCATTGCATATGGCTCGGAAACCTGGAATTTTACGCAGATGAGGAAGCTCTTGGTGTCTTCGAAAGAGTATTACAAGCGATTCATAGGACCTATGAAGGAAGAAGAATAGTATCGAAGTCGAAACAATGACGAACTATATCAGTTTTTCCAGCATGCTAATATTATTAGGGCCCTTCAATTATAATGTCCGACATTTAGGAGGGGGGTAGGGGGGTCTAGGATTTTGTGACAGTTCAAACAATGGAAATTTTTTTCTTTAGAATTTTTGTGACAGAGGGGGTGAGGGGGGGTCTAAAAATCAGGTTTTTTGATGGACGTAATAAGTGAACGACCCCTTACGGTTCTCCCTGCAAATCACTTGAGATGGGCTAGACATGTGTTTTGCCATCCCTTCTGCTACGTAATTGTTTGAAAACAAAATTTTTCAAAAAAATTCCTCTCAGTGTATCTCCAAAAAGTAACATTGTATGTGTTGTAGAACTTCTGATAAGTCTCAGTCCACATTGATAACAAGTAATTGAAATAATCAACTCTTTTTGGAATTACTTGAGAATATCAAAAATTCATCGCATGATACTCAAGTTTAGCTATTTCATAATCTCAAAATAAAATAATAAAAATAAGAATTTTATCACTCGAAAAATTTTATAGTACAAATTTAATCCAACGACAGAGCAAGACAAGCAAAAATATTCTGTTTCTGTTCAATCGTGAGGAACAAGAAAAAATAAATAAATAAATACAAAAAAAAAATATCCAATGTCAACAGAATTTGTAGTATATCCACGTCGCGATGGAGTTCCATATCCGCAAATTTACAGTCGATTCAAAGTAAAATCGGAAGATGTTGAGGATGAATTTTTTATTCAGGACTTGACTGTAAATTATTTCGATATGGCTGTCGATTTTATTGTTGAGAATCATGCACGCGGTGCAGTTTTTCATCGTGCAGCAGGCACCATTGGAACTGAGGCTGGTGTTGATATAATTAGGAAAAATTATCGTGCTGCATTTGAGCAACGAGTTTCATTAATTTGTATTGATGCAAAGACAAATGAGATTGCTGGACTTAATGCTCTGTACTTAGCATCAAAGTTTGATCCACCAAAGCCAGAAAGTGACGATCCAAACTTCCGTAAGCTCAACCAAACTCTGAAGTTCATTGAGGAAAGCTTCAATGTTTATGAACATTATGGCGTTGATCGTGTCATGTTTGCAGCTGGCTTATGTGTTGACAAAACGTATCGAGGAAGAGGAATCGCAACGGAAATATTGAAGGCACGTGCACATGTTTTGAAAGCAATCGGCGTTGAAGTGACATCGTCAATTTTCTCAACTGTTGGAGCACAAAAAGCAGCAAAAGCTGCTGGATATGATGAAAATTTTTCAATATCGTATGAGGATATGGATGAAAAATTGCCATCTCTAAACTTTTCACATGGATATGGAAACACTTGTAAAGTTTTGTCATTAAAAGTCAAATAAATGGATACGCTGTCATAAATGTATGTACGATTTACATCCTTGCTTGTTCATTTTTTATTCAGTTTCTATGACTATAAACTTCTTCAATATCAATTTGTTCTGTGGTACTATTAAATGTATGAGATATAAGTTGTTGCATGCATGCATTGAAGAAGTTTAGTTGTTTAACTTTCATTTTATATTTTTTTGGTATTTTAATAATAAGAGAATTGTTTCTAAATTGTGCTTTGTATTACAGAAATTGAGTTTTAATATCTCCAAACTTTTCCAATTATGAATTCTATTGCAACACAATTATTGGGGTTTTAAAGGTCTTTATGAACTCACTAGTTCTTGTTATTATAATTTGAATTTGATGTTTTTATTATGAGTCAATGCTTCAGATTTTGGACAATGTTTCAAAATTCTTGATTTAAATTTGAGTCAAACCTTTAAAATTCATAATTTAAATTTAAAATTCGTGAATTAAACGTGAGGCAACGCTTTGAATTCTGGATTTAGTTTTAAGTTAATGCTTCAGAATTCTCGATTTCATTTTGAATCAATGCTTCGAAATTTTAGATTTAAATGTAAGTCAACGCTTTAAAATTCGTGAATTAAACGTGAGGCAACGCTTTGAATTCTGGATTTAGTTTTAAGTTAATGCTTCAGAATTCTCGATTTCATTTTGAATCAATGCTTCGAAATTTTAGATTTAAATGTAAGTCAATGCTTTAAAATTCGTGAATTAAACGTAAGGCAACGCTTTGAATTCTGGATTTAGTTTTAAGCTAATGCTTCAAAATTCTCGATTTCATTTTGAATCAATGCTTCGAAATTTTAGATTCAAATGTGAGTCAATGCTTTAAAATTCGTGAATTAAACGTAAGGCAACGCTTTGAATTCTGGATTTAGTTTTAAGCTAATGCTTCAAAATTCTCGATTTCATTTTGAATCAATGCTTCGAAATTTTAGATTTAAATGTAAGTCAACGCTTTAAAATTCGTGAATTAAACGTGAGGCAACGCTTTGAATTCTGGATTTAGTTTTAAGTTAATGCTTCAGAATTCTCGATTTCATTTTGAATCAATGCTTCGAAATTTTAGATTTAAATGTAAGTCAACGCTTTAAAATTCGTGAATTAAACGTGAGGCAACGCTTTGAATTCTGGATTTAGTTTTAAGTTAATGCTTCAGAATTCTCTATTTCATTTTGAATCAATGCTTCGAAATTGTAGATTGAAATGTAAGTCAACGCTTTAAAATTCGTGAATTAAACGTGAGGCAACGCTTTGAATTCTGGATTTAGTTTTAAGTTAATGCTTCAGAATTCTCGATTTCATTTTGAATCAATGCTTCGAAATTGTAGATTGAAATGTAAGTCAACGCTTTAAAATTCGTGAATTAAACGTGAGGCAACGCTTTGAATTCTGGATTTAGTTTTAAGTTAATGCTTCAAAATTCTTGATTTCATTTTGAATCAATGCTTCGAAATTGTAGATTGAAATGTAAGTCAACGCTTTAAAATTCTTGAATTAAACTTGAGGCAACGCTTTGAATTCTGGATTTAGTTTTAAGTTAATGCTTCAGAATTCTCGATTTCATTTTGAATCAATGCTTCGAAATTTTAGATTTAAATGTAAGTCAACGCTTTAAAATTCGTGAATTAAACGTGAGGCAACGCTTTGAATTCTGGATTTAGTTTTAAGTTAATGCTTCAGAATTCTCGATTTCATTTTGAATCAATGCTTCGAAATTGTAGATTGAAATGTAAGTCAACGCTTTAAAAGAATCTCGCGGATTTGACCTGTTCGTTTGTTTACATTTTTCATCAAATAATTATTTAATAAATTAATACTATTCTACTCGTTGGACTTTAGTAATTGTTGTTACAAAGAGTGCCTAAGTGCCTAAGAATCAATAGAAATATCAAGTGCATCTATAAAATCCATTCGGTAGTGCTGTGATTAGAAATTAAAATTTTCTATTCCCTAAGTGGAAATGGCAACTCGGAAATGTCCGCAGTGCAAAGTTGATTGTGCCATCGACGAGTTCTTTCAGTGCTGTCTTTGTAAAAGAAGTGCTCATTTATGCCATCAGCAATTTAAGAAAAATAATGTCGATCCTGACTTTATACGTCGCGCTGCATTGTCTGGCTTTAAATATATCTGTTGTTCATGTTTTCCCTCGGTGGAACTATTCTCAGGAACCTCTGTGAATTTGCAGAAGCAATTGGACGTATTGCATGCTGGAATCTCAAGAATCGCTGGTGATGTGAGTAAACTTTCAAGTGACGTAAATGAAATTAAAAATGTTCATGTTGATTCCGATTTTTCTTGTCGCATTGAAAATTCGCATCCTTCCTCTTCCCGTCCTACCATGTCTTATGCCAATGCTTTAAAGGAATCTACCCTCGTTCTTACTCCAAAAAATTGCGAAACTGAAACATCCGAACTTAAAGAAAAAGTGCGTAAATCAATAAATCCTGAGGAGAGTCGTATAACTGGTTTCCATACAACATCAAGCAACAAGATTATTCTCAAATCAGGGATCACAGACACTGATTCATTTGCATCTTCAATCACATCCAAGCTTGGAAGTGATTTTGATGTCGCAATTCAGGATACAGATATTAAGCGCCTCAAGCTAGTGCGCTTTCGCAATGATGACTTCACACCTGATGAGATTATACAAGCTATAGCAAAGCAGAATGAGAATGAAATCAAAAACATCGAGAAACTAAAAATTCTTAAAGAGATTCAAAACAAAACAGATACTCGTTTTAGTACTCTTATTCTTCAGATCGATTCCTTGTCTCACAAACTTGCTCTGGAGAAAGGATTCTTAAATATTAAATGGAATAAATTTAAGATTTTCGATGCATTTACAATTACTCGATGCTTCAAATGCTCTCGCCTTGGACACAAAGCCGCAGAATGCAAATCCGCCACCCCAGTTTGCCCTAAATGTTCTGGATTGCATGAAGCAAAGGATTGCACCGTTACTTATTTGTCCTGTGTAAATTGCGTCGATGCCAAGGCTAAGTTCAATCTAGATATCAATGTTTCCCATGCTGCTTACAATCCTAAATGTCCCACTATGCTTTCTAGATTAAATAAGGTTCCTAAAAATTAGCAATTACCGAACGGCTTAGTTTGGTACACAAATTGCCAAAGCCTTTATGCTAATTTACCTGCACTCAAGGTTTTTGCATTTGAAACTAAGCCCAAACTTTTATTGCTCAGTGAAACACGTACTATTTGTAACATGACCGACAATGAATTAAAAATAGATGATTATACATTATTTCGAGTGGATTCTTATTCGAGGCATACAGGAGGCGTTGCGTGCTACTTGCATTCATCGGTTAGCATTGACATAATTGATTCATTCTCTGAGCTAAATATATGGTCACTAACATTTAGAGTCTTAACAGGATATGTACGTGATACTTTTTGCATTGTTTATCGTGGTCACAAATCTACAAATACTGATTTTATTTCCTTCCTCGACCGTACCTTTGACTTCCTATCCACAAATTGTAAACGCTTCCATGTCATTGGTGATTTCAACTATAATTTTACTGATAAAGTCATTTCAAAGCCTCTCATCTCAAAGATAAAATCGTTCTCTTTGTCTCAAATCATCAAATCACCCACACGGGAATGCAACGGCAGTAGCACCTTGATCGACTGGGTAGTCACAAACACAACACCTATTACATGCCATGTCGTTAATCACAAAAATATTGCCGACCACAATTTTATTGCAATCGATTTATTTCCCAAGCAAAACAATCAAAAAGCAACTGCAATCTCGCGCGTCGACTGGTCTATGTAAATACTCAAAACCTGATTTAACCCAATATTTGGCTAGAGTAAATTGGCTGCAATTTGATTCAATTCGGGACACTAATGAGAAATTCAACTTTTTGTACCATCATATTATGCTTTTTCTCAACAATGCTTTGGAAGTTAAATCTTTTACAGTCAAACCCTCGGCAAAATGGTACTCAAGGGAACTTAAGAACCTAAACAAGCAGAAAATGCAGGCGAAACACGAATGGAATAAAAATCACAACGAGTCAACTTGGAAACGATATGTTAAAGTACGCAACACTTACAAGAACAATCTTCGCACAGCTGAATCCAACTATTTGCAAGCACAACTTACAAACAATTCTGACGACCCCAAGAAGCTATGGACTGTTCTCAAGTCAATATATGACAACAACTCTAAGCCTTCCTTAAACGCTCTCACTTTCCCAGATGGTATTTTTCATGAAAGCCAGACATGCGCTGATCGTTTAAATAATTATTTTATCAACAGCATAGTTGAAATTTCAAATCAAATACCAACAGTTCGCCCTACTTTGCAATTCCATATAAATTCTACTTCCACGCTTTTTAGTTTTCAGCCAGTTACATTCGAACAGGTCAAACATTTAATTACTGAATCAAAAACCAAGTATTATCATGACAATCTTACTGGTAAAGTTATTAATGATGCACTGGATTCTCTAGATTTTCTAATATCATTTACTAATCTTTTAAATATGTCTCTTGAGCGTGGTCAAGTACCTGATCTTTTCAAATGCAGCACGATTACGCCTATACAAAAAATTCCGAATTCTAATAAAGTAAATGATTTGCGCCCAATAAATACATTACCGGTCTGTAGTCAGATCCTGGAACGTATTGTTAAAGATCAGCTTTTAGAGCATTTCGAATCCAACAATCTCTTTGCTAGCCAACAATCAGGCTTTCGAAAGTTCCATAGCTGTGAAACTTCGATTGCTTATATTACCTCCGAATGGATTGATGCACTTGACAGGAACAAGATAGTAATTTCAGTTTTTCTAGACTTAAAGAGAGCTTTCGAGACTGTTGATAGACAGCTCTTACTGGACAAATTAGAGATGTACGGATGTGATCCTATAGTCCTCAACTGGTTCAACTCCTATTTATCGAATCGTTTTCAGCAGACCAAGTTTAATGGTTTTTTTTCAGCACTCATGCCAATAATATTTGGTATACCACAAGGATCTGTACTTAGCTGCCTTCTCTTTATCATTTTTATTAATGATATTGTCAATGTCATTGAGTTTGCGCAGATTAAACTCTTTGCTGATGATACTCTTATTTTTATTGAATGTGATGCTGATAACGTTGACGAAACTTTACATCGATTAAACAGCGACTTGTCTAAAGTTTATGATTGGTTGTGCTTTTCAAAACTGTCATTAAATATCTGCAAGACTAAGGCTATGATTATCTCGAATAAAAATATCAGGCCTGAACCTACAACTAGTATCATGATCAATGGAACACCAATCGAACTTGTTGATTCCATGAAATACCTAGGTATAATTTTAGACAAAAATTTGTCCTTTTCCGAGCAGCATGATGATATCCTCAGAAAATTAAACAAGAAGTTTTATGTCTTCAAACGTTGCGAAGCAAAATTAAACACTTCAAGCAAAAAGCTTTTTGTCACATCTTTGATTTTTTCGCATTTCAACTATTGTTCTTCAGTGTCTTTCTTATTCAGTGACAGTCAAATCGATGAATTGCAGAAGGTCATAAATCGTTTCATGCGCGTTATCCTTAGATGTGATAATCGCACTCATCGTCAGGACATGCTTGACAGCTTTGACTGGTTATCAGTCAAGCAAATGCTTAATTATAACGTTTTAATGTTTTTCCACAGATTAACTAAATTTGAGTCTCCTGATTATCTTTTCTACAAGCTTAAGAAAGCAACTGATGCTCATCGCTATCCCACAAGGCGTGCAAACGATTACATTCTTCTTAACTATACGAAAGCACGATCGCAGAACAGTTTGCTTTACAAAGGACTTAAACTATTCAACGACTTCCAGAATTATCGAAGAAGTATAGCCCAGGAAAGGCGAACAACAATTCAATTGGCCGCAAAAGAATACGTCAAGGAGAAATTTCCTTTAAGCTGAACTCTAACTTATGTGCAGGCATTTTTGTGAATTCCGTCAATATTTATGCCATACTGCTTTTCTTCCATGAGATTCTAGGTCTTAGTTAGCGACTTGGTTCCGTCCCTGATGTAGAGTGGCAGACAAACTTTCAACTTCTGATCTTAAAAGATACTGGGTTGTCTGTAGTTATGCTGTTTCTCACTCACGCCATTAAGCTTGCAACAGGTCTGCGGACGTAATTTTGTAGTTTAATGAGGCTCATAAACAGCAAATGTTTTGGTGTACTTGTACTGTAAGCGCATTGCTCGCTTTAAACTGTTTCGGCGGTTCTATTTCATTTAAAGTTTTGGTGTGCAAACACCAGTGAGTGGTTAAGAACGTTTTTGCCTCTATCTAGGATTGTTCTTGGGCGTGACTATCACTAAGAGCAGTAATGGATTCGATTAGTAATGGGCTATTTATCGATGGATGGTTTACAGTGCCATGAGACATATTTTTACAGAATATTTCATATTGAGTCACTTAGGCTACATTTTAAGTAAAAATTTTTAACAACCATACAGTCACATTCTTAACATTGCTTGTTATCACGTTTTTCTTAAATTTTCGTTTTATGTCGAGAATTATAAATCTCTACACTTTTGTACTTTTAATACCTTAAGGTAAATAAACCAATCTATCTATCTATCTTTAAAATTCGTGAATTAAACGTGAGGCAACGCTTTGAATTCTGGATTTAGATTTAAGTTAATGCTTCAAAATTCTTGATTTCATTTTGAATCAATGCTTCGAAATTGTAGATTGAAATGTAAGTCAACGCTTTAAAATTCGTGAATTAAACGTGAGGCAACGCTTTGAATTCTGGATTTGGTTTTAAGTTAATGCTTCAGAATTCTCGATTTCATTTTGAATCAATGCTTCGAAATTTTAGATTTAAATGTAAGTCAACGTTTTAAAATTCGTGAATTAAACGTGAGGCAACGCTTTGAATTCTGGATTTAGTTTTAAGTCAACGCTTTGAAATTCTCGATTTCATTTTGAATCAATGCTTCGAAATTTTAGATTTAAATGTAAGTCAACGCTTTAAAATTCGTGAATTAAACGTGAGGCAACGCTTTGAATTTTGGATTTAGTTTTAAGTTAATGCTTCAAGATTCTCGATTTCATTTTGAATCAATGCTTCGAAATTTTAGATTTAAATGTAAGTCAACGCTTTAAAATTCGTGAATTAAACGTGAGGCAACGCTTTGAATTCTGGATTTAGTTTTAAGTTAATGCTTCAAAATTCTTGATTTCAATTTGAGTCAAAGCTTTAAAATTCATAATTTAAATTTAAGTCAACGCTTTGAAATTCGTGAATTAAACGTGAGGCAACGCTTTGAATTCTGGATTTAGTTTTAAGTTAATGCTTCAGAATTCTCGATTTCATTTTGAATCAATGCTTCGAAATTTTAGATTTAAATGTAAGTCAACGCTTTAAAATTCGTGAATTAAACGTGAGGCAACGCTTTGAATTCTGGATTTAGATTTAAGTTAATGCTTCAAAATTCTTGATTTCATTTTGAATCAATGCTTCGAAATTGTAGATTGAAATGTAAGTCAACGCTTTAAAATTCGTGAATTAAACGTGAGGCAACGCTTTGAATTCTGGATTTGGTTTTAAGTTAATGCTTCAGAATTCTCGATTTCATTTTGAATCAATGCTTCGAAATTTTAGATTTAAATGTAAGTCAACGTTTTAAAATTCGTGAATTAAACGTGAGGCAACGCTTTGAATTCTGGATTTAGTTTTAAGTCAACGCTTTGAAATTCTCGATTTCATTTTGAATCAATGCTTCGAAATTTTAGATTTAAATGTAAGTCAACGCTTTAAAATTCGTGAATTAAACGTGAGGCAACGCTTTGAATTTTGGATTTAGTTTTAAGTTAATGCTTCAAGATTCTCGATTTCATTTTGAATCAATGCTTCGAAATTTTAGATTTAAATGTAAGTCAACGCTTTAAAATTCGTGAATTAAACGTGAGGCAACGCTTTGAATTCTGGATTTAGTTTTAAGTTAATGCTTCAAAATTCTTGATTTCAATTTGAGTCAAAGCTTTAAAATTCATAATTTAAATTTAAGTCAACGCTTTGAAATTCGTGAATTAAACGTGGGACAACGCTTTGAATTCTGGATTTAGTTTTAAGTTAATGCTTCGAAATTTTAGATTAAAATGTAAGTCAACGCTTTAAAATTCGTGAATTAAACGTGAGGCAACGCTTTGAATTCTGGATTTAGTTTTAAGTCAACGCTTCAAAATTCTCGATTTCATTTTGAATCAATGCTTCGAAATTTTAGTTTGAAATGTAAGTCAACGCTTTAAAATTCGTGAATTAAACGTGAGGCAACGCTTTGAATTCTGGATTTAGTTTTAAGTTAATGCTTCAGAATTCTCGATTTCATTTTGAATCAATGCTTCGAAATTGTAGATTGAAATGTAAGTCAACGCTTTAAAATTCGTGAATTGAACGTGAGGCAACGCTTTAAATTCTGGATTTGGTTTTAAGTTAATGCTTCAGAATTCTCGATTTCATTTTGAATCAATGCTTCGAAATTTTAGATTTAAATGTAAGTCAACGCTTTAAAATTCGTGAATTAAACGTGAGGCAACGCTTTGAATTCTGGATTTGGTTTTAAGTTAATGCTTCAAAATTCTTGATTTCATTTTGAATCGATGCTTCAAAATTTTAGATTGAAATGTAAGTCAACGTTTTAAAATTCGTGAATTAAACGTGAGGCAACGCTTTGAATTCTGGATTTAGTTTTAAGTTAATGCTTCAAAATTCTTGATTTCAATTTGAGTCGATGCTTTAGTATAAAGATGTTGAAATGTTTAAAATAATCAAAAATCAATAAAAATAATTAGAAATGATCAGAACATTATTTATATAAATCCATATCGTTGTTTAAGGATTGATGTTGTGAAATTTTAAAGTATTCCTGTTATACATCTAGGCACGAAGTACACCATTGAATTATTTCTGCCTTTACTCCATGTCCTACGAGAGCAATTTATTAAATAAATTTACAACCATTTTACTAAACTTAACCTTATTGTGTAAGACATCCATTAAATTGCACTCTAATTAGCTATCACCATGGACTATCCAACAATCTACAGCATCTTTTGCAACAACTTTTCTCATCAACGTTCTCGATAAATTGCATCATTATTTATATATTAAAAAGTGCAGCTAATTAGCTTGAAATATTAACTGTGTACTCCGCCCTCAAGCAATTGATCTCTGTTTATTATTATTTTTTGTAACTCAATACATCAATTAAAATTGAAATAATTAATATGATGATGATGATGATGATTAATTGGTATCCAATTGGTTAGCATTTATTATTGCAACACAAAGAACTTTTTTACGGTAAATGCATAAGACCATTTTTGAAGTTCAGTCAACTCTTAATTAAATTAACACAAAAAATAAAATAAATCACGAAATATATGCAAATTATCACATCAAAAGTCAATTAACAAGTCCATAAAAGCACGAAACAAATAAAATTCCTCAAAATTCATCGACACCAAATGTGACTCATGAAGATATAAAAAAAATGTTGTTTAGCCAATTCCAAACTTCCGTTACGAATGTCAAAATACATGTGCATGTTCAAGAGAACAAAAAGCAATGAAATTGAAAAGCAGAACCCACAACATAAAAACACTTTTAGCTCAAATGACTAAGATAAAAACACAAAAATTCCAAAATCAAAAAATACAGTCTGGAAATGAGTTTTTGTATTTACGAGTCTCAAATTACTAATATGGGAAGAAATCAGTCATAAAGAATTGCGCAATTAAAGTTTCGCAGAAGTGATAAAAAAATATTTGTTGCGTCTTTTTGCCAGTTTTATTGTGACTTTGTCTGAGGATTTATTAATGCAGGCAGAATTTGAAATTTGAGAGTTTAATAAGGTTTATTTTGGGTGTCAATTTATCAAAATAATTTTGGGGTTTTAAACATCACGTGTGAGATTGAAGCGATAGCTTATAATAATACAAAGTTGCTGACAAATAAAATTAAATGATTACGTTTTTTGGGGAACAGGGTTTGAATTTTTCTTTATGGACATGAAGGGACATGAGCAAGAAGAACGATTTTTTTTTCAAAATACCCTAGAACGTTTAAGAATTTTCTTGAAAAAGGGAATTTTACCCCCTTGGCTACGTCCTTGTGCGTCGTGACACAAAAATTTGGATAACTGATAGAAGGGCCCAGTGTATAGGGCTATCAAGCTCACTATGAATTTTATATAAATTCTATAAGGAGCCGTTCACTTATGACGGGGGGAGGGGTCCGCGAGAAAAGAACAATAGAAATTCCTGGAAATCCATTGCTTTTTTTGAAAAAATGTCCGTTAATATTGGACGTCATAAATGAACGACCCCGAATGTAAAACCGAATGTAATCAAAATTCATTGCTGCCAAAGGATGCCTTCGGTAAACCGATAGGTGAAAAAGGTGTGGTACAATAAATTCTGTTCTAATTTGAAACGCAGTGCCTCCAGCTGAAAGGCTGGGCCCTTCATACATAATTATTATTATTATTAAACCTAGAAACTAGGTTTATCTAGAATCTAGATTAAATAGAGAAATTATTTTTAATTACTAAGATCAGAATTACTAAAGGGAAGTTCACTTATGACGTCCGAGATTTAGAGGGGGGGGGGGGAAGAAGTTTCTAGAATTCAGTGACAGTTTTTCCTTATACATTTTATGACAGGGGACAGGAGGTTTAATCATGAATGTGGAACTGATCGTAATGATCAAAACTTGAATAATCTGTAAGGGGACATTCACTGATTCCATAACGCTTTTAGGGGAAGAAGGCTCTGAGATTTTGTGACAGTTCCCTTAAATATCAAACTCATAATAAATCTATAAATAAATTCATATTCATGCTACAAGCTATAATCTATATAAATAGATTTCAATGGATCGACTTGATCTGCGAAAAAAAAGTTATGCAGACACAATGTCATCTGAACAATTTCATAAAAGTTCTTCCATCCCACACTTATTGTGCAACATTCAACAATCTCTAGAAAAATATTCTCAATTCCTCAAGTCAATGGGAAGATGAAATTCCGCTCGAAATTCAAAAAAGAAATTCATTCCAAATAAGAATTCCTTCCCCTACAGTACTCCATTACATATTTGGTGCTGTTCTGAGAAAAATCAATAAATTTTCATATTATTTTATTAATATCGCAGATCAGTTCAGTCAATAATGCAGAAATATGCAAAATATTTCAATAAAAACTCCAGGAACTAAGGAGATAAAATGCAATTTTATTGACGGATGAATTCAAGCAAGTAAGAATGTCCGTTAAAGAATTTTTAAATTTAAAAAAAAAATCAGCTGCAGTAACTACATCAACTGCCATAAAAAAATCACGAAGCTATGAAAGCAATATTTTTTTATCGCACATAACTTATATGCTGTGCTGTACTTCACTTGCCTTTTATCGCCATTTTCTCACTTCACATCCAGCAAAAATAAAAAAAGTCTGCGACGCAATTTCAGATTCTCGAACATTTCATTCATGTTAACTTGAACATTATTTTCTGATTTTACAACAAACATTCTTTCCCCTCCTATTTCTTCTTCTTGCCTTTTTGAGCGACAATTTTATTGATTCTCACAAGAAATTTTCTCATTTTTTGCCTCTCTCAATGTATCAAGTAAGTCAAAATATATCAGGTAAAACAGCTCAGTGTCATTAAAATCGTGTCTTAACAAGTCATTTTGAGTATTTCGAGATGTTCGGTAATGTTTTCCTACGAAAATAATGATTGCGTTATACGTTCTACCCCCTGTGCTTAGTATTTTTGTTATTCGTTCGCATAGTCATGTTGAGGGGTAGTTTGCTACATACAAACTCTCTCTCCGCTACAAAGTAAAATATAGAGAACGAATTGGAGCATGGCAGTCGGACATGTTATATCAAAATAAGAGGATATTTGTGTTATAAGGATTGAAAAAAGCGTTGAGTAAGGTCATGTTCGTTGCAGTGTTTATAGTAGCAAAATAGGATTTTTTCAGTTAATACGAAAAACAAAAAAAATTGTGAATTTCGCAGTTAATTTGTGAATTAATTTTAGTGAAAAAAGTAATAAATTCATCATAAAAAATTGCTTTATTAAAAGCAACTACGGCAGGAATTAATAACAATTCGGATTTTTATCAAATTGTGAAAATGAAAACAAAATTGAAAGTTTTTCCACGACAAGATGGAATCTCATATCCACAAATTTATAGAAAATTTAAGGCAAAATCGCGAAATATTGATGAAATAGTGAATGAGGAGGAGTTTTATATTCAGGATTTAACGGAGAATTATTTTGATGATGCTGTCGATTTCATGATCGAGTATCATGCACGATCATCAATATTCCATCGTGCTGCTGGCACATTATTAAGTGACGATGGTGTCGAGCGTATTCGACAAATGTATAGAAAAGTATTTGAGGAAAATATTTCATTGATTTGCCTTAAGGCCGATACGAATGAGATAATTGGTGTTAATGCAATAACAATTAGATCAAAGGATGATGAACCCAGTGTACCTAGTGATGATCCTAAATTTCAAATATTGTATGATGCCAAAGAATTCATTGAACATGCTTTCAATATCATGGATTATTATGATGTTGATCGATTCATGTTTACGGCTGGTTTATGTGTTCATAAGAAGCATCGATGCAAAGGCATTGCAACTGAAATATTAAAGGCTAGAGCTCCATTGATGAAGACTATTGATGTTAACGTAACGGCTTCCATTTTCTCAACAATCGGTGCACAAAATGCGGCAACATCAGCTGGATTTACTCATCACTACTCTATTTTATACGAGGATTTAGAGAAACTATTTAATGGTATGAATTTTTCGCATGCCTATGGCAACAGCTGCAAACTATCAGCATTCAAAATATCTGATTAAATATCTCAAACTATCTCTCTATCTCTCTCGCGCTCTATTTCCTTATAAAAAATGAACAATTTTTTTACTATATTTAAATTACCTCCTTTTTGACATAAAAAAAATATCTCGCTGCCCCCCTCTCTATCTATCTTGATTGACATTCCTAGAATTTAAAAAAATATATTGAAATTATTCTTTTTTGGAAGAAAAAACAAAACATTTCAAATGTTTAAAAAGTATTTTAATTAATTAAACATTTAAACTTAATAATAAGTTTTTTTTGACCTTGAAAATTGAGAAAAAAAATCGTATTTTAAGAAGAATTAAATAAGAATTATTTTAATTAATGAATCATGACATATAAATATATATTAATGATGATAAGATTAACTCTCTTACACAACTTTTTGAACAAATATATTCCAATATATCTGTTGGGCGTATACACCGTTGGAAGTTTTTCTTGGAAATTCATTGGAATTAATGGGAAATTAGCATTAAAATGCATGAAATGTGTTGGAAATCTTTTTTTTATCGATTTTTATGTAAATGGGAACACAACGAAGTGCTTTTTAGTAAGAAGTTCGAGAGGCGATGACGAAACAAAACAAAAAAAAATCTTTAACGTATTTTTCAACTTTCTGTAGCGTGTTTGCTTTCTTCTTGTTCCTTTCATTTTCGTTTTTACTTCTTATGTATTGCAAGTGCTGCTACTGTTTACATCTGCTTGTTAATCCAAGCTATATATGTGTTCAGTTAATGGAAATCTGTTTATTTGAGTGGATAATTCTTAGGAGTTTGTCATTTTTTGGGAAGGTCTGCTAAGGTTTATGGACTAGGGTCAGGGTGTACCCGAATGATACAAGTCGGTTAATTGAATAGAAATCCGGCATCAAGCTGGAATAACTTTGGCATGGTGCTAGATTGAAATCGAAGCTTCAATAGTACCGCATAGAACTAAGCTATTGTCTAGGCTTCTAAAATTTGATGATTGTTGATTAAAACAACATTTTTTGAGCGTCTCGACCAAATGTTCAATGTCATCTCACAGTTTGCAGTTCAAGCTACTGATTGACTTTATAAAATGTAAATCTAGTAAAGAGCTATGTGTCCTATCGACACACATCCTTAAACATACTATTTTATCACGTAAAACTCTCAAAATCCTCATCCTACTCGACAAATCTCTACAAAAATCCCTTCTATCCTCAAAAATCAACCTCAAACCCTAGCAATACCCGCATAATCCCCACTTAACCCACTAACCATGCGCTAAATCTCAACACCACATCACATAACCTTGTCCTTGACCGGATGAAAAAGTAAACCATGAATGTATTGCCGCAGTAATATTAAGAAAAATCAATAGACTCGTTTCACACGTTCTGACTGCTTTCGTGAATATGACCAGCTAACAAATTCTTAAAAGAAACGCAGAACAGCAATATTGCAATCACGAAGAAAACAAAATTATATATTGCTTTCATTTCTCGAAGCATTCACACATGAGTCATTGATTTTTTTCTTTCTTTCTCTTCCTGCTTATAGAAATTAGAAATGATTTGTTGAGTAAGTATTGTTAGCCTATGGTTGGCATAGGGCGAAAGTGTTGCTATGGTTTTGTGAAATGTGATTTTAAGGTTTTTTGAATAAACACGTGGATTTATTTGAATGTTGGATGATATGGGAAATATCAATAGATTTTAGGGATGATGAAAACTGAATTTTTAAGGCAGTCTAAGACCAATTAACTAGGGCTACTTTAAAAGCTATTGAATATATATTTAGACAAAATATCATGCCTAGTTCTTAAGATATACCCGTGCGATACAAAATAGTCATTGGAATTTTAATGGTATGAATGTGGTAGTGTACTAATTAGGATTTTAGCTGTGCTCTTGCTGTGGTTCAAAACATTTAAGGAAGCGGAGGAGGGGGGGGGGGGGGGGTCCAGACCCTCCTGGCTATGCCTCTGTTATCCTTAAATAATAATATAACTCAGCAAACCTTATAACTCTGAGTACCTTAGTTTATAACCTCATACTTAAGTAAGCTAAAGGTTAAGCATCCACTGATCTTAAGTAAAGTAATGTGCAATCAATTAATTGCAATTACGAACACCTAGAATTGGGTTAAAAACCAGACAAACAGACAACCAGAACTACATTGAGTATTAAACTGCACCCTCCAAATGACTTACCTTAAAAGCTTAAGTCGGATAATCGAGACGAAATCGTACGCTAAGACGACGCTGGGACAAATTAAGCATTTTGTCTCTATTATCCGACATGTGCTACTCGGGCTACCTACTTAAAATAAACAGATTTGCATATGCCTTCAAGTTGAAAATTGCGCATTAATTACAAAAATAATCAGACTCCTAATTCGAACGTTTACAACATGGAAATAGATCCACAAATTCAATTAAATTGGCCCCCAAAAAAAAAATATCAAAATAAACTCAAAAATTATCAACCAAAATTGTGATATTTGCAAGCATTTCTGAACAAAAATTGAAGATAAAATTAAACATTCCTTTATGATTCAGAAATGCTGACCTTAAGTACTCCATTTTTAAGAATGCTATGATCAGCTATGATTAATTCTCCCAAAAAAACAAGTTAAACGATGTATTATATTTCGAGAGAAAAATATGAGAAACATATTGGAATTTCCAATTACTTAATGACTTCCACTTAAAAAAGAAAAGAAAAAAATCTTAATGTTAATTTTTAAGATCGAGATTCATCATGCTGAGATGTTGATCGAGTTCTAGGTGAAAAAAAAAATATTAGAAATTTCTTGATCATTGATGTTGATCGAGAGGGGAAAACTTGGTGGAAAGAAGATCGGTAAAAACTTTTAAGAACTTTGACAAAAATGAAAGTAAGAAGAAAATTTTATTTTTATAAAATTTGACGAAAAAAAAAAGTTCAACAAATTAATTTTTTACACCCTAAAAGCCTTAATTTTTATGTAATTTTTCTGCCAAGTTGTCCTTCCCTTGGTGCTAATAAAATTATTTTCGAAAATCATTCTCATCGTGATCAAGGAATTTCGATTGACTTAGGATGACAAAAAAAGCTAACTTGTGATGAAATTTTTTGCACAAAAAATAGAGAATTTTTCTATGCACTTTATACTTTACCTATTATACTTGAGACATTAGCTAGACGTAGGGAATAAATGTATTTTCATTGTTCAGGAGAAAAAATAAGGAATTTTTAATTCAGGATAATTTTTAAGCAATGATGAACGTTTCAAGAAATGTACAAACTTTTTTTGATACATGACAGGATTTTTTATCAAATTTTTAGAATTTTACAAATTTTTAGGGGAACATCAGTAGTTAGGGAATCTATGGGGTTTTAAACGGAAACTTCGAGTGATATTGTCGGTTTCTAGAGTGATGGATTGGACAATTGGATTAAATTTTAAGGTTGTAAAATTCCAAAACAATTATCAATTTTTGGGCAATGTCTTCAAAAAGAATTTAAAAATTTGAACCATTACGTGATCCTAGTTAAGACAAAGATTCTCCTCAGAAAAATGTTCAAAATTCTGAATTTCTAAAATAAATTTGTGTTGAGTCTGAATTTTGACCCTAGTAGATCTAATGAAGGAAGTTTAGAGGAAAAATATTATTGAATGCTCAAAATTTACCAGATTTGAAAGATTTTCTAGAAGATTTTTGCTAAAATCAAAAGAACGTACTTTAAATTAAGTTAATCGCAAGATTATGAGAAAAATATCCGTTATTTTTTAAGAAATTTTAAATTTCTCGCACTTTTTCACGAGTTTGTTTACAAAACCCAAAATCTATCTTCGAAAACATTTGAAATTAAATGTTTCTCTTTAATGATCGATTTTTAATAAGCTAATATGACTTTAATAGCATTATTTGAACTCTAGTAAACACTAAAACTATTTAAAAAGCTGAAACATGCGATGTAAAGTCAAAATAAGAGGAATTAGATTTCAATTTAAATGTAAACAAATCATTTTCGAACACAAATTGAATGATTTCGAAAAATGAGGTACCGCGTTAGAAATTGAGCTACTTTGAGGTTATTCTGATCTTAAAGGATTTCATATAATTAATCTCAAGGTTCTATAGGCAACCAACTTCTAGATGATCAAATCTGGCAATTTTTCCTTATAACTTAAGCAGGACTAGTTAAAAGCAGCTACTAAGTTAGGATATTAACGTTCAAAACAGTTTTTCAATGCAAACCTAGTCAAAGCATATTGAAAAATTCCTCAAGAAATCAAGATGTACTTAAAATATCGCCCAAAAACCACAAAAAAGAAAAATCTCTTCTTCATTTGTCTTCCAAAAGTTGAGTAGATAAAAACCTATTTATAAAATAATCCAATCTCCATGCTCAATGAAACCGATGAAAATTCATAGTGAGATAAAAACTGTAGATGAGTAAAATGAATAAGGGCTTGACATATATGGGCAAATAGTCAGTAATCTTAAAAATAATTATCCAAGAGAACTTCCAGTCAACGGTATACGCCTAAAAATCCACAAAAATTTAAATTCAAATATTTTTCTTGTAATGTAATTTGATTCCTTTTGCTAAACAAAGGCTTAAAAATGAATTTAAATTTAATATTCTTAAAAATTGGGAATTAAATGCATTACAAAATTTAAAAAAAAATCCTCAAAAATTCCACTTATATATTCTATATAAAGTATGTACTTAAAATTGAGATAAAAAAATCCCAAAAAAATGATTAAAAACAGCTCTTGATTCTTTAAACTCTTTACCTCATATATTAAAGCTATAAAAACAAAAAAAATAATAATAATATTAAAAATAGTAAGCACACAATAGCAATTGAAACAAAAATATAACTTAAATAATGTAGTGAATAACATAAGCACATGTGCTTCTTTGTCGTCGTTGTGAAGTTGATAAGATTCGTTGAACTTGATTTTGTTTTAGACTTAATTTTAGAATTTTTAAATATTCAGACATAATAAATTCAAATGTTTCCTTGAAAATTAAACGTGATAAGCTCATGCTGCGATTGAAATAGAACTTGTTTAAGAAGCACGAGACTGATACGCATGAGATTATGAAATCATTTTGTTTCCGGGTTCATTTTTCTGAACTTTTTGTCATAAAAATGGTAATTTATTGATCTTGAAATGTTCCTAATCTTGAATATTGAGCAATCTGCATACATTTCGTAATATTTAATAGGCTATTCAGTATATATGAATAATTTGATGGCTATAGACTATATTTTTGGGAACTTAATGGCTTAAGACTATAATTTTGAGAACTTAATGACTATAGACTATATTTGGAGATTTTAAGACTATAGTTTACAGATTTAGTTGAATTAATGTTAAGAATCAGTTTAGAATACTCAGGATTACATGATTTTGGTCTCAATCAAACTTATCAGAATGAGATTTGAACTTATGATATTTAACAAATTAGAATCAATCTTAAATATAACAACTGAAACTAAAGAAAAACTCAGAAAGTTAAATTTTTGCATAGACATACTTGAAGTCTTTAGATCTAATTATCAAACAAACTACTTTTATTGAGATACTAGTTTCAAGATGTTTATCATTGTCAGGGCTTATATTTGAGAATATCAAAAAATTAATTTAAAAAGACTCGTCTTGTAGATTAAAAGATTTCTTTAGAACAGACTCTATAAGAGATCAAATCTTAGTTGAATTATGCAAAATTTGAAGTAGATTATAAAAAGAATTTTTATCGATTCTTGACTGATAAGCGAAACAATTTTAAAAATGATACAATTTTAACTTTGAAAATTAAATAATTGGAAGATTTGTTTAGGTAATGGCTAGTCCTAATGACAATTAATCGAATCTATCTAAAGAACAAAGCATCTAAATATGATGATACATCCTTAACCTCCTCATATATTGGAGCAATATTTCAATGTGGAGCTTAAACTTCAAAAACAGCTTAAGACTAGGCATTAACCAGACAAATCGTGTAGTTGTCCAGTCGAAAAGGCAAACCTGAAAGTACAAGTCAGTTGATTTAAATTGAATCCAGATGTTTGTTCTAAGTTCTAATACTTGTAATGACTGGTGATTGGCTTTTTTACTACCAAAAAAATAAAAAGTTGATTAAAGCCAAAAATAAAGGCTTCTGTTTCTAGAATTTAAGATTAATAGGCAAATGTGTACACAATGCTCACATAATGAGTCAAAATGCCCAGTGAATCAAGTTAAAAAAGAATCGAGTTCTAAAACAAATTCAATCAAACTTCACAACAACAAACTTTTTTATCTCAACAAAAATACCAGAAATAAAATTTATTTCCATTATTTCCATTATTAAAAAACTGAAAGAAGTTAAAAATCAAAAGATCAGAAAGAGGATGTAAGAAGAGAGTAAGAGTTCTTCCATTTTTGATTCAAGGGAGTTGAACAATCAACGAGTTGTAACAATATTCTTTTTTTTTCAATAATCCTTAATTAACATTTTTAAAATTCTTATTAAAAAAAATTAAGAAGCTTCTTGCTTATTAAGAAAATATTTAAAAAAACTCACATACAGACACACATTTTTTGACGGGACAATTTTTAAATCCCCAAAATTTTTTCAATCAAGTAGATATTTTAGTAGATAATTGCTTTCAAAATAACAAGAAATGAACAAGATAAAATGACATGAATTATTGAATTTACATTTATATATAAAAAAAAAAAAACATTTTGCTTGCTTATGAACTACACGATGAACAAAAAAATAAGTAAAAAAAATTATAATAAAAAGATTAAATTTTTTTCCGATCTTCAAAAAAAATTATTTTTTTGAAAAGATTCAATTCACAATCATATCAAATTTCCCCCCATTAAAATTGTAAGTTTCAGCAGATATGGCATGCTGAAACACCTTTTTTCAAACCACATTTAGGTACACACTTGGAGTAGCTGTGGATGTGCATGGATCGAGAAAAATGGCATCGGATGTTGTGCATGAAAATGAATGTTTTGATGAAATTCCTCAAAAATTGGTGAAATTTTCTGCCGGCTATAAAACCACGAAAATAACTTATCGACCGTCTATAAAATGTGCAAATTAAAATTCCAAGAAAAATCAAAATTCTTAATAAGTGCAAAAATAAGCAGCAGTCAGTGGCTGTAAAGTGAATAGTTCAAGAATTTTCCTGGATGTTTAAATTTCGGCAAGGATCGTCCGTTGTTGAAAGTTGATAGAAAATTTCCAATAAGCAGCGATCTTCAAATAAAGTCATCACGTTCGCTGGAAGATCCAGTAATGTGACGATTCAACTAAAAGTGCATGATTTCCTTCATATTTTCCAAGAAAACTCCTCCGAAAAAAAAAATCAGATACATTACACACAAAATCGACTAATACATAACCTATAATAATACATTTGGATTAAACATTGACGGAAGTTTCACAAAATGAAAAGAAATTTCATTAAAACATATCGAAAGTCATCGAATTTTTTTCCGAATGAAGTTCACAATTGTTTCATCGAAAAAGAAATTGTTGATATTGTTCGAACAAGTCAGCGTGAATGTTTTCGATGGATGATTTCTCATGATTCGTCTCCGTTGTCCGTAAGTAGATTATCACTAAAACAATTAAGTCATCAAAAGTAAGTATGGATACATGGTAAGGTAAATTGGTTTATTACAAAGTAGTATTAAAATTATTTGATGATTATGGTCAACGATTTTCTTCCCACTTCGACGGAAGGTCTTTAAAAGGAGGGGTAGGTTACAGGGTGCGGCCAAAAAATTTTTAAAGGAGGGTTTTATTATTTAAATTGATAAGTTTGATAATCAATGTTGCATTCTGGCCATTTGTCTGGATCAGATAAATTCAGAGACAGAAATTTCTTCATAAAGATCGATTCTATATGAAGATAGAAAATCTAATCTACACAAAGATTATTTCTACATAAAGATTCTGTCTACATAAAGATTCTGTCTACATAAAGATTCGATGTAGATGTCTACAATTCTACATTCTTCTCTGATGTAGACCTGGAAAAAATTTAGAATTGTAGACATCTACATCGAATCTTTATGTAGACAGAATCTTTATGTACAAATAATCTTTGTGTAGATTAGATTTTCTATCTTCATGTAGAATCGATCTTTATGGAGAAATTTCTGTCTCAGACAAAAACTATTGAAGAATCTACATTCTTCATCTAGTGTAGACATCTACATTTGCAACACTGGTCCTAATAAATACCATGGTACAGCCCTTGAGAGGTTGTAATTCTTTAATTTTGAATTTTTCTTTTCACGACCCTTAATAATAATGGGAGAGGGTTCCAACCAAGTGATGTGTTATTACACGTTGGTATGAGCTGGAATCCTGATCGATGACAGAATCTATTGTACTGTTCACGACCCTTAGTTGCCGTTCACAAATAACGACCATGAAAAAATAGAATTGTTTTTTTCAATTTTAATTATTCTATATAAAGACATAACTTATGAACGATCCTTAGTAAATATAAGAATATTTTCCACGACTTAATTTGGGTCTATTGAGTTTTTGGACGCAACAAATAAAGCTTATATTTAGTTTTAATGCATTGAACTTTCACAACCTCCAAGTATAAAATTTTATGCGCAGTTCAAAAGTCAAAAGTCAATAAATTTTGCGGATAATTACCATCACTGCCACCATTTTTTTCTTTACGATCCACTTCCGAAAAATAAATTAAATCCATTGTCCTACATTTTGTTAGCTAATTGAAGAATTAAGTATTCAAAGCTAATGCAGTCTAAATGAGGAATAAAGAAAGTAAATTTATAAAATAATGTGTTATTGAAATTAATGTTTCTATGCAAGGGGTGGGAATTGGAGCTGTTGTATTAAAATGGAATATTTAAAAAATCAAGGATTGACTTAAAGTTGTTCAGATTTGACCTTAGCATTGAATTTTAGATTCTTAAAAGTTGAACTGAGTGGTCGATCCACTCCACAAAAATGTTTTGACTACGCTCTTGATTTAGAATGTCTTGAATTGAATGTTTAGGACAAACTCATCTGAAATCCGCTTGATATCCTTAGCTTTACATAAAATCAAATTCCTAACCATTCCAAAACATTTATAAATGTAAGCTTTAATCATTTATTGTGGATCAATGAACCCTCAATTTTACATAACATTTATGGACGTGAATTTGTATTCAATTATTAATTTTTGAGAACATTAGCATTAATTCGATAAGTGTCAATTATTCAAACAATATTTTACATAATTTTATGCACATTTTGTAGCACTAATTATCCAACTTTTAACCCCCTTTGTTCTTAAATAATAAATTCATATTTATTAATTAAACAATTAACTGATAAATTGGTAATTAATTTGAAGTGGATTAGTTTTTGTTATGGCACAAATATTGGCTTTTTAATCAAATTACGATTTAAATAGTGTAATTTAATATTCAATATGAATTAATCCAATGATTGAAGTAGAGTAAATAATGAAATTCTTTTAATATAGGAGATTTAGGTACAATGTTGACGGCATCATAAGTGAGAGATGACAAGAACCAAGAAGAATTGTCAGAGACTATATCAGCTTGCAGACATCAGTTTTATTAACTTTTATGACAATATTTTAGATTATTGTAATTTTATAATAACATCTTTAGATTCCAATTAATTTTTTAAGGTTAGGAGCTATCAATTATTATAGCTTATCAAAAAAAGAGTAAAAATCTAAACTTTTGTCATAAAAAAATCAATTCCTGTGATAAATTTTTATTGATTTATTTTAATAAAGTAATTTTTAACAAGCTTAAATTCTTCTTATCATTTAAAATACTTTTTCCTTCATATTCATATGAAAAACATTTCTAATAACCTATTAAAAGTTGGAAAGTTAAATTTTATTCAATAACTTTTTTTTCCAGTAACTTCTGATACGATTGAGTCTATAGCAAAAAGGTGTGAATACTATTGGGTATGTGAAAAGTTTCTTGTAGGAATTGAACTCACATCTTCGTTAAAAAGAGGATTACAGGTTTGCAGTTTGTTGTTTAATCACAGTGGCTGGTCCTTTGACCAGCCCATACTCTCAGACTCTCAGATTTAACTATAAATGAATAGACATACCATGCTAAGGCACACGGAGTTTAGAGAAACAAACTGAGTTTGAAGGTACGATACAAACTCGAATAGCACAAGTCGGTTAATCGAATAGAAATCCGGCACTATGCCGACATGATTCTCGTATGATACTAGCTTCGATTTGTACCATGCCAGAGTCTTGATTTCGAATTTCTGATCGATTAACCGACTTGTGCTATTCGGGAATGCTTCTATGACTGCTCGATATTCAGAAACAACCTTAAGCTCCAGAGCTTAGTGAGCCAACCAGTTTGACATATTTAGACGCTACATGTATGGATATTAGCCCCCTGGCTACACCCACAAAACCTTCTTCATTCCTTCAAAATTCAAACAACCTAAAAGTACCCACACCTTGAATCACATACGATAAAATTTCATATGAACGGATTATAACTTTTTTTTTTCAGCTTAATATTTCTACCTTACGAGCTATATTGCACGTATCACTCAATTATATTTTCAGACAAAATAAAAATTTCGCATTGAAACAGGTTTATGCTTAAAGACGATAGTATTTTTAGTGTATGTTTTAAATCAACAAAAATTTCTTGTTTTGGATGCGAATGCAATGAACAAGATCGAATGAAAAATTCAATTTCTTTTGTTGCTTACAAAGTAGATGTGCAGAGAATATAAACAGGAATTTATGCAGCATAAAAGGAATGAAGAAAAGGTATATCAGACAATGAAGAGTTTTGCACGTTTTTATGGTTATTGTATTCGACTTGTGGATGTGTTGTCAGGGGAAATATCAATCGGAAATTTATTAAAGAATTTAAATCAATAGATTAAAGATGAGATCGAATGTTAGGATAAAATGAGGGATTAATTTCATTTAGAGCAGCTGTTAAGGATAAATTAAGAGCAGATGAAGCATTCATCAAGTTTGTGTCACACAAAGTAAAAGCATGGCATTGCAAGTGTACTCGGTTGCTCAAATTTGCAGTTTTATACCCCCTTTATGCTCCAGTCCTACCCGAATAGCACAAGTCGGTTAATCGAATAGAAATCCGGCACTAAGTGGTCATGACTCTGGCATGGTGCTGGCATCGATTTAAATCCTACACCATGCCATAGTCACACCGGCTAGGTGCTGGATTTCTGATCGATTAACAGACTTGTTCCATTTGAGCGAAGTTCTGGTTCCACCCCCTTGGCACGCCACAGACCTCTTTAGGATATAAAGATCTACGTTTCATCAAATAACACATAGAATTTGCCTCAAAAAATACAATCAACTCAATTTTAATTGCAAAAATTACACATGATGAATAATTAAGCACCTCCTTCAATTCGATTTAATTCCCTCAAATAAATCTGCAGTAAGTCTTCCAATAATTAAACATAATAAAGAATTTAAGAGGATTTTAATCGATTTACATACTCAATAAGTTTTACTCATTTTTACACTTCGTATGCTTTCTCTCCTTTCATGGATGGATTTTCCCACACCATCCACAACAGTTCCAAAAATAATAAAATTAAAATTTAAATATTTTTTTTTTCGTTCTTTTATCATCGCAGTATATCGTATATCATGTGTAAAGAGATGAAACTGAAGCTTTATAGATTATCCTATATATAGAAGCATTTAATGCATATCTATTTGAACTGATAAATATTTTAAATTACACGTATACGATTTAAATAATAATAATTCTAGTCTGCAATTTGCTGGAGGGTTTAGCTTGATATTTGTGAAATTGTTTGGTATTTTTTCATGGGAAATTTGTCTGTTACAAGCTGTTTAGGATGTCCTTTCTGCTTTTGATAATAAATTTGCTGAGGGAAGCTTTTTGGCTGTTAGCAAAGTCAATTTCCTTAAAACTCAGACGATTGGAATCAATGTTTTCTAATATTATGCAGTGCGAGTGTTTAGGAGAAAGTAAAGATGAGTGGTAGTTAATGTCAAAACACAAGTTGAGGAAGGGGTTACTATTTACTTACTTACTTACTTCGACAAAGGAGCACAAAAGCTTATCTGAGCACTTTAGACATTTTTTGCCAGTTTTTAAATAACTCGTTTCCAAGGTTTCTCATACAGTCATTCCATGAGTACCACAATACAACACCCTTCAGGCTTACAGTGTTTAGTGGATCCGAATCCGATCTGCACATTGCAAAGACTCAAATTTTGTCCAAAGACCCGATGTCCCCTGCAATGCACTTAGTCACAATTCGCGTGTGTAAGATGTCGCAATGAAGTCATCCAGATGCTAGTATATCCTGTTATGCTAGCAAAGGAGACACTTTATGTATCAAAGATCTCAAAACTACACCAAATTCACGAACCGAGCTTTATAACTAGAACGATGAAATGGGAAAAGAGCTTCTAAAACTTGATCTGGTCTGAGATTGAACCTAGGATTTTTGGCTTGTAAAGCCGACGTTAAACCACTGATGCCATTTCCCATGAAAACTATTAACACAACAGAAAATCGTCCTCAATCTTCAAGCACCAAATGATACTTCATACATTTCAACATAACTTCCATAAAAAAATCAGAAAAAAGCTTATTAAATTTTCTATTTGACTAACTTTGCAATCAAATACGCTTCATGCACACACCTCAATGCATCTACACTTATAATCCACCTTTTTCAAAAGTTATAAATTTTAAATTGCACAAAGCATGATAAAATATATTTATATATATTGTACTGATTCAGTGCCACTGAAATCTGCAATTTCTTCGACAAAATAAATAAAATAACATCAAATATTTTCTACTTTATCACATACTCAGTGGCAATATCAGATGCAGCAGCAGTTGCACATAAAAAAAAATCAAATGCATATGTTTGAAAATATCTCATATTGCTGTGCTGAGAGTTCAGGTAAAATCGCTTGATTTCACATCTCATTTCTATTTATTTTCAAAGGAATTTTGATTTTTTTCCCCAACCTCCTTTATTGCACGGGGGATGCGGTTGTATGGCAATAAATAATCAATATTATGATAAATGTTGTACATTGATAGAGTGTTTATGCATTAAATATGCGATGCAATAATGTGGTTTTGTGGTTCACTTAATGTATACATACAAGTGCATGTATCTGATATGACATGATATTTCATTACGCAATTTGTCATTCATTATTTTTGATATTATAAAAATATTTTTAATGAAATATTTAATCATCAATTTTTCATAAATGATGAGGCATGCATAAAAGGCGAAAATGAGGATGAAAATATGTCAATTGTGATGGAAATGTGATAGCTTATGATTTGAGAATTAATTTTTCTGTGGTGTGTATGGATTGCGACTTGTAGCTTATCTCAGGTAATGAGAGTTGAATTGAACCTTAGTTATAAATCCATCAATCTAAACCAGTGTTGTTTAAACTTTTTGAACCACGACGCACCTTAGAGGTAAGTATCTGCCATAGTCTGATACAGCATGCAACTCGCGTCATTTCCAAAAATCTTCTACGACACGCAGTTTAGACAACACTGATCTAATCGAATCATTACTGACATATCAACAACACTCTATACAATGATTGAGAGATCGGTCTCTGGTGGGAATCGAACCCATATCCTCACAAAAGACGGTTACAGATACTTTTGATTTCTTGCCTAACCACTTATGCCACAGAGGCCTTACTCTCGCTCTGGCAGGTGCTCCTATATATGCATTGATACCTGAGATTCCACCTTACTCTAGCACCTCAACCGGAGCGTAGCCAGGAATTTGAAAATGGGGGGACAAAAAAATTTTATATGGAAATTTTCATGATTTTTTTTATAAAACTCTTAGCAAAATGAAGAAATATCTGTAAACGTCGGGGGATTTGTCCCCCAAATCCCCGCCCTGGATAAGCGCCTGCACCTCAGACAATACATTCAGTTAGTAACAGTCAAACATATTCATCCAAAATTATGAATTTCCTTCCTATAAAATCAAACAATTTTAATAAATCCACATAAGAAATCTTTCAATCGCTTTTTAACTCACCGGATCTTCCACAACATCTTTCAATATTGACCTCAAGCTTTTCATATAAAAGAAGTTCGTTCTTTAGAAGAAAACTTTCTCTATAAAACTGTTGAAGTTGGGCTTGTTTAGTCAAGTGAATTGATTTTGTTTTTTTCTGGGTCAAATGATGTGAAACTTTTTTCTGTTGAGTTCCGCAGGAAGACATAAGAACTAATCAACGAGAAAAAAAAGAACAAAATTTCCGTTCGGACCGAAAAATCCCCAAAAGAGAAGCTTTTAAATTTAAGTAGATTAACTTAATATTTTTATCGGATCTGATATTAAAGTTTTTAATCGTCTGAAATCCAAATAAGCATCAAATCCACATAAGCTGGATTTAATTTACTAGCAGGTATTAAAAATCAATGAATTTTCATGCATTATCATTAATAATACACCGAGAACAAAGTCCCAATCACTCAGCATGGATGAAAATTCAATTTCTCACAATAATTCATATCAATGCATGTTCACACAATTGTGAATATGAACGGCAACAGTTCAATCAATTTGATATTAAGTGAGTGAAAGGCAGAAATTTTTATATCATTTGCTACGTCATAAATTTAACTCAATGAAAGCCTTCTTTCCTCTTATTTATAATACAGATACAATATTGTTCCTGACAATAACGTTGATGATAAAATTATGTGCTTCATAAGCTGTAAGGTGTGTGTGAGTGAATAAAAATAATGATTCTATAATAAAAATATGGATTTTTTTCGTAAATGGGTGATTGAAGCTTACTTTGAAAGCGTGTTTATTGAAATTAAGCAGATTGGGAGTTTTCTAACCTAGATAAAGGAATCTTAGTTCAAGTCTACATTAAGTATTCAGCGTTCAATAAACAAAGGAACTTAGTTTTAATCTGCATAAAGTATTCAGCGTTCAATGAACAAAGGAAACTTAGTTCTAATCTAGATAAAGTATTCAGCGTTTAATGAACAAAGGACAACTTAGTTCTAAAGTAGATTCAGCATTTAGTGAACAAAGGAAACTTAGTTCCAGTCTAGATAAAGTATTCAGCATTCAATAAACAAAGGAAACTTAGTTCCAATCTAGATAAAGTATTCAGCGTTTAATGAACAAAGGACAACTTAGTTCTAAAGTAGATAAAGTATTCAGCTTTCAATGAACAAAGGACACTTAACAATAAATTTGGCATTATGATATTTGAAGCTCACAATCTGTTCAACAAAGTTCATAAAACAGCATTAATTTCATCAATAACGCTATTCATTCATTTAGTAGGTAGAGCAGTGACACATGTTCACAAAAATTCAAAAATGTCAATTTATCAGCTTCGAAAAAAATATTAATTTAAACTTTATAAATTTTTAATTTTTTCATAATAAAAATATCAGATTCATCAGTTTTAACTAGTTCAACATCTTTGTCATTGTGCCCTCATTTTCATAAAAAAATCTGCTTTAATCTTTACGCACCAAAACTGTGCCATATTCAGCATAACCCATTCTTAATGAAGATTATGTATGACTTTAAGTTTAATATCAAGACGTCATTAGTGACATTTCCCTCGTCATAATTTCTTACATTAGTAACAGCAAATGTTGTTGGATGATAAGTCGACGTTCGTTTACGACACCTGAGATTATACCCTTTATTATGAGAACTGTAGGAAGTTCGAGGTTGTATATAATTCTACAAAAATGTCAGTTTCTGTGTTGGATGAAGTCCCTGAGGTATCTAGTCTCATTTTATAAATTGATTCTAGGAATTTTCATTTGAATAATAAGAATTATGAAATTAATCTTACAGCTCACAAGTCTCATCTTCAGACATCATCTTAAATCAGTTTCAACGCCTCCACATCTAGTTTTATAAATATGAACAGAATCTTCGTATTCCATTTACTTCCTCATGCTAACCTTGAAGGTAGATTGAGAGCTGCTTTTTCTTCCTTTATCAAGAAAACCTGCACATTTACAATTCCAATCAATTTAAATTTTCTAAGGCTTTACCTTTTTCTTCCATCCTACGACGCAACCTCAACCTATCGAAAAGTCATCATGTTCATAAATTTTACCTTGATATTCTGTTTCTGACATCAGCATATATGATTTTTTTTTTGAGATGGAATGTGGAGCTAATGGGTGTCGTGATTTGTTATTTGGGGTTTTTCTTGTGTCTTTTGGCTATTAGTTTTAGATGGAATTGGAATTTTCTGGGATAATTTGAGAAGCTTTGAGTGATTGACAGTTTTGGGATGTATTTTGTCCAAGAATTAGATGGAAGATTAATGGATGGATTTTGGAAAGGATAAGATTCTCCTGTAATTTTTCTCTCAATTCGCTCTATAATTCTCTTAACTTTCTCAATTAATCTCTCAACTCTCTCATTATTCTCTCAATTTTTCTCTTAACTCTCTCAATTTACCCAATTATTCTCAACTCTCACAATTATTATCTCAATTCTCCCAATTTTTCTCTCAACTTTCTCACTTATTTTCTCAACTCTCTCAATTATTTTCTTAATTCTCTCAAATCTCTCAACTATTTTCTCAATTTTTCTATCAACTCTCTCAATTATTCTCTCAATTCGCTCAATTATTCTCTCAATTCTCTCAATTCTCTCAATTATTCTCTCAATTTTTCTCTTCTCAATTTGCCCAATTATTCTCAACTCTCACAATTATATCTCAATTCTCCCAATTTTTCTCTCAACATTCTCACTTATTTTCTCAACTCTCTCAATTATTTTCTTAATTCTCTCAAATCTCTCAACTATTTTCTCAATTTTTCTATCAACTCTCTCAATTATTCTCTCAATTCGCTCAATTATTCTCTCAATTCTCTCAATTATTCTCTCAATTTTTCTCTTCTCAATTTGCCCAATTATTCTCAACTCTCACAATTATTATCTCAATTCTCCCAATTTTTCTCTCAACATTCTCACTTATTTTCTCAACTCGCTCAATTATTCTCTCAACTCTCTCAATTATTCTCTAAATCTTCTCAATTTTACTCTCAACTCTCTCAATTTTAATCTCAACTCTCTCAATTTTTCTCCCAACTCTCTCAGTTGTTCTCTCAACTTGCTCTATTTATCATTCAATTCCATCACAATTTACAGTCATTTCACAGCAATAAAGTAAAATTAAATTTCGGAAATATTTCATTCGCACAATCTCAACAACAAAATCTAATTTCACCCAGTCTATTCTATTCATTTCCTCTGCCATATCAGGAAAGTTGAAAATTTTCTCACTTCATCATGATAAATTCAATTTTATTTATTGCAATTTTACACCACAATCATTTAACTTTCACTACTGTTGCCTTCAACGAAAATATTTTTGATATTATTTCAACTGCAAATGTTACCATACGCCCTTTTTGCCTATATCATGGTCGTTAACATACACATATCAACACAAACTACATTTCTCATTTTGCCCTTTTTTGCATACATTTTCGAATCATTTACAATTCATTGCGTTTTTCAACAACAAAATAAAAATTGTTTTAATTAAAAAAAAAATCATAGTTTAAAGCTACAAGGAACGAACAAATGATTGCTGCAAAGCGATAGCAATGTAAAAATGTAAAGGATATTGCTCGTATACATTCGGTCACTCATAGCTTATCAGTAAATGCAATGAGTAAGAGCTATGCACGAGAAATTCATTTTTCAATGAAACAAAAACAGAAAGAGAACTTCGCTAAAATATGCATTAAATTACCTCTCTGGGTCTTCAAGACTATCGTACTTCTGAGTTGATCGCCTTCCAGCCATTTGTGCTGTGTGAATGAATGTTAGATGGAACTCTGAGATATTAATAATGTTGATGGTTGTTTTTCTTTAGAGCTGCACGTTTTAATAGCGATTGGACACTTTGTCTGAGTGGAGATGATTGGAATGAGAAATTTTATGAATATTTAATAATTATAGAATCCAGTTTTATCGTGTTTTGACCAGTCTTGTCAGTATTCGGCTAATTTTGTTGTGTTTCGATCAATTTTTGTGAAAATTCGGCCGGTTTTGTTGTATTTCGATCAGTTTTGTCAACTTTCGGCGAGTTATATTTCGGTCAGTTTTGTTAAATTTCGACGAGTTATGTTTTATTTCGGTCAGTTTTGTCAAGTTGTATTTCAGCGAGTTTTGTTGTGCTTTATTTCGGCGAGTTTTATTATATTTCGCTCAGTTTTGTCAACTTTCAGCGAGTTTTGTTCTATTTCGGTCAGTTTTGTCAGCATTCGGCGAGTTTTGTTACATTTCGATCATTTTTTTTATTTCGGTCAGTTTCAACTGCCGTTGTCCAAATTTTATTCATCTTTAATTATCAAAAACCTCTGCGCCCAGTTCCCTTCTATCTCCAATGAACCATTCAACTCATTCACTTCTTATAGTTCCCACAAGTTATAGCATGATATCAAGCAACGGTTTGTTACCTTGTTAACAATCTTGCTACCGCATTTGTTGTTGCAGAACCACTCAAGACATTGCATTCCTTCCGAAGTAATTTTTCTTTTTCGTTGGCTGTTGATTGCCCCAGGGGCAGCAAAAGTTTCTTTACTTCCACCCTTCGCTCTTCTCATTCCACCTCATTTAAATTCTCATAGTTCTCATTTATAACTGTGCTTTTTTCATTACAAATGAAGTTGGACATTTACTCGTTAGTTTGCATTTAATAAATGGCAAATGAGATTACAGAAAATTGTTAAAGATGGTAGATCTAACCTTTCGGCATTTGCTTAGTGCTAGGTGAAGACTTTTTTAATATTGTTCTGGCTTTTTGAAACCAAAGGAAGTGCTCTCGACTATAAATCTTTAAAGATGCATTTTTGGTGGAAATAAAAGCTTTAAAATGGATGTGAATTGAGAGAACTTTCTGAGGTTTTTGGTTAAATTGTTAAATGTAATTTGCAGCACAGCAGTCGACTGCAATAATTTTAAATTGCTGTAATCTTGAATTGTAACTAATTTTTGAAATTGATCGCTTAGCTTTTGTTGGGAATCGTACTCACGTCCTTAACCGAGAGTATTTGTTTTGTTGCTTAACCACTTAGCAACAGAGACCATAGTGAAGCACTGACAGAATTGTCTAGATGTGGATTGATACACTTCTTTAGTGCTCAGATAGCGATCATGGAAGCCATATAGTGGCTAAATGATAAACATGCTTTATGACTGAAACAGCCATCAATAGACTGCCATTTGTCAACTACATGAGTATAATTACCATATTATGCTTCTTTGAATTAGATTTCTTGAGTTCTGGAAGATTTTATCAATATAAAGAGCTCCTGAGCATTGCCTTTTAACCTAAAGTCACTAAGCCTTTCTAAATCTAAACTCTACATAAAAGCTACATCCACATCTCATATATTAATGATTATTCCTTAATAACATATAAAACATAATCAAAAGTCAAGTCATGTGCTTCCATCTCCAAATCCTCATCTTAGCTCTAATTAATGAACGTAATTACGCAATAATCCACGTCTTATATGATCAACCTAATTACCTTCCATATCAACAAATCTCAACCAAATGTCAAGCGCAAAGCTCTTCAAAAGCTATTTTAAGATCATATTTCAATAACTCAAGTGAGCCAATCTAAGCACAGCCATACATTCCAGATTCAATGAGTAGCAGTTGAATAGAAAATGGCCAACAATGGATGCGAATAAAAAGAAATGCAGGATGTAAAAAACATTTACAATAACCATTTTCATTTTCCTTTTATTATCCATGTGAATATATGTAAGAAAAGAAGTGGAAAATAAAGGAAATAGGAAGATGAATAGATGTAAAAGCACACGTGAAGAATGAGAATAAGAAGGCTGAACGTATCTAATTGAAATCAAAGCTTATTTCATTGTTATTTTATGTTCAACAAATTCCTTTATTATTTGAATTAAGAGGAGGGGTATAAGTGGGAAATGAAGGTGAGTAGTTGGAATTATAATTTGGTATTTCAGGTTAGGAAGCGCATTTTTTAATTGTTTAGCTTCATGCTTAATTGAATTTAAATTTTGAAGATTTTAGAGAAGGTTATTAAGCTGTGAAACCGATAAACTGAGTTTTTGACCTTTTTGGTTATTTTTGATCATTTTCACATCCCTTGAAGCAGATGGTCCAATGATTTTCTAGGTTAAGATCTATTTCTGCATTGAGTTTCGACTTTTTTGGACCCCTGAATATAATCTTGATGAACTAGAGATTCTAAAGATGTAGTCAACTGTAAATGACCAAGCACCTCAATACAAAGGGGTGTCAAAATATTTAAAAGGGAGTTTTTTGTTACCAATTATACTATCTGCACCAGTGTTGTCCAAAATGTGTGCCACGGTACTCTGGTGTGCCGTTAAAAAATTTGGAATATCTCACGAACCCTTTGCTGTAGGCATCTTGGTCCTGGCTTACCAACAAGTGTGCCGTGGCACAAAAAAGGTTAAGCACCACTGATTTACCCGTCTCTTAAATTTTTTTCAACGTTCATCATGGACGTCATTTACAAATGACTCCAAATAGGTACTCGGAATTTCCCAAAATAATACAACGCCTCCAGAAAAAAAATCTATTCATCGTTTCCAAAACCAGTACTCAGGTGTGCCAAAATACAAAAAAAATCAACACTCATACCTCCATTAAATGCTCTTACAGCACTAAAGCAATGTTGGCAAAAAAGACTATAATCGAAATAGAATGAGAGAAAATAATAAATTTATTTATTTCCATTCTATTCATTTCAATTTTTGCGCTTACAAGGCCTAACAAGCACTGTTTCCTGTGCTTTATATTAATAATACATGTATGGATATGGATTCTATATAAATGAAATTATTTTCCCATATACATTGTATGAGCATGGACAGTGTGGATAGGGAAAATGAAACGAGAAAATTATTCTTATTTTAGCGCAATTTTCCTTTGCTTGCCTTTGGTACTTTACCTACACTATTAATTGCCACTAATCACGCTATAAAATTAATTGAAAGCACAAGCGTTTACCTATTTTCTAATTTATGTCTTTGCGATTAGATTTTGATTCTTTCATTCCCTTTCATACTTGCATGCATCCATTGTTCAATGTTGGATAAGGATATGGTCTACAGATGTTGTTGCTACATTAAATCGACCGTTGCTTTAGGTGTGCAATTACATATAAGAAGGTTTGATCATTGAACGTTGCAATATTAATTAATTTTGTGGGAAGGTGAGCTTTGAGATGGGAGTTGTGATGCTTATGAGTGATTTTCTATTGAAAGAGTCAATAACTGAATATTCGAAGCAATAATGAAGAAGACATTCACACATCCAGTTCGCCTTAGCTGGAATTGTATCCAGAAAAGACTAGAAAAGTTCTACAATAGTGAACCAACCAGAACAAGCTTAGATGGATAGGTAATGTAAAAAAGGTCACTTAAAGCTGCTCTTAATGGAGTCTTTAAGTCAAATTATATAAATTTAACGAACATAGAAGTCAAAAACCAGTTGATAGCCAAAAAGTAGTTCTAAGGATACCAAAGTGTTGTAAAGCTATCCTGACGGCTGGCTGAAAGCTAATTAGCTTTCCTGTGCTGCTCGGATGTGCAATGCTACAAGTTCATTAATCCTCTAAGTGACAAGCAATTCCCCAGCACACTCCACAGCAATTTTACACTCTCTGTGACCCAAACCATAAAAATATCAAACTTAAAAAAATAATTTTGCCAAAGGCTAGTTTGTTGTCTATGCTTAAAAATAAATTTTCCGGATTAGTGCTATAAAAGTTTCTATTTTATTTTCTATATCGAAAAAGAATGAAAAAAGTTTTAAAAATACTCTTGAGGCGAAAAAGTTTCTTGTCTTTCCAAAAAGGAGCTTAATAAAATAAAACTTTCTATTTTCCCGGAATCCTATAAGCCTCATTAGAACTGTAAAGGAACAATATTAAAAACGTTAATTTTCAATGCCAAAAGTTTGTTCGTCCATAAAAAAAAATTGAAATTAAATTAATGAGTTAAAACGAAGTGGTTTTCAAGTCCCAAAAGTAACATCAATTACGACTGTTTCTGGGTTCTCTCGCTCTTCCTTCCCATAATTTTCAATTGAATTGTTCCGAATCGGAAGTGACCGCAGGGGTAATTGCTGTAAATGAATGTAATGTAATTTTTAAGGGCTCCTTTTGGGAGAAAAAAGGTGAACAATTAATTTGAATGATACAGGATTTTTAGTCCTATTGCGGACTGTTTTTCGCTAATTTTAGAGCAATTAGACTGAAAATTATGATGGGCTTTTATTTACAATTTCTGTTATAAAGAGAATGTTGTAAAAATACATTAGGGGTCGTGCAAAAGTGATGTCTGGTATTTTGAAATGTGAGAAGATTGAGGATTCTAATTTGGTTTACTAGCTTTGCAGTTTTATTTTGATTTATGACATCCATCAGACTTTGTCAGTAAGGTAGGGCCAAACAGACTCTGTAAGGACAAAAATTCAAAATCTTAATTAAAAACTTAGAAAATGTTATAAAAACTCCATCTCCGTCCCATTATCCTTTGAGAGGTTAGACCCCTTCGATATCTTCCTCAAGAAACCAGATCATGTTAAGGGGCCGTTCTCTTATGACGTCCAGGGGAGGGGGGAAGTCAGCAAGAAAAGAACAATATAAATTCCAAGAAAAATATTGTTCTTTTTTTTGAAAAATGACGTTAATTTGGGACGTCATAAGTGAATGACCCCTAAGACATCAAACCTATTTTAAGATATTAGACAGCATCCTTAAAAAATGTCTGGCCTAGTTATCCTTAAGATGGCTCTATCACTAGCTTCCAAATGCCAACTTTCAATTCCAGGCTCAATCTTATCAAGCATTGTAGCTTTAGGAATCTTGAGCATCATGAAATCTAAGATATTGACTCATATTAAGCCGAATCTTCTGAACTTAGTAAAAGACTCGTGCGACCAAATGGTAAAGTGAGAATCAAAGCACTGCTTTAAAGTTATGGGTTCGATTCTCATCAGAAATTAATGTCTCAATAGACTCTCCTGACTATTACCAACAAGCATGTACTAAACTGCACAAAAACAGTATTGACGTCACTTATAAAACGACCCCAATAACCAATGTATATTCAGAAGTGCTCTCTAATAACATTCAACTCGAAACAAGCAATTTGCCTTAAAGCTTCTCTACAAAAAGAAGCTGTGCTTATTTGAAACTCATTTGATATCATTACTGGAAAAATGGCGATTGCAGCCTCAGTTTAAAATGATACCCAAACATTCAATGTGCGTAAATATTTGTAACAGCAATAAAATTTCAATTTTCTGTTCCGGTGCGAAATGTTATGGTTCAATTTTTGTGGTTTTGCGGGGGCAATCAAGCCACAAAGGATGTGTTTGGTTCTTTTTATATTGATTTTAGATGAGTTTGGTGGCAGAGAGGCAGTGCGATATTTTGAGAATAGTTATTAATTAAATGTGGATTTTGGATAGACGATAGTATTTGTTGATACGAAATAAGCATAAAAAAAATTGTTTACATGACTGAAACAAGAAGAAACATTTTTTCATATTATGTCTTAATTTTTTTCTTCAATTTTCTTAAAAGCAAATTTTCCTCCTCGTTTAACATTTTCTGAAATGAAAGCCATAAAAAAAAATTTCCACATCGACGACGAAGAAGCAAGAAAAAAATCCGATACTGTAACAAGCAATTGCTGGTAATTAAATTTGTAAAATCGACAAGAGATTGATCCGCAGCACAGACAAGAAAACAAACATCCAATTGAATAATTTCGATTTAAGCGTCTGCAATTAATTTAATTACAGAATTTTTTGAGCATTAATTTGATTAAAGCAAAACAATTATTTCATTGTCAAAATAAGCGATTGTTTCTTGTGTAAATTGAACAATAGATTCTATTACAGATGTAAATGTCTGAGGCGAGATTAAGAAGATGCTTCTGCTTGAAATCAATTTGGACGCTGGTGAGAAAATAAATTGATATGAAAAGCTGAAGTTTTGATGATTTTTGTCTTGCACCCCCTCAAAAAAAATATCTTAAACTTCGTTTTATCCAACAAAAAAAAATCTCATTCATAAAAAATTAGCAACATTGACATTGACGGCAGTAAAGAAATTGAAGAATAAAGAAGGAAAAAAATATCTCATTTCTGAAATTAATCGTATCTCATTACTAGCCCCAAGTCATCATTTCAAGAAATTAAATCTCCAAAAAAGGCGAGCATTCTCTCTTGTTCTTACATTCATTCCTTCCAGTGTGTATTTATATAAAAAATTAGTTCTGTGTTTCATTGTCGAGTCTTTTTATTTTTTTGAGGGGATTGTTGAATTTGAAAAATTGTTTTTGGATATTGAGGATGAAAAATAAATTTAATGTTCTATTTTCAGTTGTTTTTTTTATACACTTTTTGTCATTCCTTTTCATGCCTCTCATGTCGTCCCCATCTTCAAATCCATTCATCTTTTGGTCTTTTCTCATTCTCGCTCTTCATTTCAGTGTTTCTGCTTGAACACCATTTTAGGATAATTTATTGGATTCTCATCGAGTTGAATGAGTGTAGAATTGAGTAATACACAATTGACCTCTCCATCCAAGCTTTTTTTTTCACAGTGATTTGCACAATGGTACAACAAAAGAGTTGGAAGGAGAGGGGAAAGGGGATGGATTATGTGGGAAAATGGATTTTTGATTATGTTTTGCGCGGGCTTTAATAATGCCTTTCATGGAAATTAATAGATTTTTTTGAGTTTATATAATTTAGATATGATTAATGTGTAAAAAGAAACTGATAGCTTTTTGATAATTCCAAAAGTTTTTTGACAATACTCAGAGCTTTTTAACAAAACTGAGAGCTTTTTTGACGATACTGAAAGCTTTTTGACAGTATTAAGAGTTTTTTGATAAAACTGAGAACTTTTTGACAATACTTAGAGCTTTTTGACAATACCAAGAGCTTTTTGACAATACTGAGAGCTTTTTGATAAAACCGAGAGCTTCTTGCATCTAAGGCTTTCTGACGAAATTGAGAGGTTTTTGTCAGAGCCATGAAACTTTTCGTATAATAAAAAACTAAACGCCCACTATCCTCTTTTAAACTCACAATTCAATGCCTTTCACACTTCCTTCATTCTATTTTTTCCATATCCCATTCTCGGAAGCAAGTCACTCACGGACAATAAGGCAAGCCATCATCAATAAATAATTTTCATACCATCTACGCAACAGCATCTTTTGTCAATAATTCTCTCGATTTTTTGTCACTTAATCTATATCTATGTTCCTGCAACTATAGTGTCACTACATCTTCTTATGCCACAAGGATTACTTTGAATAGACATAACATGATGGAATGAATAAATGAAGAAGAAGAAGAAATTTGTACACAAGGGAGGATATGTAGTAATGGAATGCTTAAGGACATGATGATAATAGGAATTTTACTATGGGGAAGACATGAAACAAATTAGATAGAAAGTGGCCAGCGGCACAACCTTTGATGAATCTTTAATATGTGATACAAATGGAACTGCTTGTTCGTTAGTAAGCATAAAGAGCAAAGGCAAGCATGTTGAAGTGGGATTTACGAAAATAAATAAAATGACATTCACAATATGCATTCAACTGTGAATTATTTATGAGTAGCAATGCTTACTGCTCCTTAATTTTCCCGACACTCTATTCATAATTTTGCATGTTAGTCATGCTCAATGTATTCATTATATCATTTTTTGGCTTGCTGTTTTCGAGGACTTTTAAGAAGATTGCTTGAGATTCACTATAAGTGCACTATTCAAATGGTATAATTATTTTGATTTTTTGAGGTTTGCTGAATTTTGAATTGGGGCTTCACTTATGACGTCCGACATTTAGGGGGGGGGGGTCTAGGATTTTGTGACAGTTCAAACAATGGAAATATTTGTCTATAGAATTTTTGTGACAGAGGGGGGGGGGTCTAAAAATCAGGGTTTTTGATGGACGTCATAAGTGAACGACCCCATTTCAATTTACTTTTAAATTTCGAATTCAAAAGTCAGTTAAAGTTTGAATTTCATAGGTCAGTTAAAGTTTGAATTTCAAAAGTAAGTTGAATTTCGAATTCCAAACAACAGTTATGCATTAAATTTAATTGAAATTGCTTCAAAATCCTCCAACGACAAAGAACAACAAAAGCAGTCCCAAAAGTCAATAAATCTCGTTCTTCTAACTCCACTCAAGTAAATAAGTTCTCCTTCAGCTACTATTTTTGTATATTAAATAAATGTATGGCACAAATGTACTGTATATTGTATTGTATTTCAACGCAAAATGCTGAATGAATGAATGAGACAAAATGAAATGTAGAGTCATGAATGTGAAACGCGCGAGAGATACATACATCCTTTTTTTGTTCTACTCAATGGCATCGTAAGGATGAAAATTTTTATATGCTCGACCTACATATGAAATCTCATCTTCTGCTCACTCTGTGTTTTAATATTCATCCTCAATATTTTATATACATGAAATGATATTATTGTACTACAACTAGGAATGGCTATGATCCAAAAAAATCATAAATCTTTAAAGCTTATTTTTGATTCACTTAATTCGAAAGCCTTAAATCTTATTTTGAGTATAGTCGGTTTGAGGAGGGGCTTGTCGGTCTTTTGTGCTGTTTGCTATTAAAGGTAAGTCTAGGATAAGCTTCGGTGATGCTTTTGAAGCCTATTTTATGCATCTGAAGCGGAGTTATTAGAGGGCACTTCCACAAACTCAATGAGTGGTCTTATTGGACAGCATTAAAGACAAGCAAAACTCAATTTTGAATTCAGAGGTCGGTCGGATGCTTAGAAGTAAATTTGAGAGCTCAAGCTCATCCACAATTTGATGACTAGATATGGTGATGACTTTAACCTGCGTGTTTATTTTGCTACAAGAACTAGATATTTTACAAAAATTCCTGAAATATAAGTTCAAGGAATTATTGAACACACAAAAGCACCTCCCATTGAATACCTGCGTGTTAGCTTCTCTAATAAAAATCATTAACTTATTTATAGGCTGATTGTGTTGATATCTAAAAATACACAAAAGTTGTCACTAGCAACGCATCAGGTCTGAATTACACACTTACCCAGCGACTGCTTTGAAAGCAGCTGCACTGGAATTGACTGCTCTAGGAACAATTACTCTCACGAATAGCACAAGATGTTTAATCAAATAGAAATCCATCGCCAAACCAGCATGTCTCTGGCATGATACTGGCTTCGATTTAAATCCAGCACTATGCCAAAGTAACACCGGTTTGGTGTTTGTGATGCCGACTTGTGATGATTAACCGACTTTATTATTATTTTTATTATTATTTATTTGTCGACGTTACCGTCCGGAAGAATTAGGATTTATACATGTTTTACTTTTTACATTGATTAGTGATACATATCATATCACTATGGGTGACGTAGAATCAAGCTTCTAATCTTCAAATCTAGGTTTCGATTAAATTCAGGCTCTCGTTTCAATCTTCTATGGTCGTGACGTGATACTTGTGCAATTCGGGTCAAATCTATTAGCGTCATTTGAATTTTAACACCGATCGGAAAACATTGAAATTTTTTTCAAGTGGACAATAAGCTTAGAACCAAGCGACTGACGAGAGACAGTTCCCTTGTGAGTCATGTTGGCTCTAAGTATGCTTTAAGTTTAGTCACAATGTTGACAATAATTTACGATATGTTTTACAAGTTTTATTTTATTATCGTGTTGCACGACAGTTCCAAATTTTGCCATGAGATTAGTCGATAATGCTAAGTTCATCCTCGAGTGGTCCTCGATTTGAGTAGGTGTTACGTTTTAGAATAATCATGTTTAAATCGAATCTACCCAAATCGAGGACCCTCATTGTAACACCTTCACACCATTTCTAAGGTTCAACTGCTTTCTTTTCAATATTCGTCGTATCCAACATCAACAAACCAAATTAGCAACCAGACTGAAACCACAAACTAGAACAATACAAAAACATCAATAAGAAACTCAATAAATCCAATAATAAGCATAAAAACTCATCACGCGTGAAACAAATATTCTCTAGCGTGCTATTAATTTACCAAAGACATGCATGCATCCTCACTTCCTTCTATTTGCCTACATGCCTTTTTTAAGCTTCACATCATTTACTAATAGATGTTTGTCATAAATAGAAGGCAAATGAAGGAAAAAGAAGGACTTAGACCTTCTCATAATTCACGATATTATTTTCACATTTGCGACAGAGTTTATTGCTTTGTTTTTCTCTCACTTCTGTTCCTTCTTATTTGCAATGACCTTGGGCAAATGTGTTGTGGATGGATGAAGACGAATCGTGCAGATGTGTATCGTAGCTTAATTTGACTTTTAAAGTCGAAGAAAAATGATGAATATTTCGTCAATTTAAAGCTGTTGAGGATGTCTTTAAGTTTTTTGAAATTTTTCTGGCCGGTCAAGCCTTGAATTACATTAAGAATCTCATCAATGAAAGCCTTACAAACTCAACTTTGAAACGAATGAGATTATAAATAATTGGATTGAGCTCATGCAATTTAGATTAACATTAGAGAAGCCTAATAGAACATCAAAGCAATCAGATAACGCTTTTTGCCCTTTAAATTTCAGGAAGCCACATTAAAATTTTATCAGGAATGAACAATTATTACTCTTGTGCTCATGCATGCAATGTGCTTTATGTAATTGCTATGGTTCATATTTTTTTGATGATAATGGCATGTAACTGTCAATTATTGTGGCACGTGCTTTGTATCTCTGAAGTGCAATAATTCAAAGTTATTTCGCTCTGGCTGGCTGCCTTAGGATGTGGAAATATTAAGTTCAAGTCTGAAGGTTAATCTTATTTATTTTCCTAGATATTTTTTAAAAATAGAATCCGCTAAGAAACGAATCAGTTTGAACTATTTTGAGGTAAAAAGCTCCAGCAAATTGAGCAATGTCAACATCGTCTCCACCTCCTTTTCGAGAAGCTTCATGCTATCGATAACCTTTCCAACCAACTCAAATAAACTATTTACTTAAGAGTGTTACTTCCTGAACACGATAAAATTAGAAACTATCATGACTTCTATAATAAAACTTATAAATACGGTATTCGACCTAAAATTTCCATAAAAGTTCACGTGCCTCTAGTAAAAATAATATTCCTCAAGTGTGTATTTACAGATCCGAAGCCACACACACGCAACCCATCCCACCCAAATATTATTTTGATAACCTTAATTTCTGAGAAATTATGTTTATAGCTCAAACACGGAAATAAACAGAAAATTGAGCATAAAAGAATTGACTCGATCCTATAAACATTCACATGCCAAAAATAATAATTTTCATCAAAAGTTTCAGCATAATATTTTCATGAGTCATATTCGTTGTGAATTCAACTTGAGGAATTAATTATACACGAAAAAACAACATTAAAAGCACGCCTCGTGCATCTTTCAACTCATCAAGTTCATTATCAAAGTAATAAACTCGTTCATCATCAGCCATAAAAAGAGCTTTTCATTCAAGTTTTAGGTGGCAAAAAGAAAGAAAAAACTTGATTCGTAATAAAAATCAAATGTGAAACTCTATAATAAATAACATAATGGAGATGATGATGATAATGAGGTGTGAAAAAAGCAAAAATGATTACGTCAATGGCAGCGGCAAAAAAACATGCATGTAATCATAAACTTTCATACTTATTGCTTGTGAGCTTTCATTTCCCCTTCTCATAACTTTTCTTTCACTTCATCGTCCTTTTCAGACTATGAAAAGAAAATTTGTTTATGATCCTTTTTACCATTTTTTTGTGAGCTGTTTTTCCGCTTCTTTTTCATTTACAGGCAAGGATAAGATGCTAGAAAAATTCAATAATATTTTTGATTATAAAACCTAGCTTTTCACCTTTATAAGTTGGGCTTCGTATTACAAATTGAGCTTTTCAATACAAAATGAGCTTTTCAACACAAAATTAGATTTTCAACACTAATTGAGCTTTTCAACACAAAATAAGCTTTTCAACACAAATTGAGCTTTTCAACACAAATGAGCTTTCCAACACAAATTGAGCTTTTCAACACAAATTAAGCTTTTCAACATAAATTGAGCTTTTCAACACAAATTGAGCTTTTCAACACAAATTGAGCTTTTCAACACAAATTGAGATTTTCAACACGAAATGAGCTTTTCAGAACAGATTGCGCTTTCAACGTAAGTTGAGCTTTTCAACACAAAATGAGCTTTTCAAAGCAGATTGAATCTTTCAACACAAAATGAGCTTTTCAACACAAATTGAACTTATAAACACAAAATGAGCTTTTCAACACAAAATAAGCTTTTCAACACAAAATAAGCTTTTCAGCACAAAAATAGCTTTTTAACACAAAATGAGCTTTTCAACACAAATTGGACTTTTTAACACAAAAATAGCTTTTTAACACAAAATGAGCCTTTCAACACAAATTGAGCTTTTCAACACAAATTGAGCTTTTCAACACAAATTGAGCTTTTCAACACAAATTGAACTTTTCAACACAAATTGAACCATTCTTCATAATATGAGATTTTCATCATAATATTAACCAAAATAAGATTTGAATTTAACCTAGTGTCCAATCCCAATCTACATCTTCATCGCCTTCGTTTCTCATTCAATAATGTGATCCATAATTTTTCTCATAATCATACTCTCCACAAGTCTATTCACTTCCTCAAATTCTTTTTTCCTTTTTCATACCCTCTCCTGCTTCCTATTGAAAGCCAATCATTATCTTTATCGTTTTCACTTTCATAATATGAATGTATGTGAATGTCTGAAATCTATTGGCATCTCTACTCATATCGTTTCTATTCACTCCATTCATTCATAAGCCACATTTGAGGAGATGAAAAGATGGGAAAATTTATACGATTTAATATCTTCATAGGAACAGACAGGAGCAGTGTTCTGTGTCTGAAGTAATCTAAAGCTTGGGAAAATAAGTTTGATGTGTTAATTTAGGTTGTTGAGGAGTGACGCATGTTGAATTTTGAGAACTTAGATCTACACTTTATGTCAGAGCTATTTTCAAAGTTAAGAGCTGTACATCATAGATAACATATCCATATTAGTAGTTCAAAGCAACAAGTCATCTGAATTTCATCCAATTTACTTTGTTCCAGAGCCCTAACCCTACGAAAACCGTACCTAAAGCCAAATTCATCTTATTGGATTTTTATATCATTTCAATCTACCAACATTGTCACATCAAGGTTAAATTACTTTACAAATCTACCTCATTTAAGTGCTTCAAAGTAAGCAGTAATAAAAAATTTTAGTAAGCAGAAAACAAGAATCAATTTGCCCCGTAACAACCCAGTCACTTAATTACTTACTTACTCAACAAAATTTCATAACAATCAACAATGATTGACTGACTGTCAAAACAGAAAATTCAGGAGTTCTTCTTATCCATTTTATGGAAAAAATTGCTAATAAGTAGACAAGCTCAAGAGTAGATACAAATTCCAAACATAATAAAGATTAATGGCAGAAGATATGGGGCATGTGATATATTTGTTTGTCTATCATTTTCATTAGTCCGATTAGTGCACATGTGAGGAGGATGGGGAAGGCTGCTGTCGTCTTTTTTCATAAACATTATACATGCATGCACTGAGTTTAGAGAAAAAAGGGGGTTAGTAAGGGTTTTTTTTTTTGGGGGGGGGGGTCTAAAATTGTTTAATCTGCATTTTGGGTAATGGCTTACTCGCAAGGGGTCAACAACATGATGGAAAATTTAATTTTTATTTTATGCAACTTTTGAAGATGCAAATCTGCTTGGAACCTCCTTTTTACCATAATTCGAACCCCCCTAGCTCCACCCCTGACACAATTCAATTCAATTGTCATATTTCAGTACATTTTTCATGAAACGTTAAGTTTAATGGCTGAAACGAGATTTCTGATTCTTTCTGATCATTCATTTGATTCCTAGCCCAAAAAATATGTGCTTGTGAATTGACATGTCCGAAAAATGAAAATGGAAAAACAATTGGAAGTTATAATAATGATATATTGCGTGCGATTATTGTGACATAGAAATGACGATAAAAAAAGCCACCAAATGACTACAAATTATATGCTTTGAGGCATGCTTTTTCTCTTAGATTGGTTATGATGACGTAAAGCTAAGCGATTAAAAGACAGTTTACGGACTTTAACATTTACGAATGATTTTTTAAATAGTCATGTGACTCTGTAGGATTTATGTTGAAAACAATTTTTTTTTTTTTGGGATTTTAGAGTGTATAGCTTTGGGTCCTCCTTTTTCAGACCTTTTTCAGGACTTCTGTTGATGCTACTCCTGTGGAAACTTTTGCAGTTTCCTTTGTCTAAGTTTTAGGTGAAAGGGGTCATGCTCTTGTCAAGTCCACTTATAAGATGTTTTTATCCAAGGATGTATGTTTTGTATGCATTACTAGGTAAGTTTTTACTTAATGCAGTTCTTGTAGCTGCCACTATTGTCACACTTTATGTTCCGTGTGGGATCATAGGTTGAGAACTTCTGGTTTTAAGAATGGCATAATGTACGAACTACAGATTACACGACATGGGAGTTAAGAAAAAGAAGCTTACTTACTTCGATGAGCTTACAGATCGAATAGAAAAAGAAGCATGTGATTAAATTTCCATACTGAGTTTCGAACCCATGATCGATGGTATCATTATGCAATAATTAGATTTCACAAAATGAAACCACTACACCACCGAGCCACTTCAATTTAATCATATGTCTAGGCATTGACGACTATTCAAAAATAAGACTTTGACTACCCCTGACGCCATATGACAGATTGATACAACACCAAAATTTTATTCGCATTATCAGCACGAGTTATTCAATTTCCAACAAGAAAAAGAGCCAACGAGCACAAAAAAATTATGTCACTTAAAGAAAAGAAACTTCCATCAAGATTTGAGAAGACCTTGTAGCAAGAGGCAGAACCATTAAGATACAACGCATCGATAAGACAGAATCTCATGGCCTCTCGTGGTACAAAAGCTTTTCATTTTCCCTCCCTTCATTCTATAATGGCACTCTGTCCAATAAAAAATAATTTGTGAAGTCTTCATAATTGTGATTATTGTACCCAATGAAAATTCCCATTCACAGACCAAAAAGATTAGAGTCAATGACTAGTCCTCCACACTTTTTCCTATGACTTTATCTTCTTTTTGTAATCTTTTTAATTTTCATTAGTGAATAAATGCCCATAAAATGCTCTTGAATTGCCGTTCATATTTCCAGCAGAAGAAATGAAACGAGATTGAGATGTGGAGACAATATTAAACTTTGACCAACACCACACACAAATAGATATTAAAAGACTCGTTCATTGAATAACATATAGGCTGTATGTACAAATGATATTTGACCAACTATACAAATTAGATTTTATTTTCTGTTCTCAATTTGTTGAGGAACATTCTTTTGCAGCAGCTTTTTGTGAAATGATATGAAGAAGAGGATAAGCTGTCTATGAAAGTTTGGGCTATCTGTGAGAGTTTGGCAAGATATAACTCATATCAATCGAGTTCATGATGATTTCATCTTGTTTTTACTTGAATAGATCGAGCTGAGTAAGATTCGAATAAGTTGAGTTAAAGGAGCCTTAAGTTGGTTGAGCTACAAGAGTCTCGGATAAGTCGAGCTGAGCGAAACTCGAATAAGGCAAGCTGAGCTAGTATCTAATAAGTCAAGCTGAGCGAGTCTCGAATAAGTTGAGCTGAGCTAGTCTCGAATAAATCAAGCTGAGCGAGTCTTGAATAAGTCAAGCTGAACGTGACACGAATAAGTCGAGCTGAGCGAGAATCAAATAAGTCAAAATGATTAGACACAAGTATGTAGAGCTGACCATAACTAGGAAACTCTATTTAAACGCCATAGCCATCCACACCCGATATATCCATTTCTCACAATTTGTGCTTGTTCATTCCAATAATATAGATATGCTAAGCAAAAACTGAATGACAAAATCAACTACTATGTGGCATGTCATGGATATTCAAAATACATATGTAGTCAAACATCTACACTTGATTCAATGCATGAACGTTCAATTTCTCTAATTGCCATCATGATTCTCAATATTCTGATTTTCTGTTTGTTTCAGCTTCTGGTTCATTAGGAAACATTCACAATATAAAACTGAGAGAAAAAAATCGATAAACAAAAGGGAGACAAGACTCAGCCCTTTGGTTTTTATGATGATTAGGATAATGGCAAATGACAAACAGACAGCCGAGAAAAATAAGAAATTTTCTTGCTTATTGGATGTATTTAAAATTCAATTGACAATCTACAACAATTGATTGTGATGTAAATTACATTTGCATGTGGAGCTTCTGGTTTTTCTAAAGCTTCAATTGGGTTAATTGTTGTTATAAAAGAGATGGTTAAGGGCTATAGTTTTGAACTAGATTGGAATGGACGATGAAATTTTCTTGTGACTTTTACATGCTTTTGAATTTGAAATTAAAGCAATTGAATTCAGTTGGATGTGACAGAGTAAAAACTACTTTGGACTTGTCATGAAATTCAATAGGATATAAATGATCTAGATTTGGTCTGACATATACCCTTAAACTGAACAATATATATTAAGATGCTCGTCAGTTGAGTTAAATATCTTCTAGCTGAACTTATTGATCTCATGTTGAACAAGATGTCACCAAGCTGAGCATCATGATATCAAGCCGAGCACCATGATATCAAGCCGAGCATGAAATCATCAAGCTGAGCATCACGTCTTCAAGCTGAAAATTATATATTCGAGCTGAGCATCATATCTTCAAGCTGAACATTACTTCTTCAAGCTGAGCATCTTGTCTTCAAGCTGAGCGTGGTATCTTCAACCTGAGTGCCATGTCTTCAAGTTGAGCGTTATCCCTTAAAGTTGAGTGTCATGCCTTCAAGTTGAGCGTCTTGTCTTCAAGTTGAGCATCATGTCTTCAAGTTGAGCGTCATATCTTCAAGCTGAGCATCATATCGTGAAGCTGAACATTACATCTTCAAGCTGAGCATCTTGTCTTCAAGCTGAGCATCTTGTCTTCAAGCTGAGTGTGGTATCTTCAACATGAGTGCCATGTCTTCAAGTTGAGCGTCATGTCTTCGAGTTGAGCGAAGCTAAAAATGATACCTTATCATCGATCACCACATTGGCCACATATTCAAACTGAGTAAGATGCCTTCAAGTTAAAATCAGAAAATACATCCGGCCAAAACTCACATCCTCTTGAATAACACTTACTAGCAATCCTAATCACCCTTAAAAACATTTCATCACCCCCCAACTCAAGCAATTGTGTGCATAGATGTTTGAGCAAAATTCAATTAAAATTTTGTAAGCTTTTTTTCTCTCTCGTTCAATGGGATTTGGAAGCATATATGTTAAGGATTCAATTGATTTGAACAAGAACGAGCTTTTCTTCTGCTTCTTTCCATTTCCTTATTTCTCGATTTTGAGTTATAAATATTTAATCAATTTTTCTCTTATTTTTCCTCATTGAAAGAATTTGTTGGGATTCACATCTCGTGTCTTGCTTCTTTATGCTACTTATGTGTATGTCTATATACAACATATATACACAATATTGATGTCTCCATTTCAATGAAAATGCTTACTGAATTGACAAAAAAACACAATTTTTGGAAGCAAATGCAGATAGAAGAAGCAGTGTCAAGTATTGGCATAGGAAGGCGAAGGCAAATAAAGATTATATTGAAGTAAGTAAGTGGAAGTAAAAAGAATCTTACTTTATTTTCTTTCTAACCGCGAGCGAAATGTGAAATAATGTTGATGATGTAAATAATAAAGGAAGTTTAGAAAGAAAAAAAAATTCTAGAAAAGCTTCTCGCAAAAGTGCGTTGCGGAGTCAATCGATCGAAATATCATTACAGCCACATGGCTCAATTCACCTTCATTCTCATCATCATTTCACACAAAACAATTTTTTTTTTGCTATTGTAAAACTTCTTTACAGCCGTCTTCCTCCCTTCTTTGAGAATGTTCGTTCCTTTCATTCTCTTAAAGCTTCAACAAATGTTCATGATAATGTGATTATTGTCTTAATTTTTAGTGGATGTCCATTTGGTGCTGATGCTTAAGTATGCGATACTCTCTGTGGAACTAACTTGAACAAATGATATTGATTTGGGCTTAATGTTATTAGACTCAAACTTATCGTTAGGATGTTGTTGTAGGTATTGTACAAGGGTCAGACACTCCAAAAGTATTGTACAGTATTGTACAATACTTTACAATACTTTGGAGTGTCTGTCCCTTGGTATTGTATGGTTGTATACTAAGTCAATAATTTCTTCTAGTGTGGATTTCCCGAAAGGCACAAGTCGGTTAATCGATCAAAAATCCGGCATCATACCGGTGTAACTCTGGTATGATGCTGGATTCAAATCGAAGCCAGAGTCATTCCATAATAGCGCTTATAGTCTCATACTTTACAGATATGCAGTTGATTGGATCAGTGTTGATATCTAGCACGGCCTAGAATTTGACTTTGAAAAGGTTTGACTTTAAACTTTTTTGTGCTACATCAAAGACACAAGTTGGTCAAAGGCAACTTTAGACGATTAAGTATAGAACTTGGTAGTTATAGTCTGTCATTTATAACAGCTCCGACTCAGTTAAGATGAAGATGCACTTAATACCTAAATTCCCTAATCATTCCAAACTTATAAAAGCTTTATTTTCTTATTTCTGTATCAGTTGTATCCGGAGCACTGAAAAAGAGAGAAAGGAAAAAAGGAACGAAAGCACACACCGAAAAGGAGAGAAAATATAAAAGGCATGAAATTATTTTTTACAATAAATTAAATTAATTCACGTTACTCTCATTATCGCATCTTTTCCTATATAAAAAAAAGTATTGAAATCAACCAAGCATCATCGTTATTATTGTTATTGCTGTACGCTTTACAGCTTTGAAAATGCGAGAATATCTATATTCACCATATATACTTACAAACAGAAAAGAAAAAAAGATTCTCATAATAATAATAATTTTCTATTCCTACTTTTACAGCTGGCACTGCTATGTGCCATAGGAATAAAAGTTTGTTGAGGCGAAAGATATTTTCCACACCGTCAAATATTCAGAGACGTGCACTATGGGCCAGAAATCGAAAACTTTTCCGAAAATTATTTTTTTAGTCTAAATGATAGCTCTTTCATTCCCATTTATGAAAATACTTACAAAAGTGGCCAATTCAGCCTAAGTTCCGAGTTATGGCTTTTCAAATTTTTGATTAAGAGCATTTTCTCGCCCCACAAAAATTGTCACTACTTTTCATTAGATTGATGAAACTCTTTCAATTTTTTTTTATTTGGTAGCTTAAAATAAGAGCTTTATTTTAGGATAGTAAACATTTAATTATGCATCTTTTAACTTTATGAATTTTAAGGTTTTTTCAAAAAAGCACGTGTTCAGTATGATTATGTTCGTCTAGGACTTCACTCTTAAAATAAATGATGCTGAATCTTTTTTTATATTGTAGATATAAACAAGATCTACAACTTTTATTAAAATACTATAAAGTTTTAGTAGAGTTTTGCTGATGAAATTAAGTCTTTTCTTCAAAAAAACTGCAATTTTTTGACATAAATTCCCATAACTTTTCAGGATAGCCCAAAGGAGTGGATTTTTTTTACATGCTTTGAAAGCTCTTTGGATATACTATCAGAATATATAATCAGCTTGAGTTCGGTTACTGAGACAATCTCGAGCAATTTGACTTTGAAGTGTGACCAGAAATACATTTCAAAACATAAAAATTGAAAATAAATTTTGTACGTTTTTCAAAATTTTAGTTTTTTGCTTTAGATCAATAGATCTCATCAAGGCGCATATTTTGAGTATAAATATGTCATAGTTTGAACAATTTTTATACTCAAATTTCAACAAAATCATTTTTATATATTTTTTCAACAAATTTTACTTATTTTTTAATTATTTTAAATCAAAACATATTTTAAATCTTCTGATTTTGATATTTTTTGAAATTTCTATGTTTTTATGTTAAATTGTCACTCCTAGAGCAACAATTCATAAATTTTTTTTACTTTAAGGTAATTTTTTTATAATTTTTTGCAAATTACACTCATTTTTCTTATCTTTTTTTATCAAATTTTATTTTATAATAATTCTAAATATTGAAATTTAATGTAATATGCATAAAAATTCTCTTAAATATTTAAAGATCATATTTTATCCAATTAACGTAGGAATAAAGCTGGAATGAGCAAAGCTTTGATATGTTCCTTTATTCTGAAGGTAATTTTCCTTTCGATTCAGAACATATAAGCATCCAATCATTTATTTTTAATAAATTTCGGTAAACATACTTATTTCCATGCAATTGTAAAGCATAAACTGCCTTTCAGGTTCGGAAGTTGAAAGCTCAATATTTATAATCTGACTGGACTCACTAATGGTGACTGGAATTTACCAGTATGAAATATATAAAGTATATATACAAAAGTTTGAAAAGTTTGCATCGTTTCGAAATTTATCAAAACTAAATGATGGTTCTTGAATCTATTTTACACGCTTTTATTTAACTCACACTGTTTGTATGTTTCATGCGTCAAATTTTGTAATCGTTATTTCGATCACTTCTGCTGCTCCAATCGAGCTCAAATTTTTTATGCGCACTTATTCTTGGTGACAATACCATATTTTAACACTTTGGAACCACAAAAATGCTTAATTATAGTACAATTTAAGTAAAACGTTTTTTATATGGGAAAAAAATCCAATGTCAATGACATATAATTTTGATTTGTTTAAAATATTATACTTGAAATGTTCAAAAGTCATTTACATGATTCATTATAGTTTAATTAATATTATTAATTATTAATTATACTATAAATTTGAATAGCTAAAGATATTCTGGTAAGACCAGTAAAAAAATTGACAAGTAATTTTCATGGATATTCGTAAGTGAAAATTTGAATTTTAAAAAAACCGTTAAGCGCAAGTCAGTTACGTTTTTAATACAAAATAACTATTGATATGCAAATATGCATTTAGCACACATCGTTTGAGCATAATATATTTGCTTTTAATGTATTTGATTGATTCTTAACAATTGACTAACATTTAATGAAATTCACTTTCTTTTTATCAACGGCTTGACGTAGTTTTGCATAACATATAAATGACATTCATTAAAATTAAATTTGAAAAATCCGTTATAAATACTTTAGTATTAAGTAGAAATGGTACGAATAAACACCAAATCTTTATGATTGATTTTTAATGTACTTTACTAATTGATGTTCAGGACACTTTTAAGAGTTTAATGTGTTTCCAAGTATGAATTAAATTATATAAAACGAATGAAAAATTTTGATAGTCTACTAATTACCCATTAAAAACTGGTATTCAATAAATAATTGAACGAAACGGAGTGAAACTAAGTGAAGTTTAGAATTTTGAAAGTTGAATCGATTTGGAGATTTTAAAGACTAAAAAGTAGAAAATAAAATACTTTAAAAAAAACTTTTTTAAAAAAAGCACGCTTTTATTTCCGATTACAGAGCACTAAAAAGAAGAAAATAATTTTTTTTGCTAAGCTCTCAAATTTGATACAAAATTTTATGACTCAAAATAAAAGCGTGGGGCGCTGTTATAAATATCACTTAATCTTGAATTTGTATGTTTACATAAGCGTTAGGTCTTCAATGTTTATAGGTTTGTCTAAGGAGAATGATGAGCCCATACAAATTATGGTAAATCTGAGACGGTAGACTTGATCTTTATGAGATTAATGTAGAGTTTTCTGTGTGGCACTAAAAATCAAGTCTTACTCTCTGCTAAATTTAACTAGTTCCTTTGTGTCAAAAAAAAATTTGAGATCAAAACGTTAAAAGGCCTTTCGTTTTAATACAAAAGTTGAATTAAGAAATGGATAATTAAACTAAATTCAAATAAATTTTGGAAAATCTTGAGCTAGTTTATATTTAACGCCCCACGCTTTTATTTTGAGTCATAAAATTTTGTATCAAATTTGAGAGCTTAGCAAAAAAAATTATTTTCTTCTTTTTAGTGCTCTGTAATCGGAAATAAAAGCGTGCTTTTTTTAAAAAAGTTTTTTTGTCTATGTATAAGGGTTTAAGTGCCTCGCTGGTCAAATAAGTAAGGCGATTGGCTCAAATTTGGTATGGTAACTCGAAGGTCGTCGGTTCCAATCCAGCCATTTCCAAATTTGTTCTTTTTCAGAAGTTTAGATACTTCGACTGCTTAATGTACGAGATCAAGCCATGCGATATTTGGATTAAGGAACGGATGAGGAACTTGAAGTGTAGCGGGAGAAATAGGAACGAGAGCTACAAGATTACCTTATAATGATAAATTGTCAGAACGGATCTGAAATGTATCACGTTGCGCCCACAGATCAGTAAAAAAAGTATATACAAAGACAAAAATTTGAAAAATCAATGAAATATGGTAAAAAACTATAAGGAACCATTCAACATTGGATAAAAATTGTCGCAATAAATTTGATAGATTGGAAAATGGTTGATAGCGTTTTCCTTTTTAAAAACTATTTTCATTATAGGTCTTTAATTTTAATAGTTCGTGGTGATAGTTTATGCTTTACAATTGCATGGAAATAAGTATGTTTACCGAAATTTATTAAAAATAAATGATTGGATGCTTATATGTTCTGAATCGAAAGGAAAATTACCTTCAGATTAAAGGAACATATCAAAGCTTTGCTCATTCCAGCTTTATTCCTACGTTAATTGGATAAAATATGATCTTTAAATATTTAAGAGAATTTTTATGCATATTACATTAAATTTCAATATTTAGAATTATTATAAAATAAAATTTGATAAAAAAAGATAAGAAAAATGAGTGTAATTTGCAAAAAATTATAAAAAAATTACCTTAAAGTAAAAAAAATTTATGAATTGTTGCTCTAGGAGTGACAATTTAACATAAAAACATAGAAATTTCAAAAAATATCAAAATCAGAAGATTTAAAATATGTTTTGATTTAAAATAATTGAAAAATAAGTAAAATTTGTTGAAAAAATATATAAAAATGATTTTGTTGAAATTTGAGTATAAAAATTGTTCAAACTATGACATATTTATACTCAAAATATGCGCCTTGATGAGATCTATTGATCTAAAGCAAAAAACTAAAATTTTGAAAAACGTACAAAATTTATTTTCAATTTTTATGTTTTGAAATGTATTTCTGGTCACACTTCAAAGTCAAATTGCTCGAGATTGTCTCAGTAACCGAACTCAAGCTGATTATATATTCTGATAGTATATCCAAAGAGCTTTCAAAGCATGTAAAAAAAATCCACTCCTTTGGGCTATCCTGAAAAGTTATGGGAATTTATGTCAAAAAATTGCAGTTTTTTTGAAGAAAAGACTTAATTTCATCAGCAAAACTCTACTAAAACTTTATAGTATTTTAATAAAAGTTGTAGATCTTGTTTATATCTACAATATAAAAAAAGATTCAGCATCATTTATTTTAAGAGTGAAGTCCTAGACGAACATAATCATACTGAACACGTGCTTTTTTGAAAAAACCTTAAAATTCATAAAGTTAAAAGATGCATAATTAAATGTTTACTATCCTAAAATAAAGCTCTTATTTTAAGCTACCAAATAAAAAAAAATTGAAAGAGTTTCATCAATCTAATGAAAAGTAGTGACAATTTTTGTGGGGCGAGAAAATGCTCTTAATCAAAAATTTGAAAAGCCATAACTCGGAACTTAGGCTTAATTGGCCACTTTTGTAAGTATTTTCATAAATGGGAATGAAAGAGCTATCATTTAGACTAAAAAAATAATTTTCGGAAAAGTTTTCGATTTCTGGCCCATAGTGACGTGTTTTCAAAACGAAAAGGAATGAATAAAAGAAATGGAGAAAAAGTTCAGCTTGTGCTTACTTGCTTGTCTGTCGCATAACTTGCCAAGAATAATCATTTCGTCATTTATCACCTCTTTTTTCAATTCTTTTCAAAAGAAGCCGATTTCATTTGGTGACGCGGATCTAGTGTGAAAGCTTTGTTTTAAGTTTTGACATGTGAATGGTTTTGAAAAGCTTCAATGATAGCTTTATGTTTAAGAAGTGGGATGCTTTTTTGCAGTATACAAGGATCGTCTTTGGAAAAAAGTGATTTGGGGAAACCGAAGTCTGGTTCCAAAGCTGACCAAATGTCAAGTGTATACCTGTTCATGGTATCTCTTGATACCGCTAAATACACCGCTGGCCATGTGTCTGGATATGTAGTTGAAATGATAGATTAAAAGCCTATCCAAACAACCTTGCTTGGAGGGTGACAGCTTCACAATCAGTCTAGGGATTGTAAGGTTTAAAGCCTTCTATTTCCAAAATCAACTTGTAGAAAGAAAGAAGCATAAGGTCCTTGGGATATGAAGGTTCATCTGGTATGACAAATAGATATTATCAATACATTACAGGAACTTACGACATCCTTTATAATGAAGGATGTAAGAATTGGGTGCCAAGGATATCTATACCGTCCTGCATCAATGACATTGAAATCGTCCCAATCAGAACTGAAATTTGGTTTATTGTTGAGCATTAACCTGACTCAAATCATAAAATGCGCTCCAAACTTCAACAAAATCTCTAAAATTTCTCCCCAATTTCTTCGTAATTCCTCTACACATATTTTTGTCATTGTTTACCGGATTGCTTTCATTGTTTTTGTTGTCAAATTCTCGCAATCAGCATGCAAAAAAATGTCAAAAAAATAATACGAAGACACCGCATATTTGAGTATCATACAAGAACGCATGATAAACTCACATTTCATCTGTCACATCTTATAACGATTCTTTAGACGCTGCTCATGCATAAAGAGAAACTCTTTCAGAGCCATTAAAATCAAATAGATACGACGACAATGAATGAATGAGCAGCAAGAAAAAAAATTCTTTTAATGCTTTCATGGGAAAGGAAGAAGCGCAAACAAATTGAGAAAACGAGGCACAGTAGATCAATTCAGAGGCATTCCATGAATGTGCTGTTTATTTTATCGAGGACAGTTTAGGATGGAAATTTATTTTTGCGAGCTTTTAAGTAAGTTATTTATTTTTTAATTTGAGCTTTAAAATGTTGTGGAAAAAGGCTCTGTTTGTGGAAATTAAGGCTTGTTTATGGAGTTTGAGTTGGAATGGAGTGAAATTTGTGGAAAGAGTTGGAAGAATTTATGTTGGCATGGATGTTGTGAATTTTAATTGAAGTAATGTTGATTTTTGATTGAAATTCTGAAGTTTTAATGTTTGAGATTGATGATGAACTTTACAAGGATTTCAACTATAGTTTAGGCATCAGAATCGTGTCATTATTCAATTATTTGCTAGCCTAAGCAATCAACGAGTCCATGGATGTTTTTTTTGAGGACCTGGAGCTCCCAGTGTTGATTAAATATCCCATTTTTATTGGCCGTCATCAGAACACTAACCCAGGCATCTAAATGAAAGTGAACAAGTCTAAACAGATTGAATTTTCCTTTAAAAATCTTTCTTTTTATTTTCAATAACAGAAGGTTCATTAAACTTCCATTCTCTTTTTTTTCTTCAATTTCATAGACCTTTTTTTTCCTTTTGCTGCTTCAAACGAATCATTTAATGAATGACAAGCCTTAAATTTTTTGAAGATTCCATTTCGTTCAATTGTTTATCTTCAAATCAAAAATCTTCTTCCATAAATTTTAATTCCATTTAATCCAATTTTAATCTTTTTCCAAATTAAACATGACAAAAGCGACTTCCTTCCTACGTTAAATTCTGTTTAGTTTATCAAGATTTCATCAAGTTCTTCTAAGAAAGAAGAAGTCAAATTTTTATTCGTTGTTTACCTCTTTTGTTTGGCTTTATAGTCAACATAAGAAAAGTTTCTCTTTGTATGATTGATAAAAGACCTAGAGATGATTGACTTGAGGCATAAAATACTTTGAAAATATATTTATTACATCTTGATTTGTATTTATGGCATCATTTTGAGGTTGATCTACTTATGAGTTTATTGAGGGCAAGAAGGTCAAGTGAAAATTAAGATTTGGAGACAATGAAGCGCATTTTTAAGGATTTAGTCTATTGTTATAGATGTAGACAATTATCAGGATAGCTGTCAGTGCTGCAGAGCTCAACATCGAGTCCAGTAGACTACAAAAGTATCAACTTTGAGATTCTTTGATAAACGAATTAATTACGAGACTATTGTAGACACATTGAGAGGAGTAGCTAGTGGAGCCTGGGTTCTTAGAGAAGAAACTTCCGCCATTCGACAAGAATATGTCATTTAACCTCCAAATAAAGATTGAAGATGCAGGTCCAAATTGTGCAAATTTAAAAAGCACATCTTGAAGCGGACAAAGTCAAAAAATAAGCTGTAACGAACGCATGATTAGATGAGTTTTGATTTAAAACACGAAGGATACATTAAAGTGGCCAGGGAACCAACCTCGGTCAATTCCAATATAAAAGACACATTAAGTACATTTCATACTTTTGATCACTGCATAAATGAAAATGCTGTAATTTGTCATTCCAAAACCTTTGATGTGACCCAGTCAAAAAACATACTTTTTATTGACAAAGCTGCAAATCTTCTTGTAACAATCCAAGGCTTAAACACTCTATTACTGACCCAATGCCCCAAATCCTATAAATCATGCTATAACTGCGGACACAAGCACATTATTGTGTGGAAATAGGCTGGAAATTATGTTCGCTTGACAAGAAAAGAAATTATGAAGAGAACAAGAAAAAAAAATTTGAAAAGAAATTGTTTAAAGGACACAAAACAGAACTGAAAAGAAAACTTTTTTTATTTCCCATAGTAAATTACCATTATGATCCGAAAAAAATAAAATAAATGGAGAACAAATACAAAACATTAATCTTATTATTCCGCTTCCACGATATGTCTTCTTTTTGGGTACGCAATAAGCAGCATGATGACGAAACATACAAAATTTGTGATCTTTTTGGAGCCTCCGAACAAGTAAAAATACAACAATAATACTTGAAGATGATAACAATCAAATAATCTGAAAGAGATGAAAGTAAAGCAATGTAAACGACACGAAGGAAGTTGGAAAAAAAGGCATCAAGCAGCGATTGTGAGTGGGGAGCGAGTGATTTAAAGATTCAGCAGAAAAGCTTTTTATCGTGTTTGTGTCACTTACTAGCAAGAGTTCTTTTGTGATTTCAAGGTTGGAGGATGTTTTGATTACAGTTTGTCCTACATAAAAGCTGGAGATAGGTTTAAGAAAATGCAAACTAGGCAATCGAATCCTTAAGTCTAATTTATGGAGTGCATACTTGTTGAGAATGTTTTAACGGTTACTTTATAATTCAAATTATGTGCATATCTAGAAATAGTTGATTTCCACTTGAATAGTTGTTAGCCCCTTCATAGGGCATAGATTCAAACCAGTGTTGCAAATGTAGATGTCTACACTAGATGAAGAATGTAGATTCTTCAATTGTTTTTGTCTAGCTAAGAAACTTTCTTCATAAAGATCGATTCTATATGAAGATAGAAAATCTAATCTACACAAAGATTATTTCTACATAAAGATTCTGTCTACATAAAGATTCGATGTAGATGTCTACAATTCTACATTTTTTCCAGGTCTACATCAGAGAAGAATGTAGAATTGTAGACATCTACATCGAATCTTTATGTAGACAGAATCTTTATGTAGAAATAATCTTTGTGTAGATTAGATTTTCTATCTTCACATAGAATCGATCTTTATGAAGAAATTTCTGTCTCAGAATTTATCTGATCTAGACAAATGGCCAGAATGCAACACTGATTCAAACATTGTAATTATTGAGCATTGAGTTTATCAAACCAACAATTTCTGCTACAATTCAATACGCTGCTGTAAATGCGTCCTCAATCAATTCAAACCCACCAAAATAAAATCCATAGCTACTCCAACTTTGTTCCGCTCCAATTCTTCTCCAATTCACATGTAAATGCAACATATCATTTTCCCTTCAAAATCTTTGGGCTGAGCTGCTGCTTTTCATTTCCTTCATATTGTTGTTGACATCCATTATTCTACGCTCGTGGATGTGCGCTATTTCATTCCTGTCAATCAATGAAACTTCTTTATCTCTGTTTAGGTAGAAAATCGAGTTGATCCATAAGAAGAGGAAAATATTCAAATGCACATCTTCTTTGTGCCTTTTATCCTCTGCCTCCATCCATTCACTTCCCTAAGTGCTGTACAAACACAAAAATTCAATATCAACAACAACAAAAGATATTGAAAGGCATCATTCGAAATGACATTCACTCGGGACTTGGTTGTATGCTTAATGTCAAGGAATGTGTTTCACTTACTTTGCCTGCGATTTTTCCTACGTCTTTATCGCGTTTGCATGACAGAAAGGAAAGTATCTTCACTTTGCATTGCGTGTGGCCTTATGTATTAAGCTAACTGCTGTTATTTTGTTTTGAAGCCTCAAAACCCGGAACGAAACATTGTGGAAGAAAATCAATAATTTCAATCTTCATTTCTGAGGCTTTATTCTTCTTTCTCTTTTATCATGTTTTATTCCCAAAGTGTAATTTTCTGATGCTTTTTTTTTGTGTGCTTGAGATTTCAATTCATCTTTATGAGAATAAGTGATAGAAACTTTGGGAGATGGGGAGAAGATGAATAGACGAGATATGGATAGAAGTTGACGCAGTTGCGAAAGCAAAGGTTCTGGTTCAACCAGGAGTATTGAGTTTGCAGTGCAAAGATAGGTTTAAGGTCGTCATTTGTTGCTATGAATGGCTAATCGTCACTAGCAGTTAGTCTGTGACAAGTCGTCACTAGTCGCTCGTTCTGACTAGCAGTCATTAATTGCTAGTCGTCACTGGTCATCATTAGTAAATTTTAGCGACAAGTCGTCTTTAGTGAATTGTAGAGCATTTGTAGAGAACCATTGGTCTAGGGCACACTTTAGCCAGTCACAATTGGCAAAAAATGGATAGTCTGTGATAGCTTTACGAAAAACAAATTGTTTGCATCAAAGCATACCTTTAGACTTACAAATACCTAAAATATCCTCTTACCAAATTCAAAAAATTCTTCAACACGTGGAAAATCAAACAAAATATGCACCACAAGAACTTTCAATCCTCAATTCAAGAGTGATGCTTGAGAAAATATCGAAAAGAGACAAGTTGAAGAGATAAAAAGGCATTATGATAAAAAAGCTTTTTATTGCATACTTATGCCATGCCACGTTCTGTTGAAATAAAAATGCGCATAAACAAAATGAAGAAGATTTTTTAGTCTTAATAGAAATGAAAGCATTCCTTTAAAGATATTCAATTTCTCGTAATTTTCGTGCGAAAACAGCACAGCGATTTACAGTCTGTGTAGTCCTTGACCTTATCAATTCAAAACAGTAAGTTGGAGATAGTAAATTTATTTGATATTTTGAATAGCTGGTGGGGTGTCTGTGTCGCTTGTGGTGAAGGATGTTCTGTGTGATATTTAATAGGTGAAGGTTTTTGAATAATAGTTGGTATGTCCCCACCTCTTTTAGATGACAAATATTGTCCTTCCTTACTCTATGGAATTTTCATTTAATAATGATCTACTCATTCTTTCGGTTGTCATTAGAAACATCCCAGCTGTATCATGGATTTAATTTGCAATCATTTGTTAGCCAGTCGGTTTCATACCCAAATAGCACAAGCCGGTTAATCGAATAGAATTCCAGCGCCAAACAGGCATGATTCTGGCATGGTGCTGACATCAATTTAAATCCAGTACCATGCCAGAGTCACACCGGCTTGGTGCCAGATTACTGATCAATTAACCGACTTGTGCCATTCGGGATAAATACATGAATGCTAGTTCCCTAGTGAGTTGAAGTGGCTCGGTAGCGGAATGGTTTAGTACTTCGGTATCTACTTATTGTAAAATCGACACACGATCATGAATTCGAGAATCATATGTACTGGAAGTGCTCACAGCCTTTGTTTTTTTGGGAAACAGGCTGAAGTGTTATCAAAGATGTGGTTTGGATTCTTCTATAAACTATAGGTCTAGGTTTGAGCGGGACGTTTGGTGAACCATCACTCGTTAAGTAGCTATGAGTACCACTGGTAGCCCTAGAAACCAGCTCCATACCAACTACACATGAGCATTCATTCCACAAATTCAAGAATCACATGATTTTGAGAAAGCATATCATTTGCTTCTATCAATCTCTCATCTCCTGAATCAATTGTCAATCCCAGTGACATGCAAATGAAAATAGCTTATTTAAAATTCAATTGTCCCTATGACACTTCCTCCCAAATGTCTATAAATATATTGCTCAGAGAAACTGCTGACATGATAAAAATTACAGAATAGAAAAAAAAGTTTTAGGATCATTGATATTCATAGAATTCAATTTTCATATCATGCTCATTCTCCCACGACATCATTCTGCCACTCCGATTCATCTTCATTCTTTTCAACAATTGTTCCCATTCAAACTATGCGGACAATCATCATTTGTCTTTGTCCTATCCCATCTTCTTTATCATGTTATCGGATATTCATGGCAATAAAAAAATGAGTGTGCATTCATTAATTTATTATTAAATAACTCAATTAGTACTTTGTAGTATTGGCCATTAAAATTGTTTCTTTAGATCTTCATCATCGTTATATATTTTTTTTATTGCATTAATTTAAATTTCCATAACATAAATTTTATTTATGTTCTATTTCTTCTTTTTTTCTACTTCAGCGATCCGTTCATTCATTCACTCTTTTCATGATTATAATAGAGACTTTAACGTTCTATGCAAACTGTGTGTGCGACTTTTGTAAACATTTACCGTCATAATCTATAGCACATACTGGGTTTTATGTGATGTTGATTTATTCATTATCGTGAAATAAAGGCAATAACATCAACAGATTCTTTTTAATGGGAAGATTAATGGGATTTGAGGGTTGTGATGGAGTTAATGATGTTGATAGATAGTTTGAATAGTTTTGTGGATTGAGTTCATTTGGACTCTCGATTCTAAGGCTATGTTGCTTTTCAGACTTTCCATTACTTAAAAAAAATTGATTTTCAATTAATTTAAACATCTCTCATCTTTTGACTGATGTCTTTGTGGCATATTTAATGAATTTCATTTAAATAAATTGCGTGGTCAAAACTGCTATAAATTCAAGTCAAAAAGAGGCACACAACCCACACTCATTTCTTCAAAGAGCTTAAGATTCTTCTAAATTAGGAAAGATAAAAGCTTTATTTAGCAGCGTCTTTTCTATGCACAGCATTTTTGTGTGGATGAGGAAAATTTAAATATAATTCAAAGGCATTAATCATTCCATATGTAAATAGAATTAACGGAAAATGCGGAAAAGATATTTTTAGCAAAGCTTTTGGGGCAAATTACACCTAATTTTATTCAGAAAATGTTCATTAAAAGAGGAAAACTTAACATCTTATCAAGTCAAAAGGGTTGAATATGCATATCAGATTTGCAGTTCTAGGAAATCATGCTCATGTCATTTGATCTTTTAAGGCTCTAAATTTACTTTTCATTGATGAAAAAGGAGGTAATTAAGTTAAGCATTTTGAAAGGTTTTGATGAATTTTTTGAGAATTTTAATAACTAGCATTTTCCTCGTAAGAACAGTCAATTAATTTCCAAGTCATATCTGCAGCCAAAGACCAAAATCCTGTAAAGCTTTAATGAAATGGAACTGAAAACCAAGATCCAGTAGCATTGAAATGAACTTAAAAGCTAAGATTAAACATAAAATTCGTGTCCGGAACTAAAAACTAACATCCAGTAGAATTTTAGTCATTTCTGGAATTAAAAATTAAGATTCAGCTGCAATAAAAATATGTCCCGAACCAAAACATAAAGATTCTGTTGCATTTGATTCATGTCTGGAACTAAAAACCAAGATCCAGTTGTATTTAAGACATATCCGGAAATTAAATTTAAGATCCAGTAGTATTTAACGTAGGATTCGCCCCATGCGCATGTAACTTTGACGAACCCTATTTAAGTCATGTCCAACACTAAATACGGAGGGATTGGGAAAGCCAATGTCTGACTCCGAAGCTGACCAAATGTCAAGTGCAAACTTTCTCGTGGTATCCCTTAATACTGCAAAATGCACCGCTGGCGACCGAGCCCTGCGCCGGAATAAGTACTTTGAAGGATAGATTAAAATCCTATCCAAGCAACTTTGCTTGAAGGGTGGCAGCCCCACATTCAGGCTAGGGATGGTGAGGTTTACAACCAACCATTCCTGAAATCAACATGTACAAAAAAAAACAACATAACACCAAAAACGAAGATCCGGTAGCACTAAAGTCAAGTCTAACACATAAAGCAAAGATCCAGGAGCACAAAAACCAGCCAGCCAAAATGGCCCTATAAGCGTAATGTTGCAGAAAATGCGTTAAAAATAATTTAAGGTTTATTATATTGAAACTCTACTAACTATGCCCCTAATGAGCATGTACTTAAAAGCTAGCTTCTTACCATTTCCCACAAGCTCTCTTAAAAAGTCAATGACATCAATTTGCTTGTTTGAAATTAACACAAATTTCTAACAACACCAAATACACATTTGTCAAGACATTCTGTCACTCAAAACAGCAATAAGAATTCTGAAATGTCTTCAAATTCTATGCATGATAAATGAGCTACCGTTGAAAAATTCCGACAAAGTTCTTCTTCCTTCCTCTTCAACATACAAAAACGTTTAGCAAATTTCATTTTTGGAATTTTTTTTGGCAATTTTCAATTAAATGTATTTACTTCATTATGATTAAATGAAAATTTCATAATGAGTCTGGTACAATTTTTGTGTATTTGACATTCAAGCAATTTTGCTGTTTAAATATTTAATGCTGAGAACATTTTCGAGATCAAAGGATTGAAGATTTAACATACAGTTTAAATGATATGGTTAATGAGTCTTTTAATTATTATTATAGTTTGTAAGTTGATTCTTTATTTTAATAAAGTTGTTTAAGTCTAGGATTTTAAGTCAGGGGTGTTAAATGATCGGTTTACTATCTCCTGCTAAGCATCCAGATAACTGAATTTGAAAATGAAGCTACATTGTATAGAAGATTAGGGAGAGAGTGTCAGGTCAAGACTCTGTTCTATGCTTGACAAACTTAAAGGTGCGGAGCTGATTAATTACATTTTGATCATTTTTGACCATTGTCTGATCATTTTTACCAATTTTTGATCAATTCATCAGTTCCGCATGTTTGAACTTCACCCCAACCTTCAATATACATTTAATGACCCAAGATGAGACAAATAAATATCACGACGCATAGTTTCAGAAACACTGGACTCGACATTTAGTTTAATTGCTTATTAATGTCATGTCAATAAAATAATATTCACCTTTAACATCCTCAGCTATATATAATATCTATAATCTGCTATAATCATGATTCAAACTCATACTCAGGATATAAAATGCCTACGATTCAATAAACATCCATTTGTATGCTGAAAGCTTTTTACGATTTCCTTATTTTCAGTAAAATACGATGAAACGAATTCTTGTTTAATCTCTGTGTCATAATCCTTAATCGTATAAAATTGTGCGTATTTTGATCAATGAAAATCTAGTTCATCCACGAATCAATTGTGCTTTCCTTCTTGGAAAATGAAAAAAGTCTTTCGGATATATTAAATTAAATTTTGTAGATGCTTTATGAACAAATCGATATTTTTGAAATTATAGAAAAGGAAACCAGGAAAGTTGCTCGTTATGTGTACTTTTGTTCAGATATTTCACATTTCTATCAACACAGACCTTCCTCAAAAACTATATAACATCAAATTGGAAACAAGGAAATGAGATTTTCATCAGTTCAGAAAGACATCAATGATTTTATCGTTAGAGCGATTCGTTTGTCGTTCAAAGAAGCTGTAAAACTTGTTAGACGAAGAACATTTTCTGACAGATACAACTGATTCATTTTTTATTAAATGTCGGATGGAGAGACAATGAGGATTGCATTGAAAAGTTTAAAAACACAAACGGACATGAAAATTCGATTAAATTAAAAGCTTCAATTTCGTAACTAGCAAAAAAAGTGCATGGCAATAAATTATAAGAATATAAATTTCCTTAGTTCCAATATAACCTTCAAATACTGTCTCCAACTCTCTCATAGTCAATTATGTTAACCATTTATATTCTGCAAAAACATTCCAGCCGAAGAAAAGCAAGAAACGTAGCAAAAAGGGTTGACAGTTTGTTGAAATGAAACTGCTAATTTCATCCCAATGGAATCAATGATGCTGTCACACGTGGGATGTTGTTGACCTATACAGTAATACGATTGTATAACATATTGGAATGTGACTTTGATCTTCTTTTGCGTGCTGTCCAAACAGATCTTTTAAACAATATTAAAATGAAATTGATTGCAGCTGAAAGGCATAATTTTGTTGAGACTGTTGGATGTTCTATTTTTAGAAAGGTCTGTTGTTGGCAGTGAAATAAAATTTTATATATAACTGTGGTGTAATCGGTGACGCAATTAAGTTTTGCGTTTTGTTTAAGTTGGAACAATTTGATTTTATTTTTTGGGGCAGTTTTGAAGGCATTTTTGACAATTTAGGAGTTGTTCTGATATTTTTTATATTCACACCGTTTTCATGTGTGAATCTATTGGTTTTGTTCAGATTGAAAAATCAGTTTTTTGAATTTTGTGAGGATATGGAGCAAGAAAGCTTAAAATGTTCAGAGATGAAAAATTTGTGCCTTGAATTTCACATATTTTGCAAAAAACCGATTCAAATTGGTTGCGGCATTGCTGAGAAAATCGCAAAATACGCTTTCTGTAAGCAAGCAAACAAGCAAACAAGAAAGTTAATCAGCAAGAAATCTCAATAACGAGACATCGTAGAGACTTCTAGTTTTTTACATTTGATCTGTGCTACTCTATAGAAGAGCTGTATTGTTTTTAGGCAAGGTAGGAGCAGCCGTTGCTTCAGAAAAATCAAAAAACTTTCCTTTCTTACGAATTTTTCAAAATTAAAGTTCACTGTGATTTTTTTTAAATTAAACTTTGGATGAAAAAAATTTTTTTGAGCAAAGAACCGAGAAGGAAATACATTTTCAATTTTGGACTAGGGGCGACCCTAGTCAAAATCAATTTTCTCACTTTTTTCTTCGAGGGTTTATCCAAATGGATTTTAATTTTGCAAATTCTAATGCTTAAAACAAATTCAAATAAAACATCCTAAAAATTTTTTGAGCAAAGAACCAAGTAGGAAATACATTTTCAATTATGAACTTGGGACAGGTCTAGTCAAAATCTAGTTTTTCACTTTTTTTTCTTCGAGGATAAATCCAAATACAGTAAAATTTTGTATGAGCATTTTAATCATCAGGTAACAAATTTCTGAATTAATAAAAATCATTTTTTTGGACAGAATTTTAAGTCACGTTGTTTTTGAATATACAACCAAATTTATAAAATTTGGGTCTGACGACATATAGAATACATTTCTTGCTTTAGATATTTAAAACTGTTTTGTAAACTGTAAATATTAGTATATATACTCAAAGTTTCACTGTAATTGAATAAATCTTCGAAGAAGAAAAGTGAAAAACTAGATTTTGACTAGACCTGTCCCAAGTTCATAATTAAAAATGTATTTCTACTTGGTTCTTTGGTCAAAAAAATTTAGGATGTTTTATTTGTATTTTTTTTAAGCACTAGAATATTTATGCAAAGTTTGAATCCATTTGGATAACACCTCGAAGAAAAAAGTGACGAAATTGATTTTGACTAGGGTCGCCCCTAGTCCAAAATTGAAAATGTATTTCCTTCTTGGTTCTTTGCTCAAAAAAATTTTAGGATGTTTTATTTGTATTTTTTTAAGCATTAGAATATTTATGCAAAGTTTCAATCTATTTGGATAACACCTCGAAGAAAAAAGTGACAAAATTGATTTTGACTAGGGTCGCCCCTAGTCCAAATTGAAAATGTATTTCCTTCTTGGTTCTTTGCTCAAAAAAATTTTAGGATGTTTTATTTGTATTTTTTTAAGCACTAGAATATTTATGCAAAGTTTGAATCCATTTGGATAACACCTCGAAGAAAAAAGTGACGAAATTGATTTTGACTAGGGTCGCCCCTAGTCCAAAATTGAAAATGTATTTCCTTCTTGGTTCTTTGCTCAAAAAAATTTTAGGATGTTTTATTTGTATTTTTTTAAGCATTAGAATATTTATGCAAAGTTTCAATCTATTTGGATAACACCTCGAAGAAAAAAGTGACAAAATTGATTTTGACTAGGGTCGACCCTAGTCCAAAATTGATAATGTATTTCCTTCTTGGTTCTTTGCTCAAAAAAATTGTAGGATGTTTTATTTGTATTTGTTTTAAGCACTAGAATATTTATGCAAAGTTTCAATCCATTTGTATAAACCCTCGAAGAAAAAAGTGACAAAATTGATTTTGACTAGGGTCGCCCCTAGTCCAAAATTGAAAATGTATTTCCTACTTGGTTCTTTGCTCAAAAAAAATTTAAGATGTTTTAATTGTATTTGTTTTAAGCACTTAAATATTAATGCAAAGTTTCAATCCATTTGGATAAATCATCAAAGAAAAAAGTGAGAAAATTGATTTTGACTAGGGTCGCCCCTAGTCCAAAATTGATAATGTATTTCCTTCTTGGTTCTTTGCTCAAAAAAATTGTAGGATGTTTTATTTGTATTTGTTTTAAGCACTAGAATATTTATGCAAAGTTTCAATCCATTTGTATAAACCCTCGAAGAAAAAAGTGACAAAATTGATTTTGACTAGGGTCGCCCCTAGTCCAAAATTGAAAATGTATTTCCTACTTGGTTCTTTGCTCAAAAAATTTTTTGGATGTTTTATTTGTATTTGTTTTAAGCACTAGAATATTTATGCAAAGTTTCAATCCATTTGGATAAACCCTCGAAGAAAAAAGTGACAAAATTGATTTTGACTAGGGTCGCCCCTAGTCCAAAATTGAAAATGTATTTCCTACTTGGTTCTTTGCTCAAAAAAAATTTAGGATGTTTTAATTGTATTTGTTTTAAGCACTTAAATATTAATGCAAAGTTTCAATCCATTTGGATAAATCATCAAAGAAAAAAGTGAGAAAATTGATTTTGACTAGGGTCGCCCCTAGTCCAAAATTGATAATGTATTTCCTTCTTGGTTCTTTGCTCAAAAAAATTGTAAAATGTTTTATTTGTATTTGTTTTAAGCACTAGAATATTTATGCAAAGTTTCAATCCATTTGTATAAACCCTCGAAGAAAAAAGTGACAAAATTGATTTTGACTAGGGTCGCCCCTAGTCCAAAATTGAAAATGTATTTCCTACTTGGTTCTTTGCTCAAAAAATGTTTTGGATGTTTTATTTGTATTTGTTTTAAGCACTAGAATATTTATGCAAAGTTTTAATCTATTTGAATAAACCCTCGAAGAAAAAAGTGAGAAAATTGATTTTGACTAGGGTCGCCCCTAGTCCAAAATTGAAAATGTATTTCCTACTTGGTTCTTTGCTCAAAAAATTTTAGGATGCTTTATTTGTATTTGTTTTAAGCATTAGAATATTTATGCAAAGTTTCAATCCATTTGAATAAACCCTCGAAGAAAAAAGTGACAAAATTGATTTTGACTAGGGTCGCCCCTAGTCCAAAATTGATAATGTATTTCCTTCTTGGTTCTTTGCTCAAAAAAATTGTAGGATGTTTTATTTGTATTTGTTTTAAGCACTAGAATATTTATGCAAAGTTTCAATCCATTTGTATAAACCCTCGAAGAAAAAAGTGACAAAATTGATTTTGACTAGGGTCGCCCCTAGTCCAAAATTGAAAATGTATTTCCTACTTGGTTCTTTGCTCAAAAAATTTTTTGGATGTTTTATTTGTATTTGTTTTAAGCACTAGAATATTTATGCAAAGTTTCAATCCATTTGTATAAACCCTCGAAGAAAAAAGTGACAAAATTGATTTTGACTAGGGTCGCCCCTAGTCCAAAATTGATAATGTATTTCCTTCTTGGTTCTTTGCTCAAAAAAATTGTAGGATGTTTTATTTGTATTTGTTTTAAGCACTAGAATATTTATGCAAAGTTTCAATCCATTTGTATAAACCCTCGAAGAAAAAAGTGACAAAATTGATTTTGACTAGGGTCGCCCCTAGTCCAAAATTGAAAATGTATTTCCTACTTGGTTCTTTGCTCAAAAAATTTTTTGGATGTTTTATTTTTATTTGTTTTAAGCACTAGAATATTTATGCAAAGTTTCAATCCATTTGGATAAACCCTCGAAGAAAAAAGTGACAAAATTGATTTTGACTAGGGTCGCCCCTAGTCCAAAATTGAAAATGTATTTCCTACTTGGGTCTTTGCTCAAAAAAAATTTAGGATGTTTTAATTGTATTTGTTTTAAGCACTTAAATATTTATGCAAAGTTTCAATCCATTTGGATAAATCATCAAAGAAAAAAGTGAGAAAATTGATTTTGACTAGGGTCGCCCCTAGTCCAAAATTGATAATGTATTTCCTTCTTGGTTCTTTGCTCAAAAAAATTGTAAAATGTTTTATTTGTATTTGTTTTAAGCACTAGAATATTTATGCAAAGTTTCAATCCATTTGTATAAACCCTCGAAGAAAAAAGTGACAAAATTGATTTTGACTAGGGTCGCCCCTAGTCCAAAATTGAAAATGTATTTCCTACTTGGTTCTTTGCTCAAAAAATGTTTTGGATGTTTTATTTGTATTTGTTTTAAGCACTAGAATATTTATGCAAAGTTTTAATCTATTTGAATAAACCCTCGAAGAAAAAAGTGAGAAAATTGATTTTGACTAGGGTCGCCCCTAGTCCAAAATTGAAAATGTATTTCCTACTTGGTTCTTTGCTCAAAAAATTTTAGGATGCTTTATTTGTATTTGTTTTAGGCATTAGAATATTTATGCAAAGTTTCAATCCATTTGAATAAACCCTCGAAGAAAAAAGTGACAAAATTGATTTTGACTAGGGTCGCCCCTAGTCCAAAATTGATAATGTATTTCCTTCTTGGTTCTTTGCTCAAAAAAATTGTAGGATGTTTTATTTGTATTTGTTTTAAGCACTAGAATATTTATGCAAAGTTTCAATCCATTTGTATAAACCCTCGAAGAAAAAAGTGAGAAAATTGATTTTGACTAGGGTCGCCCCTAGTCCAAAATTGATAATGTATTTCCTTCTTGGTTCTTTGCTCAAAAAAATTGTAGGATGTTTTATTTGTATTTGTTTTAAGCACTAGAATATTTATGCAAAGTTTCAATCCATTTGTATAAACCCTCGAAGAAAAAAGTGACAAAATTGATTTTGACTAGGGTCGCCCCTAGTCCAAAATTGAAAATGTATTTCCTACTTGGTTCTTTGCTCAAAAAATTTTTTGGATGTTTTATTTGTATTTGTTTTAAGCACTAGAATATTTATGCAAAGTTTCAATCCATTTGGATAAACCATCGAAGAAAAAAGTGACAAAATTGATTTTGACTAGGGTCGCCCCTAGTCCAAAATTGAAAATGTATTTCCTACTTGGTTCTTTGCTCAAAAAAAATTTAGGATGTTTTAATTGTATTTGTTTTAAGCACCTAAATATTTATGCAAAGTTTCAATCCATTTGGATAAATCATCAAAGAAAAAAGTGAGAAAATTGATTTTGACTAGGGTCGCCCCTAGTCCAAAATTGATAATGTATTTCCTTCTTGGTTCTTTGCTCAAAAAAATTGTAAAATGTTTTATTTGTATTTGTTTTAAGCACTAGAATATTTATGCAAAGTTTCAATCCATTTGTATAAACCCTCGAAGAAAAAAGTGACAAAATTGATTTTGACTAGGGTCGCCCCTAGTCCAAAATTGAAAATGTATTTCCTACTTGGTTCTTTGCTCAAAAAATTTTAGGATGCTTTATTTGTATTTGTTTTAGGCATTAGAATATTTATGCAAAGTTTCAATCCATTTGAATAAACCCTCGAAGAAAAAAGTGACAAAATTGATTTTGACTAGGGTCGCCCCTAGTCCAAAATTGATAATGTATTTCCTTCTTGGTTCTTTGCTCAAAAAAATTGTAGGATGTTTTATTTGTATTTGTTTTAAGCACTAGAATATTTATGCAAAGTTTCAATCCATTTGTATAAACCCTCGAAGAAAAAAGTGACAAAATTGATTTTGACTAGGGTCGCCCCTAGTCCAAAATTGAAAATGTATTTCCTACTTGGTTCTTTGGTTAAAAAAATTTTAGGATGCTTTATTTGTATTTGTTTTAGGCACTAGAATATTTATGCAAAGTTTCAATCCATTTGGATAAACCATCGAAGAAAAAAGTGAGAAAATTGATTTCTATGGTGTACTTTGGTCAAAAAATTTTTTTGGATGTTTAATTTGAATTGACATAATTCTGACATAAATTACATACCAATATTACTTTTTGTAATGCATAGCTTAAAAAACACCGAAATCTAAAATTTCGACTGCCCCATCTGAATTTTGTTCATACTCTTCACTGTGGAAACCAAAAAACAAATTCTTTATCTTAAAATACTTGACAAAATAGCGACATAATTCAGGATTAATTCCTTTTTAATAATATTTTAACATTTACAAGAAAATGTGGTTCAAATAAGTGTCATCTATACTGGTTCATAGTGTTCCCGAGGGTGACAAAATTCAAACTAAGTGTTTTTGTAGCTGACATAATTATGACATAAATTTGGTATAACTTTTGAACTGTGTCGATATGGGTCTCGGCCGTTCTTCACGCCCAACCTTCAAACTTATGCTGAGCAAATCTTGGTCTATCCATAAGACTCTTGATGGTACGGTGTGAATATATCCGCATTGGGTTTCTACCCGATACACTAGTTTACTCCTAAAATTACAATTTTTGCCATCTTGCTTGTCATTTTTTGCATTATAAATTATCTGAACAACTGCTAAAGCTTAACTTACGATTCATAGCATCCCCGAGTAGCATATTACAGCAATGACAATAAGGTAATGTCCTAATGTGCCGCTCGGGAAAAGTGCTCATCTTTGAAGATTTACTGAATCAAGAACCGAGGTCGGATTAAACCAAATTCATAGTCGTGTTAGATGGTCCCATTGAAACAAGAGGTAAGGTGGTTCGTGAGTATCAAGAAGGGGTACAAAAAAATGAGTCATAGCTCAACAAATATTGTTCACCTAGATCAGTGTTTCTCAAACTTTTGGTCCGCGGCACACAGGTTGAGGATTACTGATCTGAATACAAAATGATGACGTCTAAAAGGAGGGAAGTAAGGGGGTAGCCACCATTTTTCACAAAACTAATTATTTGTGGTCTCTAACCTGCTTCCTACACAGTGACTTTGTTCAAAATAATTTTCATTTAACGATCCTTCCTTTCAATTTTTCATTAATTGACTCTTTCTAATTCTGATAATTTTAGAGAACCCAATAATTATGTCCTCATTAATTAATGACTCTTTCATAAGCTTCAATCTAATACCCTAACCTATTTCAATCTAGTCTTGATTCATTAAAAATTAACAACAAAACACTAAAATTTTCACGTCAAAACTGTGACCTAAAAAACGTTGAATCAATAAAAGTCACATTGAATATTCCAAAAACCGCTAATTATAATTCAATTATGCGTCAATCTACGCTCGATAGTAACAAATTATTAATTGATTAATTATTTTAGTATTTCACATAACGTGTCGTGAATTGATGTTGGAAGAATAATAATGTGTGACTTGTTCCATGTTGTAATTAATGCTTCTAATACACACGTGTCACGTTTCTTTGGACATGTTTAATGAATGAGATATGATGATATTGTTGTGGTATTGTCAGCTTTCTTTATGAAATGTGAAAGTTTTTTTGTGCTTATTTAGGGATTATTAATTGATGCTTTGGATGGAAATGAAAATTTGTTGATGTTTCAGGAATGATATTTTTTGGGATATGAAGGGAAATATGAAGCAATTAAGTGCCTTGCTGGTCGAATAGGTAAGGCGCTTGGCTCAAATTCGGGATGGTAACTCGAAGGTCGTCGGCTCGAATCCAGCCATTTCCAAATTTGTTCTTTTTCGGAAGTTTAGATACTTCGACTGCTTAATGTACGAGATCAAGCCATAATTGGGCATTTGGGCAACGTTGGATTAAGGAACGGGTCAGGAACTTGAAGTGTAGCGGGAGAAATACGAACGAGAGCTACGAATGGAATATTGTTAGAATGGACCTGAAAAGTATCACGTCACGCCCACAGAAAATCGAAACGAGAGCCTTAGTTTATTTGAAACCTAGATTTGAAGATTAGAAGTTTGATCCTACATAATATTAATTCATATGTATACAAATACAAACGTGTAAAATGTGAATTATTACCGGACAGTATGTCGTCAATAAATGCAATAAAGTACAATTAAAATGAAAAAAAAAATATTGATAATCGGAGCCAAAAAAGAGTTTTTTTGTCATTTTCTTGGCTACACCTCACATGTGCAAATTAAGAAGGAGTGAAGTCATAAGATTGTGTCTGATTTAGCAGTCTCTGTGGACTTTATACTGTCAACCTAGCATGTCTATCTTTTTTACCCACAAAAAATACAACTTTCTTTATCGAAAAAAAAAATCTCCACAAAATTCAACCCCTTTATTTAAATCACTTTTCCAACAACAACGTCCAAAAATATAAAAATCCCTCAAAATTAAGTCATTGAGACGTCCACTGAATTTAAATCATTTTCCCTCTAAAGAGCCCGCCAAAAAAAAAACAAAATTAAATTTTAATGTCAATGAATATAAAATTTGATCCTTGTTAAACTTTTTATGGTTAAGAAAAAGAAAATTTATTGGCAGAATAAAAATATTTTTTACGACGACGACGAAAGGAAGGAACAAAAGATGAGAAAAAAGAAAATAGACCAAAAAAAAAATTATATCCTTTGAGTAAACATAAACATTTAATTTGAGGAATTTCGTTGATGGACTTTCAAGCACCATGAAAATGAGAAAAAGTTTTTCTTTTCCTTTATTTTGCAGGACTGAGGATCAATGAAAAAAAATTAATTAAAAAAGTTTTGCACTCAGCCTTGTTCTTCAATTAAGTGGATTTAATCTGTTAATTTTCAGTAATTTATTCAAATTCATTTATGATCATTAATTTATTTATAAATTTAATTTATTTTCTACTCTTTATGTTTCTCAGCTTATTTTGGTGCTTCTGTGGATGTAAGACAGAGTAAGTTGGAAAGCTATTCGGATTTGGAGAATTGAACGTTATAATATTTTTTAAAACGTGGAATTCAAAATTTTTACTCCCAATGATATTTTTTCATTTTCGAAATTCAAATTTTTCACTTTCGAAATTAAAATTTTTCACTTTCGAAATTAAAAGTATTCACTTTCGAAATTCAAAAACTTTTCATTCCATTTTCAAAATTTTCATTTTCAAAAAACAAATATTTCACATTCGAAATTCAACTTTTTCAATTTCGAAACTAAAATTTTTCACTTTCGAAATTCAAAAATTTCACATTCGATATTCAAAATTTTGACTTTCGAAATTCAAAATTTAAACTTTTGTTATTCAAAGTTTGTAGAAATTATGAATGTTTTCAATTTTAAGTCAACCCAACAATATGTAAGCCATTAAGTCAATTTAAAGCTATAGTATCCTCAATTACAAAACAAAGCTACCCTCCTAGAGGAAATTAACAGAACGAGACAGAATATTCAATATTAAATAAATGAAAAAAAAAATCAATTAAGCATATTGCTGTACTTAAAACAGAGCCTCTGAAAACAACACACACAAAAAAAAGCTTTCAGCATTCATTTTGCTTTTAATTTTTTTTTGTGTTGCTTGTTGTGCTATAGCAGAATATTTATAATTTAATTAGAGGCGGATGAGAGAAACGATTCAAAAAGATTAAAGATTAATTTTCACCATAATGCTTCCCACAGAAAAAAAGCAATAACATGAACATTATTAACATTAACATCATTCGATACATTTTTTTCTGATGAAAATTTCATTTTCAATTTTAATTTCAAGCTTTTTTTTTTGTTTCTGTTCATTGCTTGTTCTGGGATGATACTGAATTTATGTTAATAGATTTATTTCACTTATTTTATGAGGCATTTTCGAGAGATTTACTATCAGGGATGATGCTGAAATAATGAATTGATTTAAGTGTGATTTGGTGATATTTAATGGAACATTGTGAAGGATGGCTCGGCAATTCTGGTGCTAGGACTTTGATTTAATTAACAAAACTTGGTTATGAAAGTGAAGTAGATTAAGGAACGGGTTCTGAAGACAAGAAACCAGAAGTCAGAGAAATTCAACGGTACTGAACCTCAATAATCTTTTATAGAAACCTCTCAAAGGGAAGTCTCTGGTAGGGATCGAACCATCGTCTTCACAGAAGAGAGCGTGAGATGTTTAAGGTCTGATGCTGAAACATTTGACCACAGTTGCTTTACGCTCGCTCTGGCAGATGAATCTAAATATGGCTATTACATCATTCTACTCCATTTTTATATATTCAAGCTGCATTAGTAATAGATTCAAATCAGCTTCAATCCTTAAAGTTTCATTCATTAAAAATCTCTTTAAAAAATTAACTTAAATCACAACTAAATCCCTCAAAATCCTACTTCCTCACAAAAATACGCCCCCTTCCATTTATTCACTTCCGATGACACCATACACACTCATCTTCCTTTAAAACGACAATGCCGTTTGCGAGGAAATAAAATTAAAAATCTCTTTTATTATGCGAATGAGATTTAACATTTAACACAAAAAGCAGACGGCAAAGAGCACATGTATATGAAAGAGGAACAACAATAATGAAATGAGCGGCATAGAACTACAGAATCAGCACATATAAATGTAGGCCACATTTGAGAGTACGAACGATGAGATGGTGAGGGAATATACAACAAAATTTTCAGTGTTAAATGAATAATTAAATAAAATTGCGTGTTTTGCGGTGCCATACAAAATATGTCAATTGCAATGGTGACATAAAACAGATGGGGGGTAAAATCCCCGAAAGATATTAATTCCACGATCCTGCGGGATAATAACCCCGAAAATCGCAAATTTTTAAATGTTCCCTGCGGGATAATATTCTCACTTAGAAATACACGTGGAATTATTATCCTTCCGGAAAGATAATAATCCCACCAATAATTACAAGTGGGATTATTATCTCCCAGGTAGATAATAATTTCACTTACATTTCTAAGTGGGATTATTATCTTTATGGAACACGATTAAAATTATGGATTAAATCAAATCCAAAAACTTATTTGTCATAGTGGATAATAATTCCACTTGTATTAATAAGTGGATTTATTATCTAATAGGATTTTCATCCAAAAAAAATCCCACTTATTAATTTGTCAATTTCATTATTCCAAAAACTTAAATAAGAAGAAAACATAAATATTGGTTGAATGTTTAAGTTGAAAACTTGGTTTTTTATGCCTTTTGTAAATTTTCTAAAAGCCTAGAGCCTTAAAGATGTTTAATGTATCAAAGATCTTTTCACTCAAGAAATCATATTCACACAAAATTTTCAATTTTTTGTTTTTGCAAATAGTTTTGAAATGAAGTCTTTCAAAATTTAAAACGTGCGCAACTAATAAATCACGTTTTTATCATTTTTGTCATTGGCAAAATTTGAGTTCACGTGATGCAGGATAGAGGATGCAGGGTTTTTTGCTTTTTTGGAAGCAATGGTTGTTTCTACCTTACTCAATAAAAAAATAAAGCCTTATCCTTTTTAACGCAGCAAGAATCAAAATGCAATAATTAGAAGTCTCTAAGATGCCTCGTTATTGAGATTTTTGCTGATTTACTTGCCTTGATGCTTGTTTGCTTACCTATCATGCGATTTTCTCATCAATGCTACAGCCAATTTAAATTCTGTTTTGCCCATTTGCCTTTTTTCCTCAAAATGCGAAAAACTGTTTTTCAAGCTGAACAAAAATAAAGTGTATACGGTGTGAATATAAAATCTATTTTAGGATATAAAATTTTTTTATATTCAAATAGTTTTCACGTGTGAATCTATTGGTTTTGTTCAGATTGAAAAATCAGTTTTTCGCATTTTTTGAGAAAACGAAGCAAAATTGGTTATAAAAGGTCACAGAAGAAAAGTTTGTGCCTGAAATTTTACATCATTTTCAAAAAACAGATTTCAAGTTGGTTGTGGCATTGCTCAGAAAATCGCAAAATACGCTTTCTGTAAGCAAATAAGCAAACAAGCAAGCAAGCAAGTTAATCAGCAAGAAATCTCAATAACGAGACATCGTAGAGACTTCTAGTTTTTTACATTTGATCCGTGCTGCTCTATAGAAGAGCTGTATTGTTTTTGGGCAAGGTAGGAACAGCCGTTGCTTCAGAAAAAGCAAAAAACTTTCCTTTCTTACGAATTTTTTTAAAACAAAAGTTGACTGTGATTTTTATAAAATTCAAGTTTGGATGAAAAATTTTTTTTAAAAACTTTTAAAGAATGTTCGTTAAGCTTAAGACCTTCAAACTTATGCTGAGCGAAGCTCAGCTCACTCGCTAGCTTTATATCTTCAAACTTATGCTGAGCGAAGCTCAGTTGACTTATCAAGCTTCATACTGCTTCATACCTTCATACTTATGCTGGGAAAATCTTGGTCTATCCATTAGACTTTTGATGGTACGGTGTGAATATAATCCGCATTGGGTTTCTGCCCGATACACTAGTTCTGACAGGTTTTATTTTAAGCTTTTCTTCAAAAGAGCTCAAGTTTGAAAGAACTTACAAAATATTACGTTTGAATTTTGTACGAATCACTTTAATTTGCTGAACATTTTCAATAAATTTGTGGCCATCAGTTTGTTTAAGTAACCCTGTATACCTGAATAATCAGAATAATTTCGAAATTTTGAGATTATAAACAATCAAATCTCTTAAATGTTCTAAAACCATTGGAAACCTTCTTGGGGCTTGTAGACACGGTTAAACAGCATCAGAACTGCCATCATTTTAAAATTCTAGTTAATTTAATAAGAATTTGAGCAACAGAATTTTAATTTTGCGTTCTTTTTATGTTTAAATCTCTATATTTTTCTTAGCAAAATGTATAAACAAATATTATGATTAGATTTATAAATCTAATTTTGTTAAGGGCAATTTACAATTATTTGAATGACTTTTGGAAAATTTCAGGAAAGAATCGAAAATTTATTATTTTTCCCATTAGAGGTTAACATATCTACTTCTAAACATTTGAACAAAACTGTGATTTTTAAACAGTTAAATGAATGAAGTGAAACAAAATGGAATTACGGCTACATTTTCTTTAAACATTCGAGCGAATTTCGAACATAATTTTATATGGAATAGCAAACATCTTTAGATCAGTTGAACCCACCTTGATTTTATTTTTTAAACAATTTGGAATAATATATTTTTAAAAAGCAAACATTCAACCAATATTTATGTTTTCTTCATATTTAAGTTTTTGGAATAATGAAATTGACAAATTAATAATTAATATTAATAATTTTTTTGGGATGAAAATCTTATTAGATAATAAATCCACTTATTAATACAAGTGGAATTATTATCCACTATGACAAATAAGTTTTTGGATTTGATTTAATCCATAATTTTAATCGTGTTCCATAAAGATAATAATCCCACTTAGAAATGTAAGTGAAATTATTATCTACCTGGGAGATAATAATCCCACTTGTAATTATTGGTGGGATTATTATCTTTCCGGAAGGATAATAATTCCACGTGTATTTCTAAGTGAGAATATTATCCCGCAGGGAACATTTAAAAATTTGCGATTTTCGGGGTTATTATCCCGCAGGATCGTGGAATTAATATCTTTCGGGGATTTTACCCCCCATCCATAAAACATGCTCATACGGAACATCATAAATCATTGAATGGGATCGGGAAAGCGCAAAGTATTTGTATGAGTCGGATGGTTGAGAGAGAAAAGATGTTTCATTTATTCAAATGGCAGTTTACAGCTGAAACAGTGAAGTTACAAAAACATGTCAAGTAAAGAGCAAGGATTACTGACTTCCACGAAGCTTTTACGTTTGTCATGTGCTGTACATAGATTGTTTGAGGGGATTTTGAAACAGTCAAATGAAATTTATTGGAATTTGTTTAGCTTACTTTGAATATAAGCTCATAACATGTTGAATGTGAACTGATTTAAGATTTTGCAAATCTTAAAACTCGAATCTTCTATGGCAACATGATACATCTGTTGGATGATCCAAAATACTGATCCACATCTTTAATTTCCATTGACAAATCCTAAAGTCGAGGAGTGTCGGTTTTTTCCAATCGAGTTCTAGTCAACACATCGAGTCGGATCGACTTCAACAGTGTTGACTTGTATTGAATAAGTTACTGCCCCACGAATTCTTGCTCAGTAATGATTTTGATCCTGAATAATTTAAAATTGATTATAAAGATTCCCCGGAGCTCAAATCTCTTAACATTGCTCAATAAATCCACATGGAAGTCGAACCCAAAAAATATCACAAAATCGAAAAATCATGGAATCATACTAAATTTCTAACAGCTTCAATCACAATACACGAATTTAAGGGGATTTTAAATTCGTTGCACTAAAAAAAATCTCATAGACGAGAATATTTCATAGATGACATGGAGTAATAGCAAAAGTGAAAAGTGTAACACTGAGCAGAATAAACGATGTGCATATAAAGAAAATATATGATAAAAAGTCACAGTTGACATGTCAGAGCATCATGTCAAATTAGTAATCACAAGTCACATGTCAACTTACATAAAAAATATCGCTAGAAATTTTAACAACAGCAGAATGTAATTGAATGAAGAGATGAAAGTTCTATTTGAATTTTGTAGAGCCACATGAAGGCATGCAAATGCAGATTGTCGCTGTTTTAATTATGATTGATTTTATGTGAAACTTGGTTCATTTATGAAATATTAGAAAAGCTATAAAACTCAGTTCTCAGTCGATAATGGTTGGTTCGGAGTCAGGGGATGTGAATTCGATTATTTGGGTCCTCAAACTTACTTTTTTTAAGAGCTAGTGTCTAAATGACTCTCCCAACAAAGGCTGACTGGAATCTCTCATGTCCCAGATTATCCGATTACAAAGCACATCCATAGTTCCTTTCCAAAACAAAAATTACTAAAACTTTACAGTCATCATCAAAACTCAAAACAATTTAATGGCAATCCTTTCCAAGAATCAATTAATCTCCTCAAATTGAGAAAATTTTCCATCCGAAAATTAATCCACAAAAAAAGACATTTCAATCACAATCAGCAATGTCAAAGATAATTGAATTTTCGATCGACAAAAATGGATGGAAGGAAATGAAACCAAAAATTGATTATTATTATTTAATGCGACATTGGTCATGTTTCTACAGAAATCAGTATCCGAAGTCATAACAATGTCCAAAAGAGAAATCAATGAAATTAAACAATGAAAATCCAAAAATCATAGAAAAATAAATTCACGTCAACTCATTCTCGTTTCGATAAAAATCGCTCTTAATGTGATTTGATGGAATTAAGGGTTGACCAAATAAAAAAATTATTTTGTGTGGCAAATGTTGCGAAAATGAAAACCTTGCAGAGGTCAAGATAAATGACTAGACAATATGTCATGAAAATGTTTTATTTCTGCCGTGAAAATTACTCAAATAAAGTTGGATTTGACCTGTCCAACATGATTATTGTGTATAATTTTGATGAAAAAGTGAAAACCAGTGAAAACTATTGCCGAGTCACCGTTATTTCAGTGAAAATTTACTTACAAATGTAGTTTTTCTCACACGCAATGTAAATATTGTTGGTAATAATGATGATTTTTGGAATGGTTGTAGTCGATGGGTGTAGACTATGTGTTTCAACGGCTATAATTTTCATTATACTTATGTCTAGCTTGTGTCATATGAGTCAGAATTTTTGAACAGTTTGTGATTATTAACTTGATTGAATGGGCACAACCAAAAAGAACTAAGTGAAGTTTTTCCTAAAAGATTTGAGTTCAAATCCCAATAAAATATGATAATCATTAAAGAAAGCTTAGGAGCACTATTTCTCTGTATCATCTTAACCTATCCCAAAAAGCTATCTCCATGACACTTTAAATTTCCTTATTTATCAATCAAGTCAATACCTAATTCATCCATAAAATATAATCCAACAACCACTTTTCAAAACTGCAGCCACATTTTAACCAAATTCTTCCACACTTGCCAACCACTTCCGAACTGCTAAACACGAGACTTTCCATAGGACGTCCAACTGTGCGACATTACTCCAATGTGGTATGATTAATTAGGTGTGCACATGATTACATGATGATTACACAACTTGCGACCATTAAATATTCGTAAAATTATGACTTTTTGGCTTCACAGTAGCACCACGGGAGCCTCACATTGCTAGTCATTAAATCCAGAGAAAGGAACAACTTTTACTGTCGTCTATAAATAAAATGCTCAAATTGTTGTTGGCAAAAATGTTTAATCATCATAATTTTAATTAAAAATGTTTAGACAACAACGAAATGTTGGAGGAACTGAAATAAATTGTAGGACACAAAATGGACAATCAAGAAATTAAATTAAAAATCCACCAAAATGCATGAATTTTTTATATGCAACAGGATGTATCAGCAGTATATAAAACTATTCCATTTGCGCAGGTCAGTGCCGCACAGATCCCCACCAACTTTTTATTGTCACCACTTTTTTGTTAAGAATGAACTTTTTGTTTTGCTCATGACTCGTTGGATAACGAAGGCTGTGAAAGTTATTTTTTATTTTCTAGAGATGAGAAAGGTCAGTTTTCATCCCGTGGATGTAGAAGCTGAATTTTTTTTCCATCTCCCTGGGGGACTTGCGGCTAACGAACATGAACGAAAGTTTGTTATTTTTAAAGTTTATAAAGGAATTGAGGACACTAACAAAAATTGATTAAAGTTTATTGGCGAGATGCTTTGCGATTTTAAGTTGTAGGTCAGGATGGCTTGATGATAGATAGGAATTGTGTGAAGCTGGTGGCTTTTTCATTCATACGCAAGTAGCATACACTGAAAATAGGTAACAACAAGCTAAGAGGGAGACATCCAGAGCTTTGACGTTGATTAAAAACTCCATACAAAGGATGCCAAACTATTTAATAATTCCTTCTAGGGCAAAATCCATTCTACATCCCTGCCTCCATCAAGTATCCTCAATTAATACAATTTTAAATTAAATTACGTGTTGAAAAAGCTATCCCATCTCAATACCGACTGCATGAACTAACAGATGCACCATAAGTCGACCAACATCATTAAGCAAATTTTCAGAAAACTCAATTCGACTCCTTCATAACCCAATTTTCACACCATCATGTAGACGAGAACCTTAGCATCATAAAATGAAGAAACATCAGCTTTAAGTGCATTTAAAATGCACATCGTCTCTCATGACCTGTTACATGCTTCTGAAATTCATTTACTGCAAAAAAAAAAGAATTTAAATTGGCACCAAATTGGGGTGGATGTTGAAAAATGCAGACTGCATGCAAAATAAATTTTAATTAAAATTGTATGATAATTACGACTGGAAAATTCAACTGCTGCTGCTGCATTTCGTGAACGAAATTTCAAATGTAAATTACCGATGAGAAAAATTTTACAACCTGTGTACTCACTTTTTATTTTGTTGCTGTTGCTATCCCGAAAAAAAAGTGAACAAATCAGCTATGCGTAAAAATACATTGAAAAAGTTTTTTAATTAGATTATGTTGCTCTATTCATGCAATTTGTGTTGTTGCATCCAAATGCAATTTTAATATGCAATAAAAAATATAAAAGTTTTTGTTCCCCATGAGCCATAAATCACTTTATGTTAAATTCATGCACATATTTTATGCTTCCACATGTACACATGTACATCCAAAATTAGCTTGATGAATTACTTCCATGCATAAATGAGCGGGAAAAAAAGTTCATCTATCTACTTATCTTTGATTTAAAGTCATTATAGGAAAAAAAAGTTTCGTCTGTGAATTATGGTTTTATAGAATTTATGTGAAACTGATATAAGCAGAAAGTTAATTTATTAGTGAATGGTAAAAAGGTTGCATGTGATTGGAATCAAATTAAAATTGGGATGTGGAATGAGAATATTTTATAATATGGCAGATAATAGTAATTGGGGTAGTAAAATTGGAATTAATAGACTCTTCTTTATTTTTAAGAGCATTCATGGGTTATTTTAGGTTCTTTACAGTTCATGATAAGTTATTCACTTACGTGGTGTCTAAGCAAAGTAGAATCTGGGGTATTGAGCAATATAAAGGCGATTCTACTAGTGCGAGTGATAGACCTCTGTGGCGCGAGTAATTAAGCAGTAGAGCAGATATCAAAACCCTCTTTTGTGAGGACAAAGTTCGATTCCCACAAGAAATCGATCGAAACATCATATCAAAGAGTGTTGCTGATATCAAAATGAATCGCACAATTCTCTCGTCATTCCAAGTACACAAGTTACAGATTGTTGTCTTGACTTCCTTAATATCGACCTAGATCTTCAGTTTGATCAAACTTAATCGTTGGGTTATGGTCCTGAAAGTTACGCGAAACTTTAATTATTCCACCTACGTCCCTGTATCTTCTAGGTCACCAGCTAGGCATTTATTCAATACAAATAATGTGACGAGGACTTTTGGAAATGTCTGGTTCCAGAAATCATACAGATTAGGATCAATCAGAGAAACGTAGCCACGATGACCTATAAATGTTAACCATTAATAATGAATCAAGTTTCTCTCAAAAAATTTACTTTAAGAGTTCATCAACATTGATGCTTCCAAAAATAATCCTGAATCTTCAAACCAATTCCATAAACAAGGCACAAAAAACTTACTCTAGCCTGATTTTTTTATTGTTAATGAGTTTTGGCATACATGCTTCCCATTTCTATCGATTTCTTGTCGTTATTAAGGACAAAATGTTCATCTTCACATACAACATCCAATAAATCATCTCAAAAACCAAAACCTCCCAAAAATGAGCATCACCAAAACACTATGGGGCAAAATTGAAAAAAAGGGGTAATTCACTTCGAAAATAGGACTCTTTCAATTTAGGTTCTCGGGGTATTTTTTTCTTGTAGAGAACAATAAATTAGACTTGCATGCCAAATTTCAGACCATTTTGTGCTGTTTTTGAGATTCTAGAGCTATTTGAAGTTGAAAATGAGCAAAAAAACTGGTTTTTTCATGACATATTTAAACTTAAAAATCTCTGCAATGTTTAAAGTTATTGAAAAATTGTTTTCGGTTCCTATAAGAACAATATAAGAGCTTTATTTTAATGTATTGTAAAATTTTTAACTTTCCAGTTTTGGTGCTGGTATGGTTGGAAATGTACGAAAATCCTATGAAAAATATCTATAAACGTGCCGCAACTATCTTAGCAAGTCGATTTCCAGGTAACTGAATATACAGAAATATAGCTCTTGATATACAGTTTGTAAAACTGTATAAACATTAGAAATAACAAGGTACGTTTTTGAGAAAAATTGGTTTGTGTAAGTCGTGAAATATTAAGCCAAAAACTGATTTTTCTCTTAAAAATAACAAATCATTCATAGTAGAAAAGTTTGGTAATGTTTTCTAATTGCAAATAATATTTAAAGACAACCTGCAAAGATTTTTTTTTCGAAAAACTCAAAATTTGACGAGATATCGGGTACATTTGATATCTGATGACTTGTATGTTTTTTGCACCACTCAAATGACTCTAACTTTTGTTTAACTTAATATTTTTCAGTTCTGTTTCCTGTTTATTGTAGCTTAAGTCAATACCTTTCTAACAATATATAATACTTGATAGTTGCATATGACATTGATCTTAATTATTGGCATTGTTTGTGAATGACCCCAAACTAAGAAAAATCTTGAAAACAACATTTCTAGAAATACCACTTAGAAAGAAAATTGTATATTGTTTTGAGGTTTTTTATGATGATTTATGATAATTACGACTGTTAAAACTCAAAAACATGGAATTCATAAACTTTTTGCGTTCTCAGGTAGCCTGATTAGGTACGACCCTAGTAGTATCTATTGGACCAGAAAGTCTCTAGTATCAGACTATTTTAAAAACTCAAATTAATGAATTCATCATATTTAAGCATATTTATAGCAAAATATTTCATTTTTAGATACTTTTGGTTGAAAAATTGTGAATTTTGGCTATTTTGTTTAAGTTCAGCTTGCGTCGGTCACATTCAATCCACTCTAGTTGCAACTATAATGAAGTTTTATACCAGTATTATACATTATCTTAAAGGTACTGATCTAAACTAGCAATAATTGAAAACAGAATGCAAAAATATGTATCCTGAAAAAAGTTAGAGCTCTTTATGTACATAAAAAAGCATACAAAAACGCAACCATCATAGGTAAAAATACAAAAATTGAAAATTTATCAGTTTTTTTTGACAAGCTTTGATTTTTTTGTAATAATAACCACATATAAACACATTTTCAATACTTTTTTGTAAGATTTTCGTTGAAATTTTAAATTTTTGTATTTTTACCTATGATGGTTGCGTTTTTGTATGCTTTTTGATGTACATAAAGAGCTCTAAATTTTTTCAGGATACATATTTTTGCATTCTGTTTTTAGTTATTGCTAGTTTAAATCAGTACCTTTAAGATAATGTATAATACTGGTATAAAACTTCATTATAGTTGCACCTAGAGTGGATTGAATGTGACCGACGCAAGCTGAACTTAAACAAAATAGCCAAAATTCACAATTTTTCAACCAAAAGTATCTAAAAATGAAATATTTTGCTATAAATATGCTTAAATATGATGAATTCATTAATTTGAGTTTTTAAAATAGTCTGATACTAGAGACTTTCTGGTCCAATAGATACTACTAGGGTCGTACCTAATCAGGCTACCTGAGATCGCTAAAAGTTTATGAATTCCATGTTTTTGAGTTTTAACAGTCATAATTATCATAAATCATCATAAAAAACCTCAAAACAATATACAATTTTCTTTCTAAGTGGTATTTCTAGAAATGTTGTTTTCAAGATTTTTCTTAGTTTGGGGTCATTCACAAACAATGCCAATAATCAAGATCAATGTCATATGCAACTATCAAGTATTATATATTGTTAGAAAGTTAAGCTACAATAAACAGGTAACAGAACTGAAAAATATTAAGTTAAACAAAAGTTAGAGTCATTTGAGTGGTGCAAAAAACATACAAGTCATCAGATATCAAATGTACCCGATATCTCGTCAAATTTTGAGTTTTTCGAAAAAAAATCTTTGCAGGTTGTCTTTAAATATTATTTGCAATTAGAAAACATTACCAAACTTTTCTACTATGAATGATTTGTTATTTTTAAGAGAAAAATCAGTTTTTGGCTTAATATTTCACGACTTACACAAACCAATTTTTCTCAAAAACGTACCTTGTTATTTCTAATGTTTATACAGTTTTACAAACTGTATATCAAGAGCTATATTTCTGTATATTCAGTTACCTGGAAATCAACCTGCTAAGATAGTTGCGGCACGTTTATAGATATTTTTCATAGGATTTTCGTACATTTCCAACCATACCAGCACCAAAACTGGAAAGTTAAAAATTTTACAATACATTAAAATAAAGCTCTTATATTGTTCTTATAGGAACCGAAAACAATTTTTCAATAACTTTAAACATTGCAGAGATTTTTAAGTTTAAATATGTCATGAAAAAACCAGTTTTTTTGCTCATTTTCAACTTCAAATAGCTCTAGAATCTCAAAAACAGCACAAAATGGTCTGAAATTTGGCATGCAAGTCTAATTTAATGTCCTCTACAAGAAAAAAATACCCCGAGAACCTAAATTGAAAGAGTCCTATTTTCGAAGTGAATTACCCCTTTTTTTCAATTTTGCCCCATAGTGCAAAAGGCAAAACTTTATCGATTTCATCGTAAGTTCAATATACTTTTTGGTACAGCAAAAAGAAACAAAAGATGCTACCAAGAAGTCAAAAAATGAAATGTTTTAAAATTAATCCAAGCCTTTATAAATCGTACAAACAAATATGTACAGGCTTTACCTTCCTCACTAGCATCCAAACCCAAAGGCTTGATTTCTTATCAAGATATAAAAACTTGTAGAGGAAAAAAAAGGCATAAAATGTGTAGTTGATTGGGGTCACATGTATGTAGAAGGATGAAAATGGAAATAACAAATGAGATGGGAGACAAAAAATGATGAATGGCATTCTATAAAAGGCACCAGCACAAACTATAACATTTGTTGCCATCGACTATAAGAGAGGAAAAAAGGATAATCGTTTAAAGATTAATTTCTTGTTGATTGCAAGTCGAGATTGCATTTTTTTATGGTCACCTTATCTCATCGTTTATTCTATGTGTGTTCCACAAGTCGATATAGTCATGAGCTCTGTTGCTGGAAGAATAATAAGAGTTGAAATAAGAAATAAAGGAAATCCACAAAAGAGTATCATTCTCTTTTCGTTTTGTTTATGCGGAAACAAAGCTTTTTTTGTACTGTTTTAAAAGCTTTTTGGCTTTTTGTGATGAAAATGAGAACAAGTAGGTTGATTTTTGTGGGAATTTTGATAAGGCGCATTTTTTGAAAGATTTTATAAATTTTTGAAAATCTCTGCAAGTTTAAGCTTTAAAAGCTAGTTTGATAAATTTAAAAACTAGCTTTAAAATTCAAAAACTTTTAAAATTTATTTCAAAATCTTTTTTAAAAGTCGAATTTTATATTCAAAAACGAAAAATTAAAAGAAATTTTGAAAAATTTACTTTTAAATATTTTTTTTAAATTTCAAAAATTTATTTTTTTTTGAATATCAAAATTCAAATTTATTGAAAAAAAATCTAATTTTTATTTATCTTTTCTTTTTCAAAAATTGCAATTTAAATTTTTAATTTTTTAAAATTTCAATTTTCACTTTCCATCCCAAAATGTTCAGTTCATTTTCACACATCCACTCACATTCCTTACCACTTCAACTTTTTCCATATCTCAAGTGCTCTTTAAATTCTAAAAATAAAAATTGAATGAAAAAGCCATCAACAAGCAGTAAACTGTTAAACTGGAGCTTTTTTTGTGCTTACCAGAAATATATTTTTTATTCCTCTTTTTCAAGCACCTCCTACTTGTATTTCATATTCAATTGAAATGTATGTAATGGTAATAAAGTTTATTTTTTTTTGGCAAGAATTGAGGATTCATTCTGAAGATGAAAGTGACTTAGGAAGTCGGAGTTTAGTATAAATGGTTTTGATTTTTTCTTTTGAAATTGTTTTTTCATGAATTATTGAGGAATTAAAACACTTAATAATTGTATTGCTGCAGAGAATGGGCAAACATAATCGGCCGATTTCACAAAGGTGGATAATCCTTATCCGATTTTTCAGATAATCTTAGGATTAAATAATCCTGTAAGATAATCTTTTTTTTTTCATTTCCTTGAAATAGCCCGAAAGAGCTGTTTTTTAGTATGAAAAAGATCGAATTTGGATAATCCAATTGCACTAAAAAAGATAATCCAAATCTTGGGATTATCTACCATGTGGATAATCCGAAATGTCAATCTTGGTGGGGGGTAGGTTTAACATGGGATTATCCTAGGATTATCTTCGGATAATCTAAGATTATTTTTCGTTAAATAATTTATTTCAAATAAATCTCTAAAAAATTATAATACATTTATTTTACATTTGAAAATTTTAACTTTGAAATTAATACTGACAACTTTTTGAAATAAAAAAGAATTTCATTCAATTTTGTAGAAACTACTTTATTAAATACAATTGTACATTACTAGAACTTAATCCGAGCTAGATGTATCTGATTCAATTCTACGAATATTAGAATTGATAGAACCACTGGTTCCAAACAATCAAAATGAATATTATATCCGGAATGGAAAGTGAGTTCGACACAGAATCTGAGCCTGATGATCAGCGTTTATTCAGAGAACGAGAAAATTACTTGGAAAGTCTCAACGATAGTGAATTTATTCGACGGTTTAGAGTAAGCAAAATAACTTTTCTCGAACTGTTAAATAAAATTAAGCCATCAATTGAACCACAAACTAAAAGGTAATCATAACTTATATTATATTCTTTATTTATTATTAATTATAAAATGTACCAAATCTTTTCAGATCTCATTCAATTTCAGCACAAAACAAGCTATTTGCAACTTTGAGGTTCTATGCAACTGGTACATTCTTCACGACAATTGGAGATTTTTGTGGAATTAGTGAAGCATCGCTTTCACGAATTGTAAAGGAAACCTCTTTGGAAATAGCCGAATTTGTTTGTCAGAATAACAAGCAACAGGAATGTCTCGAAACAGATTTTGGAGATGAGATGAAAGTGACCCCTCATGTCTGGTTTGGGTATCTTAGTTTTCCCCTAAACTTTCAAATTTCAGGAAGATTTGGAAAGATTTCTTAAAATTGTTCTTATTTGAAACACATGCAGTCATGTGTTGTCCAAAGCCTAACTCAGTGCTTCTCAAACTGAGTGTCACGGAATCGATTTTCAATTCAAGGATAGGTCGACCTAGGTAGCCAAAGAAACCGGCTCTTAGTGTTGATTTAATAAGCTTTCTTTAAATTCAAGCTTAGAAACCAATGAAATAGCTAGACTGGAACCATAAATAATGCTTGAAGAACTAAGTCTTTTGAGCTGAATGCACTGCGATTATCAATGTGTTGTGCAAAACCCTTTAGACCAGTGTTTCTCAAACTATGCTCTGCAGAGCTTTACAGTTCGGCGAAAAAACTCTAAATGTGTCAATATTGATTGTCAGCATAGTGCGGAAACACAAACGGGTGCTCTCCTACTTCTTCACTGCTCCACGACCTAAAAAGTTTGAGAAGCACTGCTTTAAACGAATTGCTTATAGTTGAATCCGAACCACATGCAAGCTCTGAATATTGCAAAGACATGAGGTCGTTCGAAATCCGATGAAACATTCTACCGCAAACTAGAAATAACAATCACAACCAAAGCGACTGAAGCCACGGATATCAATTGATCTGTACAGTCATCGAAGTATTTAGGTATGAGAGAGTTTCTATAGGAATGTGGACACTCTTGGATCACAAGTTACACCAATAAAGTTGGTGCCATTTCCATCAAATTCTTCAACATCGTTAAAAACCATTTCCAAAGAATCCCTACTATTTTCCACGGATGTAAATAAAAATTGATGCTCAAGGATAATGCCAATCGATTTATGATATTTCATTTTATTTTATCACAAAACTGATATGCATGTGTATTTTTTATTGTGTACATTATTCCAAATATAATGTTTGTTACGAAGCTGTTTATTGAATTCTTGTTTTTTCCTACATTCCCTTTTTGCCCTCCCCGTCATGTACGAGAATAAATTTTTTTATGACTTCATTCAATCAGCAAGTTTTACTTGGTTGTTATTCACATATAACAACTCATATGTACTTAGGATATATACATTGAAAGTTTTATTTTTCAAATATTGAAATAAAATAAACAAAAAATAAAATAAAAATGTCCAACGATGGGATTATGCTGTGTTGTTCTACACCTACTCTTGAAAAATATGATTTATGTCCTCTCGTGTGGATGTGGATAGTTTTGATACAAGGACTTGGGGTATTTTTGTTACGGATTAAAGTATATAAAGGATTTTGTATGAAAATTTGCAAATATGTCTGTCTGCATGTGTGTTTTGGTATTTACATTGTCCGGGCTATAGCAAATATAAAAGTTTTTTTTTTACGGAAATGGAAAGTTTGCTGTAGTTGAGGATTTAATAATTGATAAATTATGGACAACCAATGTCAATAAAATGTTTCCTTTTTGTTTTATTTTGGAATAATCTCTTGTGAGTCAATGGCATGTTCTGAATTTTACGTACACAACTTTTTGTTTTAATCCGATTGATACTTTACATCCTTTTCACATTTTGGTGGTGCAAATTTTTATGTTTTGTAAAATAATTTTAATCCCTTGCTTCCATCTCATTGTCAAAATGTCAATCTTATGTTGAGATGTAATTATTATCAATTATGTGAAGCCTTATTTTATATGGAAGAGCTTTTTACTTTTACTGGAGAGAAATTAATCTTGTGGAATTATTTTTAGAAAAAAAAAGTCTTTGAGGAATTAATAAATACGACTCATTAGCTTTTAATGCTTAATTCATTTTTTCGGTTGAATTTTTATCAACTTTTAAATACAATGTGCTCATGATTTACTTTTTATCGCGGTATCATCGATATTAAAGGCTCTAGTTAAGTGTCCTTGCTTAATTGCTGTACCCATGTTCCTAGATGGAGCTTAGGTTACATCAAAAGGCTTTCCATTTGGGTCTGTCACCTGCGCCAAGTCTAGTTATGTGTATCGGTCTGTAAAAGATTTAACACATGCTACGGGCATTTCAGTGCACAATCAACATGTTCGAATTTACTCGACCTAGCTTTTAAATATTTCAAAACCTTTAAAAATGCGTCAATTTTAGAATTTTAAGCATTAATATTTAATTTCTAGTAATTTCTTGGATGATTTTAGCTAAAGTGAGTTTAACAAGAAGCTAAAGATAAGAATCGTTTGCCCAAACCTTGATTTTGTCAGTTTTTGGAAGAAATATTCATGAAAATTTAACGGTTTTTTGATATTCAAACCAAAATGGAACGGTTTTTTCGACGTGTCCGTTTTTAACAGTCAGTGCCCTAGACAGCCTCTATCTTAGTAGACATTGATAAAAAATACAGCTTTATCAAAACTTTCAGTCACAGTAACGATGTCATCAAAAGTTGTTCCCAAATCCTCAATATCCAATGAATCAGAAATCACCCATCATAAAAGAAAAAGTCCTTACAAAAATAAGGGATTGATAAAAATGTCCATACTAGATGGATATTTCCGCATCATAAATTTCTTCTTCTTCCCACATACATCACATGTACATTTTATGTCCGATACACTTATCAGCAAAAAGATGTAAGACAGTAAAATATATAAAAAGTCAGTAAATTTTTTTTATTAGTTTTCGATTCTGCTGTCATTTTCATATGACATAAAAGTGTCACATTGGTTATTATTATTGTTAGCTGTAACTTAATATTAACATTGAAAACGATTTTTTTTCCTTCTTCCTATTTCCCACTAAACTATCTCTTACTGTGTATGTCTATAGATTCACACAGCATGTTTATCTTACCTCAATCTACTCGGTTCACAGAAATTCTCTTTTTTATGTATATTGTCATAGGTTTTTGGTTTCCGTATATTGATCTTGTTACTATCCTTAATGTATGAGATTTTTTTGGGAACTACATAAAATTATGTATGTGCATATATTACGTACTAATATTATTTCTGGAAATTTGACGAATGTGTGAACTAAATAATTTTTCGATTACTATTCACTTTTGACTAAGGCAGTGATGTTCAACCCATGTGTCACGGCACACAGAAAATTCTACGAAGCGTATCTTGTGTGCTGTTTTGGTCATAGCTTATCGCCAAGATGTGCCATGGTACAAAAAAGGTTAAGCACTACTGGATTAAGGCATTAGCATAATAAAGGTTATAGTAAGGCGATCCTAGTTGAAAACTGACAAACGGGAGTAAGGCATCTGTGGCTGAGTTGTTTAACAGGAATACTGAGCTCAATTGTCACGACATAGGTTCGATTCCCACAAGAAACAAATCCTTCAATCAATGCATACAGTTATGTCAATATAATAAGGAATCACACAATCCTTACTTTATTCCACTAGTATAAATTTTACCTTTACTGTATAATTCTTATACTAATCTAGCTCACCTAGAAACCCACATAGCATCATTGTGTAAAACTGTTCAGAAGTATTAAAACATTCCCCGAGTATTAAACTAATTAATTTACATTAAAGACATTACAAAAGCATGATCAGAAATGAGATAATGATTAAAATTGTTGCTAAAGCTTCATCAAAGCTGTTTTCATGCTGAACAGAAATCTCTTTCTATCTGCACTTAAGAGAAGAAGTAGAAAAACTTTTTAATTTAATTTCTTTTTTACCATGGTAAGGCGAACAATCTTTAGAATTATTTTACAAAAATATTCTCTCGTTTTTAATGCAGTTTTATGAAATTATTTAATATTCTCTTTTTTTGCATACTTTCTGATATCTTTTTTGCTTGATTTTATAGGATATGAAAAATTTACTAGAATAAGTATGAAACTGTGAAAAAGAAGGTTTAAAGTGCAATTTCTTTTGTTATTTTTAAGTCAGGTCATTTTTGTTGGACATTGATTTTCTGAAAATTTAATATTTTGAAATGCGTGACTTTACTGAAAACCTAAAGCTAGTCTACAGCTGACTCTTCCATTAATTCAGCGAAGTAGCTACAATTTTCGTCATGGATAATATTTAGAGCCAGGGGTGGCAAACAGAAATCTTGCCGTTTAATTCGAAAAAATTTGAATTAACTCAAACACTATCGGACATTTCCCAAAAAATAAATATTGAATTTTTTTGTTAAAACTTGGCTTAATTACAATTAAGTCTTAGCTTAGAATATGATTCTAAGTTTGATCAATCTTTAATCATTATGATTTAGTTTCCTTGAGCCAGTTTAGGCTGTCAATTATTTGATAAAATGAGAATTTTCCAATTAAAACATTTTTATGGCGTGCGTGCAGAAATTCAAATTTTGTCACCCCTGAACCCCTAGAATAAGTTGTCCACAAAATAATTAAATGAGCCTAGTTTTTAGATAATATTATTAAAAACTAGACAAATTGTACGGTTGAGTATCAAATCCATGATCATTGTAAGGCATGAGAGTTATCATGTATCATTGCATTAAGCTATTACATCATTGATTAATCCTAGCTACCAAGATCTAGTCTTGTCATCATCTTTTTATTTAAGGAAGTTACAATTTTACTTTGGGTTTCTCTCGGACTAGATTTTGTTTATGCTAAGCAAAAATACTACCAATGAGAGTTCACTAGCCTGTTCAAGGATCAGACCCTATCGTACAAATCATAAAAATTGGAACTATCAGCACCCAACCCTTCAGTCTAACTTCAAACAGACTAAATACAAACAATAATTCATTATTTTCCTCATTTAAACTTTCGACATTCAACAATTGACCCACTTGAGTGACAGGCTACAAGACCGACACTTTACAGCATCACCATAACAACATCTTCCAATGTTGCTGCTCTAACATAAAAAACTTTCCATAGAAGATCATTGAATGAAAAAGAGCTTTCATAAAAAGTTTTTCTTTTCATTTTTTTTTTTTTGTTTTAAAAGATTAAAGAAAATTTACATTTTATCTTCACATTCAGTTATGCAAATATGCATGAAAAAAAAAAACTTATAAAAAAACGAGGAAAAAGAGAATTTATAACAATTGAATAAGAAGAAGCAGAAAATTCTTTATTTTTATACATCTCATCGGCAGAAAAAAAAGGTGTTTCTTAATTAAATTCAATGAACGAAGTGCAAGGATGATGAGAAAGTGCATAAAATGTATTTTGAATTAATGAAACAAATTGAATAGAATACAAAATTAAGTTAGAAACATGATGAATAATGGAGACGTCTTGATGTGCTGAAGTTTATTCGCTTTTGTGCTGGATATGGAGACGATAATCGTGCACTTCATTTGCTTAAGTGCGTTCTTTTGAAGAGCTTAATGTCATTTTTGTTATAATGTCTGATGTTGGGTAAGGATTTATTCACTCAATTTTATGGATGTGATAGTATGACAGTGTGATGAAGCCTTTTAAGTTTGAATGTTATTTCTTCTCCATTTTGAAGTCATGCTAAGAATAATGTCGTGAGCATTGTGCGAATTCTTGTCATATCGACAACATTCTATATAATTATTCAGAGATCAGTCTCTGGTGGGAATCGAACCTCCTTACAAATGAGGGTTGTAGACATCTGGTCTATTGCCTAACCATTCGTGCCACAGAAGCCTAGCACTTGCACTTACAGATTTGCCTATATATAAGCAGTTAAGTGCCTTGCTGGTCGAATAGGTAAGGCGCTTGGCTCAAATTTGGGATGGTAACTCGAAGGTCGTCGGTTCGTATCCAGCCATTTCCAAATTTGTTCTTTTACAGAAGTTTAGATACTTCGACTGCTTAATGTACGAGATCAAGCCATAATTCGGCATTTGGGCAACGTTGGATTAAGGAACGGATCAATAATAATAATAATATAGCTCGATACCCAAGATTCCACAATAATCCGAGCCCTCAATAAGTTTGCTCTAAGTTCAGATTTCAAACAGAATTCCATTGCCTGTATTCTATCGCTTGGTTTCAAATATCGGACACTAAATCAGTTCCTTTGTTATCGCCAGCTCTATAAAAAATTTAAAATAACTTAATTGCAGCTTCTCAATTATCTGTAGATGATAATATGAAAGATTCCTTGTTTAAATATCATTTTTATGCTTCAAATAGAATCCTTTATGAGGTAGAAAAACAATTTCTTTGGCTAACACTCAAATAGCACAAAGCTAAAAATGAAACTATAAAGCAATGAAAGAAGAGAGTTCCTTTAAAAGCTCATTCAAACATCCTTTGAAATTTCAACACTTAATTAAAAATGGAAAGTTTTCTTCCTTCTTTTTTTTTAATTCGAAAGCTTTGCTCGATAAAACCACAAGCAATTAAGTGTTTTGATATTTGAAGCTATTTTTCTCTTCTTTATCCAGACTGCATTTCAACCTGCTTCAATTCAGATACCTTAGAGATTTTGAGTATATAAAATTTTTATTTAAAATTCTCGATAAAATGAAATAATCAAGTTTTGGCTTAATTGAAGTTTGTGGACAGATGTTTTGGGATTTTCTGAACATTTTTATCCGGTGGTAAAATCAATTTTGTTGCACTTTCCTCTGTTGACATTCTTGGCTTGGCAACTTATTGATTAAGTCAGCAAAAAAAAACTATTGAGCATAGAACTATCTGCATTGTGTGGTTTTTGTGAGCCAAAAAACTTTTTTGTTTACTGCAGGAAGGTGAGATTTGTGGTCTAAGAAAGCAGCTGCATTGCATTTTGAGGTTATTCGCTTAGGGGCCGTTCAATTATTATGTTACGCAAAAAAACGACTTTTTTCACCCCCCCTTGTTACAATATGTTACAACTCACAACCCCCCCCCCCCCCCCACCCTGAACGTTCATAATTTGTTTTATTTTAAAAAAATGTTTTTGGTGTGAATTTGTAAACAAATTTTTTTCATGACCTTTTTTTAAAAAGACAGACGAACGTTAGAACGTTACATACTTTTAACACCGCCCCCCTCTTCCCCTTAAAATGCGAACGTAATAAGTGAACGGCCCCATACTTGCTTATCGTGAGGTTTGTTCGAATCCTTACAGTTAGAACGTTACATACTTTTAACACCCCCCCCCCCTTTCTCCCCCTCTTCCCCTTAAAATGTGAACGTAATAAGTGAACGGCCCCATACTTGCTTATCGTGAGGTTTGTTCGAATCCTTACCATACCATATACAATGTAATGATTAAGAGATTGGACTTTAATGAGAGTCACATACGAAGGTTATAAATGTCCAGTCTGTTACTTAACCAATTGACAATAGAAGCTTTACTCTTGCACTTTCAGATTTGCTTACATACAGCTTGATATCCTAAATTACACTTTGCTTAGATAAAACACTTTGCTAGTCATTCAAATCAATTGTGACCTAATTATTCATAACCTATAGCAAAGATCTGGCTCTACATAGTTTTATCAATGTCTACTATCTGCAGACTGTCTTTTTCTTTTGGTTCCATAGCCTTCTCCCCTTTTGCGGTGTTCCATTTGTAACGTTTACTTAATCTTTGTTGGTGAGATCAGTTTGGAACAATACGCATTAAGGATAAAAAATCTTAACTCCATTTTGCGGCCTTAATGATGACTTGTATAATTTGAAAGTAAGGATGATTAAATTTACAAATCAGGTTTAGGTTCCGAGTGAGGTTTTCGTCCATTAAGCAACACTTAATTTTCATAAATTAAAACAAAATTCAATCGACAGGTGCAATTTCCAGTAGCTTTAAAGTGCTTTCAAAATGTTTTCATTACAAAATCAACTTGTTCTGCTCTAAAATATTCAATAATGTTTTGTTTTTGTTTGCACATCATTATCGTTTACACTTATGCTAATTAGATTAGCAATGTTATTTGAGTTGATTCCATGATTATTTGATTATCTCTAATGCAATGAACACTCACGTATAGCTCTGCTGCTTGATATTCGTAATGCTGATTAGTTTTATGCTTTTGTGGTATTGATGTGAAATTGCAGATACACTTGTATCTCTTACATCAACAAAAGTCTTAACTATCAATATAAATAGATTCAATTTAAATTATTTAACAACATTAATGAATCTGTCACGTTCAAACAACGTTCGATTTTGATTGAATTCGCTAGAAATTTGTACAAATTAAATTTAGAACAATTAATCGGATTAAAATTTCCATTGTTATGTTCGACTTCACAATTTTCATTGAACTATAGTTTTACTTTTTCAATAATCAAAGCTAACATCACACATTGTTCAATCACTGATTGTGTTACATGAATTTGATAAATACGTAAATGATTTTGCAGTTATATGACATCTAAAGTTTCTATTATGATATAGTTATGTGAGTTAAAACTGATTGTTAAACATTTTGAAGTGAAAACTTATAATAACATATAATTTTATATGTAAACTAATTTTAAACTATTATGTTGTTACTTATTAAATTATGTGAGCACTGGAGTATGTTCTTTGGACAGGGGAGCTATGGTTCACATGTTGGTAGATGTGATAAGCAACACTGGAAAACAAAGCGTGAATTTATTAATGAAATTATATTAAAATTTTGAAATAACCTATCCGAATGGCACATGTCGGTTAATCCATCAGAAAATCGGCACCAAGCTGGTGTGACTCTGGCATGGTTCTGGATTTAAATCGAAACCTAAGTCATGAATAAATAGGAAAAGCATGAAGAGGGCCTAAACCTTTGGACCTGGAGACACTCACGAGTAGCACCAGCAACAACAACTAGTTTTACGTCTACGCTAAGGCATCGCTACCACTGAAAAATTGCGGCGTGAGGTGTTTTTTCTACTTGATGGTGCCTTGACTTCGACGTTAAAACAGTTGTTGTTGTTGGTGCTACTCGGGACTGCGATTCAAAGTAGAACAGAATCTATTGTACCACACCCTTTAGACCTACAATTTATAGTGGAATCCGAACCACTTGCCCGGATACTTTGATTGGAACTGGTTATCCTCCTAATTATCATCCCGTGGATTTTGCTTTCCTATTCCTTAAAAAACCCAATTATTGTACTAATTAATTTTTAATAATTAGAAAAACTTTAATTATATTTGAATAATAATTAACACGTGACACATCACATACTTCCACATTCATTTGCTTTAATATAGTTGCAATCTGCATGTTTCATATAATTATATAATCACTATAATAATTACTGTCGGATATGATGATTATAATTAAATATCGTAGTGGATGTAATAATGGTTTTTCTTCATCAAATCCTTCATACAATATTGCTATGCTAGATTTTCTCACAAAAGTACTTATGTGGTGTAGTGTTATACACTTATCAGAAGTATTATTATATAAGGTAATGCTCTTGTTGCTTCCGAGTACTCCACTTACATTTCAATTCAGCATTCTCGTACGAAACCCAACAGTAAACATTTTTAACAGATGAATTATTTCATTCAGTGTGTAATTTTCCTTCAAGACATTCATACGAGATGTATACTCACAGTCAGTCGAGTAATAGCTTCGTTTATGGTAAAGTTTTGCAATATGGATGTTAAACTTTTATGGCATATCGCGGAATAAGAATAAGAATATGTGTATTACACATTATGCTTGAGTAATAACTAAAATGAATGTACAAGATTTTTTTATGATTCATTGCATGTGCTGCTGTGTAGCTAATCTTTCTTCTTTTCTTCGCATGATTTTAGTGAAGAAATTTTTTTGGAATTTCAGGATTTACTACCATGTAATTTAGTTTGTAAATTAGGTGTTGAAAGTCGTGATTGACAGCTGGAGGCCTTCAGTGATGTGAAATTTGTTCATAACTGGTGCTGATGACGTAGGAAGCAGCAGGATGTTTATTTTGCGAGATTTTGTTTTGAGTTATGTAACATTTCAATTTGATGCTGGATGTTTTTTCCTCAGATGAATGAAAGATCGATGTCGGATGTGACTATTAGCTAGATATTTGATTGCAAAATCTTGGTGTAAAGCTTTCAAATAGTTTGAATCTCCAGGTTTTACACTAGATTGTTTTGCGAAAAAACTAGGTTGAATTTTGACAAAATTCAAAATTCAGTCAACTGTGAGGATCAAAAGTCTAAAACTTACCTAAATTTTTGTAATTTTTTACCATTTTGATTAGTTTCCCACCCTTGCAGGCGCGTAGCCAGGGGGGGGGGAGATTTCTTTATTTTGCAAAGGTTTTTATAAAAAAATCACAAAAATCCCCCCTCCCCCTTAAATTTTTCCATACAAAAACATTTTTGTCCCCCCCCCCCTTCTTCAAATTCCTGGCTACGCCCCTGCACCCTTGGAAAGGATAGATTGCACTTCTGTCCATCTAAAATGCTAATTTTAAGCCCCTCCTCCTTACTATGTGGGAATCAATTGCCACCAACCCGCTAGTAGCCTTCAAGCACCACTATAGGGTTGGTTACGAAGTCAACCTAGCCCATCTTACATTTACTTTAATGGAAAACATAAATTTTGAGCTCAAAGGTAGGTTCCCTCGGGAACTCCTAGAAAGAAATCTTGAGTTTAAATCCATTTGTAAGCGAATCAGCAAGAATAATTTCACTAATGCCGAGTTGTGGTTAACAGGCTGGAAATCTTCAAGTCCTATTGTGAGATTGATGTGTTCGATTCTCATCAGAATCTGCTCTAAGGATTATTTTAAAAAGTGTTGAAGCTACGGCAAGGCTTCATACAATGCAACCAATTTTAGAATTCCTAAACATTTCATAAGGTTTCCAATGCTAATCCAAATATCCCATAAGCTTTTCGAGCAATTCGCTCCAGAAGTTATACATCCTAAACTTTTAACAACTTACTCATTCGTTTACATTAGATGTATGTACAAGGAATATGAGGAGTATGAGCTTCTTTTGTCAAAGTTCAAGCAGGTGAAGAAAATTAATTTTTTTTACAATATGCCGAGTAATATTTGAGTGTGAATAAAGCTGTAATTAAATTACTTTTTTTAAAGTACATATTTCACTGGGGAACTGAAGATAGAAGATGGGAAAAACTTAAACAGCATTTCTGGCTATAAATATGAGGAAGAGAAAAAGTTATTCATGTGAATATTTATCGTAAACTTTTAAACTTTTATTAGACTTCTCACTCATAGCTTATATATGTTATACATACACGAGAGCAGCAACACTTATGTGTGCTTAAAAAATTAAGAAATTAATAAAGAATATGTGCAATGTAATAAAATTTGTATCGCAATAAATTTCTCATAAAATGAACAATTTCCAGTGCTTCAATGTGAAAATTTAATGAAATATGATCTGAAATGTTTCATACAACACAAAGCAGCACGACATACAGTGACAAAAAAACGAGAAGAAAAAGAAAAGAACGGAAATTTATAGCGAAGAAAAGAAAATTAAGGACTTGCTTATCAGTTTCTAACATAACAGCTCTTCTTTTTTGTTCCTTTACATTCTTATAAGGCTCACTCGTCAGCTTACTCGCGCTGTGTGTGCCTCATTTCTGCTTTTGTTTCTTACTAGATTATCTCGCTGAAAATTTATTTGTTTGAATTTGTTGAATTGTTTATTGCTTCGTCGGTCTGTTTCTTGGGTGAGATGTGATTTATTAATTAGAACTCATACTAGGCTGAATTTATTGATAAAGTTTCTCTTGCTTGGTTCGACCATGAAATCAGGTGAAATGTTGTTGTTTGTGAAGGTGACTTATACAATTTATGAGTTTTGGGATTTCAATTACGTCATAGTTGGGTCGAGTTGTGTGGAATATAAGTTGCTAAGCTATTAATAAGTGTTGGTAACGACGCTAAAGTCCTTAATATCCAGAACTAGCGGAAGGTCTCGAAGGATAGAGCTGTCTTTAGACGACCTCTGAACGCGGTAATGGGACCACGCGAGCTCTAGCCAAGGAAGTAAGTAAGTAAGTAAGCTATAAATAGTAAAAATCATCAGTTTTGTAGTAAGAACCCTGTAACCAATCGGCTAAGGGTTTAGATGTTGATTTGAATCGCAATAGAGATCGGTAAGGAGAGAATAGCGTGTCAAGTGTTAGAGATCAGCTTCAAAGCCTTTATAGTGTTTAAAATAATAAAATAGCTCAATCTCTACATATTATTTTTGACAAATTTCGTGCGATCCAAATAAAAATGATCAAAATTTGACATTTCAGTTACCTTCCTTTATGTTGAGCCATGGAGTGTCCAGTAGAGAGTAACAGCTGCAGTAATTCTTCTCTTGCCACCCCACTGATCAGTACAACAGCTACTCACAAGAAAATTGAAGAATTACCTTCTTATCATCTTCATAGCAGCAATTTCTCATTCACTTATCCACTAAGTTACATAAAGAACATGAAGAAAGCTTTCGCAACTTATCGAACAAGACAGCCGTAAGATAATTACAATAAGGAACGATGTTTACTTAGGACATCTTTACATTTTCTGCTTCCGCTTTCATATCCGCTACTTTTTTGTCCATGAAAATTAAATTTCTCATAATTTTTAATGCAGATTAATTTGATATACATTCAGTGTCCATCTTTTTACCCAAAACTTTCTTTGACAGCCATGAAAAAAAAAACATTTTAAAATTAATTCTTTTTGAAATGAAATCAAATTCCATGTCAACTCATTTTCACTGACCAACTTCCTTTAATTTAAAACTCAAGCCGAGCGAATCATACTGTGAAACATAATACAGTGGTAAAGTCGGTTCTGCATAGGGAATTTTTTTTATATTTTGGTATGCTAGAATTATATTCTGCATGTCAACAAAACTAGCTTTTCTGGTCAGCAAGAGCGGATTTTAATTTGCTTGACTCCACTGCACATTCTTTTCTATGCTGTTTATGATGGCTACTGTGGCTGACTTTTTTAAAAAGTCACGTTCAAAAGCTTAGCTAGGATTTGTTTTGAGTTAAACTACAACTCCATTTGAAAGTTGTAAAGCTACAAGGTAGTCATTAAGTTTGTTGATCTACTGACTTGGAATTAGGAGTTTAACCAAGGATTGTCAATTTCCTCATCTGAATTTTCGAATTTTAAGGACTTAAGCACTAGACTATTGAGACATTTCACAATAAACTGATAAATGCGCTCAATTATTCTCTTAAACTACAGCCATGCCATTTCAATTCACATCCAACAATTTCATATAAGCCACATACATTTTTTCAATCATAATTATATACAGAAATTCATTTGTTGTCAGTTCTCATTTTGGCTCCGCAAAAACTAAAAGAAATTATGACATTTAATTTTCATTCGCGCAATTTTCCTTTCATCTCCCTCTCCCTATGAATGCTAGTGCATGTCTTTCAATACAATAAGAAGTGAAAATTATATGTAGACATGGAGATTTATTAAACATGAATTGTGGAAGTTGTATGCAGTTTAATGGTTGAATTTGATTATAAAAATTGCTTTTCAAATTGCCTTCTTTTCCGCGCTTTTTTCCTATCCTAAATTTTCCATTTATGTCGACTCACATTGCATTTATGTTTGTTGAATGAAAGAGGGAAAAAAACTTGTAGCAACATCGTGATTTCAATTGTGGCATATAGTTTTAACGTTATTGCTATTTTTGCTGGCAATTCTCATTTTATTCAGTACTTCAATCCATTTCACTAAGCATTTTTCTCATTTCTCTGTAGATGTGCTTTTGTGAATGTATGATGACATCATCATGGTGGGGAGCACAAAGCTTTGTGTAGCTTTTCTTTTATGTCTTGCAATTTTATTCATTGTTAAAAAAAACATCTTTATTATAAACCGGTAGAGATTTTTTTCTTCGTTGTTTAAAAGGGAACCGCAGATCCTTTACGATGTTTTCAACTTTTCATTTTTGTCTTCTTGAAGCAAGCTTCATTTTTGAGTAGAAAACGGATAATAAAAGTCATTATGACTGTTTTTAAGTTGCAGCAGAGCAGGGGGATCGGGGAGACAAGACATCATGACAATCTGACAATCATCCTTGCTATGATTTTGTTTTTAAAACGGACTAGATTGATTTGATTTCAAACTACTCACTAAAGCTGTAAATATTTCAATCAGGATTGCATCCAAGGTAGGAGCAGGTTTGAATTAATTTTAAATTGATCCAAAAGTTTAAGGTGGACTCAAAAAAGCTCTAAACACATTTATAAAACTTACTAATGGCATCTGATTCCTGAAAAACATTAACCACACCCATGGCCATCAAAAATTCGAAAATGGACATTAAACTTTAATAAAATTAAACGCATTTTAAGTTCCTAGAATTTTTCAAGCTTTATTTTATTTTTAACACAAAAAAAACGACGCATTATTATTGATATAGGCAGCATATTGCAAGCACAAATCATGATAAATCACCTTGAAAGTTCAACAGAATTTCCACTTCTCATATTCCGTCAGCAACATATATTATTGATTATAATAAAGGCATGTCATGATATGTGGTCTGAATGAAAAGTTTACAGCATAAATTGTATTACGTTACAGGATGAAAATGCGTTCAAATCATTCATCATTCATAACCTTTTACATTTTATAACTAAAATATGTCGAGCTTTATTTCCTCGTTCATCCTTCTTTTATGTTCATAACCTACATTCGCGTACGTAAAGCAATGGATTTATATCATTTTCTGTGAATAAAATAAAAATGTTGTGCTATTGAAATTTCGTGTGAATCAAACTTTATCCTACGGGATTTTAACAAAAAAAAAAAAATATTGAATTGAATGTGTTTTGTTTAATGATAACGTTGATGCGATAATGTTGGATATATCTCGATAGATTTGAATTTCATGTGAATTGAAATTATATTGGCATAGATTTGTGTTTGGGTGTACATGATTTTAAATTAATGAAACCTATTCTTAGAAATTAAAAATATCAGATATTGATCAGAACAAGTGGGAAGGTCCAGAGAGTAAGCAAAGGGCGGGGGGTCTGAACTCTTTATTCCTAGCAGTGGAAAAAAATTGGTGAAAAATCACTATTAACTCCCTTTCCTTACCCCCCCCCCCCCTCATAGAAACCATTTGAACCCCCCCCCCCCCCCTCCAAATTTCTGAACGAGCCCTAAAAAATTCAAATCACATTTCCATAAAAACAAATGAATTTCATCATAACTCAACTTCAATTAGTTGTCTCACTCATGTAAGTAAATCAACTAGTCTGATCCAATGAATAGGAACCTATAAATAATTTTCAAGACGATTAAAATTTTCTTCGCATAATTAAGTCGATCCAAATTACACGTTGTTGAATAATAGACTCATTAATTGTTGAATAATAGAAGCAGTAAATCAAACCCAAGAGAATTTCAGTAGAGGTAAATTATAACAATACAAAGTTTCTTTCAGATCAAATGCAGCATACGTTTATGTCGAAGTCATCATGAACTCATTATTTCTCTCAATTTTGCTTCATCTAGCAATGTATTTAAGTTCTTATTTTCATCTTAAAAAGGGATTTTACCAGTGATTGTATATTTTTTTTATATTCACACCGTTTTCACGTGTGAATCTATTGTTTTTGTTCAGATGGAAACATCAGTTTTTCGCATTTTGTGAGAAAACGAAGCAAAATTGGTGATAAAAAGTATTAGAAGTGAAGTTTGTGCCTGAAATTTTACATCATTTTCAAAAAACAGATTTCAAATTGGTTGCAGCATTGCTGAGAAAATCGCAAAATACGCTTTCTGTAATCAAACAAGCAAGCAAGTTAATCAGCAAGAAATCTCAATAACGAGACATCGCAGAGACTTCTAGTTTTTAACACTTGATCTGTGCTGCTCTATAGAAGAGATGTATTGTTTTTAGGCAAGGTAGGAACAGCCGTTGCTTCAGAAAAAGCAAAAAACTTTCCTTTCTTACGAATTTTTTAAAACAAAAGTTGACTGTGATTTTTTTAAAATTAAACTTTGGATGAATGTTGTTTTTAAAAAACTTTAAATAATGCTCGTTAGGCTTCAAACCTCCAAACATATTCTGAGCACAGCTCAGCTGGTTCGTCAGGATTTATACTTTCAAATTGATACTGAGCTAAGCTTGGTCTTTCCACAAGACTTTTGATGGTACGGTGCGAATATATCCGCATTGGGTTTCTACCCGATACACTAGTTGTGGTATATGAATGTTTGAGATGAAACCTCAATTAAAATTTGTAATTTTAAATTTTGGGAAAACGATTTCAATAAAAATCAACGAAAAATGTTATTTTCATGTACAGATACGAAACCAAGCCTTTCGAGGGATTGAAGAATTTTTTTAAGCTTTACATCAGTGTTTTTCAAACTATTTTCAATGGAAAAAGCCTAGATGTATCAATCATGGTTTCCAGGGTGGCTTGAAAACATGAAATGATGATTTACTGCTTTAAAACTTAGTTTGTTCCTTAAACTTAATCTTAATCAATGTTAATAACATGAATGCTTAAGCTTTAAATCTTAAGAAGGAGGATTAGATCTCCTTGAACCTATTGGATATGTGTGGGAGTGTCATCATGAGAAAGCTTCAATTGCAGGAGTCGTTTAGTCATTGGACGTCCAAAAGATGATAAATTTTTGTGTTTTAATAAACATTAGAATAGTTTTGACCATTATCTCGTTTAGTACAACATTTTTTGTGATAATGGTGGATCAAGGAACGAACCTTTGACAATCCATAAATCAGAAAATTTAGATGGAAAATTAAGTTGATTTGAAATGTTCCAAAATATTAAAAATTCAACACTATCTTAATTATAAATTATGAAAATGAGTGTCAGTAGAAATAATATTTGAGCATATCACATTGAATATTTAGCTTAACTTTTCATGCGTGTTTAATATTTCAATTTAATGTCAAAAATTCATGTCTGCAATATTTATTTGGACATAGAAAATTATTGTGCATCACTGAATTTAAAATGTTTGTTAACACAAATTTGAGGATTTCTTCTGCATAGATTTTTTGCACAATTAAAGCACTTTAATGATTCTATAACGTGAAATATTTTGGACTAAAAATGAGGACAAACTCTTCGGGCATTAACTCATAATTACACTATCAAAATATATTAAAAACATAAATTTTATGATAATTAATTGTGAATTTTATTGTCATGCTCACATAAAATATGTTTATTTAATTTAGTATGTTGTGTTCTGTGAACAGAGTAAATACCAAAAAAAACTAATAATATTATTATTAAAATAAAATATGTGTGTCATGTGTGAGGTGCATTCTGTGCAAATAAATGCATTAAATTATTCATATTTTGTTTGTTGTGTGTTTTTTTTAAAACAATTCAAATAGTTTTAATTCATCAACATTTTAATTAAATGCATTGTTAGGTCGGAAATTGAAATAAAAAAATGCTTGTCAAGCTAACAAATTTGAATTAATATTTAATTAGGAAATCGATAATTTATTGAGCTTTGACGATCTGAACTGGATTTTTGTGAATTTATTGACTTTTTTAATTAAAATCATAAGCTTTAGAAGCTTTTGAATTTTTTCACACATGTGTTAATCTTGTAGCGTCTTAAGACCCTAATGAACTCACTCATGGTCTGTGGTCTGTTAAACTGATCATGCTTTTCGATTTTGGAGTAAGAATTTTTCAAATAGGGGAGGGGGGAGGGGGTTGTGCTCATTTAAACTTTTTGTATCAGAATTCTGCAAATTGAAGCAATTTTTCTTAAAACCTTGGTAAATTGAAGATTTTTGTTCCCTTGGCTATGCGCCTGTTGTTATTGCTCGATTCATAACAATTCCAAGAACCAATTCTATATAGAATTCAACATATTCATTCATTACTAATAAATGAACAATTTCAATATAAATTCATTAACAATCTTCATAGGCATGTAACATTTCTACTAAAACAGATTATTAGAACTGACATGTTTGTGCTTCTGCCTTAATTTGAAATTTCATTGCAGCATCAACCCTACTCATTATTGTTTGGAAAATTGATATGACATGGATAGTATTATTGTAGGCGCATAAAATAGGAGAAATTCTATCGCAAGTATTAGGTGGAAATTATTTCTAAATTTGACATTAAATATTTATCAATGAACGTTTTCAGAAAGTTATTTTCAAAATTCATTGGTTTGTTTCCTTTTTCAACAAATCCATCATAATGGGGGTGTCGTCAGATATTTTGTTAAATCTAGGGACGGTTTTTAAGGCTACTGTTATCCTAGAATCGATAATTAATGCGTTTTACTCTCTCAGGTGGCCTGAGAACCTAGATCAAAGTTATATCAAGAATGAGTCTCGACTACAGACTCTGGCTGGGAGAATATGCTGTGTTTAAGGTCAACTTCTCAACCATCTCCTACCTTCTGCTTAAAAGTATGGTCTACTAAGGCTCCGCTCAGACTTAACTAAGGCTTGTCCCTGCACAGTCAGTAGATTATGATTCCATTATGGAATTTTACTTTTCCCGTATTCTGTTGTTCTAAATTAAAAAATTATGTTTTCTGGCATTTTATTGAGTTTTCTTACTAACCTACTCCCCCCCCCCCCTCCCCTCCCCTCCTCTTTTAGAAGATCTGACAACCTTTGCAAAACCATCAAAAAAATCCTCAAAATTTGTCATCAAAATTTTCTAAAAGAATAATTCGAAACAACAAACCAAAACTCTTCATTTCTATCCTGTAAAGCTTAACATAAAAGTTCGTTGAAATAAGCGTCCATAATTCAATTACCTTATGACAAAGTAGAGCAATTACGTTTTGTGTAATTTCAAAATGATTTCATCCGTATCTACACCGAGAAAAAGAAATGGATAAAGAGAAAGCGGATGTTAAAGTAAATATTACCATACATTCCCTACAGCACCATAGGCATGCGAATGAGAGGCAGCAGCAGCAAAAAAATTGAGAGGAGGTTAAATTTTGCGAAATATTTTATATTTTTATTTCCAGGAAATTAACATGGAAATTAAGCACATTTCTCATTTACATCATTTCGCATTTGCTACAAAAAAAGTTTCCTTGTTCACTAGCTGCTGCTGGTGCCTGTGCTGTGTGTATATTTCAATTCCACACAATTTACCCAGAACTTCCGCTTTTTTGCTAGCTATTAAACTAGCATTTTGTACTAATGAGCACACAATAATGTACTATGTATTAAGCAACAGAAAGAGCTAGAAACTGCAAAAAAAAAGAAATGAAAATTTTCATAAATTTCAACCCACACCAAACGATGTAAAATTCCATTGTGTTGTTAATTGAATAGCTTGTGTGCTATAATGATTGCAATGGAATTTTTTTATGATCATCTCATTCCATTTAGTCGCTCTCATTTCACATCGTATTGTGTACCAAAAAAAAAGAAAAGAGAATTGCAGAAACAGTCGAGGAAGTTTCACATTTACGCGTGTGTGCATGCAATTTATGGTGATTTATGGATTATTGTAAAGCTCTAAATATACACAATATACAATTTGCTTGCCCTGTCGCGCTCACCCTCTCGTGTGGTTTATGCAATATTCAATTAGCCGATTTAACAGCTTTCCTTTTTTCAACCTGCCTACTCCCTTTTTTTGAACCGCTTTTGGGGTTGCAGCCTTTATAAAAATAAATGCCCCTAATGAAACCTCAATCAGACGAAGTGTCTCTCTTGTGAATTTATTGTGAATATCCTTGAACATAAAAATGAGTAGAAAGGTGTCGTCATTTGAACTGTTGTAGCGCATTTCTTTAGATTTTTGAGATTTTTTCGCAATGATTTGAGAATCAGTAAAGGCTATTTTCGATTTGAATAAGCACGTTATATGTCACTCGAGGTTCTTCAGTGTGGAAATCAATAGCAACCCTATGTTCTTACTGCATTTTTGTTTGATCATAATAACATTTAATCACAGGCAAAGAGACCTAGCTGGTTGAGTCTAAAGTACAATGGCATAACTGGTTGAGTCTAAGATAAAGTGGTGAGGGGATTAGTGAGCACTAAATCACAAAAGCTTTTAATGAAGTGTTTTTTTAATAGTTAAGCCAGGAGTTACCAATAAGTGCGTCACGTCACTCTCATGATCCTTCAAGGATGCTCAGGTATGCCACGTGAAATAGAACCACAAGAAAAGTTGCCTACTCACGACTAAAACTATCAAAACTGGTTAATGAGAATTAATAAGAACAAATTAATAGTAGATGGCAGCATCTTTTGTGCCAAGCAATAGTACAAAGTCGTCACAGAGTGAGTTTTAAATTTTAATTGTTAAATTGATGCAAGACAGGTCGTTTAGAAGTTATGACAGCGGTACTGCAGTGAGCTCTAAGAGTAAGGGATACGTTTCATATTGATCTAGTGATACTGACATTTGATTTTCAATTGTTGTGCAGTTCTGGGAAATAATTGAGTATAATTGTTCGGGAATGTATCGTCAGTCTCAATACTTAACGCAAAACAATCATATGTCATGCAATAGCTTGCATTTAAACCACTCTTAAGGGATTAAGATTGAATAAGGATGCACGATATTGATGCAGACATCCAGACAAATTAAAAACTCTCAAAGCACTTCCTACCTTTTGAAAAGAAGTCATTAAAAATGTTTCAATACTTATTTTTTCTCACTCACATCATGAACTTGTATGACTGTTAATTAACAATTAGCATACGCTATATTTACCGTATGTTGCATTATCCACATTCCCTATTCTATGACTAACACCCTCAAATGCTTCATTATTCATATGATTTTAATTAGCATCGGTTCATGTGGATTTCAATATGGCGACATGCTCATTTTATTTTAATGGACCATTGGGATAGGAAAATGACTGTTGAAAAAGTCTGAAAAAGAGATTTGTAACATCATTATCATTATGTTAAATTATAGGTAGCACTAGTGGATGAGAAAATGGTGGGGACACAACAAATTAAGTTAAAAAGTTATGGCTAGGGAACGAGTAAGTAATGAAATGACCATACTCACATATGGATGTACATAAATAAAATAGATAAACAAACTCTGAATACAAATTTTATTAATGAATGGAACTAATTTGTTAGATACAAACAGAAATGAAAGGATAACCTAATAACTGAATTGGATTTTCAGCACAAGCTTCATGAATTTGACATGTTTTTTTTTTGGTAGAATTTTGATGAAATGAGTTTTTAGTGTCTGGAAAGCTAAATTTTGCTCTAATTACTGATGGTAATGAAATCCCATGACTCTCATTAAATGCAACATGACCATTACTTGCTGTTCACGAGAATAAATTGTTTATGGTTAAAATCCCAATTGACTAATAAGATGACATAGTTTTAAAATGTTTGATTTGCTGGAATATTAACCCAATTGTTGTAGTTTTATTATTAAGGCCCAGGCGCGTAGTCAGGGGGGGGGGATTTGGGGGACGTCATAAGTGAACGGCCCCTTAGGAGTTTTATGAAAAAATCATAAAAATCCTCCACTTCCCTCTGAAATTTCCATATAAAATTTTTTTTGTCCCCCCCCCCCTCTTCAAATTCTCCCCTGTTAAGGCCTTTTGCGATGAGAGCTGACCAATAATTCACATTATTGCAGTCTAAGTCCTGACCCGAATATCACAAATCGGTTAATCAACTAGATATCCGGTACCAAGCTGGTGTGACTCTGGCATGGTGCTCGATTTAAATCGAATTCGATTAACCGACTTGTGTTATTCGGAAAGGTCTTTAATAGCTTTAATTATCGATTGTAAAGCACCAGTTTTTAACAAATTTTCCTTAGGAATCCACTCATAGGTCCCCTCTGACTAGCTGGCTGGCTCAGGCTTCTATACTAGTTAAAAATTTGTTCAAGCTTAATTTTCCAAATTAAATTTTGAATTTTAAATAATTAATTACAGATTGATTTTTCACCAACATTTCGTTAATTTTTAAGCACTTCCAAGTATTTCAGAAATGACATAATTTATTGACATAAATCGTAATTACATTTAATTGTGAATAAAAAAAAATACATTAAAATTGTTGTGGACCAAAAGTACATAATTAAAATTACTTTTCACTCCAAAAACGCTCATAAAATGTTCAGTAGATTAAAAATGATGGGAAATTCATTCACGAACATAAAAGGATGGGAAAACAAGCGAGAAAATTGAAAATCTCCAATCATTAATTTATTGCTCAATCGATGTGAACACCATAATCTTATCAATTTTAAATTAAAGTGGACGATTTTATTAATTTTTTTTTATCATCGCCTCTTTTCAATTATTTTATATCCTTTCGTGTGCACAACTCTATTATCGTCATTCAATATTCATTCATTCCAATTGACTGAGTTTGAAAATGTCACAGAACATATATATGTGTGAATGGGAGCATTGATATGAGCATATCTGAACATTGACTTGTCTACACGCTAAGATCCTTAATATATGTATCAATTTACTGAGAACAAACATCCTCAATAAGAATCAATTCAAATGGAAAAGAATAATTTTTTCATACATTTTTTAGAATTTGTGTAGCAAATGAGGAAGTAATTGAGTCTGACTTATTATTGCAGCAATAAAAGAAAACTAGAAAAAAAGGATTGGTAATAAATTTTAATTAAGAACTAAGTTGGAATCAAGACTTTTACGAAAATCATAACTTAAATGTCAACTAGAATGATCAAATAATCTTCCTGCTTGTTAATTACATCCTGGCCCTATTTCCACATCTTAATTTGAATCAAATTTCTCTCAAAAACTCCACAGAACATAAGAAACAATCTCCAACGTCCTATGTCAATAATTACTTTTCGGAAACTTTTCAAATTAAGATGAGATATTTCCTTGTTGTTCCTTTTCCTTTGTCTTTGATTGAAGTGTGTCACAAGAACGAAAATTAAACAAAGTCTTTTATTAGATTTTTGTTATTATTAATTTTCTTTTAAGGTATCTTTTGCATGATATTAACTTTAAGCTTTCAACAGTTCATCATGTTCTAAATATAATTCTTGACATTTAATTATGCAAAGCAAAGAACAAAGGAAGTGAGCAAAGAGCAAAGATAAGGAAGAGAAGGTGGTAATGAGGAGAAGCAAAGTTTTTGAGAATTCTATTAAAAGCGGATGGTCTAGTGACTTAATAAAGAAAGATTATAATTTGGGAAAGATGAAACTTTCAAAACTAAATGAGGTTAGGGCTCATTCACTTATTACGTTACGAATAAAATAAAATAAAATTTTTTTGAAAAGAAACTTTGAATCGTGAGAAAATCTTAAACCTCTCCTTCTCCCTGAAATCGTTGCGCAATAAGTGAATGGCTCATTAGGGGCCATTCACTTATTACGTAACGCTTTTAGGGGGGGAGGGGGTCTAAGATTTTGTTACACTCATAAAAATATTTTTAGTAATTTGTTATTAAAATCTTATTAAAATTTTTTTAATGAGAATTATTAAAATTTTAGTAAACCTTATCAAACTTTTATTAAAACTTATCAAATTTTAATAAAAGTTTTTAAAATCCTACAGCGTTGTAAAACTGTTGTAAGTTTCCAAAAATTGTAAGGTTTTCATACATTTTATATGCTTCACAAGCGCTCCCAGAAATGACTTATACAAAAGAATGTCTTAGTTCTCATACAAAGTCATATAAAATTATTAATTTCTTGTGAGGCACATTAAGTGCCAAAAATCATGCAAAGTCTTAAGCTTTGAGAAAGCATTTTACTTAAGACTTGAAAAAGCTCCATACTATAAATTAATTATACTATAAAGCTGTTTTTGTAAAAAAAAATAATCCAAGAAATTTTAATGACTTTTTACTAAAATCCATGAACAAATTTAATAAAAATTATAAAAAATACATCTTAATAACTTTTTACTAATGTTTAGTAAGAAAATTATTAAAATTTTAACAGTTTTGTAAAATTTGAATGCAATTTTGTAAAACCAAAACGTTTAATAACCCTTATCAAATTTTAGTAAAAGTTATCAAGATGTATTTTTATAAACTTTTATTAAACTTTTTCATACATTTTTAATAAAATTTATTAATTTTTTTTTATGAGTGTACGGTTCAAACAAGGAATTTTTTTTTTCATACAAATTTTGTTACGAGGGGGGGGGGGGGGGTCTAAAAAGTCATTTTTTCGCGTTACGTAATAAGTGAACAGCCCCTTAGATAAATAGCTATTTAATATTAGATTTACCGTTAAAAATTCAAATATTTGATGTCCGTTGATAATTTAAATATTTTTTCACAGTTACAAATTCGGACATTTTTTTATACTTTTAATATTCAAAATAGTAAGTTGGTTATTAAAACAATTCAATAAATGTAACCATAAATGCAAACGAACAAAGCAAATAGCAATCACATCCAACTTTAAAAACAAAGAAATCTTTAAAAAAATCAGACAACGTGAAAGCAGCAAGTGAGCCATAAAATTATTAAAATTGTGTCACATGTTATCTTCATCCTTCTACAAATAAAATGGAAAGAACTGTAAAGACACACAAAAGTTTCATTTTTTCCCTTTTGTCTAAAAATAGAAACTTTTTTGTGCTGCTGAGCATCACATGAATCGTGTCTTATTACGGAAGATCTCACATGATGATGCAATATGTTTTTTTCAAGATTTCTTCCTTGAAATCGTCTGAACTCATTCACATCGTAATTTCCTTATCTTATTGCTTAAAGCTATGGAAATGATTATGAATATGATGATAAGTATCTGTTTGCATGACTGCAGGTATTATGATGAGTTGCATCACATTCAAGTGATGGGTTTTTTGTGCAGTCATAGTGAAATATTTCGTGGAGATGATCTAAGGAGGATGGATAAGCTATAAATAGCCAGGGGTGACAGCGTGTTGATCCAGTTAATCATTAATGCTTGGCTTAAATATTAAATGAAATCCCCAAATAATTATTCAGGTTTTAAAAGTCAAGTTCTAGAGTTAAAATAATGATTGCCGATGCTGAAGTTCAACAGCAGTGCACAAAAACATTAATATGCAAATATTGGATTTGTTGTCGTTTCTACCAGATTTTTCACTTTCAGCTTTCTTGCTTGGATCTCTATATACATGATGTTTTCAAGCATCTCTTTCAATTTGTATATCTTCTGAATATCATTCAAAGCATGGATAAGGATCTAAGCTTCGAGATAGAGTCAATATATAATGATAAACAACTTTAAAGAGACAGTGAAGTATACTTATTGCAACTTATTGTGATTCCAAACAGGGGCGTAGCCAGAAAATGTTTAAGGAAGGGGGGGCCCATATTCGAAAATTGAAAAACCGTTATTTTGTATCCTTAAATCTAGATTCATTCTTCATAAGTTTATTACATACATTAAATTTAATTTTTCGTGCTGATTTTGACATTTTTTTCATCACTTCCTCTACATTAACTGGTTCTTCTCTATAAATACTTAATAAAACAATTCTCAGATTTTCGTAGGGGGGGGGGCGGTCCCCTATGGCCCCCCTGGCTACGCCCCTGGTTCCAAGTATGTTTTACTTCTAATTTTTGAGTCAGGTGTGTCTTTGATTTGTCACAAATAGCCAGAAGCAGAACCTTGGCTAGCAGTCCTGCTGTATTCTATTTTATTTACTCTATTTATGCCAAAAACATTAAATCTTAAGTAATTTCTGAACACACTCATCTTTTAAAAATTTAAGTTATAAGCAAACTTTAAATCTTCAATATAAACATAAACTGTCTCGTAAATCCAATCATGCATCACATTTAATGAAATAACACTCCATATACAGTAGCACATCCAACACGTAATTGCATTACTTAACTCCTTGAAATTATCTATTTACTTCATTTTATTTACCTTCCAACCATTCACATCATTCACTCCCGTAATCTTCCTTACCGTCTCGTTTTTCATTGTCAATTGAGATTCTCGTGCTGTTAAGTTTTTTACTTTATTTTACAAGTCCATGAGCTAAATGATTTCTAGAGCAAAACAATGCATTATGTTGAGATGATGCTAGATTTAATGTTGACAATTCAATTAGCACTTTCTGAAGAATTTTCTAAGTTGTTTAATATCATTTCCTATGAAATTAATTAAGACGAAGAGACTTAAGAGAAAGAAGGATGTTAGTTTAGCTGGAAAATTGATTAAATTTGCAGTAGCTTTTGAATAAGAATACAGTTCATAAGATATGTAATAATGTCGATGTTTTAAGCATTAATAAGCTGGGGATAGTAAGGGAGATGTTCACCTAGGGCCGTTCACTTGTGACTTCCATCAAAAAACCTAATTTTAAAATAAAAAAAAACTCACAAAAATGTCACAGATGTTTAACCCCCCCCCCCCCCCCCCCCCCCTCCCTTGTGACGTCCAATCCAATATGCAAAAAAATTAAAATTTCCTGATTAAAAATTGGATGTAACAAATTTCCTGACCCCCCTCCCTCCCATGTCTCAATGTGTCACAAATTATTTGAGCCTCCTTCCCCCTTAAATGATGGACGGCATAAATGAACGACCACCTCTTAAGGAAAGCACCGTGGAACATAGTTTGAGAAACACTGCCCTATATGGTGGACATAATAAGTGACTGACTCATTAGAGCAGTTGTTCTTAAACTATGCTTGGAGAGCACTTCTGTGTGAAGAGAAAATCTTGTCTATGTCACAGAAAATAAAAAAGGGCCTTAAAAGTTTGAGAAACACTGCATTAAGATGACATTACGATCCAATGTCCATAACATTGTTTTCCTTCCCTATATGCTTTTAATATTGAGTACTAAGGGTTTCTATTTATGAAACACTAGCTCGGTAGTTCTCAAACTGTATAGAATCTAGCAGTGTTGCAAATGTAGATGTCTACACTAGATGAAGAATGTAGATTCTTCAATAATTTTCGTCTAGCTAAGAAACTTTCTTCATAAAGATCGATTCTACATGAAGATAGAAAATCTAATCTACACAAAGATTATTTGTACATAAAGATTCTGTCTACATAAAGATTCGATGTAGATGTCTACAATTCTAAATTTTTTCCAGGTCTACATCAGAGAAGAATGTAGAATTGTAGACATCTACATCGAATCTTTATGTAGACAGAATCTTTATGTAGAAATAATCTTTGTGTAGATTAGATTTTCTATCTTCATATAGAATCGATCTTTATGAAGAAATTTCTGTCTCAGAATTTATCTGATCCAGACAAATGACCAGAATGCAACACTGGAATCTAGTGATTGATAGCAGTTTCAAAGGGATTAGTATCTAGGGCTAGCTGGGGTACGCTTCTTTACCTTTTTACCATATTCACATTCAAATTGTATTTTTTTTTTTTGGACAGAACCATAAGTTTTGATAGGAATTTGAAAATTCTGTTCTTATTAAACTGCAACTGGTTGTCTATTTTAATATTACTCAATGCTTCCCACACACTGGCACATGATTAACAATTCAAAAATCATTAAATCATTCAATTAAGACTACTGAATGAAATCAACAGCCCAAAACAAGACATAAATTGCCATAAACATGCCTCAAAAATAATTCTCATTAAGCACAAATGTTCACACCAAAATACTTCTCATTTCCTCCATCATCACTTGTAGACGAGAGCCTACATACTCACTAAAAATAAACAACACAAAATATGTATATGTACAAATATAATGATAATGAGACAAAGAATCTTTCAGGCAATTATATTCTAAGTAGATAATTAATTTCGGTAGAGGACAATCGAAATTTTGTTGCTGTACACCTTCCATCAATTACGGTCAATTGTTGCGCTTAGCACTTGAGGATATGATCCTAATTGTCTCTTAGTATAATCGATTAGCAAAAAAAGGGGGTTTTAATTAACAATTTACAGTTTGTGACGTGATTCATCCTCAACTCCATGCCTCAAGTACGTAGAAAAGGATTCTGTAAGTACATGCTGTATAATGTTATCAAAATAATATAAAATAAGCTTAGGTATCATCCTGAATGTGTTAAATGTGATTATTCCATGTATTTCGCATCTCATACACCTTTCATGTCACATGTTATCATCTAATGTACTTAAAGGCACTGAGAAATGCGATAAATTTGTATTAAAATGAGTAGAAAATAGACGTACATTAATGAAAATATTATAACGATGATGATGATGATGACGAAGAAATAATAAAGATTAAATAAAATTATGATGATGTAGGTATAGATTAAAATAAAATGAAATTTTTTTCCTGCTTCTTATGCTTCTTATTCTGCTTTTAATTCTTATTTCCGACAGAGCGAGTTGGAAAATTTCAAAAGACAAAAAAAAATGGAAAATGAGTTTTAATTATGCCTAAAACGTTCGTATTTTAATGAAAATGTTGAAATTAGAGACAGAAAGAAGTTTTGGATTGTGCCGTGGATTTGTGAATTGCTGGCGCATTTGTCGTAGTTCTTGGAATTCTTTATCAGTTTTATTCGTTTTGCTCTAAAATGGTGAATTAATGTTAGTAGCGCAAGTGATAGAGCATTGGCTTTGCGTTCTAAAGGTCGTGGGTCCAAACCTAATCATAATCAACTTTTATTATTAACCTCAACTGTAGAACATTGATTTTTAAATTTGTAGGACACTTTAGGGGACTTTCACTTATGACGTCCGAGATTTAGTGATGAGGTTGTCTAGGATTTTGTGATCGCTCAAACAAAGGAAATATTTTTCCATATAAATTTTGTGACAGGGAGGGAGAGGCGTCTATAGATCATGTTTTTTGAAGGATGTCATAAGTGAATGGCACCTTAGGTTGCTAGTTGAATTGTAGAGACTCCAGATAAGTCTTAGAAATAAGAATCAGGTCAAGTACAATTAGAACCACGTTGATTTTATCCCGATCTAATCACTACCTCCTTCAGTCCTTTTTCCCGAATTTTCTTCTGTTTGCTTCAGTTTTTTGACCCCCAAACTAGTGTATCGGGTAGAAACCCAATGCGGATTATATTCACACCGTACTATCATAAGTCTTATGGATAGACCAAGATTTGCCCATCATAAGTATGAAGGTATGAAGCTTGATAAGTCAACTAAGCTTCGCTCAGCATAAGTTTGAAGTTATAAAGCTATCGCGTAAGCTGAGCAACGCTCAGCATAAGTTTGAAGATATAAAGCTAGAGTGTCAGCTGTGCTACGCTCAGCATAAGTTTGAAGATATAAAGCTATTGAGTCAGCTGAGCTACGCTCAGCATAAGTTTGAAGATATAAAGCTAGAGTGTCAGCTGAGCTACGCTCAGCATAAGTTTGAAGATATAAAGCTAAAGAGGCAGCTGAGCTTCGCTATGCACAAGTTTGAAGTTATAAAGCTATCGCGTAAGCTGAGCTACGCTCAGCATAAGTTTGAAGATATAAAGCTAGAGTGTCAGCTGAGCTACACTCAGCATAAGTTTGAAGATATAAAGCTAGAGGGGCAGCTGAGCTTCGCTAAGCACAAGTTTGAAGTTATAAAGCTATCGCGTAAGCTGAGCTACGCTCAGCATAAGTTTGAAGATATAAAGCTAGAGTGTCAGCTGAGCTACGCTCAGCATAAGTTTGAAGATATGAAGCTAGAGAGGCAGCTGAGCTTCGCTCAGCATAAGTTTGAAGTTAAAAAGCTATCGCGTAAGCTAAGCTACGCTCAGCATAAGTTTGAAGATATAAAGCTAGAGTGTCAGCTGTGCTACGCTCAGCATAAGTTTGAAGATATAAAGCTATTGAGTCAGCTGAGCTACGCTCAGCATAAGTTTGAAGATATAAAGCTAGAGTGTCAGCTGAGCTACGCTCAGCATAAGTTTGAAGATATAAAGCTAAAGAGGCAGCTGAGCTTCGCTATGCACAAGTTTGAAGTTATAAAGCTATCGCGTAAGCTGAGCTACGCTCAGCATAAGTTTGAAGATATAAAGCTAGAGTGTCAGCTGAGCTACGCTCAGCATAAGTTTAAAGATATGAAGCAAGAGAGGCAGCTGAGCTTTGCTCAGCATAAGTTTGAAGTTATAAAGCTAGAGTGTCAGCTGTGCTACGCTCAGCATAAGTTTGAAGATATAAAGCTATTAAGTCAGCTGAGCTACGCTCAGCATACGTTTGAAGATATAAAGCTAGAGTGTCAGCTGAGCTACGCTTAGCATAAGTTTGAAGATATAAAGCTAGAGTGTTAGCTGTGCTACGCTCAGCATAAGTTTGAAGATATAAAGCTATTGAGTCAGCTGAGCTACGGTCAGCATAAGTTTGAAGATATAAAGCTAGAGTGTCAGCTGAGCTACGCTCAGCATAAGTTTGAAGATATAAAGCTAGAGTGTCAGCTGAGCTACGCTCAGCATAAGTTTGAAGATATAAAGCTAGAGTGTCAGCTGAGCTACACTCAGCATAAGTTTGAAGATATAAAGCTAGAGGGGCAGCTGAGCTTCGCTAAGCACAAGTTTGAAGTTATAAAGCTATCGCGTAAGCTGAGCTACGCTCAGCATAAGTTTGAAGATATAAAGCTAGAGTGTCAGCTGAGCTACGCTCAGCATAAGTTTGAAGATATGAAGCTAGAGAGGCAGCTGAGCTTCGCTCAGCATAAGTTTGAAGTTAAAAAGCTATCGCGTAAGCTAAGCTACGCTCAGCATAAGTTTGAAGATATAAAGCTAGAGTGTCAGCTGAGCTACGCTCAGCATAAGTTTGAAGGTATTGCTTGACGAATATGCCAAATATTCTTTAAAAGTTTTTTAAAAAAAATTTTCATCTAAAGTTGAATTTTATAAAAATCACAGTCAACTTTTGTTTTAAAAAATTCGTAAGAAAGGAAAGTTTTTTGCCATTTCTGAAGCAACGGCTGCTCCTACCTTGCCCAAAAACGATACAGCTCTTCTATAGAGCAGCACGGATCAAATTTAAAAAACCAGAAGTCTCTACGATGTCTCGTTATTGAGATTTCTTGCTGATTAACTTGCTTGCTTGCTTGCTTGTTTGCTTACAGAAAGCGTATTTTGCGATTTTCTCAGCAATGCCACAACCAATTTGAAATCTGTTTTTTGAAAATGATGTAAAATTTCAGGCACAAACTTTTCTTCTCGACCTTTCATAACCAATTTTGCTTTGTTTTCTCACAAAATGCGAAAAACTGATTTTTCAATCTGAACAAAACCAATAGATTCACACGTGAAAACGGTGTGAATATAAAAAATATTCTGGCTTCAACTCTGCCTGCTCCAACTCATAAGGCTAGAACTCAGCCTGCATTACGCTTTTGAATGTTTAAATTTGATTAAATGTTCATAATAAATTTCACAGCACCCCAAAACATCAAAGACAAAATGCATTCAATCCAAGCCTATTAACCCGAGAAAAAATGCATAATAAATATTAAAATAATAATAATAATATAAAATTTCTTCATCATATTTTGCAGACTGAATATGCATCCACCAGATGAGGATGGAGAGCGAATGGCAAAAAAAAGGAAAAAGAAAAATCTCATTCAATTTAAATAAACATGTGTACAGGCACAATTCAGAATGAAATAAATTCTCCTCATATCTTTATTATAAGTATAAGTATATCCTTGGCGAGGAAAAAAAAATAAATATTTTCTTGTGTTCCATAAAAAAACGAGATTTCTCTTTCGATGGGAAATAAGAGAAGTAGGAATATGGCAGAACGTTACAACATCTCATAAATTTTCATTATGCTTTATGGCAACATAATAAAAAAATGTCACATAAACTCTTCATGCATCAAACGCACACGACAAACATAAGCGAATGCCTTATAGACTATAATTTTCCCTTTCAATGATAGCAAAAAAAAGGAACATGAAAGTGTGCTTAAGGATTTCGAGTTATTACATTTAGCGAGCTTCGAGAGATGGCAAATAGAAGTGTGTAGTATCTACGATATGATTGCGTTGGAATAAAAAGAAGCGCATAATTTTTTTCTAAGAAAAAATTGTCATTTAGTTGATGGAAGAGCGAAATTAAGAAGCTCAGGAGGGGTTAATCCTTGCAGCACTTTACGAGAAATCCAAGACGAAATTTTATTCGTCTAATTTATTTCAGATTATGGCCCGAGAAAGGCGAGATGATTGTTAACCATTTTTTATAGAGCTGAATAGAGAACTTTGAGTTGTATTCCCTTTGGGGGTTAAGGATTTATTTGTCGTATTCCTTAAAGTCTCCTTTTTATTCTAATCAAATTTATTTACACTTAGGCGGCAGCAAGAAAGGAGCAGTGAAATTGTCGGTTACACTATCGCTAATCCCGAACACAATCTTAAGGATTGTCTAGTCAGGTTCTTGTGTATCATTGAAATAAATTGAATCCAAGACCTAGTCATGAATCATGAGTACATTTTCCTGAAAACTTGCAAAATAAGGATTCTTATAACTTGAATTGTAACCTTTGCATTGGATCTGTGTCAGGTTTCTATCGAATTGGATTTTCTATGGGGCCGTTCACTTATTACGTTCGCATTTTAAGGGGGGATGGGGGTTTGAAAAATTGTAACAAAATGTAACATAGGAGGGGGGGGGGGGGGGGGGTGTCAAGAAGTATGTAACGTTCTAATTGTCGTCTGTCTTTTAAAATACGAAAAAAATGTGTTTACAAATTCACACCAAAAACATTTTCCACCTTTTTTAATGATTTATGAAAAATTATCAAAATAAAAAAAATTATGAACGTTCAGGGGGGGGGGGGGGGGGTGAGTTGTAACATATTGTAACAGGTGGGGAGGGGGGGGGGGGAGTTGTAACATATTGTAACAGGGGGGAGGGGGGGGGGTGAAAAAAGTCGTTATTTTGCGTAACGTAATAAGGGGCCATTCACTTATTACGTAACGCTTTTAGGGGGAGGGGAGGGTCTAAGATTTTGTTACGGTTCAAACAAGGAAATTTTTTTTTCATACACATTTTGTTACGAGGGGGGGGGGGGGTTAAGTGAACAGCCCCTAAGTGAACGGCCCCTATTGAAATCCATCGATATTCAATTTTAGGGTGCTCAAAGTAGCTCTAGAAACTTGTCCCTGCTTCCTCTTTTTGAATGATTTTGTATTTTTATTTAACAAGTCCTAGTCTTCATGTACCCAACTTCCCTTTAGTGAATCATTGTCAGGTATGTTTCACATAACTTTTAATCCTATTCAATTCTTAAAGGTAAGACTTGTGTAGACGTCATTATCTTAGGTTGTCACTTTCAGGTTTCTTTAATTATTCTCCCCATGACTAGCTTAACTTTAGCAAGCTACAACCCCAACCATGCTTTCACCTTATCATGTCTCTTTACAACCAAAAATTACAAGTACGCAATAAAAAGCTCCTCAGTCAACGTGGAATAATAAAAAAAAAATCATCAGATAGACAGACCAACTTAAAGCTCAATAAATGCTTCCAAACAGCCCCAACATTAAATTGTCATAAAAAATTACGATTATATGCGAACAGAGCTCTCATATAGGAATGAAATTAAAAGTTATTGTGAAGCTTTAATGTCCATAACAGCTGATGATGATGAAGTTATGTTGCCTATAGAAACTCCATAAGCTTATCGGGATCAAATTGATGAACAGCTGGAATAATTAATTATGATTAATTGAATCAAATTATTTTCTGGAACTAAGTAAATCGGATTTTGATGAGGTCATATACTATATTTATTCCTGCTTCATGAACACATGCTATGGAAATTTCGAATAAGTATAGAAACGTGATTATATGGAGAAAAAAAAGTTATTTCAGATGTGATGGATGTAGAAAAAACATATTAAGTCATCAAAAAAAGTTGGTAATTGCGCACTTGCTGAGATTTTGTAATAACATTTTTTTTTCTAAGACTATGTTTGAAGCTAGTAATTTGTCGTAAGGCTTATGTGCTCACCTGTCTTTCATTTGTCTTGGTACCTGAAAGTGTGTAAGCCAGACTGGCTGACTTTATGTCTCATGTTTTGTCTATTATTTGAAGTGTTGTTTTGTGACTTGATACTATTCTTATTTAGTTGTGTTTGTTGTTGTGTTCGGCTATTGTAAATATGTAAACTGTATTTATTAATGGTTTTTTTTTCAAATTTATTGCCATATTATTAGAATTATATTGTTTGCTAATATTGTAGAATTTTTAAGAAGCTTTTAATGAGTCGTTCATAAATCATGTCTAGCTTGTAGTAGGATGACAGTTCCTTTAACAGTATGTTCTTTTAAGACAAAATTTTGTGACAAATGAGTGAATGGGACTTCTTGATACTCCCAGATTTTGTGTGGACGATCCTTAAGTATGAAAGCCAGAGCCAGGCTCAGAGAATCTAGTGTAACCTGCACTATTCACAGCCAAATACTATTTATACTCTAAAGTATAGTAAATCGCGTTTCCATTTTGGCAAACAGTACCCCATAAAGCCTTAGAAACTAGGAGGAGAAAATTTGCAGGTTAAACTAGTGTATCGGGTAGAAACCCAATGCGGATATATTCACACCGTACCATCAATAAATTATGGATAAACCAAGATTTGCTCAGTATAAGTTTGAAAGTATAAAGCTAGCGAGTCAGCTGAGCTTTGCTCAGCATAAGTTTGAAGGCTTAAAGCTTGACGAGTCAGCAGAGCTTCGCTCAGCATAATTTTGAAGGTTTAAAGCTTAACGTCAAAAGTTGAATTTTATAAAAATCACAGTCAACTTTTTTTTTTGAAAAATTCGTGAGAAAGGAAAGTTTTTTGCTTTTTCTGAAGCAACGGCTGTTCCTACCTTGCCCAAAAACAATACAGCTCTTCTATAGAGCAGCACAGATCAAATGTAAAAAACTAGACGTCTCTACGATGTCTCGTTATTGAGATTTCTTGCTGATTAACGTGCTTGCTTGTTTGCTTACAGAAAGCGTATTTTGCGATTTTCTCAGCAATGCCTCAATCAATTTGAAATCTGTTTTTTGCAGATGATGTGAAATTTCAGGCACAAAATTTTTAATTCGAAAAACTGATTTTTCAATCTGAACAAAACCAATAGATTCACACGTGAATACGGTGTGAATATAATAATTTTTTTTAAAACTAAGCAGATTGCTCGAGATCTTCAATTTATTAAGTAACATGAGCTAGGCTGTTAAATTTAATTGAAACAATTGTAATAATTTATTCGTAGGATATCGAATAGTTGTAGATCCGTGATATCAAAATTCAGACATCTTGAATCTTACTCTTTAATTCATAAATGCATTTAATTAATTTAATTGTGCCTTGAAAGGTTTCAAAATTATTCCTTTTTGCACAAATTCGATATTTTAACAATTCATTGATTCATAAAAAAATCATATCCATTGCTCGCAATAATTTTTCACTTGATTACCTTTTAAATATCAATTTTCATTGCTAAAATTTCAGTTCTTCGGCATTTAATTGACTCTTATTTAACCTTGACATTATTCAACCTTCAAAATTTCCAAAAATTTAATCATGCTTTTTTACGTGCCTCACCCAAAACAACATAAACCAGTAAAAAATTATCAGCAGTCATCAAAAAAATTCTTAAAATATTCACAAGAATAACCCCAAGACAAGTCTATAAAAAATTCTCATCAAATTGCAGTCATAATAATTACTTAGCACAAATTTATTCCTAGAAGACCCCAAACAATAACAGGGGTTGATATTTATGCTGGTTAAAAAAAAGGTTAAAAATGGATGGGTCATAAATGATGTCTAATATTTGGATTAGGAATGAAGGGGTCCTGGGTAGGCCGACCGACAATTTTATGAAAATTGTGTAAATTTAAGGATCAAGTAGGAACTCAGTAAAGGGTTACAGACGTCCGGGGTCAAATCACCCTTTGCACCCTTTTGTATGAGATTGTTGTTTTTCTGTAGCTCCTTGCTTTTCCCAAACTAAATGGCACCCAAATAACCAAACCTTTATAGACGTCATTCTCGAACAACCTTTCAAAAAGGTATAGTCGATAAAAAATTTAAATACCAAAAAATTCTAGCTACCTGCAGCTATAATCAATAAAGTAATAAAGTTAATGAGTTCAGAAATCTCATCGAAATCAAGAGACTCAAAAAAAAATATTTTCAAGTGCTAAAGGAAGAAGGGAAGTGTGCACACACAAACACAACTATGCATGCTGTACGCCCCCTTTAGATTTCAAATACGACATATAATTCATGTCGCTCATGTTTCGATACTCAGTCTGTTGGGTATGTGCGTTGTGTTTATAGTAAATAAACTTTTTTCTCGTCCCGTGAAACTTTGTTAATTTTTTATTATTTTGTGTTTTAAATCAAAAAGAAGTTTCTGTTGATTTTTATTTGAAACTTTTAATTGGAAATTTTTCATAAAGCTGTCAGGCAGTCGAGGCTGTTGAATTTTTTTCGTTCATTCCCATAAAATACAATTTTGTGTTATTTTATTTGTTCATAAATATTCAACCATGTCAATTATGGATGCATTAATTTCCTTAATGGAAGTTAAATTGGACATTGGAACTGAAGACATCGACGATGATTTACGAGTAAGTTTTAAGTATTTTCATTGAAAAAACTCAATTTTTTTTTTAACACTGCATCATTTTTCTCATCCACAACAGATTTGGAATAAATACATGACGAAAATTGATATTGTCGATTCCCATCCATGTCACATCAAGATAACGTTCCATAAAGCTACAACGCCCGATGAATCGTTTTTTGTGTTGAGACTCAATACATCTGGCGCTAAAGTCTACACAGTCAAGTCAAGAACAAAAAAATTTGTATACGGCATGTACTTTTGGCAACAACAAAAACAATGCATTATTTTTTTCTCATTTGATACAAAAGTACGAATGAAGGCGCACATGACTTGGACGGAATTGCAAATACAAAATTTAGAAATGCATAGACGAGAATCGATTCACGAGCGGAACACATTTGATAGCTTCATTTACCAAAATAATTGCAATAATTTAAATAATCCACCCGATATTTGCTCTATGGCAAATGAAAAGACTTCCATGGCACAGAGAGCGTCGATAATGTCGGGTATTTACGAGGAGATTATGGAAAATTCAAGGTAATTGCTAATTTTGTGTTTTCCATTAAAAAAATATTAAGGCTTGGACACGAACAGTATAGCTTTGTTATCTTGCAACTCACTCGTATGTCTGTTTGCATTTTGTTCATGACGTCTCGATATCTGGAGCAGTTTGTAAAACACATGTCTGACATCTGTAAAATTGAAGGTCTATTAACATTTGTCGCGTCCTAAAACTGAATTTTATTATTGCAATGTCTAGATGCTTCATATTCATTATAATTTTATGACAATTTTTTAAATTCATGTCCTGTTGTGATCCTGCAGGATATTTGGATAGTTTGAGTTTATGGCAGGGATAGTTATCTATGGTTATTGGTGTATGGAAGGGGTGACAATTATTTTTAAATGGGATGTAATAAATTTATTTTATTTTACTAATTTAACTTAAAGGTTGTAGATTAAGTAATTTGTTCTGCAGGGCTATAGTCTTGTTGTTCTCGTCCAGTAATGGCTCCGAATCAATTAAAAATCATCTTTTGTACTGATGTGTGCCTTATTCAATGGATTTATGCTCGATAAGAATCGAACTTCTTTGAAACTTCAAAATACAATACTTTACAGCAGTGTTGTCCAAACTTTGTGCCGCGGCACACTAGTGTGCCGTAGTAATTTTTTGAAAATGAAACGAGCCGCATTCTGGATCCGACTTTCGTCATGGCTTATCTCTAAGATGTGCCGTAGTTAAAAATGTTTGGACAACACTGCTCTATAGCCATATCTACAACCTCCCTTAAAAACAAACAAATAATCTACCAGAATCTTCTAAATAACCTCCAAAGTGTCCAAGCATCAACAAAAAAATTTTATAATTCATCCACTAATCTCACACATTCTGTTGCTCTTTCCTAAATAGATGCAAATTAAATTCGATGAAATTTAATGAGCCTCCACCATTACCACCACCGCGTAAGAGATTAGACACGGAAAGTAGTAGTTTACCTCGTACTTATACATCTGAAAGTGAATATTTGGCAAAGAAAAAATGGAGATTATTCAAAAGAGCTAAGAAGCGAGATAAAGTATCATATCAGCCAAAGGAATTACACAAAAGGAACAGCATATCAACACCTGATCTATATTCACCAGATATTGAGAATTTAAACGTATCAAGTAAATTAAATTCAAGTAATTCTTTCGAATTAGATTATTTGTACAAGGACAATGGAAAGTTAAGCGACGAGGAGGACTATTTAAAGAACATATCCAATAATATAAAGTTCAATTTTGAACCAAGCTTTAACGAGGACATATCAAAAGTAAATCTTGTTGGTAGCTGCTTCAATTTAGACAAGACGATTGAAAAGTGCGATGAATTGAAGGAACTAGATAGTCAAATGCTCAAAAATGATATTCTATATAGACTAAAGTATTCATTTAATAGTCCAATAACTATAAAACGTGAATTCGATTACGATTCACCCACAATGATGAAGAGAATCAATGAGAATGAGTGTCATTACATGCCAATGAATAATGGAAAGAAGAACTCACCGAAGCATATGCAATTACAGCAAGCTAATGATGATGAGAATGCATATGTACCAATGAATTTTGCTAAACAATGTGATGATGAAATTTCACGTGAAAATACGAAGAACAAAAGATATTCGATAGACGATAAAATTCCTTCCTACTACCCCAATTATGATCTTCCAGCGAAAATTGAGAAATCACCTCCGTCTGAAATTAATGGCAATAAATCAAGTCACATAACCAGTTCATTAGATAAGGAAAAATCACTGTCATTAAATAAAATCAATCGAAGCGACTCATTTCATTCAAAGAACTCCCAGACACCACTCAACCCGAATATCTTGAGGAAGTATGCTACGCTGGATAGAGTATCGTCATCTGCTGATCGATTAAAAGAGAATCGTTCAAGAGACAAGTTCGATAGTGTCTCCATATCAAGCACATTATCACGATTGAAGAAGCTTAACTTCTCGCCATTAAGGGAGAAAATATCGAATGTTATACAGAGAAATAACTCGAAATAATTATCACAAATTGATATTAGAATTGGTAATCGATAGAATATTGGTGGCTACAAAAAATTATCGATGATATTAATAAGGTTGATGCTCGGCTATTAAGCAATGGATATTGGAAAAATTTGAGCTTGTTGCGGTGTTGGGGAATTTTTGTTGGGATTTTATTGGCGAAAGGCAAAGGTTTTGGGAATTTTTGAGATATTAGGTTGACATTTTTGAAATTTGAACTTCAACGGCTTATTATTTTTATTTTTGAAATTCATACGCTGTCAATTTTTAAACTTTGAACTTAAATGGCTGAAAGTTTTTGAATTTTGAACTACAACTATTGACAATTTTTGAATTTTTTACTTTAGCGGTTGACAATTTTTGAATTTTGAAATTTAAAGGTTGACAATTTTTGAATTTTGAACTTACATTGTAAAAGATTTTTGAATTTTGAACTTAACGGTTGATAAGTTTTGAATTTCGAACTTCAACGGTTGACATTTTTTGAATTTTGAATTTTAACGGTTGACAATTTTTGAACTTTAACTGTTGACAATTTTTGAATTTTAAACTTAAAAGGTTGAAGATTTTTGAATTTTGAACTTAACGGTTAATAATTTTTGAATTTAAACTAACCGATCCCCAATCCTGACAAAGCATCCCCCAACAAAAAATTAAATTAGAAATTAATAAGGTACTATACGCTTGCTTCAAGCTATTTCTATAGCATCTATCGATTACCAATTCACGTCATACACAGTACAAACAAGTATTAAAAATCAAAAATTGTATTGAATTTTTTTCGCAAAAAAAAGAAATAAAAAATTGTGAGACTGCTTTTATGCTAATCATTTATTATATTATACTTGACGCTTTAAATTGTTGCTTTTTGTAAGCTCGGCTTATAAAAAAAAAGGAATAAAGAAGAATAAAAAACAAAATATTTGACGACTTAAAACAAGTGGAATTTTCGTTCTTTTTGAGCTGTGTGTGGCGCTCAATAGCACCAGGTCATGTGAATGGTTTTTTTGTTGTTGTTCGAAACTTGATGTGAACAAAGTTTAGCTGCCGTCATGAGACATGAAAAAATCACGAGCTATTGTTTGATTTAGAAGCTTGTGTTGAAGAGTCTCGTGTAGTCTATGAAAATGTAAGAATTTTGTAATTCAAGTTTTTTTGAAGACTTGTTAATAATTTTTTATTTATTCTTGGTGGGTTTACCTGTTGCGTCATAAAACCAGTTAAATTATTTTTTTGAATTGAATTGATTTTTATTTGATTTTAATATTTTAACTGACAGTTGATATTGTAGCTTCATGTATTGAATGATTTGTCTGTTATATTGATTAATTGATCTCTATTTGAGACAGCCACAAGCGTGGACGTAGCCAAGAGAGGAACAGTACAGGATCTTATGTGGCCTGGAAAACCATGGGTTTAAAAAAGACAACTAAGGATGACTGATCGAGCACTGCAAGTGTTCTTTTAATGAGTCCAAAATAACCCTAAATACACTATGTTTCCCAATATTCAAAAAAAAATCCAATTTAAACTTTTACATCAGAAATATTTACCTGCTTAATATCCACCACCTAATTTGAATTATTACACTAAGTTAAAGCACCTTTGCATTCTTTTATATTATTCAACAAACAAACGTGAACAGACAAGATAAAACAATCATTTATACCTAAATATTCAGCATAAATTATGTAAATTTTCCCACCCCAAATAATTATTCATAAAACTATCAAATTCCATTAAAGGCACACACATCTTTCCGTCCAGCAGATATCATAATTTACATACTCAGATCTGATCTCAACATTCACTGATTCAATTTGAGTTCAATAACAACAAGAAGTGCAAATATTTATTTGATGAATATTTCAGGAACTTTATGAGTGAATTTCATTATAATTGCAACATTTTCATATTCAATTATGAACACGAGTAGATTCAGTTTAATGTATGAAAATTATATCGTAAAACCAGGGGTGTAGGAAAAAAAATTTATCAAAAATTATCAAAGATGATTGGTAAGTTGAGCACTTTTGTTGACGAAGGGGTGCTTAAGTGGCTCATTAAACGACGAAGCAGTTCACATGGTAGCCAAGGTGTCTTGATGGTTACTAGAAATCCCAACTTGAGATTGACGCTTAGCTTGAGACTAGATTGTGCTTGATTAAGTCTAGATTGAAACCAGTTTAAGGTTAGCTCGAGTTAAGCTTAGAGCTAGAATGATCTAAGATCGTTTAGTAACTTTATTAATAAAATTTCGATTAAGACAATTGAATGACAGCTTTGTGGACAACCAAATATTATTCAAAAAGCAATACTACGGCACTAGCTAGTAGCTACCAGTTATTGCTAATCGGATAATTCAAAGAGCTTTTCCAAAAGCACATAATGTGGTTCGGCCTATTTTAAAAGAGCCCTACCAAATTTAATAACACTTGTTGAAGAGGTCTCTTTGATCCACAATTCCAAAATCCTTCAATCCACCGCCTCTAAATCAGTGCTACTCAAACAATGCTACGCTTTACACTTAAACCTTCATTTATGTTGCAACAAACATGACATGTGTGTTTTGTCATTCACACCAGTAATTGATACTGTGTCAAAATCGAAAAAGCTTAAGAAGCACTGCTCCTTACTCCATCCCTGCAGCAAACATTTATTTCCATTTGTTAAAGAAGAAATTCAATATTTTTCGAAACTCTCTGACACAAATTTCAATATTTATGGAATAGAGAAAAGAAGCTTTTGATTTACGATGCAAAAAAACATTCAAATTAGAATATTTATCGAATATCAATTGAAACAATTTTTATTTGAATGGAAAAGAGACAGAAAAAGTTTCAAGCATATAAAATTTCACGTACCCAAAATTTTACTTGAATGTGTTTAACGTGTTTATTGTCGTATTTATTTACGCGATGTGGAAAAAGATATTGTGAAGCTTTAATGATCATAATTTGTGCATGCATGTATGCTTGAGAAAATTTTTTGCAAATGATGTAGCTTTATTGTGCTTGAGAATCATGGGAGTTCACAAACAATTAATTTTTCCGGTAGAAATTGTTTAAATACAAATGTTGAAGATGTAGGAGATAGTAAGTGACTTTTTTTAATATTTTATACAATTGTGATACTTGAAATTGACAACAATTCATAAAAGTTCCGGTTTGTTGCTGGTTTCTAAAAACTACTCGGGGCACCCTAACCTAGAAATCAATTTTTGTGCCTGATAATATGATAGAGTGTCCTGAATTTCGCTAGAACCTGGCTCAGAGGGTAATTTCAGCCATTTAAAGCAGTAGCTTCCAAAATTCCAAAACAAACTAGTGTGCTGCTTGGTCCATAACCTCAAAATTCATCTTAATTCCTTTAACATATTGTCAAACCTCCCAAGATCAATGTTTTCCACAAAAATTACTTCAACTTATTGTTTACATAATTAATTAGCCAGTCGTAAGGCTTCACCGCTATCGATACCAAACATCAAGCATCAGAATAAAGCACTTCAACTCCCACCATACAATTTTTTTTCCGAGAACCATTTAGAAGCATTTATGTAATGTCAATATTCATATTTTTCAGCTATATTAAATTTCAAAACGCGATTGCTTCTTTTCCGCTTTACAGCCAATAAGCACAAGCACGTGAATTTCCTATGCTCTTTGATGTTAACTGAGAAAATTGAAGCAGAAAAAAGAATATGTAAAGAAAAAAAATGTTTTTTTATTGATACAAATAATTTTCTTTGATAATGGAACCTAAATTGAGACATTGTTTTTGGGCATGAAAGCTTTACAATTTGTTATCAAAATAAGCTGATATAAAGGGAAGTGAATGTGTGAAAACAGATGCTACTGTAGATCTCCATATAACTGCCATATGTGTATACGATGGGAATTGAAACCACGAACTCAAAAGAGGCGACTTCTTGATCTGAGATCCCTGCCACTCGGCCAACGAGCTGCTTTACTTCTTTGGCTATCCGTCATACACATACAACCAGTTTCACAGTGAGCCCTTTACTCAGGTCTATCAACTATTGATATGCTCTTCAAGCCATATCCACAAATATGCTTGTGTAGTTTATTCGAGTCCTTGTCAGAAAGGTAAAGCATGGAGAGGGCCTAGCCTTTTTGAACTGGAGGCACTGCGATTAAAATTAGTCCTTTCCAGATATAGCACCAAACTTAACATTTCTTCTTCGAACCAACAAACCATAAATCTTTTTGTTTGATTAAGCTTCTAAATCAGTTTACTGTCCTCAATTCCCACTCCTTTATCTTTAAATGAAAACAATTAAACCTGAAATGCTTCACTCTCCAAACAGTGTAAATTAAATTAGTTCCGATTTTATCGTCGTAAACAACAATTGTTTATTGACATAATTGAACGGTATTGCCGTAATTTCTTATTCCTCACAAACAAATTTCCAGAATAACGATAAGAATTCGAAGAGAACAAGAAGGTCGATAAGATGTACAATTGGTATAATTCATCAGGCGTTTAGTAAACAAAACAAACAGCGAAAAGAAAGTCACAAATTGACATTAAAGTCAACAATAGGATTGTGGTTCATGGGACCGACAAAAAATTTGGCCAAAATTTGGCCAAATTTTTACCCAAATTTTTACCCAAATTTAGCCAAATTTACACCCAAATTTGGCCAAATTTTTCCTGAAGAATTGTTTGAATAATATTTTTTGAAAAAGTTCTCCCAAATTTGGCCAAATTTTTATCCGAATTTGGCCAAATTTTGAACCAAATTTTCATCCAAATTTGGCCAAATTTTCACCCAAATTTTCATCCAAAATTTGGTTAAATTTTTAACCAAATATTGACCAAATTTTTGTTCAAATTTTGTTTTTTTTTTGAAAAAATTGAGACAGTTTTTTAGATTCTTGTCGACTGTAACGTATTCAGAAAGAAACAAATTTCGTTCTTTGGTGTACTGGAAGTACGCGGACAGGATATGTCCAATCGACTTGAAACTCTGCCTGAATATTGTCCTAATATAGGTTATTTTAGGTCATCAATCAAAACTTTTTGGTCATGTTTAGTTCCCGAGATACAGCATGTGCCATTTTGTACAGCCACAAAATTGGAAGTACGCGGGCGACTTTTCATAAAACCATGAAATTATTAATGTTATATATTAAAACACATCTACGATTTATGTCCGATTTATGTCCGCCAAAATTTTTGGAATCGGACCTTTGGATGCAAAGTTACAGCCATAAGAAGTTTTAGGACGGGATGTCATGCACTTTTTTTTTCAATTTTTTTTAAACTAATCATGTTATATGTCTAAAAGAATCTAAATTTTACAAGGAATTCAAATCTTATAAAATGTATTTGATATGACTTGTCATTTTTGAAATATGGCAGTTCCAACACAACATATTCGTACCTGAATCACAAAAGTTTCAAAACTTTGTCTATAATATGTTATATATCAAATCATATTTATTTTCAACGGGAATTATTAATTTGCAAATATATTTTGGAACTGGTCGGTCACAAGTAAGTTATATCCAATCAAGCTATAGCAAGAAAGTTTAAAGATACAAGAAAAAATTATCGAGCTAGGTATTTTTGTCTAAAAATTATTTAAAAAAATTTAAGATAAACTCAATTTAATATCCAGTTCGAAAAAAAAGTCTGGTTTCGCAAGAATTTTAAGAAAATGACCATTTTTCCTAGGTTTTCCAACGTTGACAGGTGGAAAACAACTATTAAAATTTTTGAGAATTTCGAAAAATGACTTTCCATTCCCCAAATTGCTTATGTTGTGTGATCACGCTTTTTGCAAAAAAAATAACAAATTTAAGTTTTGGTTTTTTAAGTTTTAAAAATACTAATGAAATTAGATTAAACATTTGTTTTGAGATTCATGAAGAAGTTTAAAATCTTCTCAAAATAGGCGCAAATAGTAGATATCTCGTAAACAACGATTCAATTTTAAAATTCCATAATTATTTTTTGAATAACATGGATAAAGAAATAAAAATTAGTAAAGAGGTGATCACACGTAATCGATTTTTTTTTTCGATTAATTTATTTATCTTTTTATTTTAGACAAAAATACCTAGCTCGATAATTTTTTCTTGTATCTTTAAACTTTCTTGCTATAGCTTGATTGGATATAACTTACTTGTGACCGACCAGTTCCAAAATATATTTGCAAATTAATAATTCCCGTTGAAAATAAATATGATTTGATATATAACATATTATAGACAAAGTTTTGAAACTTTTGTGATTCAGGTACGAATATGTTGTGTTGGAACTGCCATATTTCAAAAATGACAAGTCATATCAAATACATTTTATAAGATTTGAATTCCTTGTAAAATTTAGATTCTTTTAGACATATAACATGATTAGTTTAAAAAAAATTGAAAAAAAAAGTGCATGACATCCCGTCCTAAAACTTCTTATGGCTGTAACTTTGCATCCAAAGGTCCGATTCCAAAAATTTTGGCGGACATAAATCGGACATAAATCGTAGATGTGTTTTAATATATAACATTAATAATTTCATGGTTTTATGAAAAGTCGCCCGCGTACTTCCAATTTTGTGGCTGTACAAAATGGCACATGCTGTATCTCGGGAACTAAACATGACCAAAAAGTTTTGATTGATGACCTAAAATAACCTATATTAGGACAATATTCAGGCAGAGTTTCAAGTCGATTGGACATATCCTGCCCGCGTACTTCCAGGACACGTTCTTTGTCGTTAAGTGAAACGACAGTTTTCATAAAATTTAAATTCATAGTACCGAACATACAAAGAAGGCCATCACTCGGAGTGATGACGAGAGTGATGACAATCACTTAGGAACTCACTGACTACCATCACAGTGAGTACAACAATGATGCCCATCACTCTCGTCATCACTACTGTACTCACTAAAACTAAAATTTTTCTAATGTCAAATTTTTTGTAACTACAATCATAATGGTAATCACAACTGCCATCAGTGATGGCCATCAAAAAAAAAACTTGAAACAAAAAATGATTACAATCACGATGGCAATCACGACTATCATCACTGATTGCCATCACTTGATGACCAGAAAAATTTTTGTTAAAAAATGTTTGATTACAATCACGAAGGCAATCACGACTATCATCACTGATTGCCATCGCTTGATGACCAGAAAAATTTTTGTTAAAAAATGTTTGATTACAATCACGATGGCAATCACGACTATCATCACTGATTGCCATCACTTGATGACCAGAAAAATTTTTGTTAAAAAATGTTTGATTACAATCACGATGGCAATCACGACTATCATCACTGATTGCCATCACTTGATGACCAGAAAAACTTTTGTTAAAAAATGTTTGATTACAATCACGATGGCAATCACGACTATCATCACTGATTGCCATCACTTGATGACCAGAAAAATTTTTGTTAAAAAATGTTTGATTACAATCACGATGGCAATCACGACTATCATCACTGATTGCCATCACTTGATGACCAGAAAAATTTTTGTTAAAAAATGTTTGATTACAATCACGATGGCAATCACGACTATCATCACTGATTGCCATCACTTGATGACCAGAAAAACTTTTGTTAAAAAATGTTTGATTACAATCACGATGGCAATCACGACTATCATCACTGATTGCCATCACTTGATGACCAGAAAAATTTTTGTTAAAAAATGTTTGATTACAATCACGAAGGCAATCACGACTATCATCACTGATTGCCATCGCTTGATGACCAGAAAAATTTTTGTTAAAAAATGTTTGATTACAATCACGAAGGCAATCACGACTATCATCACTGATTGCCATCGCTTGATGACCAGAAAAATTTTTGTTAAAAAATGTTTGATTACAATCACGAAGGCAATCACGACTATCATCACTGATTGCCATCACTTGATGACCAGAAAATTTTTTTGTTAAAAAATGTTTGATTAAGAACCGGTAGAAAATACGCTTCAAAACAGACAAGGTATTACAGAAGAAAACATATCTTAATATCTGAAGACGAAGATGAAGGTGATCAAAATATTACAAGTGGGCATTCATATGAAGCATTTGGTACTCAAACAGAAGATACGCATGCAGAAACCTCTGAGCCAATGGAAACACACGAAGAGGAGTCTAATTTAACTGATTACGCGAGCAGTTTGGACTTTGATTCAGATTGCGACATTGACATAAATGATAGTAGCGATGATATGGAAAGTTTATATGATTCAGAGGACTTTGAAGCAGATGAACAAACCAGACCAGATTTAAAAAACGATTTGATGTCATGGTATTTGAAAAATGACTGTATAAGTAAGAACGCAATGGGATCCCTGTTAAAAATTTTAAAACCGCATCTTAAAAATCCTCACGAGCTTCCAGTTGATGCCCGAACATTTTTAAAAACATTTGATAAAGTGGAAATGAAGAAAGTTTCTGGAGGAGATACTGTTTATTTGGGAATTGAGCGCATTATAAACTTTTTCATAAGAAGCAAAATTCAATTGCCGGAGGAATTAATATTCGATATTAACATTGACGGTGTTGAAGTTTTTGTAAATCCATACACTAAAAGGACAATGTGGCCTGTTCTCTGTGTTTTCAGGAATATCAAGGGGTTTGAAAAAATGGTGTTTCCTATTTCTTTCTACTGTGGAAGTCAAAAACCAACTACATTGGATTTTCTGGACACATTCATAAATGAATACCAATTAATGGACCAAAATTATTAATGGAAAAACAGTTTTATTTCTATATCACTGCTATAATAAATGTTGGCTACCATCATTTTCGGTATTACTGACTGTAATTACTCATGGTAGTCAGTGATGGTAATCAGTGATGGTAATCAGTGATGGTAATCAGTGATGGCACTGAGTACATATGATAAAAAGTTAATTAAGTTAACTAATAATCTGATGAAGTTAGAAGAAAGAATCGAAAAAATTATTGCAAGTTTATAAGAAAATTTCAAACCATTTTTACATGCCAATTTGCCATATAAAAAATATTAATTTATTACAGACATTGGCTTAGAGGATAAGTGAGCGGTACAACAACGAAGAGCGATCTGGAGGGCGTGAGTTCGAATCTCGGCGAAAGCGGAAAAATTTTAAGTATATAAAATTTAATCTAATCATTACTAATAAATCTTAATGTTTAATTCTAGCAATCTTAGTACAAAAAGATCCTCTAAGCCAATAAACAGTCATAACAAGTTCCTTAGGATTAATTAAAAAATATTTTTTTAAACTTTTTTATGGCAATCACTGGTTGCCATCACTGATGACCATCATAATTGTCATCAGTGATGGCAATCAGTTATTACAATCACTGATGGTAATTACTGACTACAATCATAATTTTCATCAATGATGGCAGTCATGATAGTCATCAGTGATTGCGTATTATCAAAAGCGCACTATCTGTGTGTGTCATCACTGATGGTAATCGTGATGACCATCAGTGATGGCAATCACAAGGGTAAAGTAGCGGACTCACTAAAATGTATGTGAGTGAGTACAGTCAAATACAGGCCATCACTGGCTTGAGTGATGGTAGTTATGATTGCCATCTTTGTATGTTCGGGAGTATTATTTCAAATTGTTAGCTTCATAAATTTTAATCGGATCAACGAGATTTTTTAGTTATTTAAAACTGATTTAATAATTTATTGATGCTTATTTCTCCAAAATTATTCATTTCTTAAAGAAATTACTTAATATAATTCAAAAATCTTAAAAATATTTTACTGCTTGTTGAAACGCATTCAGTTTCACTCCAATGATTTAATTAGAGGAGGTTTGAAGAGTCTGATGGTGGCGTATGGATCCATTTTACTCAAATTTTTTAAACTATTTATTTATCTTTTCAAATATTTCTAAAAATATTTTGAAAAATTATACTTCAAATTTATTTTGTTGAAAATTAAACATCGTGAATATTCTCTGTTTTAAAATCTTTACGAGATTTGTAAAACTTCTTAAAAGTTTAAAAAATTTTTTTCAGAATCAGATACATTTTGTTTTCAGTTTCAAAAAATAATTATAATAAATTTCCAAAAACCAAAAAAAACCTGAATGCAAAATTATTTCGCTATATAAAAGTTTAAGTGACAAAAAAAGATTAAGATTTTTGCTTTTTCTGATGCAACGGCTGTTCCTACCTTGCCCAAAAACAATACAGCTCTTCTATGGAGCAGCACGGATCAAATGCAAAAAACTAGAGGTCTCCACAAGGTCTCGTTATTGAGATTTCTTGCTGATTAACTTGCATGCTTGTTTGCTTGCTTACAGAAAGCGTATTTTGCGATTTTTTCAGCAATGCCGCAACCAATTTGAAATCTGTTTTTTTGCAAAAGTTGTAAAATTTCAGGCACAAACTTTTCTTCAAGGATGCGAATCAAAACCAATAGATTCACACTTAAAAATCAAAATTTAAAACGTTTCATATGAGATTCGGAAAAAAATACTTAATTTGCAATGTTATTCCCTATTAGGGCAATTCTTTGGATGAGTGGAATTTGAAAAAAAATGAGCTTTCATTATCCAATGTCAATGAGTTTTGTGTCAATAAAATGTCTTCTTTAATTTCATATTACTGTGAAGGAATAATAAGCCAGAACATTCGTAGATCATAAAGCATAAATAATTCTTTACAAGTGATCTATTGAAATGTTACAACTCACCCAAATTAAGTGAAAAATTGAAAAAATATGTTTGAAAGTTTTGTATTTTTTCACGGATTAAGACAAAAAAAGCTTTTTTATAACTCGACGAAACAAGGAAATTTTTCAAAGAATTGAAATATTTCATTATTTAATGACTTAAAGCACGCATAAAAGCAACCTAATTAAAAATTTTTGTCTGTTCCATAACTCAGTAAAATTATTCAATGTGGATATCAATAGTTTTCTCTAATCTTCGATTCTTCGGATGATGCAAAATTGAAAATTCCGATTTCTGTCATCGAGTTATTGACTGAAAAATCCAAATAACTTAATTAATACAGCGATTACAAGTGTATGATATCAAAAGTAGTGTGCATTTTAGATTTTTACATCGATAAGACTCATAAAATCGGTGTCTCTGATGGGAAAAATCAACAAAATTTCGATTTTTTGCTGAAAATTTTCCAAAAGTCATCCAAAGAATTGCCCATAAATAGGGTAACAAGATATTTTTTGAAAAATGGTCAAACCTAAAATTATGCATCTTTATTGAATTAAATATCTCTTAAAAGAAAAAAAAAATCATCAATAATATTAAATTGAAAAATTCAGATTTCAATAGGATTTTTAAGACTTAATAAGCAGTTTTCTGTTGACTTGGTAGTTTAAATCAGTTTAAATATGCAAATCTAAGCTTAACTTAGCTAACAACAGCTAGTAGGATATCGAAATAGAAACCTAAAGTAGAGAAACCAAAGATTTTTTTCATAAACAAATTGTAAACAAATTTTTGGTGAGAATAAATTAAAGATTTTGTGGAGTTAGACATTAAATTGGGACAAGATATGTTCACAGGATATGTTTCAAGTTGAGATCTTTAATCTCATTCAAAAATTGAAGTTTAATTAATATGATATTTCTGAATTTTTAAACATTTTTTCCGTATCTGAATCACTGTGGAATGCTGTGGATATATTTCAGCAGATTTTTAAAACTGTAGTTATTTTAAAACCCTGCATAAGTTGCAGTTCATATACAAACAAAGCGTAGCGCTTAAAGCAATTAGTTTAAATATTATGAAAAAATTAATCGTTTTTATTTAAACTTAAAACTACAACTGTCTCAATTTTTTCAAAAAAAAAAACAAAAACTTGAACAAAAATTTGACCAAATTTTAATTAAACATTTGACCAAATTTTAATTAAACATTTGACCAAATTTTGGATGAAAATTTGGGTGAAAATTTGGCCAAATTTGGATGAAAATTTGGTTCAAAATTTGGCCAAATTCGAATGAAAATTTGGATAAAAATTTGGCCAAATTTGGCCAAAATTTTGGGAGAACTTTTTCAAAAAATATTATTCAAACAATTCTTCAGGAAAAATTTGGCCAAATTTGGGTGAAAATTTGGCTAAATTTGGGTAAAAATTTGGCCAAATTTTGGCCAAATTTTTTGTCGGTCCCATGAACCGCACCCCAACAATAGCTTTAATATTTGAAAACCTAATTGAATGTTTTTATTTCAGTCCACAAACCAAATTCCTAATACTTAATCAATACTAAATTGATGACAATTTATCGATATCAAGCCACAGTTGCCACATTTAATTAAATCAAATTCATCTCTAATCAAAAAAGTTTCAAACATTCATCCAATTGTAAAATTCCATTATTAATTCAGTGCTCACATGAAATTCGATGGAAATTCCCCAAATTCTTAACGCTCTGATAGCTGACAAAAAAATTCTATATTGACGTCATAAATGAATTCCCCAAACGCAATTTTCACGTTACCTCTTTTGGGGAGTCATTCATTTATTACGTTAGACAAAAATTGACTTTTTAAGAACCTTCGTGCCTAAAGTATTGAGTCAATGACTCCTTGGCAGCTGTTCATTTTGAGGCTGTGTGAAGTACTCCGGTCCAAGTTCGAATTTCGAGCTGAAACTTGGCTTGTTTATCGACGCTTTTGCGACAATTTTTGACATCTATTAAGTTTTTTTCGACACCCTTTAGTTGGAACTTAGATCAGAGTACTTCACACAGGCCATTATTGAAGGGAAGAAGCTAGGATGGGGGGGGGGGGGGGGGGGGGGAGGGTTTGAACTTTTGTTGCAGATCAAACCCAATTAAATGTTATTTTATGTGGTGTTTGATATGAAGCCATAGAGGCTCCTTAGATGCCTTGATACCCAGATATGTGTTACGGAATATATAAACATCCCCCATGCGTATCAAAAAAACTTTCCCAATTTTCCTCCTATCAGAAGCATATAACTGCTTATTCTTCTCAACTGTCATCAACATTACATAACATAATAATAATGATGATAGGAGCATTGCTCGTTCCTTATTGTTTCCCTCTGATATGTATGAAAAAAATAAAATAACAAGGAAGTATAAGCGCGCCTTTAAGGTATATAAGGTAACGATGCGAGTAAAATAAAGGAAGTAGATGGAAATAGTGCGAGGAGAAAATGACTTCATTATGACAATGAAAATCACTTTTCCTCTAACAACGGCACTAAGTAATTTGAGTCAATTTTTATTTGAGTGAATGAACAAATTCCCCTTCAGCACACAATAATTTCTAAACTCTACATCCTTGTTCACTCCCCTGAATCGACTATAACGTGTAATTTTGCAATAAAAATTTTCACCTATTAGTCTATAATTTTTTTTTTCTGTAGCTGAATGTTTACTCATATGGAAGTGATTGTTGGTTTTGGCTTGTGTTTTGTCGGAATGGGTTGTAAGTTATGTTAGGAAAGTGATTTGACATAGTTATTGAATGTAATTTATTGTGTTTGACATTTCTTAGGTTTCAATGTGGAACTAAGCATGATTTAAGCTGGATCAATAGTTTTATAGTATTTAATCAGGAATTCGAGCAATACTTTTTTAATTGGATGAGCTTTTATAGACATGCATGTGCTAAAAGTTAATCGAAAGGCTCGAAGGTGATTATGGATTCAAAACTCGGTTTGAAGGTTTGAGTTTCGAACCTTCAAAGTCGATATTTCATGACAAACGCTAGGCATTGAAGGAGTTTACCATAATATCATTAACTCCAATGGCACAAGTTTGTTAATCGATTAGAAATCTGGCATCAAACCGGTGTAACTCTGACATGGTGCTGAATTCAAATCGAAGCCAGCACTATGCCAGAGTCATGCTAGCTTGGTGCCGAATTTCTATTCGGGTAAGTCACTTCAACTGATCCTTGAAATAAACCCTGAAATAAACATAACTTCAAGCAATAATGTCATTTTAAATGCGTCATAAGCTCCTCAAACTGATTCCATTTAAAAACGCCTCGTTAATTTATTTCCCCTTTTCCAATTACATCTAGTACACGCGTTCCACTCAGCTCCAAAAGAATGTATGTACCTTCAATTGCAGAATAATGTTTTATAATATGTATAATATGCCTCGCAAAATTCCCGACAAGCAGCAACGATATAATAACAATGGAAGCGAATTCCAAACGCAGAAAAAAAATATTGAACACAATGTGTGCTCTAGTTTGAGAATAATTGGTTTTAATGTTCCATACATAAGAGCAAAAGTTCAGAAAGAAAAAATATAAAATTACACGCGGGGGCAATAAAACGCATTTCCTCTTCCCCTATCAGACAGAAAAAGTTTTTAATAACGGATCTTCATGTATGTCAGAATGTATTATTGTTTGAAAGAAGATGTAAATGTTTTCCTTCAGCATCAGCGCTTTTCTTCGCATTAAAATACGTTGTTGAAATAACAGAAAGTTTATCTATAAAGTTTGGAGCTTAGGATAATGAGAATTGGATTTTAAAATTAAAAATAAGCATTTGCCTGCTCAGACTTGTAATGTTGTGTCCAATTTCAGTTCTGTGGCTATTCCTCTTATTGTTTGGTCCATTTTAAATTACCTTAATTCAGTTGCAAACTTTCCCAACATATGTAGTAACAAAGTTTGCTTTAACACCCCCTTAATATTCATCATGACATTTAAATAGCATCGTATGAATGGACGTAGTCATAGTACAGCTATAATGACACAGTAGCAATATCATTAAAGCCAATATAAAGTCTATTGCGACATAATGTTACACGCGTCTTCATGAATACATTTTTTCCGTCCTCCACATCATCCTAGGCGGGGAATTTGTAAGTGATGTTACTAGATTGAATATGAATGAGCTGGGATTGACTTTATCCAAGTTTTTATGTCAATGCGTCTCAAACTGAATCCTTTGCTGGTTTGTAAGGCTACTCGGGACATCCTCGGGGTATAATAAATTACATTCATACTCTAAGGTCGCCCTCGCCTGCCAGATTATGATACACTACTGGTGCGTCCTCGATTTGAGGAGATTCAATTTGAACAGGATTTTTCTGGAACTAAACATAAATCGAGGATCCAAAGTACAATGTTTAAATCAATAGTAGTCGATTAGGGAAGATATCCACGAAAAACACTAGAAACCCAAATTTATATGAAGCAACAGACCTCTGGAGATCGTTTGAAACTTCACAGAAATACTTGTGCATGAACGTTTAATGATGAATAGAAATTGACATCTAAAACTCACATTTTCCAACAGCCATCACCCGTGGATGACACCCCAGCAAGTTCACTTTATTTTGTGGGTCTTCCTTCTTCTACTGTTTCAGAAATGACAACACGTAGAACATGAAAAGTTTTTTCTTCTCCCAATTTTTTTTTTTGTGAGTCTATCAATGTCTGCGTGGGTATAGTCAAGTGGAATATATACTTCATTAATAGTGTCGACACTCGAGGCACGATTGACATGGAGCTTCTTGTATTCTTTTCCATTTTCTCATAATTTTTCTTTTTTTTCTGTCCTTTCTCAACATATATACACGTGGTAATTGATGAACGAAAGGCAACAGTAAAAATAATCAAGAATGAAACAATAGAAGAAGACACAAAAAAAAAATCTCATTTAATTCACGCACCATAAGCAGCATCAATCTTTATGATTTTTTTTTTGTTCGTAGAAAATTGGGTTATTGAGCTAGCTGTAGTCAGAGGAAAAGAGGAAGAAAAATTAATGAAGGATGAAACATTTTTCATGTATCTACGGGTGGAATCTTTATCATAGATTCTGACCTAATTAAATCTTATAGCTTGTTATCTGATAATTGAAAAAAAAAAGTATTGTTAAATTCAATTGGAAGAGATTAGAAGGAGTTTGAGTGGATTTTTAAGAAGTTTTTAATAAGATTATCATAAAAGATTTAAGTCTGAGCAGCATAAGATTACTTTCATTGCCAACTCACTGTTTGTAAAATATTGGTAATTTAAAATTCAGTTGGGCGTCGTTAACTTATGACGTCCGAAATGAACGGTCATTTTTTAAAAAAGAACAATGGATTTCCGGGAATTTCTATTGTTTTTTTCTTGCTGACCCCCCCCCCCCCCCCCCCCCCCCTTCTCCCTGGACGTCATAACTGGATGGCCCCATATCAACACTTTGTGGAGGATTTGACAAATTATAAATTCGAAATTGCCATTATCTCGATCTATGCCGATTGAAATGTTTGCCACCCGGCGACCGGGTTGGTAGTAAAATCAGAACTAATTCGCAGCCACTAGCAAGCATTAAATGAATTTCAACGTGTGCCGATCGGGTTTCAGTGTTACAAAACATGCAAATGCCCCCTAATACCATTTTATCCATGAATTACGAATTAAAATGAATCATTTTAATAATATTCTAAAATTCGAAGCTTAGCTGAATTTTATAATACTTTAATCTTATTATTTGATGATTTTTGATCGATTTAATGACGATACCAACTTCCTAATACATTTTACTTCTTAAATATTGATTTTTACCTTCAGGATGCTTAATTCCACTTTAAAACATTCTTCAACTTCCTTCATGTTTTCATAAATGACGTCTTTTAAGCAAAAGGATCCTAAGCACAACCTTAATATTGGATGTTATTTATAAACGAATCTTAATCTTCTTATAACTTCAAATATTTCATAAAACTCAAAATCACACAGAATTGACTATGAATTATTTAAAACATCTAGTCCAATTCTTAAAGCATTTGAGAAACGCAACTTTTCTCTATTTTCTAGCTCCACTTGCCTAAATATCCGTTTACGAAAGGGACCAAATATTTTACTTACAAATTTTGTATATTTTTAACACCATATTCATAATAGGATGATTTATAAATTGCTTAATATTTAATTTCTCTATCCTTCTTGACAAAAATAAAATTGTTATTAAGCCTGCCTGCCGCCTACAATGTTTTACCAACTCATTTATTATTTTCACTTAAATGCATAAAATCTTCTTGACATGAAAATTGTTTTCAATGAGAAATTTTTTTTCTAGAAAAATATAAATAAGAAGGCAATAAAATTGCGTGTAGGCAGAACGTGGATGTAATTTCGTTTCTGATTTATTTGTTTTCTTGTGACAATCGTTTGTGTCTAGAGCAGTGCTTCTCAAATTATGCTTTGCGACACATTATTGTGTTGTGGCGACATTGCAAATGAATTGCAAAATGTTTGGGGTCGTTCACTTATTATGTAATAAGAGGAAGGGGTCCGTGAGGCTTAAAATAGTAGAATATTTCAGAACTGTCGTTAGTGGAACACTTGACATGATGTCAATTAAGTTACTAAACGTTACCAAAAAATTATCATTAGTCGTCCCTTCTTCTAGTAATTTACAAGTGCTCCACTCAGATCAATCCCGAACAGCACAAGTCGGTTAATCAAATAGAATTGCGTCGCAAAGTTGGCATCACTCTAGCTTCGATTTAAATCCAGCATCATTCTAGAGTCACACTGAATTGGTTCAGGATTTCTAATCAATTAACCGACATGTGCATTCGGGTATTGTTGTTTTTTTTAAAAAAGTCCAATAATGCGGTCCTTAAAATATGAACAGCGTCTTAAGGTCACATTAATCTCGAGAACGACTGCTCTAGATGTTCCATTCATATTGTGATGGCTATTTGATTTTGACAATTCTGTAGGATGTTGAAATAAATTTAATTAATATTGAATTATTTTTTTCATGTTATTCTTACAAGCTTTAATAAGTTGTAATACTTTGAGTTTTGTAAATTGTGAGTTTAAGCTGATCTATCAAATGGTAATTATAAGAATGTTCACAATCTTGCAAGGAACCACAAGATTTGATGCTAGGCTTCTCTTAAGAAACTTGTTTGTTATTATTCGATTAAAAAAATTTGATATCAATTCAAAAACATACATGAAAGGAGTATTCGTCTTATTGATTCTCGATTAGCTATCTTATTGTTATTGGATGCATGAAATAAAAAAAAGAAAAATTCATTTTATTTTCTCGAATTAAATTTTGAATGTAAAATGCAATAATTGGAAATCCAATCAACACGAACTTTAATTAATAAAATTAGAGCATCATTGCTAATTATCGTTTCCATTCTCACATCACAAACAATCGTTTATGATCTAATTAACAAAGATTTCACACTGGCATGATGTATATCCAACAATGATAATAATAATGACGATGATAATCATGTTATTATTGTTGGCATTGACGCTTCACTTATTTCCTATTTCTTGCTTATTCTTGCTTCAAGATAAACAATTTCTACTCATTAATTTCTAATATTGCGTGAATTCTTTTCCTTTCTATGCTTTCCATCAATTCTCATTCTATTATTTATTTATCTCATTTGGATGGTAAATCTGAACATTAGTGTGAGGCCACAATCGATAATTAATAAAGATGAGAAAGCTCAGGAATTCAATCTTTCCAATCTGATGAAATGAAAGTTCAGCTAAAAATAGAAGTTCTGCTTGAAGATTTTCGGAAATATTGAATAAAAAAATGTGTGGGAAGTTTCGCGAAAATCATGTGGTTTCTTTGTTGTAGAGGTCAAAGGACTTTGTGGATTAATGTGCTGAATGAAAGTTGAAAAAGTTTATTTTATTATAATGAATGGATTAATTAATTTTAAAGAAATAGCTTTGAATACAGATTTGGATCGTTTTCTATGGCTTTCAACATTGCGCGCAAAATGTTGTCATATAGTGCTCAGAATGTGTTTACATAGTGCGCATGTTGTCATTACATAGTACACATATTGTTTTTACATAGTGCGCGCGTTATCTCAACACATTGCGCACGTTTTTTGGATAGTACACATTTTATCTTACCATAGTGCATATATATTTACATAATGCGAGCGTTGTCTTTACATAGTGCGCATGTTGTTTACATAGTGCGCGACTTATCTTAGCATGATGAACACGAAATCTTTGTGAGTACACATTTTATCTTTACACAGTGCATATATATTGACATAGTGCTCATAATATCTTCATATAGTACGCAAGAAAGTTCTCATATATTATAAAGTATGTATTATGGAGAACCAAGTCCTAATTTAAATTTCCAAAAATTCATTAACACAAAAAAATCCCGATACCAAAGAATCTCAATTTTCCATCTGAATCGTAAATGGAAATGCTAATGATGTTGCATTAATCTGAGGTCTTTCGCCTTTCCCACATTTTCATCTCCGTAAAACAAAAACTTATCGATGAATAACATCGAACATTCAATATTCGCTTGTGATTATTCCATCACGTTTTTCATTGTTTAATCAGCAAAAAGTAAGAATATCTCAACTGAATGTTTTATAATGACACTCATGCTGTTCCTTCATTCATAATTTATGTACGCGTATCAACTTAGTAATGAACGGATAGCACAACAAAGGAAAATTTACTGATCAATAAGAAGGCTTCATTTCGTACCGTAAATAAAGACATTTGACTGTGTGACTGACTCGTACTTGAAATCGTTTCCAAAAAGGATGTTTGTGATATTATAAAAAAAAAAATGAAGAAAAAAAGGTCGTAAAAATCACTCATGCGATTCTACGCACATGTTTTTATGTGTCGTGTACAGCACATACCTGAAAAACCAAGCATGAGAAGAGGATGAGAAATGATTGAAGGAGAGGAACAAGATCAAAAAATCGTTTTGTGTCTCCCCTTCCGTGATGCTGAATGCTTTAACCTTGAAATGAACTGTATGTTATGTATTTGCAGGAAAAAAGGGCCTTCAAAAGGCATAAATGTCAAGTTTGAGTCTCCTCTATTTCGTAATGTTTTAGCACTAAATTTTGATGAGATGTGTTTGAGGATTTGTCAATTTTCCGGGACTTTGGGTTTGTTTGGCATTTTTTGAAATGATTTGTCACTTAGGCCTTTTTTCGGAGAATGCATATCCTCTTGACATTTCGTTTTTAATGGAGCAGTTTATAGGAAATTTGAAACAATTTAAACTTTTAAATGCTATATTAACAGTGATTTAATATCACAAACTGACTAGCTGCTCAGCGAAGCACTAGCATGGAAAATTATAAGAGAAGCTACTATGTCGTTAAAGATTAAATGACATTTTTAGGTTCCATTGAAAAGTATTGTCTAGAGAGAACCATTGTCTTTATTGGTGATATTAACCCACTCGTTCCCTGGTCCTTGGGAAATAAATGACTGGTTTATTGTCATTTGGATAATTGTCGAACTAGATCAATGTTGTTTAAACTGTGTACCACATGACACAAATTCTGTAATTGCTACAAACCACATACTCTGTGCGGTTTTGATTGTGCACCACCACCAGCCATGGCACATAAAAGCTTAAAATGCATAACTTTGACCTAGATAAACTCTCGATACTTTGTATACCAAACAAATTCAACTCAATAAAAGACACTAGTGTCAAAATTGCATTAATCTTCAATAAGCAGTTAAGTGCCTTGCTGGTCGAATAGGTAAGGCGCTTGGCTCATATTTGGTATGGTAACTCGAAGGTCGTCGGTTGGAATCCAGCCATTTCCAAATTAGTTCGAAGTTTAGATACTTCGACTGCTTAATGTACGAGATCAAGCCATAATTGGGCATTTTGGGCAACTTTGGATTAAGGAACGGATCAGGAACTTGAAGTGTAGCGGGAGAAATAGGAACGAGAGCTACAAGATTACCTTATAATGGAATATTGTCAGAACGGACCTGAAATGTATCACGTCACGCCCACAGAAAATTGAAACGAGAGCCTGAATTTAATCGAAACCTAGATTTGAAGATTAGAAGCTTGATTCTACGTCACCCATAGTGATATGAAATGTATCACTAATCAATGTAAAAAGTAAAACATGTAAAAAAGATAGTAATTCTTCCGGACGGTAACGTCGACAAATAAATAATAATAATAATAATAATAATAAGCGCTACTGACTCTCTCACACTTCATAAAAAAAATTCCAACTTAGACACCTATCTGTGTTCTTAACTATACTTTATTATTTCAAGGTACGAAAAAAAGTAGACAAGAAGTTCTCTGTTGTGGCTTGAAGCATTTTACATCATTTACACAAAACACTCTCTCGAACGAAATATCTAAGATATGAGGACAAGAAATATTCGAGTAGTGGGAGAAATAAAAGAGATTTTCGGTAAAAGATTTAAGTCCATATTACAAATGTTCTACGATCCTTCTTTGAAATCATAATTTGTACAATCTCATATGAGCCCCTTGCCTCTTTATTCCATTCTTTTTTATTGTATTTTGTACTGTTTTAGTCGACTGACTCACTCAGACCTTCCTTTATTTAATGTTCATATATCTCACATGTAAGTATACATAATGATATCATACAGGCATATCACATAATTTTCCTTGGGTATTACAAGAATGGGGAGCATGTATGCATTGTGATCCTTTTTTCTTACACTTATGTTTGTGTATTTTAGCTTACTTTATGTGGAATTAAATACAGTTAATGGTGATTTGTCCGATAATAAATTCTCCTTTACATGCTTTTGCGGACTTTTTATGGGTGGATATGAAAAGCTTTTTGTGGATTTTTGACAAGTTTGATGACTTTTAGAACATGATTATAAATATTTAATGAATGGAAGAGCTTCACTTCAATTATTCTAAAACTCAATTAAAAAGTTGAATTTCGTTTTGTTTGAATCTACTTTTTTGATTATTCAGCTCGTTCCGTGGACTTTTTGTATCATTAATTTATTCTTGGAATTTTTATCGACAAATTTTACTTTGTAATATTTTTATTTGAAAGCTCTTTATTCAGGCATGAATTTTTGTCAGAGGTCGAAGCGAGCATAGCGAAGCGAGTTTTTAGCGAGCTCGCTTCGCTAAAAATTCAACTTGCTAAAGTTGACCTGTAGCGAGAATTTTTTTTTCTTTTCGCCTTAGCGAACTATAGCGAACTCAATTTTATTTTTTTCGCTTTAGCGAACTATTAGCGAACTTAATTTTTCAAAGTTCGCTATAGCGAACTATTGGCGAACTAGAAAAATTTTTTTGGCTTCATATTAAGAGATGTCTGATTGCGTTTGTGAAGTATGTAATTTCATACAAAATTGCAAAAAATTATAGTTCGCCAATAGTTCGCTATAGCGAACTTTGAAAAATTAAGTTCGCTAATAGTTCGCTAAAGCGAAAAAAATAAAATTGAGTTCGCTATGGTTCGCTAAGGCGAATAGAAAAAATTTTTTCTCGCTACAGTTCGACTTTGGCAAGTTGAATTTTTAGCGAAGCGAACTTGGCGAACCAAGTTCGCTTCGACCTCTGATTTTTGTTCGAAGTTTTTCGTGAGAAAATAAACAACTTGCTTGGCATTTGAGGATTGATATATTATTGGTTTGCTGAACTGAGTTTTTTAAAATTAAAATAAGGTCGTTCACTGGGTGGCTCAATCGTGTCAAAAAGCTCAACTATTTCAAAAATCTCATCTTTGTCAAAAAAAGCTCATGCGTGTCAAAAAGCTCCATTATGTCAAAAAGCTCAACCATTTCAAAAAGCTCATCTGTCAAAAAGCTCATTCAAGACCAAGTTTTCAATCATGTCAAAAAGCTAGTACATGTCAAAAAACTCAACGATATAAAAAAAGTTAAACCACGACAAAAATTCCGTTCATGTCAAAAAAGCTTGATAATGTCAAAAACCACAAACATCTCAAAAGTTCATACAAGTCAAAAAGCTCATGTATATTCAAAAATTCTCAGACGTATCAAAAAGTTCATTTTCCAGAACATGTCAAAAAGCTCAAATTCTCAATAAAAAGCTATCTGAATATCTTTCAAAAGCTCATTTGTAAAATTTTATTTTTAAAAAACTCATTTCCCAAGAAGAAATACAAAAAGGTCCAAATTAAATTTATCACATCCTCATGTGTTTGTCATTCAAATTTACTTCATAAGAAGCTATGTAATTTAATAAATTATTCATATTTAAATCACATCAATTTGTTGCTGCCTAGGTACGCAAAAAGATTCTATTATTAAGCTACAATATTTTTATTTTCTAAGGCAACAGGCAGAGTTTGATGAACTGAGGATAAGAAGATAGCCTGGCATTTATGAATCTATAATGCCTTATTTCCATACATCATAAATCTAATCTGCATTTGTTGCCATCCACAAGTATTCTGAAATTACAAACCGTAAAAAGAGACTCAACATCTTATTTTCCAATCAAATTACTTTAAAGACCTTCAATTTTCTGCACCATTAGCACTTAAATCCGTAGCTACTTCAATAATTCCTCCTACTTTTTATGACCCACTTCTTTATCATAAAATTGCAATGCCTGATTTATGACTGTGAATCGAATTGATTTTATTCATCCAAAAGCATCGATTCCAACTGCTTGAAATTTGCTTGAAATTGTGTACTTAAATTTATGAACCCTTAAACGAGTCGAAATTTGCGATCATTTTTCAAAACTTTCTGACAATTTTTCAACTTTTTATTTCCTTTCCTCCAATTCAGGCACGAGCTTATTACTTCTTTTTCAAAAGCTACATTCTACCGGTAATGAAGCCTATTTTTCTGACTCTCGATCTCTCGTTATTTCATACCTACATAAGTGGGGTTGTTTATAAATGATGTTGAGTCAGGAGAGCATGGCAGGACTAGCGAAACTGCGTGTAACTTAAGTATGACATTTGGTCATAAAGATAAGGAACTCACGAAAGCTCAGTAGTTGAACCATGTAGCGAATAATTCGTAAACACTTGAGTTCGAATCCCACTTAAGATTCGTTATTTGGAGTTGATAGTTCTTCAAATCAATTGATGTAAGTCATCCTTATAGCTGAGAAGAATTTAATACCCCCCTCTAGCTTTGCCCTTGCCTCTTCTGTTCCCTTTTCCACGTACCTAATTTCCAAACTTACCCACCAATCCAGTTAAGAAGAACGTGTAGCATGTTAAAAATAAAACTTCCACTCCTATTTGCTTTTTTTTTCGAATAAAAAGAAATCATGTCATATTCTATTTTAAAATATGAAATATGTAACACCAAAGACGGTTGAATAAATAAGAAAAATACAGAAAGCTGTAGAAGTTTAGAGACTGACGTGAAGGAAATGTGATGATGAAAATATTATTATGGTAAAATCATAAACACTCATATATTCGAGAAATGTCTTTTGCATGTAATAAGTTTTATATATTTTAAGAATGGATGTGTGAGGAAAATGAGATGAAAAGTCGTTGGATGGAATATATGCGAGCTTTTTTTTTTGTAGATGGGATTTAAGCTGGAATTTTTTATGACATGAAATGTATGAAATATTAGAGAAATTTAAAGAATTATATCATATTTGTCCTTGATGTCACATGCTACAAGTTTCTGTGATATAGCAAAAAGATGTCCAGTTTAAGGTTATGAATGGTTAGCTGGTATCTGCTTGTGGATTTGGAGTGGCTTGATGGTGTAATGGTTTGACACTTTGGTTGTCGTCCTAATTCAGTGATCGTGAGTTCGAGACTCTCTGCATAGAAAATTTTAATTCAATGCCATCAAATTCAAGGTTCGAATCCCATTATTACCAGTGGTTTCAAAGCACTGGACAGTCCTAGTCCTAGTCGGCATATATAACTTATTGTCATTTAGTCTATTTTAATGAAAACTTTAAAAAGCTTTAAAATTTCCACATTCTTCTTGCCAATCCTCAAAAGCACAGCCTTCAAGCCATCTCCTTCTTCCTATGTGAACTGTTTGACAATTTGACAGAAGATTACAATTTCTTATTTTAAAAACCGTACCTGAGTAACAAGAAGTTGATATGATTTATTACTTAGTATGTAGTCAGTACAAATATAAGTCTAAGTAAAGAGGATGCTTCACTTTTGACTTGAACACTCCCTTTACATGCATGCCTCAGTGACATTGAGATTTTCTCGTACCTTTGCTGAAATAAATGGAGAGAAATAAGAGAAAGTTTAATATTAAGTGGGGTCGGAATGTCACTAAAGGGAATAACTCTTATGCTTGTTGATTGTTAAGCCATAGATTGTTTTTGTCTGATTTGGGGTAGATTATTTGTTATGTAACGCAACTTAAGGACCTTCAAAGAACCTAAATAAATTTTCGGATCCTTGTTGGAGCACAGCTGTAGCCCTCTTTAGTGGCTACACTACTGTGTTCTTTAATTTGAAAGACACTGCTATAGTACTTATTTACTAGTCACCAAAACAAATAAGGTGCCGTTCACTTATGACGTCCGAAATTAACGTTCATTTTTCAAAAAGAACAATGAATTTCCAGGAATTTCTATTGTTCTTTTCTTGCTGACCTTTCCTCCTCTGGACGTCATAAGTGAATGGCCCCTAATAGATATGCAAATAATTATTTTTTATTAGACGTGATAAGAAGTGTCGAAAGCCAATACATAAAATGTCTAATAAACTATCATTTATGTGTTTACTTCATAGTTGTACCAATAAAAATTTTTCTTATCTTTATGTCTAATATTTTGTTATCATTGACAGCAGAAATTCGAAAATTCAGATAAGAATGATTTAGTATTGAGAAAGAATTAATTGAAGTCACACGTGAATTTTGGATATATTTAAAAATGGAGAGACGAAAAAAATTCAGAAAAAGGCAAACTATTTTGTTGTTTCTGTTCATTCTGATTCTCGCCTTGACCATCTCGTTCTTCATCTTATCCCATTTTGTATTTAATTGCGAACTTAAAATTGTATTTGCTGAGAATTTTAATGAAATTGATCCAGAATTTCTGACAAATGGAACAATTTACTTTATGGAAACTCACAATTGCATTGATCATCAAATAACAGCACGAGAAGCATGTGCTATAGAATCAGCAGGTAATTTCATTTCAAATCCACAGTCGTTTCATCAAATTAATAAGCGAGTGCAGCTTTGCATATTTTTAAGTGAGTCATAAAAATAATCGCAAATGTGAAGAAAATAAACTCGACATTAAGTTGTGTTGGAACTGAATTTTTAAGTAAATATTAATCGTCATTTAAGTTTTCAATGTGAAAGTGATTCTACAGCTTATGTATAATATGAGAATGACTATTTTAAAATGATTTTGTTCTTTGATATTCATGGGATTCAGGACTGTCAATGGCATAGATGCATGTGGTCTTAATCTTCACTGACATTGTTTAATTTTAACTCACTGGGTTTGATTCTCATCATCAGCTTGGAGATTAAATAGATCAGTGTTGTCCTAGCTACCACTTAAGTGTGCTACAACACAAAAAAGTCTGTCCAACATTGCTGATTATCTCGTTTGAGATTTTGGGTCAGAACCCCCTTACCCAGCTTCCCCATCAACATATAAAATTCTTGAATTTGCAAATTTCCCCATCCTTACTCATAGCTGCTTCAAAACTTGATTAATTTTCATATAAATTGCAAAATTTTCAGCCTTTATGAATCCAGACGAGAAGATTGTAGTTCTATTCCTTACACCAGATGATCACATTCGACTGAAAAGCTGGGATGACTTCAAACCAATCCTCAGCTACAAAAATGTTCACTTAAAATACATCACAATGAGGGAATTCACAAAAGACACAAAAATTGAAAAGTGGTTGGAAACAGAAGCACTAAAGTCATCAAAATATATTGTCAGTCACACTTCAGATATTCTCAGATATGTTTTATTATACAAATACTCAGGAGTCTACCTCGATCTTGATGTCATTACTGTTGATAGTTTAAAGAATCTAGATCTACCCAACTATGCTTGCTATCATGTAGATGGTGGGGTGATAAATAGTGGAATTATGAAGTTGAGTGGAAAGGAAGGCAAGAAGTTTGCGGATATGATGATAAAGTAGGTGTTAAAGGTTCTAATTCCTTCAATGTTCTTACATTTAATCATTTATTTTAGTGAAATCGTCGACAACTACGACGGTTCCGAGTACAACAACCTTGGGCCAGCTGTGATAACAAAAACTGTGAAAAAGTATTGCGATGTTCAAAATTTAACAGACTTTTATGGCTGCAAGGACTTTAAAGTGCTTCATCAAAGTTCATGTTACGCTGTTGGTTGGCATGAATGGTTCAAACTTTTTAAAGAACAATATGCTGATGAAGCCATGCAAAAAATCAAAAAATCTTTTTTTGTTCATTTATGGAACTCGACAAATAAAGGACGGACGATATCCAAATTTAATGATGCAGCTTTAAATAGAATAGCTGCGAAGTTTTGTCCAAAAGTTTTTGAATCTGAAGTCATAAAACTTTAATGATTCACAAATTTAATTACTGTGATATTTTTGGAGTATTGAGCAGATATACCGTTAATGAGTTCCTTGGTATGGAGAAGATTTGGTACCGAAAAATCGTTCCGTACCTGCCAATACCTAATCATTTTATTAACTTTCAAAATCTTAACACATAATATGACAAATCTATACCAAAGTTTAAAGGAGGAACCGCCAATACCTCCACAAATAAATGAAATATTCAATTTACTCAAACAAAAGTGTTGTTTCATTCAAACTTCAAGACAACACGAGATTCTTTCATCAATTCACACCTTTTTCGTGCTCAAGAATTTTCTCGCTTTCATTTTCAGCTTCCAGCGCCTCCCTTTTGTGTTCAGCTTCATTGTCAGTTTGTTTGAATAAAAGCTTTCTTTTTTTTAATTCTTTAATAATTTTTGTATGGTAAGAATAATAAAAATGAAATGAATGCCAAAGCAGCATGAATTCTGATGAGCATGAAAGGAAAATAAATGAAAGGGGTAGATCTAGTCTTCAACTCAACTGTCTAGATAGAAAAAAATGAGCAAACAATAACTTAATTCTTCTTTCTAGTCCCACGGCGTCTGTTGTTCCTCTACAAATTGAATTTTGATGTCTATGTCCACATGAAAAAACCTTTTTTTGGTTTTTTACTTCCTCTTATTCTACCCACACAAAATACATCCTTTTATGTACAATTGCATGTAATTTATTCCTTTATGAACTGGATTGTAAAGTACTGGGAGTTAAAAAAAAATGTGAATGAAAGAGAGATAAATGTTAAATAATTCAAGGAAGTTTAGGATTATTGCTGTTGAGTTGTGAATGCAATAAAAGAGTTTGCGGGATGCTTTAAATTCTATTTTCAGGTTGTTGAACTTCTTTAAAATTGCTATAAAAGTTGGGCGACAAAAGTCTTAACTTGAGAGTCACTTAAATGCTTCATGGAATTCGGAAGACATACCGTCTATGCGGACATTAAGCTGTTAAAAAAGGTTGAATATTCATAGTGATAGATCAGGAGCTGGTTTTAGTCAAGTGCCTTGCTGGTCGAATAGGTAAGGCGCTTGGCTCAAATTCGGGATGGTAATTCGAAGGTCGTCGGTTCGAATCCAGCCATTTCCAAAATTTGTTCTTTTTCGGAACTTCAGATACTTCGACTGCTTAATGGACGAGATCAAGCCATAATTGGGCATTTAAGTAACGTTGGATTAAGGAACGGGTCAGGAACTTGAAGTGTAGCGGGAGAAATAGGAACGAGAGCTACAAGATTACCCACGAATGGAATATTGTTAGAACGGACCTGAAAAGTATCACGACACGCCTACAGAAAATCGACACGAGAGTTTACTTGAAACCTAGATTTGAAGATTAGAAGTTTGATCCTACATAATATTAATTCATATGTATACAAATACAAAAAGTGTAAAATGTGAATTATTGCCGGACAGTATGTCGTCAATAAAATGCAATAAAGTGCAATTAAAATGAAAAAAGAGCTTTCTTGGTGACCCTAATCTGTACTAGACTCTGGAGAATAAATAAACATTGAATGAGGCTAAGGTGGATTATCCCTCGCATAGCTGTTTTCTGATTAGAAGCGAATATCTGCTTTAAAGTAGAAGATTTAAGCTTCATAGATAGTGCTCCAAATTTTAAGTGTGTCATGGATTGAACAGTTTAACAACCACTGTTTTAAGCTTCAAAAAATATCAAATTCCATTTGAATTTCCCAAATTCACAAAACTGTAGGCATCAATTCCACTCAAAAATGTTATTTATAAAGCATCATTAAACAAACGCAACTGATTCACAACAAACGTAGGACTTGTCAGCAAATCCCACAACAGCAAAACGCACTAACTGAACTTTACGATACAAAAAAAAATCCACAAAGAGATCCACAGACATAACAGAATTTTTCAAAAGAACTAAAAGTGCACAGCACAACAAAAAGCATGACATGTGCGAGAACACTGAAGTAAATTTCCTGGAATGAGAAAGCTTGTAAATAACAAACTAGTCGTAACATGTGCAGCAACATTCTCGAACATAAATGACTCAATGAATGAATGGAAAAATTTGTAACGAAGTAATTTGCTTGCATGCATGAATAAAATTCAATTTGTCGACAACTAACGTCCTATAAAGTGGAATGTTTATAAACTGTGGGAGAGAAAAAAAAATATTGTGAAGCTGATGAAAGGCAAGTGTGCGTTATTATTAACAGCCGCAGGGGATCAGCATGCATTAAAAGTGAAAAGGGAAGCATAACAGCGGTGGATGAGCTTTTTTTAGGTTTTTTTTTTTCTTCTCTCTTTTATGCCTTAAAAGCCGTCAACATATTAATTCAAAAGAAGCGCAAGACGAAACACGTTTAGTGAAAATATTTGAATGGAAAAAAGGAGGGTAAGAAGAGATTACTTTATCATCATCAGCTTCACAAAGAGAAATTTTAAACAGGAAGTAAATTTTACAATTTATTGCGTGAAAAGTGGATCAACGCGCTTTTTTAGGGATGCTAAAGTTAATTAATTTATGAAGTAAGGTTAATATAAAAATAATTTATGGATTTAGGTTAATTTGGAAATAATTTATGGAATTAGAATGAGCTTTATTATTTATTTATGAACAATGTTATAGAATTTAAGGAAATTTTAAAGTAAAATTCACTTTCATGACTTAAAATCATTTAACGGAAATTTAAGTTTTGAACTTTAAAAAATTTTGAAAAGTTCTCTCTAAAATACGAAGTGGAAGCTTTTGCGTGGAAGTTGCATTTTAAAACATATCTAAGTATTATAAATGATAAAGAATGCTAATTTAGATATAAAATCGATATTTTTTTTTGAAAATAGCCTACTATGATCGAAACCAAAAATGCTTAAAATTGCATTTTAAAACATATCTAGGTATTATAAATGATAAAGAATGCTAATATAGATATAAAATCGATATTTTTTTGAAAATAGCCTACTATGATCGAAACCAAAAATGCTTTAAATTGCATTTTAGAACATATCTAGGTATTATAAATGATAAAGAATGCTAATTTAGATATAAAATCGATATTTTTTTTTGAAAATAGCCTACTATGATCGAAACCAAAAATGCTTAAAATTGCATTTTAAAACATATCTAGGTATTATAAATGATAAAGAATGCTAATATAGATATAAAATCGATATTTTTTTGAAAATAGCCTACTATGATCGAAACCAAAAATGCTTTAAATTGCATTTTAAAACATGTCTAGGTACTAAAAATGATAAAGAATGCTAATATAGATATAAAATCGATATTTTTTTGAAAATAGCCTACTAGGATCGAAACCAAAAATGCTTTAAATTGCATTTTAAAACATATCTAGGTATTATAAATGATAAAAATGCTAATATAGATATAAAATCGATATTTTTTTTGAAAATAGCCTACTATGATCGAAACCAAAAATGCTTAAAATTGCATTTTAAAACATATCTAGGTATTATAAATGATAAAGAATGCTAATATAGATATAAAATCGATATTTTTTTGAAAATAGCCTACTATGATCGAAACCAAAAATGCTTTAAATTGCATTTTAAAACATGTCTAGGTACTAAAAATGATAAAGAATGCTAATATAGATATAAAATCGATATTTTTTTGAAAATAGCCTACTAGGATCGAAACCAAAAATGCTTTAAATTGCATTTTAAAACATATCTAGGTATTATAAATGATAAAAATGCTAATATAGATATAAAATCGATATTTTTTTTGAAAATAGCCTACTATGATCGAAACCAAAAATGCTTTAAATTGCATTTTAAAACATATCTAGGTACTAAAAATGATAAAGAATGCTAATATAGATATAAAATCGATATTTTTTTGAAAATAGCCTACTAGGATCGAAACCAAAAATGCTTTAAATTGCATTTTAAAACATATCTAGGTATTATAAATGATAAAAATGCTAATATAGATATAAAATCGATATTTTTTTTGAAAATAGCCTACTATGATCGAAACCAAAAATGTTTTAAATTGCATTTTAAAACATATCTAGGTATTATAAATGATAAAAATGCTAATATAGATATAAAATCGATATTTTTTTGAAAATAGCCTACTATGATCGAAACCAAAAATGCTTTAAATTGCATTTTAAAACATATCTAGGTATTATAAATGATAAAAATGCTAATATAGATATAAAATCGATATTTTTTTTGAAAATAGCCTACTATGATCGAAACCAAAAATGCTTTAAATTGCATTTTAAAACATATCTAGGTATTATAAATGATAAAGAATGCTAATATAGATATAAAATCGATATTTTTTTGAAAATAGCCTACTATGATCGAAACCAAAAATGCTTTAAATTGCATTTTAAAACATATCTAGGTATTATAAATGATAAAGAATGCTAATATAGATATAAAATCGATATTTTTTTGAAAATAGCCTACTATGATCGAAACCAAAAATGCTTTAAATTGCATTTTAAAACATATCTAGGTACTAAAAATGATAAAGAATGCTAATATAGATATAAAATCGATATTTTTTTTGAAAATAGCCTACTATGATCGAAACCAAAAATGCTTTAATTGCATTTTAAAACATATCTAGGTATTATAAATGATAAAAATGCTAATATAGATATAAAATCGATATTTTTTTTGAAAATAGCCTACTATGATCGAATCCAAAAATGCTTTAAATTGCATTTTAAAACATATCTAGGTACTATAAATGATAAAGAATGCTAATATAGATATAAAATCGATATTTTTTTTTGAAAATAGCCTACTATGATCGAAACCAAAAATGCTTTAAATTGCATTTTAAAACATATCTAGGTATTATAAATGATAAAAATGCTAATATAGATATAAAATCGATATTTTTTTTGAAAATAGCCTACTATGATCGAATCCAAAAATGCTTTAAATTGCATTTTAAAACATATCTAGGTACTATAAATGATAAAGAATGCTAATATAGATATAAAATCGATATTTTTTTTTGAAAATAGCCTACTATGATCGAAACCAAAAATGCTTTAAATTGCATTTTAAAACATATCTAGGTATTATAAATGATAAAGAATGCTAATATAGATATAAAATCGATATTTTTTTGAAAATAGCCTACTATGATCGAAACCAAAAATGCTTTAAATTGCATTTTAAAACATATCTAGGTATTATAAATGATAAAAATGCTAATATAGATATAAAATCGATATTTTTTTTGAAAATAGCCTACTATGATCGAAACCAAAAATGCTTTAAATTGCATTTTAAAACATATCTAGGTATTATAAATGATAAAGAATGCTAATATAGATATAAAATCGATATTTTTTTGAAAATAGCCTACTATGATCGAAACCAAAAATGTTTTAAATTGCATTTTAAAACATATCTAGGTATTATAAATGATAAAGAATGCTAATATAGATATAAAATCGATATTTTTTTGAAAATAGCCTACTATGATCGAAACCAAAAATGCTTTAAATTGCATTTTAAAACATATCTAGGTACTATAAATGATAAAGAATGCTAATATAGATATAAAATCGATGTTTTTTTTTGAAAATATCCTACTATGATCGAAACCAAAAATGCTTTGAATTGCATTTTAAAACATATCTAGGTATTATAAATGATAAAAATGCTAATATAGATATAAAATCGATATTTTTTTTGAAAATAGCCTACTATGATCGAATCCAAAAATGCTTTAAATTGCATTTTAAAACATATCTAGGTACTATAAATGATAAAGAATGCTAATATAGATATAAAATCGATATTTTTTTTGAAAATAGCCTACTATGATCGAAACCAAAAATGCTTTAAATTGCATTTTAAAACATATCTAGGTATTATAAATGATAAAGAATGCTAATATAGATATAAAATCGATATTTTTTTGAAAATAGCCTACTATGATCGAAACCAAAAATGCTTTAAATTGCATTTTAAAACATATCTAGGTATTATAAATGATAAAAATGCTAATATAGATATAAAATCGATATTTTTTTTGAAAATAGCCTACTATGATCGAAACCAAAAATGCTTTAAATTGCATTTTAAAACATATCTAGGTATTATAAATGATAAAGAATGCTAATATAGATATAAAATCGATATTTTTTTGAAAATAGCCTACTATGATCGAAACCAAAAATGTTTTAAATTGCATTTTAAAACATATCTAGGTATTATAAATGATAAAGAATGCTAATATAGATATAAAATCGATATTTTTTTGAAAATAGCCTACTATGATCGAAACCAAAAATGCTTTAAATTGCATTTTAAAACATATCTAGGTATTATAAATGATAAAGAATGCTAATATAGATATAAAATCAATATTTTTTTGAAAATAGCCTACTATGATCGAAACCAAAAATGCTTTAAATTGCATTTTAAAACATATCTAGGTATTATAAATGATAAAAATGCTAATATAGATATAAAATCGATATTTTTTTTGAAAATAGCCTACTATGATCGAAACCAAAAATGCTTTAATTGCATTTTAAAACATATCTAGGTATTATAAATGATAAAAATGCTAATATAGATATAAAATCGATATTTTTTTTGAAAATAGCCTACTATGATCGAATCCAAAAATGCTTTAAATTGCATTTTAAAACATATCTAGGTACTATAAATGATAAAGAATGCTAATATAGATATAAAATCGATATTTTTTTTTGAAAATAGCCTACTATGATCGAAACCAAAAATGCTTTAAATTGCATTTTAAAACGTATCTAGGTATTATAAATGATAAAAATGCTAATATAGATATAAAATCGATATTTTTTTGAAAATAGCCTACTATGATCGAAACCAAAAATGCTTTAAATTGCATTTTAAAACATATCTAGGTATTATAAATGATAAAAATGCTAATATAGATATAAAATCGATATTTTTTTGAAAATAGCCTACTATGATCGAAACCAAAAATGCTTTAAATTGCATTTTAAAACATATCTAGGTATTATAAATGATAAAAATGCTAATATAGATATAAAATCGATATTTTTTTTGAAAATAGCCTACTATGATCGAAACCAAAAATGCTTTAAATTGCATTTTAAAACATATCTAGGTATTATAAATGATAAAGAATGCTAATATAGATATAAAATCGATATTTTTTTGAAAATAGCCTACTATGATCGAAACCAAAAATGTTTTAAATTGCATTTTAAAACATATCTAGGTATTATAAATGATAAAGAATGCTAATATAGATATAAAATCGATATTTTTTTGAAAATAGCCTACTATGATCGAAACCAAAAATGTTTTAAATTGCATTTTAAAACATATCTAGGTATTATAAATGATAAAGAATGCTAATATAGATATAAAATCGATATTTTTTTGAAAATAGCCTACTATGATCGAAACCAAAAATGCTTTAAATTGCATTTTAAAACATATCTAGGTATTATAAATGATAAAGAATGCTAATATAGATATAAAATCAATATTTTTTTGAAAATAGCCTACTATGATCGAAACCAAAAATGCTTTAAATTGCATTTTAAAACATATCTAGGTATTATAAATGATAAAAATGCTAATATAGATATAAAATCGATATTTTTTTTGAAAATAGCCTACTATGATCGAAACCAAAAATGCTTTAATTGCATTTTAAAACATATCTAGGTATTATAAATGATAAAGAATGCTAATATAGATATAAAATCGATATTTTTTTGAAAATAGCCTACTAGGATCGAAACCAAAAATGCTTTAAATTGCATTTTAAAACATGTCTAGGTACTAAAAATGATAAAGAATGCTAATATAGATATAAAATCGATATTTTTTTTGAAAATAGCCTACTATGATCGAATCCAAAAATGCTTTAAATTGCATTTTAAAACATATCTAGGTATTATAAATGATAAAAATGCTAATATAGATATAAAATCGATATTTTTTTTAAAAATAGCCTACTATGATCGAAACCAAAAATGTTTTAAATTGCATTTTAAAACATATCTAGGTATTATAAATGATAAGTCTGGTGCCGCAAGAATTTTAAGAAAATTACCATTTTTTCTAGGTTTTCCAACTTTGACAGCTTCAAAACTACTGAAAATTTGAGAATTTCCCCTAATTGCTTATGTTGTGTGATTAAATGGCAAAAGAATTATTTTCCGAGACCCTTATGGCTCGGCTCTGACCCTGATCACCAAATTTGTAGACCCAAAAAAGACGTTTTTTGGCGTTTTGAAGGCATAAATGATGTCCAAACGTAAAAGTTTATGTACAGAAAAATCCGGCCTCTTAATACACACATTTTGATACCCTTTGAGATTTTTAAAAATGAGTCCTTCAGGCTGTATTAAAAAAGTGTGTTTTTCGTGAAAATAATAACTTACACGCTTTTGCGTGGAAGTTAATTTACTAAAATTTTAAGTTAATTAAAGTTTCATCTGGATTTCAACAGAACTGAGACAAGAAAATAGTTGCCGAAGCACTATTTTCATCTATTAAACTGTAAGCATCATGAATACAATTAAATTGTGAACAATCTTTCAGAAAAAACAGAAATTCATCACTAAAATAAAAACCAGACAATCCACTCAGAGAAACAAAGCAACAACCATCAAAATACTGCGTTCCACAGAAGTGTGAAAATAAAAGTACACTCAACATAAAAGCTCTTCTACCACCTACGAATTGTATGTGATATATTCATGATAAACAAAATTCCTACACTTGTAAGGATAAATCAAAGAATCGTACGCGTCCTTTTTCATCCGTACTCACTTTATGTGTCAGTGACATCCAACATAAGAACGTGTGTGCGTGTCAAGTGCGGTTTTATAGTCATATAAGCACAAAAGTCAATAAAATTGCCCCCAATGAAGCTCTTCTTCATCTTTTGATGCTGTAAAAGATCTCTTACTAAACAAAATACAAAATAGGAAGTATTGAAATTGAAACAGATATAAAAGGATCATTGTGCTTCAACTATATAAACAACATGCACAGAGATAGATAGTGCTGATATCGGAAGTATATCGGAAACCGTAAATTGTCGAGAGCTTAGGTGTTTTTGCATTTTTGGCAAGAAGCTATATTGATCTGCAAAGCCACGTACAGTTTGTATTTGATTTGAAAGTGAAATTTGAGAAAATAAATTTGCCATCATTCAATCTCAATTTTACCGCAAAGGATCCTGTTGATTGTGTGGTTTCTTGGTAAACAATAAATTATCTTTATTGACGGCTTGTGTCACATTCCATTCTATTTTTGTTCGTAATTTTGGATTGGATGAGGATTTTTCGTAAATATTGCAGTTTTATTAGAGTAACAGAGCTGGAATAGTGGTCATTGAGGTATATTCAACTTCAGCAAGAGGTAAAACGCTTCGTTGAAGGTTATACAACCTTAGTAAGGGGAATATAGCTTCATTAAGGGGTATACAACTTCAGAAGAAGAAGCAAAGCTTCATTGAAGGGGGATACAGCCTCAACAAGAGGAACATAGCTTCATTGTTGGGTATACAACCTCAGCAATGGAAAATAGCTTCATTAAGAGGTATACAATTACAGAAAGAGGGCCGTAGCTTCATTAAGGGGTATACAACTTCAGAAAAAGAAGCAAAACTTCATTGAATGGGTATACAGCCTCAAAAAAGAGGAACATAGCTTCATTGAAGGGTATACAACTTCAGAAAGAGAATCATAGTTTTATTAAGGGGTATACAACCTCAACAAGAGGAACATAGCTCCATTGAAGGGTGTACAAACTCAGCAACAGGACATCTTCACGAATCCCTAAAAATACATACCTCGATAGAACAATGTGAGATTCATTCCATAAGTGATAAATTAAAATGACAGGAGTATCAAGTGTGGGAAATTGTAATTTATAGCCAAATAAATTTCTTCTATATAAACTGACAAATTGAATGACTAATGAAGTGCTTCTATTATTGCGACTGTGATATGGATCCCATTTTTAGACAATTTGTGTGGAGTTTCGTTTCGTGTCTAATAAATTTACGAATCAATACGTCTGTCAAAAAATTCTTTTCTGTTACCACATGAGACATCGTTGTCATGTTCAATGCGAATTACCTTCTGGAAAGGCATAAAGATGACATTATTATATTTGTATTCTTGTGGATTATAATATTGATACCATATATAAACCACATGTATGCCCAAATGGCGATAAAGTGACACGAGAACATAATTTTGAGATTAAATTGGCTTTTAAAACATTGTTTCTTAAATTGTTGCTGTGGAAGGATTCGATAGTTGATTCAGTTTTTCATCACTGGAACATACAATCGAAGTAAGCATTATAGGAAGATGAAGGAACGACTTAGAGTTCCAGAACGAAGACAAATAAAAGCGCTGTAGTTTTTATTGAAAAATGACAAACGGCAGTCAGCGAAAGAGCAAGATTTAGAGTACAACTAATGGAAGACATGGATCACAACTGATGTAAACAGCTAGTGAATTTGGTAAGTAACCAAGAAGTATAAATTTCGAACATATTAACAATAGATCTACAATTAAGATACAATCTGATACGATCAATTCATGTTCTACAGACTTATCGAAAGTCTAGGGGGGGTTATAATATGCACGTTCGAAAAGTTTAAATTTGAAAAAAACCGTTACAATTTTGTTGATTTTATTGGAGTTTTTGATGTTTTTGAAAAAGATGTAGCTATATTATGCTTATCATTAAATGACTATATAAATCTTTCTTAATTTAAGTTTTAATTTTTTCCTAATTTTCGAAAATTTCGAACTGCAGGGTATCAAACTTCGAATTTTGTATGGCAGACAGACCAATAAGACATTTTCACAAGTTTTCTTGGAAACTGTAACGGTCGAAACCATCAATTTTTCGTATCAGGATACAATATGATCCAGGAGGTAGTTAAGACCCTAGGGATCTAATCCATCATCCCCTCACTCGATCCATTACGACATTAAGGATCGATTCATATTTAAGAGTACCAAAAAATTCAGATAGATGAGATTAAAAACTTTAAGAGTCGAAAATCTTACAAAATCTAATTTTAAAGATAATTATAGAATGTAACAAGACTGCAATTTCTATTTCTATTCTTTACAGACATGCTGTTTTTAGTTATTTTGAATTACAATGTTGATTTGAATTTATTAATAGCTTTATATTCGAGATTGAATTTAGAACTTAAGTAAATTGCTCTGTCTGATCTGTCTCATGCATTCGATCATTTGAGCAGTCATTACAAAGCAGCACATCTAACAATCTAGAATTGTTATTTTAAAGACAGCATTCAGACATCGAAAAATTTCTTTTTATAGTCCTTTAATATACTAAAATTTCATGAATTTCCTTTAACACAGCACAATTTTTCCTCGTACCGTCACATAAATCAACGACACAGAGTTCATTGAAACAACATAAATTTTACATCTGTGTAACATTATGAGCTATCTGTCTCCTTAAAAAGTGTATCTGATAATAAATTGAGAATATTTCTGTTTAACGGTTTGAAAATTATTTGAAATATTGAGAACATTATTGTCATGTGCTGGACGAGAACTCACTGTAAATGATTTGTGAAAAGTGGGGATATTCAAATTTTTGAATAGGTTATTGACCTTAGATTAGGAGTGATCCATAGAATAGCTTTCAAAATATATAATTTTAATGGATTCTTCGAATTTAAATTTGTAACGGATTTTTGAAATTTGAATTTATAATGTTTAATTTTTTAAGCAAATTTTCAAAAGTAAACAAACTTGCAATTTTATTTAATTTTACTAATTTTGAACTAGTTTTAAGCTACAAAGTCTAATCCTTGAATGTTTATTGTTTACCAACAAACTTGTTATCAGCGTAAACCGAAAAGTTGTAATCAAATAAACGTGTTGCAGCGTCAATATTAATCTTTGAATTTATTTATAACAATTCCGTACACAATTGCTCTTTACTTCATTGTATTGTATATTAATTGATAAGTGAGCTATAAAAATATATAAGTGCTTTCTATAGTCAATTCTGCTGCATTCGTTTTTGAGTTACGAGATTAATCAAACCTGTGAAGTGCTTTAAAATAAGTCATTCATTAAAAATGGCACCAAACGATAATTTAACTGCTGTCCTATATGGAATCGAAGATCTAAGGTTGGAGAATAAAGATATTCCAAGCATTAAGGATGACGGTAAAGCACTTTTGTTGATATTTAATCTAATTGTCCATCACTGGATCTTTTTGAAAACTTACAGAAGTCTTATTGGAAATGGATTGTGTTGGAATTTGTGGCAGTGATATTCATTATTTGGTTCATGGAAGAATTGGAGACTTTGTTGTAAAAGATAAGATGATTATTGGGCATGAAGCAAGTGGAATTGTTCAAAAACTAGGGAAAGACGTAAAAAATCTTAAAGTTGGCGATCGAGTTGCTATTGAACCAGGCGTTTCATGTCGTTTATGTGAATTCTGTAAAACTGGACGATATAATTTATGTCCCGACATGAAATTCTGTGCTACACCGCCTTATGATGGAAACTTAAGAAGATATTACGCTCATGCTGCTGACTTTTGTTTCAAACTACCCGATCATGTCACAATGGAGGAAGGAGCTCTTCTTGAACCACTTTCGGTCGGTGTTCATGCATGCAGAAAAGCTAATGTTCAACTTGGCGACAGTGTCTTGATTCTAGGCGCAGGTCCGATCGGTTTAGTAAGTTTAATTTGTGCTAAGGAAATGGGAGCATCAAAGGTCATCATAACTGACCTCCTTCAATCGAGACTTGACGTAGCTAAGGAACTTGGTGCTGATTATACATACGTAATTCCAAAAGATGTTACTGAGGATGAACTTGTCAAGAAAATTCATGAAACACTTGGAAATGCACCAAATAAATCAATTGACTGTAGTGGTGCTGAAGCTACAAATCGCTTAGGATTACAAGCTACAGCATGCGGTGGATGTTTTGTTATTGTAATATCCAAGTTTTTATGCTTTAAAGTGTAGATTAATTGCATTACATCATTTACAGGTCGGTTGCGGTCCACCAGAAGTAAAGCTCCCACTTGTCGCCGCTATGGCACGAGAGATTGATATTCGTGGTGTTTTTCGGTACGCAAACGATTATTCAGCTGCATTAGCACTGGTCTCGTCTGGAAAAGCCAATGTCAAGCGATTAATAACTCATCACTTTGATTTGACTGAAACACTCGATGCATTCGATACATCACGTTATGGAAAAGGTGGTGCCATAAAAGTTATGATTCATTGTCAGCCACGCAACAAAAATAATCCAAAAGCCTTTTGAGATCTCCAACCGAGTAGTTGCAGTTGATTTTTTTCCAGTTTGTGGGAAATGAAAATTAATGTTTTACTTTTTTTTGTGTGTGTGTGTGGATATCCATATATACTCACAGTTAAAGCTGTCGACCATAAATCATCCTTTGTGGCATGAATGCTGAACAAATAGCCAATAAAAGAATTTATTTTGTCGTGAATCCTTTTCGTTCATAAATTTAAATACATTCTTTGTGCTGTGAGCTACTCTTTCCACAGTACGAGTTTACAATTTTTGTTGTAGCTGGATTTTCAAGAACGAAGCATTGATGATGTGTAAGTTTGGATGTTATTAATATTTGAGCCGCTAAATTTTTGACAAACGGTTAAATTTTGAATTTTTGAAAACCGGTAAAATTTGAAATTTTGAAATCCGTTATATTTTAAATTTTTTGAACCGTTAAATTTTGAAAGTCGTTAAATTTTCTTAATCATTCCAAAATCTATAAAATAAACAGCACTTCTACCCACTCATTCATGAGTAATAGCTCTCCAACTTGCTCACTTAATTTATTTCATTCACTTCATCAATTGAGAATTTTTTATTTGCATTTTTTTGAAGTCATAAAAGAATCCACTTGAAGCTATAATAATTTCACATCCCTCCATTGGCATCCTGCAGCTTCCATCCTTAAATAAAAACACAAAACTGATCCTTTTTTTTATTCTGATTTTATTTTTTAATGAATAATAAAATGTTTTTTTTTTTTTTTTGCAATAATAAACAAAGCTAGTAATGAATAGCATGTCTGCATTATTAACAAAGAGTACGGAGAATGGAATCTCGACTCTTTTGTGCAATTATGTTAGCATAACTTTTATTCATCAGCATGCATGCTTTCTACCTTACAATTGGAAAATATATATTAAAATATGTCATGATATGATAATAATAAAAAAAAATTTGGATATGATGAAAAATAAGTTTCAATGATATTTTGGAAGCTCCAAGGATATTTAAATAAGTTTAAATTGACGCAAAATCTTCATCATTAATATCGAAAATTCTTTAAAAAAGGTAATAATTTTGCCTCTTGTTGAGTTTAATTTTTTTTTCATTCCTTTTTAATAATTAGGCACTCGAAATATTATTCACTGGAATATTGAAGGTGCTTGAAAATTCATTTCTCGATTGCTTACTTGATTCTGAGGGAGTAAAAGAAAGGTTGCAATTTTTATAACAGCATGAACGTGCTTTAATGTTTCAGTTGAATTTGAGAGTTAACAAGATTGTTGGAACGGATTTACACTTGTTCAATAAAAGATAAAGGAATTGAAATTTTAAGCATGCCAATACTGATACTTAATTTTACCCAAGGACTATGAAAAGCACGCTGTCAGTTAAACTATAAATATTTTTAATTTTTTCCGCATTTTTTCGATAATGTTTACGAAAGTTCGAAAATGATTTTTTTCATAAATTCACAAAATTTCATATTTAAAGACAATTTCGGTTCTGTTTAAGCGTGTTGCTGTAATTATTAAGTGATAATAATCGATTTGCAACAGTCATTGTTTAAATTATGCTTCAAATAGATGAAAAATTTGCAATTGAAAATTTTTGTCATAAATTGTAAACAAACTTGTTTTGTTGACAAAAATTGGAAGATAAAATTTGAATCAATCAAAAAAACATTTTTACAGCCTTATAAAACTAAAACCACTTAAATACAATATAATTAAGTAGTTTTCAATCTTTACACGTGCATTTTAAATTGTAAAAACAATAGAATGAAAAAAATTATAACGTAAATGAAAATTTCAAAATTTTGCCGTGAAAATTTTCTGACAAAATTTTCTTCTCTTCGAGTTCGAATTTTTATCAACTATCCATAGTCCTTGGAATTTTACTTTGAAAAAGAATTGGAAAAATGTTAAATTTGCTTAAAATATTTAATAAAAAATCCGTTAATTTTGAAATCTGTAAAATCCGCTTGAAATTCAAATCTGAAAAGTACGTTAAAAATTCAAATTTGTAGTTCTTAATTTCAGATTCTTAATTTTCAATTTATCCTTTCTGTTTTCTTGTCCCAATAACTTAAAATTTCATTATCACATCCTTAAGAAATGACAAGCACCTTCTAACATCCTCCTTAATATCCTCAATAACATTAGTTTTTTTTTCTCGTTTTTGTCAAGAATACAATATCAAAATGCAATAAACTTTTTAACATTAATTTCTTTTTAAAAAGCACAATTTCATTCCTATAGAGCCATTCTAATTTAAATAATGAGGAGAACTGGTTGTGTCGATGGAATCTTATCTGATGCAGCAATATGGATGGTATGAGATCTTTTTATCGGTCTCTAGCTCTATAATTTCTAGCAACGATTTATGGTAACTTTACATGTTCATTTTTCAAGTTTTTAATAATCGATATTTTGTAGCTGTTAATTATTTGAATACTTTTCGGTCGTTATTTGTCTCACTTAAATCAAGCTTTAATATTTGGAATTTCAGACACTGAAAGTGTTTTTTTTTTTAATAATGAACTTGGTTTTAACATACCTGCTACTGTTGCTCAATTTCAGCCAACAGTTTATCTCTTAAAATTCCATCGATCACCAAATCAATTGTTTTATGAAGAAATACTTAAAAATTCGCTATTAATACAGACATAGTTTTGTTTAATGACTCAAATCTACAGAATATGAGAAAAATGTGAGAGATTAGTACGTACATAAAGCGTTTTAATGGTTAAAATATTTTTCATTCCATTTGTGTAAAAAATTGTTTTCTTTTTTAAACTTATTATAAATTTTTTTAATTGGCTTGATTGCATGCAAAATCCTCTCTTCGTCCGCATTTTGTTACACGTATAAAAGCTTTTAAGTTATAAAATGTAAAATAAAGTTGTGCGATTCAATTCCAACATAAGTATGCTGCATTAGAACTTTTTTTTTCTGTTTGTGTGATTTTTTCAAAACGTCCTGAGTCTTGAGGCTTTTTTAATTGAGATTTTTCCTGTTATTTTTGTTGTAAATGCTTTAAAACTTTTTCATTATTATTACTTTCTATGTTGGCTTAATATTTTCTGTAGGAAGAGGAAAAGCACAGCTATATGTTAGTGATGAGGATATGAAGATGATTGAAGTTGGATTTAAAAATAAAAAAATATTCAAAAATTCAAATTTTACCCACTTTCAAAAATTTAAATTTTAACTGCTTTTGAAGATTCAAATTTTAACGGTTTTCAAAAATTTAAATCTTATCGGTTCAAAAAAATTCAAATTTTAACGGTTCAAAAAAATCAAAATTTAAACGACTTTTAGAGATTCAACAATTTCCACAAGAAACTTCAATCATCTTCAATACCTCAAAAATTATTCATTCATTAAGCATCATTTTGTCATCACTTGTTTAATCCATTCTAGGAGCAGTTGGTTGGTATGTATAAACAGGATAGCGTGGTGCAAATGATTCTTGATTGCCAATTAATCGTGTATGTTCATTATCATGCTTATCTTTAATAGATTTTGCATGGAAATCAGCTTCACTGAATGTTGGTGGTGGAATATTTGGATAAAGTGAATTATCGCCCATATTCCATCCAACGGCACCTCCTGAAGTTTCAGGCGAGACTGGCTGTGTAGGCATCATAGAAATGTCAAATGATTGTTGATTTGATGGTGGTTGTGGAGTGTAGTCTTTCAATGGAATCGTTCCAATTGCTAAAATTATGAATTTAATTAAAATTTGATATTATTGAGGAAGTGAGATGCTTACTGATAGGAATGACTCCATCCAAGTTTGTGTGGAATCCAGAAACTTCACAAACAACGAATAAGTCATAATGTAAGTCAATAATGCCACAATTCATCATATTTGATCCCGGAAGTGGAGGAATTTCCAAGCTTTGTCTAATTGTTCGTTGTTCGCCTTTATTAAATGGACCCAATGCAAGTTCTCCGATTGAATTCACCACATTTTTAGTCATTTTCGGTGATGTTGTATGGAAAGCTGTATGCTTTCTAAACTGGAACTTGACTTTCTCAAGATCCACGTTCGATTGATTGTCAATTTCTGCAATAATCGGAATTGATTGCCCAGATACATAGCCTGTTACTGGAACTGATACGATGACACTTAATGGCTGAGATGCACAGCACCAACAGCAGAATGTCTTTTCCATTGGAAGCTTGAAAGGCTCGCGTGCTTTTTCCATCATGTTCAAGTCAACAGGTGAGATTACCGTGAATGCCATTTTTGTGTCCTGATCAAACTTCCATGGTCGATCTACAAGCAACAAATGACATTTTTAACAACATTTAATTATATTAAGCAATTAATGTTCACCTAAAGTAACTTTAATTGTATAACGAACGTAGCCGAATTCCCCTTCAAAGCTACTTGGGAGCTGTGGAGGTAATGCACATGTGAATGGAAAGGAATGAGCACCAGCAGGCAGCTCAGTTTCAGCAGAATTGACACCGCCCATTAAATAGTAAGTAATTTGATAATATTCTTCATTTCCAGTCACTTCATTGCGACGCTCTTCTGTTTTTCCCGTTTCATCATTTTTGACCGATTCTGATTCCGTCCATTCCGTTTTAGCTTCGCCCAAAAACTTTATTTTAATGCCTAAAATTAGATGACATGCGAATTAGACACATTCAAAGACAACATAGTTATAAATTTGAGTACACGCATAAGTTCTAGGAAACCAAGTGGCATTTAGATACAAAAATAACATTGGATTACTTCATCACATTGGAATGTCTTTAATGATGTACAGTAGAACCTCTGATCTTCTATGTGCGATAAATTCAATCAATGTTAATTGAATGAAAAAAATAATTGGACCATACACACAATGCAGTAATTGTGGAGACGTGTCAAGGTCACACAAAAAAGTTGCTTCATTTTATTGGCCATAAAAAGCTTGCCAAAATTCTTGAGTCAGAGAATTTACTGTATTTTCGGTGATTTTAATTTCTCGGCAAATGTCATCATAAAATACATTACTAATCACGTCATTCAACTTACCTCGGACCTTTTTCGGCGAGTCGAAAGTGTAGGTAACGGTTCCATTAACAGTTTGTCTGTAAAATTGAATTAAATTAATTTGTTGAATTTTTTTCAATTCCATATTTGTAAATAAAATGAATTTTTGATATTTACCCAGCATAATACGTGTTGATTTGTGAATCCAATTTAATTTCACACTCTTTTAGACCCATTTTCACTGTTTAATGTTATTAATCACTGTTGCAAACTGAGGAAATATGTTTTTTGATTGAATTAATTTTTAGGAGATTCCACAATCCAAAAATGTAAAGGTGCCTTTACAATGAAGTGTTTTTAAATGTCAAAAGTTCGTTACACAATAGGTTAATTAATGTAGATTTTTGGATCCTTGATATTATATTCGGATTAAGGATAGAATTTCATGTGGTTAAACGCCTTTAAATCGTAAAATAAGCTTTAGTGGGAAGAGAAATAGTAAAAAGAAGATATATAAATACACTTGAAGTTGGATACTAGTCTTTTGGTTGGGTATTTTAAAGGGAACAAATTGCAAAAGAAAGGATTTCAATTTAATATTTTTGGGAGATATTTTTAAAAGATAAATCTTTAAATTTAAGAATAAATAGGATCCACTTATTCATATTAAATCTGATTTTTGAATGTCAAAAAATAAAACTCATTGTTTACATTAGTTGGAATACTTTTGAACTTTCAAAATGAAGAAAACTCTACATTGAAGGTTGTCTTTGTATTAAAACAAATTAAAATCAATCAAGACTCGATTCGATTGCAAAAACTTGAAAAAGTGTGCCATGATGTGAAAAATTTCAGTGAAAATTTGAAAATTAACGTCATCAGTCTCATTTTCTTGAGAATCAGCTGTTTGGATTCAAGCAAGTAGATTTTATTTTTAAAAAACATTATTTTGAACTTTCTTTGGAATCACGATCTTGAGTTTTTGAAATGGAAAACTTTCAAAATATTCAGACAATAATAAAGATATGAAACCACCGATTTTAATGCAGGTAGATGCATTTTTTCAATACTTAAATTCCCAAAAGATTAACAGCTTATAAAAATTCAAAACCTAAACTTAAGATCTACATAAAATCTACAAAATTTAAAAGCAAAATACATCATTTCAGAATTAGACGAAAAGTGAAGCAGTCAGTCTATTACAAAAGTTGACTCGATAAAAACGTGCAAAAAAATTATCCGAATGAAAATTTCAAGATAAAGAAACAAATATTACATCAGTTTTGTTTAATTCATGTTGAATATGATTAGTTTTTGACATTCAGATTTGTGATTGAGTTCTTCAATTAATAATTAGTGTTCTAATAAGCATTTTCTGTTCGGTTTAATTTAATAATAAGGTGAGTTTTTGACAAAAACATTTTTTTTTTCTTTAAAAATTTATTTCTACTGTGTCTGTATAAAAATATGGAGCTTTGGAGCTGCTTCCCGTCACTCACATCCAAACCAAAACAATTATGAGTGATTTTTATGGCATTTCCATGACTAATAATGACTAGAAAATTTCCGTAACAATAATTTACTTGAGTTTAAAGAAAATAACACGTTGAGGCTTACTATTTTTAAAAGTCTTTAAAAAATAAAATTTCAAAATGTGCATGGTTTGAGAAAAAGAAGAGATTTTTGTAGTAGCTAGTTACACACATACTATTTCCGTATATATTTTTCCATTGTGCGTTTTCTCTAACTCTGATCTACATTACAATATAAGTCGATGAAAAAGAAAACAGCAGCAATGGCAAGCAACAGCGTTTAGTGTCGTTGATCTATGTAATATAGAAATAATTCTTAAAATAAATCATTTTGTGCTGTTAGAAGAAGAGAAATTGCAAGGCAGAAGGAATTAAATTCAAGTTTTGTTGAAAAACCAGTTTTTATATTTATATTTTATTTTTTGTTATTGACTGACCGGCAACAAGAGGCTCATTTTCTGCGTTCTGTTGCCAAATCTTATTATACAGAAAACTCTAATAAGAGAGAGAGGAGGGAAGTACTATTATTAATACACATTTTATAAATATGATGTAGGCTTCGTAACCAGTTAAAGTCAGTCAAGTGATTTTTTTTTACATACAACTATCTACAGTTCATTATAATTGCTGATAAAATACTTTTCATTTTTTCTTCTTCTTTATTCGATCGACTTTGTTTGAGTAATTTACAGTGCATGCTACGCCATTTTAGCGCATTTAAATAGCATATAAATGCGAATTTTATGCTTATTTTGACTCTGTGACTTCTTCTTGGATATTCTCGATCGTTTTTTAGATCATCAACCATTTATTTAGGGGAATTCATTGTTAGGTTAGATTCTACTTTAAGTATCGGGGTCACGTATACGATTTCAAAGTAAAGAAAACGTAAACAAAGGCAATTTCCCGCTGAAAAGTTTTATTTGAAAATATTCAATACAAAAATATTATTTTTGGGAGTTGTTTTATTAGGTAGCAAAAAATGTAGATTGAAATTTCTGTATTGCCGGCTATTTTTAAAAACAATTGAATTTAGGTAATGTAAATATTTTGGAAATAAAATTGAATGTTGCGATTTACTAGATTTATACTGAAATTAATTTTTTCTTGTTAAAATCTTCAAATTGAATTTAAATTGAAAAATCAAGCTTAGGACTTTCTCTTTTAACTGGATTTACACTTAGTAAAGTTCAAAGTTGTGCTTTACCCTAGCACCAATTTACTAGTAATTTCCTAGTAATTTTCTGGATTGACCAAATGACAAATTTAGAACAAAATTTTTTATGACGCAAAAAATTCTTTTTTTGATGATTTTTCGGAAGATTCAAACTTAAGCAGATTTGATCAAACATTTTACATGGTAATTTGCGGTAAATAGCAAGTGTATTTTTTAACAGTAAGTTGTTTTAATAATAACTAGTAAATTGCAAGTTGTAGAATAGAAAGACTAGCAATTTGCTAAACATCTTAATTAATTGAATATAGAAGTAATTTTTGTCCTACAATCAGAAATTGAATGTCAAGCATTTTTGGCACTTATTGAGTTGCACTTAAATTCAAAAACCGTGTTTTAAACTCAAGATTCTATCATCAATGACGTTATCTAGGAACAATTCTGTCGAGAAAGTAAGAATTTTGCGTCAAAGATCATTTTAAATGTCAATCATTTTCAATGTTCTGTTGAAGCAAAGAGGTCTAGAAAAAATGTAATTACGGAGACTAAGAATCTGTTTTGATTAGTCGACCTAGATTGACTCAACTGCATACAAAAAATAAGTCGGGTTTGTTCTTTAATAGCAGGTAGCTATTAACAAATTATAAATGAGGCAACAAGCACAATTTTTATGTAAAAGAAAATCAAATTTTGCTTACAATTCAAATTTTTCAAAATAACAAACAATTCATGATTATTTTGAAACCACATCCTCAAACCACAAAGCTTTAACCTTAAAAACTTCTAAATCATCAAATCTATTAAGAAATTCGCCAAATAATCACTGAAATGATTCAAATCAATTAGAACCTTTAAAATCTTATTAGAAGAATCAAAACTTCCCAGAATAAAAAATCATCATCACTTTATTAATCAATTCATCACGTAGGAAATGCGCTGCAGTCATTTACCTTTCGAAAAACGATCAACCACCATTTCTTCTCCCATATCATTTTACATTGTTGCGTTTCAGCCTCTCTTGTATTCGAATTTATTTATATAAACGCTAATTTACATTTAGTGTCACTGAACCACTTGATATGATCATCAGCATCATCATCATCATCATCGAAAATAAACATACATGAGAGTCGAGACGTCTCTATGCGGACGAAGATTTTTGTTTCATCTCTGTTGAATGTTAAATGGCGATTGGTTAAGATGGAAAACGTACTTGTCGAAAACCGGCTGGAACTGGAACAACTTCATTCACAAAGAATTGTTTTTTTTTGGTTTGCCAAAATTAGTTTCAAATCATATGAAGGACATGAAGATACTGTTATCACATACGTGCGATAATATGATAATATGATTCGTCACCCGACTACCTCGTGATGAGCTTTTATCACTTTTTTCGACCACTTTATTATTTTCGTGGTGCAAAAATTTTTGATTGAGTGATTGATAGGTGTTCACGTTCTAGTAATTGGACACGTGAAATGATTACTTGTAGATAATTATGGGGATTTTTTATCAAATATAACCATAAATGGCAATTTCTCACACATTTTGATTACGGGTGGGCTGATGTGAAACAAAGAAAAAAACTAGTTTCGATGAAAACAAACTCATTATTCATTAGATTAATAGTTTTGGATGGTGACATGAGCGGTTTTTTTTATGAGGTCACATTGGACATTCGTAGAAATTTTGATAATTTGAATATTTGTGTTAATAATCGAGTGATCGGTTATTGATGTCTTGTCGTATTCATTTAATGGGATTATTTTGTTAGATTTTCTTATTATTGGAGTGTTGTGAGATTTGGAAGGAGATAAATATAGAAAATAAGGGTTTGAGTCTCCTCGACTAGGCTTTATCGTGAAAATCATTAAATTTTTTTGTTTAAATTATATTAAAAAAAAAAAAATTGCACATATTTTCTTAAACTTCAATTAGCTACTGAAAATTTTTTACAAATATTTTTGAGATTTGAACTCGTTACTGTTAGCGAATTTAATAGTTTTCAATCCTTCCTTGATTCTTATTTAATTTTTATTAGCTAAAACTCTTACTTGAATTAATAAATAAGGGCGATTCTACGAATGATTTTTTCTACAAATTTGTCTCCAAATCTATATTTCTCTTTATCAGTTGCATTACTCTCCATGTTTCATGTATTTAATAGTAGATTTTACCGAGATCTACATATTGTTCTCAACCCAAACAAATTAAAAATGGTTAATTAAAGAATTATTTACATTCTACGAAAAATTACTCTGTTTCACATGAATTTTTTCGCCCAAATTTCCAAAATGTTTTCATTAATATCTTTAAGGTGGTAAAATTTCCAGTAATACTAAGTATACAAAGTTATAGCTTAAAGTAAAAGCTTCAAAACGATGTCAAAATCATATTTGTGGAAGCCTTAATTAAGCTGCAATTTAGATTCTACGAAAAATTTCATAAGTGAAACAGAGTAATTTGAAGACAATTCCAAAAAAACTACCAAATATTAAAATTAAAACCATGATTTTCTCAAGCCATAGCCAGGGTGGGTGATTTAAATCAAAAATCAAAATCAAAATCATTTTGCAATGATTTTAAAAAGGGATTTTGATTTAAATCATTTTACCCAAGTGATTTTTTTCTCGATTTTGATTTAAATCATATTTGCAAAGGGATTTTTTTTGGGATTTTGATTTAAATCATTTTTGCACAGGGATTTTTTTTGGGATTTTGATTTAAATCATTTTTCAAAGGGAGTTTTTTTGGGATTTTGATTTAAATCTCTTGTATGAAAGATTTTTTTTGGGATTTTAAAATCCCTCCATACAAAATTTTTGTATGCTATTTCTCAAATTATTTTTCAAATCAACAGTTTTTAGTTGCAGTTCCTCATAAGTAAGAATGCAGTTGATCCTTTTTCGGACAGAATCTTGCAACTGGATCTTTTAGATCCAATCATTTCTTTAATAAAGGTTACAGCAACCAATGGTTCCATGCTGTTTGACTTATAAGAACTCGAATTCGTGATTTTTAATCTTCTGTGCCTTGCTGCTTAAATTTAAATAACTTGACTTCATCAAGCATGCCTGGATCTTACTCTATATGAGGAACTACCTGCTTTAATTGCTTTTAAAATCTTAAATGTCTTTTATTACAGTACCAAAGTAGTCTACGTTTGTTTAATGAGTCATAAGCAAGAATAGGCACTTGAACTGCCTAGTTCCTTTACATCCACAAAAATTTTTTTTGTTGCTTTTTCATCAAGGAATCACCACTTGAAGTCAAAAATTTTTTGTGGAACTGACCGGTTCCTTTCGTACCTGATGACTGCAAAGTATGTTTACCTAATCATTTAAGTACAAAGCATAATTTTCAGTCATATTTGATCATTAGGTACGAAAGGAACCGATTAGTTCCGCAAAAAAAATTTTGACTTCAAGAGGTGCTTCCTTGATGAAAAAGCAACAAAAAAAATTTTTGTGGATGTAAAGGAACTAGGCAGTTCAAGTGCCTATTCTTGCTTATGACTCATTAAACAAACGTAGACTACTTTGGTACTGTAATAAAAGACATTTAAGATTTTAAGAGCAATTAAAGCAGGTAGTTCCTCATATAGAGTAAGATCCAGGCATGCTTGATGAAGTCAAGTTATTTAAATTTAAGCAGCAAGGCACAGAAGATTAAAAATCACGAATTCGAGTTCTTATAAGTCAAACAGCATGGAACCATTGGTTGCTGTAACCTTTATTAAAGAAATGATTGGATCTAAAAGATCCAGTTGCAAGATTCTGTCCGAAAAAGGATCAACTGCATTCTTACTTATGAGGAACTGCAACTAAAAACTGTTGATTTGAAAAATAATTTGAGAAATAGCATACAAAAATTTTGTATGGAGGGATTTTAAAATCCCAAAAAAAATCTTTCATACAAGAGATTTAAATCAAAATCCCAAAAAAAACTCCCTTTGAAAAATGATTTAAATCAAAATCCCAAAAAAAATCCCTGTGCAAAAATGATTTAAATCAAAATCCCAAAAAAAATCCCTTTGCAAATATGATTTAAATCAAAATCGAGAAAAAAATCACTTGGGTAAAATGATTTAAATCAAAATCCCTTTTTAAAATCATTTTTCATTGAGATTTAAATCAAAATCAAAAATAAATTCTGCGATTTTGATTTAAATCGCAAAAAATCTCCCCACCCTGGCCATAGCTAAGTAATTTGAGTGCAGATGTAATCATAATTCACAGTTTAACCAATAGAAAAGGAAATGAGAATTAGATTTTTGAAAAACTATGCACAAGTGAAAATAAAATAATTAAAAAATTTCATGCAATTGACACGGATTATTTTCATGAAACCTTTTCGTAGAATTGCCCATAACCAATTTAATCATATTTGGTTATTTTCTGAAACAATGGTGTAGTCAGAACTACAAGATGAGTGTATTCATCGGAAACCCCCCTTGCCCGCTTCTTCCTGCTGTTTCCTATACTTAAAATATTCTTCCATAAAATAGCAATAGCTTCCTCGATCAAACATTCTAAGCGGAAGCCTCCAATTACATTCTTATTTCTATTAAAAATGGCCTATTATTTCAATCTATTTATTGCTCATGAAGCAAAAATCAATGAACGACCTATTCGATACGATGATTGATTTACGCTATATTTGCGAAAGTATTACGTTACCGTAAACAAGATTTGCAGATTTTCTGATTAATTTATCAAGTAGCTTGCTTATAAGGTTGAAAAACACATAAATTTAAAAATTTTTGACTCATTTGTTTGTTCAGTCAATGATATTTTGTAATACTAGAGTCCAAGATGACCTAAATAAATATGAGATACTGATGAGTCTATGAACGAAACGAAAAACATCATATTTTTTTTTTGTCATTGTCGTCAACCGGGACTGCACAAATGTCAATATTCATCATGATAAAAAAATTTTTATGCTCTCTTTTTCAAAACTAATTTCCCATAATTACTTCATTTTCATTAACTCTGATCAAAGATCAAAAAAACATTTTCAAGACTTACCACGCAAATTTCCAATTCTTTTACCTTTTTGGATGATGATGTCGCTTTGTTTGTGACCTTCGTGATATATCACTGACTCGTACCGACATCTAAAAATGCGGCTTGTGTTGTTTTTATTTTTCATTCGCCTTCCATTGACGACTGAAACGTATGAGAAATTCCAATCAAACAAAACAACACAAAATTGCATGAAAACTTTTCATTCTGAGCAATTCTTCAATTGTTTATTGAGGAATAACAAAGAAATGGCTGATCACTTTTCCCTCCAATTTTTAAAAGCACATTAGGCTCATCTATAGTTTTGAGATTTGAGCTTCACTAGTGAATCATATGTCTAGATGAGTCTTGAACTAGCAATAACTCAGAATCTAAAGCTAGCAACCCTTAGATTCGCTTCAGAAGACTAGAATATCATTGGTTCCTATCCTAGTCACATCAGTCAAACAATCCCAAGAGCTTGAAAGAAACAAAGTAGAATGCCTCGAATAGCGCTTGATCCAACTTTAGGTCCTATGATTTAACTTCAAAAAAACATCATTTCCCATAGACCCTTTCATCAACAATTTGAACTAAAAAAATTATTCACTGCTGAAGCTTAAGTTTCATAATATTTTTATCGTTGCTATGATACACTTTTTATTCTGCTATATTACGCCGTAGTGGAAATATAATGCTTATTATGCAAAAATCTTTCATATCATTCAAAATGTTTACGTCATGCCAACTATAATTTCTTTGCAGTAAATACTTGTGCCTTCTTTTAAAATAACTTGAAAAAAAAATGCTTTGTTTTATCAAAATTGGCAGAAAAAAAAGCAAGATTCGTCAAGTTTGCAACTAAATATGTTAATACATATTTACGATAATAAATTTCTAGAATGTTTGACGAGGCGGAAATTCGAGAGGTTTTTTGGAATTGTTGAGAGCTAATAATCACCTGATTCAAATTCATTTTGGTATGCGTGGACAATTTTGAGAAATTTCCTTTTGCAAAATATGGATTGTTGAACTTATAATGACTGCTGTTGAGCACTTTAAGTTGTTTGAAAATTCTTGAGATTGAAGTCTGTGAGAAGAAGAGTTTTTAATAAATTCAAGATTTTTCTTGCTAAATTCAACTTTGAAATATTAAATCTTCAAATCAAAACCAAACCAATGAATTTTTGTGTGTTAAGAACAATTTTCAAACCCACAAATTTTCAATTTCAAGCTTCATTTATATTCTGACCCAATCAATCGATCATGCTACCTTGAGCTCTATAAGTTTGTTTTCTTCATTTAATCGCTTGTTTACTTCAGTTGCTAATAAGATTTCTAAAGCCTTGGTATGGCTGATTAGACCCAAAGGATTGAAACCATAGAAATCGATGATTAAAATTATTTGAAATAATCTCAGATTCTTCATTACATTTCTAAACTAAGAAAATTCGTCTGTATTTGAGGTTAACCCAAAAACCTTAAAATTCTCAAAAATCCTGAATAGTTTTTAATTAACGATTTGAACAAGATTTCAATAATTTTCAAAATTCATTTTTGTAGATCATTTTCTAGTATGTAAAACTTTAATAAAGTAAATGTGAATCGTCAAAACTTTCAAATTCCCGCATTCATCAATAGTTTATAGACAAACAAAACAAAAATATATTCCCAAACATTTCCATTCACTTGTTTTTGTTTGAAATATTGAAAAATTTACAAGAATAGCAAGCAAACTTAGCAAAAAAAAAGTTCATATAGTTTACATGGAAATACTAATAATAATAGAAGATAATAATCCAGTAGTGGCAAAGCTCCCACGTGTCAAAAAAATACAAACATGCAATTATCATTTTAAAACAAACTGTTAGTTGCTAATAAACAGCGCAAAGGGTTCAATACGAGGAACATAGTGCACGGTGATTTTTCTGTTTATATTCTATTGTCTATAGACTGATAAGGAATATTAGCATTGCTAATAAACTATGCAGTTTATAGTTGATTATAAAACGTGCATTATTTAATTAAATTTACATGAATCATTCAGGAAAAACAAAATGCAATTCTTATGCAACACCGTACGAAGCTCACCTTGAAATCTCAGTTGTGCTATCACATTCCTTTCTGCTCTCTTTTACGTAATCAAAAGGAAAAGTTAATTTAATTGAATATTTTAAAAAAAATGTGTCATAAAAAACCAATGGAATTATGCAAATAATTTCCTTTCCATGTGCCACAACTGATTTTTTGTAAGGCTTCACTCATAACAATAAGGCTTAATGCTCGAGATTGATTTTATACCATCTCTAATAAAAGAAATGCGGAAGTTCAAGGAGAAGAAAATGATGACCCGAGAGGCTTATTTATTATTGATTGACAGCTATAAGGATGTTGATACTGTTCTTCAACAGCTATTGATACTGTGAAGTGAATTGCATTATTAGAACAAGGATAATGCAATTTTCTTTTCATGCTGAGATGCCATGGTAATGTTAATGAAGCTGTACTTTACATTTTTTGAAGGCTATCAAGCATGATAAAGGTTAGCTTTGTCAGAAACATTTATGAAACAATTGGAAAATGATCCCGGGAATGTTCTGTAATGGAATTTTAAGGTTGTGGATATGCCTTTGAGTTGGTAGCAAGAAACTGAGTAAATTTTGAGCTTCTGGTGATTTTTAGATACTTTTGTAGACAATATGAGTAGACCTTGAAATTTGAGTTCGAAGAACCGTTCAAACCTTGATGAACATAATCTTCTACAGATTTTTGATCCCAATGGCATCAGACAATAGCAATCGTTCCATCAAAAAGTCAATAAAAAGTGAACAATTTCACGATATAAATGTCACAACAGTCTTTAAGATTCCAAAATTCATTATTCTACAGCTCGTATGATGAATGATGACTTGAGAGAATAAATGATATCTCGTAATCCAATTTAAGCAGCAAGAATTCTTTTTTTATGTTCATAATGCGCGCGTGTGGGACAAATTGGAAAGAGAGTACATAAAGACAGATAATTTAATATTAATAATGTCGAAATGGAAGAGCTTTCTATTTGGGGGCGGTTTTGCTAAAGATTTTTTGCTGAAACTCATAAAATATTCTACACTTACTTGACTGCTTAAGTGAGTCATTTCCAAGTGAACATTTGTCAAAGTGATCTAAATGACTTCTGTTAAAGTAAAAAGACTAATGGACTTATTTTTAAATCGATGAATTATAAATGCGAACTTTTTGTTTTGATTCGAAGTAAGCATTTCTTTTATGAACGATTACTCATGCCTTATCTAATCAAATGAAGATCAATTAAGGATAAATTACAAAGCTTTTGCGTCAAAACGTGGTTATAAGCTTAGATGATAAACAAATGTCTTGAGCCGATGAATTTTAGATAAAAAGTTCTTCGCAGGTGAATTTATGGCATGTTTTTAATCAAAATTTGACTCATATGCGTGACTTACTGGTGCAGTATCATTAGTCACACCTTAATTTGTGAAAGGCATCGTAATTAATGTTAATTTCATTAATGAATCATTTTATTTGCAACTTTTCGAAGTTTGTTTACAAATTTATTTAAAAATGCAAATTTAAAGTTTTAATTTTTTTCTCATTTTAAATCGAATTGACATTTGAATTGATTATTTCTCCTTTTGCTCACTCAAATGACATGCTTTGCAGCTGTGTAGAGAATGATTAGGAGTTGGGTTTGGAGAAATTTTAACCTTTAAATTTCGATATGGAGATAAAATTTGTGAAACATTTTTCATCTTCTTTTATGAAAGAATTCTTCAGATTGAGTAAATTAAAAAGGTTTGACATTTAATACCCTTAACGATTCTTTTATTCAATAATTTTCCACCCAAAAAGCGTCTTTGAAGATTCCGACTCAATAGAACATTTTTCCTTCTTTTTAATCACCGACCTTACATTATTAGAGCTTCGTGTATTGTAATTTTCTTCTTTAACTGTCACGTGTAAGCATCAATATAAGTTTTTCATTATTCACAAAAAAAGCCAATATTTCTTCACAAATGAACGAACAGAAAACTATAAATAATTTATTGTATGTATATCAGATAAATTAAAGTCCATTATCTCTAGAGAGCTTCAAAAGCTCACGAATGCATTCACTGTGAGAATAATCAACAAACAAACAGCTCAAAATTAATTGATGAGAATCATTTGTCAATAAATGCCTTATTTTTCTTGATTAATTCTTTGCATGATTTAGTTTACACAAAAAATGATCTTTGTTATTATTATGGCGGTCATTTTTTGTTTACTCCCACCCCAGCGTCACTGATGATCTCATCATGATATTACAGACATAAATAATATATCATACAAATTTAATCAAATTGACATTGACATTGTCAAGCAATGAAATTATGAATTTTCACTCATAAAAGCTTCCATTATCGATCGTATCTATGCTTTTGTCACCCTTTCTATACAGTGTATTGTTCTCATAACTCTTTTATTAGACTCATACATTCACTTTATTGTCTCCATAAAAATCCAATCAAATCTAATTAGTTGAATATGTGTGGCGAAGCTTTATCAAAACATGTGCAGCATACGCGCGAAGAATTATTATTAATATAGTCAATAAGAAGACAAGAACGGAGGCTCGTTTCGAGCGTATTTTTTTTTTTCGTATGTATGTCATGAAGTTTCATCTTTTCTTTTTCATTTCTTTCACATGATGAAAATATTAAGAAATCTCATGAATATTTTCTTTTTCGAAATTTTTCTGCGTATCTTCTCGGCTGTTGCAGATGGAGAAAATTGTGCTTTCATTATTCGATTGAAGATTTCTTTTAACTATAATTGCATTGATTTTAAACAGAATTGAATATTGAATATTTACTTAAATGTTCAACATTTTGCTTTTAATATCAAAATTGTTGAAAATTTTAATATCATTTAAAAGTAAGTAAGTCATGGCATTTATACTCAATTTACATCAATTAAACATCAATGACGCACGTTTAGTAATTAAATTAGTATAAACTTTATTGATGTTTGTTACGTGTGAAATATGAAACTAGAATAATCATAACAATTCAAGGATTACATGTTTACATATTAATGGCGATGTAGTTTGGTTTTTTAAACGTCATAAAGAAAGTATTGCTAATCAGAGATATTTAATCAAATGTAGGCAAATATGCGAGTACAAAAAATTGATTAAAAACGTTGAGTTGGAAAACTATAAAATTGAAATTAATAATGATATCTCTTGCATCAATGTGGGTTCGAATCCCACCTGAGGTCGATATCACAATCAAGTTGAAACTGTTTTGGCAATTTATTAGTCAATGGATTAATAGAGTCAGAATATTAGAATCATGTAGCTTCAGATTGAAGACAACCCAACAAATGATTCAGATAAACAAATTTAAAGAGAAACCACACTTCGTGGGCTATTCAATCTTCCTTTAAGTCTCTTGAAGCCAAAAATTATCAGAATTAAATGAAACTTGATCGATCATTTCGACACTGTATCTTGACGCCCACAAAATTTCCTCTTAAACCATAGATTATTGAAATAAATCGTGCCAAAATAGAAAAAATTATCTTTCGATTATCTAATCCTTGAAGTCAAGGCAGAAGCACTTAAATTCACTTAACTTAATCGAATAAACCTCTCAAAATTCCTAACCTTAATTCGATTAAAATTCAATTTACTCACCCAGCCAACTTACTATCTGCCTGTCATATTCCTTATCTAAAAAATTTCTATCAAACCCAGGTTATCTTTAAATATAAACGAAAAAAACGTGTCGCAGCAAGTTACTTCAACGTGACCTCATACTTTCTCTTTAGAGATTAATATTTTTTTTATATATATTCCAACAAGTCTCAGCTGTAATTAAAGACGATAATAAAGGTTTTTTTTTCTTTCTTCTTGCTTTATTTCTGCGTATTATTTGATGAAAAATGACTTGATTCTGAATCAACCGTCTGGCCAGCAATAAACACAATATAAGCCTGTATAAACATTAGGAATTTTTTTTCTCAGTTCAGATTGCAAATCTTTTCTCGCGCTCGAAAGCGTAGGTCAATCCATTGTAGATTGCTTAATCGTCTCTAAATTCTTTCTCATCATCATCTACTGTAGAGTTTTGTAATAAGACAAAAAAAAAAGTTATAAAAATAAATTCTATATTTATCAAAAAGTTAAGTTATAAAATTGTGAATTACAAAACGTGTCATGAAGATGCTCTAATAGTTTATTGATTTTAGAGATCTTGAAAGCGTGACAAAGACTTATTATTATGAAAATAAGCATTTTCATTTAAAATGTAAATAAAGGAAATTAAAAACTCAAATGAAACATGGAAAAAAATTAATATTTCCACATTTTCAGTTAATTAAAATTTTCCGGATATCATTAAAATCTCTCGTCGTGTTTCAGATGTTTAGACAGATTTCCTGAAAATTTTGCGGCTTTAGCGAGAAATGGTCTGAATGGGTTTTTCCATTTGTAAACAATTTATTGCAATTCGCGCCTTTTTTAATGGTTGAATTCATTCTGTTTTATAAGTCGTTAATTTATTCAATTAAATTCTCAAAAGGATTGAACGAAGAGTTTTTGTCGGCTTTTTTAAGTGTGCATCCAGACTCACTGAGAGTTATTTTGAATTTTCTTAGTTCTTAGGAATCATTAATCAGCAACGTAACGAGACATTTATGACAAATAGATTCAATTTTAAAATTAGGATAAATATATTAGGTTGTATGCTGTTGTTTTCTGAATAATTCTGCTCGTTTTCTTCGATGATTCTGAATGCATTTCCTGAAGCAGCCTATTCCAGAATTAACAGAGCTCAAAATCAGAGAAGAATCAGTTTTAAGACCACACTGATCAAAAAAATGCCTTCAATTCCACTTTACAGTTCGGTCAAGATTATTATCGCAATTATTAACTCCAAAATTCCCCACTTGATGATAAAACCCTCTCATAATCTCGAACCGACACAATGACTTTTAATAATTATCAAAAAATAATAATAATAATATTCTAGACTTTGAGATGATTTAATCATCACTTTTCAAGGAAGTAAAAAAAAGTCTCAATTTAAAATGCCTATTAAAATAAAATTAATCAGACGTCAGAGCAAGAATGTCACGCGACAATTTAAGTTACTGATAACTTTTGCTCAATGTCGGCTGTGCAAAATAAATTAATATTGAAGCGTTTTTACACGCTATACCAATCATACTATAAATATATGTTCATACATGTCCGAAATGATAACAAAAATAAACGAAAAAAAGGCACTTACGGGTTTGCATGTAGAAAATAGCGCAGTTTATTGTTTTAAGAACAGCTGACTGGATAAATAAATATTTATTGTGCATAAATTTACGGACTTCAGATGCTGCTTGTGTTTATAATTTAAATTAAATAAAGGATGAGTATCTGAGATTGTTGGGGCTCATGCTTTGTAAATGATGCACATTGAACAGTGAGAATAAGTCATTAGTCATACTACGGACTTTGTTCTGAATGTAAATATTTTTTTTGGAGATTATATTTCATCATAAAATTTAAGATTTGGTAAGAACACTTGTTTTCGCAACAAGTTGTCAAGGCTGACTACAATCTATAATTGCTAATTTACCAGAATATTAAGTTGAGATTCTTTATAGAGATATATAAAGTTTGTTAAGAATGGTGTTAAAAATATTATGGATATGATGATATTCTTGGAATTGGCAGTAGTGGAGTGAAGAGAGTGATGTGAAAAATATAAAATGCATCAACTTGTGTGCCATGATACATTCAAAAATGCCAAATAATTTTTTTTTATTATTAATTGTTTTTCTTCTTTAAAAAAGTTTAAAAAATATCATCGTTTTATTACATCATTATTGTTCATAAATTAATGTGATTAGGATTCGAACCTATTACTCATTAGTTGAATTTCAATTTTTGCATACACAATTTTACTATTTGTTAATTATTGTGGCTTGAACTATATTTAAACTATTAAAATGTCATTCAACCTTAAAATATCATAAGATCATCAATCAAATGACAATTACATGACAGTCATGGCACAATTTCTCAATACAATATTTTAAAGTATTTCACTAGTCACATAAAGTCAAAAGACAAATTTCATAAGAGCCACATAAATTTCGAAAACTTATTCATTCTAAATGTATGAGGAAAATTTTTATGGAAAATTTCGAAATGAGATTTTCTTGTATTAAAAATAAAAAGTCGTTATTAAAATTATTGAAACTATTTTTGAGGAGCACTTAAAATTTATTGCTGTGGCTTAAAGTATTATTGTAATTTTTTTAAGGCAGAAATACATTCAGAAGGGGTTTTTTTGGGTCAACTCAGCTTTTTTGAAATTCCTCTGTCCAGATTTGATTAAATCTAGCTTCTCAATACATGGGCGTAGCCGGGAGGGTTCAGGACCCCCTACCCTAAACGTTTTGAACTACAACGTGAGCACTGCTCAGTGTTTTTAAAATTTTAAGCCATTTCATTTTCACAACATCTGATACCAAGAGTAACTCTACTATTTATAGTAAGCAATAACAGTCTCAAACAACCCCAAATAATCATCAAAATTAAGAATCATTGTAAAATTCAATGGCAATTTCTGATATCTTGAAATCTTCATTCTCGCAAGGAAGTCGTAATGATTAATAAAAAATAATTTTATAGAGATCTTAAAATAAAAGCTGTTAAATGATTAAAGATAAAATGGGAACACACGAAAGTCAAAAATAATATTTCAATACATGAAATACTGAAGATTTTTATTAGAACAATAAAGATAATTAATCAGTGACTATAAAAAGAATCTTTGTTTATTTAAAGAAACATCAGTTTTTGGATGTTTACTACACATATACTGAATTAAATTGGAAATTCCAAATTTCTAGCACGTGAGCGTGGTTGTTCAATCTTCACGCAAATAATTTACTTAATTATCATAATCAGGAGACAGACACTGCAGTATTTAGTCACCAAACAGTCAAACCGTATTATAACAGGCAATAAAATAATACATTAGAAATTTCAGACATATGTTTTATCAAGTCTTATCAAACTAAAGCGTGTGTGTTCCAATTTTTTTTTTTCGTCGACTCGAAACACGTTTTTTAATCTATAAGCACACTACCGAAGTCAAATTCCACGAAGAGAAATACGCTCTAAAATTATAATAATATAAAATAGCGAAAGAGCGAACAGATGATGATGAAGTAAAGACAAAAACCATTATTTGCGAACAAAAGTGATAAGGCAACAAGAAGAAACGTAATAAGAAATAAAAATGTACACGAAAAAACACTTGAAAGTCGATTGAAAGGTATTTATCGGGAATGAAAAATAAAAGTTTTAAAATAATAATTTTTTTAAAAAGAATAACAAGCTACGGAGACTCAATAGTGAGGTGTGAATCAACCTAGATACCGGCATAACTTGGAATCTTCTGAAATAAAAGTTTTTCATCTTGATACCTTTAAAAAAAAGTTTGAAGAACTTAAGTGAAAGAATACATAACCTCAAATGGAATTTGAGTTGTCATAGTAAGATTATTTGAGAAAAGTTTTTGAGCGTAGGTGGAAGTTACACAAAGACTTTTGTAATGATACAGTTAACATTTGCGTAAGAGAATTAGGAATATACTTTGAATCATTGCTAAGATACTAAAAATCTTTTTATTTTTCTAACCTACTCAATCTTCTTTATATTATAAGGGATCATTTACTGAAGACATTCGTTTTTATACTTTTAAATCTGTAAATAAAATCAACAAAATTACATTTTTTGATAAATTGATTAAATTTACAATATTAAGATAATAATTATAAGTTTAAAGGATGCTACTTTCGTTATGCTAATTATTTATTATGTTTTATTTAAGAGAAAGGTTTGATTTAATCATTATTTAAATTCATGCAAAAATTTTTGAATATTCATATTTTTAATTAAATTAAAAATTAAATAAATCAATTATTAAAATCTAGATATTATTTTGAAATTCCTTGTATTATCAAGTATTGATCTAGGTATATATGGATCTGAACTAGTTGACAACATAAAGTTGAACTCAAACACACCAGGAAGACATTAATTGCCCTTTAAAACATCAAACCATTCATCTCATGATTAAATTTAATAAACCAGGCACAAACAATTAGCACAAATATTTCAAAATAAACAATATTTCTTTAAATGTTTGCGAATTTTTCAAAACCAGGTGTTTTAAATCAATTTCCAATACACAAGCAGAACAATGCTGTTTTATTCTTGACTTTTAAAAATAAATTAGCCATTGAATATTAATAGCATTAAATGAAATTTATATAATAATTTAATATTCTAAAGGACGAATTGAAGCTTAAAAGAAATAATCAATTTTTTTCAACAATTCACCCATAAAAGGTTAAAATAATGAAAAAATGTTAAAAAGTCATATTGATAATAGACTTTATTCTATTTTATTGACTTTCTTTTAATTCACCTTGAGAATTTCAATAATTTCATTGTACTCGAAACTGCCTTGAACAAAATTTTGAAGGTTCATTTGTGTCTATTTTGATTTAGATTAAGTTCCTATGCTTATTAAGCAGAACCTCACATGGATGAAGTGTGGATTTATGATAATGAAGATTAGTAGGGTCAGATTCGGTAGGAAGGGGAGAGGGGCTACCCCTAATTCGACAGAAAATTGCCAAAAATATTGACATAAAATAGAAATAAATAAAAATCTCCACCCCCCACTCCAAAAACAATTTCAATGACTCCCCCTTTGCCAATCATCATTAAACTGTCTCAACCATCTAAACCAGAAAGGTCAATGAAGTTTTAAGCTTAGAAAGAGAATATCCACAATTTTTTTAAAAATTCCCTCTCCGCTCCTCTCACCGGAGGGAGACTATAAAACCAAAAAGAACATATTAATGCTTACGCAACTATTGAAACAAGTGGCAGAAGAAAAAAAAATATATAAATTTTGAGAGTTTCTCACATGTCTTACGACTCACGAAAAATAAACTGTCTCGCTAGCTAGAAAAAAAATAATGAATGAAAATGAGACCAATTCAATCGAAAACTCTTCGTCGACGCTTCATCACATCTTTCCACAAGTGCGCCGCACACAAAAAAAAAATCTAATAAAATTCCATGTTCTTCTTGTAGCCTGTGAAAAGCTTTTTGGAGAAAGCACAACCGTGGGTAAAAGTAGATAAAAGAAGTGGAAGGAAATTTGTGCAAAAAATTTATTAGATTTTTATTGGAATTTAAAGCGCATTTTATGGGATATGTGTTGAAGAGTTTCGAAAAGTTTTGAAATTTTTGTGACAAGCTTTGTGGATTGTGAAGAAAATATGGCACAGTTTGAGAATTACACAATAATCGACAGTTTTTGTTCAAATGACTAGTTTGATAGATTAAAAAAGTTTTAAAAACACGTGGTTTTTGAGTTTGTTGAATTGTAGAGTGCTCTTATTAAAACTGGAACAAAGTGGAACAAACGAGAAATATAATAGAAAACAAGATTAAGTTAGGAGAAATTGTGGATGTTATCTAGGTCTTGGAGTGTATTGTGAGTTGATTGTAGGCTGGGTTGGGTTAGGTTCTGCTGTTTAAAAGCATTTAAATGATTTTTGTAAATTCAAGAGTATTTTTTAATGCTAGAAGTAAGATTATGCTAGATTTGAAATTAAAAGCTGAATTAGACTGACTAGACTTTATAAAAAACTGAATTTAAATATTTGTACAAGATATATCCCAATAAAAGTTAAATACAATAAGAAAGACCACATCAAGGGGGAAACAGCATCAAGGGGAAAGCAAAATGACAGGAAATGAGTAAAAATTATGATAAAAAATACCTGAAAATTAATTTGAATTTCACATCAATCCTTTTTTCATCATGTTGTTTCCCCCCTCAGTTTACTTCCAATAAAAGCCACATATTATCACTTCTCAATAAAGCTAGTACAACGAATTCGCATAAAACCATGACATAACTCTAAGTAAACTTCCATTTTAATCATATCAATAAGGCCATATCACTCATGTGATATAAAACTTGTTCAAACAGAAAAAAAACAGACCAGCCATAAAAGACTACAGCTGCTTCACACAAAAATGTGCTAAAATATTTTTTCTCTTCTTGACATGCGACGAGCCTTTAAAGAAGGACTTTTAAGCTTTTGCGCAGTACGTTTCTCCGTATAAAAGCTTTTGTCGTACGTGTGCCAGTTTCTCCTCATTCAAACATTTCTCATACATCCTTCAAGCCAGCAAAAGATTTCATATTTTCACTCATTTATCGTAAAAAAAATGGAAGTTTTATTGAATGAGCAGGCAACAAGTGTTGATTATTGTAATTCGCAAAATGGTGCAATTAGTGAACGACTCAGTTGTTATTATAAAATAATAATCGTGTAGTTTTCCTCCAAAATTTAGCATTTTTCATTTCGTATTGTGAGTGCATATAAAAAAAAGAAGAAGTACGCCATCATGCTGAAATGTATGAAAGTTCAGTAGAACATAAAAGTGGGTGAATACAAAAAAAGAGAGAATTAAAGCTTTAAGAAAAATTTTAAGTCAAATTATACAAATATGGGTCATCGATTAGCTTTGGAAAAGCATGTGAGACTTGACTCGGAGTGTGAACCAAGTGAGTGTGTTTGCATGATTCATTCTTAATTATTGTCCTCCTTATGTGAATTAATCATGAGCTCCGATTCTTTATATTTTATGACACAGTAGATGTAAATTATTATTTTTCATTCATTTCCTAATGTTTTGTTTCTATTTTCATGTTACTATATAGTCATGATGCCGTGGATGGTACCATTTCTTCGTTTTTCTGATGACTCATTGAAGACATCATTCCAAGAACAGCTGAGTTTAATGCGAAAGAATCGCTTGTTTTGTGATGTTATTTTACAAGTTAGTATTATTTATATTTCAATCAGGGGAAAATCAACTTTGATTCAAAGCAAATCTGAGCAATCGCAGCACTTTGTTTGTGAAAAAAAAACTAAAGTCAATGCTCTGGAAGTAGTAAGGTCATTATAATGTGTGTCATTTTATGCAACGTAACAGATTTTTCAATTGAGAAATTTCCTTTGGCATTTTTCGAGAATTTTAAACGATTTAAAGTTGATATTCCCCTGTAATTGACATTCACTATCGTCAATACTTATCAATTAACATGAAATATGCAAAAATCAATTACCAACACCAATACAGGTTGAGAATACAGAAATTCCAGCACATCGTAATGTTTTGGCTTGTGTTTCACCTTATTTAATGGATCTTTTCAGTGCCGAACAGGTAGTTATTAAAGATTACTGATTTTTTACACTAGTATTGAAGCTTATGATAAATAATTAATTGCAAAAAAAAAACAATAGAACACATGCAATGATGGAAACATTCCAAGTTATCGTTTGAATGGATATATTACAAAAGAAGGATTAAACATTCTCGTTGAATATGCATATACAGCACTGTTGGAAGTGCCTGAAGATATGGTAAGCATGACAAATTCCTGCAAATTTTCCGAGGGGGTAACAACATGATGGGGAATATTTTTTGTTGGGAAATTCAAACCATTTCTAGTCCTAATTTGAAATGGAATACTGATGAAAATTTTCAACCAAAATATCCCACCATGTTGTTATCCCCCCAAAATTTAAAAATAATAAAATTCAAACATTCTCATCAAAACGTGACTTTTTAGATTAAAGACGTTTATTTAGCCGCATTTCAATTACGTATCGAACGTGTTGTCAACGAATGTGCAGCTCATCTAGTATCAGACCTATCGTCTGATACGTCAATTGAAACACGTTCGCTTCCAGGGATTAATCGTAATAAGAATTTCGTCAGTAAGGTGGACCAATTCATATCGGAGCATGTAAGATCATTTAAAAGCCATTTATTCCAAGGATTGGTAACTCGAAAGAAAAATTTGAATTTTTAACAAATTTAATTTTTTTATGTATTTTTGACACTTTTTTCAGCCTCAAAATTTTAATCCTCATAATTTTTTTCACAAACTTTTATTAGGACTGATTTTTCTTAAATTTACCATTACTTGCAATTTTTTCGTAGCTATTGACTATTGAAATTCATTACTAATGCTCGTTTCTCTATTTCATCCTGGTAGTTTGGTGAGCTAACACAAACAACCAGCTTCCTACAGCTTCCATCCATCCAGATCGAAGTCCTACATCAAACAAAGCAAGAGATGGCCATGGTCGCTGAGGACAGCTTGTGTCGTTTGGTGCTCGATTGGATTAAGCGCGAGATTAGCGATCACAGTGCATCGGTAACTTGAATATAAATATAAAATAAAAAATATATTTTTCGCATAAGAAGCCATATTTTTTGCATATAAAAAATGCGCCTAGAGGAACACGACAAATATTTCTTTTTCTTGTAGATCGCTTCATTGAGCGAACGTTCACACATGTTGTTCCTTGCTCTTGACAATTCATTGCAAGATGTCTCGGATCTGATCGGCGAAAAAGCGAATTCCGACTTGGTGAAAGACTATAAGAAGTTGGCATCGAAAAATCCGAGTAGTAATCCGAAAACGCGTCGCAAGTGTGTCTCGCAACCGGATAGACCACGTATTTTGCTCTACTCTCGCGATATTAGTGATCGAACGTACGACGAAGTTGCATGCGGTGATGCAGATTGGAATGTTATTTCATCAATGAAATTATCGGATCATACATTCATCTCATTGGTCACATTAAATGGCAAATTGTGTCGTATATCCATTCAATTGCGTCTCAATAACATTACTATATCAACATCAGAAACAACATCATCAAATGTCTCATCAACGCCATCACCAATTCCTCACAATGACAGTAGCATCTCGCTTGATGCTAAATTGGAACTTGACAGAGCTTTTGAATTCAGCAGCATTGATCAGCCAGAATTATTCTGTGAGATTGCAACCATGTCCGAAAGTAAATGTGGACTTGGTGTTGCTGAGCATGAGGGACAATTAATTGTAGTCGGTGGCTACGGACGAACAGAATGCTTAAAATCTGTCGAAAGCTATTGTCCAGTTACAAATAGATGGACTGAAAAATTGAGCTTAAATGAAGCACGTGGCCGAGTTCAAATTGCTATTATAAATGACATCGTATTTGCGGTTGGCGGCTCGAATGGTGTTAATGAATTAGATACTGTCGAATGCTTATCATTGATTGACAGTTTGAGTGATGGAAAGAAGAAAAAATGGAAGAAATGTGCTAATTTGCCATTCCCTCGATCAAATACCGGAGTATGTGCATTGAATGGAAAAATTTATTGTGTCGGTGGCAATTCCACTGGACAAAATGGAATACGACAATGTGATGTGTATGATCCCGAGACAAATAAGTGGACATCGATTGCACCACTTAATACCGGTCGCTGTCAAGCCGGAGTTGCTGCATATAATGGAAAATTATGGGCAGCTGGTGGTAGTGATGCATGGAACTGCTTAGTAACGGTTGAATGTTATGATCCAGAAGAGGATACATGGTCTGCTGTCGCACCACTTTTAACAGCTCGTCGTGGTTGCGGCTTGGCTGAATTGAATGGTAAAATGTATTGTGTCGGTGGCTCTGATGGCTCACAATCCTTAAAGTCAACAGAATATTACGATGAAGCAACACAAGCTTGGGTGTTTGGACCATCATTAATAACAGCACGTTCAATAGTGTCTGTGGCAGCAATAAATAATCGACTTTATGCGATTGGAGGATTCTCAGGCAAGAAGTTCCTCAACACCATTGAGTATTTTGACGAGGAAGCAAATGAATGGACCAAATTTGCAAAGCTCCAACCAATAATGACAAGTAGTAGCTCAAACATAGATAGTGAGGAAGAAGACAAGAATGACATAATTCGAAATGATTTAAATGATGTGATTAATGATTTAAAGCAGAAAGCTACTCTAAAGATATCAGAAAAAGATAAGATACGAGAAGATGAATCTGAATCCACAGCCATAATAATGCCTCTTTAAACAGTTTTTTGAATGAACATTTAAATTTTACTAAGGCACGTTTAGTGCCCCACGTCATATACTTTACATTTCTCTACGTTTACTTTTATGCATTCGTATAATTTGATGAATAATTATATTAAATAAGGGAAAATACATACATACATTAAAACTTATAAATTCAAGAGGGGCAAGAACCTAAATGCTCACATATTCGCGACCTTGTTTTTAATGGAAAAAAAATAATAATAAAAGAAAAAAATATTCAACAACAATTTTACCTATTATAATTTTTTTTACATCATATGAAAAACGAAATACTTTTTTATATGCAAGAAAGAAAAATCATGATAATGAATAAGTCCAATTTGATATGTTAACTACTTAAACAATGACTACATATGATAGGGGTGAACATTTTCATGTCCATGATATTTGGGATCCATCTATTTTCGGATCATCCCAGACCCCCTTCACATACATCCTAAACTTAACTAAATGAATAATATTAAAAAAAATGTCACAGATTTTACGATTTATCATGGATTAAATAGACATACGAGAGTTTTAAAAAAATCTATACGTAAGGGATTTAACTATATTGAAAGTAATTCGATTTATGAGGATATGCTGACCATTCTATTTGATAAAAAAAAAGATAAACAAACAGGAAATAAAGTCTTTACAACATAATTGCTGAGGAATTTTTAAATGAGAGACTCTTTGTCTACTCCGACTTACTAACATCCCCCGATCCATCTTTCATTTTCACACACACACACCCCTTAAAAAAACTCTTTGTATTTTTTAAGAGAATTATACATAAGACAGAAATTAAGATTTTTTGTGGAGGAGCTAAATGATAAATTAAATAAAAAAAATATTGAAATTAAATGTTGAAAAAGCTATTTGTGACATTGCACGACTCAAATTGTCTTTTTCGCTGTTTCGGTGAACATTTGAAATAACTACTAAACAGTGTTAGTTTAAAACATAAATTAAGGATTTAAGCATAAAAAACATTTTAATAAATGATAATGGTCCTATTTTAGTTTTAAGCTCTACGCCCGAAGAATACACATTCAAGTTCTTAATTTCCTAAATATGATGATTTCTTAGCAATTAGTTAACCTTATCGACTCTTAAATATGTAAGGATGATGAGGGGTTGCTTGGTTATTGTTGCATTCTGAATGACTTGCTGAGTTGATGTCGAATTGTTATTGTGTCAATTTCAAGTTATTCTTTCATGTAGCTACTTTATAATCACTCACATAGTGTCCTTTCAAATTACAAAAAAGCTACATGAATAGCTTGAATTAAATTGGCAAAGCTACTCTATGTGAGGCGCTAACCTATCAACTTAGATTCCTAAAGACCATACCAACCTTCTCCTTTCCTCTCAGAATCCCCTCAAATTTCCAAAGCAGTAATAACCAACAACTCCTCAAAATTATTTTATTTAGACTTTTTTTTGACTTAAAAATGAGGTTTTAAGCTTTTTCATTTGTATTTTCTAAAAATAAAATGGACGATAAAAAATGAATTTTACAATAGATAAATTAAGATATTTAAACAGAAAAAGTTGATGAAAGACATTAAAACAAAATTGACAATGCAAAAACAAATTTCAAGAAGAAGAAAAAAAATCATCAAAAAATTTGGATGAAAGCGAGTAAAAAAGTAAAAAAAAAAATAAAGATAAGAAAAAAACGCACAGATAATTTGTTGTTATTTCACTATCAATTTTTTTATATTATTAACATTATTATTTACAGCAAAAAAAAAGAATCTCAATTACAGATAATGACAATGTTGCCATGACTCTTTGTTGTACGTCATGTCTGACCTCAAAATTATCAGCAAAAACTTTGTCAAATGAATGATGTTATCGTTTGCACTTGAAAAAGAAGTTCAAAAATTATTATTTTTCATTCATAAAACTTGTCAGACTGTAAAGATAAAAGCACCACTGAGTAGTAATAAAAATGGAATTATTTATGGAACTTGGTCGTCTTTGTTTAAGTTTCATTGAGAATTTGCTAGGCTGTGATGAACATAGAGGAAACAGAAGGATATCTAGAGTGTTTAAGATTAAGATGAATTATTGACGGCCTTTTTGCTATTTATGGTTTTTATATCGGAAGTAAATGGCTGAACAACCACTTGCTACACTATTAAGTTGGGTCTAAGATCATGTGACAGTTTACATACAAAAATTAATCATTACGAAGAGAAAAGGAAGATGTGATTTGAGAAGGGATAGAGGACTGTTTGTGATCAATTTAATTCGGCACAAAACTGCTATAAGACTTCTTGAAAGCTGTTTTAAAAAATATATTAAAAATACAAAATCAAATGCCCCAACAAGAAAGTAAAAATTACTTGATCTTTGAAGAAAGCAATGTCTGATCAAAATTTTATAAATTTCCCAAACGGTTTTAATAAATTTATATTGTCGAAGCTTTCGAAATCATGAACAAAGTTCTTTGATATACATTGAAAATGAAACATTTGGGCAAGACCGTTTTTCGATTAAGTGTCAGATTTTGCTATTATTTCGTTTATATCTCTGTAACGAAAATACTTACTGTAAAACTAAACATACTGTTTTATAGAACTTTTTGATGCCTATCTTTTGGTATGTAACTTTTTATTGGAAGTACTATACTTAAGGCTGTAGAGCCTGAAAATAGGCAAAATCTGACACTGAATTTTTGGGAAGGGTATTTGAAATTTTACTAAAACTAGTTTATCTCGCTTAGTTTTACACCGATTTCGATAGTTTTTTCAGCAATAGTTAGTTTAAAACAACAGTTATCATTAAAAAGTAATAAAAACAAAATGGCGACTTAATAAGTTAATTTAATTAATGTTTTTAACCTTATTTTCCTATATTTTACTATCAACTTTTAACTTACTTAACTTTTTTCTTGACACAAATATAGTTTTAGACCTTGGCTTTATGATAGAAGTCAAAAATTTTTGAGAAAAGTAGTATAATTAACTTTTTTTGGTCATTTTGTAAAATTGCCTTTAAATGGCAATTGAATAGATATTCTTTTAATTTTATGATGTAAAATGATAATTATACATCAAATATGCTTAGTTTTAGCAAAATATATCACAATATAATGTTATAGAACAAGAAAAAAGCAAAAACTTTAAAAACTTTAACCAAAAATTTTCAACCGTTTTTGAAAATTTAAATTTTTGACTTTATTAAAGAGTTGTAAAATAAACTTTTAGTTAAATTAACTAAATTAGAAGGCTTTATTACAGTAAATTCTTGCAGGAAAGTTGTAATTTATCATTAATTAATGCTTTTTGAGGGACAATAATGAAAATTTCATTGAATTTAAATGTAAAATCAATTTTGGTTAATTTAACTAATTTTGTGTATTAATTTGAAAATGTGTGTATGATAAATGAAAGAAAATAAGATTCTCAACAACTTTTATGAACATATCAGCCCCTTTTACAGCTTCCTTCTTGGATAAAAATCACTTTGAATGTTTGATTTAGAAATTAAACTAACTTATAAAGTCGCCATTTTAAAATTATTGGGTTAAAAATTCAGTTTTTATATTTGGCTATAAGCCACTGAAAGAATTGTGACGATTGAATTACTAAACTCTGAGTGAATCAACTTTCAATATTTGTTCACTTTTTTCGCGGTCTTGCCCATTTTCTTTTTGTTTGATCTGAAAGCATGAATAGCCTTAAATGACTTATTATTTATTCCAGAATGCAATTTTATAGTTAAATCTAAGGCTGTCTATCGATTTTTGACTGAAAATTGAATCATTTTGATAAAACACGAGACGCAGGATTGAAGCTCATTTTCGTTGAGACTTGGGATCAATATCGATTCTATATCTATATTAGCATTCTTTATCATTTATAATACCTAGATATCGATACTCGACTTGACTAGCTTGGGACGGGGATTCGTGTTTAATTTCAATTTTCTGAGGCCTTTATAAAAAAAACTTGAACATCACACCCCCCCCCCCCCCCCCCCTTCCCCAATCATGCCTTTTAATTTCCATATAAAGAAATTCTTTGTCCTCCTATCTTTAAATTTCTAGCTATGGTCTTAAAAGGATAGATGGATACATTTTTTCACAAAATTAGAACATTTTTTTAACCAATGACAATATTTATGTGATAAATTGTGTAAAATTTAAATTCACACAAAACCAATAAGCATATGAAGCACGCAGTATTATAAAAACAATCTCAAGTTTAATGCCCTGAAACAAAGTCAAAAAAGAAAAAAGTCCATAAATTTTTCTGTTATATAAATTTGATTCTTTATTTCATATCTTACCGGAAAAAAGTAGAAAGTCATACAATATATAAAAAAATTCAAACAAACAAGAAATTAAATTTTTAATTACGCTTAATTAATTATAAAATAAGTATTGAATATATTCAGAAATATGATAATAACTGATAAAAAAATAGAGTCGACTAATAAATGCTCCGAAAATTTATAAATATAATTATTAGAGAAAATTGTCATACATAATATTATTGTGTACGTATATTGCAAATGATTACATATTCAGGTTTAATATCATAATCTCAATGCCTTGATTCATCGAATTTAATTGTACAGTTTTTCGATTGAAATTGCAAAGTGCATTGAGATGATTTTCGTCTTAGTTACATTTCTAAAGTTTCTTTTAATTTCTTTTAATTTTACAAGTTTCCTTACATCCTAATATTGCTACAATTGATTGCACAAAAAACATTTTATTGCACTTTAATGTATTGCACATTAGCCCGGCCAAGCTAACATAATTGTCTTGTCGATTTATTAACAGCTAAGCTTCGTGAGAGGTAAAATTTTAATGAGGTTTGAAACTTTTAATTTATTTCAAATTTAAAATTTTTAAATCGGGAAGTTTTGAATCCTATTATTTTTTTTTGAATTTTTTTGATTTTTTTTTCAACTTTTTCAAATTTTGAGTTTTCTACATTTTTGAATTTTTTTGGAATATTTGAATTTTAAATAGATTTTTATATTTTTGAATATTCTTGATTTTTTGAATTTTTTACTCTTTGAATTAATTTAAAACTTTATCAATTTTTTGAATTTTGAATTTTTTGATTATTTTTGAACTTTTTCTTATCAATTTTTGAATTTTTAAAATTTCAATAACTTTGAAAATCAAAACACAATTTTTCTACAAACACAATTCTACCCCTGATTCCCTAGACATAAAAATAATCCAATGAACCTACATCTGAACTCCATCAAAACTTTATCTCGCACGAGAACTGATTAACCTTACTGAACTAATATTTTTAATCTTATTTAAAATTAAATTAACATTAAAATCATTCATTCATATTGCATTCGAGTTTCTTTGTATATAGGAATTGAAAATAAAATATTGCATTACGTTGATTCATAAAAGAATTGCACATGAATTGTAATTAAAAAAGAAAGAAATATTTAAATTTCTTTCGACTTTCTCTGTTAAGCACAATAAGCATAAACAGATGAACGTAATTATTGGAAAACTTATTACAGCAGCATACATTTACGCATTAAAATAAAATTGCCTACACTAAGATTATCCGATGATTAATTATAAAATTGTAATTATAACGAATATGTAAGATTAGCTATAAAATATTATTTATCTGAGTGTAAAATTAATTTCAAATATCGAAGTCTTCTAATTTACATTTATATTGCATTTTATAATCTTTAAAAACTTGACTTGAAGATGAATGAAATTAATTTCACGAGTATAAAAAAATCCCAATTTCAATAACCCAATTGTTTATAACTACTTAATTCAACTAGATTTAAAATTTTGATTGCGCATTTTTGCAGTTTTCTTGTTTTGTCAATTTTTGTTCAATATTTGCTTAATTTTTTATCGAAATTCAATCAAAAATATTTATTGTGGATTTGTTTAATAACGTATTTAATGATCTATGTGGAGTATACTCAATTTAGTATACAGATACTAAAGTATACGTAATATAGTATACTTAATTAATAGACTGAACTCAGGAAATCTTAATTATCTAATCTTAATGTGATACAATAAACTTTATATTGTATATAGTATACTCAATTGAGTATAGTTCTCAAAATGAATGAATAAATATATAACTTAATTCAAAACTGATTATTTTTGAAAAGGCATTGCATTTAGGAAACCTAACATACAACAATTTCGTATGCTTTCTCGAAATCCCGGTCCCGACAAATTTTCGGGATCGGGATCGGGATTGAAATTTTTCGGGATTTCCCGGGAAATCCCGGGAATCCCGAATATGTAAAAAAATTTAAAAAACAGCATTTTTCTGCTTTTTTTTCCAAAAAAAATTGTATATTTTTTTGCTACTTATACGGTCATTTATTCCTTAATTAATTAGTTATAATTTATGTGTTACAAGGTAGATGTTTTAATCCATGTTTCCTTTGAAAAATGTGAACATAAACAAAAATAGAAAATAAATGTTGATAAAGATGTAAGTTTAAAGGTTATAGAAAACGGTGTGAATATAATAATAAAAATTAAGCATTAATGAAAAAACTTTTAACAAATGCAATTGCATTTAGATTCTTGTCAAGTAAACGTTTTCTTTGTTTTGTAAGAATGTTGTTACTAATAGAGAAATTTCGTTCGCTTTGAGTTGAGGTCGGCTGCATTGTTATCAATGCATCGTAAAGTTGATCTAACAAAACGGTTCTCTTCTTATTTTTGTCATACCAATTAAACTCTCTTTTCAAGTTATTTGGTTCTGTTGCTGCTGCATCTGTTGTTAATGATGTATATTCAGATATGCTTAGTTTCAGTCTATCTCGAATAGAAATGTTTGACGGTTGGATTTGATTTGCACTGGATGTTGAAGCTTCCATAGCTCCATTTGTAGAGTTTTTGACAAAATACTTTTTCAATAAGTCAATGCCAAGTTTATGTATTGCAGCTTTTGTTGACGATTTAAAATGCTTGTCTAAAGAAATATATTGAGGTAAAGTATTAAGTCAATTAATGTTCCATTTCTTCGTGCACCTATGCGAGCGCAATTCATATCGTAAACCTTTTGAGACAATAATGTTCCTTGTAGCAACAATTCGTCTAGCAAAAAGTTAATTGTTCCTTCAGCAATTAATAAATCGTCTGATTTACGCAATAATTCTTCTGTCGCGTATTTAGCAGGTTCTAAAACATCAATAATTTCCTAAATTAAAAAACCGGGATTTTCAATCCCGATCCCGATAAATTTCGGGATCCCGGGATTGATCGGGATCGGTAAATCCCGGGAAATCCCGATCCCGATCCCGATAGCGAGAAAGCATACAATTTCGTAATCACTTTCAAAATTGAACTAGGTTCTCAAAACTAGAACTTAACTTTGAAAACTTTACACATAAATACGAATACTCGAACATAATCTATAATCGGTTGTTCTGTCAACTCAAGAATACTACATCCAACTATAATTCGTTGGACTCTCAAGCAACCTAATCTAGTATATAAAAATCCTATTCAAAATAGCTTGTATCTGCAAAAATGCGCATATTTCTTACCAAATATCTCTTTCTTCTTTCATTTCCTTCCATCTAATAAATTCAACAATTTTCAGTTCCACCACCAACTTTAACAGTAACAAGTTTAACTTGATTGTACAAAATTCATTATCTAATCCAATATGTAACTTAAACTAGACTACATATTTGATTATAATCAGTATTAAAAATATAAATTTCAACTAAGGAAGATAACCAAGTGAATCCTCAAGTGATGCACTAACGGGACGTTGCCCGACTGGTTGATAATATCCATCAGATTTTAAAGCAGCGCGCTTATTACTTAAATCTAAATCTTTTCTTAATATAACATCATTAGATCCATTTGCCTTTAGATAATAATCGTCATTTTTAGGATTTAAAAATTTCTTATTTTCATCAACGGTATCGTTATTATTGTTATTAGCATTATGGTGCTTCTTATGATGATGCTTCGACTTGTGTGCCTTAATATCTTTTGAAGGCTGTAGGCTTGTAATATCAGTCGTTTGACTTAATTTAACATCAGCAAAAACAGCAGCCATCTCAACACTCTTCTTTACGCTCAACGCTTCTGTTGGCTTCACGTGCCTTCCACTTCCATTTGCCGTAAACAGTTCATAATCGAGTGCCAATTTATCAACTTTACGTGATCTATTCGGTTTACTTTTCCTCGTACCACCTTCACCTATGTTGGTTGTGCTGTTATTATTATTGTTGTTGTTCTTGTTGCTGTTATTATTATTTATAGTCAATACTGTATTGTTGCTGTTGCTCTTTTTCTTTCGAGATTTTCTATCATGCAATGTGCAGTAACATCGTGAAGCACTAGCACAGCTATCAGAATCTTCACACCATGTCGTTGATCCACCTTCGACTGTTTCGCCCATTGAGCAATAGCATTTATCGTCAGAATTGCATGATGGTGATCTCCTTTCCTCCTCAGCCTTATTCAATTTTGCATTTATATCACCTGCCCCTAAGCTACAATAACACCTGTCTGCTGAATTACATGTACAATTATCTGAATCGTAGCTGCATTCTGAACATGAGACATATCTGAAAAATAAGGAGGAATGAATGAAGTTGTTAGGATATTTAATGTGATTTTTGATCAAGTAAATAGGTGATTCTGCTAGAGTAAAACCCTATGTGCGAGTGAGTATGGCAACCTAATACCCTTGTTTTTAAGAACTTGGGTTCGATTCTCACGAAAAGATGATTTCTCAATAACAACAGACAAATCAAGAACAGCAGGCTGACTTACCCACTAGAACTATTACGATTGTGTCCATTCATCGCAGTCTCAGTTCGTCTTACAGAAATTTCAGAGCCACTAGTTCCAATCCTTGATCGATTTGGTCTCTTACTCTTTCCTTTCGTATCACTTTCATTTAACTTTCGTCCATCAGCATTCAACTTTGTTGGCGACGGAGACAAACTGGGTTTCTTATTCCGAAATTTTCCCAACTTGAAGACATTTTTGAGGCTAATAGCACCAATAATTTTTGCAGGATGACTCATCACGTTGCTATTCTTCCTTTTCAACTTTTTCTTCTTTTGTCGTCTCATAATACTTTTAGATCTCTGATATAGCTCATCTTTTGTCAATGTCACGGCCAGCTTCAGCAAGAATTCCTTATAAATTGGCTTTAGATCATTAAATGACATTCCATCAGTATTGATTATGGCATTTAAGATCTCATCGAGTGAATGCAAATTTTCTTGTAGTCGAAACTCATTAAATAATTCAGAAAATCCCAACGGTGATCCACCACCTCCATTATTTGCTCCAGTTACTGATTTTCCAGTCAAATTCCTCCTCGTTGCTCGCGATTTGTAACGTGCAAGTCCAGCAGTGTTGAGGAAACTACCCGAACGTGGAATGGCAACTTTTGTTAAAATATCTCCACAGCCATCTTTCAAGCTATATGGATCTGTCTTTTCTGATCGTCCTTTACTTAAACGACGTTCTGTTGATGATTTAGATTTTCCTGATAAATTTCCATCACCACGACGTGAGCGATCTGGTCGACGGTCTGCGAATGACAGAATAAAAAAAAAATCAATTAATACTGTTTGCAAACACATATCAGGATCAAGAAGAAAGAGTAAATCATCTCAGATGAGAATTATTAATCAACTAAGCCTCATGTTGAAATGAACGGCATGTAATTAATTAAGTTCGTACTTTCAGTTTCTAAAAAAAAAAAATTAATTAACTTACTTATATTAGGCGGATTAAGAGGCAACGGTGGTGCTTTCTTTGTATTATGATTCTTATTGACCTCGTCCGATGATGTATCAAAATCTGGATGTTGACCTTTTCCATTAATTCCAAGACTTTGAATAACATCGCTATCACTGCTCAATGAATTAGATGCGCTACGTTTTTTCCTAGGCGGTCTAGCAGGTGGTGGTATGGCTGGATAGTTATGTTTGCTTCTTGTACTTCCACTTCGACTGCCGCGAAATGATGATTTTGTTGAAATTAATGCATTTGTTGCTGCTGAACTACTTGCGATACTCATACAGCCGATTCCATTACGATTTTTTGGCTTTCTGGTTCGCTGATTCTATTTTCGTGGCACACAAAAAAAAGAAAACAATGTTAATATTGCTTAAAAAGTTTCAATTTGTTTCACTTTTACCTGACTGCTGCCCATATATGCCATTAAACTTTGATATAATGTCGCAGCTATAACAATAGCATCCTCTGACGATTGACAAATAAATCCATGGCATTCCAATTGCTTTGCAATGTTAGGCGATTTCATAACAACAGCAAAGAGAGGTGAATGCAGACTCGATGAGAGTCGTCTCTTGTCAGCGACACTGTGGATGGGAATGTGAAGATTATGAAGGATTAGTGACTGAATCATATTTAAACTGAAGATTGACACCAAACTTGTCATTTTTTGAGGCATTCCTAGGATTTTAAGCTCACGATTGCGAAGCAAACCCATGTCACGTGACACAATACCATCTTCATAAACCCTCAATTACACCAAAACCCATGAATCCAAAAAAAAACTCACCTCAACGGTTTAAACAGAATCGCCTTATCGATATTCTCCGGATCTGTAATTAATGGCAAGAATGCAGCACCACCCTCACTTTGTGAAACAACAAATTTAACTGCCGACCACACAGCAATATTTTGAAATGGCGTAATTTGTTGATCACGTCCATTTGCCAAGCTTATTCTTAATCCTTTAGGACTTATGTCGAGTGTACCAGCATTTTTTGTCTAGAAAGGAATTAAAAGATGAATAATTAACAGAATTAATTAAGTTTGTAAATTAATTATTTAATGAAAAGTTCAGCAAGCACCAAATTGATGTTAATGTGAGGACATTAGTGCCACACATTGAGAATCTCGAATAAAATCTTACAAGAAAGACAAAACCCCAGTGACTATAGACGTGTAGCATGTGCAATCATTACCGTATGATGTATAATTAAGATGAAAGATAATTTCCAAATCTATGTTGTGTTCTGTTCCATTTTAATGACTCGATAACGATCAACATCTTACCAGAATTTAATTAAATTAAATGAAAATAAATTAAAATTCTTTACAGTTCTTTGCCATATTTTTATGGATGATGAAAGCTCATTTTTGAGGAGATTTTTTCACTCATTAACTGACATAAGTGAGCATTTCTACCTCGTGGTCAAGACGATATGCCAAAAAATAAACATTTTTATAACTTTTTAATTTTTTTATTGCGGCACTTCTAGATCGATCGTATCTTATGGAATCATTTTTACAGAAATTACAGACCATGTGTGATGATGATGATAATCATTTTAGGGCAAATCACGGGTTATTTAGCATACATTTACGAAAATCAAAATGAATTTATGACCATCTTTTGTCTTTAAGGTCTAATTTTGTAAAAAGCACAAAAGAAATTAGCAATTGTGAGATTGATGTGGAAAATGGCACATGCTATTGAAAATGGGTGTAAGATCTGTTAGATGTGGATCATATAAATCAGAATAGTCTATGTAAGAGCCAGTAACATATCAACCATGAGAAGAAGTTACTCAATTTTTGAAATCATAGAGGTTTAATCATCCAGAGTCCTTAGCCCAAGACTGAAGCATGACGATATAGGAGTAAATCAAGTTGCAAGGTTTTAAATTTCAAGGGGTGTGACACTATCTGAAATATTTTTAAAATATTAAAAATACCATATTTAAACCAGCTAAGTATGCTATTCTTGAATATGATACCAACGTCCATGATATCATCCTGTATTTTAAGGGACGTGAAACTACGTCAACCGAACAAATCTTAGCTATAACTTTGTCATATTTTAATGATATAAGCCGGTTATAGTGTAAAATTCTCTTTATTTTTGACTTTAAAGGGTGTGAAACTACGCAAAATAATACTCAAAATGCGCTCTATTCTTAGTAATTTTTTAACTTGATCAAAATTGTTTTTGATGATATGGAAAAAAGAAACTTAACTGCACAATACTAAAGAAAAAATATATTCACAAAAATTGAAAATTTTGTGTGAATATGAAATGTTTTATTTAAAAATTAATAAATTTTCATTGTTATTAACAGACTTGCTGAAATCTCATCTGAACACAGAAAATAATATTTTTTTTGGTCTGAATTCATTAAAACTATTTTCATTGCTTCTGTTAATGTCTGTGTGTACTTTACAGCATGATGAATGAATGGAGAGTAGAAGTAAGAAATAAGAGCATAAGTGGAGATGTACATATGTAATTAATGAAAGGTATGAGCAAGTGTAGTAACAATATGGAGATGAATATTCAATTAACGGCGTTTTATTTTCATTCAGCTGAATTTATCTTCTGTATATGTTAGAGAACTAGCAGTTGTTGCTCTATAAAATAAATTAAAAATTCATAACTCACCTCATGTCCAGCATTATTCAAATACAGTTGCCTCAGTGGATCCTGCAGACCCACTAAACTTGTAACCTTTGTCGTCAATGGCAATGCTCCCAAATAATGTATCGAAAAACAATTTCCTATGCTCGCTGTCGGACTATCATTTGCAATTTCGGTAAACATTTTCTCAATTTGTGCTTGTACGCTATTTTTAACAGAATTTGACGGCGAAACATTATTAAACTCATTTTCTGTAATTGCTTGTAAGCGATCATGCGATTGCCTGTTGCTCCTGCCACTTATCGATCCACCACTTATCGACGAGGCGCGTCTTCGTTCACGCAACGATCGCTGACTTATGATGGACCTAAGAGACATGTCGAGATGGATGAAAGTAATTAGAGATAATTTTAAAAATGTTTATTCATTTAAAATTGATCTTCATAAACACAGCAATATACAACACAAATAGATTAGGATTTATTTTATTAGATCTAATTAAGCATGAAAATGGTTTAAATCGTGTGCCTTGATTCCAAAACAATAGTCCAAATTTTTCATTCATAAAACAATTTTCCAGCGTTACTTTTATGTGAAATTGATTTATTAGTGACACTAGGGCTATTAAAAATTTTATAATGTAAATTTCTTTCATAAAAGAAATGCTTTATGTCTCAAGATTGTTACACAATAAAGTGAAGAACAATGGAAAGATAAAGACGTGAATTTAAAAGGTGATGAATATTTACATTTTTGAGTCTTAATCTTAGTCAAATTAATTTACATTTCTATTGTTGGAATGGTAATGAAAAATATTTTTTTGAGAATTTTTATGAAGATTGTTTGGATATTAAATTAGTTTTGCTGAAAGCGAAAGTTTAAGTTTGTCTAAGTTGTGACTTTTTTTGATAATTTGCAGATTAGACATCAAATTGACAATTTTACTTAAAAATGCAAGCAAACTAGTTTTAATTGATAATTAAAAAGCTATCGATATAGAGCAAAAATACGAATTTATCTCATTTGCTAATTAATTTCTATAAATTAAGGCTTTAAATCCGTTTAGTAAAGCTGTATCATTCAATAAGATGTAAAGTAATGAGTTGATAAGAAACTTGAATTTAGAAATTTGTGTTAATAATTTCAATAATTTTAACACAAATCTCTTGAAAACTTGTCGACAGATCTGACTATGTGGAATCCTATATCAATTCAAAACAAGGACATTAATAATATTTTTCTGTCATTTATTTCATTAAAGCTTTCACAGTAGATTCATATTTTAATTGCATTTTCTAGATCAGGTGCTTCATATCTTAATCTCAATAAATTCACTGCTAATTAATTTATTTCTTAGCATATTACATGACACAGTCATTAAACAACATCATCACTTGCAGTATAATTATTATCCTCACACCTCTGCCTACATTGAAAATTTCTCTCTTTGCATGTTTTTACATCTGAATTCATTTTTCACTCAGACATGATGTTTCAATAAATGAATTATGTTCACTAATTTATCAGCAGTTTCCTCTCCCCCAATTAAATTAATTATTTGCGATTACTTAAAAATTCATTAATTTTTTTTATAACTCTCTCGTTGCATTGATTTCAATAAGCAAAATGGATGGCATTTAATTATTTTTAGCAGAAGTGATGAATGTGAGTAATTAACCTACACATCAGTAAATATTGTAGTAAGAAAAATTGTTGATATTCACTTGCTGAGCTCGAGATTTAAGATAAAAAGTGCAAATGAGGAGAGAAAAAAAGTTCAGCTAAGTGAATTCTTGAGCTGAATTATGAGAATATAGTTTTGAGCCAGAGTTGCGAAACAGGTCACCTGTGACAGGTCAGAACCTTTCAATTCCTTGATAATTTGTATGGTTTTGTTAGAAAAACCTTATAAATTATCAAGGAATTGTAGGGTTTTCACCTGTCACAGGTGCCTGTTTCGCAGCTCAAAATTTGAGCATTTTGAGCATCACAGCTCAAAACTTAGTCAAAGAGTTCCGTACAATTAAAAAACAGAAACTGACAGACTTTTGTCATATTTAACATTGTTGGAACAAATAGCTCAGGAACAGCAAACGGCATAATCTAAAGACTTTAAGATAGAACAGAGCTCTAAGCAAACTTCAGAGGCACAACCCTATTGATAATCTACACCAGAGCTTTTTAAACTGTTATCTATGCCAACCCTTAACTGAGTTGTGAATTGAATGGTGAATTAAAAAGTATGATCCAAGAAGCAAAAGTGCCTTGATAGCTCAGTTGGCAAGGTACAGGTCACAAAAGTTCTTGTTTAATTTGGACTTCCGGGTTCAAATCTCACCACCATCCTAGTGAGTTTTCAGAAGTTTAGATACTTTGGCTTCTTAGGTGCAGTAGTTTAAGACGTACAACTAAGAACTAGGCGATGTGAGATGTAAGAACGGGTCAAGAATTATGTAGGCAGAATGAGAAGATACGAGAGCCGTAAATTAACCATGTAGGGATGAACTTTGTTAAATTGATAGTTGATTTCATGGTTAAGTTTGGCTCATTGTTCATTTGAAGTCTTCTAGGGATACAAGGACATTTTAGATGGCACACATCCCACTTCCATGAATTGTGACAAGATGCATTGCTAGCGGTTTGGATTCTCCTTTCAATAAGAAGACAAAACAATCCATTTATGCCAAAATAATGCCCTTATCGCATACTATTATCATATAAAAATGCGCCACAAAACACACATCCACGATCAATTCTTTATCATTATTTCTAAAGTTATTAACATTAATGATGATCTCTTTCTACCTCATTTCTGCACACATTTATTACATTTTTTTGCTTTAATTATAATTAAAAGCATCACGCTCACGCTAGAGATCCATCTTAATGTAATGTAATGCATACACTCAGCACAAAAACAACCAACACAATTTTCATTAAAGGAATTGCATAATGCACTTCATAAAAGTAGTTAAGTGATTGCAATCAATCATGATATTTAATGCATTTCCTTCTTACTTTAAGTGAATGCTCACGACAACCACTGAACTATTTTCCACTTCTTCATCATCGTCGTTGTCGATATCACAATAATTTCTGGAAATTTTTCTGTGCGTTTCAATGCTTTGAATGTTGATTTTTGACATAAAAGGGACACTTTGAGTTCACTTCCAAATTTTTATATTCATAGCTTTTTTTTTTGTTTAAATAAAAATAAAGTTTTCTTCTTCACGGACGAGCACGATGCAAAATGAGCTCTTTACACTCGAAAATAACTTCACTAAATGCCGCACTTGAAATTTCTTTTTTCCAAAATATTTAAAAAATAGTTGGAGATTTTTCTTCAGTTGGTACACAGGCAGCACACAGTTGTTACACATTCAAACGACGAGCGATTCCCGAGCGGCACAAGGTGGAGGGTGGTCTCCATATGGAATCCATATGAAAGCCACCTCCACTATGTGGGAAGTAAATGGAGGGTTATTTTTTCATCCTTCATATTGATTCCATTTGGATTCCATATGAACTCCGCTTTTTCTTAAATCAAATACCGAAAAACTCGTGCTTTTGAATTTTTAAAAGACAGAGGTCAGATCTTACTGCAATGGATTGAAATATTGTCGAAAAGCTTTACTGAATCATATTGCTTCATTTCAAGCTTTAAAAAAGCAAAAAAGGATAATTTTTTGTGATTTTGTATGAAATTACATACTTCACAAGCGCATGCAGAAATCACTATTATATGGGGTCGTTTAATTTGTATGAAAATTTTTAATAATTTCTTATGTTTCTCACGCGTGTGATCGAGACTTAGAAATTGCTGTGGTTGCGACTTAATTAAATTAAGTTGTAAATTTTTCATTGGTGTTAGTGTACTTTAATTAAGTCCACTAATACAGCTACAAATCTTGATATAAAAATTGCGAAACATAGAAAAACACGTGGAAAATCGTACCAAAAATCCTTTGAAAAATACTTCCATTAAACCTCCGTTTGACTACCACAAATGGATCCTCCATCCTCCATCAAAACCTCTCAAATGACTTCCATTTGGTGTTAATAAATGCACGTCCCACGGAGGATTTTCGGAGCTTTGGCTCCGTCAAAGTTCCATGATAGTAAGGTTTTCGGAAGATTTTCAAATGGAGGGTGGAACATGGAGGCTCCGTATAGCTTCCATATGGAAGGCAAATGGAGCCTTTGTGCCGCTCGGGATTAATAACAAAACAATGAAAAATCGAAAAATGTAATTTAAAAGAAACATAAAAATTAAAAACTCAGACAAATGCGAGTGAATATGAAGAAGTACGTGAAATTTTTGTGTATGCCTATGTGTATATGGAGATATATAAATTTTGGCCAATTTTCTGCAGCAGTTACGATAAGTCGTGGGGAAAAGATGTTAGTCATTGATGTAAAAGAAATCTTCATTTATATGCTTAATAGCAAGTGTTGGGGGGATTTAGAGGAAATAGCTTATTTTATAAGCGCATCTGTGGATTGAAAATTCTCAAAATTGTTATCTGATGTTTTCAGTTCTGGCCAACATATGTCATGTTTACAGTAAGTCAGTTTTTGTCCTAATTTGATTGAGTATTTTAATTAGAAAAAGATGAGTCGACGAATTTCAGTTGAGGAAATTGACTTGATCTGTTTAGCAACTCAAAACAGGTGAGACTTGATAGCTGATTGGATTGCTAATCCGTTAAGAAAATTAGATTAACTTAAGTAATCGAATTTAAATCTAAAGCTTGTTTGAAATTCAACAATGATCATCAATTATGATTGGCTTAGGTTTACCGATATTTCTCAAATATATTTTGGCGGGATTTCTTTATTTTTGTATGATTTTCCTTAACCAAGCTCAAAAATGACTAACCCAGACAAAATGCTTCTAACCGAACTCACCCACCAATTTTAATAAAATCAAGTTAAAAATCTATTTTTAAAGATGAACTAAAGAGAAGCAAAAACACATTTTAAAATCCATTTTCATTTCTTTTCTTATTTAAATTTCATTATTATAATTTTCGCAGCACGTCTTAAGCACAAGATTTCTTCTAATTTACTTTAAGTATGCTGCATGATTCGTTTTTTTTTCTTCAATGAAATAATTTCTTCAGGTTTTTGGCCTGTCATTTGGGTGTGTTGTTGGTTTTGGGACATGGCATGTCAATTGGGTAAATTAAAAGGATTAGGTCCTTGGAAGTCCCTAGAAGCTCCTGTCTACCAATTCCTGAGATTCAGCCTTTATTTTCAAAATTGTTAATGTTTATTCCCAAAAAATGGATAACATCCAACAAAATAAAAACTGCATTAAAAGCTTCCAAAAAACAGACCACCTTATGTAAGTTCCACTTTATATCAAGTGAGAATCATTAACATCTCAATAGGAGCATTCCATAAATTGTCTATTTTCAGTTAAAAGACAAAAGCATTAAAAAGTTTCTGAAGCAGCCAGAACTAAGCACTATAATTGTTTAATAGCACAATGGCACATAACGTAAAAGTTGTATATTGCTTAGTGTTTTATTAATAGCATATAATCAATAATTTCCTATTTAGATCTTCCATAAAAAATCATCAACAAAAAGTGGAACTGAATGAAATTAAACAGAACTTATTGTTCCATTTCTAAATGTAATTTCATTATTAAAAATAATAATAACAATTTCGATTCCACACATTCGAGATGAAAATTAGGTTGATCGTCCAGTTCTTTTCCATTATTATTGCATATCCAACAATAATGGGATTCAAATGAGATTAACAATCAAAACTTACCGTGAATCATCGAACATTGCATCAATCCGTTGCTTATAAATTGAATTCTTGCTTACGGTTGATACAGTTTCACACATCTCAAGACCCATACTGCCCATACTTCCACTTCCCGAGTAATGTGCTGTTGTTGTTGTTAGATTTGCACCTAATCCACCATTCGCTTCGATTAGCAGACGAAATCCCGATGCTGATGATATGCTGCCGTTGATTGATTCCAATTTCTTTGCAATTATTGTCGTTGTTGTTGTCTTGATGGATGAATCTCCTCTGCTCATGTTCTTTGAAACTGCCGTCACCATATTATTTTCTTGTGATGATTGGTGTGGGGATGGTTGATGGGGTTTGGTCCGAAATCTTTGATGACTTATGTCTAAACTTTAATTCACAAAGTTTTTCTTAAATTCGAGAGTCACATATTCAAGTCATTCTCATGACAATCTAAGTCATGTCCATCAATATTCCAAGAATCAATGACAATTTCCCACTTCCGTTGAGGAATTTATGCAGCAATGCACAATACAAAACGTGATCATGAACTAATGTAGAGTATGGCGTTATTATTGCAATTATTTGATGATTATGCCACAAATCATACGGACAGTAAGAGAGCAACAAGGTGAGATGAATTGTAACAGCAGCAGATGTTCTATAATTCTTTATATCGTCAAGATTTTATCTCGACTTATTGGAAACACAAAACAAAGTTTATGAATGATGAGAAGTCGGAGTATTTGGGTTAGATATGTGGCATGAGCTAATTATGGATTCTCTATTCTGTCCAATAATGGAAGTTGTGCAGCAATAACTAGCAATTAACACATATCCAGCATAGATTTCTTGTCTTTCCAGTTTGATCCACCTTAGAAAATCTTATTATTATTTTTTCTCCTTCTGCTTCTTGCTTTTTGCTGATGATCCACACATATACACTTTCCAATGTTGGCAATGATGAAATTAATTGCAATATCTCGACAAATGAGTCGATCGCCTTGCTTTTTCTCGATGATTGTTAATTATACAGAAGCTGAATGAATAAATTAATTGTTGGTCGTACTTTATTGATGATGACTCTAAGGCAGAGAATATAGAACGAAACAGAAGTGAAGAATAAAACTCAATGTCGATAACGGAAGCAACAAAACTCATGCAGCAGCTGATGATCTTTTTATTTTATCATTTTCATTCCTTTGTTATTACAGCCTTTTAGGCCTTGTCAGCATGCTCTCATGGTTGAGAATACTTTTTATGGATCTATAAAGAGAAAATAAGAAGAATAAAAATATAAGTTTAAAGGCAACAACAAAAAAATTGTTTACTAATCGTAAATTTTCAGTTTATGATGATCATTTAATGTTCTTAATGAGACTGTTAATTTTTCTAGGAAATTATGAAGCCATTGTTGCTAAAAAAAATTTAGACTTTAGTGCTGTTGTAAATTAGAAATGTCATGATATCCAATTATTATTTTTTCTAAGTCATAAATTTTTTATGTTATTAGGAGTTTCTATTCTGATTAAATTTTGTTTTTATTAAGCTTTAAGCAGCACAAGCTTAGGATTAATGCACAAATTATGTTTATCAAGAATTATTGCAGAGGATGTTAAGGCAGTAGCCAACACAGCGTAAACAATCGGGATTGATCTAAAAAATTCCTAGAAAATCCTAGCCCTTCTTGTCATCAAAGTTTGAATGCCACTTGAAATCCCTCAAATATTTATCAACTGAAGTAGAGATTTCAAGTCAGATTCGAAGTTTAATGACAGGAAGTGTTAAGATTATTTTGGAATTAAACAGAAGTGTATACGTCTTTGTAGCCATGATTTATCAAGAGATTATCCAATTTTTCATAAACATTTACTCAACTACGGACCCCCTTGAAACCATATACACCTCAGTCATTTCTTAAAGAAAAACATTATTTACATATTTATATAAAGTTCCTAACGGAGAACATGTCCATTCTAATAGCAACCTGTTCTCTATAGAGATAGCACATGAAAGTAACATGCCTGACAGAATATGATGGAATACCTTTTTGCTTTTATGATAAATAATGCAATGACATCAGCACATGCATCAGCAGCTTTTAATACTGGATAATGCATAAGCGATAAATCAATCAATCAAAATTGTCATCAAATGTCATGTATTCTGCGTTGAATGAGATGATCTGAGAATTAATTTTAAACAGAAACAGAGTTAAATCCAGAAGGGGGATTAAGCAAAAATTGTTGAGAAAAAAAAAACGCAAAAATGTTTACTGTGATGAAATTTCCAAGTACCCCCCCATATAAACCATCTCAAAAAATGCTGTAGATGTTGTCGGAAATAAAATTAATTTTTCATTAAATGCTAAGCTATCTCCATCTATTGAGCACTCGTAAACAACACAAAAAAATTAAAATTAATTAATAATTGAATTTCTTTTAAAAAATTTGCCTCAATTCTATTGATCAATCAGGACTATTGATTCATTAGAAATTCCTTAAATCTTAGCCACAAAACTTTCTACAGTATGACCATTAAGCTATGAATTTTTATTAACAATAATAAAAGAATTGTCGCAACCAATTTAAACCCTCAAATTACCATTAATATCCACAATTGTCTACATAAGGTAGCACAGACCGATAAATATAAATTACGGATATTAATGTACAATAAATTTATTGAGATGTCACTTACAACATCGGCACATTCATGAACACGATATGCCGTTAACGATCAGATAATAATGATAATTGCAAATTTTTTTTCTGTACTTTTTATTTCTTCTCGAAGTTGTGCATCTCTTTTATTTATTTTTTCAATGCGACTCCTTTACGAGCATTTTTTTTAAAACCTTTATAGAGAAAAGTTTTAATCAGCGATGGAAAGAGTTGAATGTAAGCAGAGAAAACGAACCGTATGAATCTTTAATATTATTGATAGAAAAAATAAATAAAATTTCTTAGAAAAAGTGTCTGCAAGTAGAAAAGTCACAGCGAATTTCCGAATAAGACGCATTTTTAAAAAGGAGGTTTAGGGAAGTTTACTAATGATGTCTGATTGTTGGGAGGTAAGAGATCTATTGCTTTTATGAGATTAAAGTATTTTGTAATTTATAAGCAAATATTTGCGGCAAATTCAATTTTCAATAATATTTAAATTCTGGAAGCTAGCTTTTAAAAGCTAGAGACATTATTACATTTGGTATCAAGAGTATAGAGACAATAGCCAGGAATTACAGCCAGCAGTTATAGACAACAACGTTTAATAGGTAAGTCAAACGAACAGGCGCGTAGCCAGGAGGGTTTTGTCCCCCTCTTAAGGTTTTTAGGCTGTGCTCTCGCTCTGTGGTTCAAAACGTTTAAAGGGGGGACAAGGCCCTCCTGGCTATGTGCCTGCAAACGAACCAATTTAGACTATGAACGATACGATTCACTTTATGATAGATTTTAAGAAATAAACCATTAGCAACAGCATTCACTTATCTGTCCAAAAAGACCCCATAAAAATACCATCCAAGAAACTTTTCAACAATATAGCAATAAAAATTTTCGAACATAAAAAAGAAGAATAAAAGAGAAATAAAGTTATTAATTTGATTATATGACTCATTGCCACAATAGTCAAATAAATTGCCAACAATTACAACTGATCGAATGAGTACCTCAAAAAGCATTATCGTCTATGAAGCGAGCGCCATCGTCAAATTACATAAATCAACATTAACATGTGTAAAAAATTAGCCATAGAACGATAGATGGAGAAGAATGAGAAGGTTATAAAAATGAAATTAACAATTTTTCAGCATGAATGAAAGAAACAAATCGATGAACAATGAGAAATATGGAAAAGAATCAATAGAAAGAAATCTTCACACGATGTTGGATGTATTGAGGAAAGAAAAAGAGAAAAAATTAATTACAATTCGATATAAAATAGCTGGATCATTATGAGAAATTCAATGAAAAAAAAGTGCTCGCATTTTATCACACAAATTTTCTTTCTCAGCTCATGTTCTTTGTATTTGGCAATCGGCATGAGAAAAATCAATGAAACAGCAGTGAGTGGTACACACACGGAGAGAGTCATAAAAAATTGTGAATATGAGAATGTACATGTCAGTAATGACTAAAAGTAAAGAGATGTACTGTTAATTTGAATTTTGGAGCCGAAAAAAAAAAATAAAATCCAGAGTACTTTTGTAAGAAGATTAAAACAATTAGGTAATTTCATAATTGTGCGGTAAGACGAAGAAAATAGAAAAGAACGGAGGGGAAAAGAGAGCTAATTGAAAATCTAAAGAAAAACTGTTTCAAAGGTTCATTAAACTTGTTTTATATTTTTGATCTTTGCATAAAAGTGGGAGATTGAGTTGGAAAATTGATTATTGAACGCATTTTATATTGTGTTGGAGTTTTTGTTTACATTTGAATGTGCATTACAAGTTGTGATTCATTTTAAACGGTTATTTGATATTTAAATTCTAAAGTATTTCTGATATTCCCCTATTTTTCTCACCTGAAAAAGTTTTTTGTCAATTAAAACATTTAAGATAGTATTATAAAGCTTCAAATCACCAAAGTTTAATGCAACAAAGTGGCAAGCAATAAATAAAGACTATTTGAGCTTCATATCATAAATAAATGTCTTGATTTACACAAAATAAATTTTATTCTAAAGCAAAATGAACCTAAAATCATATTTTATTCGAAAGGTTTCTCCGGTAAGCTAGATTTTCTCAAAAATCTCAATTAATCTTAAACAACCAAACTGAGCAGTCCCAATTCCTCTCAAAAAAACCTACAACAATATTTTTAATTCCAATTCTTCCCAAAACCTTCTCAATCCCTTCACTTACTTATGTTCTTTATCCATACAATTATTATTCTTTGAGTTCAATTAATTGATTTTCGTCGAAAGAATTCTCTTCGATTGCCATTCAATACATCTGACGATTAAAATTATGCAAATGACTTTTTCGAATCTCAGAAGAAGAAAATCTCTTTAAGTCGGTGTAATTAAAGATTAAGATAACACAAGAGGTGAATTACAATGTGAGGAGTCAATTTGTTCATGTATCTTTTAAGTATTATGGATTTGTGATATGAATTGGAATTTAGTGTTTGCATTTTTTTTGTAACATGATCGAGAAACACATGACTTTTTATGCATATAAAATGAAAGTTATTAGCAGTTGATGAGCTTATGAGATAATAATTATTATTTTTTCATGTTACACAAAAAAATAATATTTACAGTAAGAAGAGTTTAATATTATTTACTTTAACTTTTGATTGAGGCACAGAAAATAAGAAAAAGCAAATGTTGAGGTGCATTATGAGAAAATTGCGGTTTATGTTTGTTAAATTGTAGCATAATAATGTTGGATGTGATTTATCTTTTATGAAATCAATCATTGTGATGTATCGCTAACGATTCTTTTGTCGATTTGCAGATTTTATGAAGTTTTTGTTGGAGATTGACTTAAGTTTTCTTATCATGTAGCAATGTTTATATCCAAACTTATTCATATGCCCGTACCCAAACCTAACCCAAATGCATATCCGTTTAATCTACTCGTGTGTAATATTGTCCTTATTATGATATCTAAGAAAATATGAAGAACTGCTATTATATGCAATCAAATCTCCTTAGATCTACCGCTCAAGCGCTTGCGATTTTCAACCATTGTCCCCAATCTCTCGAACTCAGTCACCAGAAGTATTTTAATACAAGTTAAATTAATATGCATGCAGCATTATCTTACACATCGCAACAATTTGATGCCATAACTTCCGTCATACATAAACTTTATCCCATATAATATCAACCCATGAATAAAGGCATTTGTGCTACTTAGGCTATAATTCCATAGGTTCATTACTAACGATCAATTAGTTTTATTTCCTGACGATTTGCATCTTATAATAATCTATCAATTAGAATACTTTAAACATTCTAATGTATGTAAATCAATGCAATTAAGTATGATTGATTTTGAATTGGCACAAGTTCATTATGCAAATGTCTATCATATTAAATCATTTATTGGATTAATAGGCATATTATTAAATAAAAGAATCAGACCATTCAGTCTGCAGGTTGTTTCTTCTTTTACAAAACATTTAAATTCAATTTTTATTTTGTTCTGCTCACTGAACTTGAAATTGATTCTGATTTTTATTATCATTATCTAAATGAGGATGTCTGTGATTTTATGTGTGGACTTAAGTGTTTAAAATGATTTTAATTTAACAGACAAATTCTTTTAACCTGAATAAACTGGAAGATAATATTGAAATTTATTGGAAGTTGGATTCTTAGCTAAAAGGCTTATTTTTGAGGAGCTTCAATTTTTAATTTCTTATTTCATTCACTTAAGGGTTGGATTTGAGCCTTTGTTGGGTACTTGACTAGATTCTTTGTGAAAAATTTGATAAAGCGACTATAGAGTTGTCAGTTTAAGTCCTACTCTTTTGGAATCTGTGTTTTTACAGAAATTCAGATACTTTGGCTGTTTAATGTATAGAAACGACTATTAGCAGTGTAAGACTAAGACCTGGAACTATATAGAAGGAATGCAGGAGCAATTAAATGACAAAAATATTAAATTTGTAACGCCACAATGTTAAAATCATTAAAACAATTAAAAAACTTTCAAAGAATCTTATTAAAAATCCATTAAAAAAATTTTTTATTGGACATCCCATTATCCACAGCTTAGGTGTGAAACAAAAAAATTTCATTACTTATTAATGTGTTTGTTTATTTTAATCCTCAAGAATTCTTCTTAATACGCTTTAGGCAATCAGCTCTTAATAACTTTTATGCCTTGAACTTTAAATCAGCGACCTTTCTAGAATTTTAATTTAAATTGCATGAAATTTAAATTCTAGTTTTGAATTTTTAACTCACTACCGTTAAGTTTAATTAAAAAATATTAAAATTAATTTACAGTTTTCAAATCAATCGTTTATAAAATGTTCAACAAAAATTATTTAAAAATCTTTAAAGCCAAAGTCAGAACATCAAAAAACTTTATTTTCATCAATCGATTCCATTAAGCAGTGATTAAGATAAAAATGTAAAAGATTACAAATTGTCAATTGGAATTAAAATGATCATGTACTACAAATTTTCAGTGCAATATCCATAAATTTTGTTTTAAACATGCTCACTTAAATGAAGATGCCAAAAAAATCTCATCGAACAGCCATTATCATTCCACTGAATAACATTAACATTACGTGCAAAAATTGCGCTTTTGAATAGGATGATATTTTAAGCGAAATTGAACTAAAGTCTCTCATTATTGTTCCTTGTCTTACCACTGAATATATTCTCGCTGCATTGACTTCTTATTTTTAACAATTTGGGATTGTTTTTCGGCTCATTTACTTTATAATATTCAAAAAGAGATTTTAATGGATGCATCGTGAAGGTTTTTTGTGTCAAGTTAACGTAATTTAGAGTTCAATAATTGTTACCCGGGTAGTCTTTATGTTATGGAGATTATTTGACTTCAAAGAGGTTGAACTTGAATGCAATTGTTCAAAGAAGTTCAAAAAGAATTTTAACATTCATTAAGAAGGAAGTTATAACTTACCCGGAAAGCACAAGTCGGTTAATAAAATAGAAATCCGGCATGAATCTGACATGATGCTGGATTCATTTTAAATCAAGCGACATGCCAGACTTACCTTGGTTTGATGCCAGATTTCTGATCGATTAACCCGACTTGTGCTATTCGGGTTATGTACATTTTTGAGAACTTTTTTGACTCCGTCGCTTACAAAGGGCTCACATTTTGGAATAGATTTCAGTAAACCATGCGACATAAGGATGTCAAAGGAATTTGTATGAATTCCATGAGTTCAGAATTCATTGTTTGATTATTAGTTGCCAAATAGAGCCTTTTGCCTACCAGGTTGTCCGTGGCAGATATCTAGTGTAGAAAGAACCAAATCCAATTTAGTCTAAACAATTCATCACAATAAATAACAGCTTATTACAATTCATTATCAAATTCATCACATCATGTCCAATAAACATCACATCAAGTCAACCATCTACACCAAAAAATCAAATCTCATTTCAAGCCAACAAAATTTCTCTTTTCTTTCTTCGTCATCAGCCAAAAAAAGCTCTTTTATCATAACAATATTGCAGCATTTACAGACTCAGTAATTTATCAAAAGTTGTTAGCTATGGACCGCACTTAAATAATCTACACACCATCAAATAATGTTCAAATAAATTTTAATTTATGCAACTGAGAAAGAAAAACTTTCTTTTTATTCATTTTCCAGCTCTTGGCAGTTGTTTTTGTTTGTTTTCTGATCGTTTAAGTTTTTCAATTACTAGCTTGGAGCTTCACTGAGGGATTTGATGCCGTTTATTTATTACGTTTCCACACAAACTCTGAACTGTGACTAAGAAAATTCCACAAGAATCTTCAATATTGCACTTGTTCCAGCAATAAACTCACAAGAACTGTAAATCATTTACAATCACAAAGAACAGCTTCATAATCAAATAAAACATATGTTAGGTAGTTCCTATAATTATATTAATATATCTCAATTTCATATTCCATCTAGAATAGGTTTATTAAATTAAGTTAAAGAATTCAAGAAAGCAAACATTATCGCTGCCATATGTTGCTTGCCGAAATAAAATTACAGAACTAAGAACTAAAAGAATTGTAATTTCATATTCGATAATCAGCCTGAGAGAAACAATGAAAGAATGAGATAATTTCATAACTGCTTAATCTGATTCTAAATCTCTCACACAGTTGTTTATTGGTCGATATTGTGCAAAATGCTAATTGAACTATCAATTCATTGATCGATGGGATTTATGAGAAAATAACAGAAATTTTCTGTGTGGAAGTTCATGAAATGTTGTATATGGACTTAGTGAATAACTTTGGATTAATTTGAGTGGATAAGGCGCATTTGGACAGTGTTCAGGAGCATGCTTTTGTTTTTCGTAAAAAGCTTGAACATGTTTAGCTTAGTCAATACGCTGTGGGTAATTTTTGGCGATAACCTTTGTGTACAGCTATTGAGATATATGACCTTAGGGGTGTGTATATTGTTAAATGTAGTCTTAACTGAGGTTTGGTCTACATTTATTCAATTTAAGAGTTAGATTCTACAATAGTGAAACGCAGGAGCACTATAAATGAATTTATGCTTGTCAATCTGAACATTCTTAAGCTGGTTTCTACCTGGAAGACCCTTCTTTGCTACAGTTCAATTGTACTTATTCTTTTGAGTGATCATCACATCGATTTATAACTTTTGGGTACCAAGAAAAGCTCTAGTAACAAGCTCCAGTTCCCAATCACACAATCCCCAATTTCATCTTCATCTAACTTCACCCAGCCAACCTTATGGACCACAAACAAGAAAGCTAAATTAACCAATAGCTATAAAATTGAAAATCAGCAACTCATAAGAATCTACAGGAAGCAGCATGTGCTCTTTTCCACTCAGATATTCATATTTGAAGTAATAAAAGCTTTCTTGACCCCATTACTCATTAGAACAATTTTTTATGAAGTAAGTGAGTAAATTAGATATCCATAAATCAATCAACAACAGCTACAGTTCTATGATATTTTTCTGTGATTTTTATGTGCTGAGAGATTTATAGGACATTACAAAAATTGAGTATGAGAAGAAGCTAAACGAAAATAATTTGTGCAAAATTTTTAATGAACAAATGGCTATTGAGTAATTGATCCATCCATGCAGACAACAAAATTGAGTTGGGTAAGGTAGAAAAATTATTATCCATGCCTGATAGCTCATCTCCATATCCATACGAACAATAAATTATCATTTAACTACAGTCCAACATATATCATCGTTTAAATTAATGCGACCATCATCATAATCACCATCCATTGTCGATTATTGTAGGCATGAATTGTGTACGGATGTGTTTCGCAACATTCTAAAAACTGCCGTTTAAAACTTGATTTCTTTTACGCTTGCATCTTAACAAGCTGCAGCACTAAAATTTTATTCTCGAATCTATTTGCATTAACCTAACGACCAGCCCACTTACCTACAAGCATTTCTTATTTATTCCACTTTTTATTCTGAAAGCCGACGATCATCAGCTATGGAAAGGAGGAAGGGATGGACTTGTTGACGAGTGAAATAATAAAAGTAAAATTGAAAAATGATCATAGGCATTAATAATACAAGCGAAGCAGAAAACATGCGTCTTTGTTGCTTTCGAATGATGTTGATGGACATGAACTGACGTTGAGGATTCTTACAACATTTTTTAACATGATTTTGTTGAAATTTATACTTTGTAGGATTGTTCTGTGGGTGATTTGACATGATTAAATATTGTCAAGTTTAAGATTAATAAGTTTGATTCATTTAAATTAAAATATATAAACTAATATGAGGCAAAGATTCAAATCCTTTCATGATGATATTAACGATTGATCATTTGATACACAAACTTTGATCTCGTAGAAATATATCAACAATAGCGCTCGGCAATGCTAAACCTAATCGACTAGCTTGTGTCTCAAATTAAGCTTTAGCACAAAAAAATCTAGAGAACCAGATCATGTAGCGGGATTATTAAAGAAAGAGAGAACAAAAAGGAAACAAGTTTTTTCGATCTCCTCAAAGAAGCTTGCGAGGCAATAAAGAAGCACAAAAGAAGGCATTTCTATTGGAAAAGAATCTTGAAATTAAAAATATAAGTACATGGATATTGTTTCCATTTCTCTACATTATTACATGCTCACATAATGGACTTGATAGATAAATATTACATTGTAGCCATTATGTGAGCAGCAAAACACTTCACATATGATATTCATGCGAATTACTTATTAACTAAAAGTAGAAAATAATTGAAGAATATAAAAAAAATGCTCATATACATAAATTTATATAAAGCACAAGAGATATAGTCACCGTGAGGCAATTCGAATGAGAGTAAGGAAAAAACATTTTTATTATGCTACCTTTTTTGCAATCTTCGATTTAACTTAATAACAGTGATTTCATTATTTATTTTTACTACGACTTATTTTAATAAGTGTATACATTCATGTACATAGGTGATTAATTGCGTACAAATTAATGAGGATTATGAAATCTAGTGGAATATCATGGGTGGATTAAAATATCAATTAATTTTCTAGATTACAAGAAAAACTAAGTTTGAATGTTTTTATTTCATTGCAAATTTAGGAATTGAACCTCTAAAATCTCTCGAATTATGAGTTCCTTATTGTATTGTTCTGTATTTAGCTTTTAATAAAGTGACTGCAAATGATCCTTATTAATATCATCGAGGCTACTTTTCAGATGGGAACCAGAGGTGCTGTCAAGAGGTCAAAAATTCAAACTTTCCTCGAAAATTTTCTGACTTCGACCAAGATGAGAACTGAAGGATTTTACTTAATGCCTTTTAAATGCCAAGTCAATAATTCTTCAGCTTTAACCATTCAACAGCACTTAATTTAGCCACAAGCAATCAAAATTGTCAAAAGAATTCCAACAACTCGCGATAAATTTTCCCACTAGTATTTTAATGCCTAGACGATACACACCACATTATTTAATTCCAATAAAAATGTTTTTTTTTCTTCTCTTCTTCATAGCTGAAACATTTTTTTGCAACTTAATTGGCATCAGCATTTAATGAGATTTATTTACAGCAGCGGAATTAAAACATAAAAAATTGCGTTCATTTTATTGTCATTGTTGCATTGTTGCTCGATACTTAAAAGCCACCTAACACTTGATACATTTAATAACAAGACAATTGAAAATAATCATCCCGTTTGGACAATAAATGAGAGTCGATGGCAATAAAACAATTTTTTTTAAATCGATTTAGTTCGAATAACTGAATCACTTTATGTTTTAATCATGTACATTTTCTATTCTTAAACTATTCTTTTTTTTTTGCTCTTTTGAAAAGACATAAGGCTTGTTAGAGAGCGAAATGGAGAGAACGGGAACAACAGGGAAGGGAATTTTCCATATCTAGAACATTCAACGTCTCAGTGTCTATTCAGTATCATGTATTTGGCTTTTGTTTTTCTGTGTTTTGTGTGCGTTTTTATGGAAGATTGAGGTGCAGTTTGTCTGGATGATGAAAAAATTATTTTAAATGTAAAGTGGTCATTGATCAATGATTTAAGCAAACCCTCTTCCCAATTTTTCCAATAAAGTGATCAGAATTTAGCAAAATATCATAAAAATTATAAATTATCACAAAATTTAATCCTCTTAAATAAAATAAAATTTGAGGTTCGAATCCTATAATGAAAAAACCTTAAGATTCAATTCTTATCTCTTTGACTTTTTTTTTGTTTCTCAATTAAAGCGTTGATGACTACCTCAACTTCACAATTCCTCATTTTCAAGCTCTATTCATTCCATACTTACTATATCTCACTCATCAATGTCCATCGATGCACTGTTTATTGCATATCCCAGGCAGTTACATGTTAGCCCGACATATGAAAGTCTAGCGGGTTTTGTTGTCTTTTGCTTCTAAATAGTAAGTCGCAAGTTATTCTGAAATGAGAAAAATAGAGCAATTTTTTAATAGCTGTGCACATTTATTTTATATGTTCGACATTATGCGATGATAAAAACGAAAAGAGAGATGGAAATAATGCTTTTGAAAAGGAAAAGACTTCAGATGCAATTGAATGACATGTCCTATGTCCATTTAATTGAATTGACAATATTTGTAAGATTGAAATGAGACATGAGGAGATGAAAGAGGAAGGGCATTGATTGATGGATGAGAGCGGGGCAGAAGTGATCGTTTTTTGTAAAAATTAGATTTTGATTTGATTATTTGAACAAAAAGAGGAATAGGTCGGTATTTGTTTTTAATCGGAAGGATTTGAACCTTTAATTATCAATTGAAACTTTTCGTCTTTTCATCATTTTTAAGATTTTAACCTTCAACTTTTGACTCTTTGCAGTTAATGTTCCATTTAACTTTTCATATTCTTAACAGGAACACAATCAAAACTTAATCCCTTTTCCAATCATAAAATTTCTATTATTCACCATACAATCAATTCATAAATAATCAACATAGTTAAATAAATTATCCCCACTCAATTATTACTGCTTCCGTCATTAATAAATTTACTCAATTTAATTAACTTCTTCGAATAGCTTACAAATCATTTATTTTTTAATATAAAAATTCTTCTCATTGAATTTATTGAATTCTTATAAATGGTATAAGTTGTAGATGCAAAAAAAAACAAGAAAGAAACGCAATGGAACAATGATCTCCCAGAGGATATGGAAAATAAATTTTTCATAATATTCATACACGATAGACTGAGAAGATTCTCAAACAGAAAGAAAGACAATATGAAATATGATTCGAATATGTCCATTAACTTCTATCGTTCTCCTCCTCATACTCCTCTTTCTCTTTTTTCTCAATCCTATGATGCTTGTTTTATTCAAGAATTTAATAGACATTTATTGCAATTTATACGCGCATGAGTGAACATTTGAAGAGAAGTGAATGTGCATACATTCTAAAATAAAATAAAAAGTTGTGAATGCTCATATGTATACATCCAGAAAAACTGGTCGATCATTAAAGATTACGAGTGAAAGAGACTGACTGACATTATGCATGATTCTTCATTTTGCAGACTAAGTGTGTACTAAGTACCTTGAAAAGCTTTCCCCGATAGCCATCTACATGTATGCATTCTTAATTCTCTGTATCGACTAGGTCTTTTGCTTTTTGAGAAGGTTTTATTTTACAGGGTTGGTGTCCTTAATTCAAGGGTGTGGAACTGATGATCGAATATTGTCAAAAGTCAATTGATCAGCTTTCACCTCTAGAATAATTTTAAGGTTATGAAGGTAGTCAATGGGCGAGATAAACTTTCGAAGTTAATGATCTTATCGTTTTTGGAACTAAATGGAGTCTTGGTAGTAGTTAATATTCCTGGAATCATTAGTTGAATTATTGAGATATTTGAACAGTTCAATGAAATAAAAAAAAATTATTCAAAAGAGAGGCTGACGAGTAAACCCTCTCTCTAGCTACACCCCTAAGTTTAGGGTATCGTACCATAAGTTGAAGAATTTGCCAGTTTACAGTTTAAGATCTGAAAGGCTGATTAATAAAGAAATTCTAGCCAATCTTCCTTTTATTTTTAGGAATTCTCCTCACTAGAGGTCGATGTGGGTTTGAATCTCACCAATTTTATGTTGGATCTCTTTATAATTACCCTAAATATTGCTATCTATCTATCTCAGTGATGGCCAACCCGTGTGCCGAGGCACACTAGTTTACCATGAAAGAGATTGGGATATCTCTCGAACTGTATGCTGCGTGCGGTTTTGATCATGGCTTACCGTCTATATAGGTGTGCCGTTACACAAAAAAAGGTTGTGCACCACTGGTCTATCTTTATCTAGTCTATCTAGCTACAGCTCACCTTCATTTAAAATTGTAACTTAATCTCTTTGTCCTGATCTTCCATAAATGTCTTTCTAGCACTCATCCACTCAACTCTGTAACTTTAGTCATTTTCATAGCTGTTGGTCTTTAGAATCAAATATTATATAAAATGAATAACAACAAACTAGCAATTTATTTATCCAGGAAATGCACATGAAATCAGTCAAGACTCAGACACAGTGTACGAAAACATATTTAAACACAACACATGATACGAATGTGGTATATAAATTATTTGGAACTTGTTTTACTGTATCCATTTAAAATCTTGGCTAGCAGATAACTCAGATTCTTTCAATTTCTAGTTTCTCCTCAATTTTGCAATTTATTTGTTATTGAAAAGTATAAAAAATAAATAAATAAATAAAAGCGAAAAATTATTTGTTTGATAACACAAAAGACAATTACTATAGCGTAATTTTTCATACGTTCGAGATGAAATCCGTTAAAACCTGCTAAGGAAATAAATTATGCAATTTTTTTCCCTTCCATTCCATATCCATACTCAATTTTAAATCTCTCGATTTGATGATCAACAGCAACAATAACAGTAATAGAAAAAAAATATTATAAATGAAGGATGAGGAAATTCTCAAACTTACACTATCTGGTATTAATGTACATATGCCTATGCCATCATTATGTATGCTCATTTTACAATTCTAAAGATATAACATAATCGACTTTTAATAGCTTGAAAAATGTACTTTTTTAAATGTGAATAAAAATGTAGAAAATAAATATGATATTTTAGCGATATTTTTATAGAAAATAATAATTTGCATGCTGCTTGTAAGTTATTGTCCTTTATTAGGAATTGTTGTAAGCAATTTGTCAGGTTGGTGTTGAAATTTCTTGGTCTAGCGTTGAGGTTTGTCATTTTCCAAATGTTCTTCAATTCATAGTTTTAACTTTCGAACTTCAAAATTTTACTTTCTAAATTCGAATTTTACACCTTTGAAATCAGAACTTTTCACTTTCGAAAGTAGAATTTTTTACTTTCGAAATTAGAATTTTTCACATTCGAAATTAGAGAGAAAATTTATAAATTAAAAAATACAAAAAGCGCTCATAGTTATTATAAGAAGCTCTCAACAATTCCCTTCATCTTATTACTTCGTTTGCGGTTATCAATTTGTCAGTGATGAATGGAAATAAATAAGATAGATAATGGCGAGAATTGCAAAATAGAAAAAAGAAAAATGTATGAATTTATCAATTTACAAAATCCACAAAGAAAATTACATCGCAAATAGGCAATTTCAATGGAACATATTTAATACTATAAAGCCATTCATATTCCATGCCTATTTATCATCATCAATGGCCTTGACATTGTAAGGTATAAAAAGAATCTTATGCAAGTGCGTGTTCAATTTACCGCTTTGTTGACTTTAACATGCAAAAAAATCTTCAGACATAAGTAAGAGAAATGGCAATTCTGCCTGTATCTTCCACTCTCTTTGTGCGACAGTCGATGTAAATTTTGCAATGTAAGAAACAGAGAAATAAAGGAATGAATGTGCGATAACAGAGAACATATTGAGGTATTTATTGACGCGCGAGTTGCTTGCTGTTCTACTTCTAATTTTTAATGTCGTGACTGTTAGCTAACTTGTTGACCGGCACACTAGATTCCTACCTCCGTATCTGATTGCAATTTAATGAATGATATTGAATTTAAAGTGAGAATCGAATGTAGTGAGCTGTAAATTGCAGGCAATATTGTTAAGTTGTTAATTTAACGACTTTCTTGAATTTAAAAAACTAAAACAAGGTTAGATTTTGAATTTTAAATATCCGTTAAAATTAATCTGGAATCTAGTTTCTCAATTACTCTAAAATTAATACGTATCATATCACTGGTGATCCTCAATCCTTTTTAAATTTAACGAAAGTCATCAATTTAGGTTCAGATTGCTAAGTTTAACCAAAAATGCAAGTATTACATGACCATACCCAACAAAATGCGCCTAAAACCCAACCTCAATTCCTTAACCTTACATTCCATCGCATCAAACATTAAATATCTACCTCAGATGCTCATTTCATGCTCGTATGCAGAAGGGATCGCATGAATAGAAATTATAATACATAAATGTCAGTACACATGCACACTTTGCATGATAATAGCAGCAATATTAATGATTCTGCATAGTCTTTCGAGGTAAATAAGAAAGAACAAAATGAGTGGCAATAAAATTGATGCCAAGATATAAATAATGAATTTAAAATGCACTTGAGGTAATTAAGATGCTATCGGTACTTAAAAGGAGATAGTTGTGATGTTTGGCAGTGTAATTAAGTACGCCTACACGGCAAATAGTCAAAGGATTAAAAAAAATTATTAAATACCTTTGATTAAAGATATTCAGAGCAAAAGGCTTGAAGACATGGTACACAAAGCAGCTGCTGGTTTATTGTGCTATAAACTTGAATAAAAGCTAGTAAGTTCTAAGAATAACTGGAAGGTAAACTTAATTTATTTTATTTTCATGCGATATATTCCATTATCGGCCATAATTGATTGGGATCGTAAACATATAACACAAATAGTTATTAAAATTTATAAGATGCAATGATCGCATGCTGTGTGCGGTGTTAAGATTGGAGCTTGTTAAGGACTACAATTTATATTTAAATAATGCAAATTTTAGTGATATTTTTTTATTTTAATTTGGAACTAATTTGGCACTTAATAAAAATAATGAATATTGTTTCTGGTAAAACTTCGTTTAATAAGTTTTTTTTTGAACCTCTAGCTTTTCGGTACAGAGTAGGATGCAAAACATAGAGTCATATGAATGTGAATCTGCCAGTTCGACAATAAGGGCTTCTTTGGTAAGTCAATCAATAATCTGTGTTTTGTAATTTTGTGTAGGATGTGAGTTCGATTCCCACCAGAAGCATTTTCACATATTTTCAGTACATCAAAAATTCAAATAATGCTCATGACTTTACATGATCAAAAGACATTATTTACACTATATTACAGTCAATAGACCCAACATCCTCAATCTAAAATCCATCCATTCAACTTCAGAACGCTTCCATTTAACCAGCCACGAGCAATACACGCGATCATTCACCAATCATTGCCACTCAATCTCCAAAACCCAATAAAGCCGTCAAAGCTATTTTTAATTGACAACCAAATCGCATGTAACGCACGACTTTATCATTCATGCCGTCACTGTTATTTTACCTCTTAATAAATTAACAAGCTGTTTACTTGTACAAACTTCCTGTCGAGATTCCAATGTAATTGATAAAAAAAAAGCATTTAACATGGCTACAAAATTGACATAATGAGATGAAAATTCTTTTCTATTCTCTATTTTTTATTGCAATATCTAATGATCGACTTTATAATGGGTTTAAATTAAATTAAGTATTGGATACACACACAATAGGACATTAAAATGAAAATATGTAAGAGAAAATTGCACGATTTTTGTTCGCGTACACAGAACAGAAGTCAATTTTGATTTCTAAAAGATATCATAAAAGAAATGTGTAGCAACAAGTTGGAGTAGGGTTGGCATAATAGGGGGTATTGAGAATGGAAAGCACAAGTTTTTATTTTGTTAATATTTTAACGGTTTCTGAAATTTTGAATTAGAAACTGTTGAAATTGAGTAGCAATTACCTTTATGATGCATCATTCTTTGTTTTCATAAGGAATTGTTAATAAATGACGTCTCATAAGCATTCATCTACCCCTCGAACCCTCTCCCCCACCTTTACCACGGTCTTCGAAAGGAAGTTATTGAATCCAAAAGTATGTTCTGTCGGAATATAGTGGAATCTAGTATATCGAACCTAATATGTGCTAATATGCCAGCGAGAGAGTAAGGCTTCTGTGGCAAAATAGTCTTAGCCAATTCAATTACTAAACGATTAAGCAATTGTGCAGTCAAAGGGAACTAAAAGCACCAACAACCAATTTTACTCACAAAACAAGCACTTAAAAAACTACAAAAATTTATTCTGATCGCAGCTGTAACAATGAATACACACATGGCACAGTGGAAATGCATGACAGGAAATATTTATGCAATAATATTTTAATTAGAGATCGAGATGCTGCACGAAAGATGTCAATAAAATGCGACATCCGAGAAGGAAAAATAGATAAAAGCCAAGTTTCTAAAGCTTATTTTAAATTCCAATCATGGATTTTATTCGCATATAAAAATGCATTACAATACATAGGTATGCTGCAGGTGACAAGAAGCACATGAGCAATAATCAAATCTTCAGCATTTTTCAAAAAGAGCCGCAATCGGATTTTTATTCCTCTACTTTTCACTTCATCTTCTTTTGCTCCGTTTTTTATCTCATTTTTTTTATGCGAGTGCTAGTAACTTATGCGAACTATTAAGTCATAAATTATTGTTATTTGCAATTGCGATCTTATTTCTATTTTCTTTTCCTTCCAATTTACCTCTTTTTTTACCTCACTGTTGCATATATTGCACTAATCTACAAAAAATAAAATTTCTTCTGCATTACAAAATGCGATTAAAAAACATTTTATGTATTCGTAAATAGTCTTGAAATAGCGAAATTCATGATTATGAGTATGGTTATGGCCATTCAACATGCTTTTTGAACTCTTTGAGGATTTTGAAGTTATGGTGTTGGATTGAATTTCTTTCATGATGCCTACATCTTATTATTATTATTATGTTAGATTTTTTAAAGGAGGTAAAACCTCCAAGAATGTGCAAATATGTGCTCTAGATTGAACTTATTTAGATTTGCTGCTAGTTCATGCTAGCTTTTAATTGTACTCATGTAAAATAAAAACATTAGAGAAAGATTAATTGTTTAAATCTATATGATTCAAGAAGTAGACCTTAATCTGTTAAACAGATCAAGGGAAAATATAGCAGCATTTTGAAAACATTAAACAGCTCCTAGGTGGAGTCAGAAACCATATAATATTCAGTCACACTAGTTGTTTATGTTCTTTTTTGTTTATAAAAATCTTCGGTAGACACATTTAATCCTAGCTACTCAAAGTTTGTTCTCAATAGCAACTTAATTGCATATCAACTCTATCTCTTGTTTACTCTTTATAATTAACATAGTTTGAAAACTTAGCTTGAGTCGAATTTATTTTCTTCAATTCAAATCCAGTCAACTCCATCCCTAGCAGAAATTTACTAGTAATTTCCTAGTAATTTACTGGATAACTTTCCATTTGCTACTTGCTATTTACTAGTCAAAATCCAAGTTCAAATCATCGCCAAAGACCCGCATTTTCACTTGCTAATTGACTAATCAATTCGCTTACAATTTAACTAGTAATTTACTAGCAAATTTGTAAAAAATTTAAATGAATATAACCGTTGATTTCCACGTGTTTTTTTGATTTTTCTTATTTGTATAAATTATTGTAAAAGTATTAGTGTGTACCTATTTAAAGTTTATTAAAGTACACTAACACTATGAAAAATAAATAAAAGACTTAATTTAATTAAGTCGAATATTGATGAACGCCCATGACTCGCACGCAAACCTGAGGAAGATAAATAATTAATTGAAAGTCACATACAAATTTGGATCGACCTTATAAAGGTGATTTCTGCGCGCTCTTGTGAAGTATATGGCAAATGCCAAATTTAGAACAAAATTTTTTATGACGCAAAAAATTCTTTTTTTGATGATTTTTCGTAAGATTCGAACTTAAGCAGATTTGATCAAACATTTTACATGGTAATTTGCTATTAATTTGCTAGTAAATAGCAAGTGTAATTTATTAACAGTAAGTTGTTTTAATAATAACTAGTAAATTGCAAGTTGTAGAATAGAAAGACTAGCAATTTGCTAGTTAGTCTCGCTAGGGCATTTCTCTCAAATAAAATAAAAATCGACTAGCGTTGACTTTTGCTAATTGAAAACAAACCAAATCGACTTAACTTACTGGCTAGCTCTTCACTTTCAACTCTGTCCTTATAAGCTTGATCTTTACATTAAGCTAGCTCTTCAATACAGGCTTACTCTTATCTTACATACCCTATTTAAACTAATATTAATCATAAATCAACAATCTCATTTGTATAATAAAATAAAAACAGATTCTTTGTTTGATAGAACTTTAATAAGCATAATATATTGAAGATTCCATAGCCGAGATTCATACAAAGTTATCTTCTCATTCTTTTTGAAACATGCAAAATGAACATCAGATATAAATAACTTAATTAATGAAGTGAATACAATCTACAATTTATTTTGTAATTGACGGCTGATTAGACTCGCTCGGAGATAATCTTTTGTCAGATGTGAGTGGATTTCATGCAAACTTAATGTATGAAATTGTTAATATGTTTCTTTATGATAATTTCTAAGAAGCTATTATAAATTTAATTAAATATTTTTATTACAATTTATTAAGAAATGTTGAAAGCCACTCGAGTGGACGACCCAGAAGTATCAACTTTGTATGTTTGCAGCTATGACTAGTTTTCTTCTGCTTATCTTAATTTTCTTGCATAGAATTGCACTTTTCTATAATAAAAAGTATTAAGTTTCACTTTTTGATAGCTGTCAACTTAAATTTCACGCTGGATGCATCCTTAAACTGGTCTAATAAGGATTCAAATTAATTTAATTAAAATGCACTACAAGCTTTCATCATCTAGATTTCTAACCTTGTTAAATCCAACTTACTTGTCATAAGAAGCCGGAGAAATGTGAAAATATTACAACCGCAAAGACTACTTACTTGACGGATTAATTGAATCTATCTTATAATTATTAATTTGTTTCGCGCATTAACTCCTGATGTGCCATAAAATTTCATATAAAGATAGAATTTCTATTGTTATTAGCACCAACTCTATCTAGAAGCTATAAGTCAATACAATTTGCGACTTTAATTCGTGCTCACTTTATGGATGCATTTTATTAATTCTTTGTATCTTTATATCCATATGAGTGAGTATTTAATGCAATTAATGTCCCACATTTGTGATTTGTTTCACTTAACCAACGTTGATCTAGTATAAATTACTATAATAATAAAAATCATTAAACTACGATTAGACATAAAGAATTTTTATAATTCTAAAGGCGAAAAATAAAAATTATTGTATGAGGAACTATAAGGAAGAATATAAAGCCACACAATCCACTTAAATTTTATGTTTTAATTTCACATTTTCATATAAGATTCTGGCATGTTATTTTCATATTTTTCTTTCTGTTCTTGATTTCATTCTTTGTGGCATCATGCAATAATAATAATGGTAATAATGGTAAGAAGGTTTAAAGTACCTTTGAGTTGTAATGAGTGCCTCACTCAAGGCTAAATTACACTAGTAATAATTAAATTCTAGATTTTACTAGGTTTGGTACTCTTGAGGTTTTGGGTTAGTTTTTTCTGTCGTAATTTGTGATCAATAGTGTAAAACCATCTTAAGAACCAGATCTGTTTTAATTTTTTCTTCAAACAAAAAAATAAGGGGGACGAAACTAAGCACTTTTTCTCCCTATTTCGTTAAATTTAACTATAGCCAAACTTCTGAAATTAATAAAGGTAAGATAAACTAGCTTTGTCAACAAAGAGAGGTGTCCACAAGCCTACTTGACCCCAAATAAAAAACAGTGCTACAAAATTTTCAATTCTTCCCAAAAAGATCGCTAACCTCAAATAACAACTCAACAAATCTTCACAAAATTCCCAAATGATGAAAATTATATAAGCAATTGCGTATGCACGAATTAATAAAACGTCCATTTGCCATGCCTTATCGTGATCATTATCATTATCTACACCATAGTCTTACTAATGTGGCCTAGCTCGTGATGTGAGAGAATTCAAGTTCTACCTGTTTTTTTATTCAATTCTCAATAGTTTTAAAATTACAAGGAAAAATCAAGTGAAGCATCTTTTTACAGAAATTATTTATGTATTTATGTATGTTGATTCATGAATGGTAAATAATCGGAATGACTCAATGGATAAAATAGTCCAGAGAAAAGTAAACATCATCGTAACACTTCTTAAAATGATGCTACTCAAGTTGCTCGACTAGAATTTATCGACTACCTTCCATAAATATTTTCCTCATTCATGTGTCTTGGAATCATGGTGTGCAATTCAGGCAGACAGTTCTGTCATAAAAATTGTGAAATGAGATACATAAAAGAATTTTATTTTATAGTACTAAGTACTTTTTATAGTCTTTGGAACCCCATCGGAATTATTATCTGCAGTGTGATCGATATTAAATCAATAGCAGAAACAGAATTACATTGGAACTGTAAAAAGACTTAAGTTTGCCTAAAAATTTAATTAATTTTACGATCGGTTAGAGTTTGAAAGGAATTTCAGGAATTTTGATTAAATCTAGAAAGTTAATGGTTTGTTAATTTGTAGTTGGAAGTTCCTTCTAATGTTTCTTTTAATTTTATTGTAGCTTTCGAGATTTAGCATTGAGTTAATTCGTAAAACTCTTAACCACGTGTTCTTAAAATTTTGTCACTTCGAAAAGTAATCTGAACTTTTTGAATGATACTAATATGAAATGATACTTAAAAGCAGTCTAAAGTGTAGAGAAATAAAGCATAAGTCATAATTTAAATGTATAAACATATAAACTTATCGATAAAGCAAGTTAAGACATAAAAATTATTTTAATATAAGGAAATCATCAACTATGAATCATCAATCAAAACTTTTGTAAATCAATTTTTCACTCTTCTAAATGCACTCAACCGCAGCGATTCTATAATATATTTTTAGTATTTTTCTTTAAGTTCTATATTTAACTTTCCAAACACGTGCAGAAATTGAAGGCATTTCAACAAAGAAAAATTCCATTACCAATAGGATGTAAATCATGTATTGTTCAATTTACGAGAATACTTTCAAATGGTTAGATTTTCAATGATCAAGAAAGAAAATTAGATCACATTAGATTATTTGCTGCTTCTTCATACAGACAATCATTATTTCAAGAATTTGGAGCACTTAACATTTTTGAGGAAATGATGAAACATTTTTGTGTTAAAATAATTGAGAAAAATCTAAAATTCCTTTTGTATTGCAAGATAATTCTAAATTCTATTTTGCAGATTAACGTTCTGTTTAAGCTTCTGGATGGATTATATTGATATAAAAAAGTCTAAAACTGTTGACTTTTGTCGTTAAAGATTTCTCTTTTAATTTGGAAACCAGATCAGATCATTGATTCTAGAATTGAATCTATTCTTTGAAGATTATTGAGGTTATGTGGATTTCTAATTGTGCAAAATTAATAACTGGTAATATTTCTGAATTTTAAGAAGCTTTAAGAACATCTACATTACTGGCATATGGTCAATAGCATTGTTAAAATGTATGAATTCACAAATATTGGTCAGTTATTGATTCTTAAAAGAATAATTGAATGAAAACTAAAACTTTTTATAGTTTTTGGTCCAGTTTTATAGTCTAAAGCAATTTTCTCGTACGTTTTAGTCCTGTGGACGATACAGGATGATAAACCAAACCAAGAATCGACATACAAAAAAGGCTTTCACAAAAAATTTACCAGGAAGAAAACTTCGATATTGCAACATATCATAACCGACTGTTTGTTTTTAAGATTCTTAAGAATTCCAAGAACAACCACAAAAATGCCATAAAACTTAATTTCCGCATTTTTATTGCTGACCAATGCAAGAGACTGAATATTACTCCCTATACTTTATTTCCAAACCAAAAATTTTATAGCTTTGAGCAATTGTTTTTCCCTCAATCATCCAAAAACCCGATAATTTAATTTTAAAACAGAGAGTAAAATGCCGAAGAATTAATTCGATGTGTGAAGAAGAACGCAATGCGAGTTGCTTACTCTTTAATCTCACAAAGCATTAACGTCTTTATTCTTTTTACATCTTCAATTATTCCGTTCAATTGAATTTAATTTTTTTTCTTAAATCCTCTTCTTTATCGAGAATTTATCTCATTTCAGCATATTATAAGAATAAAGCACCTTACCTTGCATACAGTTTCTGATTTTTTCATAGCAGTAGCTGAAGTACATTATGATAATTTTTTTCTCATTCAATTCAACGTTTCTTGCCTTTATTTCTCTTTCTTAGTAAGCTTCAATCTTATGAAATGATTTTTTTGAAATTTAAATTATGCTCACTAAACATAGTAATAAATGAACGCATGAAAATCATCATCATCATTATAGTCATCATCCATAGCCGTTGATTTCGTGGAATATAAAAAAAGAATAGAATAAAAGTACCACAAGATAAATCGCATGAAGATAGATTTGTTAAGTGATTTGTTATTTCCATTTTTTTTTCAATATGTACACATATAATGTATATTGTGGCTCGCGCCAATATCGTGACTGTGTCGGATTATATTTCGACACCTTTCTCACTTCACCTCTTTTGAGGTTTCCACTCTTGTCTTCGTATTTCTTTGTTTTTATATTCCTTGGGTTTTCTCAATTAGATGTATTTATTGTTTGGAAAAGTTTATCTCATTTGTACGATTAGATTAGCGACAGAGAGTTAGGAGAATCATTGGGACATGATAACTGTAACGCCTTTGGATGCTTTTGATTATTTTAAAGAAGATGATATTAGAATCGGTCGAAACAAATTTCAACGGGTTTTTAAGATTTAAAAAACACGCGATTATTTTTTGAAAAAAATTCTCCACTTCAAAAAGTTTTTTGTGAATTTTTCGAGTTTAAAAGGTGAAATGATAGTGAAAATGGCATTAGAACATGTAAAAATATGGCATCAATTAATGTATATGTACTGGAATCTTCAAATAGATCGATATAATTGATTTTTCTTTGTTTTTTTTTAATAAACATTTTCTATGTATTTTTAACTATAATTTGCAAAATGCTAGCATTCTACATCTCTATCTATACTTATCACATTATAACGCAAGTTTCTATAAAATTGCAGCTAAGAACTAAAAGAAATTAATTCAACTTTCCTTCCATTCATTAAAAGATTAAAGAAATTCTCTCGCAAAACATTAAAGAACATTTCTATTGAGAACTTTTATTCTGTTAATCTCCTCGATAACGAAAAAAGAACATTAAAAAACAGTTTTCTCAATGACTTTTCTTTATGAGTGGTGTTTAATATGCTAAGAAGCTATTTAGTGCTATTAAAGTTGATGGCAATAAATTGCTTTATTCTTCCAATAAGTGCTTAGTGCTTTACTGAATAGAATTTAAGTTGAGATTTTCATTCATACTATTAGCGACTTACTTTATGATATCTTGAATAGGATTAAGAATTGTTCTTTATTCTTTCGCATAAATTCTTGGTATATCGATCGTAACTTGCTATTGTTCGGCTTTGTTAAACGCAATTTGATCTTGTAAACGATAATTTAATGGATATATCATGTGAAACATGGATTTTTCTTGTTCGGTGAAGTTATTATTGAGTAGCTAGATCTAGAGTTAGTTTTGCAGGTTCACGACTGACTTATTCGATATTCAGGAAGAACTTTCGATTTCAAATCAAACTTGTTAATTTTGATAAGATAATAATCAGATAAACAACTTCAATCCACTCCAATACCTTCCAATTTGCTTCCAAATGATATCAAAAATGACACTCAACTTCCTTCCAATTTCATATCAAAGGCAATGAATGCATAACATGTATAATGCACAATTCAAAGCATTACAAACATGCAACAATTCACAAATATCTTCCGAAGTACTTTAAAACTCTCAATCACTCTTCATGCTGCTCATATCAAAATGATATTGCAAATGAGCGCACATTACATGTTTTTTGTCCGGAAAATAGCAATAACATTTCAATTGTTTACCATTTTTTTCTACAATTTTGCACTCCTGACAACCAACAATTATAGTTTGATTCACCGCTCAATGTATTTAGTAATTTTCATGCTACTTCCACATTCACTTTACTTACAGACTATTTATGTAAAGAAGTAAATTTTTATGTGAATTTTCTTAGCTTGTGTCTCGCTCACTCTATTCAAATATTAATCTTAATATTGTTGAGCTATCTTCTCACTATGTATATTGAGTTATCTCATAATGTCTGCATGCAAATTTAATTTTTATTTATTTTTATTATTTTCGCTTCTTATTTTATTTTTGAGTGACTTACGTAATTTGGTTCCGCTTAATTATGATACTTTTTTTAGCGCATTTTTGAAACTTGTTTCAAAAAGGTAGCTTAATAACGCACTTTGGTCGGCTGGTCGGCTGGTCGGCTGGCTGGTCGGCTGCTAAGAAAAACTTTTAATCTAGACATCGTAGAGAGTTCTAGTTTTTTGCATTAGTTCCGTTATATCGAGTTATTGGCCCGCCGGACATTTAAAAATCTTAAAACAGTGTATTTATGCTATAATTAATGAATTTTTGTTTTGTTTTCAGTGTAACCTGCTCAAATTTTATTTTACCTCTATAATTTCAATATTACCTCTATAATTTCAAAAAATTTCTAGCCGTTGTAAAATTTGAATTTCAAAAAACCGTTAAATGATAAACTTTTTTTGTATGGAAATTCATTGGAACAAATTATTTAATTATACTATAATTATTATTTCGTAGTGCAACTTATAGCGGGAAAATTTCAAACTATTTATTGACCGTTAGAAAATTTGAATTACAAAAAAATGTTAAATGATAAACCCTTTCTGTATGAAAATTCATTGCAACAAATTATTTAATTATACTATAATTAATTTTTTCGTAGTGCAACTTATAGCGGGAAAATTTCAAATTATTATTATATTGACCGTTAGAAAATTTGAATTACAAGAAACCGTTAAATGATAAACTCTTTCTGTATGGAAATTCATTGCAACAAATTGTTTAATTATACTATAATTAATTTTTTCGTAGTGCAACTTTTAACGGCAAAATTTCAAATTATTTACTGACCGTTAGAAAATTTGAATTACAAAAAATCGTTAAATGATAAATCCTTTCTGTATGGAAATTCATTGCAACAAATTATTTAATTATACTATAATTAATTTTTTCGTAGTGCAACTTATAGCGGGAAAATTTCAAATTATTTATTGACCGTTAGAAAATTTGAATTACAAAAAACCGTTAAATGATAAACCCTTTCTGTATGGAAATTCATTGCAACAAATTGTTTAATTATACTATAATTAATTTTTTCGTAGTGCAACTTTTAACGGCAAAATTTCAAATTATTTACTGACCGTTAGAAAATTTGAATTACAAAAAATCGTTAAATGATAAATCCTTTCTGTATGGAAATTCATTGCAACAAATTATTTAATTATACTATAATTAATTTTTTCGTAGTGCAACTTATAGCGGGAAAATTTCAAATTATTTACTGACCGTTAGAAAATTTGAATTACAAAAAATCGTTAAATGATAAATCCTTTCTGTATGGAAATTCATTGCAACAAATTATTTAATTATACTATAATTAATTTTTTCGTAGTGCAACTTATAGCGGGAAAATTTCAAATTATTTACTGACCGTTAGAAAATTTGAATTAAAAAAAACCGTTAAATGATAAATCCTTTCTGTATGGAAATTCATTGCAACAAATTATTTAATTATACTATAATTAATTTTTTCGTAGTGCAACTTATAGCGGGAAAATTTCAAATTATTTATTGACCTTTAGAAAATTTGAATTACAAAAAAACCGTTAAATGATAAACCCTTTCTGTATGGAAATTTATTGCAACAAATTGTTTAATTATACTATAATTAATATTTTCGTAGTGCAACTTTTAACGGCAAAATTTCAAATTATTTATTGACCGTTAAATAATAATCCTTTCTATATAAGCATTCATTGTAACTTTTTGTTAATTACACTAAAATTAATGATCTTCTAATCTTCTCATGATCTGTAAATGAACGCAAAATAATTACATAATCAAATACTGATCGCTAACACAAAAATGCGCTTAAGTCCCTCGATCAATAACACGAGGACTTCTGTAATTTTTTTACATCATTAATGTTATTGGTTTAATAAACAGTTGGAGATGTGTGAGGAAGTGAGAATTTGTTTGGCTTTTTATGAGATGTTAATGATTGTTTGACGTGTGGTTAGTGAGTGACATTTATTACGCTTTTTATGATTTAATTAAGGAAATTTTTCAATTACTTTGGGAGGGTAATGAAGTCGTCTAGCGCACATCAACTAGGATTTTAAGTTAAAAAAAAATTAAGTATTTAAAGTTTAATTTCCGTTACTAAATTAGGAAAGGATTCTTCATTAATTCTGTTCGATTTCTGTATTTTGGCAATCGAGTGGAAAAAGAAAATTCTTTGGAGGATACAAATTCAACAAAAAACACAATTGAATTGAATTGAAAAAAAGTTTTTAATCGAAGTTGGGATTTGAACCCAATCCAATATTAGAGTTTAAATATTATGTCTGTAGGTTATCAACGGTTAATATTTCAGTTGACGAATTCCCAATTTAAAATTTAATTTTTGATACTATTGCTTTGAAGTCAAATCATTGATGTAAGGAACTAGTTTATAAAACTCATCAAAGTTATTCACACTCGGATAATGATATTAACAGTGTGTAAATGTGTAAAAGAAATTAATTCATTAAGACTGACACTAAAGTAGAGTATTAGCATCCAAACTTAACTAAAGGGAGAGCCACATCGAGTCGACTACACTTCAAACAAAGTTTAACTCAACCCTAAGCCAACACATGCAATTATCAACTCAAAAACAAAAGCACTCAAAAGTCAACTCAGTCCATAAAGACATACATCATTAAACAATGTAATAATCACACAATTCAAAATATTTATCATTTCTAATCTCAAAGAGATCTTACTTCATATTCATGTCTAATACCATCTTTCTATGTGACTTATGCAACACAACTTCTTCTCAATTGTAATGCTTTCCTTACATTTCTGTTCATATTCTCTCACTTTATGTCTCAAGTTGATGGGAATCTTTGTATAATCATCATCATATTTACACTACAGCTCTTTTTCTCATTTTATTATTATTATTTTGCATCCCATGGAAGTTGTCTTTCCATAGACTTTTATTACCATTCACAATTGTAATAATAATAAAAAATAATATAAAAATGTTAAAGAATAAAGTACAATCAACATCATAAATGTCATAAATTAGTAAGGAAATATCATAGACCAAGTGTCGAGTGTAATTTTGTATGAGAGAAAGAAAATGCTTTTATCACTCAAAGATGATCAAAAGTGTCGTGGAGATGACACCTTGTGGTTGTTTAAAATAATTATTTCGGAACTGGGAGGTACAAAAAAAATATCGTGAAAGTGAAATTTTTTTATTTGTGTATGATGGAAGTAATCATAACACAAGTCGCATGACAGCAAGCAGTTGCGAATATCGCAAAGTCATAGCAGCATGTAATTGCTACAAAAATTAATGATGACATCATGAGAAATCATTTTCTATTTCGTCTGAATTGTAATTAAAATTGCTTTTTGGATGAAAAATTTGCACAACAAAAAAAATAGTAAAAGTGGTCGCAGCATCAGGAAATATGCAGCTAGAACCGTGACACATATAAGTGGGACAATGTATCTATTACAGAAAGAATCGTTATTTGAGCTACTTATTCTATTCATCTGGACTCCTTTTCCATTTTCTTCATGTCTCGCTAATATTTTACAGTTGGATATATTGAGATATATTCCATGTAATTACTGATGATGTCAGTGTCTTCGTAATTTACTTAGAAAATTATTAACTTTCTTCGATTTATTTAAACAGCATGAATAATTTTAAGTGAGCTTATTAGCTTGACAGTTAGGTGACATTTAAAAATTAAATCGAATAACTTCCGCGTGATTGTTTATGAAACTAGGATTAAATTAGTGTCGCTGTGGCGTTTGGATTGTCAGTTTTGCATGAAGTTGGTGTCACAATGAGGATTCGTTTTGTATTGAAGATCTTGGAACTGGTATATACAATTCTGTATCATATGTGAGACACAACTAGTCTGAGTCACTAAGAATTTGACAAACAAGTGCACAAAATCGTCTTAGACTATTAGAAATCCCATCTTCAGGTTTATGACTAATACCAAAAAATGATTCTAAAGATTCTTTTTAAATTCTCATTTATTCTTACAACCAGAGTAAACAAATTGATTAAGAACTCCATCCATGAACAATAGCTAACCCACATTCAAGAACAGAAATGAATCTATCACAACATTAACTAAGCACAAAATAGAATACACGGAAATTTTCTACTTTTAGATTAATTGTGTTAAAAAAACTAAATTTCACGGAAATTATCATTTCTCACACATCAGCACGCTTCCAAACATGTACGATGATTTGTTAATTAACGACAATTTTTCACCTAAAAGGCATAAAAACAGATTAAAATGAGTGGATTAAAAAGATTACACATGACTATAAATAAAATTTCTCGCTACAAAAAAAAAATAAATTTACATAACAGCGATTCTTTTGTATGCAAATTTAGACCGAAAACATATTCGTGTTTAATAGGCCTTAGAATGAAGGTGAGTAGAAGATTTTGGAGTGAATTTGAATATTAATTGAATTAAATCCCGAAAAATTGTAATTGCGAAGAAAATTGCCGTTTAATGCATATACGATACATAATCTATATCATGATCACGACTTGCCATTTCGCACTGATGAGCTTTATGACTTTAACGATAGAGATTTTCTTGAAAACCGTTCATTACAGTCAAGTATGAAACTTTCAGAGAAATAATTTCATTTTAATATGAAAGATTGAAGATATTTTTTGTGGTGTAGAACTATAAATGTTCGTGATGATGATGATGAAGGTGCTTTATGGTAAGTCTTATGTTAAATATATGAAGCATAATTGTGTCAATGTTATTTACTAACGTTTTAAATGTGAATTATCTGCATGTTTTGATTTTTGAGATAAAAAAATTGTATTTATATGGAAAAACGATGGTTTTATTTTTTAAAATGCATTAAAAACATGTTATTAAAGTGCTTGCTACTTTTTTGAATCAGTTTTTAAAAATAATACACATCACAGTTCCATAGGACTCATGAAAACTCCAAAATACTTTTCGAAGTGACAAAGGGTGTCAAAATACATAATAGGGGAGCATCATCTTAGTCATCGTTGTCTTGCAAATTAATTTAAATATTTCCGTTACTTAGAACAGTATTGTTTTATCCTCATTAACCTCAACTCAAACTTCTCTCTGATCATTATCAAAAAACCGCAACAAGAGAAGATCACAAAAGAAAAAGAGACCGAAAATCATATAGACACATTAATGTTCACCCAATCAACAAAAAATTAGCGAATTCAATTAGTAATTTCCAATCATTAAAGCTACTTTTTATGAAGAAAAGAAGGAATTTAATTGAGCGTTTAACTGAGATTTTTATATTTTCATCTGAGCCGATAGAAAAAAAAAACATTTTTTTGTTTTTGTTGCTTGAGAATTTATGAAATTCATTAATATTGATGATATTTAAGAAAATATTTCCTTTTTCGCAAATTGATTGCAGTTAATTGAGTTTAATGAAGTAAAATTTAGGCCTGCATATTAAGACGTTTTTTAATTATTAATTTCATTCGCAATTGAATCTTCTTTCTATTCAATGGTAATTTTTATATAAAAAAACCAAAATATCATATCAGTTTAAACAATTAATTTTTTGCTTTTGCATGAAACAATGCCGTATAAATGCTTGTACAATAAATATTACAATTTCAATTATGGGCGTCAAGAAATTATAAAGAAAGCATCATTAAGATCAAAACATATACTACAATTTCTTCTTCTTTCTATGTTTCACGTCACAGTTCATGAACTTTACGCGTTTTCAGTTCATTTTTATTTAACTCGGTTGTTTCTGCTCTTCTTTAACTTTATTTGCTCTCGTTTCTTCACTTCTATTTGATATATGGTGATCTAAGTTAAGTTATAAAAGTTATGCTTTGTTCTAAATTGATGTCTAAAGCATTTTGGAGGAAGAATTTTTTATTTGCATATTAGTTTGCTAGGTGCATTCTCTCCCGACATAAATAGAAGTTCTACCGTTGTATATTATGAAATTTTATTCGTAGTTGCGATCCCCTTATTTGCTTCTCACTTCAAAAAGCATTTTGTAAATTACTCAAATTAAACAGCTTTAAATATAACTTTTAGTAATCAAATATGATAGAAAAAAGTGGCAAGCATCTTTTAAAGAATGTAAAAACTTGCTTAATTTACATTTTAACTGATGTCATTTATTTCTTTTGATAGACAATCCGATTAAAACCTAAATAATGTTTTCCAAGGAGTCAACTCTTTAATAAAATTCATATATAGATTATTCCACTCAGTTCCATGTTGTGCGTTGTTTGTTAACTAAATTTGAGGAATTTAACTCCTCATTATCATTAATTCATTTACTCTTTAAACGTAAAAAAGGTCTTAAAAATTGCTTTACATTTTTCTTCTGAATGATTTTGATTGGAAAGTTTCTGTCTGCCATGTAACGTCAAAATTAATTTATAAATTACATCTTTTACTTAATCATTAAATTCATTCAATTTAATAAATTTATCATTCACTTCCTCAAAAATCTGTACCAAAAATTCATGAAGCGTTGCTGCTTCACACGAGCAAATTAAGTGACTTTTAAAATTACATTTATGACTTCCCTAATCATCAGCATTTTACCTTGCACGACCAGCAAAACTACATGTTTATTTGGGTAAATCAGAAGCCAAACTGTAACTGTAACATTAAGCACATACGATATGAAATTAAATTGACTTGATCAGTATGAAAAATTCCAAATTAAAATTTAAAATAAAGTTAAAAACAGCAATTTTGAGTTTCGTAATCGACTTGAATTTTTCAGTCTGTGAATCTGTAAAAAAATTGAAAATTAAGACATTTAGTCGTTGTCATCAACGAAGTCATAACCTTGCAAATTTATATAAATTAATAAGAAACCTGACATTATGGTTCTTGGATTAACTGGGATTAACAAGCGGATAAGTGTTGAGTTTTGCTGAACAACGACAATAAATAACTTTTATCAAATGTTTGGTGTCATGTTAAGCTAATTTTTTTATTCTCCATATTTTTCTCGTTCCATCTCATTAAGTAATTGTACATTTTCTTCTGTCCCGATTCTCTGAACTGTCACAACAAATGTTTCGGCAATTCCAATAAGAAATTTATTGAAAAAATATTCAATTAAAAAGTTTAAAGAATTTCAAGAAGATAATTAAAGCAAAAATGCACAATTCGGTCAAATAAATGTAAGTATGTGATCATGTGTAGTCACTTAAAATCTTTTTTATGCCTTTCAGCCTTCCACGATCCACAACAAGTACAAATAGCTATGGAATATGTTGTATCAACAAAAAAAAAAAAAAAAATGTAAACTGCGGTTGCGTTCTAATAACCATCCAGCAATACTCATTTAACATTTCTCTTCTTCTTTTCACTTTTAATGAATTTTTTTTGAAGAAAAAAAAATGTTTTTTTTTCGCATAAATTTTTTGTGCGTTAGGAAAAAAATTTCGTGTTACTTCTTTTTTGGGTAACAACACAAAAATGATAATTGTTTAATTACTCATCAGACAAATAAGTTAAGTAGATGTTAATTTTATAATACTGGAAAGAAGATTGTTCATAGACGGTGGATTTCATATGATGCTGCAATCCTTAAGAGTGTTAGAGTAATTCTAGTTTACTAGCTTTAGTTCCATTATTCGATTATGAAACTGGTCTAATACTTTAGACTTCAGAATGAACAACATCTTTGATATCTCAACCTTTATTCGAAATATTCATTGTCTATTTTAATAATTATTCATTCTTAAAATTCTTAATAAAAACTTCTTTATAATCAGAACAAAAGTAATTCATAAATACTTAAAAATTCCTTTTAAATGCAGTTCGAGGAAGTTCAAACCAATTAATAAATTCATTACATCTTTTTAAAAACATAATCTAAAGCAAGTCCATTCACACAAAGATGACAATAGCAAATAATGGAAATGCCATTAAGCACACAAAAGACTATTTGAATGCATAAGTTCAATAGAAGATAATTAAAAGATTGAGTAACAGTTTAATCATAACAGTAGCGGCTTTTATCAAGTTATGAGAACAGATTCAACTGTAATTTCAGATGTAATCTTAAAATTTACGCGACAGAGAGTTGAATTGTCAGGAATTAGGTTTAATTAAGAAAGGAATTGAAGGAATTATGTCACAAATTTGGTAAATTAAGCAATTATTTTTGGAACTTGGTACTTCAAAATTCTTACTTAAGAATTTTATTCAGAAAAGTTCCAATTTTATTCTATTAAAAAAGGTTTAAAAAGACTAATTCTGTATTTTAAAAGTCAAAAATATAATTTCGTTGAAAATTTTGTTCCATTAAAGTTAAAAATCAAAGATTAAAATTTTGGAAACAATTTTTTTAAATTTATGAATCAAATATGGTAACATCTGTCAGTTATTTACAATTAAAGGCTTAAGAATAAAGATCTAAGTTTATTACTTGTCTTATAATCACATGTGATTAAAATTCTTACAATGCAATTTTTTGCACTTCATAAGCTCATAAATTTATTAAATTCTCAACTTTATTCATTACTTTTTGGAACTTATTCTGCCTTATTTTTAATTAACTTTCAAATGAATAATTTACTAAATTTTATTGCACGAGTTGAAATTCATATTTAAAAAAGATTTCAGAACAATATTAAGTGCCAATTTTTATTACCAAAAACAATTTGAATTTCCATATCCGCAATCTTTTCTTATTCGAAATTTCCGATTGTTACAGCAAAAAGCATCCATGATTGGAAATCAGATTACAAAAGAGTTACAGAAGCAATTTTTTACAGACGAAATCTGTAAAAATATCAATTTGAAATGGGCAATAATTTTCTAAGGTTTTTCCAACTTTATTTTCTCTCTGAATCTTTATGATTTATTTACTTCTCTCGCCTTAGTTCACTTAATTCTCCCCCAAGCTCAAAAACATAGCTATAATCAACCATCCGTTCATTAAAATATTTATAACAAAAAAATCTTTACTTTGAGAATTGAAATGAAATGAAGAAATAAGTTGGGTATTAATGAATAGAAATGGCAGATGTCTTAAGGCGCAAATTGAATGTTAGAATTAATTCTTTTTATTGTGGTTTCCCTTTTTGTATAAAATTATAAATCATAATGTGTGAAATTTACTATTTATATTAATATTTTAATATAAACTAGCTTGCAATCTAGTGTAAACTAGTTTTAAAATAGAGTAGAATTGACTTTCAAGCAAATTTTAACCTTAATTCTTCAAAATGTAAACAGAATAAAACTTCAAACCGAATGAAGACAATTCAAATCTTAAAAAAACCGTTAAATTTGATCTTCAATCTCTCAAACTGAAGATAGTTCAAGAATATTACAATTAAATTAACTCTAACCGTAAGAATTCAATGTTCAGCATAATTACCACAAATTAAATAGTTAGGTCATCATAACAACACAAAAACAATCTTCATATATGATTCATCTCAAATCAAAAAGAGCACTTAATATTTTGTAAAACAAGCTAAGTTATTTCACCAAAAAAAATAATAAATAAAGTAAGAAATAAAAAATAATAAAATCGTTATTTTAATTTTCTCTTATGGAATATTTAAGAAGCATGTATATGCAAGAGAAATAAAGTAAATAGCAAGTAAAGCGAGCAAAGAAGCACATTTTGAACGGTATAATCAGTGCTTGTTGAGTGAATTTGAAACATAAGAAGTGAGAATTGACCATTGAATGTGCCTCTTTAGCTACTTTTCTTAGCTTCTCATTCCAAGTAAATAACTGAACCGGTGGAAGAAGAGCTATTTACTGATTTATTTTTTTATTTTTCGTAAAGTGCATACTGAAATAACATTCAAGAGGATTTTCGTTTTAATTATGACGCAAAGAGTTTTTTTTTTTTGCTGTAAACGTCAGAAGTTGAGTAAACTTTTATTGTTTTCCTTAATTTTTGATTTATGAAGTCTTTTTTCATGTTTTTAGAGATTTATAAGAATCTGGAGTGGTTTCCCTAGTAACCAAAAGGTAGATCAATGTATTCCATGAGAATCTTCCATGGATGATACATATGTATTATCCATGTATTATCCATCGGAAGATGATGTCCTATGAAATTGGAAGATAAATGGACAATGCAATAAGACATCAATGTAATACATCAAAGGAATACAAATGGAAAACAAATGGATTACTTTTTTTTGGATAAAATACGTGCTAATTTCCACGTGTTCTTTTGTATTTTTCTTTTATTTGTGTAAATTATTGTAAAAGTATTAGTGTGTACTTAATTAAAGTACACTAACACTACGAAAAAGAACAAAAAGGACTTAATTTAATTAAGTCGCATACTGATGAACGCCCATGACTCGCACATAAACCTGAGGAAGATAAATAATTAATTGAAAGCTCCATACAAATTTAGAGAGAACTTATAATAGTGATTTCTTCGAGCAATTGTGAAGTATATGGCAAATGCCAAATTTAGAACAAATATTATTTTCCTGCAAAAAAACATTTTTTTGATGATTTTTCATAGGATTTGATCCTAAGCAGGCTCGGGTAATACATCGATGGAACACTTTTGTTACATGTTTGTAAAACAAATATTTTCCATATAATAAATAATGATACATTTGATCTTCCATCGACGTCGAAGGAAGATTATATGGAACATTTTGGTTACTAGGGTTAAATTTTATCTATTTGGAATTATTGTATTCTGATAGTAAGAATCAGAGTCAATTTTATCAATCCATCAATCTTTAACAGATTAACTTATTCTGAATCATTTTCAAACAATTGAAATCAGATTCGGATCTTTGACTCAAACAAATCATTCAACAACCTTTTTAACTTAATCTTCAGAATCATAAACACTAGATTAGATGTTTTTTAACATAAACTTGGATCTATACTGACTATTTAAACTCAATTCTTAATATCCAGACACTTAAAGATATCAAAATAATCATAAATCTCCAAAACAGCCAAATTATCTTTACAAATCTATCTTATGTCTAACCTAAACACATTCCACAACAGAATTAACTTAACTCTTATAATTATTTTATCAGCTTCTGTCAATTACTGTGTCATTATTGACTCAAAATGAAAAATTTCTCTGATTTTCAAAACAACAAACTGCTGTTCATAATTTGATCATTTATCATTTGATGATTACAGTCTGTTTACCTCTTTAGTTTTGGATAATAACATACAATTATGAATGGTCTTAAATTTGTTTTGTTAATAAAGTTTTGTGTTACTGCTGAGTGCTGGCAAATTTGGAGAAAAACATTTAGCAAACTCATAACACTTCGATTGGCAATAAAAAAATTGGGAAATTCAGCAACAAAAGATTGATTTAATAATTCATATGATTAAGACATAAATAGAGATGTGTTATGGATCTTGTTGATGGGGCGCTTAAAGTGAAAAATATTTTTGCAAGCTTCTCGTTTGTTGATTTATGGATTGATGGCGATGATAATCGATAGTGATTTTAGTTATTAGAAATTTTAGATTATTTTGGCGTCATATGGCTGAGATAATAGGAATTGTCGGAAAGAGAAAATATTGGAATAAACGGAAAAATGGGTTAGAAAAAGTAAATCTATGCTACTGACTATGTTGAGCAACTTAGTTTTGAATTTAATTGTCAAATTAGAGAGAAATATATAGGATTTTTTGATTACGGTTAACAAAAATCAATTTTATGCCCAATTATTGAAGAAGTGTATTTTTAAAATTCAAATTTAATTCATTAACTTGAAGGAATGTAGTTTCACACCCTTTTTGTTTGCAATTCATACGAAAAAATCACGAAATCTCCAAAGAATGTATTTAGTTAAATTTCCTGATTATTGTGAACAACAAATGACTAAGTTGCTTAAAACCTTTGTTTTTAAGTGCCATAGATTTAAAATCAAAAGAAAAATTCCATCAGATTTCTGCCTGAACCTTAATGCATGTATCAATAACATGATATCCTCATAAGAACAGCTTCAAAGCATCAAGAACATTCTAAAACTTCGTAAGTAACAATTCCCATTCCTCCAACAATAAGAAAACAACATATTTTAAACTTTAATGCGAATATTTCCCAGAAGCAATTCCCTTTAATATCATCTATAATGACTTCACATCTTCAAGTCTCACTATTCAGCATTAGTCCACTTTTGTTTAACTTATCTGCTACCATAATTGGAAGATGATCGATGAGACTTCATTTACACGCAATTCTTGAAGCATTTCACTATTATGATGATGATAAGCAATATAAATGGCGATAATAATTTTTTCTTGGTCTCATTTTTCATCATTTTGCTCTCATTTGAAGCTGTCATTGTACCTGTTTTTATTTACTTATTATTATTACTTTATTATCTCTGCTCTCGTATGCGAGTCGAGTTAATTATTCAATTTAAATTTAAAAAAAATGAAGATTTTTTTCTTTCTTTCTAATTTAATTGTGGATGAAGAAAAAAAAAGTGAAAATTTTTGCTGCTGCTTATTTCTGTTAAAAGAAAAATAAATTTTTCTTTCGACTGCAAGCTACTAGAAAAGTATCAGACAAATTGCAACAAAAATAAAATGTTCAAGTACGAAGTGAGGAGAAGAAATGTTTGCCAATTAAAATGTTACGTTAATTGATCTCTTGTAAGCGATAAGAAGAAGCAAAAACAACACTCACAAAATTGGTGGTGAAAATTAAGATCAATTTTTCTTTCAAACTCAAACAAGCGCAATTTTTTTTTCGCTCTATACAAAGAAATAGAAAAAAAATAGTTTTTCACGCACATTTGTGTCATTCAATTGCGACTCTGATGGTTGATTGAGATCTTACAATAAAAAACCTCGAAAATTACTGTTGATCAAAAAGATTTCTCTTATTGACATTGAAATAGGAAATTTTAAAAAATATTTTAATTTTGTTGGTAAATTAAAAAATAAGAAAACAATTTTTGTGTCAAGTTTGGGGTAGGTAATGCCTTGGGTTTCTTAAAACTGAACTTAAACTGTGTTTCTTTGGAATGAAATCTTTGATTTTTAATGATCGAATTGATGATCTTTCATGCCAGAGTTTAGAACTCAAAATCGACACTAATTCTAGCCCAAAAGTCGACTCTACTCGAACGTTTCATGCAAAATTCGTCAAAATCAGAGTTGATTTTAAGTTTTGTTCTAGATTTTAATTCAATCATGTCCTAACCTTATGTAAGGATGTTAAACTTAACAATCAAGTTTTAATCATTTTTTATATTTTTTGATCTGAATCCAATCTCATTAATACTCTGATCAATCTTAACAAAATATCCTCGAAAACCTACACTAAGCAAAAATTGCTGCCGATCACAAATAAAAGAAATGAAATTGAGAAAAATCTTTGTGGTTACCACTCGTGCGATACGTATTTTTTGTTAAAAAGATGAATGAAGAAATGCTACAGAAATTTTAGGCAACAAGAGATCTTTTTGAAAATAAAAATATGAGTTTCTTCAAATAAGTACAAAAAGAAATAATTTTCGTAGTTATTGAACAATATTCGTTTGATGATGCAAAGGTAAAAAATGTTTGGTAAAATAAGTTGTTAAGTGGATAAAGCGCAGATTCAATAAATGCAAATTCTGAAAAGTTTTGATATCAACTTTGATAAAAATAATTTTAATGTAACCTGAATGGCACAAGTCGGTTAATCGATAAGAAATCCGGCCCCATCCGACTTGTGCAATTTGGGTAATATGAAAATGTTGCTAACATCAAGATTGAGCAGGAACTAAGCCTATAATCACATGAATTGTGGCATATCAACATGGTTGATCAGTTCATATGATTAGAAAAACTGATATAATATATTTAATTTTAATACATTCATGACATTCACTATCTGTAGATGCAAGTATAGAACCTACCCAAAGTATATTTGATAGCTAAATTGATTTTTAAATTCAATCACAACTTAGTATTTCTCAAGTATTTTTATAAATAAGACAAATTCAACAAAAAGTGACTTAGTATAATATTAATCATTTCAACGATCCAAAGAAATTCAAGTCTATTGAAAACCACTTCAAAAATGTCAAACGTTTTTACCACAAAAAGCCAGCATTTCTCCTTTTAAAAATTGTAAATAAAAAAACAATATTTTCATTGTTATTGCTTCAGCTTCTATTCAACCATTAAGTATATAATAAATAGAGATAAAAGTAAATGAAAAGAGAATAAAATAATTGCTTAAAGAAGCTCCAGTTTCATGAATTGGCTAAATTGTTCAATCGTCAGTAAGAAATCAAACAATAATAAAAAATAAGAAGTTAATAATAATAAAAGAAAGAAAGAGAGAAAGACGCATGTTTATAATTAGTGAAAACCTCCAAGTTATAATTAAATGCATTGGACGATATTGTTGGAATCAAATTGATTGAGCATCGTAAAGAATAGAAATAGCAAATGATTATAGAAAATTAGAAGAATAAACAAGTTTTGCGTCTGATCTTTTACGGCTGATGAAGTAAATTAATATGGAATGAGAATGGAAGTTCAGTAGCACATAGAATATTTTTTTTTATCACCTATATACTTTGTTATTATTGATCAATAATAACGGATACTTCTTGTGATGATTACTTCTGTTCCCTTTGATGATACCCTTCAAGGCACAGAAGCGATCACTTCTTTAAAAAACTCTATAAACCACTGCATCCATTAAAATTGTTGATATTTCTGTGAACTTTTTTTAATGACTTTAATTTTATTGAAGCTGATTACACCGCAGATTAATTAAAATGATAATGCTTAAGCCAATTGCAAGATTGTTTTTTCATAAGAATAATTACGGTGATTTAATTTTATAAATATGGATTGTTTTGCAAATTGCTGACTTAATAACTTGATTTGTCAATGTTTTTTTTTAAGAAATATAAAAATTTGTGAAGGATTAGCTTGACCATTTGCATCATAAATGAAGAAAGTTTAACGATATTTTAAACATTTTGCACTAAAATTTTCATTCATTAAAATTATTAAAATTCATTTACATTAAATATTTTAAAAACCATCAATGAAACAAATTGCAAGCTATAATCTTCAAAAAAATATTATTTTCAATCCCTAGAATCACTGAAGCACCTGCCAAAACCTTTCAAGAAGCTCGTCATGCATTCTTACTCTTATCTTTATTAGCCAGAACGAAAAGTTAAAAACTTTTTAATTTTATTTAAGAAATCAAAATACATCTGATATCTCCCATTTCCATCACTAACATCACTTTTCCATTACTCAACAAAAAATTAATTTTATGATCAACAAATTGATAACCGTTAAGAATAATTTAAATTCAATTTAATTAATGTCGTTAATGAAAAATAAAATTGAAGTTGAGAGGAATTTCCGTTACTGATTAAATAGCTTAAATACGTGAAACTTTTCTTGATTTTCTGATTGATCTGACTTAATTTCATCTTGTTAGCTAGAATGAGGCAAATTATCTCATCGCAAGTGGATCATCGGTACTTTTATTGTGTAGTTAAATTAAAGCATTTGATTATTATTTGAAGTGATTTTGGGGAAATTATTAGGAAGATATAGAATATTAGAAAATAATTCAATTAGTCTGGTTTTGTTTGATTTTTGAAATGTGTTAAAATTATTCTAAAAGCACAGTAATCTTGATTTTTTGTGTTTCTGGATTAAATCAACAATTTAAATGATTTGCAAGGAAATTATTATTATTATTAAAACGGCATAAAAACCTCTGCATTAACATATAATAGAATAAAATATAATAATAATAACGGTCATTCTTAATTTGAAAAATATGATTTTAACTGACAAAAACGAAACATTTCGTAAATATGAAAATTTGATCATCTTAGAAATAAAAGTGTAAGAAATAAATAAATAAAGTGAGTTTGTGTAATTAATTTAACAGTAAGTTGTGGCAAAGAGTGATAAAAGTGACAAGGCAATTGAAAATGGACTTAAATGACGTTATGGATACATCGGAATTTGATCTTTTGCATGAGATAAGCTTTTAAATGGTACGGTAAGTTTGAAATGTTATGTTAACTTATTACAACTTATGACACTTTTTACTTAAATGATCACAAAACTGTTAACTCCAAATGACTTTAATAATATTTTGAGTTTGATAACTTTACGGTGATTTTATTTGAACTTCAAATTTCAACAATTCGTACAAATTCTTAAAAACTATATTTAATTTGATTAAATTGAAGAATTTTCCTGACAATGTTTCAAGATTTAGTAATTTAAATCTCTTCAAAGTTTTCCCATTAAAAATATTCTATCAAAATCTCAAAATACTAAAGTCAGCATGAATCTTAATTTTCGCTTGCTAATGTAACGAATCCATAACAGACCTGGTTTAAATTAAATCAAGTCACAGCAAAAAAGCTTTTAAATACACAATAACATCAAATTAAGATCAATTTATAAAATAAAATGAAATTAACGTTTTGCCTTAGTTCAGAATTGACAATATTTTGCCATGCATGTAATTTCCTTACAATAAAATTTAATTTTCATACAAAAGGCACTGAGAAAATCGAGAAGATCTTAATAAACATCCAAGCAGAATTTTATGTCACTGAGATATTTAAAAATTCGTTCATTCTCACAGCACTTAATTGATTAGTTGTGCCCAAAAAATGAGGGAATATAAAATTTGCACACCATAACATCTTTGATGATCAGATCGAGCTGCGCTGCATCTGATAATATTTTATTATATTCCGTATGATAGAACGACACCACACAATGCTTAATTTCCATTTAATGAGATCAACTAAAATCACGTCTTTAGATAATCTTTGTTTTTTATTGACTTGATAGGAGGGTTGTAAAAAATATAAACGAGCTCTTGATGTTCCTAGTGCGTTTTTCTCGATGAGAATAATTTGAGAAACAAATCATGAAATATTCTAATTGAAGATTTTTTGGGCTTTTTCATTTTTATTGACGCATTTAAAAGTTTTCGGATTTCAAGCTAAATAAATTTATGTATCCATCACTAGAGTTGTTGCTAGACATTTTCATACCTACAATTTTTTAAGTCAAATAAATTTGCAAACAAAACTAACCTAAGTCAAGTAAAAACTAGTTCCTTTCCTCCTTAGTATTACCAAACAATTCTCAAAAATTAAGATATGCTCATTTTTATTTAACAGCACACAGTGCAGCAAGATATTAAAGTAGAACTTAAGTCACCGTAACTTTTTAATCCTCATATCTTTAGATCAGGTCATTACATTATCATATTAAATATATGTCTGATAAATGCAATAAATGCAAATCTTAAGCGAACAGCTCTTTCTAAAGCACAGTAAATGAATATTCTTGTGTGTCCTCAAAATATGGATTTTTAATTAAAAGATCTTTTAAGTTAATAAGTTAATGTCGAGGATAATGAACTTTGAGTTATTTTGATGAAGATGTTGCTAGTAAGGAATATTATTTGGATAAATATACACTAAGAATCTCTTCAATAAAGGATAATAATCTCTTCAGTAAAGGATGAAAAAAATACCATGTTCTTTTGAAAATTGAGATCAAATTTGATTAATTAATGCTAGCTATTCAACTGCTGTAAAGTATTTCACTTGGTATTCGGTAAATTAGGTTATTGATAAGCTGTAGCCAGCGATAGAACTAGCATATAAGAGAGGCAATGGATCACAAATAATCATCAAGGGAAGGGAAGTGAGGAAGTAAGTAAGAAGTCACCAACTTGGTTTTCCAGATGTCTTTTTGAAAGTGTTTTTTTTTTAAATTAATAATTTATTATAAGAATTTTGAAAAGTTGTAAGCATAACTCCAGAATCTCAAAAAAAAAAAAATTTAAAAAATTTTATATCAAATCCATTGGATTAGGACAGTTTTAGAGCAAATCATGCAAAGACATTTTTTAGATTTTATTTGCGATCTAATGCTGAAAATTTAATAATTTAAAATGAATGGGTTCGACTTGGAAGTATTTTATGAAATTTAACTGAACCTGATTAACGTTAAGTTTCATGAAGTTTTTTTTCTTTTCAACTTCTAAACTTTGTAGGTCAAATAATGTCTCAAATAATTTTGTTTAACAAAAAAAAAACTTGAAACGCTAAGTTTTGCATTTATTTAGCTTCATCCTACCCTTTTTGCAGCTTGTAATCAAAAATAAATTAAAAATGTAAGCACTGATCTCCTTTTCATTTTCAAACATTCAAATGCGTTAAGACTGAATTTCCAGCAAGGATCCAGTCACTTCATTATGATTTTTTATGTTATTACTCACCTTCTTTGTCTTCTCAAACAACCAGGTGAAATAATTGACTATAAACTTTTTAAAGCTTGTGTAACAGAAACAGCACAAAAAGTATTCTAAATAAAAAAATTTTTTTTACGATTTCTTGCTGAATATATCACATCAAAAAAAAAATATGAAAATTACCACAATATCACGATCAGTTTAAACTTCTTTTTTTTCAGTTTCTTAATGTGCATAAAAAAAAGTTTTTTTCTGTGTTAAAAAATAAATTTTTGTTATTTCTTTCTTTTATAACAAATAATGTTTCAACTTCATTAAACAAATCAATTTTTTATGGAATCATCCACGAGAAGCAACAAAAAAAGTTCATTTCTTTCACAGTCTTCAATAATCAGTCTCAGTACTTTCTTATTATTTTATTATTGCACAATGTTCTTTAAAGAATCTTTGCACTAGACAACGAAAAATCTGTACAGCATAAGCAACTGCGCGTCTTTAAACGATCGCGGTTAGATGAAAACTAAAGCTAGGCACTTGCAGCAAGAAATTTTTTTTCTTTTTTTTTGCTAATAGTTAGTATTTTCTTTTCTTGCCGTTTTACTCTCTTTTCACATGCTGCCGTTGACTCACATTGAACGCAATTGAGAGAAGAAAAATACTTTGGCTTTACTCTTTTGATGCGGAATAACTTGAAACACTTACAGTATGAAATGTGGATGAGATGAGTTGTTAGAAGGTGGATTTGGATATGCATTTTGTCTTTTTATTCGTTTTTATTGATAAAATTAGCCATAAATAGGAATTTATGTCTCCTTAATTTAAAATAGGCAAAAATTAGGCTTTTCTTTGGTCAATCATTGACTAAATTGATGTTTTTTGAATAATGACATTAAAATGATACAGTTGAACTATGCATCAGGTTTTAAATACCTAAGAACTGTGTAGCTAGGTTAGAATTCTGTTAGTGTTCCTGGAAAACCCTTAAAGTTTAGAATCAATTATATTTCAAATTGAGAATCAACATCTAATTTTTAACAACTTTAGGAATCGTGAAAGTGTAGCATTGTTGAAGTTTTGAAGTAAGATAATAGCCATTCAATTAAACAATCAAAAGACTAAATGCGCTTTATACAACCTCAATCCTAACACTTCAAAATAATTTTCTCTTAGTTTTTAAATACTCAACATCGACTCATTTCTTATCTTCAACCGTAATTCGCATTTACTTGCATATCTCAAACGTGATATTAAATGGAAAATGAAACAAAAATAAATGAAATTCCTGATTATCAACTAAACCGGGATGAATTCAATGTCGTTTAACTAGATTCTTCTATGTAGATCTCATCGATTAATGAATTGACCTAAATGTCTTGTTTTGGTGTCTAATGTGCTAGAAAAAAAGAATCTTCTAGTTCTATGGAATGCGTATTAATTGATCGCATAACTTTTCAAGACGAGTCTAGGCTTGCACATTGTAATTTATGTGATTTGAATTTTAAATTGCAATTACTTGAAAAGAGAATAATAGAATTATCTGCGATGGTCACATTGCAGTGCGATTCTTTGAATTTTAAACTAAATAAATTGATTACTTACCAATAAAAAATAGCTTTCTTGTGCTGGTCTGTTTGCATTTTTATGATTACTGTGGGTATTTAAATAATAAGGAGATGTAATGTGAATTAAACAGTTGAGGTTGTAGAAAGTTTGAGATTTAAATTTTGTGGAAAGCTTTAAAGCTCATTGCTTTTTATAGGAAAGCTTAGTGAAGCTTCTGCAAAAGAAATAGGAAAACGCTATAATTTTTAAATTTTTTATTCTTTATTTTTTACGATTTTAATGGAATGAAAATACAAAAAGAAATTCTTTATTATAATCAAGTATATCATAGATAGAAATAATCGCTCATCAAAAATTTTTCTCGCATTTCATATTTTTTTTTTCTTATCAAAATATTCTTATCCAAAAATCATTCTTTATCCATATTATCATTAATATGATTCATCAAATTTCTAAGAAACTATCGAAAAAGGCCATAAAAATTCATTCAAAGAATCTCATTATAAAAATTTCTTTTTTTTCTTCATAAGGAACCAAAGTTATTGATTTCAATTTCGAATTTCAAAGTCAATCGTTCTCGTTTTTTTTCAGTCCAATCGTTTTATAAACGATATTTTCAATAAAAATTTGAGCGCATATCTTAATGTAATCATTAGTAACACAATGTTCAAGTAATCAGCTTTTCACTTCTATATCTAAATTGAGGTTAAGTTGTCTTGGAAATTAGAAAACTTCTTGAAAAAAATTGTCAAAATTTCAAAAATGTTTTAAAACTTTTGAATAATTTTGTCAAAGCTATCAAAAATAAGAATTTGAAAATTTCAGTTTTAAAAGCTTTAACAAATGTTTTAGTATTTTGACCAATTTTGACATGGTTTTTGAACATTTTGAAATATTTTGACAAACTTTTTAAAATTTCTTAAGAACTTTTTGAAAATTTTTGCAATCTTTTCAAAATTTTCTAAACATTCCAAGCCACATTAACCTCACAAATCTCCAATATTATAAAACAAAACAAAAAATATCTATCAACATTAATCAATTAAGCCAAAAAACTTCAAAAATAAAAATCAATTCAAAATTCTTGTGTTTTTATCTTATTAGAATCACAAAATAAAATTTGTTTCTCATTTCATAGTTATTTTAATTTTTTAATGCTCACTTTAAATGTTACAGTAAGTTTGAACCAAATAGTCGAGGTCTCTCAGAGTTGGCTTTCGTCTTCAACTTTTTATTTCTTTATTTTTTTATTTTTTGTTTTGTTTTGTCGTCTCAAATTAATTATTGAAAGCTCTATTTGTTATTTTTTTTTATTACATCTTTTTGTGATTTGTGACAAGAACATTTCCCTGAACAAAGATCTCTGCTTGTAATTTTTTTTCCTTAATTTTTTAATGCAACTCTATAGATATTTACTTTTATCTTCTCTTCTTACTATTATTTTAACAGTTTTTTAATATTTTTTTTTTGTTTTTTTTCCGGTACATTCATTTCATTTTCAATATTTTCATTTCCAAAAAAATAATATTACCATCCATTGTTATTTCTTTGTATTTTTTTGGTTTACATCTTGTTTTCATCTTCATATCATTATTTTATTATTTATTTTAATCAAAACGAACCTGAATGCATATTTGTTTTTCTACTTGCTTTTACCTTTCTTCAAAGTGTTATTTCTATAGAAAAAAGGTTATTAGTTATCAATAGTTGCTTATATTCGCGGATTTGATGGTTCTAAACTGCTTGTAGAATTGATTTGAGATTTAAAGACGATTTCATTAATATTATTAACTCAATCAAACCTTTTGAGGTTTTGTTTACAAAAAACTGCGCATTCATTAGATCAATATTAAGAAATACGCACGCTATCAACTGAATCTGCTCCATAATCCTTAGATTACACAATTAAACAAAGTCTTTCATTTGAAATTAAGCTAGAATTAGTAAATTGGCTATCAATTTAATTTTCAAAATCTAAATCTAATTATTTGATACATTTTGAACAATCAAAAGCACTTCTATAAAAAACTAGAGTTTAATTTTGCTTGTTAAGGAATCAAATGTTCAGTCTAGTGTTAAACTAGAACAAATTAGACTCAAATAGTTTCCAAAAGTTTGGATTGCGAAAAAACTTAATTTTTTCACAAACATTATTTAATGTTAATCTTATTAAACTTATAGAATACTAAATGAATCTACGAAGAAACGGAATCTAGCTACATGTTGATCAAGGACGAACAAACCTTCTTGATAGATTGAAACTGAAAAATCCAATTTTGAACATTTTTGATCAAATTTCAAATTTGATGATTTTTGTTGTTTGATTTTTATCATTTTGACCAGTTTCAAATCTTTTTCAAATCTTTTTCTAACCTCAAATTCATCCTAATCTTTGCCAGATCATTAACTTTCTAGATCTCTGCTTGATTTTAAAGTAATTATCAAACTAAGATCGAGAAATTTGTCACATCAAATCCCCGTCTACATACAAAAATACAAAGGAAATAAGAATACAAAGCTATATCTCTAGTTATACGTTTCTCATACATCGCGCAGCATTATTTTTCTTTTGCAACACTTAAACAATACAATCGAAAAAGGGTAAAAAAATGTTCTTTTGAGGATTTTAAAAATTAGGAAAATTAAAGTTCTTAAAACATAATTATGTACATAAAACTTATGCTTAATTATCAATATATAAATCGTATTTATCTTTCTTTTCTTTTTTTAATGGTATGTAGGTAGGTAAAATGTATTTCTATAATAATTTTAAAGGTAAAAACTGTTCATTCATTTTAATTTTAATTTTTTTTTTTCTTCAATTAATTTATCATGAAAAGCACGGGCAATAATGTTTATATCAAGGATGAAGATTAGAAGCTTTAATTGATTGACATCCATCAAGTAAAGCTCCAGTGATCCCCAGCAATAATTTTATCTTAAATAATCTTATATTTCATTTTCTTATCATTTTACAACTAGACATTATATCATCAATCGTATATCAATCTTATCATTGTAGGTTTTTTTTCATATATTATTAAACTTAATCTCATGGTACTTTAAATTAGTTAATTAATTTCACTGGATTTCTACCAACTATTGAGCTTTTACCTTATAATTCTTTCTTTTCGTATTTTCTTATTATGTCTGGGTCTGTATGTGTGAATGTATTTGCATTATTATTATTATTCAGAAATGTTCATAGAAGTCCATAATTTTCATGTCTTATTGTGAATTGGGAATTTCAGCTGGGGAGATAAAGTGAAATTTGTACAGATTGGCAGGTATGGCAACATTGCCACAATTGTTGTGTGTCATCAAAAAGAAGAACATAAAAATATTTCTTTTGTTTTTTTCCTTAATTTACTTCTATTGAACAATGACAATCATTTCTGATATTGTTTCCATGGACATTTCTGTTTGTTGTGGGGAGAAAAGGGGGGAATTGTTTTTTACTTTTATTTCTTGTGTTTTTGGAAGTAGTTCGTAACTATTGCAATGGTTTTGTAGATTATTTTCAGCATCATCATAGGTATCTATAGTATAATATGTTTTATGGAAATTAATTATTTCAGGTCTTCTGGTAATTTATTTATATGCTCTACACGTTTTACTTTTCAACATAGTTTTCTTTTATGTTTTTTTTTTAAATTACAGCTCGTTTAAGATGTCAAAGGGATTTGAATATTTGAAGGAATTTCTGAAGTTTTTGGGAAGTAATGTTGGCTAATTTTATTGATATTTTTTGTAATCTTCAGATCTTATTTTAAATGCTTAATATCACTTCTTCAGATTCAACATTTGAGAGCTTTAGTTAAATTTTTGATCTTTAAGTTTGAATTTCGATCTTAAAGTTCAAATTTCGATCTTAAAGTTAAAATTTTAATCTTTAATGCTAAATTTCAATCTTCAAGTTCAAGTTTTGATCCTCAAGTTCAAATTTTGATCTTAAAGTTCTTAAATTTAAAGTTTGAAGAGAAAAAAACTCATAATTCCAAAAATCCAGCAACTCCTCCCAAATCATCCAAATTCCTCAAATGACATCATTTTAAATACTACAAAAAGCAACAACTAAAGGAAATTAATCAATCACTTAATTACAAAAATAAAAAAAATTAAAACCGATCAAAATAACAAAAGCACAAAAATATAAAATAAAACAAGAGTTTATATATGCATTTGTGGTTGTGGGAGTGTGTGTGTGTGTGTGTGTGTGTGTATTTGTTTGTAAATATATGTATCGATAATGACAAGAGATCAATGAATGAAAGTAATTTAATAAAATAAGACGTACTGTTTATCTGCATTATGAACTAACCAGCATTTATATTACATCTAACGATAACAATTACAAGTGATAGATATTTCTAAAAATGAAGCTGCTTCTTTTAAGATTTTTTTTTTCATCATTTTTTTAGATGCCAATACAAACATTTTTTTTGATTATCCTAAATGCTTTTCATCATCATCTTAATTTTAATTTATATTTTGGTAGTATAACTTTTTTTTTAAAAAAATTTGGTACTTAATCTTTTATGTATGTCCTCCTTTCTTTTTTGATGGTTCCTAATACTTAAGAAAACAATTTTAAGCTTAAGAACTATATCAATAATAATTCCAGAATCTGCTGTTCACATCAAACAACATAATATTGGTGCCAATTACTTGATTTAACACAATGGTCAATAACTTATGAATAAATCATTTCAGGCATGAAACAAATCATATTCATCAGTTATATCCAATCAATATATATATAAAAAAAATCATTTTGTATTCAATTTGTTAAGCTTAATTGTTTGTTTGATAATTTAAAGTTCATTCGCTTACATGCGATAGAAATGCTTAAAGTTTCTCATTGGCACTAAGTGCCGATAACGTCTTCTTTATTCTCAATGCTGTTAAACGCGCTGCTGGATTCTGATACCAACAATCTTTCATGATCTTTGACATTCCAAATAATACATCCGATACTTGCCATTTGTTGGGGATTGTTGGGCGTTGGTTATCAATGCAAATGACCTAATAATTAGGAAAAATGTTATGTAGTTATGTTAAAATACTCCCGAGTGGAACATTTGACATAATGCATAGCTAATAGGTAGTCGTAGGGTTGACTAATTACAAACTTGTGGATTATTCCGAAGAATTTGTCACTTATCAACCCAACGACTATATTTTGTATCTAGTAAAGTTCAGAGTTCCACTCAGGTCTAGTTCGAAGTATCAGCAGCCTGACACATCTTCAAACCCTTCAAAAACAACAACCTACCTTTCTCATCTCTTCAATACTTGGATCAGGTTGAACAACGTCAAAGAAAGGTAGCTGATAATCTTCATACATGTTGCCAGTGTTACATCTCCTAGCAATTTCCCAAAGTATTAATCCATATGCATAAATATCAGCACGTTTGAATGAGTCGAAATGATTAATATTGATTGTATCGTCAAGAACCTAAAGAAGATAAATATTTAGATTTTTATGATCCTTCTAAGAAGATCTAATCCATACCTCAGGAGCCATGTAACGTTTTGTTCCAACTCGGTGGGTTGAAGGAATATCAATTGTATCTGTTTTTGCATTATGACGCACAGCAAGACCTAAATCTCCAATCGCACATGTCAAATTAGCTTTAACAAGGATATTCTTACTCTTTAAATCTCGATGTGCAATTCCAGGCTTTCCTGGACATTCCTTACAGTCCTTACACTGTGACTTACAGTCTTTAACGAATGTTCCTACAATATCCATGTGAAGATGTGCTAATCCTGTTGCAATAGTTAATGCCATTAAAACCATTGTCTTAGCACTAACAGTGTGAGCATTAAGGAAATCAAAAAGTGATCCATTCTCATGATAATCAGTCACAAGCCACAACTGTGTCCATGTTCCATTATCTTTGTTGTCTGCAGCAATAAATCCTAAAATGTTGTCGTGACGCAACATTGAAGTTTGATAGATTTCAGCCTCTCGTGTCCATGAACATTCTTCTCTACTTGAGAAGATCTTCACTGCAACTTTTTCGCCTCTCCAACGACCGACCTTAAAAAAATAAATTTTTATTGACAATTCTACAGCAAATAATGGAAATAATACTCACCCAAACCTGCCCAAATCGTCCATTTCCAATAATTTTCTCCAACTGGATTTGTCTTGCGATTGATCGTTGAACTAATAATGGCAAGCCAGCTGAACCACTTCCAGACGTAGTCATTTCAATAATGTCATGCAGTGTTTGTCCACATAACGACTCTTCAGTTATCAATGGCTGTCCACCACTATTTTGCTTTCTTTTGCGTAGAAGGAAGAACATTGAGATGACACCAATCACAAAAATACATGACAGTAATGCACTTAGTGCAATAAACAGTATTGATGGCTCCAAAATATTATCTTTTTGCATTGGAACTAGATGGGGATTGAAAATTGATATTAATATTTTATGAATTGGATGTGGGTAAAGAGGAAGGAGATTGATGCAGTTTTTTGATGAATTAAGACTTTGACAAGATACATCAGCCATCAAATCATTAGCTAGCATCCTAATTTAAAATTAATGAGACATAAATGCATCTGACTAAATCCATGGTATCCACAAAACACTGCCTCAATCATCTTCACAAGAGTAAAGTCAGCAATTAGACCAAAATCATTCATTAAAGCCGTGCATGAATAATTTTAGTAAAATGCAGCCTTAATTTAAGAGAATGATATAAAAGGAAATGTACAGCATGCGTAAAAAGAAGCATTTAGCCCAAAGCTAGCACACAAAATAGATTAAAAATATTAATAAACATAAAAAATTATTTTAAATACCTAATATGAACAGCACAACTTTTTTGAGGATATTTTTAAAATTAATGTTCAAGTTCTTAGTACAAGTCTTGGAGATTTTAATTCTTTGAGGAAGATTCGATAATTTTAATTGAGGATTTTTTAAGGAAATTTTAAGGAAACTTAGTCATGCAAAGCTAGACTTGATTAGGGATGTTAAGAGTAAAATGAATTCAAGAGTGCGGAACTGATCAACTTGGTTGAATCCAAAGAAGTAAGCAAAACCTCAAAGAATCAAACTCTCCGATTCGTGATGATGTCAAAAGATTTAATGTAAAAATGTCTATGTCCTATGAAAATGTCAATTCTATTAATCAGTTCATTCAGTTATACCTATATTAATCCATCTTTCGAGATTCAGCACATTCAATCCCACTGAACTATTTCATCTTCCATAAAATATATTTAACAGGAATTATTCATACGACAGGACGATCACAAAGTATGATGAGAATCAAAATGGAATTAACTGTTTTTTTTCTGAGAAGAGATTTGATGAAATATTATTAATATTGTTTGTTTCATGGATGAGTAAACAACGAAAGGACGTCTCACTATAACTTTAATGTGCAATACCTGCTCTAAGAGCTTTTGCAAGACAATAAATATACTAATCTGTAAAGTAAATTTATGAAACAATTATTCCGACGTTTGAAGATTTGAAATGTTTGAAATTGAGATTTAAATTTGAATTTTTGAACTTTATAATCTCAATCTGATAAAAATTCAAATTCAAAAAATTCTATTCAAAAATAATTCAAATCTAAAGTTCAAAAAAAATTCAAATTTCAAAAAGCCGTTACACAATGAAAGCCTTTTAATGAATATTATCCCTCAATAATTTTAGAAAAATTGGTCAAAAAATAATGTTGATACCTTCAGGTAGTTCAATTAGGGATTCAACGTTACAAAAGTCCTTATCACAGCACTTTTCTATTGTAAACGGCGGTTCATTCAATTTTGATGCGCATTGTCTCAGATCATAAATAATCAAATTTTTTCTATGCCAACATCTATAAAAACATATGGAAACTCATTATAGAATTTTATAAGTTTATGGATGATTGATGGAATCATAAATTTTGACGTTAACATGTCAATCAGTATCTGTAGTCGATTGTCTTAGAACTAAGAACTTAAAGGCATATTCAATGTCTTATCAATAAAATAAAAGAATTAGCAGAATATACAGCTATCTACTCAATAAAAATAATGCAAGTTCATTAGCCTTTTCAAATGATAATTCTAATCGCTGTTTGTGCTGATTGCTTTAGTAAACAAGACAATAACTTTAATTATTTGCGAAAGTTAGAAGTAAATAAGAGTTTATAGCAACAAAATTAGCTACAAATGCATTCACAAATAATAAAAATCAAGTCTTTACAATAATTACTACTACGAGACTTAGAGGTTGCAGTATTGATTGTTTTTTTGTTGATCTAAGAATATACAGCTAGGGAACTTTGTTTTGTAGCTAGGGAAAGGGTTTTTTGACTAAATGGTTTGCCATCAGAGTTGAAAATTGTAACGCAAAGTTACTAATCATGGGTTCGAATGCCAGTAAATTCCTACATTCAAAAAAACGTTTCAAGCTTTTGACACAGCTTATTTTTTACACCTGATACTTGAATTGTTTTTAACATTCATTCATAGAATGGCATACTTTATGAAATTATTCATTGCCACAATTTTTGCTTACCTAATTGAAATTCTTTGTTTATTGACGTTCAGAACTCAAAGACGATTTTTTTTCAAAGGTTTGGAACTGAAAATTGATCAAAGAAGATCCATCAAGATGTTGTTAATCAGTTCCACATTCTTGACATTTTAAGGAGTTTTAAGTCGATTGAATTTCTTTTGAGTTAACTTTGAATAGACTCGAATAGTTTCGACTCGATTAAACTTTTTGTGTTAAAAAATCGACTCAGAATTTATTCAAAGTCGATTCTAAGTCAATTTGTGTCGAGTCGAATCATTTGTAAGTTAAGTTTAAGCAAGTTTGAGTCGAGCCTAGTTGATTCCGTGTCAACTCAACCCAATCGACTTCGAGCTCTGTTCTCTTTTTATTACAATTTCATTGAATGCAAGAAAATATTTGCAATTTTAATTCAAAGGAAATTCTAGCAATGTCGTCAAATTTATTAAAACTGGTCAGCAAATTACAAAATGTCCAATTTTTTTCCCACTAAACCCAACACCTTAGCTTGTGGATGGAATTTGAGACAAAGTGAAACTGAGTCTTCACAATACTTATCAAATTGCTTAATATAATACGAAGGAATTCATTGAATCATGCAATAGGTTTAGTTCCAAAAAACAATTTTTGTATCTTATTTCCAAGAAAAAAACAACAACAAAACTATTGAACCTCTAATGTCAGTCAAATATGCGAGGAATAAGAAAGATAAAGTGTATAATAATTATAATTAAAGATAGCAATAAAAGTAATAATAATAATAATAAAAGTAGTATTAAAGATATAGCCTTTTGCCAATTAATAAAACGAAATGAATAAAAAATTATAGAATTATAGTTTTGATATTTGCTTTGGTTTTTGAGAGAATTAATAAAAATTTCTACCTGGCTGCGGCATAATGCCGTTATTGCAAAAATCTGTTTGACAGCAATCTGAATTAAAATCCTTTTTTTCTTTTGACGAATAACATTGGAGAGGTAAACGACCTTCAAGGATGTGAATTCGTTCTATGCACCTATATTCATTATGTTCGCATTTTTTTAAATGAATTTCGATAAAATACGACATTTTGCATTTCGGGTGATATCATCAAATTGAATTTAGAGTTTATTTTTTTTTGGTTTCATTTCCAAATTGTGATTGCCAGAGGATTTTTTTTTTTGGAGGAAAAAATTATTATTTTGTTAATAGTTTTATTAGAATTGAGCAAAGAAAAAAAAAGTTTAAAATCAAAAAATTATCTGAAAACGAAATGTCAATCATCAAAACAGTTTCAAACCGTCTTTATTTTTTTTGTATGGAATTTTAAATTAATTATAATAATCTTGATTCTAGATTATCGAGTTTTATGTGATTTATAAAGATAGCATTTAGTTTCTCTTGTGCACTTCTGTTCGCTTTAAAGTAATTAACTTCAGGTGTGGTTTTACTTGATTTGGGGAAATTAGATTTAGATAAAGTGAATTATTTGATAATCCTCGTTTGGGGTCTAGGCATCGTTATCTGAATTGCTTAGATTAAGATATTTTTGTTCGAATCAGTTAAGATTAAGCATTTAAAGAAAGATTGAATTTCTTTGACATTTACTGAGTTAAGGAGTATATTGATCCAGATTATTCAAAACACTTGGCAAAATTTTTGGAATTATCTTAGATGTAAAATAATAAACATTGACTTTGATTTGAGTACAGGACTCAGATAAATTCCCAAAAATCAATTTTTAATAATGGCAATAAACTGTTTCTATATAAGAGCAATAACTTTGCCAATGTCAGACTGAACATCTTAACTTTAACAAATTTCAGGAAATCTCCCAAATTTCCCAAATGTTTTCGCGAAAAATTTTGTTCGAAAACATCCGAAATACAAAATTACAATTTATTCCTTAATTAATGCTTTTTGAAATTCCAAAATGACTTGAATAGAAGTTTTTGACTATCAGTACATTTAAACTATTCGAAAAGCTATAACACGTAAACTAAAGGATAAATAAGATGAATAAATTTTCAATCAGTGTTGCATTCTGGTCATTTGTCTGGATCAGATAAATTCTGAGACAGAAATTTCTTCATAAAGATCGATTCTACATGAAGATAGAAAATCTAATCTACACAAAGATTATTTCTACATAAAGATTCTGTCTACATAAAGATTCGATGTAGATGTCTACAATTCTACATTCTTTTCTGATGTAGACCTGGAAAAAATGTAGAATTGTAGACATCTACATCGAATCTTTATGTAGACAGAATCTTTATATAGAAATAATCTTTGTGTAGATTAGATTTTCTATCTTCATGTAGAATCGATCTTTATGAAGAAAGTTTCTTAGCTAGACAAAAACTATTGAAGAATCTACATTCTTCATCTAGTGTAGACATCTACATTTGCATCACTGTTTTCAATTTAAAATGTAATCAAATCATTTTCGAACACAATTTTTCCATTTACGAAGAACAACGTGCTGCTGTTTCGTGCAAGGATGTGGAACTGATTTCATCAGTACCACACCCTTGGTTTCGTGTTGGAGTTTAATTTTGAATCGCAGTGCCTCCAGCTCAAAAGGAAGGGGACTTCCCATGCTTTGCCTTTTTACCTCGTGTTGGAGTCGACCTAACTTTAGACAATCATTTTCAACTTTAAATTAACACGAGCTTCTTCTTATAAAACTTAAAAACTCAAAAAAAAATTACGGTAAATCTCAATTTTAATCACTAATCTGAAGCCATATCCAATAAGCATTAATATCCCAAATGAATTCAATATAAAACAACAGAAGATAAAGGAAATTCCTGAATTTTTTTATGGGTAGGGTAATGATCGTAAAGCTCACAAGAGAAACGCTCCCCAAGAAGAATAATTTTTTTAGCAATCTTGTTATTCATTACATTAACAACACACAAAAAAAAACTAAAGAAAAATACATTAGTAGATGAGATAAATAATAAAACAAAGTAGAAGAAATAAAATATCTTTTGAGTTAATCATTTTCAATTCGTGGAAGGGTTTCATGACTTATAAAAAAAATGCTTAGTTTTGTTCGTTTCATGATTTTTAAAGATTAATTTAGTTCGAACACAAACATGGTAGTAATAAAAATGAAGCAAAATAGAAAAATTATAAAATAAATTGATCATTTACGGTCAGAATCTCGCGAATCAGGCTCAGGAGCCGATTTTCGTTGGACTTTTTTGTCGTCATTGCAAAAGCTTTTTTTACAACAATAATTATCATCGCTTTGACGACACCAAAGTGGAAAACTGGGTGGAAAGAACTGTGGACTATCTAGGCAGCCGGTTCTTATGAAAATGAATTAAAAATTGCAAATTAATTTTTTGATTTTTCGTTTTCAGATTTGAGAATTTTTTTATAAATTCGAAAAAAAATATATTGTTTTTTGTTGATAATCACAAAAATCACTAGAGTTGGTCGATTGAAGGGGGACACAGCATGATGGGAATTAATTTAATTTCAAATATTCATCCATTCACGGTCAAAACTTGAGTCTTGGAAATCAGTGAAATTTGACATTACATATTTTTCCCATCAAGCTGTTATCCCCTTTGAGTCGTTTACAAATGACGTCCATCAAAATTTTATATCAAATAAAGAATGCCACACAGTACCTTCCCCCCTTAAAAATTAAACATCATTTATAAACGACCCCAAATTAATCTATGCGAACGAATTAATGAACATCAAGACCTTACCTTTGGCTATATTCATAAGTGTTTCCATTTTGTTGCCATGATAGGTAGCAGTACCCGTCCGTTTCACAAATATGATTCGATTCAGCACAATGATCGCAATAACATTTAATGAGAGCTACAAAAATTAAAATATTTTTTCTATAAATATTCTGATTAAAATAACGCGACATGCTGTCTATTACTTTTTGTTGATCTTTGTGACATTTTTAGAGGATCTGGTGTGGCATGGATTGCAGCCACATTCGGATGAATGAAATCTTGACTCACGACGTTGTCTTCGGACAAATCTTTGCTGTGCTTTATCTCAATAGTTTTACCTTTAAATAGAGAATTGTAAGATTTAAATATAGATGCAAGGGGGAAACAGCATGATGAGGAATTTATTTCCAAGGGGAGAACAACATGATGGAACATGCTATTGACAGGAATATCATTTATTGTGGAAAATTGTTAAGAATTATTTTCCATCATGTTGTTTTCCCCTTAAATAAATAATAAGGTTTAACACTATCTGTAAAATGTTGATAGATTTACGATCATAAAAAAATCATTTTTATCATTTTGTTGCGACAAAAACATTGTCAAGCTTCAATGTTATGTCTGTTCCTTTTTAATAATAATGCAAAAGTATAGGAACGAATCTTGTTGATAACAAGTTGCGTGATCTATTTATAGTCTGATTTTGCTTACTCGTAGTCTAATACTCAATGATTTGAAAATTATGTATTTTTAATTTAGGAATCGTTCACCTATGACATCCAACTCAAAATCAATTTTCACAGACCCAATTCCCCTAAAAGTCACAAAAAATCAGCGTTGGTCAACCCATGTGCCACAAAAAATAATTCAGAAAATTCCATGAACGATGTGTCTTGTGCGGTGTTGGTCATGATGTCATGGCACAAAAAAGGTTGAATGTTAGACGTCACTAATGAACGACACCTTAGATTACATTCAATTGATACCCAGAAATAGCTGAAGCGTGTCAAAATGATAAGGATAAAAAAACTTGAAAACTTCTACGGTCAATGTTGCAAATCTTATTAAATACTCAATCATTTATAGTGCCCTAAATTTTGAGGGATTAAAATAATGTTTTTTTTTGCATTCTACTGAATTGAACTAATCAGCTCTCTTTTACATCTCACATTTCAATGTTTGTGGTAGGTCGTGTTTCATTTTTCAAGTAAATTAAGAATTTGATTTCAAACTAATCGTTTTGGACTTTGTTCTTTTTTGGATTAGGCTCTGATATGTTGTTTTAGTTTTTAATTCTAATATGCTTAATATCGTTCACTATTGACGTCTAGATTCTTGAATTAGGGGTAAAAATATAATAAAATATGACTGAAAAGCAGCCTTTAGCAGTTGGGAAAACCCGTTAGTAGTTCAGATCAATGAAAATGTATAGAACAGCACTATTTATGAACAAGGAGATGAATGTGCCTTAAAATCAATTTTAGGAATGTTATTGTCAATCACAATAGATTGCATTAGCAGCCAAAGAAGTCACGATCAAAGATATTACAATTTAACCTTGACATTGCTTAATGTTAAAAGCACCCGCTACTATAGTAGAAGAATGGACACATATATTTGTAAATGAATTAAATTAAAGTTGATTCTTAGCTATACTCTGCATTTCTAAATTCCCAGAATAACAAGTTCTCGACCAAAAAACTAAAAAGTTCTCTATTTATCAGGAGTTCAAGCTGTACAAATGTTAACTTCTGTTTGTATTCACGTTCTGGAATAAATATTATATCATTCCAGAAACAGTATTTTTATCTCCAAACTTCTCGAAAGTTTTAACTATTAATACAGCTGAATACATACAACATTTAAACATTGATCGATATGAATTCTCAGGTTAAAAACCTACAGGAACATGAGCAAGAAGATCCTGGGGGCATAGTCAAATATTTTGAACTTTATCAGAAGCCAGCTTAGAGCTTGTAGATAAACAAAAAAAGTCTAGATTCTTGAAATTTCAAAAGTCAACATGACAAAACAGGAAAAGATTTATTCACACAAACAAAAAAGAAGGCAGTAAATTTGCTTAAAGATTAACAGATAAATAAATATGGAAACAACAGCAAATATGGCAGAAGTTGAAAAAGGAGTTTCGGATTTAAAATTCAATATTAATATTGTTTGTACACAAATATAAAAGTGAAAGTTCTATAAATAAACGCCATTCTTTCCGTACAGCAAAAGGCTTGTACATAGCACAGCATGAACTCTGAAAAATCATGAGTTTTATTTTCTTTTTTCCTCGGCTCGCTCAAAATGTAGTGCAACAACAATAAAGCGAACATCTAGTTAATGAATTGATACACAATCTTCCGATACTAACCATAACTTGCATATGATAAGCCAGAATATATTAAAAATGCCACTACGAAACGTTGTGATTTGATATGAAAATGAATAGCACTCATGATATATAATATATATTAAATTTTTATTTTCTTCTTTTCCTTCTCTTCTTTTGTTTTTTTGTTGTTGTAGCTGTGCACTATTTTTATTATATTATTTTTATACACTTAAATGCATTTAATTGGTAGAATTAATTCAATTTTGTTCTTTGCATCCTAATCATTCGATTTGATCAACTTATTACTGATGCATTGTCATTTTAAATGGATTAATTTGGATTTTTCTGTATTTTCAATACAGCGCATTTAGTTTTGACATTTTTCACATTCAATTATTGTCAATTCATAAAAACTTCACATTTATAAGAATCATTTCAATATTTTCTATCAAAATATGATACTTTACATCACTCTTATCAAGTTTTTAAAACCAAATAAGGAATTTTTATTATTGTACTGTGAATAAAAACTTTTTCTCAGTCCTTCATTGCTCGTTTTTAGAACCCAATTTATATATGTTTTTTTTTATTTTGCACAATTTGAGCTTTTTTAATTTGGATTATTTTAAAATAGGATTTTATTTATTTTCTGGACTCTTCTTTGGGGATTTTTGATATTTTTTGCATGTTTGTGTAGCTTTTGTTTATATATAATTGTTTTTTAAATCTGTTTTGTAAAATTTTGTAGTTTTAAAATAGTTTTTTAAATTTAAAATATATGAACTAAATTGACAACAACAAAAACAAATTTTAGTACAGCAAGTAAGGTTGTACTCAAGTGTATGTGTGTCTTTAACGTTCGTTGAACTCAATTTAAGGTTTAGCAATTTGAATTTACATTTTAAAACTTTTGAAATTTTAACGACTTTTTTAAATTCAAATCTTCCCGAGATGATATAAAAAATAACGGTTCTGAAAATTTTGAACCTTTTAAAATTGAAATTCGTTTGTTTTTATATTGATTAAATCTCTTGAATCTAGAACAACGATTATAAGAGTCATTTACTCAATAAAATATAAGATTGAATGAACTTTCAAATCAAAATCAACACTAGCTAGCAACGTGAAGTTGCACCCCTTATATAAATCTGACTTTTAACGGTTATTTTCCTTATTCACTAATACAACTTTAAAAAGTTTCCTTATAATTTTAAGTAAAATTAAAGTTAAATCGTCAATTCAGCATTATTAAACATTAATAAACATTCAAATAAGCAAATAAGCATCCCTGACAAGTTCAGCATATGAACAAAGTGATAGAAACGTGCTCATTTGTGTCAAATTCAACGCGCGCTAAAAAAAACCGGCAGAAATAGAAAAAAGCATTTCTTAAAATTGTGAAAAAATGCATAAAACACAGCTAATTAACAAGACATTGGACTTACATTTAGCAGAAATCAAAAGAAAGAGCTCGCTGAAATGGATTTCATTTAATTTTCTCATATTATCAGTGCTAGTTTTTGATATTTATAAAACAGATAATATTTCTGATAAATTCTACTGGATCGAAGTTACAGCTAGCATAATTATACTATGCTCATTGCTTAAAAACATTATTACATACTTATATTATACGTGGTTCAACGAGGAAATTGCATGTGAGAATGAGGAACAAAGAATATTATTAAGTTTAAACAAGTCAAATTCATTCGTAAAGGCGCCATCAACGAATAAGCTATGTAAACAAGAGACAAACGATATGCTTACTGGAAACATAAGAAATTTGAGTTGGCAGAATTATGCTGAACGTGAGTATTTACATTATAAATCTTTTATTTCACTTTACTTGATTCCTTATTATTTCAGCAACTACATCAAATTTGAGTCAACATACGAGCTGGATGAGCAACACCTCTATCGGAAGTTATGATTCCACTTTAACACATCATTCGGACGCAAGTTATAGTTTTCAGTCACCATCAAGGTTCAATAAATCTGATTTCATAACAGATCGTAAGAGAATGGAAGAATACTTAAATGACGTCACTGATCAAGAAAAGAGGATCGCAAGTGCTGCAGAAGCACAGAGTAATTTTGTTAGTTCTTTCAACTCATTTTGGGGAAGCTTTGATGTTAATGGCTTTGTATCGTCACTAAAGAATCTAACTTACCAGCTATCGCCTCATAATAAGCAAAGTTTGAGGGATGAATCATTTAGTAACAAAGACGAGGAACATGCTGAAATAATAAGAAAAATGAGTGCTAATAAGCTCTCAAATTACGTTGCCAATTTAAAAATGTATATCCATAAGACAATTTTGGAACCATTAGTTCATGCCATCGATGACACTGACAAAGCTTTTGAACAGCGCGGATTTACAGACATGAAAATTGGACATGTTGGAATTGAGAGATTAAAGAAAATTGCATCATCGAATCAGCAGTTAATTCAATTTGTTCCAACTCTTCCTAAGTTAATACCATTTTTGGAATTGACAACAAATCAAGAATTTCTCGTTCAACGTTTTCGTGAACTTGCTAAAGGAAGTTGCTTAAAAAATTATAAATTTACATCCAGCACTTTTGATCCATCAAATCAGAATGATCACAAACCTAATGATGCTGGAATATTGTTCCATTTATTCTGCTGTTATCTGGATTCTCAATTGCAGCCAGTTCCTGACATTTCCAGACCATTCTATAATCGCTATGTTATTATTGGAGATTCTAAAAAGACCAACGTCGATCACTACGTAAAGGAAGCTACAAGGAACAAATCAAAATGTGCTATTTTATGTAGTAATCCAATAACACCGAAATTCAACTTTGTTACTGACAAGATTCATGGAAGCAGCCACGATCGTAATAATCTATTCTATGTCATCATTCAGTTCCTATTTCACCTTAAATCTGATGGAATGATGCTCGAAACTGTATCACTAGGAAAATCTGGATTAAATCTAATTAATGTAATTGAAGATTAAGCATGTTTTGTTGTTTTTTGCGATCTCATGAACTTTATAAGCGTCAGATTTCTTTGAAATTTATTGTTTAAATAAAAAAAATATTGTTTCTTATCTCAAATAAATTTATATACAGAGTCATTTTTAATTGATTAATACTTAAGTTACTAGGTAAACATCTGGAAATTCCTTTGAGGATAATCGTTCTTGTTAATGCTGATACTTTTTGTATGAGTTGAAGGTTGCATGTGACTTTTATAAAATATCGAAATTTAACGACATTTGAAATTTTGAATAAATAACAGTTGCCAGAAATTCAAAAGTAACGATTAGGGGCCATTTACTTATTACGTAACGCTTTTAGGGGGAGGGGGGTCTAAGATTTTGTTACGATTCAAACAAGGAAATTTTTTTTTCATACAAATTTTGTTACGAGGGGGGTCTAAGAAGTCATTTTTTCGCGTTACGTAATAAGTGAACAGCCCCTTAGAGAATATTTGAAAATTAACGTCTGTCAAAAATTTTAACTTTAAATTTCCGAGATGATAAAATTAATTTAAATTTTTGACAACCGGTAAATTTTTAAATGTATCAAAACCGTACGATGATTTTTCCGTTCATTTATTCCAGGAGGGGGGGGGGGGGGGGTCAGCAAGAAAATAACGAAAATAACAATAGAAATTCCTGGAAATCCATTGTTCCTTTTTGAAAAATTACCGTTAATTTTGGACGTCATAAATGAACGGCCCCATAGCAAAAATGCAAGTTTGTTGGACACAAGCTTCATATATATCCTTCCAACTCATACAAGTCTCCAAACTGCTCGTATTAAAATAAATTAAAATACAAAAGTTTAAAGATTAAATCCAAAAAATGCATCAAATAAAGCTAAACATGAAATTTATGACTCTACGATGCATCAATCCAACACCTGAAAAGATTAATTTAATTAGTTTTGTCAAAATGTAAGTAAAAGCAATTTTTGGTTAATTTTTTGTCGATAAAACATCATTTCTGTTTCCAAATGTGTCTTCATTTTTCATTTCTTTATTAATTTTCAAAAAGGAAGAGAAAAATTAATTAAAGTTTTGTTTGATATTCCATCACGTTGTTAGATGTACGATTTATTATCAAAATCTATTAGTCTGCAATTTATTATTTTTTTCTTTCATTCTCAATTTCCTGCCATCAATTCAATTAGTTGCTTTACTTTCGCGAAATGAGTAAAATTCAATTCTCAATTCAAGTGACTTTTTGCCTTGTTAATTTTCAATTAATTTACGATTAATGTTTAATGTATAAGCAAAATTTGAGTTAATAATCTTGTATCAATTCTAATTTCTTCAATTTTTTTTGGCATTTTGCTCTTATTGACTTTTTTCTTGTTTTTTTAAATATTGAATGAAACTTTCTAAATTCTCTAAAATTATTCAATTTTGAGTTGTTTTATGCTACAGCTAAAATACAATTTTTCATGCAATTCATATTTTTTTTTTTTTTGATAACTTTTGTGGAATATTTAATTCATCTCCTATTCATGATTTCTTCGTTTTTAAAACATTGACATAACTTCCTAAAAAATCAATATGATTCAAACATAATTTTAACCATGCATAAAGTAAACTTTCTTGCATTATTAAGTCAATATGTAACATTATTAATATTAATTTATTAATTAATTAATGGAATTTTATTATTAAATTAGATTTAAAAAATGGGAGTTGTTAGGAATTGGAGGTGATTAAAAAGCCGTTAGAATTAAAATTTGAATATTTTCAGCTTAATTTGTATTGTTTTTTGCTGGAATTGTATGGTTTTTAAAATAATTTGTAAGGTTTCGAATACTTTTAACTTTCTTGGCTGTTGTAGAGTTTTGAACGAATTTATAAAACATTTGTATGGTTTTTGAAAATACATTCGACTTGTTCAATCAATAAAATTTAAATTTTTTGTAACCGTTAATTAAAAAACCTTACAAATTTACCACAAAACCATCAAAATGTTTTCAAAAATCCTGTAAAACCTCACAAATCCAACTCTAATCAGCTCAAAAATCACCTTCAAATCCCAAAATTTAATTAAGTTAACGTTAAGTATAAAGAAAAAAGAGAATAACTGAGTCTTTGAGAGTCGATTAAACATAACATTATTTAACTGAAATGAATAGTGCTAAAAACTCAATAAATCATTTTAGATAAAAGTTTTTTTAAAAATTAATTCATTTAATAAAATTGGAGGGATTAGGGTAAGTTTTTTAATGATATTGGGTACTTTAGTGTTTAAACATCTACTTTCGATCATTTTTTTTTGACAACTTCAGAGCTGATTCCGACATGATAATTAAAACCCATTTGAATTAAGTAATAATTGGACAGAGAGTTAACATATTTGTTGTTTTTTCCTGATTTTGTCATTCAGTTCCTTCACAGACTGCACAGAAAAATAATATAAAAATTTAATTCCACTTCTTATTCTTGCCATTCATTCCTTTCATGCATTATTATATATTCAACTTTTTGTGTGTTTGTTGCTTCCCCAAATCTGGACTTTCTTCAACATTCCATGTTTGAGAAATTTTTTCAATTTTTTTTTAACTTTATGTATTCTCTTGCTTAATTACTGTTATTATTCACATGCTTCTGTATTTGAACTTTGTTCAATAAGTCGGAACATTTGTCGATCATTTGAATGTATTCGCCATTACTTTGGATACTGTGGTTGTTGTTCAATCGATCCTGATTCACGATACCATTTGTGGAGTTCTCAGGTGAGGAATCGGAATTTCTGAAAAGAAATAACAAATCCAAATATTAATCCCTGTCCATATTAAGGCACACGTGTTTCTTACCTCGCTGTTATTTTCGTGAGGACACTTTGTGTCATGATGACTGCATTTTCGAGTTCTTTGAGCATTAAATTATTATTTCCAGTACTTGTGGGTTCATCTACTGATCTTAAACGTTGATGCAGCTGCAGCACTGCATTTGCTGTGTTCATTAACTGATTAATAACATTGGAACAGAATTGAGTATTAACTGGAAGTAAAAGACACAAATTATTAGCCATTCATAAATCGTAAAAACCTTAAAACTTACTATCAGCATTCTCAATGTCACTATCCTTGCATGGCATCTCCATCATGCCAGCAGCAAGTTCCAATTTCTTTGAATTGAGCATTGTATTAATATTCGTGATTCTTCGTTGATCCTGAGTTTGAATATTTCGTGGACGTGGTGGAACGGCAGGTTTTGTGGGACTAGTTATAATATTTGGCGGTGGTGACTCTTCAGAACTCGACTCATCCTGTCCGGTCGTCGTGAGATTAACGCTACTATAAGAATTTTGCATTCCTTTTCGTCGACTTATTATTCCAGCTGCACTCCTTGGATTAATATACTTAATGTTGCTATTCGCCTTGTTGTTTGATGAGATTGTTGGCCTTAAGACTCCTCCTCGTGATGCTATCGGCTCTGATTGATCTGAATCGCTCTGAATTCGAGGGATAAATAATATTAATTTTCAACGTTTTTTTTGAATTTGAAAAACGTCAGTTGAAATTCAAATTTTAAAAGACCGCTAAATAAATATGACTTACAGCATGATTGAGCATTCCAACAGATGCACTTCTCATTCCCATGCCAGAAGTAGCTGACTTTCCAACTGACGAAGCACTCCGTTTTGGTAAATTTCGGGTAGTATTTCGATCTTTTGCTTTCGGACTTGTAGCAGAGCTCTTAAATCCTTTAATTTAGAAGTAGAAACGGTATGTTAATTAAAGACTAAATTGACTGCAGTCATAAAACAAAGATGAAACAAACATTCAATAACAAAACGATAACATGCGTTTAAAAATGGCAAGTGTGGAATTAGCTTCATCACTCAAAAAGGAGATCCATAAGTAGGCAGTGTAAAAACTTGCAAAAAACAAGACAAAACAAAAAATAAATTTTTTTACCTTTTCCCATGCTTAAATCACTAAGTGAACAAGCCCTTCTAATTGACGATTCATTCTCATCTCTGTAATCGTCATTGTCAGGCACAAAAGCTTTATTGCCTGCATTTAATTTTATACAAAAATTTATAAATTTGGATGTATAACATATTCAAAACACGTGTAGATGGTGTAAGTAACACAAAAAACGGAAGGAAACATGAAAATAAATAAAAATAAAATAAAATAATTTTTAAAAGATTTTTGAATAATAAAAAAATTAATTGCGTGCTTAAAAGCGTTGTCAAAAGCGAAAGCATTTCTACGATTAATGTATAATTGAAAATATATAGGCATGCATTTGCATTATGGATATAATTTCATGCATAATAAAGTTTTAGCCACACAAATAGTTGTAAAATTATTGTTGTTAAATTGTTGGTGTTGTGTTCATGCATTAAAGTTTTCTGATTTCAATCTGCATTGTCTCGCTAGAAATAAAATTAATGACAGTAAATTTAGCCATGCTTTGACTTCCTGGTCGCTTTTTTTGGCGTGGAAGTTTGAATGGGAGTTGTTCGTGAATGATGTTTATTTGTCGTCTTTTTGTTTATTTTTGAGGGGTGGGGGGGTCTATTTTAAAAATACATTAAATAAACCCTGCTTCCCAAACCCTCTTTATTATCTAAGCAAAGGGGCGGTTCTGTTATCATGTAAAACAAAAGAATGAATTATTGAACCCACCCCCTGCCCAAAAATTTTGTTTTCAAAATCTTATCTATCTAATCTTTATCTTCAATAAACAAGCAGAACTCATAAAAAAAATTATGAAGGAACATAATCGGCCTGTTTCACTAAGGTGGATTATCCTCATTTTAGGATTATCTATTTCTTCGATGCAAGGAAAATCCAAATAATTTCTTTCTGATGTAGAATCAATTGGTAAATAATAATCAAGCTAGTTTGAGAAAAATCATTTTTCTTGTAAAGTGAATATCGCGAAAAAATAATTTTAGTATATGGATTATCCTTAGATTATCCTAGGATAATCCTAAAGATTATCCGAATTTTCAATCTTGGTGGGACCCAGTTTAAACATTTTAGATTAATTATGTGGATAATCCTAGGATAATCTCAGTATAATCGTCGGATAATCCACTTACTAGGATAATCTTATTTTGTGAAATCCATCGTCAAAAAATTATTTTCTTTAAATCCATTTTTTTCTGATTCACCGTGCAGTTTAACGAAGTAAAAAAATTTATGGATCATCTTCGGATTGAAAAAGTGGAAAATCCAATCGGTGGATAATCCACCTTAGTGAAACAGGCCGAATAATCTAGGCTTGATTAGCTTTTATAATCTCCAATACATCCCCTTCCCTCCCACAAAACATCATAAACGAACAGTCCGCTTCAATACAAGAAGCTTTATAAAAAAAATACAAAAGATGGACAAAAATAAAATAGACACAAAAAACATTGCTGTTTGTGGGTGAGAAAAATCACACCTTCGCCATCACCGGCAGTGAATTCAAAATCATCATCAAAATCATACAATTTCATGTTTCTGGATGATTGTTCGTAATAATCAGCACTGGATTTTGTTGGCTCATCAATATCATCAAATTCGAATGTTTGAAATTTCGCACCTTCAAGGACGTCAGGAAGGCTGTAGTTTCTCTTCATACCCCTATACATGTCCCCACTATCACACCAATTGATACTTTCGAGACCAGACTTGGCGAGCATATCGAAATTTTTTGTCAAATGTTTAACGAAGCCTCGCTCTTTCGTATTTCCATCAAATAATGGCTTGACGCGATTTTCACGCCTAATTCGCTCCTGCTCCAATTTCCTTTCCTCAAGTTCAACAAGCTTATTGATTATGTCAATTTTTTTCTCAATGTCACGAAACTTTCCCAAATCAGCTGTCGTTATGAAGCGCGTATCAACGAGCTGTGAAAGTCCACTTGTTGATGGCTCAATATCGTCAATATCAAATTTTTTTGACATTTCTGTCGGTTCCAATGAATCTATTGAATTCTCTAAATCATACTTCTTTTTACGTGACTCTAATGAGTCCAAACTGTCCATATTATCGTCTTCATTTATTCCTTTTTCTGCAATATAGACTTCAAATGATTTCTCATCGTCATTGCCTCTGTAAAGCCTCATCATCTTATTTAGATAATCTTTATTGACAAAGTCTCGTGCCTCATACGCACCAAAGCATGGTTTTGAGGAAGGTGTAGTTTTGGTACTTAGTGATGATGTCGTTTGCGAGCAACTTATTGTATTATTAAAGCATTCTTTCGATTTCGTTTTACCTCGACCTTTCATACTCGATGCTCGTCGATGTGCAACCGGTGGTTTATGAGCCACATAATCCATTTCTAAATTAAAATCACTTTTTTGTAACTTTACCTTTTGTTCTTGCTGGTCGCGACGATCTTTTTCAAATCTTTGTAAGTTTTGCTCAAATTTCTTGGAATTCTTTATTATCTTTCGCTGTCCATTGCCCATATCAATCTCAAAGCTACAAGATTTCTTCATAACAATCACGGAACCTACTGAACTGACAGCTGCATCCGAGAAAACATCCGATCGAATAATTGGCTTCGGATGTTGTTCTCCACTAAATTTCTCGTGCATTGGATTGACTCGTTGGTTCGTAAAGTCTTTACATAAGCTTTTATTCAAGTTTGTGTTATACTGAGCAACTTTCGATGTTAATGAAGGTATAAATTCATCGTCAAAGATATCTAAAGAGTCATCTGTAAATTGAGGTACACTGAATGATGTATTAATTGCTCGCGGATGTTGATGGTAATAATGTGTAGGCGACTTTGGTGCTGACGAGCCACTTAACACCTTAAAGCTACGTCCATCTAAGCTATCGAATCCATAATTAGAAATGTCACATTTCACTTCATCATTAAAGCGATGCTGATTTTGCATGTAATAATCAAAATAAGTTGAATTGGGGCTTGAACCGTAAGACTTTGAGTCAATATGTCCGATATTCTTTTGCCCTAATTTTCCCTTTTCAAAGAGAATCTCAAGTGGAGCACTTTTACATTCTGATTCGTCCGATAAAATACTCTCCATGCTGTTACAGAAACTTATTGCCTCGCCTGGTGCGCCCCCGCTATAATCATCTGACAAAATACTTTCCTGACTTTTACGATTTGGATAATGACCGAGAAAGAAGCTTGCGCTCGAGTGACGCTGTGTTTCAAGGAACTTCTGCTCATTATGATTATTATCGCTATCATCATTTAGAATATCCGATAATGAAACCTTCCGATTTACGTCAATGCGCTTGTAATAATCCTCATATATGAAATATTCAGAGACGGAACGTTTTGGTGGTGTTGCTTCATACTTTTTATGATGCTTCTTACACGCACCTTTTTTCTTTTTTAAGTACATTGCCTTCTCTTTCTCGTCACAGATGTCCAAATCGAGACTACAATCTTCTAGTGAATCTGAACTAAAATTTCCATCTTCTTCCTCAGATAGGAAGCCATGCTCATGCTTCTCTTTCTTTGCTGTACATTTACTGTCCAAATTATCATCTTTATTGTCATCATTATTGGCAATTTCCTTTGGCACTTGATGATTCTTCAAAATCGATGTCCGCTCTTTCTCTTTCCCAGCTTGACTCGATTTAGGCTCAAACTCATCTAAATCGCCGTACTTTTGTGTAATTTCAGCAATCATACGCTCGGTATCTGATTGTATCATGTCAAGAATTGTTTGTGCATCATCACTATAAAGTGTGTGGCGCTTTTTAGCAATACTAGCAGATCGAGCAGGTGAACCACCCGATTTATATGATTCATTAAATTTAATCTGATTTGCTCGATCAGACACGACCGCCCAATCGAGCTCCTCATGTACTGGCGATACGGGACAGGATTTATAATTCTTTAATATACCTGGATGTTTTCTAAGCTTATCAGGTGGTGGAATTATGGTTGGAATATCAATCTGAACTGTCAGATTTGTTGGACGATGTTGTGGTGATGCATTTGCTGATGACGATTGACCGTAATAATAATGTCCCAAATGACTTGGATATGGTGGATAGTTGTTTTGAATTTGATGAATTAAATGACAATTTTGTGCGATTTTAGCTTTAGGTGCAGCACAATTTAAGAAATTATGATTATAGTGCTGTTGATGATAATTGTATGGTGGTGCTTGAGTTTGGCATGTCGTTGTTGTTGTTATTGGCACAATATTACAGCTATTATTGTTATTATTATTATTATTTATGTTAGTTTCTCCTTTAATTTTGTGTGTGTTTAATTATTTTTGAGGTACATTATAATGGAGTTAGGTGAGATTTAATAGATACATTTTTATTAACAATACAATAAGCAGCATTAAAAATAGAAAAGAGAAAAAAGAACAGAAGATTTTTCTTTGGTTAAATTGTTTCATTGTTTTAAACGACGTTTCGAAATCAATAATTAAGTAAATCATGAGAGGCAGAAACAATAAATTGAAGTGAATGAAATAAAAATGACAATCAACTCCTTTCTAAAATTTACTTTTTGTTTCTATTGATACTTCTTATTGTTGGCTGATTCTTCTGTGAATGAAAATATTATCTTTGCGTGCTAATTAGCAACTCAAATTTTTTGGTATATTAATTTAGCGATTTTTTTCGGTGTTAAGCTGTAAATTATTTGCCATATTTTTGCATTATAGTACTAAATTGTTGAGCAAATAGGAAATTATTATCTGGTTGTAAAATTTGAATCTGATAATTTTTCAATAGCAAAATATGGCATTTGATTTATCGAAATGTCCTTAAAATTTGTCATTTTTTATTTCTGGAATTTATTAACACATTATGAAGCTAAAGACATATTCGAACTCATATTGCTCACATTATTACCATTAAAATGGCTAAGGCTTAACAAAAATCACTTCAGATTGAGCATGCTTGTGCTTCAGCTTGAACATGAACGTCCTAAACGATTACAGTTCTATATTAAGTAAAACAAAAGCAACTCAAAGATGAAATCACAATTAATTATGCCCATTTATGTCTAAAATCAAGATGTGTTAACGAATGAACTGTTAAAAGGAAGTACCTCATTGTATCATGTAATAAGTAGCAATTATTTAAAATAATGTCTCGAGAAGTTCATTACATACATTGTAAGCAAAAGCAGAAGCTCATTTACGTATTCCTCACATGTATAAAGCCTTGATGATGTAAATCATTCCTTAATGTAGTAATTTTCTCAACACAAAATGCCATTATCACTAAATTTTAACACACAGACAATAAATTTCAATCATGAAGAATCAGCTGACACAAAATTACCTTCTACCTACACAAGTGAACTTGAGTGGATGTAAAGAGAGGGTGAATGGAATAAAAACTCATAATATTTTTGTGCAGAATCACCTCAATTAATACCTTTCATCATAATACATCGACATTCTATTTTTAATCCTATCTAATGAATTATCATGTAAATGACTTAAACCTTCATCTTATAATACAATAATTATGAATGGATCAATGATAAAGTGTTAAACGATTAATATGAACAGAAGAAATAATTAAATTAAAGTTCGTGAAACACAAAATATTAAATTAAGTAAATTAAAAGAAAAGTTCAAAAAACTCAAAAAGCGAAAAAATATTCAAATTTTATAAAAGCTCAAGAAATAAAAAATCAACTTACCGACAACTCCACGTAACAGACGCGTTCGAGTATCAGCATTTGCATGACTAAGATCTGAGATACTCTGACTAGCACGTAAACTCGATTTGTAACCAACCTTAAGCATATTTTTTTTTGTGAAATGAAAAGGAAAAGAAAAAAAAAATTAATTGAAGCTTTATTTTTGTGTGGCGTAAAATTTGGATAATTATGATAGTTAATGTTGGTATTTCTAATGATTTTTTTGTACATGAAAGACTGCAAAAACATTTCCAACTTAATTTTATTTTTGCAGTGTTTCTTAATTTACGGAAGAAAGCATAAAATTTGTTTACATAAATTCTGTTTTATGTTTTATATTCATATTATTTGCATTTTTTGATGTGTTAGAAATTATAAGGTTGAGATACTTTTATATATGTTGATTAGTGATCTAAAGAAATAATTTTTTGTCGATTAATTTCCAGATATGCCTTTTACTAATAAACATTTGTGGTTTTTTGAATAAATTAAAAAAAAAAACCAGAGGTCGAAGCGAGCATAGCGAAGCGAGTTTTTAGCGAGTTCGCTTCGCTAAAAATTCAACTTGCTAAAGTCGACCTGTAGCGAGAAATTTTTTTTTCTTTTCGCCTTAGCGACCTATAGCGAACTCAATTTTATTTTTTTCGCTTTAGCGAACTATTAGCGAACTTAATTTTTCAAAGTTCGCTATAGCGAACTATTGGCAAACTAGAAAAAATTTTTTGGCTTCATGTAAAGAGATGTCTGATTGCGTTTGTGAAGTATGTAATTTCATACAAAATTGCAAAAAATTATAGTTCGCCAATAGTTCGCTATAGCGAACTTTGGAAAATTAAGTTCGCTAATAGTTCGCTATAGCGAAAAAAATAAAATTGAGTTCGCTATGGTTCGCTAAGGCGAATAGAAAAAATTTTTTCTCGCTACAGTTCGACTTTGGCAAGTTGAATTTTTAGCGAAGCGAACTTGGCGAACCAAGTTCGCTTCGACCTCTGAAAAAAACAATCAATTTACAACGCAACACCTAAAAAAGTTGATTTACAATCAGCGGTTTGAAGTTAATTGGAAAAATATTGTTATAATGTTTGAAAGTTTTTGCAATCTTAGACTTCGTTCGAAATTATTGGTTTTATTAAGGACGTAGGAATTTTATCATAGAAAATTGTAGATGGTACAACATATCATCGATCGCAGTGCCTTATTCGCGGTGAGCAAATCCTAAATCATATTCTGTTCTATTCTAGATTTCGTTAACTTCGCGGGCCGTTTACTTATTACGTTACGCAAAAAAACGACTCACAACCCTCCCCCTCCCCCCCCCCCCTCTGAACGTTCATAATTTATTTTATTTTGATAAAAAGGTGGAAAATTTTAAAAAATGTTTTTGGTGTGAATTTGTAAACAAATTTTTTTCGTTAATTTTTTTTTGACACCCCCCCCCCCCCTTATGTTACATTTTGTTACAATTTTTCAAACCCCCCCCCCCCCCCCCTAAAATGCGAACGTAATAAATGCACACCTTTGTATCAAGGAATTTGAGCTTCACATTAGCTTTTGTTTAATCAACTAAAAGTATCTTCAGTATAACTTAAAATGAACATTGAAGACTGTCGAATAAAACAAAAAATATTTTGTTGTACCAAACCTTTAACCTTGTTGATTCCGTCAACTGAAAATATGCCTTTGCTATCCATATTTATGTAATTAACTGTTGCTGCCTTTGCTTAACAAACAAGACCTTCTCTGATGATTTATCTTTAGTAAAAGTAATAGCTACAGGTTAAATTGATTGCTGTCCTAAAGATTAAACGATTTTTGTTTTCGATTTGCACATTTTCATTAAATTTGAATAAAAAACTTTTTGTTAAATGAAGCTTGAAAAAGGTTTTTCTAAATCTCTGAAAATATTCATGAAATTAGCCTCAAGCAAGTAATTGAGAAGCTAAGAACATTCAATATTTTTGTAATATCGACGTAAATAAATTATTTTCATTTAAATGCCTCCAAGACAGTATCAATTTCATGATTTTTTTAATTCGATTAACAAAAATTCCAATCAACTTCGTCTCATGTATGAAATGATAAATGATTAATGAGAACAGATAATAGGCGAAATAAATATAATGATGTGATTAGTGAGGAAGTAAAATGAGTAAAAATAAGATAAATGAAGCGAAAATTGCCAAAAAAAAGTTTCACTCTTTTCCCGCTCGTCAGTGTTATTATTAAGTTGAATCTACGACAAAACTATAACAATTGACAATTTGTTGGTTTTAATTTTGCAGCAAAGAAGGAAATTAAAATATACGAAGGTGAAAGATTTATATAAGAAAAAAAAAAATTAAATAAATAAAACTTTTTAAAACGGGAACAAAGAACGCTGAGAATTAAGAGAGCACCATCAACGACCATCAAATCCTCACCTTAATTTTTTGACTTTTATTTGTATTTCTAACATCACGACTATGGTTTGTTATTTCCTAAAAAATGAATTTCGATGGATAAAATGGTAAAATATGATCACTTTGTGGTTGTAGAGTTATTTTTTGGGTATTTTTTTTTCGGTCATTTTGTCTTTCCGATAAATCAGATTCTTTAAAGTTCATTAATAATCAATAAAGGAAGAGAAATAATAAATAAATGAATGTCAATCCAGAAGATAGTATAAGATATATCATGTCGTGGGCTGAATATAAAGATGAAATAATATGAAAGAGACCTCAACTAAATGAAACATTTCGTCATCAATGATGTATTTTTGGATGTCTTATGTGTGACTAAGATAATATTTACATAACAAAAACAAAGTCAGTCGCAAATCAATCGCAAAAGAGTTATGAGCATGGGTGGAGCTAGGAGATACAGAACATCTGATACCTCGGTACACATGCACTAGCAAGCTACTTTGTTTGCATTTATCAAATTTCAATTTTAATAAAAATCCATCATTTGCGATTGACTTAAGCAACGACCATGAATGACATTCATCTCAACTTACATTCTCTAATTTTTGTTTGGCCTCATTGATCACTTTCAGCAACTCCTCTTTCTTGCTGTTTGTATATGATTTGGATAAGCTTGTTGTCTTACTATTATCGATATTGTGCATCGCACTAATACTTTTTCGGCCTACATATGAAGAGAGAAGATAGAGAATCATAATTAGTGGGCATTGTGGGAAAATTGTGTCGAAATGCCGGATTATTATGGTTATAAAATTAGGGGTCAATCCATGCAGTAAGACCTCATAAGTAAATGTCTACCCAATTCTTACACTCACTCTTCTCTTTGTCCTTGGAATGATCTGATAACGATCCAGGACCGTCTAAAGCAACTTGCAGGAATGTCGATGGATGTGGAATAGATTCAGAACTACCGCCAAGTGTTGAGGCAAGACTTCGTTCAGCATTATCGCCGCTCGGTGTCGATGCATCGTCTTCATCATCAGACGTATTTGTTCCCGTGTTAGATGCTGTAACTGCTATTATTTGACTTACACTTAAGCCTTGCTTCTCTAACTTTTGACGTCTTATTGACTTACGTAATTCATCTTCTTTCATCTCGTTGACTTTGAAGTCACTGTTTATTGTGTGTAAAGTAGGAATTAATGCCAATAAAATTGAAAATAATAACAACATATAATTTATATGTCCATTAATTGAATTTAATACTCACGTTGGTGTATTGGAATGTGTAGCTGGATAATAGATCATTCCATGATCTGAGCTCGTTCTCTCACCATCTGAAATGTCCTCGACATCACCATCGTGTTCTGTATTTGATTCCGAATTTAGACTATGCATTTTATTGTGTTCCAGAACGACTTTTGGTGCCATAAATGGATTCTCACGACGATTCTCCATTCCACTATCAATTGAGCTGTCTTCACTGAGATAATTGCTATAGACATCCTTTGAACCACCACTATTGTAGCCCGATGTCGGTGTATTGTTACTTATCATAATATTTGTCGTTGTCTGATTTGGTGTATCAACAATATTTCTTAAATCTAATGTTTCAGCATCAAATTGTCCTCGCTGTGCCCATTTACCGCGTGGTTTCTGATTTATTTGTGGCTGTTCATGTGCCAATGACGATAGTTGAAATTGAGTTCATCAAATAAAATAAAATAAAAGTACTGTAAATATGATTTATTTACCTGATTTTGATTTGGACTTGATCCCATTATTATAGGAGTACTTTCATCAGGTTTCCGTTTGGCCCACATTGGTAGCTGTCCAACTTCTGATAGTTTATATGTTGGCGATGTTTCATCACTGAGAAAATTAGCTGGCGGTGATCCAAACTTTTCCGAATAAGCTTGCTGCTCTATCGGACTATCACTGAATGGATTTGTTGTCAGTTGTCTTGGAATAGATGGTTGTTGGCCGGATCTCATTGCTTGTTGACTCAATCGTGCCTGCATCGTAACAATCATATCATGCGGTACTTGCCAAATGAATATGCATCCATCACCGCTCGCAGATATGAGATGCTTGCAATCATTTGTGAACTTAAGTCCCGTTACCAACTCACTATGTCCATACATCTTTGCCATACATTCACCCGAGTAGTAATCATATACACTTAATGTCTTATCTGTGCATGATGTTGCAATATAAATTCCACTCAGATCTAAACTTAATTTTATCAACGTTCCTTCATCCGAATGTGATCCCTTGAATGTCTTTGTATGTTTGGCATTTTGTGTTCCATAAACACGAATATTTCGATCTTGGCATGCTGTCAAAATATGCTTTGCCGTACTATCCACTTCCATATCATAAAGCGTATTCTTTGCAGAACAATTATTTCCCCTTGTAAATTGATTATTTTGATAATTTCTAAAGATAATCGACTTGTCAGCTCCACATGATATCATTTGAAACTGTAGACCTGAACCGATAAATTTAACTGACGTTATACTACTCGAATGATCATCAAGTGTCTGCAAAATTCGATATCCATTTTCAACATCAAACACGTGAATTAATCTGTCACGACTTGCACTTGCAAGCAATTTACGATCTATTTTATCGTTCGTATATTCTAAGCACAACACCTCCGAGTCGTGTGCTTCAATTGACGTTATAAGTTTTAAAGTGTTGAGATTATAAATTCGAATATTTCCACTACGATCACCAGTTGCTAATTGTCCATAATCAGCACTTACTTTAATACATCTCACTCCGTTTCGTCCGTCGTAGCTTGATGACTTTTCGTTGCTCTGTGTGGGATTGTCTGTGTCCTTTATAAAGTTCATCTCATCATCAATATAAATGACTTTGAGGAGCTCTTTACTGTAGATATTCTTTCGATAAATTTCGTTTGCTTCACATTGCTCAAGACCCCATACACGGATTGTATCGTCAGATGAGCACGTAAGGAAACTATCAGTTGGTAATTTACATTGAACATTTCCATTCTTAAGGAAATTAGATGGCACTGTTTCAACGCCCCATATACACGCTGAATGATAAAGGAAGGAATGACTTTTACCGACACGTCGGATATCCCGTAAATCCCAAATATATAAACTATGATCGTTGTACACGCAACTTACTTTCGATCGGGATTCATCAAAAACAATTGCAATTGTATCGGGATATTTTGAATGTTGGGGTGCGGACATCATATGACTAATTTGAACGCCTTGCGCTACATCTACGCCCAAATAATGTGTTCTTGGCAGTGTCGTTACATACTCTAGCGTTTCCGTATTAAATACTCTAAATTGAGTGAATAAAGACAGAGAATTAAAATCTTGTTATGTAGTTAAATGGCAATTGACCATTAAATTGAGTTATAGCTGGATTTTAAACAAAAATAATAATGAAAATTATTATAATTACCTAATGATTGCATCGGCACAGCCTACAAAAATAAGTTTGGCAGACGCCACCATACAATTAGCCGAAGTCGTTCTACACATGACCCATTTGTCTAATAAACGTCGTGAATTAAATTCCACTAAATGGCCATTTCTTGTGATTGCATATGTGCTATCAATCATATCACCTTTACCGCATGCGACTGCACAAAAATCATTATTACGCAATTCACCCAATATGGCACTTCGACCCATCAATGGAATTGGCTCTTTATACTTTCGTCCACCTTCTAAATACCAATATTTAACATGGCGATTTCCAACAGTTACAAAATAATTTCCATCTTCACTAAATGATACTGCGACGACTTTGGCACTAACTTTATTTGATGCAATCTTAAGATTGCTCTTCCAATCAAATACATTCACAATATTGTCATGCTGTGATCCAACTGATACTAGATATTTGCCGGTTGGTGAGAATGCCTATTGTGAAGAGAAAGAAGGAAGAGAAAATGAAAATTGTTGACTCAAGCAGATTGACCTGAATTTTTATTATTATATTATTATTACAATTCAAAATAACTTAATTTAATAAAGTGAACAAAAAGATGTTTTTTTTTTGATTTATTATGGAAAAATCAAGTCTAGGTGAGATTAAGGAAAAAGCTATTAGAGTTCGAGAAAGTAATTGAAATGTCACAAATGCAGTGTAGCTTTTTTCACACGCTTTTGCTATTTACATGATTGTCAGTTTCAATTAAATTTCTTTAAAATCAATTTTTCGGTCACTTTCAAGTGTCGAATCGATTAAAAATTTACAGCACGTACGTGCTCCACATTATAGTATGACGATCAATGAGAACTATCAACTTTCATTGAGTTAATGCGTTTAATTTTACAATTAAAAATGTCATGTGAAAAAAGCCATGGAAAAATGAAAAATTGAATCCATAGTCTATGATGTAAAGTTTAAATTTAGACAATTAATCATAACAATTCCGGACACAAATTAAATTAGCACAATCTCACTTTTCCACATGATCTGAATGTCAAACGAAGTATATAGCACAAAAAGATAATAAGAACAAAAACATAAGAAACAATTTATCATACCACACAATTGACGGCGTATTTATGACCACTAAATTCTGCAATAACGGTCCCACCAACATTACTTTCATTTCCTGGCGAAAGTTCCAATTCCCAAACTTTTATTGTAGGATTAATGCCCTGTGGATTACAAGAAGAATGAAAGGAAAGAAAAAAATTAAGCACGATGCAATCAATCTTATCAGCAAGTGTTTGTACTTACACATTCTCCCGTTGCGAGATATCGTCCACATTGTGAATATGCAACAGCTGTTATGGCCTTTCGTGATGTATTTAACAGATACGTTTGACTTAATTTCTTTGAATTGAATAAAACCACAGCGCATCTAAACGGAAATGGAAGGAATAAGCGTGAAATTATTAATTTAAATAATTTTAAACGATTAGTCACAAAAGAAATGAACTTTTTTTCAGTTTGAAACGTTAAAGAAGTTGAGCAAGCATTTCATAAATAATAAAAAATTATTGTTATGAACAAGTGTGTAGGAAGATAAGAGCAATGTCAATGCCTGCCTGCGATTTTTGTCTTCAGCGAAAAAATGGATTTTTGAAAAAGTCTGTAACAGCGAAAATAGCGAGCAAGTGAAAATCTCAGGAACATTGTTGTCATTCTCAAGATGGTGTTAGATATTACTAATGCCATCTATGAAGATTTTCAATATAATCGTCGTCACATGTTGGATTCATTCCTAATTCGTATGCTAGCTTAAATTTTTGCAGCAAAACATTTATAAACATAATGGATTAAACATTAAGCAGCTATTTGTATGCTATAACAGGTGGAGGAAGCGCTGTTTATATGCAGATTTTTTTTTTTTGGTTTAGCTAGAATTCTATAATGAAGACATAAGCACTAGAATATTAAAGACATGTCTAGGTTTAATAAAAAATCTAAATTGGATCGAGATTGTATAACTTAAGGTTCTCAAACAGAACAGACTATACACATTTCAGATGAGAGCTGTTTTCAAAACCACAAAACCTTCTAATTAAGTTATTTCACAACCAGCAGTTCAACCACCCAGCACAATTGAATCGCATTTCTTTTGCAAAAATACAAGCTACAAAATTTACTTTTGTCATACAATGTTATGATCTTATTCAAGGTGTTTCCACGTGTTTTCTACTTTCCTGTTCCACACACGATGTTAATGAAATGTTGTCGCTTCATTCTTTTGTACGCACAAAACTTTATGCAAATTCTCTTATTTTTCAAACAAATATTTTCGTTTGATTTTCTATGGATTATTGAAAATTTGTACAAGAATCCATTTTTGGATTGATCAGTCATAAATTTTATTATAATTTTGTGTGATGTCATGTTTGGGTTGCTTCTCATCTCTCCGATAGCTCTATTTTAAGAATGATCTCGATTTATGCAGAACGTTCTAATAGAGATCACAAACGATGATTAATTACGCGTCGTTCAGTCTCTCACTTTTTACACATTTTCCATTCATTCCACTCACACACTTTTCCACGTCTTTTCTCTTTTGCATTTATCGTTTTTTCTCTTTTTTTATGGACTCATTAAAGGCATGAAATTACAATATTTTTTTTTCTTTATATTTCCATTCAAAAGCATGCTGTTGGCTACAAATCAATAATTATGACCTTGAAGCCATCTCTATTTTCTCTGCTGTATGCTACTTTATTCATTAGCATTCAAAATAGACTTGCGATGTCTTGATTTAGGGAAAATTCGATTAAATTGTTACAGCAATAAATAAAAGAAAGAAACTGCTGATTAGAGTTTTGTGTTTTTTGTAGACTTAACAAAATGTATGAGTTTGAGGTTTTATGAATAGAAATTGAGTTAATCGTCTTTAGTTCTTTTTTATTTTTATTCAGAGCACTCGATTATCTAAAATCTTATCTCTTGGCTTTACTCAAGGTGAGAAAAAAATAGGTGGATTTGACAAAAATGTTCTTTCTTGAAGCTTTTTATCTTGAAGATAATCAGTTCATAAGTTTATTTTCAACTCTCAGATTAATAAACCATAAAAATATCAAAACAGACAAACTGCATCTCATATTTTTCACTCCACATTCACTTCATAATGTAATAAAAGCTAAGTCTGAGTCACTAAATCATAAAAATAAATTATTCACCAAATACATTTTTTGTGTTCGATTACAATAAGAAGATTTAGAAAGTAAAGAAAATTTTTGTATGTTCAAAAAAAGAGTGAAAGATGAAATTTGAAATTTAATTGATTTGATACAATTAAGAGAGATTTATAGGCAGGTAGATTGATGAAGATTGTATGTTCAGTAAAGAGAAGAAACGTGTTAATCATTAAAAATTGCATTGTAAATGAACCCTACACTCTAAATTTTTTATATTCATATGTCTACATCGTGGCTATATATCATCATCTTTTTGTTGGTTTGTTGCTTCAAAATTCTACAAACAAATACACGGGTAAAGTAAATTTAATAAAAAATTCATTCGAGAAGTGTGAAGTAACAAAATTAAATTTAAGCATTACGGTAGATTCGCACTTGTACTGTTTGTAATCATAAAACAGAACACTCCAAAATAATTTAATACCAGATTTGAGAATTATTTTTAACAGCACACAGCAGAATTCTGAGTTTATATTTTGAGCATATGAAAAGCAATTGAATGGGTTAGAACAACTGGCGTGTTTGCGCTTTTAAATACAACCGGCAGTTCATTTGTAATTCATCCATTCATAACGATGTGAGGAATATCAATTAAATGAACAGTCAAAAAACATGCGATGATGTTGAATAATTTTGCTGCCTGTTTTTCGTTATTCAGTCGAGTTCAAAGTACGACAGTTGATAAAAGGCCTGTTGCACTTTTTTGCTAATCGCATTGACATTGCAAAATTATTTTTATGGATATCTTATCGAGTTATTTCAGAAGTTTATCATATGACGTTAATAAGAAGTGGTGATAAGGAGGAATTCGTTTGGTGTTTCATGAGTTTATAAATAGACTAAATGGATTTAAGGGTATGTTCACTAGCAGTCTATAATCGGGTGAGAATTAATCAAATTGTTAGACTGGAAGAATTAAATTAGCCACAGCGTGCTAATGAACAGTCTAAAATTATCATTACAAACCCAAGTTTATAGAAAACCGGAAGAATTCTAGGCTGAGAATTCCATAAATATCAAATTACCGATAAATTATTTAGTAAGATCTCGGGAGATAAGGAACTGTTCGAGCTACCTACTACAAAAAATAATGAGAATTTAAAATTAATCGCAATTTTTAAGAAGAAACATGATTAACTACTCTACTAAAAAATTTGGCTGTTGCCTTGTACAAAAAGACTCTTTCGGTATTTAAAATTTATCCACCTCAAAATCGCAGAAAATTACTCTTTTTAATAATAATGGTATAACATTTATAATTTTTTTTGTATGGTCAACATTTATAAATTCAAAATTCTCATTGATTATGTTTTCAAACTGAATCTGAAGAAAATAAATTTTATTCATTAAGATTACTTACCCTGCTGGATAAGCAATTACACCAGTCGTTGGTGAAGCATCTAAACCTGCGCTACTGCACACTGTAAGTCCAATTATTTTCTTGAGCTTTATCTGTAAATAGAGAAATGAGAAAAAAATTAAATTAAAGAGATGAAATCAAAATGAAAAAAAAAAATACAATTTCAAATTATTCAAGGTAAATGAAAAATAGTTTTTATGTCTGAGAGATTATGCAACTTCCATAAATGCGATTTTCATTAAATGTTAAAAGAAAAAAAGAATTAATTCTTTCTTTGTGTTTAGTAGGAGAATAAACACCAGTAAAAGATTTTTATAAAAATGCCTCACAGACAACAATAATAATGATGTAGAGAACCCACGGTGCTTTTTGCATAGCACTGAAAAAATGAAAAGAAATTCCAAGTGAAGAGCTGGATGAAATGAAATAATAAAAAGAATTCAATCAGGCAGGTTCATCAACCTGATTCACTCAACTTATTTTATTGCTTTATATTGTGCGACCAGTGCGCATTAATTAATTAAAGTAGAATTAAATGAAGAAAAAACAAGACTAAGATTGTTCATGACGCCAAGCATTTAATTTACATCAGATGTTCATTCAAGACTTCCGTGATTGTTGTGCAAATAGAAGCCTAGACAAATACAAAATGTAGCATCGGACGGATGAAGGAAGTCGAAAGAATTTTCGGAATTTTAACAAGACGACGATTTCTTTTCGAGGCGCTTTCTAGTAGATCGATAAATTTCCCATATTAAATTCATTAAGCGAGTTGATTAAAAAATTATTTTAGCTTGCAGCATAAAACGGGAGGCAGAAACTAATTAAATTCTTAATCACTTTTTTATATGATTTTCAAAACTCTATAAGAATTGATATGAAAGTCGGCAATTAATAGTTTATAAAGCAGACGAATGTCTGGCAAATATTGAGGTAAAAATGGTCAAGTTTCAATTGATTTTTAGTCAAAATGTATCCGGAAATCTATTTTTACTTTCGTACTTGAATTTAATTTTGGGATCACAGAATTAGCAAGTCTGACGACTCACGTTTCTGAATTTGATATTCACGATGCCAAAAACATCTTATTTTCATCAAACCGCTTAAATGTTTTACTCAGTTTTACTGATTTGCAAATCAAAATCCATTATTTTTGCACCGCAAAACCAAAAGGTTTTCCGCATTACCATAAACAATTGAGTAAAAATCACATTGAGAATCTGTCAGTGCGGATTTCAAGGTTAAAGAAAAGATTTGAATAGAATTTGTCGAATCATTCTTAAAGAAATTTTACAGTGAAAAGGAAATAGTGATGACATGACAGAATGTTTTACAATTTAGTTTGTAAATTCGAAGTTAAATTTGATGAAATTAACAGAAAATTTCTCTTTTTGGAATTTTTGATGGAACAATAAGTAATCTTGCAGTAAATGATCTGTAAATTAAAATCATTTCACGTGTTTCTTTGATGTTATAATAAAATTGTAATTTGTAATTCAACACCGATGCTGTAGATTAACTTTATGATGTAGCTCATAATCATAATAGAGAAATTTGAGAATGAAAACAATTAAATTGTTACAATAGCAATAATTCAACAATAAATAGCACTTGCCATTGATCTGATTTCATTAATGAGTAGGAATTGCATTCAGCACATAATGTGATTATAGGTCATTTAAAAAGATCAAATAAAGGACAATGCTAATTATACAAATATTTCAAATACCTCGATTTACCTCCCAGCACTTAATGAATTTTGATATTAATTTATTTTAAAGTTCACACTGTGATTTCCTTTTATGGCTACAACTTCAATTAATCAAACAGCGATTTATGCCAGAAAATTGCCACATAACATGACTTTTCATACATAATAATATTCACAACATAGTCAAATCGATTTAAGTTTAATTTGTATCAACATTTAACAACCTAATTGATCTCCGCATACAGTTCACCTTTCTATCTCCTTAAAAAATGATTTTTTTTGCATTGCAATTTTTTTTTCGACGCAATGTCTTTTAATGACTCCAATTTACCCACAGTATTTTTACCGTACAAATTATACGCAGTGTTTCTGTGTCAGGTGAATTATAATTCATTTGTTTATATTGTTATACTACAGTTGCTCCAAGCAATTTTCAAACAATCCACCGACAAGGTCGAATTGTGCTTTTGCGGCATGAACATAAAATATATCGAAGATGCGAAGTTAAAAAAAATAATATTCAATAATTTTGCGTTGGTGTTGTTAAATTAATGGAAATAAACTGTGCTGAAAGGTGCAGTTTAAAGATTTTTTTTCCTTAATCCCAATCTAGATCAGCAATTACAATCAATGAAGCGTCCGTGAAGCGATTTTATGAATTCTGTTCACAAATTCCAAACATTATTGGCAACAATTTTTTGTCGAAGCATTCTCATAACTTACATTGACGCTTTATTGACTCGATCGACGGATGATTAAGATTTATAAGTGGGTGGACATTCACAAACAAAGATAAATGCAAATTGAATCGTAAATTTTATACGTGAAAAAATTTACTGTGGCTCAAAAAATAATATTTTAGTTCGAAATAAATAAATAAACAGCTAGGTTAAGTGGACAGGCATACACTACTGTGTGATGCAATCGTATCCATATTGATTTGAGGAGACGAATGCAGCAAAGTCGAATGACAGCATCAGCTTTATTTTGTTTTCTGTGTGTTTATTCCGTTCAAATAAAAATTCAATATTTTTTATTAATAAAAATTCCTAAGATTTTGTCGTAGAAGGAAATTGTCGTTTTAGGATGTCAACAAATAGCAATGTCAATAAAATATGAAATTTTATTTGAGACACAACACTTGATATAGCAACATTAATGTAGTTTATTGTCATTTTTGGTGCAGTTTTATTTTTTATTGTAGATTAATGGCCACAAATGTGTTATACGAGGTGTATAATCTGATCTGCCATAACAATGCTTAACGGTCAAGGACAAATGTGTCATTTACTTTGCACACAAATTATGCACACTTAAACAATTTACACTCTATGAAGTGATTCTCCTAATTGATTTTTTTTGCTAATGGACGATTGTAGAATGAAAGAATAATGTCTAAAAAAAAAACATGAGAGATCACGAACAAATATTGATTTTGATGTCATTTTCTATGAGATAATACAAATTTGTTCCTAAATGAGTTATTAAAATATTTGAACAAATACTTGCGAAATTGTTTGGTTTAAAATGAAGGTCGTGATGCCGCACGACCGAGAATAAAGAATCTTAAATTCTTGAAGATTAGAATATAAATTCTCACATTTTATATTCTAAATAAGCCAACTTATTACTATACTTAACAAAGAAGCAATAAATCTGTCAAGGGAGTGGTGAAAGATTGTCAATTAGACTGCATGCTAAGATCATACATTCAATAATTTTATGCCCCTATTATTCCAGCTCTCAAACAATAAAAAGAAAAATAAAAACTATCGCAAAATGTCTTTGAAAAACATAAAAAGTATTTTCGCAATTTTGCATTTCATTCACGATCAACAATAAATTAGCTTAAAAAAGCAATCATAAATTTGATGGGTTGTGAAATTCATCAAGACTAGACAAAAACCATTCGCATTGGAAGAAAGCACTCAAATGTTTCCATTAATTTACTAATTTAAAAATGAATACCATGAGTTTGAAGTTTTCAAGTATGGCTGGAATTGCTAATTTCGTCTTTAATACCCATTAACCTCTTATTGTCCACTCAACAAAACATGCACAAGAAATAACAAGTTGTTTCCAAAATGAAACTCCAAAAAAACTTCATAATTAGGAAAAAAGTTGAGGCTTATTAGCATCTTACAAGCATATTTTTTTTTTTGAAAACCGCCATCATAACTAAAAAGCTAGCTATCGCTATGATAAACTCATGCAGTTATTTATGTAGGACAGTTGAGTGTCAAACACATCATTTAACCGCAATCAACTCAAAGCATAATGCATTATAACGTTGAACCATTAGATGGAAGTGGAGAAACATGTGAGAGACCTCCATTCAGTCGACCATAAATCATAAAACTACAGAGCAAATTGGCATCATAAAAAAATATTTTAAAAAGAAATGGAGTGAAATGAAAGAGAGAGGGAGATTCCAACACGCGCTATATGAACTTACGTTCTAAATAAGTCTTGTAAAGCATTTCATGCTCATTTTATCTCTTCTCGTTCCCTTTCCATTTACATATTTTCTATTCAACTAATATGTGCTTTTATTTTTCTTATGTTTACGTGTTTATATGTGAATTTCTGACATTATGGGACATCGTTGTACAATGGAAGTTCAGCTGTTCAAGAATAGAAGCTGAGTTGTTAAATTTGAGAATGAAAATGTCCAATTAAATTAATTCTGCTTTAGGGTGTGACAATTTATGGATCTTTGTATGCAAAGAGTTTACATTTATAACCTTTTGGAAGAAGCCTAAGATGACTTTGAGGTAGTCATAAGTTTCTGAAGTATTTCGCATATTTTGTGTCGAACAGTGAACAATATGAGATAAAATAAGTGAGTTTTTGAGAGATGTGGACTAGCTTGTGCTTACTTGTTATCCGATTCAGTACAGCTAATGGCACAATTAATTCAAAGAACTATCTCTTGTCAAGAAAAACATTAATGCAATTAATTTATCCTACATCTGCTCTTTAAATCTTATGTCATCGATACTTTCAATATTTCATAGATCTCAATACTTTCATTTTCCTTTTACTTTCATACTCCCTACGAGCTTCCACTCCTGACACCACCCGTCTAATGCAACACAATAAAATATGTATTGAAATTGCTGTAATCAACCCATTTGGATCTCATTCTTTCTTCATCTAACACACCAGCTGACCTTACACAACAAGCCAATTTTCAAACAAGATATTAGTATATTTATCGGACATGAGAGAAAGTTCGGAGAACACAAAGAGTAATGAGACACATCAAAGAGATGTGCTTTTGGCAATAGCAATAGTTTCTCTATCATTTAACGTTAATCATGCACTATTTTTTTACACACGAAATTATGAATAAGAAGATTTTATATTTCGTGAATAGACCAAGGGTCAGACACTCCAACAGAATTGTAAAGATTGTACAATTCTTCACAATCCATATGGAAGAATTGTAAAGATTGTACAATCCTTACAATCCTTACAATCTTTATATGAGAAGGATTGTAGGGATTGTAATCCGTACAATCCTTATATGGAAAGGATTGTAAAGATTGTAATTCTTACAATCCTTTCCATATAAAGATTGTAAGGATGAAATAAATGTATGGAACATTTAAAAATGTTTTTCATTGGTTATTAGAGAAGAAATATTAATTTAATATTAAAAATTTATTTGTTTGAATTTAAAGAACGAAATAAACTTGATATATCAATTCTGTCCGTTGTAAAACTACGCAGATGGTCGGACGCCCTAAACCAGGGTGATTTAAATCAAAAATCAAAATCAAAATCTTTTTGCAATGATTTTAAAGGTTGATTTAAATCTCTTGTATGAAAGATTTTATTGGGATTTTAAAATCCCTCCATGCAAGATTTTTGTTTTCAATTTTTCAAATTATTTTTCAAATCAACAGTTTTCAGTTGCAGTTCCTAATAAGTAAGAATGCAGTTGATCCTTTTTTGGCCTGAATCTTGCAACTGGATCTTTTAGATCCAAATATTTCTTAATTAATGGTTACAGCAATGGTTCCATGCTGTTTGACTTAAACGAAATCCAATTTGTGATTTTTTATCTTCTGTGCCTTGCTGCTTGCATATAAACAACTGGACTTCATCAAGCATGCCTGGATCTTCCTTTATATGAGGATTTACATGCTTTAAATCCTTTAAAAAACTTAAATATATTTCATTACACCACATTAGTTTAATGAGTCATAAGCAAGAATAGGCACTTGAACTGCCTAGTTCCTTTACATCCACAAAAAAATTTTTTTTTGTTGCTTTTTCATCAAAGATTCACCTCTTGAAATCAAAATTTTTTTGCGGAAATGGCCGGTTCCTTTCGTACATCAAGGCACAGAAGATAAAAAATCACGAATTGGATTTCGTTTCAGTCAAACAGCATGGAACCATTGGTTGCTGTAACCTTTCTTTAAGAACTGCTTGAATCTAAAAGATCCAGTTGCAAGATTCTGGCCAAAAAATGATCAACTGCATTCTTATTTTAGGAACTGCAACTGAAAACTGTTGATTTGAAAAATAATTTGAAAAATTGAATACAAAAATTTTACATCGAGGGATTTTAAAATCCCAATAAAATCGTTCATACAAGAGATTTAAATCAAAATCCCAAAAAAAAAAAATCCCCATACAAAAATGATTTAAATCAAAATTTCTTTTAAAAATCATTGCAAAAAGATTTTGATTTTGATTTTTGATTTAAATCACTCACCCTGTTCACCGGTGTAAAAATTATACTTTTTACAACTTTTTAATGAGTTGAAATGTATAAAAAATCATTCGAATTGATTCACGGTCAGAGTTTGAAAATAAAATGAAAATTGCTCTATTTTGAAAATAAATCAAAATGAAAATTATGAAAATTGCCAATTTTGATCAAAGCAATTTTGCAATTTTGTCAATTTCAGAAAATTGTTATTTTGGAAATTGTTTATTTTCGAAAATTGCAATTTTGGAAATTATCAATTTTCAATTTTGTGACGTCACAAAATTTCTTCGGGAATTTTGTATGAAAATTTTCATATGAATTGATGACTTTATGCTTGAGACTTTCCTTGATTTTTAATCAAAACCATTATGAGCAATCATAGCAGCAAATGATGAAAATTAATAACGAATCATAAGTACTATGCTATATGAGATATCCCATATGGAACTGGTTTTGTCCAACTGACTGGAACTGCCAAAAAAAATTTTATTTGTTTTCTATACTTTTTAGACACTTTCAGAGGAGGTTCCAAAAAAACAGGTTAGCAAAAAAGTTCGGAAAATTCAGCAGTTCCTCTCCCCTAATAAAATTTACATCAAACATGTTTTTCATACATTTTCAGAAATGAATTTTTTTTTTGATAATCATGTTTGTATGGTGATGCAGCATTATGAGTACCTTTAATTTAAAATAAACTTAAAGGAACAACGCATCAAACACGCAGGAATTAGCAAGTATTAAGTTAAAAACGAATATCAACATCCAGGAAATAAACTGTATCTTTTGTTTTTCTGAAGAAAAAATTCATTTAAAAAGAAGAAAATTTTCATACAAAATTATTCATCAAATATTTATGACGTCACAAAAATAAAAATTGATAATTTCCAAAATTGCAATTTTGGAAAATAAACAATTTCCAAAATTGCAATTTTCTGAAATTGACGAAATTGCTTTGATCAGAATTGGCAATTTTCATAATTTTCATTTTGATTTATTTTCAAAATAGAGCAATTTTCATTTTATTTTCAAACTCTGTTCACGGTAAATTATTGCATTTTATATATAATTGTTTTCAAAGAAATTTCTGACTTTCTTCATTTTTTGTATTTTATCTTATTTTTTAAAAATAAATGGACATTGTTTTTTGTTTAGTAAGGATTGTACAATCCTTACAATCCTCACATAGAAAGATTGTAGGAATTGTACAATCCTTACAATCCTTATATGAAAAGGATTGTAGGGATTGTAAGGATTGTACAATCCTCACAATTCGTATGGAAGGATTGTAAGGATTGTACAATCCTTAAAATTCTGTTGGAGTGTCTGACCCTTGGAATAGACGTCTGATGCGGCGAACAATGGAGCTTATTTTAATTTAATATCTTCCTTTTTTATCAATTTCGCACTATGCGATTGCACGATGTGTATAAAAGGCAAATTGATGATAACTTCTTGAATTTTAAAATTGAAAAACGTGGAGAGAGAAACAAAAATAAGTTTCTTACTACGATTGACGCAATCTCATGTGGCTTGTGTTTCGAAATGTCACTATTGTCGTCTTTCTTTTATTATTTTCTACGTTCTTTTCTTTAATATGAAACAGAGAAGAAAAAAAGTTATTTGCAAATTTTCTCATTTTAGTGTCTCTCCCTCTTTTTATTGTCGTCGTATTGATTACATCATTTGTTTCTAGAGTTTCATTATTTTCCTTTTTCTATCTTTTTTAGTCTCTTGCTCCATTCTTACATAAAAAGACAAGAGAAATGAATTTATTTTTGGAAGGAGGGAAAGAAGGTAGAATTGTTTTGTTTATTTTATGTGGGATTAAGTGCTAATGTAATTAAAATCTTTTTTAAATTGTAAGAATTGAAAGACTTCCTTGTAAAAATGTTGTAAGAAATTAGCATCTTAGATTGCTCTTGTGGCTGTTAAATGATGTGGCTTAATAGCTTCACTATGAGATTTAATTTTCCTAATAAATTCTAGAAAGTCATTGTCTACTTCAGTTGATTATTTATTGATCATGGCCTAACGAGACCCACTTTCTATTCTCCATCGACACTGAGCAAACGATCGGTCAATTAATGTTAAGTCTCCATTAAATGCCTTGAACTTGAATCTATTTTTTTGTAACACAATTAAGTTCCTTAATGAACTAAACCAACAGTAATGATGATGTTCTTTTACTACAAGGAAACCACAAGACAACAATTCGGGTCTAACGAGATGTTGACTTATCACTACATTGTCATTTGACATTTCAGGGTAGAATTCTATTTTTGCATAACTTGATGTTTTTAACCCAAAAAAAGATTTTTTTTTCAATCTTATCAAATAATCTGTCAGATGTTTGTTCAGATAAAAATGTATTGTGATCTTTTGACAATTTTTTCTCTTGAAAGGATAAAGGTGTGCCTATACAGAAGCCAGTTTCATTCATAATAAATTGAACAAACACGTTTTTGTCATTCAGGAAATTCAATCAAGAATGAGAGACATTTTATTAAAATAAACATGAGAGTTAAAATTGAGGAATGCAGTTGATGACGTTTTTGGAAGGTTTGTCAGTGGTATAACTCAAATTAGAATTAAGCGGTATGATAGACAACAAAGCACTTAGAATAATGAAATGACCACACAATCTACAAGCAAAAACTGCAAAACTTGATGAGTCGCAATCAAAATGTAAGATCAACAAAACAAAATATTGATTGAAGTTTTAAAGCAATCGTTATTTATTCCATAGCCTCCCCCTGATCCATTAATTCAATCAAGCACATTCTAATAAAATCATTCTGAGGGTCGAAGATGTTTTTAAGTCTCTCGCGTGGGTGCAATTTTCATTACTACTCTCAAAAAATCATCAAAAAATTATTAAGACTTAATTGACTGGTTTGATTCACCTCTTCAAGATTTATTAAGAAGCTTTTAAACTTTCCAAAGGTGATGCAAGGTGAATCTGAGGTAGACAATAAATATTCAAGACACATACATGCGCCTCCATTAAATCAAGGACAAAAATCAATCAGATGCTTACGTTTCAAAGTTGATTCTAATGGGCTTATGATTAGTTATTTTGTGAGCAATTACAGTCATTAGACTTAAAGCATATTAAACGAGAATTGATCATAATCAAGGGGATTTAATTGAAATTTCTAACTCATTGATCGTGAACGTTAAAGACATTGAGCATTGAATTATTTGGACAATACGTAATAAAAACAAAAGACGCTTTGTCATATTTTTGTCGATTGTTCTTTTCATTAATTTTCACTTTTACGATGAAAACATTGAGCAATTTAAAATTTTAAATCCGTAAATATTGACACTGAATAAGTGAATTTTGTAATAAAATTTAAATTCTTTACCTGATATGCAGCGAGATCATCGTGATGATGTGTCAAGTAACTCATCGGAGGTGAAGAGTTTCTCGGTGCAAACATTTTGATTTAACATTTAAAATAACTACAAATAAATATTAACTCGTTTGATGATAACACAAAGTTCTTGTTTCTCCGTTGTTTATGTAATTAATTAATTCAATGTTATTAACACAACAAAAATTAGCATTCAACACTGAGATTGTTGTCTTCTTTATTAATGAACTTAATCTGTTAAATAATTCGTAAGCAAAAAAAATGTTTCTGTTTTTGTCTCTCAAAATATTTTTTTTTTCTTTACGTAAGTTTTTTTTTATATTTTCGATTTTTTTTATTCTCAGTTAAGGTCACATCATTTTATAGCAGCAGAATCCACTTTGAATCCGGTTCTTTTCTTCTTTAATTTGTTTATTAGATTATAACAGAATACTTTTTTGCCTTCTGTTGGTCGGCGGTGACGATATAGGTAGAGAGAAAAAATGAAATGATTTGAATTTGTCGTGTGGCTTATCATTAAGAAATAATTTGAATATCCAGCAGAATAATTAATAAAAGATGAATTTTTTAAGGTTTAAGATTCTTTAAAATTCCTCATTAAAAATGCTCGATTAAGAAAATCTTTTTTGGAATGTTAAGAACTTCAAGAATAAAGTTATTGGTTGAGATGAGTGCTTTATGAGGTTTTTGACTGTTAGACCGACTTTGTTTGGACAACAATAATTAATGCAGTTTATTAGAATTTCAAAAATTTTAATAAAATTTTGGCTAAACAAGAATGAACGTTGAATTCTTAGAGATATCCCAAAAAGTGTCATTAGCGCAGCATGAAGCATTGACTCTATCAAATATTAGCCAAAAAAATCTTCAATTAATGCAAAAATATTTTTTTCTTCGTTTCATCATTGATTGAATTGACGTTGGCAGCAAAATCAATAATTTAATCAGTTTCGCATTTTGAAAGATCAAAAACAAACTTATCTTGACGTACAGAAAATATTTCAACAGAAATATCTGATAAATTTTCAATAAAATATATGCGAAAATCATGTAAATTTTTAACCAAATCTGTGTTTTTGCAATAATCATACAAAACAGAATCATTCATAAAAGTTATGACAAAATATATTATGCAAATGCAGATCACGTAACACTCTAATTCTAAAGATGAGTTTTGAGTTTCTTTCCATCAAAATTTTCATTCGAATGACTTTTGTTTTGTCTTCTTATTTTGCTTATCATAATAAAAATTGCTGTGCCTTTTTCGCCCAAAAAAAGACTTTTTCTATTTCGCTCTGTATTTCTACTAAATTAACTTAGAAACAACTTCTTAACTGTAAACTTTTTATAAATTCAGAAGTAATTCTCCGTAAGAAATCTGAGAATACATTTGTGAAAGCTTAATTTGCATGAAACAAATCCACACAAAAACTTCATTAATCTCGTAAAATAAAGATTTTATCTAATAATATTGGTCTCCTTTTGATATTCTTCTCATAATGACTTAATATTATTTTTGACAAGAAAGTCACTTGACTCGAGATAAAAAGGTTTCTGTCAGTTGAAAGATCACAAATCAAAAAAATAATGCCTTCAATTACCAAAAACAAACATTAATTGACCTAAATCATCCTCTTTTGAAAAGAAGATAAATTAGTTTACCCTTTTTTGAGGAGCCTTTAATTAAAACTCAAAGAAAAATTCGCGAAAAAAAGGAATAATAAAAAGAAAAGTGATTATTTATGATTTTAACGAGATGATTTCATGCAAGAAAGAAGAAAAATTATAATAAAAAAGCACAATTCAACGAAATATACATAACACATAAACAGTAGCGCAAGAAAAATGCGATAAAATTTTTTTAAGCATGCAAAAATTATCCAATTTTCCGTAACCGAATGAAAAATGAATATCTACATAAGTAAAATTGTAAAGATGGAGAAGAAAATACAACAATTGAATCATGTCGACGAGTTTTTCTTTTAGCTTTATTTATGTGTGGAAAGCAATGGTGTAAAAATTTTGAATATTGATAATGTATTCAATTTTAACTATCGATACAATCAATAAAGTAGAAAGAAAAATAATACAAAAAAGTTTTTTATTTGCTGTTGTTGTTGTTTATCTCAAGTAGTACATTTTTTCAGCAATTCGGCTTTCGCGATCTATTGTTACTTAAACTCTTACTTCAAAGTTTGTGGCTCTGCGATCGAATCGAAGAAATTGGAAATTGAGAAAGTATTTGGTGAAATATAATAAATCTAACAAATAAATGAAATATTTAATCGACTTAAAAACACTTATTGCTGTTGCTTTTGTACTTTGAGTACATTTCTAATATTGCAATTGAACTATTGCCTTTAGATTCATGGGTGCTTAAGGCAACAAATGATTTTTCATCGAGACAATTTTGAAGAATTTATGAGAAATTAGATTAATATGAATCAACAAGGTTTGCAGGCATAGAAGTCATTTGCTTGTGTCACGAGTTTCATGCGATGAAGCTCGAAATGTAAGTTTCTGTTCAGCAGAGCTGATGTAAAGATTTCTGTGAAACACATTAATTTAATTAAGCTTGAAATTTCTCGTAAATCTGCCCATAAACCGAACAATTAAATCCCCTAACCATGCCTATACTTATGTGTCATGCATTTGAAATCCGTAAAATAAAAAATTTTTCTTTATACTGCAGAGCTTTTTTCATAGAAATAATCCAAAAAGTAAACATACAAGTAAGAGATATATTTGTACATAAAAAAAATACATAATCAATAATACACAATTGTATGCGATGAAAATTGCCCGGAATTAGAAAATTTAAAAAAAAAAGATTTCTTTACAGGCCATTTGTGGATCGCGACATACATTTTATTTTACTTCAATCTCCTCCTTCCTCATATTCTCTCTTATGTAGCATTAATTTTGTTTCTTACTTCTTTGTTCCTCTCTCACACATTTTTATCCATCCATGCATCATTTTTCACGATGAAGCATGTGAGACACATGTTAACATAATGTTGATGAATTTCTCTATATGGATTTTGCCATGCTGCTGCATATGATAGACCATGCTAAAAGGTTTTTTAAGTATATCTTTTTTGTCGAATGAGAAAAACAACAAAAATCGCTTTTTTCAAATTAATATTACAAAAATGCATGAAAATCACTGTCATGATATGGCGGATCATTCATTCATTCCATTCCAAAATAGCACCATTTATGGCTGATGTTAGTTATTGAATAGTAAAAAACATTTTTTTTTTGATTCATAAATCGGTTACGGCAGTACAGAGTTGACAATCCATAGAAATTTAATGACAGCTGCTCTATAGCATGCTGATGGCATTTATGGTCAACAACATTTTTAACAATTTTACCTCTCATTCAAAAATGATGAAATATTTGCCACTAATCGACTTTTGATAGTTAAAATCCAACTCTGTAGTGTGAAGAGAAAAAAATACTTGAAATGGCATGTTGCCGAGTTGATTCCAACAATGGAATTCATAATGGGCAAGTATTGCAAATATATCAAAAATGTATAATATCTAAGTAGGCAGCAGCCGCAGCAGTAACATTAATATCGATTAAGTAACATTTAAACTATTGTAACTTATTATTTTTATATTATTAAATGAATTTATGCATTCCTCTGCAATGCCAAATGAGTCAAAAAGTTTAATTATTCGAAAACGGAATTCCGCAAACAATGAGTGAAAGAGAGAAAGAATGTTGGATGACGTTGATGAAGAAGTGGAAAAAATTTGAAGTGAAAAACTATGTTAGCATTTTAGATATGAGAATTTCATCAGATATTTCTGAAGTTCTAATGCAAAACTTTTCTGTGTGATTGCAAAATAAGCATTAAATTAGTTTTTCACGACAAATTACAAAACTCTGTGTAACAGCTTTTGAATCTTGACAAAAATCTACTTAATATTTAGAAGAATGTCAGATATGCCAATAAAAAAATTTAATGATACTTTTAATCACTCACTTCATATTTTGAAATGAGCCTTTTTGACATGCCGAACAACAACTTTCATTCATAAAATGTTGCAAATATCGAACAAATCACGAACCTCATGTACGAGTCGTGAACCTTAAATTGATATTTTAAAGATTATCAAGTCAAGAATTTACGAGGAAATCCCTGAGAATTATTTCAAAGGAAATCTCAAATCAGGTTTGAGAAACTTGCTTGAAATATTTTTGACAGTTTCGCACAAATTGTCGCATGACATCACCGTTGGGGCGAATATAAACAACTATGTCTGTAAATTAAATTTACAATCATTTAAAAGCCATTAAAATTATTTTTTAAATCAAGACTTGTGGAATCTTAAGTAACATCAACAACTGTATTTAATTAACTATCCCTTATTACGGGGGTCGTCAACATATGACGTTCATCATGAAATGGGATTTTCGAACCCCCCTTTTTCATTAAAGGAATAAAGTTTAAATTTAAATATAATAATTTTTCTAGAATCAAGCAAAATTCAACATTCGATAAAATCCAAATAAATGATGGACATCACTTAAGAATGAGCCCTTTACAACTTATCAATCAATTTATCTCTTTAAATATTTTTTATTCTGCTGTAATTTTCAAATTAAAATTTCTCTTCTTTCCAACTGTGTGCATCGACTAATGATGGTTACATCCAAAATCATTAATAATAAAGAAGAAGAAATAAAAGATTTTTTTTTGTGAATCTAACTGCAAATATTTACACACTGCAATGCTCAATTTTCGACACTCAATGTTCACAATTTTTATATATATTTTTTTTCTATTTCTTTTTATTGACTTTCGTTTATTTCTTTTTTTTTCACTCAATTCTTTACTTTATTGTACTTCAACTCTAAGCAAGCATTAACCTATATATTTACTTGGCACTGCTTGATGATTATTGAATATTAATAAAAAAGACCAGAGAGATAACATTAATAACAATAATGCACTTTGTCGTTAACATAAATTTTTTTAATGCTCCTTTCTATTAACAAGTTGAGATGAAAGTTTTAACACGAAATTCAGTAAAAATAAAAAAAAATCTTCTCATTCGAGCGAGAGCGACAAATTCGAATCGAAGTTCAACTTGATCCGCTTAATGTAACCGTTAAACTGAAACTCGTTTCATGTCTTCTAGCGCTCTGCGGCTCTCTTGAAAACTTTTGTGTTTTTGTATTCAGTTTTGCTTGTAAACTTCTTTTACATTTGTATTTATGGTATATTTATGCGTGTATAATGTTAAAAGCTCTTCAGGTAAGAAGCAGTTCTCTCTCACTCATATATTCATTACTGCTGTATTGTATTACACGTTTATTGAATGCTCTACTATAGAGCGCATTACACATATTCAAGAATCAACAAAAGACCGAAAAAATAAAAATATTACACAATTGTGGTTGTGTTAAAAAAAATAAATGAAAATGAATTTAAGAGATTTTTAATAATGAAATATTCAGAAGAGATAGAGAAAGAAAGAAACAGCAAAAAAATGTACATATGAATTAAAAACGTGTCATGACAGGGTTGCCGAAATATTCATTGCATGTGTGTACTTTAAGGAAATATGAGAAATAGAACAAATAGAATTGGCAATGAAAGCTCTCGACTCTATTGAATAAAAATTTATTCTTTCTCTTTTTTTGGCATCATGACCTACACAGCCAGCACTATTGTATTAAGACACGGTCAAAATACAGATGGCGCTTATTATTAGAAGAATTAAGTCATGAGAATAAATAAACTTATATTTCATTAACAGATTCATATGAATATTTGAGATCATACGTAATTCTCTTCCATTTTCGTCGATTTTAAGTATACAAAGCTGTGTGATTTTTTTTTTATAACTTAATAGCACCATTAAGCTTCTAACACATTAAATATGAATATTGTTTTGTCTAATGAAAATTATTTGAGACGAAAAAAATAGTCGTGACATGATTAAGTGAGAAGATGCTGCTATCTAATAAAATAACAACAGTCAATGTCAATTCATCTTCCAAAGCTTCAATTAAAAGCTTTGTAATTATTTTACAGCAATTAAGCTCTTTTTGTTATTCTATCACGAATGTGAGGTAAAGAGAATGGATATAAATCGTTTAGGTCGTCATTTTAAATTAAGAAATCACTTCTTTTTACATAGCACATGGTTTATTCAGTTATTCATTGACTTCAGAAGTTAATTGTAAATTCATAACGAAGTACTTTATTAGTTTGCGGTTTTTGCATTTAATTTTGTGTTTTTTTTTCTTGCATTTTTACAAACCAACTACCAGGAAACAGTTCTTTAAAAAAGTTTATTTGATTGATTGCGAATAAATTACGAAATATTGTACTTTCCGAAATACAGAAATTAAAGATATTATAGGGGCAAGTGCTTTTGAAAATTATAATTTAATTTGAGGAAGTCAATTGCATTTATATAGGGATAAGAACTGACTTTAGTGGACATTCTATGGGTGTGTCCAAGGGGTTGGTTGACGTTTGTACAGAAATTATTTACAAAGCTCAATAAACAATTTTAAGCTACACCGCTAGATACCTCGAAAGCCAAATCCTCTCAAACAGACTTACATCCTTATTAAATAAACAAGATAAGAAACAATCTCATGTTCATATCCATGGAGTCATCCACCTACGACGTAACTGGAAAAATATAGCTTCATATTTCATTTTAAAGAAAGCAAAAGTTCAAATATGTCTACATTCATCATCCAAATTCAAATTTCACTAATGCCTTTAATACATTTCACATATGTCAAAATGAAAACCTTAATTAGAGAAAACGACAGCCACTCAGCAATAGCAAAATTTAATATGAAAGTAAAGTAAATTAAATTGAAGAACACGGAAAGATAAGTAAGATCCAGTTTGGTATTTGCTCGTTCGTGCGATTAAATTAGCAGTGATTATACATTAATCTCATCGGCAAAGGCAAAAAAAATAATCGCACATATGAAAGAAGAGTAGTTAGAGGTGATATTAGTGCGGAAGTGTGACATAAATGGCAATATATATATGGTAAGGTAACTACTTCTTATGTATGCATCATCATCATTAATGATCTTAATGAATTTTAGCGGCAAAATACCCATAAAAACTTTGTATTATGTATAGTGGAAAAAAATAAGGCAATAGATGAGGGAAAAAGAGATCATAAGCAGTTTTAATTATTAAGCCATTACTGGATGAGATTATAGTGGATATACATGCATAGCTCCATCCATGGAATTAATTTTAAGGCAAGAGAAGAGAAGTTTACGTAATAACACTGCATGCTCAACACACAGACGATTGCACCAAACTAGATTATTGTTGCCATTTTTCACTTAATAAAATTTTTATTTTAATTTCATGCCAGAAAAATAATATTGTAACAAGATGTATTATAACATTGAGGTCAAATAAGACTCGACACAAGAAAAATAGATTTTTTTGGGTGTTTGCTACAAATACATAGGAAATGGAATCAAGCCATTGATTTGCAATCTGTATGCACTACGGAAGTTAGAGAGTATTTCTTGTTTTCCTCTTCCTTTCTATTTTAATACTTATTCTTGTCGAATATTATTACCATTTATGATCTGACATTTTTGCATATTACCTTATACGTAGCCTTAATACTCTAGCACTTGAAGCATCAACATTTGCAAAAAAGTTGCTAGTTTCTGTCAATGGAATCTTCATTAAGAAAGAATAAGGTGGGAAAAACAGGTGAGTAACTAAGAGTATAGAGGCGCTTATTGTGTTTATGAAAATTGAAATAAACTTTATATTTTCAGACCTTATGATCCAAAGCTGCACGTAATGTATGCGTTACAAGACAAGTAGTTGTTTAATCAATGAGTTTTCTTCAGACCTCGGATTTCAAACCTTTTTACGCTTTTTAAAGTACGATCCAAAACATTGTGTCTACATCATTGTCAAATTATTAACTTAAGTATTTAAACATAATCATTATCCAAATTGATAAAAGCTATGAAGCAGCTGATTCGAAAGATTTAGCATTCTATATCTTTATTAGATCGTTCAATAATAAAAACACATAAAATTTTATGGAGAAACTCAACACGTGTAATTCGAGCGTAAAAAAAAATGAAGCAGTAAATGTGAATAATAAATAAATTATCTCACATTATTAGAACCAGTAGCATAATGTTATTTTTATCAGTCAATGTTCTTTCTATCACAGTTAAATAAACAGCAATCAATGCCAATGTCACAAATGAATTATTATTCAAGCCCAAAGTGAAAACATTTTGTCGAAAAAATTTGCACATCACAAATAGCAAATCATAAGCTTAAGTAAATATTGACAGATTTCGCGTTTTGTTTGTTTCTTTATTCAATATTTCGACACAACGAAGGAAGCCTTTTTTTTTACCGACTGACCTTGAAAGATGTTACTTAAAATATTTCTATGTATTTTTCCCATTTCTGTACACCTTATGGACATTTAAAATTGTCTATTGCACACACATATGATGAAGACTTAACTCAAAAAAATATCTTTTGATAATAGAAATAATTTAGTCATCGCCACTCATCTCATTTGTTTGCCTTTTTTTGTCCGATAATTAAATGATTCGACAAAACGATCTTTTATTGTAACGCAATTTGAATTTTGAGTCAAAAAGGTAAAAAAGTGTAAAAATGGATAGTATTCAAATCTGTTTAATCATTAGCCAGGAGTATTTGAAGCCCACCCGTATATTTTTACTGTATTATTAACAAATTTTTATTCACTGATCATTAAAATGGCTATTAAATTCCTTTCGAGCTTCTATAAGAGATTCTCAATCAATCATTCAGACAGCGGCCGAGTTACAACAGCGACAACAAAAATAATTCTATATTTGTTACGGATTTGTGGGTGGATAAAAATGATGATAATTTTTATATTATCGAATGAGCTCATTCAGCCATCTTTAACAACTCGTAATAACTGTAATAATGTGAAGTAAACGAAGACTCATTGAGAAATTGATACACAAAAGTTCAACATGTAATAAAACACTAATCAAATCACACTCTAATGGTCAGTTGACACCTCGTCATCACCATATTACACACCATTGTTAGGATATTTAATATTCGCATACATTATTCACGAATATGTTGAATGTGGAATTAAATTATTGTCAAAAGCTGTAAACACACATTTCACACTATCATGGTCAAAACGAATGAATATATCAGCTATAAAATAATTTTTGCGATATAGTCTAATCTAAATTTGATCTTATACACCTCCAATGAATTGTGAATAAGAGAAATATTTTTGTGGATTAAGAAAACAAAAATATCAAATAAAATTATAATGATACACGAGGAAACTATAAATGTTTTTGTAAATTGTTCATTGCTTCCAGTTGGAGGATTAATAGCTTGCGGTATGGAATTTCTGATAAAATCAAAACAATATGAAATGATAAATTCATTACATGACTGAGTGGTAAAGAGAATGGTGTGTTGTGTGTAAATTGGTAATGTAGGAATAAATAGAGGTTCTAATATTGATGAAGATAGAAAATTGTAACAAGTACTTGGGGTCCTTGATTTGAGTAGTAATTCATTGCTGAAAAATCATTCTCAAATCGAGGACACCCAGAAGATGAATACTTAGCCTTTTTACTACTAAATCTCCTCAAAATGTTACATTATCAAATTTAAAAAATTATGCAAAATATTGTCACTCATTAAAATAATTTCACCGCTCATAGAGTTCACTAATTTCCCCCAAATGTCGAGATTGTTTCTAATGTTTCAATTATCACTGTGTTATTTTATGCAAACTACAAATAGGCGACTTGTCTAATAATCACGGAAATAATTCGTTTATCAAGAAAGCTTTTATGTAGAAATTGAAAAAAAAAAAAAAGCCAATTTATCGCTTAGCAGAGTTGTTGTTAGACAAAAGCCATAAATTATCAATAAATTTTTCTATAATCACTTAATTAAGGTATAAGCAATTGAATATCACTAAATATCGATCGTACAGTTTGCATGAATTGTTCAACCTTGGAACCCCTAGCCACCAAACAAAATCGATCATATTTATTTCAATGAACTTCACACTTATTTATTTCTCCAACAATGTAAGTAACATTCAATAAATTTTCTTATTTGATCGAAAGTAGTTAATTTTTCTTTTTCCATTGTTAAAGAAATAATATCATTGGAGTGAATCACAAAATAATAAAGAGAGAAAAATAAAATTGAAAGAAATCGAGCGAGAAAAATTCTTTAAGATAATCTCATGAATCATAATAAGAAAAGTACACGAAGGAAAAAGTTTTCTTTCTTTCTATTTCAATGCATTTTTGTAGGTAGAAACAACAAAACAAAATAAATTGCAAAAATTTTAATTTGAAGCACCACAAGTTATCCAAGTTGTCTATAAATTTTTTTTTTATTTCTCTCAACTGCAGTGCTTTACCTGAAAGTAAATTATAATCTAATATCTTTTAACATGCACAAGTCAGTTATCTGCATACTAAATATCTCATAAGGTATTATACAAACGTCACTAAATCACGTTTGTAAATGTGCAAAAAAGACAAAGTTGAGTCGTTGTTATTTTTAAAAATTCACAAGAGTTAATTCTCGTTCGCTGACACAATGCAATGACATTTGCTCTTAATACAACAAAACTTTTTAATATTAGAAATTATGACAAATTGTAGAAAAACTTTCGCTTTTGAGTTGCAAAAATAAATTCCCATTTGAGACATTTTTGATTGTTTTTTGAGAGTTCAAAAATGTTTTAATTTTAGAATTTTTTTAATTTGGCTAAAATCTTTCAATCTAGAATTTTTGTACAAAAAAACTTTCAAATCTGATTTCACAATTTTGAGATAAACTCAAGCGAATTTCACAACCTTGAAAAAAGCTTAATCAAAATCATTCCAAAGGTTCATAGTAATTTATCAACTATAAAAACTCACTTTTTCACACCGAATGTATGGCATTAAATTTGCCATTTTTATCTTTGATTCATCACTCAATGTTTTTTAATAGTACTTCTAAATATCAAACACAAACAACACTTTTCTTTTGAATCGCTAAGTTTCAACTAAAAAATAAATGAAATGAAAATAACTCTCGGAACAAATAATGTACGAAAAAACAAGATTTCAATTCATTTCATTTTCTCTTATCAATGAAGCTCAAAATTTATACAAATACAAAAAAATTTCAGGGTTGATTTGTGGGCTTAATTTCGGGGAAAACTTGAGTGTTGAATTTTTGGAATATTTTTCTGACGAGGAAGGAATTTTTAATGTGGGCTTAAATGGATATTGATGTGGGTATTTTTGATGATTCATGGTAATGCGTTCTTAATTGTTAATTCGTATGATGTATAATAAACTATTTAAAAGGAATCTTATGCTTCTTATCGTTCTAAGAAGCAAGGATGTAGTTTTTACTCAATTCTAGCATAAGTTAAATGAACATCATCGATAATCAAGAAACAACCCTGAGAAAGTATCTAATCCACGTTCATTAATAGAGTTGTTTTACAGAAAATAAACACTTATCGATATTTTCGAACCCAAATGTACAGCAAGCTTTACAGCAGAATAGATAGTAAACAATTAAAAGATAACCAGAAGATTAAAAACAAAGTTTTAGTATTTCTTCAAAGAAAAAGTTTGCAAGAATGCGGTGTAACTTTGTCTTAATTAAAGTTTCAGTCTGAAGGAGCTTCTTCACACCTCTCTTTCTTTAGTTCGCTTTTAAAGCTGTATTCGTAATTTCTTGTTATATTTTTATCTTCACAATACTGAGAAACGAAGCAGAAAAACAGCAATCTCAGATTTTTATTATTTTCCCTTGAGCTTAGACAACAATCGGTACAAAAGAAAATGTATATGAATTGAAGTAAAAGTTAGGATTATCATAAACTTAATTCTTTTCACGCTTTGGAAGTAAACTGTTATAAATCTTTAGCAAAAATTGTGTTTTATGTATCGGTTGGGATCTTAATATTTATAGACTTTTTCTGTTCTTGAAACTTTTTATGTATCATTGCTTATTCTCATAGAGAATTCTTCATATTTATTGGTAAAAAAAAGTTTGCATGTTTTATTTCATCTATATGGTAATGTGGATTCAAGAATCGAATATGAATGTGTCGTCTGAGAATTTGTTCATAAAACCTTCTTAAGTGCAGTCTGAGTAGTATCTATATGCATACTGAGTATTATTTGATTGCAAAGTAATATTTCAATAATTCAATAAGCAATTTTCGTTCCATTCAAAGACAGATAAAATCTTAGGTTTCCAGGGTTTATTGCTTGAGGTATTAAAACATCAATCGAATAATAATTATAAATCAATTACAATAATAAAAGCTTTGATAATACACCGGTACTTGCTTGAACTTGAAAGGTGATATCATCAAATTCTCGGTTGTAATTCATCACGTAGAAAAGCATCAATAGAACTTGATGACTATTAATCATACATGACTTAAAAAAAATACTTTAAAAAAAACTTTTTTTAAAAAAGCACGCTTTTATTTCCGATTACAGAGCACTAAAAAGGAGAAAATAATTTTTTTTGCTAAGCTCTCAAATTTGATACAAAATTTTATGACTCAAAATAAAAGCGTGGGGCGTTAAATATAAACTAGCTCTAGATTTTCCAAAATTTATTTGAATTCAGTTTAATTATCCATTTCTTAATTCAACTTTTGTATTAAAACGAAAGGCCTTTTAAAGTTTTGATCTCAAATTATTTTTTGACACAAAGGAACTAGTTAGATTTAGCAGAGAGTAAGACTTGATTTTTAGTGCCACACAGAAAACTCTACATTAATCTCATAAAGATCAAGTCTACCGTCTCAGATTTACCATAATTTGTATGGGCTCATCATTCTCCTTAGACAAACCTATAAACATTGAAGACCTAACGCTTATGTAAACATACAAATTCAAGATTAAGTGATATTTATAACAGCGCCCCACGCTTTTATTTTGAGTCATAAAATTTTGTATCAAATTTGAGAGCTTAGCAAAAAAAATTATTTTCTCCTTTTTAGTGCTGTGTAATCGGAAATAAAAGCGTGCTTTTTTAAAAAAAAGTTTTTTTTAAAGTATTTTATTTTCTACTTTTTAGTCTTTAAAATCTCCAAATCGATTCAACTTTCAAAATTCTAAACTTCACTTAGTTTCACTCCGTTTCGTTCAACTATTTATTGAATACCAGTTTTTAATGGGTAATTAGTAAAGACTATCAAAATTTTTCGTTCGTTTTATATAATTTAATTCTTACTTGGAAACACATTAAACTCTTAAAAGTGTCCTGAACATCAATTAGTAAAGTACATTAAAAATCAATCATAAAGATTAGGTGTTTATTCGTACCATTTCTACTTAATACTAAAGTATTTATAACGGATTTTGCAAATTTAATTTTAATGAATGTCATTTATATGTTATGCAAAACTACGTCAAGCCGTTGATAAAAAGAAAGTGAATTTCATTAAATGTTAGTCAATTGTTAAGAATCAATCAAATACATTAAAAGCATATATATTATGCTCAAACGATGTGTGCTAAATGCATATTTGCATATCAATAGTTATTTTGTATTAAAAACGTAACTGACTTGCGCTTAACGGTTTTTTTAAAATTCAAATTTTCACTTACGAATATCCATGAAAAAATTACTTGTCAATTTTTTTACTGGTCTTACCAGAATATCTTTAGCTATTCAAATTTATAGTATTATTAATAATTAATAATATTAATTAAACTATAATGAATCATGTAAATGACTTTTGAACATTTCAAGTATAATATTTTAAACAAATCAAAATTATATGTCATTGACATTGGATTTTTTCCCATATAAAAAAAGTTTTACTTAAATTGTACTATAATTAAGCATTTTTGTGGTTCCAAAGTGTTAAAATATTGTATTGTCACCGAGAATAAGTGTGCATAAAAAATTTGAGCTCGATTGGAGCAGTAGAAGTGATCGATACATACAAACAGTGTGAGTTAAATAAAAGCGTGTAAAAATAAGGTTTTATTCAGTGAAATTTGATATCCAAAACCGTTTTTCAGAATCAATTTTAAACAACTTTTGCTACCTTTAAAAGAAATTCTCTTAACTACACCTCTGATCATACGAATGTTGTGTCTGAGAACATCCAATATAAAAACTGATAACGAAATTTTGATTGCTCAATAAATGCTCGACATTTCTCTATTAAAAAAATTCTGAAATCCGCAAATAAACACCACACATGCTTGTGCTATTTTTCATATCACAATTATTGATTTCACATAACTCGTTTTTATTATTCTGTCCCTTATGTTATTGACAGAAGAACGGAACATAAGCCAGAGAGAGAGAAAATCACAAATGTGCGTATGAGAAATTATTTACATTAAATGCATTGAACTGAACATTATGTCCTCAACTCACATGAAAAAATTCAATTAAAAATTGTTTGCATATTCTTTCAGACAAAGAAAAGACGAAGAAATTTAAATATTTATAAAGTTCTGCAGATTTACATCAGATTTAATTGAAATTCTTAATAAAATAAAAAGTTTAATACTCACTCGATCACTGAGACGCTCATCAGCCTTTCCTCGCTTTAACGATGGAGCTCGAATGACATTCACTGGATCCATTTTATGAAAATTTTTACTTGATTTATTCAATTTCACTTTTTATTCGTCGTCGTTAAACGGTCTTTCTTTATTGTGTCCTATCTAATCTGTGAAGTTTCCATTCGCGCAAATATTGACTTTATCTCAATAGCCACGATTTATCTGTAAAGAGACATGAATGAAAATAAAAAGATTGACATTAGACATTTTGGTAACATAATGATAGTTTATGCGATATATTTTTCATCATTGATTGATGTGACGGTATTTATCATAAATAAGCACATTGGATGGAGAAAAAAGTATTCAATTTGTTATTGATATAAAAAATTTGCCGAAAATAAAATTGATTAAGATCAATGGCACTCGTCCATGATTACAAAATCATACGACGTGTGAGGATTATTGGCCATTTTCCGATAAGTAGTTTCATTTGAAACATGTCTAGGGCGATTCCATGGGTAAATGGAACTGAAAATTTTTTGTTCAAAAACTTTTTTAGCTTTTTCTGCTTAAATATACATATTTCAACATATCATTTCACTAAATAAGACTTATTATTCATCAATTCATGTGTTATTAGCATTTAATCGTCTTAATTATGCTGCATTTTGACAAAAATATGTAATATGTTTTGCAATAATCGGTTGAAAGTTGACCGATTAAGTGGTGTTTTCCCCAATTTTCTCCTTAATTACAGTAGTAAGACATACAAATAAGATATTGTTATAAAGCACAGGCGATTTCACGTGTGTTTATCATAAATTTGTAACACAACAATGGATATTCAAAGAAATATTGATAAAAATTTAAAAATCAATTTTTTGTAAAGTTGACCGATTAAGTTTGGTTTTTTTAAAATATCTTTTGTCAGACAGATTTAACTAAAAGATTATGCACTAAAATACATAAATACCATAATAATAAATAAAATAAATCTTAAATATGGCGTTAAATGAAGTTAATTAAGGAAATATTTACAAAAAATTGAGTTGAGAAAAAAAAATTCACTCATGGAATCGCCCTCTAGTAGACTGAAAAAAATAGTTTAGACATGAAGGACCATTAAGAAAGATCTCAACGATAACATCTTTGTCCTATTTCCAAAGCTTTTGACCTATTCAATATCAAATAATCCAAAATTGACCTAAAGATTGCAAAAACATTTTTCTATCCCATCTCATTCTTATCTGACACAATGAACTATCAAGCTCTTGTAAATCCCAACGAATGATAATATCAATAATTTTTAGGGACGCATTCGTTTTTATGGCAATCATCCATAAATCATATCTTCTTTTCCACTTAATCGAGATGCTATCATATCATATAAAAATTAAATGAAGATCTATGAAATATTTATTATGTGTGAAATTGGACGATTAAACGCGCAATTTGCATTCAAAATTTAATAATTAATTAATATCACTCACTCTCGCTATATGTGAATGTTGTGTACGGTATGTTTTTATGAATGTGAGAAAAAAGTAAAGTAAACTTAATTAAATAATTAATTTGTGTTGTTAACAATAACACCATCTCGATTCATGATATATGAAACCGAGTACTTATGGTGAGCGTCAGTAGTGAATTCAGGAAGGTTTCGTTGGGAACGAGGGTTGATCTCATTCTTTTTCAATCGAAAGGATACGATTTTTTTAATCAAAATTTCAATGTTGATGAGAGTTTTTTACCATCAAGAACCCCTAGTTTCGCCTCTGAAAAAGCTTGTATCGCATCAAATCACTTGAGTTATTTTTAATTGTTGTAAAGATGAAAATGTGGAATGAAATTTTATGATAATTTATTTCAGCTTGAAATGAGTTTTTAATCTGAATGAATTCAGAAATTTTACACATAAAAATGACATTGTTGATTAAGGAACTACTCAAATAAAACAAAGTTTTGCCTTTTTGTCGTACAAATTCATTTAGATTCAATTAACAGAAAGTTTTTCTTCCGCAACAAACATTCTGCTTACATAAAAATAAGATTAAATAAATATGAGATTTTATAATATCTGCCTTTAAAGCATTTTTGCGTGGATATTTTTGCAGCAACTTTTATTTTCCACAGTGCAGCATTTTTTCACACAATAAATGATTTCATAATCCAGCTGAGGTTCATTTAGCAAAAAAAAAAGTGGAAGAAGGAAAGAAAAAGTTGAGAATTGAAACGAATAAATCTCATGATAAATTTATGAAACCGGCATTTACGCAAAAAAAATTCCACTTGTAGGGAATACCATTTGATGGCAAATGTTTTCGCCGGAGAGGAAAAAAACTTTGAACTTGTGGAATTTTTCTGATGACATTTATTGTATGTGACTGAGTTTTACCTGCAGAGAAGTATGCGATGGATTTAATTAATGTTGCGTGTCGGTGCCACAAGATTTAATTTCATCTAAACTTTTAATTTAATTTATTTCATAATTTTGTTACGTCCCGAGTAGTTCATAGCTGAAAATTTGGCTTCTACAAGTTGTCAATCATAAATGACTAGACCGCCTGTTCTTCTTAAAGTTGATTATTCTTTATCTCTAGGATTATCATTTTTGCTAATGCAGCATCTTACACAATGCTAGTTTCATAGCACTATACTACTCGGACAAGATGACTAGAATTACATCATGATAATCTACAGAATTAACAACTTTTATACTGTAAAATGTCAACAGAAATTAGCGAAAATTATGCAAATTTCTGTACCTCGTGCTAAAATTATTGCAATTTTATCTCAACAATCTCTGTTCATAAACTTCTCAAATCACGAGTGTGCTTACAGCTTCAAAACTTCGTTAACCAATATTTTGCGTTTTTGTTATGAATTTAAATCTCATTATGTTGTTTTGCTCATAAATTATTAATTCGACTTTGACATCCTTTATTCATAATCATATTTTGTTTCTCAGAAAAGTAATATTCTGTTGATGCTGTGTTATTTTTGCCATTAGAATTTTAATTCATTAGACTGATTAATTATGATAATAAATATATCATATGGATCTTTATGCAAATTCCTCGCAACAGCTTTTATTTTGACATTACAAAGTCCTTTTCATTCCTTGAATAACCACTTTTCGTGTTAGTCGTCAGCTTAGCAAGTTTTAATTCGAACAGTTTTTTATTTAAAACTTATTTTTATTCACAGAATTTTAATTTTATTTTTTATTGCTGATAATTAACTCTTAAAACAGGTTTGATTGAGCAAAATAAAGAAGATAAAAACTCACTGTTTTATATACACAAAAAATCAGGTTGATAAAGACTTGAAAAATTAAAATTTTCATAATTTCTTGCTTAAGAAACTTGAAGACGTGAGGAATATGGAGTTTGTTTATAAGATCCACAAAATCCTGGTGATGTCTACCTGATTTTTTCATATATTTGATGAATGCCTGAACGTATGACATTTTAGTATCTTGTTATGGTCAATATTAAGTCTTGTATTACAACTATGTACAAAGAAATGTGATGCCAAGCATAATAGAAAATGAAAGAAGCACATAGCATAAATTAAAAGAAAGAAGAAGAAAAAAATAAAAACTTTCTTCTTCGCAACATGTGCAAATGTGCAGCACTTCACTTCAAGTGAGATTGAAAGTTTTTTTTGTGTGTAGTTTTAAGAGCTAGAAATCATGCAAACCAAATACAATATGTGTATCAAATTTTTGGTGTACTTTTGCAAAGTTTTTTTTGTTGAAGAAGTGAAACATTTTGTCTTCGAATCAATTTGCTTAAGAACTTGTTGGAATTCTTGAAAAGCATAACAGAATCTTTGTAGAATTTTAATGAATCTTGCATGAATTTTTCCTGAATACTATTTAAAAATAAATAATGTCCGAATCAAAATTAATGCAAGATTCAATTAACCTTACTACTAAGGAAGCACTGTTTTAAGATAATCTGAATAACCTACATGAAATTCAAATCAATTTCAATCGGAATTTTATTATTATTCTAAGATCAACACAGAAGTCATAATAACTCAATCGAATCAATAACTCCCACATCCATCTCATTAATTTAAACAAATATTGATCTTGTTAATGACGCTCAACTCTTATCAACATCATCAATTAAAAGCGCTTCTTAATTTTTTGTACATAAATATTTCCAACAAGTTTTTCATTTTAACTCATTCAAACAAGCATGTAAGTGAGATGAAAATTGCATAAAAACCTTTACTTTTAGAAAATTATTACGAAATACAAGCAGCAACAAGCAACAAGCAACATGCACATATGTAGATGCAATTGATTGAAATAATGAATAATTTAATACTTAAATGGAAAAGAGAGAAAAAATAATTTACAAATTTGTAATGTAATGAAATCAATTAATGGAAAGAAACACTAATTTTATAATCTATGTAGTCATTAGCTCCCCGACATCGATCGAGAAAATTTTTTATTGATTAAGAAATTTTTACGTGTGTGTTAATGACATGATTTGAATTGCAAAATATTGCACCTTCTAATTTGTCGAATCTTTTATTCAAATTTAACATTTTCATCTCAAATTCTATTGCGAAAAGTATAAAATTTATGTAAATTTTTAATTTTTATTGATTCAATATTTCGAGAAATATTGGATTTTTAAAATTCGAGCGTGAAGTTTCGTGCCAAGATTTGCAATAATATTGTATATATTTTTTTTTTGTTTTAAAAGTCATGGATTTTGATAGCTTGATCGAGTATAAAATATTACGACTTTTATCGTTCACAAAACTGAATTCCAGACAAATCTTTTTTTATTGAACTAAAATCTCACTTGATATAAAGAATAATTTTATGATTATTGCAGAGGATAGGGAAAAAAAGGTTTTGAAAGTATTGACACCTTTATAAAATTTTCAGCACCGTTAAACTTCCATTTTCATTCTTCCTTTCATAGGTGAATTATTGAAAGCTTTCTGCTTCCTCTCTCACAGATCTTTTTAATAAAAATTTTTTTTTATATTTTGGCAATAATTCTTGTTCAACTTTATCATGCGCAGCATCTGGCATGACAGCTTAATACATCTAATTGTTAAGATAAACTTTTAAAATTAAAAATGCATTAAATGTGGAGGACGAAGCTTTTATTTTTTCAATATAATGAATATAATTTTAGTCGTAATATGGGAAGTATGCTTGCCAAAGAAGTAGTTTTATATTAGATAGTTCCAAAATTATTTCATAAGATGTTTAAAAATATCCATGATGCGTTCAGATATAGAACGAGAGCTGACAATTTATATTGCTTAAAAGTGTGAAATATAATCAAGAAACCTTATTATAAGAGATTGAAAGGGTGACCATATCAATTATACAACAGTTTGAGTCTTTCAGTATCATTTCTGAATTTTTTAAAAATTTAAATCAAAATTCTACATCTGAATACCCGTTCGAGTCATGCTTCATAGATAACACCGTAATTCTAGCTCTAGCACATAAAAAAAAGACGTTCGCACGATAACGAATAAAAAGTAAAATTTTATGAATACCTTGAACCTTGAGAAGAATAATCCGGCAGCTCACTCGGTTCACTGCTCGTTGATAACCGAGCCAAACTGTGCGACGCCACGTGAAATGTAGGATAAACATTTGATATTATGATCATTGACATGTTGAACGCACATTGTTTTATGCAAATTAAGCAAGCACAAGAAGAAATGAAGGGAGAAAATGAGAGATTGATTTGGTCAATGCTCCAATTTTAAAATTAAATAAATTCTATTGTTTTAGAATTAACTTTTGGGACAAGGGAGCAATCAGAAATGCGCAGACACAGTATGAAGTAACAAAATTGGAATAGGTAGAAAGAAATTTTATAGCAACCGCAAGCAAAGAGCACAAAGAAAGAAGAAAATTTTATTATGAAGACTCAATTTGTATTAAAATTCAGAACCTCTAAGGTCGTTACGATAAAAGTTGAAGAAGATGTCTTTTATTGAGCAAGTTCTCTCATGCGGCAAATTCTCCTAAAGTCTTCCATATCAAGAATTTCTTTTAAATTTTCAAAATAATGACAAAATCTTTCATGAGCCAAAGAAATGTTCATACACTTAAAATGTACAAATTAGCCATTAAATGGAACTTCAGAGAAATGCTTTACGTGGAATTAAAGAACCTCGCATGATTTCATAACATTTTGTCATTATAATTTGAAAGAGTGATTTCTTCCTCCTCAAATTCTTTCATACTTCAATAAAAAATTGGTGTCATTCAAGTAAGTCAACGATTATTTTCGTGAGGCAAAAAAAAAAATTCCCAGAATACATTTCGAACAGTTGCAAACAGAAACAGTTGGGTATTGTTAAATAAACACAAGCACGGGTACTTTTCTGCTGTTGTTGTTTCTAAATTGAAGTTCTCGGTTGTTCTTGACAACCGCTATTAGATATTCACATTTGTTTATGGTATCATTTTGCGATATTTAGGTCGATTTCAATTTAATCGTTACAAAAAGTAAATGCATGAGCCAAAATTACTGTATGGAATTCATTATTTTTCTACAAAAAACATCAAAATTTTGATTTTTAATTTGAGAGAAACTTTTTAATGCTCGTTGATACACCCAAATAGCTCCAAATGGAGCAGAAAAGAATTATCGATTTCTGATTCTTTATTTTTTCAATTGTTTTCATTTTCCTTCTTCTTTCTCTTGATTTTAAAATAAAAATTCGATGAGAACTCAATCTATTCAATCGTTATCGAGACATCATGAATCATGAAATAGAAAACAATATAAAATCGTTGAGATACGAGCAACGAATAAGAAGAGAAGAGTCAATGACCGAAAATTATAACAAATTAAAAACTTCTGCTTCTTTGCCGTTAAAATTATTGTTTAATTTCTGCACACAAAAAGAAGCAGAATAACTTTTTTTAAGCCACACAAGGTCACAGAATTTTTTCCTACATTTCTAACCCATTTTTATAACACACAGACATGCATGAGCGTACAACGCATTGTGTCGATTTTATTTGTTGTGACACGCGAACTTTGTTGACATACGTGAATGAGTCACAATTAGTTCAGAAAGTATGATAGTGTAAACTTATTACCATTATTATTATTTGTACATGAAAAATAACGATGACAACAACTTTTTTACTGTTTTTATTTCTCTTTTCCTTGGGATCGTACGTAAATGACGCTAGTCAAAAACTAGGATTTTTATACCATATCAGTTCAATGGCTAAGATATTCCACACCGCCAGACCTCTTTCTCTTTCTTATTTGTTAAACATCATTTATGAATAAACCTCTTTTCACTTCAACGATTCAGAAGTTCAATAGTTTTGTTCATACAAAAAAAAATATTGAGGAACTACAAGGCAGTCACTCACAACTGTAATTTTGTTATCACAAAGCCACGACCTTCTAACAGTTTTGTTGTATCCGTAGAACACAATGTCTTGTCATTGTTACGAGCAAAGTGGAAAGCAATTCATTTAAAGGTATTAATTAACAATAACACATTACTGTACTGTCGAGCATTAATATATGAGTAATTGAGAATCGTTTTGTTAAATTAAAAGACTGACTTTTTCCGCAAACATTAAAAAATGAACAAATATTTTTTAAATTGAAAAATCGAGTCCATCAGTCATTCAATGCGAGTAAAATCGATAAGACTGAGAACTTTTTTTCTATTTATTTTTTTTATAATAAACAATTTGTTCGTTTGAAATAATAATAATATGAGTTTTGATTGCTATTTGCTTGGGTTATGGATTTATAGACTAAGCTTATTTGCTGATTGAATTTCTCCATATCCACTTGGATAGAATTTTAATGTCAGTGAAGGCAATGATACTTCAAAGTTTGCATGACCATTGATTTGTTTCAATACACTTACTTCTCAGACTTTATGACTTTTAGAAAAGTTTTTTTTGGATGTGACTTTTATCCCTTGGCAAATTTCAGAACTGTTTTAATAATTCAGTAACTAGAAGACAAGGATTCTCCATTTATCATCTGTGACAGAAGATTTGTTAGAAATCTATTATGCTCTATTAAGTTTAAAGAAAGTCGACAGACATCAAGGAGACACAAGTGATCATCGTCTGAAAGCAGCTTACAATAAAATCTCTCAATAGAAATTTTAAAGCTACAAGCTCTTAACATTTTATCATCAAAACAAACCGATTTTCTTGGAGGCTTAACTTAGACGAGATCTAATTATTCCACTTCGTATTGTGTCGAAATATAAACCTAATCAAATATCAAGACAAAGAATGTTTTGTAACATAAATAAGTCTGAGAAATTGTATTTAATTGTATATACTTTCTGTTGAACAAAAACTTGATCTAAAATTCTAAAACTAACTGTTTTTAAGTGTAATCAGATAAAAGAATCTCATTATTGTACGAAAAATGAGGTAGTGCAATTAAAGTGGTTAGAGACTTTATGTTTTTAAGAGATTTTTCAATCTAAAGTATTCAGCAGTTGTGCTCAAACTGTTTGACGTGACAGGGCTGCATTGGAGATGAAGACAAATTTTAAGAGTTCATCAGTTTTGACAAAAATGATATCAAAATATGATATATGAATAAGAACTACATTATTTAATGTTTAATAAGCTCATCGAGTACACCTGAAAAATTATTTTAAAACGTTGTTTGGAGACATCACTTAAATACAGCATGATCATTACAAACAAGCGAAATCTTACAAGATATACGAAAATCATTGAGTCATTTCCTTAAACTGCCATAATTTCATAACAATGACGACATAAATACTCAGAGTAAATTACTAAATGACCTGCAAAATCGCACAATATTCGCAATAACTGCGATTTGTCAAGAATCTGACAAATTTTTTCCAAGAAAAGTAAGTCTCTCGACTTCTTAAATTATTCAAGCCCACTTAAAAATTCTTTCGTAGCGTGCAAACTTTTTTTGCACTGCGAATAGATTTCATGTCTTTTTCTTTTCACAGATCTAAAGATATTAAATGAGACATTTTCATTCAAAGAGAGAGCTTCGAAAGAAAATATATAAATTGAAACTTTTTCGTTCCTCAAAAAAAAGCCTTGAACTTTTTAGCGCATAGAATACAGCAGATGGAAAATTGTTCAATAGTAAAAAAAATTGTAAGTTTTCATAACAGAGAGCAAAATTACATTAGGTATAAAAATAGATTCGGAGAATCACGATACAAAACAACAAAAGTACATTAAAAGCTGAAATTGTGAAAGACCTTAAAAAATTTCTTCTTTACTTAATCCAAAATTATGTAGAAATTCTTCTGTTTAGATTAAATTTACTTAAACACATTTCTGTGCTAATAAATATAGTATTTCCGTTAACTTCTTAATGCCTGCATTCCTTTATAGTTTGAATTAAATTATGCTAAGATGATAATGAGTCTGTATAACTTAGCAATTTGTACGATTATCAAAATTAGTGCTTCATCCATTAATCAATACACATTTCGAACTAAATTTACATGTGCATACGTGCTTGTTAATTTTTTTTAAACAAAATTGTATGCAATACAGTAAGCATTTAACTTAATTGATTGACTTTTAAATGTAGCTTTTAAATTATGATGAAAATTTTATGTTTCTTAACAAGTTTTGAAGTGCCTTGTTGGGTTAAATTAAACATTTCTCAAGTTTTATAAAACTATTGACAGCAACACGAGATTTCTATCCTAGACCTCAAAACAAACTTAACAAAGTCTAGAAATGGGTTTAGAAATTTGAAACTACAAGAACCTTTTCACCTTTGAAGACATAAAAGAAACTTAGAAGCATGTCAAAGCTGATGTACTTAAGAAAAACTTCAAAACAATACATCGCGCCATTTAGCTTCCTGCATAGCACATCGCACATGACAAAGTTTGGCTTCAACTAAATCTAATAAATAACTGTGATATTTTTATTTTATTAGAATTCTTTTCGTCTTCTATCGATTTTAAAAATAGCAACAAAATTATACTTGTCATGTCAAAAAAGGAATAATAAGAATGTCAATAACAACAATTTTCTTGTGTCGAAAAAAAATTGCAATTTTAAACTTTCATTGTTGCTATTTAAGTCATTCAACAGACATCGTCGTCGGCACTTATACAGTAATACATAGAAGTAATATTTTGTCTTGCATTTCAGCTAGCCGAAAAACAATTTAACGCAATAATGCTTACAAATCCATAAGCTGAATAAAATATATGCTTCTTATACACATTTACACGTTTTGTGTGAGCTGATGAAGATATTTCGTGTGAGAATCATGAACGTTCCTGTGAGACACAAAAGAATTTCAATTGCAAAGATCAATCTTGAATAAAAAGAAGTGAAATGAAAGTAAAAGAACGCAACAATTTTAAATGAAAAAGAGAAATGCAATGTATCAAATAAAGAAAAAAATAATTAAAAATAGCATAGCATAAGGCATCAGAACCAGTTTCTATTTTTCTTATATCGATAAAATTCTTATTCCTAACTCACATTTATAGACATTCAGTGAAAACAGAAGAAATCCATTTTCAGAATACTATTTTATATCAATAGCACACATTCCAAATTTGATCGATTTATATACCACAGATCATGGTTTTATTATTATTATTATTATTTATTATTATTTATTTGTCGACGTTACCGTCCGGAAGAATTTGTATTTATACATGTTTTACTTTTTACATTGATTAGTGATACATTTCATATCACTATGGGTGACGTAGAATCAAGCTTCTAATCTTCAAATCTAGGTTTCAAATAAACTAAGGCTCTCGTTTCAATCTTCTGTGGGCGTGACGTGATACATATCAGGTCCGTTCTGACAATATTCCATTATAAGGTAATCTTGTAGCTCTCGTTCCTATTTCTCCCGCTACACTTCAAGTTCCTGATCCGTTCCTTAATCCAACGTTGCCCAAAATGCCCAATTATGGCTTGACTCGTACATTAAGCAGTCGAAGTATCTAAACTTCTGAAAAAGAACAAATTTGGAAATGGCTGGATTCGAACCGACGACCTTCGAGTTACCATACCAAATTTGAGCCAAGCGCCTTACCTATTCGACCAGCAAGGCACTTAACTGCTTAACTTGCGGTTTACATGATCTACTGCGCTAATTTTTATTTATTCATAATGTCTACGAGACAAAGAAAATAACTTTCTATGATCCCATAAATCGATTAAATCAACGTTGTCTATCCTCTAATATTAATTGCGTTGTGACCAAAAAGAGATTAAAGTAAGTAACTCAATAAATGTAGTGTGTAAGAAAAGTTTTAATGTAATTAGATTGTTACGGAAGGGAAATTCAATATTCTTAATCCTCATACAGTTCTAACTATCCGATTCTCACTACATGCTACAAAAGTAGATAGAAAAACGAAGTATTAAGTTCAAAGACATAATGATAGTCATAATTTTCATAGTCAAAATGTTACTTGTTTATAGAGAAAAGCGTAAGCAGACGAGAAACAATGATAATTACCATAAAAATCTAGCTTTGGTCAGCACAAAAAGAAACATTTTTAAACTCATATGTTTCGTAATAATTCTACATATTGCAATCATAAAAATTGTGTAGCATTTCAGACGAATATTACCGGCATTTTTAATGGCTGCAGTAGTTTGTTCTGTTTAGTTGAATGCACGCTGAACGATAAATCCTCCCTAAAAATGAAGCAACATTTTTTTTTTTGTTTTTTTCGCTTCTAAGGTGTGTTCAGCTTCTAATTTCTTTTTTTTTTTGTTCGCTCTTCATCGATTAACGTGAAATTTTAGAAGAGAATAAAAAACTGAAAATAATGTGGAAAGAAGTACACCGGATGCCGACAGTAGATAAAGTAAGTAATAAGCTGGGTATGCAAAGGTAAATGAGCAGATAGAATGAAATATACCGTTTTGACTATCATCGTGTATTTCACAAGCTAGCAATTTCTGCAAAAAATAAGAAAGAACTGCTCATATAAAATTTAAATTTCATTGACTTCCATTTTAATGATAGTTTTCCTTCCTCATACTTACTTAGCAAATTTACTTTAAGTAATTGGAAGGAATCTACAGTGAGCTATGCTTTATTTTTTTGTTAAGGTGCGCTGGGAATTATATTATTGCATTTTTCACGTCTTCAACAAACATCTACAGAATATCATATTAACTTAGTTCATAATTTTTTTATAACATTCACTACATGTGTATGTGGTGCGATGATTTTCAACAAAGCAGAGCACTCCCAACATTTATTGATTTTATGAGACGAAATTCATAAATTTACTAACCAGTATTATTTTGAGCTTCCCCCATAAAATGCATGACTTGACTTCAATTTTATCCCTTCACAAAAAAATATTATTCCACATGCACAGCACTAATTAATTACATCAAATGATAAACTTTGTTGCCTTGTAACTTATTTCATTTACTCTTTACTTTTTTGAAGTTTGTGAATAACGAGATAATTGAAATATTAACTTTTTTATATAGGATTGTCTGCAGAAGATAGTTTCTTGATAAGATCCGAATGCAAAACTTTCTGTAAAGTCAAATATCTATGATCTTGAAACGAAATACTAAAGAAAACTTTTGCATATCAGAATGAAGAACTTTTCGAATGAATTCTTAATTAAATTGAATATGTTTGGTAGCAGAGTAGGTTCAGTTGTGTCAATGCATCACTAAAGGTACCAATTTACCGTAAAAATGAGACGGTTCGTTAAGAAAGTACCAAGCTATAGTGCTGTCCATTTGAATCTAGATGGTATTATTCGTCCTTTTAATTACAACGTTCCAAGACAAATCATTCAGCTTTCAGACTGAAACTGTTATGGAAAAGTCTTAGGTGAGGTGAGTAAGAATATCAAAAAAAAACTATTAAAACGATATCTAGCAGTCTGAAAGTATGACTCAAAACAAATCCAAGCAATTTCTTCTTAAAAACTTTGTCTTGAAACTCTTTTCGAGAACTCAAGTAGTCATGTCGTACAAGAACTTCAAAGGTAATGAATTTCAATGATAAGTGTTCACACAAGCACAACTCTTGGTCAAACAAATAATCTAAGTTGTTAATAAACTCTTAAGATAGACTCTCTAATCCATTTAACCTTTCCATTTTAATTATAGTCAATCGCTCATTATCAGTCATGACTTTGCGATAATTTAAACATGAAACACCTTTTAGGAAGGAAAAATAATAATAATAATTTTCATTAACATCAATCATTATCAATTAGTACTCTTAACTTCGTTTCTTTGTGAAATGGTATGAAATTAATTAATTTTACGCATTTTGCCATGAAACCAAAAAAAAAAACTTTAAATAAATATTCGTTTTAATTACACAATCGTCAAGAGAATGGTATTCATTGTCGGTTTGAAAACGATGATGATGGTAGCGACAATGAGTGAAGATTGGACAAGATGGGAAAAAGTTTTTTGAAGAGGAAATTACAAAATGTTTGACTATTCAAAAAGTAATCTAATTTCTTCAGTTACAAACTTCCAGAAACAGTCACAAACTTGTCATATTTAACGTTAATTAAGTTGTAAGCATACATGAAAATTAGAAACACACAGATAATGTGTACATAAAAATTAATCTGTTTTGGTGCCATCAGCATCATTATGTGTAACATTATTCCAATATATATATTTTTTTTTGTTTTGTCGTCTCTTGTCATCGTCATGTTGTTGTCATTATTTGTTAGAAAGTTGCTTTGTTAATTGCATTTGATTAGCACCGACTTTATTTTCACTTTCTGTATTACTAATTGTTTACCATGAGAATTTGTACTTTAAATGCTACACTTTTTGCATAAAATATGAAATGAAAATGAGTATTTTGTATCAAGGAAATGAAAAGATAAAAAGCATATTTCTTTCCATTGTGAATCTCATTTCGCGTCGCTTTAATAAAATTTAAAAGACAAGACAAGATTTGCGCTACATTTTCTTCACACCACATCTCATTTCTCATTTGATTAATGGTTTTCCCTTGAGGGTCATTCACTTATGACGCTCTTTATTTGAGAACCTCAGACATAGGTGTAAAGAAAAGAATGGGATGATTTAAGAAGGCACGGACCAACCCCAGCTCTAAATTGAAATTGGAATAGAGACCTTCAAGAAATCTAGCTGAGTCCCTGGTCTGAGATTTTGTGGCAATGAGAAAGCTAGTTTCTAAAAATTCAAATTTTCGATGGACATCATAACTGGAAGCCCCCTAATAAAAGATGAGAGATTTAAATTTTATTGGCGGAAAATTAAACATGTCCAAAAACGTATCATAAAGGCATAATGAATTGAAATCTCAGAAGAAATCTTTCATAAAACTGATGCTGTATTGTTTCGTTGTTTTCTCACTTCTCGTTCGCTTTCATCGAAACTTTCAGCATTTCATATTTTTTTTTTCTGTTCAACATACATCATTTTTGACACATTGAAAAATGATACACCTTATCTCAAACATCTTCTTGCTATGAACTTAATGTTGTCTTACTTTAAGTGTATATTTCAGTACTACATGTATGATAAGAGATTTGAATGATTCGCATTTATATTCTAAACGGTTTGCTAAACATTTCAGCAGACGATTTGTTATTGGATTTGTGTCGAGAAAATATTTGCTTATTTCCGAACGTCATTCCCATAAAAATTGGAGGAAATTTGTTCATAATTTGTCAAATCTCGGAGGCATTGTAGGCATTCTACATTTACAAGATCAACAGAAAAAGTTTTTTATGTACTTTCCTCTCACTCTTGATGATTCATGAGAATTTAATTCCTGACAATCTTCTACATAAATTTAACTTGGGCTTTCCAACTGCATTATTGACTTTTCAAACAAAGCCTTGATAAAAAGTACGTAAAGAGTGACTAGAGCAGTGGTTCACAAGCCTTTTTGGTTCGAGGGACATTCTTTATATTTATGAAATTTTCAACATCAGAGTTGTTCACTTAGTCAATTATTTTCATTTTTCTACCATGACTCAAAGTTTTTCCAGCACTGTGCTAAACCTAATAAATAATTCCTCTACATCTGCGACCTGAATGCGAAACAACAGATAGGAAGGCAAAATATAAAGAAAAATTATGTAGGAAATGAAATATGAATCATTTTATTGATAACTTTAATATGGAATTAATTTTCAATCATTGATCTGTCTTAGAGAACAATTAATCAATGTTTTATTACTACGCATGTATTGCGATAAGACAAAAGAAATTACAGTAAACAATAAGTAGGTAGTTAAATATAATAGAAATCAAAAACACAATAGTTTGTTGTGAAAACTTCATATTTTCAATAAGGTAACAGAAATTAGAGCAAATATTCATTAGTTGGAAGTAATGACGATATTTCCTTCTCAAAATAAACTTATCTCTTATCGTACAACAAAAAATATATTCGGAAAAATAGCAATAATACTCTCAAAGATAGCAACTGCTAGCATTTATTGTTTAGTTTGTGTCGTAAAAAATAAAAGGCAGCTAGTGTCTCATTCATAAAGAATTGATAATATTCTCATGACTTTTACGTGTCTAACACATATCATTGAACAATATTGCCCGCTATTCGCTCACTTGTGCTGCTTCATTAACATATATTCAAATTATAAGTGCTAAACTCTGATATTTCACTTAAAAACAACACAACATGCATATTATCCAACACACAACGGTGAGCACTAATCTATAAACATATAAATATAGATTTCTGTCACACGTTCATGGAGCAATCCTTGGCCAAATTCACTGTATGCATTGAAATATATAAGAGATAATAAAAGAATTGTAAGACGAAACGAAAAACTTTTTTTTATCAGTAAATAAGGTACGATGGTGTCTCTTTCATGTTTACATTATAATCTTCCAAGTAAATATTCATGACAGATATCTAAACGACGCAAACGTGCGTGAGAGTATAAAATATTTTGTTATTGTAGGTTATTTCACATGAAATGAAGCCGATGATGAAGGTGATCGATGTGACAAATCAAATAAACATGTTGCGCAATTATGAGAAAGACGAAACTCTTAGAAAAAGTATAAAAAAATATCTTAACAATCTTTCCAGCTCTGACTAACAGTTTAACTTGTGAAATATTTAATTAAATACTACAAAAATCACTCAATGTAAATTTTTTGTGTTTTAAAAAATATTTTTGTCGAGTGAATTGACAGAACTATTATTAAATAAATAAATAAAGTGAATTAGTTGCTCATGAAGTGGCAGAGCTTAAAACTCCTAATGAGCGTATTAAATGTGCATTTTGAATAGCTAGTTTAAAAAGTCATGGTGATATTCAATTGAATGGCTTAAAGCGAATTTAATTTTTAATCTAGTCATCTTTATGGCTGATTCGGAAAGCATGTGTGGGGTAAAACACTCAACAGGTCTAGCACAACATTGGAACTTAGAGCCAATTGTATTTCCAGCAGGTTGTTTTCCAGATTCACACCTCAACCCCCAAATTGAATTTAAATTCCAAGATATTAGCTTACTGAAAAACCACCTTGTTTTAGATTTAAGTGGACATTACTGTATCTAAAAATGCACAACATCACATGCAAAAAAACAGCTAACAGTCACGGATAATCAGAAAATATTGAAAAACTACTTGTATTAAAAATTGAATAATTTTATTTATTATTGTTGCTGAATATTAGCCCATATATGGGCAAAAGTATGTTTAACTACCATATGTTCAGTAGAAACAACAGTCGTTGATAGAAGATAGATGGAAAACTCGCCAAAGCAATTCAGCGTGAGTGAGAGCAAACGAAATATTTTGAACAAGGAGAGAAAAAGGTCGAAATGGGCAAAAATTTCTTCCTACTCCATTTATTTTTAAATGACAAGCGGTGTGTTACAAAATTAATGACAGGTGTTTATTAGTGCAAAATTACTGAGAAAAGAAAAACAGAAGGAGCGGCGTCATAGATCAACTTGAAATCTCGTTTAATGCATTAATGTAAAAAAAATTTACATCACGATTGATGGGCATTACAATTAAAATGTTAATAATTCAATTGCATATTGTCATATATGCATCGTACTTAAACAATTTATGCAAGCACACGCTGTAAATACCTTTTAATCTCCCACGTGCTTCACTCTCATTTTTTTGCTCAAATGTGTGTTCACATAGCTTACATGTGAATGCTACACGATATAAGCTCATTGAAAATTATCTTATATTGAAGAGACCTTCAGGACAAAAGGCTGGTAAACATATAATAATGGCTAATTCGCAATTGATAATGCTATAGACATAAAATAAAAATGAGAAAAAACTGAAAGTTATTTATTTCTCTTTCCTACCTTATAAATATATTTGACATATTGTTATTATTGTACTTGAGCATGTGATGAAGTAGTAATTACGATAAAACAACAAACGATATTCTTTAAAGACAATCATCATGAGTGTTTTATCATCATATCGTATAAACACAAGTGTCTCATGATGCACTAACCGAAAGGTGGAAAGCACTTTTTAAAAACATTCTGACAGGAAAAATATATACATACAATTAATTTATCTTGTGAAACGTGAGAACAGTATTGTATTGTCTACAATTTATACATATCTATACACACACTTCAGTGGTCACCTGAATTGCGTAACAAATACTTTAAAGCTATGCAATGCACCACAATTTTCGCACTTAAAAATGATCTATTTCTATTTCGATTGGAGAGCAATTTTGTAATCGTTGTAAAAAAAAAGTAAGAAGAATGAAAAATGTAAGATAGTCGCGAAAAGTAATAAGAAAACAGCATAGAAACGAAAGATCTATTGTTTGATTTTAGTGGAAACTGTTTTTCGCTTTAAAAATCGGTTAGGTATACAGCTTCGCTATTTAGATGGTGGTTGTTGCTACTACAAGTTTGTTTTTATATTAATGTTCTTGAGTTAATCACAGTTAAAGTGAACAACCCCCAAGAAAAAATTGGCGAGTATCGTTAAACAAAGAAGCACTTCTACACAGCCAATAAGTATAACAATGAACATAAAAATCCTCGGTAGTATAGTGGTGAGTATCTTCATATGAAGATGTAAATTAAATTATCCTGATTCACATTTAATCTAACTCAATTTTACTTCCTTTGCTATTTCCGGGAATATGTTAAATTTTTTAATCAGAAGAAAAAGCAAGGTTTAATGTATCAGACCATTTAGCACCTCAATGAGTATCCCCACAAGTCCGATTGTCTTAATTTAACCATTTTTCAATGTAAGCTGACTTTTTATTGCCTAGAGAATCTTCACTTTTATTATGACTATATACTGTACTGTTGAACTCTTTGATTGCAATCTTGTCTGAATAATCATTTTCTTCAATGAATCAAGAGCTAAGACATAAAGAAAGGAAAAATGTGAATAAAATAGTCGACATTACTACGGCTCGATGATGAGAGAGAGGAAGTAACAATGAAATAATAAGAAGTTTACACACAACAAGAAACCGAGAAAATAAAGAAGAAAAATATTATGCCGTAACCGTTATCAAGTTATTGTTGTAGCTAAAAAAAATTCTCTATTTGACAATGTTCAATGTTTCGAACAATAAATGGGTTTGGGGTATTCCAATGAAAATCATTATCATGCGAAATCGAATTGTCTTCGATGATGCAAGTGAAAAAAAAAGCTTTTATTTTACGCCCTCCGAGCAATTTTGATATTATTTATCATCATCGATTGACATATGAGTGATAAGAGTAAAAATACGAAAAATTAGAATTCAAGGTTGTTCGCGTGTGAGAAAGAAGAAGACAATGACGAGAACGGTTTTTAAAATAATCTAACAAAATCTCTTATGTTCTCTTCTTCTTATTATGCCTTCTTATACCCGATCTTTTTACCGACAATTTGTGCTTGCAGAGACGTTAGACGAAGTGATGAGAAACTTGTCTGTGACTTTCACAAAAAAGAATTAGTTGAGAAGTACAAGTGGGAGGATAAATCGAGCGCAATTTGTCTAGAAGCAGTTTTATTCAGATTGTTAAAAATTTAACGGCTTTTTAAGATTCAAAATTTTTCGTCGAATTTTAAAAATTTAATTTCAACGGTTTTTAACAATCTTGACGAATCGTAAAGATATTCTCAATTTTATCCACTACCAATCAACCGAACAAAACGAGTTAATCCAATACAATTAGAAGATTAAAACGATAAAACTCGAGTCGAGTCGATATATAAGAAAAGAAACAACAATTAAGATGATGAATTGAACTTTTTTTTTTCTCCATCTCTTTCTCCTCGAATGCACTTCAATAGACATGTTAAAATGACCCCAACGACATTGATGGTGCATTAAGAAGTCTAGTTATACTGCATAACACATCATACAACAGACATTTCACAGTTTATATTATTTTTTCCTACCTGTTTTTATGAAAATGATATTTCTTTTCTCCGTTTCTTTGTTTCTCTCCTATGTTGATGCTCCTTATTAAATCCTTGAACTTCTATTTCACTTGCGTATATCCAAAAATGCTTAATTTCACTATTTTGTCAACGAATTTTCACTTTATCGATTCAATTAATACACATTTACAATTATTTAACTTTTCTTCTATTCTAATTTATTTAATTCACTGTGTGGATGCTTATTTTATGTGTGCAATCGACGAAAAAACCTTTTTAACTTCAAAAATATTTAACAAATTTCTTGTTTTATCGATTTGAAATGCAATTCACTTTTCTGGTGTCGTTTTTTAAGCTTATTAATTATCGTAACTTATCGGCGATGCATTTAACTTAATCTTTTTTCTGTATTCGTATGCAAAAACTTGCTAAAATTAACTTTTTTTCACTAGTTTCTGTTTTCAATAATATTTCTTTGCATATTTCATTTAATTCTAATAAAATATAATAAAGTAACACGAAGAATTGTTTAATCTACACTTGAATCATGAAATCTTGTATGTTAAACGACACAAAAGTTAATACTATTAACTTAAAAATGTAATTTTATAAGCAAACGATGTTTACTGCTCGACGAACTTTTTCAGAATGTCTCTCATGCAAACTTTAAAAGCTGATTCTCTCTCTTTTTCCAATATTGAGAATGGATGTGATGTAATGCTATTCGCTTTTGCTTTACAAGGCGCTTTTTTAACCGTTTTCATTGTGAAATTAATAGTTTTAATAGTTTTAATGACTTTTAATTTTATAACGGATTTTTTGAATTTGAACTTTTGAATTTTTTAACGTTTTTTTACTAAAATCGTGAATTATTCAAAATCTATTACAGCTTTCACATTCCAGACAGCATAGAGCATAAGTGACCGTTATTAGAAGTCTGTGTATATAAAATTCATGCTTCAAACAGCTGTACTAAAAGTAATGCGGGGATGATAAAATCGAAATTATTTACTTCATTTCTGTGAAGATTTCAGGCATATCCAGCATGCAAATAATTAAAGTACATAATAATGTTCAAGAATAAATCAAAAGCAGCATACATCACCATCAGATTCATTCATATTTCTCAAAATAAGATTCAGTCCTAAAACTTTGATGTCCCAATCAGTTTTAGTACAAAAAAATCCATTAAAGATACAAAGTGAATTTTTAAAACATTTAAATTAATTAATACATCCAAGATATGGCTTCAACGAGCACGCCAGAACAGAAAGTAATCCTCGTAGGGGACTTTGGCGTTGGAAAATCATCACTTTTCAGGCGTTATATGTGTGATACCTTCATAAATTCGAACGATAGAAAAGCCACTTTAGGTAAGAAAAATCTTTAAAACGTAATTAACTCATTTTGAGTCTACTGGATCTTATTTTGACATTATTAATCCATCAAACATTATGAAATTATCATTTTACTTTAAATGTTTACAAGATCCAGTGAACAAATTACTGACAATTATGACATTTGAGCCTTATCAATTGCGGAAAGATTAATTTTGTTTACTTTTGTAGGTCTTGATCATTACTCGAAGACATTTGTAGTTAATGGACGTAATTTGAAATTATTATTGTTTGATACAGGAGGTAATAATCATAAAAATTACTTAATCTAATTTAAATTAATTAATATTCATTTTGAGGCATGGAAAGAATTGCGTCTGTGACTTCATCATATTATAAATTCGCTGAAGCTGCAATTCTATGCTTTGCAATGGACAACGCCAATTCGTTTCATAGCTTATCACAGCATTTAGTGGATATAACGATGTTTGCTGAGAATGCTAGGATCTTCCTATGTGGAAATAAAATGGATTTGCCGTCGGAAGTAACTGATGATGATATGCAACAGTTCTGTGAGCAATGTCATGGTTTAATTCAAGGAACATTCAAGACATCATGCAAAAATAATTTAAATATTAACGAAATGTTCACTGTTATAGCACAAAGTCTGTGTGAGACCAACCGTTCAAGATTAGAGCTGCAAGAACTTGAACATCATGGCTTTAAAGTTCATCCACCAGAAGAAAATGTCGAGAATTGCTCTTGTTAGCAATCGGCAAGCGCTCTTTCCATCTTTATTCCTGGATCTGACCTCTGAATGTCATCTCGTCACCAATTCCACTAAGTTGCTGTAGATGAACCAGCAATGTCCAACGAGAAATTCAACTGGAAAGAGTTCAGGATGTGAGGAGCGCTTGCTTTTATGGATGTCTTCATATATTACCTAGATTAACTCAACTAATAGAATTCACATCATGCATTTTTAATTAAACGACTTTTAAACGTGATTAATTAAATTATACTTATATATTCATTAAGTATCTCTCTGTGTAAAATATTCTACAAAACTTAAAAAAACTTAGTTTTTATTTCCTTGAATGGATGAGATTATAAAACTTGTGAAAATAAGGCACTTGAAAAAACTAAACTTTATATAATCGCTTATCTTAACTCTATTCCATTCATTCATGATTATGCAGTTGTTTTAACAATGATGGAAAAATTAATTAATTAATGTTATGCCAAAAATAACGTAGGGATATGAAACATAAATTGTCACAGCTTTGACTGAAGCGCATTGCAACGACTGAAATATTAAATTAAAATTATTGTCTGGTACAATAGCTCTAAAGTTCAAGAAATGAGGGATTTTTATGGATAACATTTTTGTTCTATTCTGGGATGTTACTGGATGTTATCAATTCTTTTTCATTTGTGTGTTTTAAATGTCAATTTCAATTATTTATATCCAAAGTTGTAATTTGTGGCTACACGTGATCGATAATCTTTTTTTTTTTCTTAAAAAAATACCGGTTGGAAAATATTCAAAAACGAACGACCGAAAAGAATTCAATTTATTTGAACCGGTTCAAACCAATAAAATCGGTTATTTTCTGAATTCAAAAAAATTTGTAACGGAAAGTTTTAAAAATATATCAACTCAAATTCTTCCCATCCCTTCAAAATACAAAAGTCAGTCATGAGATGCTAAACATAATTTCAAAAATGTGCTAAATGAAAGAGTAATTTCTGTTTGTTGCTATCCATTACTTTATAGCCTCACATAGAATTTTAAAATATATTTAAATTCAATTTTTATTACTGCATTAAAGAGCTTCTTTTACCACTATAAAAAAGTAATAACATAAACAATAGATGAGATACAAACGAAAAATTCATTTGTAGATTGCAGAATTTTGATACTACACAACTAATAAAATATGGCAGCAAGAAAGAAAAGAAAGTTAAATTAATAATAAAGCTGAAAAAATAATAAGTGACATGCTTGAAAAAAGAAGAAAAAAATTGTGTACTTTGTGGAATCCTACAGAAAATGTTTGAATTTTTAATGCTGTGACCATTGTATTGTCTTAATGTCGATGCCTTCTTGGACCATCTCCCATAATGGAGACATTTCCCTCAGTCGACTAACATGCTTAACAGTCTTGTCTATTGTATAATCAACTTCTTCATCTGTCGTAAATCGCCCGAGACCAAAACGTATTGAACTGTGTGCTAAATCTTCATCAGTTCCGATAGCTCGCAGTACATACGATGGTTCCAATGATGCTGAAGTACATGCTGATCCACTAGATAATGCAACATCCTTTAAAGCCATCAGAAGTGACTCGCCTTCAACAAATGCAAATGACAAATTTACACATCCTGGATATGAAGTTTCTGGATCTCCGTTCCTTACGACATGCTCTAATTGTCCCATAATTCCATCAATTAATCTTTTTGACAAATATTCTATCCTCTTATGATCATAGGCCATTTCCTTTTGTGCTATTTCACATGCTCGTCCTAATCCAACGACTAAAGGAGCTGGTAATGTTCCACTTCTAATTCCTCTTTCTTGTCCACCGCCACTTTGAATAGCTTCAACTCGTACGCGTGGTCTACGACGAATATAAATTGCACCAATACCTTTCGGTCCATAAATCTTATGTCCACTGATTGACATCAAGTCAATGTTCATATCATTAACATTCAATGGAATCTTGCCGACAGCTTGTGCTGCATCTGTATGAAAAAAGACTTTCTTTGATCTGCAAAGCTTTCCTATGTCTGCCATTGGCTGTTTAACTCCAATCTCATTATTTACAGCCATAATTGATACTAATGACGTTTCTGGAGTGATTGCTTTATCAAGCGCCTCAAGACTGATAAGTCCACTTTTATCAACTGGCAAATATGTGATTTTAAAGCCTTCGCCTTCGAGTGCTCGACATGAGTCTAAGACACACTTGTGTTCTGTCTGTGTTGTAATGATATGCTTCTTTTTAGCACCATAGAATCGTCCGACACCTTTAACTGCTATATTATTTGATTCTGTTGCACCGGATGTGAAAATTATCTCTTTTGGATCAGCACCAATTAAATTAGCAATATCAGAACGAGCCTTTTCGACAGCAGTTTCTGTTTCCCATCCATAATAATGAGTTCGACTGTGTGGATTTCCATAGAAATTTGTTAAAAATGGCATCATTGTGTCTAGCACTCTCGGATCTAGTGAAGTCGTTGCTTGAGCATCTAGATATAATGGTCGCCCGTCTGGAACTTCATCTCTGATGTTGAACTGCTGAAGTTTTTGATTTCCTAAAAATTCAAATTGTGAAATTATTTTAAATTATCATGAAATTAGCTAATGACATCTTACCTGATGATGAATATCGACAATATAGGACACTCTGACTGATTCTAGTCTGTCTAAAGAAATTATTGGTGATTCCTAGCCGTAAAATTGATAGATTCATTGTTCACAAAGATTTCGTGTTTACAGTATATTAGGAGTCCTTGATTATAATAGCTGCGACTGTATCAAAAATGCATAGCTTTTATCCCTTAAACCGACTGATTATTCAAATCAAGAATCCCTTGTACTAAAAAGTTTTATCGAGTTTATTGCTATTCCTTTGACTTTCTGTCTATTATAATCAATTGACTGATAGCTTTTTGAATAGTGGTCATGACTATTTACTATAATGAGCTAGCTAAATCAGAAATTTAAATTAATTGTAATAAATCCACGAAAAAAAATTACACACAATTGACAACGACTAAATTTGAATTCAAAAAAGCCGTTAAGTTTTGTTTACATTTTGAAAAACTTTCAAAAATCAAAGTTTCTTAATTAAACTTGTTTTCTTTGTTGATCAAGCAACAAATCGCCTTAGTCTCATTCATAATCTAAGTGCAAAAACATTCCTACGCATTTAGAACATCAAATTTAATTGACAAAGGAGAGATAAGAAAGAATTGATTAATTTTGTTCATTTAATCTGTTAAAAGTAGACATAAAGTTTAAAGCAAGCCAAAATTAAACATCAAGTGTTAATTGACATCTACAATACGAGAAAAAGTAAGAATAAACAGAATTTATCACACTTTTCATAGAAAACTTAAACTTTCGGTATTTTTTCATCAATTAATTAGTGCAAGCTATAATTAGAGGATCTCGTGAGCATGTATCATCGGAAATTTTGGAAGATGCAGACAGTCCAGTCGTTGAAGAAGCATTCGAAAGAACAACATTAGCAATTACGCGTGATAAAATAGTGAAAGGTAAGTTTTTCCTTTAAAACATCCAGTCAATGTCGCATCATGCATATTTCCCGTACATTCTCACACACTGTACATGACTCATAGCAGTAAATACAAAAAACAGCTGATCACTCTCATTGTGTTTACTTTATTCGCTCTGCGTCACTTTTAGATGTATGGCAAAGAGAAACTCGTAAGCCACTTCCGGTAAATGCTGATTCTGATGGATATATTACTCGGTTTGAGATCCAGTTTGCAAGAATTTGTCCTAATGCAGACAGTGAACAAGCCAGTAATACGAAAAAATATGTTGTTTATGATGTTATATGCACGTTGGACACAACGACGCAGGCTGATAAAGCTCCAGCCATTATTGAGCGAAGATATACAGACTTTTTAAAACTTTATGAGGCCCTTAAGAAGGAAAGTCCTCAGTTGATGGTAAATGTTGCCTTTCCAAAGAAGAAAATTTTAGGTAACTTCACAAGCGATTTGATCAGCGAACGATCTGTGGCTTTTGAGAATCTCCTTGACTATTGTGTATCGATTCCTGCCTTACGTGACTCACCGAGTTTCCTTAGTTTCTTACAAGATGATGAGCTTACAAAAGCTTCGAGATTACTCGACGAACGAAGAAATGAAGCGGCTGTGCCGATTTTAGAAAATAGTTTCCAACTTGTAAGTCATTGTAGCTTGACATAGAGTTCCTAATTTAATTAACATATATTCTTCATATTTTAGCTGAACAAAGTATATTTAGATAAATCACGTCAAGTGCTTCTTTTGTTATGCCGATTAGTCTGTGCATGTACAACATCACCAATATCTCATCCATCCTCAATAAAATGGACTGACTTAGCATTGAAGCGATTTAATCATGTATCTGATACTGAGATTCTTGTGCTTTATATCCCATTATTGAACACTGCGTCATACCTTTATTGGCAAAAAGGCTTGGATGCAAAGTCGATAAATGACAGATTAGAAGAAATGGGACGTAAAGGTATTAAGATAAAGGATACATTGACCCTCATTCAATGTTTACACACAATGGAGCCTAGAAGTGAAACTTTTTGAACATCACATCTATTTTATTCTACTTCAAATCATTATTGAATCTTATTTCTAAACAAACCTATGACAGTAATTTTTCTCATAACTAATATTGTGGCTTATTCTTATCGATTGATTCATTATTGTGACAAGAATTATATTATTCCTATGAGATTATTTTAAATATTTTATGACTATATTGTGCATATATTTTTATGTAACTTGCCAATATTACAAATGATTTAATAATAAAGTCGATCAAATATAAAATTCACTCACGTGTTGTTTTAATTTTGCCGCATTTTTAACAGCTTTGTAGGATTTGAATTTTAACGGATTTGAAATTTTTGAATTTTATCGGTTTTGTAGAATTTGAAATTTTTGAATTTTATCGGTTTTGTAGAATTTGAAATTTTAACGACCATTGAATTTTCAACGAAAACCATACAAATGTTTTTAAACTCGAATTTAACTTCACAAACTTTATGTAATCAATTGTACCAATAAAACAATATTATTTAAAGTCACAAACAAGATGAATCGATAAAGCAGACTATTAAGTATGTTTCTAGTGTGAATATAAATTTCAAAGCTTACTACTTTAGTTTTTATTTGTAAACAAAACAAGATGGATCAAGAATTTTTCGACAATATTATTTATTTAAAAGATTTAAAGGCAACGCAAGATATCGTACATGAATACACGTTGAAAGATCAAAAGAGTCCATTAGTCATCGATAATGGATCATTTCAATGTCGTGTTGGCTTTGCAAATCGAAAAACTCCTCAATTAATCTTTAAAAATTTAATTTGCAAGCCTCGAAAAGACAGAAACAAGAAGGACACAAAGGAGGAAATTGCACAGCAAGCACCACCAGCAACATTGATTGGCAATGATATTGTTAATATTGAAGCCTTGCGGTTCCAGTTAAGGACACAATTTGATCGAAATGTAGTCACGCATTTCTATATTCAGGAACAGATTTTTGACTACATGTTTACACATTTGGGGATTAATACTGAAGGATCTGTTAATCATCCAATCGTTATGACTGAAGCTATGGTCAATCCGAACTATTGTCGCTCATGTAAGTAGAGATAAATTAGTTAAATCAACTAGATTCTTTATTTGCCGACTTGAACTTTCAGTGATGTCTGAACTGCTCTTTGAATGTTATCAAATTCCATCTGTATTTTATGGAATAGACTCATTATTCAGTTTCAATTATAATGACAATATTAAAGGAACTGGATTAATTATTTCTCTTGGATATCACACAACTCACGTAATCCCATTTATGAATGGACAGCATATTATCGATAAAATCCGTAGAGTCAATGTTGGTGGATTTCATATGATGACTTACATGCATCGACTAATGCAGTTAAAATATTCAATGCATGTAAACAACATTACTTTAAGTCGGATTGAAGAACTCTTTCATGGACACAGCAGAATTTCTTATGATTACTTTGAGGATCTAAAAAAATGGTCGTCACATGAATACTATGATAATCATATCAAGAAAGTACAGTTGCCATATTCTCAAAGTGCTGCAACTACTCAATTAACGGCTGAACAGAAAATTGAGAAAAAGAAGGAAATGTCAAGAAGACTTGCTGAAATTAATGCAAGAAAAAGGGAAGAACGTTTGGCTGAAGAAGAAGATCAGTTGCAGAAACTGGAGGAGGTTTTGGGTAAGATTAAGATAATAGATAAATTAAAGCAAAAAACCGTTAATATTTTTTGAATTCTCCAAAACCGATAAAATTCAAATTCTACAAAACCGATAAAATTCAAATTCTACAAAACCGGTAAAATTCAAATTCTACAAAACCGATAAATTTCAAGTTCTCCAAAACCGATAAAATTCAAATTATACATAACCGTTAAAATTTGAATCTCAAAAGTTCGTTAATTTTTGATTTCTATTTCCATGCCATTTCCTTAACTTTCCAGAATCATTTGACGACGAAGACACAGAAGACTTTGAAATGGGATTAAAAGAGCTCAATCTGAGTACATATGAAGAGCTAGAGAAGACAATAGCAGCAACAAGAGCAAGAATTGATAAAATAAAGTTGAAAATGCAAGCAGTTGAAACTGGAGTAACAACTGAAGAAAAGCCAGTTATAATCCCAATGCCACCGCAGGGTATCAATTTAGAGGACTGGTTGAGTGAAGTTCGTGAGAAGAAAAGTGCTATTTTAGAGAAGAAACAAGTCAGACGACAAAGACGTTCAGATCTAGCAAAAAGAAGAACAGCAGCAGCACAAGAAAGAATGCGAATCATCTCGAAATTAGCTGGAAAAGAGAAAGGAACTGATGATTTTGGTTCAAGAGATGAAGATTGGGATGTTTATAAGGCAATCAGCCGTGAACAAGACAGTGACAGCGAAGTTGAGAATGAAAAGTTGATGGAAATAGATGAAATACTGCGACATCACGATCCAATGCTTGAAGATGAAGAGAAATTGAAAATGACACCAGCTGAATATCATCAAGTAAGTTTAAGAGTAAACTAATTAAACTATTCATTACCACGTTTTTTTATTGCTCTAAACTGAGTAAATTTTGACGTTCTAATAAGTATTTCGCATAATCATCCTCACTTACACTTAATGTAACTGGTGGAATCATAGCTCCTCCTATCATCCTACCTTCAGAATTTAGGAAATTAAAGGTTGTGCATGCTTGCTCTGTTTGAAGCACTTCTACATTAATATTAGACTTTTTCATGAATGACAATATCCTTCTTTGGAAGTCCGGTGTTGGTTGCTGATCTCCAACGCCTAAAACTATCATATCTACTTTCGGTTCCATTAGCCTGAATATACTCAGTGAATCTTCATTAATGTCCTTAAAACTTTCAATGTTCCATGACAAAACGGATCTGAAAATAGACAATTATTTACATGACATTCAGTAAAATATAAGTAATAGATCCATACCTCGGGAAAATAATCATTGGACCGACTATAAATAAGTCATTATTCAATCGAAATCCAGCTTGACTGATTCCATTGATTAAAAGTCCATTTTCCATGTCATTATTTAATACTTGAACGGATGTCTTTCCATCTCCATCATAAGTTTTAGCTCCTTTATACATACATGTCCGTTTTGAGATCTGATAATTCGCCGTTTGGCTTAATTTAATTAAACTTCGATTTAGTAATTTTGTAAACATTGCTCTACGTGTGTGAGTTTACGTTAGTGTGTGTAAAATTTATGGAAAACCGTTAAAAACCAGATTTGAAATTGTTGGTGCTAAAATATTCAAATTTTATCGAGCAGTTATTTTAGTACTTAATCTTTTTTATTGCAGCTGCACTTCTCAGTTGAAGCTATTCGAGCTCCTGAATTGCTGTTCCAACCAAGCATGATGGGTATTTGTGAAGCTGGACTTGCTGAAACAATCGATTATGTCTTAAAACTGTTTACAGCAACAGAACAACAGCAACTTGTTGATAACATTTTTCTAACAGGTGGAATAGCCAAGCTACCAGGCTTGAAGGAAAGATTATGGAGAGAATTGATGGAAATAAGACCATTTAAAAGTACATACAATGTAAAGATTGCAAAAGAGGGCTCATTTGATGCTTGGAATGGTGCAAGGAAATTTACAATAAGTGGAAACAATTTGAATGCTCATTCGATTACAAAAGAAGAATACTATGAATTGGGTGGAGAGTACATCAAGGAAAATTGCTTCAGTAATTTTTATTATAAAACGCCGGCTGAAAAAATTGACACAACAGTTGTAACTTAGGCTTACTGTGTGTGACTGCACTTGAATGCTTTTATTGAAGAAATTTAATTAATTATTTGAAATGTCGAGTAGCTTTTTGTATGTGGAGCAGCTTCCCTTTGTCCTTACAGATGTGTTAGATTTCGGCCAATGGATATGATTTCAACAAACAATTTTATTATCCTGTTCATAGTTTCGCAGAATTTGCATTAAAAACAAATAAGAGATTTCAAAAGCTCATCAGATTATATTTCCATAAAACATGCTTATCGCTTAAAAATATTTAGTAATGCTTATAAAAAATATTTTATTTTTTTGCAAGTAGCATTCAAGGTAATAAGGCTACGGAAGGTGCGGTGATTTGATAGATAAGATCACTCAACATTCATGAATGTTAATTTTTCTGGCTATTTGAGTAGATTGATGAAAAATTGAATATGAATGAGAAAGATTTATTGTGCTTTATCGATTATCCCTTTTGATATGAGCCTGATATGTCCGATTAAGAATTTATCATACTTACCACGTGTTTTGTGTGTAATTCGATACTTAATGTATTATAAGAAATGACGGAAGGTTCTAACTTTCGATTCTTTGTTTGCTCAGATCTTAAGTGCTGTTTTATGTCAAATGCTCTGTGAGATGATCAGTCATTTAAGAGATATTGAGTATTTAAAACTCAATGTGGAGATTCCATGAAAAAATGAATAGTTTATACGACGTCACTAATGCAAAGCTTCTAAGGAATTTCAGTTATTTGCACAAGTCATGACTCTTATAGCCGTGATATTTATATCTATTTATAATATTCTTACCTGCAAATTAAAGCTGTAAATCAAGTCGTACCTTATATAGTCAAAAGTTCTCGAAAGAACTCTTCATTCAATACAATAATACAAATAATGAGATTCAAATTTTAAATCATCAGTTTATAAAAAGGTCAATAGCTAATATTGAAGACTAAATTGTGAAGGTCGTAAATCTATTACACTTTAATTTATGGCACAATACACAAAAAAGACTTTTTTAATCCAATCTATTCATACATTCATACAAAAATATTCATAAACGGCGTAAAACAAGTGATCATCGTTGTAATCATCTCTGCTTTGTTGTGGATGCTTCGGCTATGTAAAAATGTTTCGCATCAGCATGATACTATGGAGAGTCCGCACTGTCAAAAAGAAGAGGATAAAATAGAGTTAAATAAATTTAATTAAACTGCTTTTTTTGCAACCTTTTTTGAATCTGCATGCTTATTTAAACGGTGTATTTTGTGATAATTCATGAAGAATGTGAAGGTTAGGAATGATTCGATTGTTAATTGGGAAGAAAAAAATTGGTGATGCACAATTTTCGAGGCTAGAATGAATGTTTTGTTGATATCCTCTTTTTGGAAAATATGATTTAATTTGCTTTGATGTCGTTCACATTTTGCCACTTTTTAAAAGCGTAATCAAGAGAATATCACAATTATAGACGGTCAAAATAGACTTAACAGTAAAAATACTTTTCGAAATGAAGAAACTTTAAAGGGTAAATTTTTAAAAATTTAAATTGTAAAGAATTGCTTGTTAAAAAGTCATAAAAACAACACATTTCGATCAAAGCAGTGGATGCACATTAGCAAACTCATCAAGACACATTTTATCGTCTTCTAAAGTTATTACTCAAACAAACACTCTGCGTTGACAATTAATAGGTGTAAAAACTACAAATCATATGCCATTAAGCATTTTTCACAACAGTAACATAGTGTTATAGGGCAAAAGAGTGAGCATGGGGATGACCTTTGGTATAAATATGTAATAATCAAAGAAGAAGGCACACCGTAAAGCTGCTCAGTCACTATTTCAGTGTCAAAGTGTAATTTTACATACCAAAAGACTGGTTGACAACGACACACTCATATTAATAATTTACGAATTTGGATGATAAATTCCATCTCAATGTCCACAAGATGAATTGTTTTTTCGTATGGTAAGCAGTTTTTATTTGGGAGTTGCTTGCCTCATCACTGATGATTATGATTACTGACACTGCGGTTTTTTTTTCTTAATAAGTCATACTACACTTAATGTCTATCTATTAGCTTTTGCAATTAACGTTTCCATCATTCAGTTAGTGTTCTTGCAAAAATTAAGTAGCAAGAGGATCAGCAGCAATAATAATAATATTAATGAACATAAAAAAATTCTGTTTTTGCGGAGATTCCTTTGAGGAGATTTTACTGCGAATTATGCAGACATACTTCTAATGGAGTGTTTTCAGACATGAAATCAGCAGCTATTTAAGAACTCTTAAGGTTGATAATTAATTGACTGTTACTGGGTAGGAAGTAATTTCGAGATTGGTTTAGGATTAGTTGCTTATGATGTCTAATAGTTGAAAGTATATCCTCCATTAAAAGTCAGGTGTAAGAGTCCACAAATGTCATCTACGGAATCTACTCTACCTCATACTAGATTTTATAGCTCGGATAAACCCTAGTTAAGTCGGAGAAGCATACGCAATCCAAGAATCTCCTAAACTCTGAGTATTGTCTAGTTTAACATCAAAACCAGATAAATACACCAAACACTATCCAACAAAAAATCAAATCTAATCAATCCGGCACCGTAAAGTCTACCAAACTCTACTCACTACTTGACATCTGGTAAAAGATTTTTCTGGTTTTTATGAAGCCGTTTCTTATTTAATGCGATTAATTATTAATCCCCCTTAAACGTTTTCCTGCATCGGATATACTATATAGCAGCATAATAAAATGGATACTCTACAAGTGCATTTTTTTTTATTTTATAGACTTGAACGATTATGAGAATTGGATTTAAATTAAAACTTTCAATTTAATTTTTATTCCTTATGGATTCTTATTGATTGTGAGACAATGATAGTAGAGTTCAATATGATGCCATTTTTTATTGTTAATTCTATCTTATGGAACTTGACAATAGGATGGCTACATACTTGTTTGCTGCTTTCTATGGTTTTTATTGAGGAGGTCAAGCATTTAAGTTGGATTGTATAAACAAGATTATGACAAATTTAAAGCTCAAGATTCAGGTTTCCAGCTCCACGAAAACGTTGGATTAAGCAACAGGTGAGGAACTTGAAGTTTAGCATGAGAAATCGGAAAGAAATTTAATGCAAATATGACAAGACTTCCTATCTTAATCCAAAAGTTTTGTCACCCTATATTAAGTTATCTTCTTCTAGGTATGAATGCTACCTTTAATTAACGCCGACTTCATTTTAAATACAAAAATCAGTAATTTATGATAAGGTTTTACCAAGGAGTTGTGTACTTATATCGTCTCAAATTTTTGTGGGAATAGTGTTTTAGGCAACTTCCAAGTTACAACATCAAATGGGAAACAAGAGGTTAAGAATTTGGAAATGGTTAAAGACAACAGAATAAATTTATGTGGAATACATGACCAACAAAGCTCACACTGCATTAAGACAGCTTTATCTCCTTATCAGCAGACTTTCACATCATACAGTTAGTATGGTCTTCGAGATTAGACAATCAAAATGTCGAGTCAGATAAAGAGTCCCAAAAATTCCAATTCCTTTGTGACCAAAATTGGTGAATAATCCCTCAACAGAACCAAATCTACGCACATTCGATTTAAAAGTATAAAATGTTTCAAGAAGTGCAAGGCTGAATTCGCATCATTAGCAGTTAAGCAGAAGATTATTCTGGTAAAATACGCAAGGTGATTACTGTGCAAAAAAATATCCGGTTACATTAAGCTCAATATTAAAAACTGACAATTTAATTGTACCACAGCCTTAATGACTTAACCGAGTGTCCTAAGATTGGTGCATGACTATAAAAATTACTCGTAACGGATAAACAAAGTTGTTATCAAGTTCAATAGTCGATTGATGATATTTTGCTATGCATGAATAAATTTTAAGATCGTGCAACGAATGCGGGCTTGAAAATTTAGTTCCTTAACATGCAGTGCTGTTGAAATTAGCTTTTTGAATGTTAAAGAATGCCTTAAAATTTGGACAAACACTTTGAAAGTTAAAAGTTTTATCAAAAGGCTCACGGGACTTAGAGTGAGTCAGCAAAGTTAGGAAGTCGCGCAGGTACCGTACAAAGCTATAAAACCATTAGAATGCCATCTACGACATCATCCTTAGTGATGAAAAAATAAATAAATTCCAAACGCCTTTTTAATGTGCCTTCCCGCATATTTGTATTATGATTTAAAGCTCATGAATTATCGAAGACCTCTAAACAAATAAAATAATATAAAATATAGAGAAAAATTTTAATTGAATCGCAAAATGATGAGAACAAGAATGCCTTGAGATCCGTCACCAATATAATAATATTTTTTTTTCGTAAAACTATTAGAACATATTGATTTAACATTAAAAATTATTTGATGGTAAGTGAGCTGTGCTGACTGTGTAAACGATTAAACAAGGAGTTGTAGTTTATTTAAAGACATCGGCGAAAACACATTAAACATTTTATTTCTCTCAAAAAATATTAAAATATAAAAGAAGTGAGACTTGTAGCTAGTTGGTGGTTTGTGAGAGTGACAAAGGCGCATTCTTAAGGTTGAAAGATTGAATTTTGAAAGTTATGAGTGGGAAAAATCTATTCGACTTCAAGGGTCCTCTATATAAATTGATAAAGTCATACAATATCGACCAAAAAAATTATTCAAATTTGTCGAACAGTTTCAATTTGTTCGAACAAGTAAGGTCCAAAGGAAAGATCTTAGCATCTTAATTGGTGCTTTGACAGGACACATGAGTATCAATAGTTTTCTTTTTAAATTGAATTTGTCTAACAGTAAAATTTGCAGATTTTGTAATGTGAATGAAGAAACAATCATTCATATACTTTGTAAATGTAGGTCATTACGAGGACAACGTGTCAAGCATTTTGATGAGGACTATTTGAATGATGAGGATATAAATAAGCAGCATTATCAGGACATTATTGGCTTCATTAAGGACATCGGAATTCTAACATAGGGGACTTGGGATGGTACAACAGATTATCGATCGCAGTGCCGCTTTTGCTATTAGCAAAACCCTACATTACATTCTATTCTAAGGTCCAAAAAGGCACTTAACATTGCTCTCCCCTCAAATTCTCATTCTGTCTGTACGACTTTAAGAAATCGGATTTTTAATTGTTTTGATCAGTTTCAAATCCTTTTTTCAAGCGTTGGTTCTAGAAGTCACTAGCTTATAGGTTGAGGGGGTATTAAGAGGATAAATACTCTAACGCACTAGATTAGATCTGATTAGACGTCAAACTAGATCGTTTCCATAACGATTTGATACATCCAGCCAGCAAGACAAACAGACAAACAAACAATTTTTCAAAGAGACTGAAAAAAGCTTTACAAACCTTCATAAAATGCACTAATAAGAAGCGAAAAAAAGAGTTTGTCTAAATCCTGTTCACAGCACAAAAATCACTATTTACAGACTCATCCGATGACTACCTCTCCTCTGATGGGGTTATACGCGCATTAGAAATTTAAGAATTTTCCTTTTTCGTTTGATTCACGACTTAAACGTAACAAGAAGTTGTGGTTATAACTGATTTGCATACACACTCATAAAAGTACGAAAATATCTTCTTTTTTCATTCAATCTCAACTCGACGACGCGTCTTCTTACCTCGTAAACTCCACTTCTTCTCTAAGCAAGAAAGAAATATTAAGTTTATTTGGAATTATAAACCTGTGCAAAGTTTATTTTTTGGTCACTCGTTTCGGATATTTTCGGCTATAAACATCTATTAAGTGAATTATTTTATTTTGTGTAATTTTTTTTATTTCAATAAATAAAAAAAAGAGAAGAAAAAAAATCGTAATTAATAAAGTAAAGGAAATTAAATACAGTGATGATGAATAAGCAAACACTGCCATCAATACTTCTAGTGTTCATAATATTAATTAGTGATGCTGTAATAATCGCTGATGCTGCAAGTGAGTTATTCATCATTTAGTGATGACTTTAGTGCAATCATACAATAAATAAATGAAGATATGGACATGAATAAAAAATATGAATCTTGGAATAGTGAGGTGTTGTTTAATTGAGGATTACAACAGCGCAGAGCCACATGGGATGAATAGTGAATTAAGCTTGCTGTTTAAATTTGATGAATATTACTTTGATAAAGGAAAAACACAAAGAAGCAAATCTAGCGAATCCAAACCTTTTATAAGGAATCGAACCTTATCTTTTGAACGTGAATTATTTCATTTAATAATTAAAAATCAACATTAAATTTGCAAAAAAAACCATAATTAACGCTAAACGAGAAAGACTTTTAAAGAACCTTGATAATTATCATAAATTTCATTTTTCAAACCATGCTACGGACATTTCAGAGTCGAATATTTTCGACATGTTTGAATTTAGTCGACCTAGTGTTTGAATATTTTAAAACCGTTAAAAGTTTGTTAATTTTAAGATTTTGAGCATTAATATTTAATTTCTAGTATTTTTCTTGGATGACTTTAGCTAAACTTAGCTAAACATGAAGCTAAGAATAAGAATCGTTTGCCCAAGCCTTGGTTTTGCCAGTGTTTGCAAGAAATATTCATGGAAATTAAACGGTTTTTTGAAATTCAAAGCAAAAAATAACGGATTTTTCGACGTGTCCGTAGCATGTTTCAAACATTTGACTTTGAATAAAACTTGCAAAAAGTTAATACAAACTTCATTAGATCCTTAAAACACTAGGTAGAAATACAAGCATATGATTTACAAACTATAAAGGCTGCATATGCAAAAGAAATTTCTTCTGAACAGTAATAAAGTGAAACGTGCCATTATTTAGAATCAAATAAAAATGATGAGATTGTTATTGTGTAATAGGAGTCATTTTGTGAGAACAAGGCTTGGTCAGTGCAGCTGTTTACAATTTTCTCTTAATGATTTATTCTTAACTGCTGAGAACTTAGAACAATGTAGTTTTGTGACAAGTAGGAAATGAAACAATACAGAGTGCATAAGAGCCGGAGTGAATTAAAAATACTCAAATTAATGCTTTATTTGCTTTAACTCAAAAATAATGACAATCTGTGATCTAATAATACATATCCTTCCTGACATTGTTAGAACAACTTATTTAAATCCTAATAACTTTCAATTTGAAGCTAATAATTCAACTGTGATATAAATTAATAAAAAAATCACAAAATCTCATCCATTGACGTTCATTGACTTCTAAAAGTTGCGTTCATATCCATAAAAAATATTTCCAAATTTTATGCATCACAAAAGTTCAAAATGCCATGAATGATTTCAACTATCACCTGATATTGACAATATTTTCAATAATTGAAGACATCATCATAAAAAAATGGAGATTTTGTAATAAAATTTGCATAATAAATCAATCATGTCTCGTATAGGGGCAATTCTTTGGATGAGTGGAATTTGAAAAAAATGAGCTTTCATAATTCAATGTCAATGAGTTTTGTGTCAATAAAATGTTTTCTTTAATTTCATATTACTGTGAAGGAATAATAAGCCAGAACTTTCGTAGATCATTAAGCATAATTAATTCTTTACAAGTGATCTATTGAAATGTTACAACTCACCCAAATTAAGTGAAAAATTGAAAAAATATGTTTGAAAACTTTGTATTTTTTCACGGATTAAGACAAAAAAAAGCTTCTTTATAACTCGATGACACAAGGAAATTTTTCAAAGAATTGAAATATTTCATTAATTACTGACTTAAAGCACACAGAAAAGCAACCTAATTAAAGATTTTTGTCTGTTCTATGACTCAGTAAAAGTTATTTAATGTGGATATCAATAGTTTTCTCTAATTTTCGATTCTTCGGATGATGAAAATTGAAAATTCCGATTTCTGTCATCGAGTTATTGACAAAAGAATCCAAATAACTTAATTAATACAGCGATTAGAAGTATATGATATCAAAAGGAGTGTACATTTTAGATTTTTACATCGATAAGAATCATAAAATCAGTGCCTCTGATGGGAAAAATCAATAAAATTTCGATTTTTTGCTAAAAATTTTCCAAAAGTCATCCAAAGAATTGCCCATAGTTAACACTATGCCAATGCCTAGGAGATAACAATCCTACAAGATCTATTTTGTGTGCACAAAGCAAGCTTAATGAAATGTATTCGCTTAAAATGCGCTTAAGAGCCATCATTCCTATTTACTATTGCGATTATAAAACATGATGACCAGCAGAAAATGGCATTCAAGTGCTCATAATGACAATAATGATGCTGGTCAATGAGAAAGAAGAAGTTTAATGAAATCGAAAGTGATTTTTTTCTCGCATGTATGAAAATTAAAATTGAGAAGATTTTTTTTTTGCTGGTTCGGCAATAAGTGACGTCTGACATGATGTTTGTGAATTTTTGGTATACAACAATAAATTTTCGAGAGGTTTAACATCAAATTAAGTATTTAACAGCAATCAAAAATATTAGCCATCATTTACAAACGACCCCCATAATTGAAGAAGAAGAAGAAGTCTTAAGTGACTTAAAATTGGCAATGGATTAAGCTTCGATTAACAATTGAAGTGAGCTAATTAAGACCCAAGTAGTGTAGAACAATTTAATGCTGATCGTCCTCTGAATGTCAATGAAATAAGATATGTAAATTGTGCATTAATTAACATAAATGAATCATGAATATTGCTAATTTTATTGAAAACTCCCAAGGATTTTCTAACAGAAACAAAGGAACGAATCAGCGTCAATGAACGAGACATCGTCAATTCTTCAATATTGTCTTCATCTCCATTAGATTGTTGATATTATGAAACTACTAATTTTACGGTCGATGAATATTTTAAAATGGTGTAAAATTTGCATATTGTGGTTCTCTAAAGAATAATTTTTCTGTGTGAAAAGGACATTCCAAAGATGATGACACAGATGTCAAACAAAGGAAGAAGAATTGAAAATGTTTTGGCATTTTTGAATAATAAATTCATTATTTGCTTTGTTCAATAAATTAATAAAGATTCAATCATTATTATGAAGTGATGAAAGGAGATCGTGAGATAGACAATGGGATGTAGTCAAAATAGAATTGATTAATTTAACATTTTGATGATTTTGAGGAAGTTTTCTTTTTATTGGACTTTTATGGTGGATTGTAATTCTAGATTGGGAATTGAGTTCATAAAAGATTTATATTGTGCTTTGTTGCATTTAAGACAAGGGAATCAAAGCATCACAAAATGAATATCAGATTTCTTCAAAAGAGAACTTTATTGTTGATTAATTCAAATCAGTTCTATTCAATCCAACAGACACAATTGATTAAAGATCTATCAAAGGTGATTTTTAAATTCTTTTAATAACAGTAAATAGAAGTTCACTTCCAATTTGTAGAGTCTTTAATAGCTTCTATCAAGCCTCCATATGGAAAAAACTCGGAAGCTCTGTTAAGTTATCATTTGCCTGAAACTCCTTGGTTTTAGAGGCATAAATTTTAATTAAGTTTCACTAGATGATTTAAGATTCTGTTGTTCTCAAACTATACTCCGCAAAGCACTATTGTTCTTAATCTTCGATCAGGATCGTAGTGCTTTCAAGTCATGGCACCGTGCAACACACATCGCCGGGCTGGAAGCCTATCTCATTATTATTATTCTTATTCAGAAAGTCTTAGATGTGTCTATAGTAATAAGTACCGTATCATAGAAAGATAAAACCAGAAAACTTTGAAAAGTTTGCGAAACACTTAAGAGATAGTAGTGCCTCGCTAAGGTCTTAAAGACCCAAAGTAATAAAGTTTGATGAATGAAACTTGATAAGGCATTTGTCAATTTAAATTCGATAATTTGTAATACTTTGTGTTAAATCAATATTTTCATGATTTTCATACTAAAAAACTGAAATGAAATTCAATCTAATTCATAAATGTTTGAAGATTTGTCTAATCTCTTGTATTTTGATTTTCATACTTTAAATCCTATAAATACTTTAAATCTCTGAATGGTTAAATATGTAGATATGGTCGATATGATCGAGTTGATAGCAAATAGATTTTTAATAACAAAATCGTTGTATTGGAAAAGGGTTCGATTCATATTAAAATTTGATAAATATCAGAGTTTGAAAATAAAATGAAAATTGCTCTATTTTGAAAATAAATCAAAATGAAAATTATGAAAATTGCCAATTTTGATCAAAGCAATTTTGCAATTTTGTCAATTTCAGAAAATTGCAATTTCGGAAATTGTTTATTTTCCAAAATTGCAATTTTGGAAATTATCAATTTTTATTTTTGTGACGTCATAAATATTTGATGAATTATTTTGTATGAAAATTTTCTTCTTTTTAAATGAATTTTTTCTTCAGAAAAACAAAAGATACAGTTTATTTCCTGGATGTTGATATTCGTTTTTAACTTAATACTTGCTAATTCCTGCGTGTTTGATGCGTTGTTCCTTTAAGTTTATTTTAAATTAAAGGTACTCATAATGCTGCATCACCATACAGACATGATTATCAAAAAAAAAATTCATTTCTGAAAATGTATGAAAAACATGTTTGATGTAAATTTTATTAGGGGAGAGGAACTGCTGAATTTTCCGAACTTTTTTGCTAACCTGTTTTTTTGGAACCTCCTCTGAAAGTGTCTAAAAAGTATAGAAAACAAATAAAATTTTTTTTGGCAGTTCCAGTCAGTTGGACATAACCAGTTCCATATGGGATGTCTCATATAGCATAGTACTTATGATTCGTTATTAATTTTCATCATTTGCTGCTATGATTGCTCATAATGGTTTTGATTAAAAATCAAGGAAAGTCTCAAGCATAAAGTCATCAATTCATATGAAAATTTTCATACAAAATTCCCGAAGAAATTTTGTGACGTCACAAAATTGAAAATTGATAATTTCCAAAATTGCAATTTTCGAAAATAAACAATTTCCAAAATAACAATTTTTGAAATTGACAAAATTGCAAAATTGCTTTGATCAAAATTGGCAATTTTCATAATTTTCATTTTGATTTATTTTCAAAATAGAGCAATTTTCATTTTATTTTCAAACTCTGATAAATATTGATTTTGTTTGATTTTTTTTTTATTTTCCTTTGTTCAAACTTTGTTAAATATTTTAAAATCATTTTCTTAAAATTTTGTATTCTAAACTATTCACTCAAGAACCCGAAAGTTCTAAATTATCCGAATATTTAACAAAATAATAATCTTATTCTGCTTGAAAAAAGAATTAAAATTTTAAAAGATTCTCATGAAATTTCATCAGCGATAAAAGACCCGAAGACAAAACAATCTAATAATTATTGCAAATTACCAAAACATCTGCTTCGACCGCAAAATATAATAAATTTGCAGCTATAATTTCGCGAGACTATGAATCATAAATCGAGTTAAAGAAATTCATGGAAAAAAAGAGACAAAAGTGTATAATTTTATTTGAAAAATAATTCTACGACCTTCATGCCTATGGACTATAATATTAATCATACCTCAATAAGAACATCCTACAAAAATTCTAATAGCCATAAATAGACATAAAATTAAAATTTATGAGGCAAAAAATTTTCTGTTTCCAGAACGCGGTGGTGTCAAAGCAGTCATTCTTTATACATATGATGAATCCACAAGTGGCTCGAGCGTTGTCACAATGGAAGTTGATAAGAATAAATTTATGACGGTGCTTCAAGAATCACAGACTAATGCGATAGATGCCAAACCTTTAAAATTCGTCCAAAATAATGGATTCTTTGATCTGTTGGAGGGCGATAGTTCACAGTTTTCGTTCGCAACAACGAATGGAATGGCTGATTGTGATTGTAAATGTCTGAGGAGACCAGAGTAAGTTTAAATTGATGTTGCCTTACTAAGTTGAATTGGATGATTTCTATGTGATTCCTTAATATAAAGTTAATAGGAACATAAATTGACCATGTGCTTGCCGTGTACCTTCAAAATTGACTCTTAAGTCTACTTCCGAATCTTACGACAAGAATGAATGATCGATTAAATAAGGAACAAAGGATTGCGATTGAACTTTAAATTATTTCATAGTTTATGCTAATTTTGATGTCTGTGATTCACAATTTCGTACTTCTATAGCTTTTTTTGCATCAACTTTGTATCCATTCACTTGTCGTTCCATCCATCAACGTCAACTTCTTGTATTCAATATCTGAGCATAATAATTCATAGCTTAATTAATGAAATTTTTTTCAGAATCCCAACAACAACAACACGACAAACCACAACGAGACCACCAACAACTACAAGAGCAACAACCCAAAGAACAACAACAACAAGAAAACCTGACGTAAGTGACTTCAGAAATTATGCAAATCAGTGAAAATAATTAATTTTAAACACCTTCCAGTGTCCAAATGGCGGAATACTTCCTTATTGCTGCTCGAACGGTGCAAATAATCAAGATTGTTGTATAAATAATGGCAAAGGTCCTTACTGCTGCACAAATGGGGCAAACAATCCAAATTGTGAATTGCCAACAAAGAAGCCAGATGTAAGCATCCTAAACATTACCAAATATGAATATTAATGAATCTATGAGAATATATTTACAGTGTCCAAATGGAGGGCGACTTCCTTATTGCTGTGAAAATGGTGCAAATAATGTTGACTGTTGCTTAAATAATGGCAAGGGACCAAATTGTGAACTTCCAACTCAAACAACACGACGACCAACAACAACGACACGATTGGTAACCGCGAGAACATCAACACAAGCTCCTACATACCTTCCACCTTTAACAACAACGGCTCGTGTGCCAGTGAGTCATTTTAGAAGATAAATTAATAATTTTTTAATGATGCTATAATTAATTGTAGTGTCCAACTGGCGGAAGCGGTCCTTATTGTTGTAAGAATAATGCTAACAACCTAGATTGTTGTCTTAATAATGGAAAAGGTAATCAAATTATGTTGTTTATCCTCAATTATTAATCTCTCATGTTGATGAGATTAAATCCGATTGACTGAATAAGTGTCTGTTCCTATGAACCTTGACAGCTTTGCGATTTATGAGCTTAAAATATCATTGTCATGTACTTAACATTTAATAATTTAATTAGCTTGCATGCTTACACCTTCCTTGACATTTCAGTCCGGACATGTGAATTACTTGGTATTTTCAATGTAAATTGACTTATTCTGATTATTTATTCTCGTTCTAGGTCCATATTGCTGTCTTAATAATGCCAATAACAAAGACTGTTGTGAAAATAACGGATCAGGTAATTTATAATCGAAAAAATTCATAGACGATGTCTTTTTGAAATTTATTTGTTCATTTAAAAATGGTCTTTTGTCTTCTTCGTCTTTGATTAAATGTTGTTTTAATGGGTATGATGTAAGTAAGGAGTTCGGTTGATTTTCTATTACTGGGGGTCCTCGATTTGAGTAGATTCTATTTGAGTAGATTCGATTTGAACAGAAAATTTATTACCCACCAAAATATTCGATTTGAGTAGATTTCTTCCTGTTTTCTTCGATTTGAATTGTTTACAAAACAAATATTTTTGATAAAAACATTTCAGAAAATAATTTTAAAACATAAATTTTACTGCGATAAGCGTGAACTTATCATATTGATAGAAAAATCAATACTAAAGTTACAAAATTAAAGTAAAAATTTAAAAAATCGATATAAAATCAACGATTTTAAAAAGTTCAAATTCAAAAACCTTACAAATTGTTCAGTGAAATAACATTTGCAAGGTTCTCATATTTTTGTTTTGTTTCAAAAACATTTTTTTTGTGAATTTCCGTTTAAAAACAATATGAATATGCGTTGAAATAAATTAAGTTATCTAAAACACAAAGGAAAAGTTAAGAAACGAGGTAAAATGTGCAAAAAATGATCAAAATTTTCATTGTTTTGATACATTTTTTGGACTCAGGAACAAAACATGTAATTTTGTATGAATTCTTTGCCTCGATTTGAATAGATTCGATTTGAGTAGAAATTTTTTGGAACAAAACAACTACTCAAATCGAGGACCCCCAGTATTGTAGAAGCGCATTATATCTAATTTCATAGATACCCTAGAGCAGTGGTGTTCAACCTTTTTTTGCCACCGCACACTTGATGGTAAGCTCACAGCGAACACAGCATACGGTTTATGGGATTTTCAAAAAAGTTTGTGCGTGTGCCGCGACACATGGGTTAGCCATCACTGCCTTAGAGGCATGTGTTGTTGGAACAGAGTGGAATCTGAGGTATCAAGCCATATATAGGCTAATCTGTCAATGCGTAAGTTAGGTCTGTGTGACGCGAGAGGTTAGGCAACAGGATTTATATCTGTAACCCTATTTTGTGAGCACGTGGGTTCAATTCCCACCCGTGCACGATCTCTCAATCATTATATAGAGTATCATCACATAAAATCTTAGGGGCCGTTCACTTATTACGTTACGCAAAAAAACGACTTTTTACACCCCCCTCCCCCCCCCCCCCCCCCTGTTACAATATGTTACAACACACAACCCCCCCTAAACAAAAATGAAATGTTTTTGGTGTGAATTTGTAAACAAATTTTTTTCGTGAACTTTTTTTTAAAAGACAGACGACAGTTAGAACGTTACATACTTCTTGACCCCCCCCCCCCCCCTTGTTACATTTTGTTACAATTTTTCAAACCCCCCTCCCTCCCCCCTAAAATGCGAACGTAATAAGTGAACGGCCCCTTACCGGGTTAAGGAATTAGAACGAGCTTGAGACATTTTTAAACACATGTGCCTCAGCACATAGGTTGTCCACCACTGTCCTCATACTCTTCAAGTTTCTCTACTCTGAAATTAAACTGAAATGTTCAACTTTAAAATGCCACTGCTTTAAATAACGGATCACATACGCAAAACGTATGACTTCTTTAACTCTATATAAACACGTGCCTTGCTACATTATATTGAATACCCAAAAATAAAACAATTATACACACTTAATTCAATTAACCTAGAGGCAGGACAAAGCAAATATTTGAACAAACAACAAAATTGGCTGAAAATCTCATGTTGATTTCTCTTTTTTATTTGTTAAGGGCCATTCTGCTGCACAAACGGAGCAAATAACATTGACTGCTGTACAAACGGTGGAAAAGGTAAGCTGCTAGCAATTTTTATTCACATATTCATATGATGACCAGCGACTTTAATTGACATTGAAATTAATAAAGACATGAGTGCTAATTTAATTTTTTTTTTCTCCTGTCCTTGTGTATTCTTCTTTGTTTTAAATATGCTGTCATGTACATAATCAGGCAAATATTGTTGTACTAATGGATCAGATAATCCGGATTGTACGGTTCCAAAAATTTCAACAACAACCCAGAGAATTATTTCAACAGCTTCAACAACAACGACTAGAGGAGTGACATCAAAAATTACTACAAGGCGACCAGATGTAAGATTTGTTCTGTGCTAAGATTGTAATTCACTGTTGATTAATTTGTGTGATTTATAAGATTATGTTTACGGGTTGTTTAATAATGATGTTCAAAATGTTAAGAGAAGAGTTGGGGATATGCCACTCTGTGATTCCAAGAAGTTGTTATTCGCTTTAAATACTAAGCCTTAATATCAATTCTTTACTTTTTACATCCCAACAGTGTCAAAACGGTGGAACCCTTCCTCACTGCTGTGAAAATGGCGCCAACAACAAAGACTGCTGTTTAAATGGAGGCAGTGGCAAATACTGCTGTACAAATGGAGCCAACAATCCAAACTGTGATATCCCAGTCGTTACAACAACCACAAGAAAGCCTGTGACGACCACAAAGTTCCGTGGACCTAGCTACCTTCCAATTGCTCGAGTAACAACAGAAAGACCAGCCACATCAACAGCTACATACACTTATGGAGAACGACCGACATACACTTATAGATTCAGTTTTACGAATGGTGCTTGGACTTATATTCCAAGATCGACTTCATACACAACGAGAGTGACAACGACAACAGCAAAATATGCTTATGATCAACCTGCTAATGGAATTAGTTATAGTGGTGCTGACAATTCATTGTAAAGAAGTTTAAGAGATTGAAATTTTTTTATTTATTTTAAAAGTTGACATTTGATGGGATTTTATAGATGTTCTTTCAGTTTCGCACAGTTTGATTATCAATGTCTCTTAAAAATAAATAAGCAACAGCTGAAAAATCTCATCAATTGTCAAATTTTCCTTAATTTTTTTTTGATCACCAAACCACTTCATCATCTCCTCAATTTACAACATTCCATACAATTTGAAACTTATCGATACGTAAACTGTAAACTGCCATAAATGCATTCATACTTTTCTATACACAAATTTTCGAGATTGATTACGTTTGTAATAATAATAAAAAATATTATGCCTTAAAAAATCGATGTGCTTTGAAATTTTTTATTGAATTTATTCATTTCAGACCCACACACGAAGAATTGGAAGCGGAAGAAAAATTGCAAAGTTGCACGCATTCACGTTTCCACTTTATTGCCCTCAATATTTGCGATTGATGAATTTATTTTTGGAATTCATGAAATGCTGGGTGAAGTAGAATATTCAGTCTGTGGACTGTCTGAGTTTTTAAATTAGTGCAGCCTTGAAAATTTAGATTTCTGCTGAAATTGAACTATGTATTGTGACTGACTCATCAATGAAATATAGTGAAGTATGGTAGATCTTCCATCAATGAGTAGGAGGCTTCGCACTTCATTAACGATTTTCATTGATAGTTTTGGCTTTGGAGGCAATACTGAAACTTAATACACAGAGTTGCTGAGAAAATTGTTGAATATTGAATACAATTATAAAGCTAGTAGAAGTCCTAATAGCGGCGTATGCAGACATTTATCGAATGAAAAGTCTAACATCTCGTGAAAAAATGGGAGAAGGGCACATGTCCGTTAATCGAATAGAGATAGACCAAGCCGATGTGATTCTGGCATGGTGCTGGACATAAATCGAATCTGGCACCATGCCAAAGTCACACCTGCTTGGTATCGGATTTCTATTCGACTAACCGACTAGTAATATTCGAATGAGAACTGATCGAAATGATCGAAAGATGGTTGAACCTGGTTGAACGTTTCATACCCTTGATGAACCTTACACCTGGAATTGTCAACTTATCAACATGGTATAGAGCATTATAGAGGTTTATTCAAGCTTAGTTCGATCCCAACTACAATAACTTTTGAAAATTCTCATGTTCTAGTTTCGTGAACTTAATCATCTTATCAATGTAAGGACAATCTCAACGTCAATCAGTGGTGTTGGCAAGGGTTGATTTGCTGCTCAATTAAGCCCACAGCACCAGCCTCTTGAAGTTTTGGCTACTTTTAATACTCAACTTTTGAAAAATATCTCTCTAAGCTTAACATTTCTTGCTTCATTCTTATGCGCTTCAACCACATTAACCATCAGATTCCACCATGACTTTCTTACTTGTATCTATTTTTTTTCCTGTGTATAAAAAAGAATTATATTTTTTTGTGTTTTTCAAAATAGCTCTCTTTTCATCTTTTTTTATGTATCTTTTTTTTTCTTAATTCAATTCGATGCTAGTCTCGTGTGTTACTCAAGCATTATTGCTCCATAATATTTTCCCACACACGAAAAATAAAATAAAAACTTTAACAACTTAGTTTCATCGGAGATTCAGTCGAGTGTGCTAGCAAAAATTTGTAGTTTATTACTAGCGATTGCAATTAAGAATTAGTGTAATCTGGGAGCTATAAATCGGGAAAATTCAATATTGTGAAAAATTAACGGAATTAAAATATTTAAAAATAGAAAATAACGGTAGAAACAGATTTAAATTTGAAAAAGTCGTTAGGAACAAAATTCTTTGTAACTGGCAATTGATTGATGATAATCCCATTCAATTAGCACAATACGTGTTTATTAAACGGTAGTTATAATAACAAGACTCAAGATTTATTGTGATTTCGTGATGAAACATCAATCTCAGCATTTCTATCGATTCTTTTAAATTATTTATGACATAATAACTCAATGACTTGACTCCACAACAATATGCATTGTCGACAACTGGTTTCTGTACAGCTGTTGATTCTTTTTTGTCTTGTGGCGGCTTCCCCCATCAAAAATATTTTAATGAATTCGTCATCGCTTTTGTGTTATCGCAAACAATCTTGTTTATAGTCAGTTGCGATGTAAATTATGGAATTTGCATGACATCGACGATAACATGTGTCAATAGTTCATGTAGAATATGCACAGCATCAAAAATTTATTCAATTTGCATTATCAATTGAAGGCACATTTATATTTCATATCTCAGCTTCATTGACCTTAACCTAAAGCTCCCATAGCTTGATTGACGAACTTAAATGTGTATAACTTCCAATACACCTAAAACTATTTTTTTTTCTTAACGTCGCACAGTATTGATAAATTTAAATAGATTTCCATTCATTCGTTAAATCGTCGCTTACTTGAAACTTGTCTCTTCCATAAAAGAATGAGAGCCATTGAGCTGGGCATGTCAAATATGGAATTTTGCGTGTTTGATTTAAGAAAAGTGGATAATGTCATTTGAGTGCTAGTTTCAGCATATCTATTGGTTTATAGATGTGAATTTTTTTTTTTGGTGAGCTAAGCTTGATGTTAAAATGTTGGAGGATTTGTCTTCATTTTGTCTGGATGGGTCCAAAGCAGAGATGTGATGCGGGTGTCTATTAGAAATGTACCATAGAACTGTGATTTTATCTAAGATAATTTTGACTGAAATGTCTTTAATATGAAGCTTGATCTTTAGTATTTTAATTGCAAAGGTTCGATTCTCATCGAATCTGATTTGATTGCCTTTATTGATTGTCTATCATATAGATATAGGAGTAGATACAGTAGGATATAGTAGAATGGTCATGACTGAGTGATTTGAGTTATTTGTAAGACCGCCTGTCTTCATCCCTAATCGACAAATGAACAGACTTGCTAATTTTCATCATCTGGAACCAAAAAATCAGAACGAAAATTACAAATCTGGATAAAATTTTATAGTGTGGCCCCTGTGACCCCCACAAAATCTCATAAATGCTGAAAGCTTTCAGTCATCAAAACTCTCTAAATTAAGAGCATCCCCAACCTCTAACCTCCATTACCAAAAACTATCTCACATCAAAACAGACACCGCAATTCATTATTTCATCTTTTAATTCTTAATTGAATTTATTGTTGCTACAAATACAGGTCGACTATTTGAGAAGACCCAAAAATATAAAGTCTCACCATAGTTTGCAAATAAAGTTCACAGGCATTTGATTTCATTTCATAACTCTATGAAAATTCAATGAAGTTCATTTGCATGAAATTGCTATTTTTATCTCATAATAAAAAATTATTTTTCAAGTCTAGCATAACCCAAACAGACTATGTATAGTAATTAAATCAACAGCTACAATATATCGAGAAGTTGTATAAAAATAAAATATACTCAACAATGGGTAATCAAATTTCAAAGTGGTGGGACGACTTTGCTAGAACATGCAAGAATGTAACATGTTTCGATGACTGCCAATGCTTTAGATGCTTCCGAAGGAAATCTAAAAATAAAGCTAACGAGAGGAGAAGTTTCACTTTGGAGACCGTTTCTATGCCGTACATCGATGAAGTTGGTGAGTAGATTTATATGGAAATTGTTTGCATTTTCAAGCCCGAGTGATGTAAATCGGAAATACTTGTAGATAAAAAAAAATGTTGTGTGAATAACTGCTATTAATTGGAGTTTTGGATAAAATGTTCGATAATGATGAAGTTTGAGGCTAATTGTCTGAAAATTCTTTAAATTCTAGCGCTTGGAAAATGAGGGTAGCCAAAATGTATGTAGGTAGATTGCTAATGATTTGCAATTCATGGACTAGTCACTAGAAAGCCGCATTGTTCAAAAATCATGCATTATGCCAGGACCATGCACGTCTTGAACGTTCAATGGGATAAGCAGACGTGTAGCCAGGGAGGACACAATTGACCCTTCGTCAACAGGGATTTCTTCCAAATTTCTTAATTTTTCTGGGTTTCTTTGAAGAAATTCATTTCTCTTTAAATTCCTGGCTACACCTTAGGCTCTAAGATACCCCATGTAGCATTGGAAGCTGATATCTCACTTCAATCTTAATATTCTAGACCAACATCTAATACTGAGTATTGAAAATTGCTTAAATCCAAGCTAGAATTGACACTAGCCTACCATATGCTCATCATATCCATCCACTTCTCGGGCATACTATGTTGATCATTTCCAATGACGCAAATTCCTTTTTGCACATAAAAAGTATTTTTTACATGCACTTCATTGGCAGTTTGGTTACTCTTTCAAGTCACAAAAGCTCAGTTCCATGACAACTTCATACGTTGAGTTTTTTCTACAAAATACACTGCAAATTCAGTTCTCTAATGAGCATCTTCTAAATTGAATAGTCAATATTTAGACAAAATTTGAATCGATGACGTTCACAACCGGATTCAAGTCGACATCTTATTTGACTAAGGAATTGTTTGTGCAAAAAATTCTTGCGGTGTATTTTTTTTTTTGAAATGTAAACATTCGCAGATGTTTCATATGCAAAATTTATTACTGAATAATTCAATTTTATGGCTGAAGAAAAATTGCAAACATGAGTGTTGAATTAAAGTTTTTAAAGTTTTTGTGGAAATAATTTGAAACATATTTGGTTTTTAAAAAAGCTTTATTATTCCATTTTTCTGGCTAGATGGATGCTTAAAAAATTAAGCTAAGGTTAAACGACTGTCTAGCATGATACAAAAATTGTTAATAATTCGTGGCTTCATTGTGAACTTAAAAATCAACTTATTAAAGATTGGACTCAACTCAAGTCAACTTTAGTCGAGCTCTGATTCTAACTTCGCCTTTAAGGTGGTTGATGACTTAATTCAAGGCGTGGAAACTCAGGATTATTCCTGAAAAATCCCAATTTCCGAATTTCATGATTTAAAAGAGATTTTAAATTTTGATGTTTACTGGCTCGGGGATTTTTTAAGGATTTTTGGGATTTTTCAGGATTAATCCTGAATTTCCACGCCTTGACTAAATCAAGATTGTATTAATTTCTCAAATCATCAATAAACACTTCAAATAAGTTTATTTACAAATTTGCATTTAATGATTTCTCATTATAAAGCTATCCTAATGATTATCTTCCTCATAAAAAATAAGTTGTAAGAATTTAAATGACGGCATTAACTATAAATCTTAAGATAATTCAATACCAAGCTTCTGTAAATATACAACCTCAAAATTATCAAATCAAAATCATCAAACGGAATTGCAAATATTGAAATTTCAGCTTGCAAAAGTACTCTTGGTAATTAATACTGCCAATATTCACATATTAAGTCTTCGATTGCTTTATGTTTCGTCTTGTCTATGATCTATTTGATTTCCTATTTTTACAAATACTCGACTATTTTTAACTTACTAAGTTGGTGCTTCACTTGAGGAATCAAACATTTTTTTGAATTTCTCAAGTTTTGCTATTGGAATTTGCAGTTCACAGCAGTAGATTTAAGGTAGTAAATGAGTTGCATAATTATTAAATCACTGTGTCACGCTATTCCATTCTTGAATATCCTTCAAAGTCAGTTAATGAAGTTATGAATTTAGGAATGGTTTATAAATTGGGGTCTATATGCATATCAGGGGCGTAGCCAGGAATGTGAAGAGGGGGGAATTTTTTTTTTGTATGGAAAAATTTTGGGGGGAGGGGGGGTGTATTTTTGTGATTTTTTCATAAAATCCCTGGCAAAATAAAGAAATTTCTGTTTACGTTGGGGGATTTGTCCCCCAAATACCCCCCTCCCCCCCCCCCCCCCCCCCTGGCTACGCACCTGATGCATGTGAATCTAAATTATTGGTATAAGCTCCAGGCTGAATATAATTAATTGCAGAATTCATGCAAGCGCCTAGAACTCAATTTAGTAGAAGTTTTCAAAAGATGGACTGAGAATTTGATGAAGAATCGTGACTATTCGCATTTTTCAAAGAACTCCAATAAGGAATTGAATTCTTTTGATAATTTCATACCTTAACGTACCCAAATCAATGAATTCTTCAAGTCAGTCCTGTTTTAGAACTTCTATAGCTCTATAGCTATACTTCTATAGCTCTTTGTTCTGTTTTTATTCTTAAACCCATTTTTTGAAGTTCCAAAATGGATGTGTCAATAATAATTTAACAGATAGACATTCCGAAAGATATAAATTTTTATCCATTGGTATTAAGACAGCAGATCATCATGATTTTGAATACATTATTTTAATCCTCACAATATTCTCAATAAACGGCACCTGAGAAGAATCATGACTCATCCATTGAATAAATTAATAACAATGTAAATTCGATCTCATTTTAAATCCATACTTCCTAGACGATATCAAGGCAAGAGCTTCATGATGTCACTTCTATTATTTTCAATTTTCCAAACCATTTCAAAAATGGCCCATAAGTAACATTTAATGCAAATTTATTCAACCGTAAAAACATTAGCGAAGCTTCACCCAAACAAATCTTCAGCACTGAAACTGTCATAAATTTCAAAGCTTGTCTTAGGTCAGGGAGAGAATTAACAATGTTTATTTTAAGCACCAGCAGAGAGATTATTGCAAAATATTCATCATGCTGTAAATATTTTATGCTGATAAAAATGTAAACTTGTCATTTGGAATTTCCATTCATTGAGCTATGATTTCCGTTAGTGAGAATGAATCTTGGGAGTCGTTCATAAATGGGGTCTATAGTTAAAAACAGGGATTTTTAAGTCCATACCTGATTAAAACTGGCTATCGAGTCGCTTTGTTATTAAAAACAGTCATGTTGATATCTAGGTATGGTTAGGGTCTGGGTGAAGCTATTCAGCAGTCACCGAAGCTTCAACTGACTTTCCTAGATCACAAAATGGCCCTAGATTCTAGTGATGGCCAACCCATGTGCCGCGGCACACAAGTGTCAAAAAATTCGGGAAATTCCTCGAACCGTATGCCGTGTACGGTTTTAGTCATGGTTTACCATCAAGGTGTGTCATAGCACAAAAATCATTTGCAACCACTGTTCTAGACTTCTACCCTTAATAGCTTTACATCATTTACAAACATCCCATTGACTATTGTCTATTAATTAAACAATTCATAAATCAATTCATCGAAATTGACAAAACGTCTCACCAATAGAGAATAATAGGAACTAGTAAGATTTTTAATGAAGTATTTGCGAGGGTGTCAATTATTATTCAATGTCCATTGAATCTACATGTGGCATTGAAACTGCAAAAAATAATTTTATATATATCAAGACACTTCATAAATGACATCATACATCAGCAGTCAATTCATAACGCATAACCATGATGTCAGCGATATGTGATGATCAGCATATGACGATTACTAATTTCTTTAAATTACTTTCGATTGGAATGGATTGTGAATAACTGAGAAATTATTCTGAATTATATGAGTCTTACTTTTTTTGGCACTAGCTCTCGTGATGACTGACTCATTCCCGACTTATTCCTCGTTACATTCGTTAGACAGCATGCGATGCCTTCTTGTTTATCTTCCTTTTATTCTCTTCTCATTGTTATTCCTGTATTTGTAGTAAAATGAGTAGTTATTTAAAGAACAAGTAAGGGAGTTATTTGTGTTGTTGGTTAAAAGCGCATTTTTAAAAAAATATATTTAAAGCGTATTGGTTCTCAAACTGTGAGCCGCAGTGTGTCTTAATAACTGTTTTAAGTATCATACTTGAGTGTAGCCAGGAGTAGGATTTGGCAAAGAAGGGTTGGGAACTGTATCGACATAGACATGTGAAAAAATCTGGAACCCATCGAAAAATCCAGACTCGTATTTGGTGGCATAATCTTAGACCAAATGTAATCAATGGAAACAAGCTTAATCTACCTTGATAATCATTTAATCTGTTAGTCACAGAACCAGACAAAATGAAGACACTTCTCTCCACCAAAAATATACCAAACAAAATAAAAAGTGACGTCATGTTACTTTAAGCGGCTCATACACATCAATAATATCATTTTGTAGCATACATCCAAGCGAATTCACAAAGAACATCAAGCGTATTTGTAGATTTTCCTTTATTTTAACATTTTCTCTTCACTTCTCAATAAAAAAAGATTATTTAATAATCACTGCTGAATGTTTTTTAATAGAATGCTTGAGATTGTTCGCAAATTTAGTATTGAACAAGACGCTAGCGTGTATAGACGTCCTAAAAGTTAATTTTTTTTGCTAGTTTATAATAAACAAACTTATCTCATTAGATAATAAAAAGTAGGAAGTGATTATAATCCTCTTCTTAGTGCCAAAAAAAAAAACATTTTTAATAGCCAAGTGCTGTTTGCAAGATTAATAATTACCAGTGTTGACATTTACAATAAATTGAAGTTCTATTCAGCATGTCAGATTCAACAGATTTCTTTTCCTCACACGTTCCGAACTTTTGGAACCGACGAAAGTATCGAGTAGCTGCACCAAGAATGCATTATGTTGCATCAGCTGCGAGTAAGTAAAATTAAAACAATTTTGAACTTTAAACTTTGTGACATCCAAGTGACATTAAAGGATGCTTTGTGGGAATGTTTTTAAGATTTTTGAGAGGTTTTAAGAACTCAAAGATGCAGATTCAAGGTCATGCAATGTTAGTTGAATGCGAGTGAATATTCTTTAGTCAAATGTGGTCTGGAGTGGTTCTGGAGTGGAATGATCTAATACATTGGTACTTAAATACTGCATCTGATATGGCTTTAAAGAGTTCCAAAGCTAGTGGTGCCAAATTTTCAATTAAAACTTGTTTGCATTGTCTAGCTTGGCAAGCCGCTTTTGTAAAAGGATCAAAATTTACAGCTAGTCTAGGACACTCATTTAAAGCATGTAACCACGACGAGTTATCAGTCTGACTACAAACTTGCTTTTTAAATATTAGGTTTATAATATTTTCTGAAGATTGCATATCTACCTTTATTTACTTTTGCTTCATTTAATATCCATACTGTAGTATTGAACATCCGCTGACCAATACAAAACACACCATCTCTGTCCATATCTTAATGTCTAAAGCACTCCATAAAATACCAGATTAATTAATAGTTTTATTCCAAACTCAGTAAATCTCGATTTATGTCTCCATACTCTCACGTACACAACAATCATTTCAAATCTTCTTCCTCCACAATTTTCATTAAGAGATCAACTTGTGAATGAATTGATTGATATCCATAAAAATGTCACTAACTCATGTAGAAGACAATTTTCATTCAAGAACAAGTTCATTTTCTTATTCCAAGAAAAAGAAGCAAAAAATGTATTTTTCTGTGTCTTACTCAAATTACCGTTCATTCATGTCTTGTCAGTCAATAAGACGCAACGTAAAGTGCGAAGAGAGATGAGATATGAATGAATATTTCCATCGCATCATATCAAAATTCATCACGTTTCACGCTGCTCATGACACTCGCATATTTTTTTATTTAATTTTTGATTCAATTCTGCTTTCGTCTATGTGAGAATGCGTTGGCGGAATTGAGTCGTAATGTAATAAAAATCTGAGTCAAGAGCAATTTTTTTATCTTTTGTTTTATGTTCGGCTCTTTGATATCGATGCTCTTTGTAGTATCTTCTTATTCCTTTAATGTAAGGAACAATATCGGGAAAATTTATGAGCACAAAGGGCAATGCTTTTTATTTTATGTTAATGAAGATGAAAGGGAATTTTGTTGGCAACGAGGAATGGGTCATTATTGATTATTGATGGATGGTAAATGGAAGGCAAAGTAGATTTTTATGTGAATAATTTATGGACTCGATACAAATTCTTAAGTAACTTAATGAAAATTGTAGGATAAGAAAAATTTACAGCCATTAGGTCATCATGTTGAAAGCATACTTACATCTAGTTTGTAATCCTTATAATATTGAATGCTTATTAGTGATCAAGAGACAGCATTGGAGTTGTCTTTTGCTCTAATAGATTTTAACCTCCCTATACAATCCCTTATCGGCAAAAGTCAAAATGGAATCTGGGGTATCGAGCCATCTATAGGAAAACCTGTCAGTGCGAGAGTTAGTCATCTGTGGCGCGACTGGTTTTGTCAGCAGGACCGGATATCTAAGACCCTCGTGGGTTCGATTCCAATTAGAGACCGATCTCTCAATCATTAAATAGTGTTTTCTATATGTCAAGGTACGCGAATAGGTTTCGGGTCTGATTTTAGTTCCTAACATCAAGTTTGTGACTGAATTTCTTAGAATATCTTAATTTTGAGAACCTGTCGAGACCGTGACATCAAAAAATGTCTGAATTTTCTTAGCCTTACTGTCAATTTTTCAAAAAACCAATATAAAATATTGCTTATAAGTTAAATATATGATCACAAACAGACTGTCACAGAACTGAGTTATTCGAACAAAAAATGTCAAGTTCAAGCAATGCACAGGTTCATGCAATTTATGTAAGTGCTTGACATTAATACTGAATTCTTTAATAAACAGAAACACGATTATGAACTTAAGCAACAGATTCTTTAAGGTTTGGTTTGATTGGATTAGTAAGTGTTAAAATCTAACGAGTTTAGAAGCAGTTCCGATTGGTGTGAATAACTTAAAAACATGTGAATGGAACTGATCTAATGCTCGAAATTGTTTGATTAGTTTCATATTTTTGGTTATAAACTGAAAATATAGAACAAGTGCAGGTGAAATCTTTAACGTGATGATAAAGATTCTGTTAATAATGGTTCTCAATTCTGTATACAAACTTATCATCAAAATAAAGATCTTGATGACATAAAGCCAGAACTATTCCATCCACACAAAAATTCAGTAAACTTACAACCACTTCTTCAAAAACATATGTTTTAATATCTCAAAAACATCAGTTAAGTGATGAACATATTGTTATTCAGAATATAAAAAATACATTCAATACCATACCTACAAACAAGGTGACAAACTCGGAGAGTGAGAATTTAAATTAATAATTGTTTTTAGTTCAATTTGTAGCTACGTGATGATTAATGTTTTGTTATTTGTTGCACAATTGACACCCTCGTAGAAATTTTTAATGATAGTCATAGACAATAAAGTAAGAGAATGTTGAAAATTGTTTATGTTACCAAATTTGGAATGTCAAGTGAGTAGCTTTTGATGCAATTTTATTCACTTTTGTGGAAGTGATTTGATGACTCTTTCGTGTCGAGTAATAAAGATTAAGTTTTTCAAAAAAGTTATTAAGTTTGTGGAAACTTTGAATGCTGCATCTTCAAAATTATCAGTTTACAAGATGATAATTAATGACTTTGTGCTCTTTTGTTCATGTTTGCTTCCTCAATTAGTCACTTTGTTTGCTGTCATTATCAGCTTAAGACAAGATTTACAAGCAGATAATTATAGCAATTATGGTGCATGAGTTTTTGGATCTATTGTTAAGTAGAATTGTAATTAAATTTGGATAACCAGAAGAACTTAGTTTGGGTTATAGCTTGATGTTTTTGATTGTAGAATTTTATAAATTTTTAAAGAACTGAATACTGGTTCTTGATGTCAAAGTTAAGAACAAGTTTGTTTTAGATTTCTTTGACTGGATTTAGTTTTTGATCTTAAGAATATGTTGACTTTTGATGATTCTTGGTTATTGTTATATGGTGAGTAATAAGCGATTTAAAGATCAACCTCTTGTTTGAACTGAACAAACATCGTCACTACCGATTCTGTTGCCTGATCCCACAGCCACAGAGACTTTCATCTCGCAAAGTCAAATTCATTATCTTATGCCAGATTTTACATCTTAATAACAAATTTCAATTTCTGAGTAAAACTCACAGAGTCACTCCTTCTTTCCCTCATTGTTAAGTCAATTGTTAAGACTCACCTTTATTCATTTAAGATGTTCTTAAAGCCAAAGAACGGAAATAATTAAGTATCATATTGATTGACTAATCGTCCATAATCCTAACCTCAACTCTGAAGACACATCATCTTAAAGATTCTTACTAAAATCAATTCTACGCACATTCAAACAATTACGTCACAGTTTCCTAGATTAACATCTCCAAACAGCATACTTGACATTCGCAATGTGTGACTCGTCGTAAATTTTTCAATAATATATCATCGATAAAATCACATTCAGTTGCAATATTGCTACTAATCATATATCAACCTTGATCAGAATGTGTCAGTAAAGTGCTTTCAATGGATGGCTTCTAAGTATGCAGATGGAATATGAAATGATGTGAATAATATGATAATTTTAGGAGAGTTGGCTGTTGATGTGATTTATTGGTTATTTGGAATGATTTAAAGGACAAAATCGATTTGAAGTTGTATGTGATGGCAGTTGAGAGTTTCTAGAGCAATGAAACTCAAAATATGTTATGCGACTATAGACTGTATGGCCAAAAGACTCGAGTGCATCGCGAAATGTATGGATGTATACCAAATTTTCGTTGCAAAATAGGGTTGATGTCCCAAAATTTGAGAACTACTGGTTCTAGGTTGATGAAAGTAGTTATTGTGGTCATTTTTTGATGAGAATATGTAAGCTTAGCATAAAACTGCTGCAATAAAACTTATTACATTTACATGCAATTAAATCAATTGCTCCAATCTTTAAATTACTCAACAAATTGACTTGTTAAGTATTTTATTGCGTTTTTAATTTGAATGACATCACGTTCGATACATTTTTCATTCATAATTGAAATCTAATTTATGCAATACAATAAATTGCCTCAATTTTCACAAGAAAAGCACGAATAAATTGAAATTCTAGCTCAAAATGAAAATATCCCAAAATAGAAAATCGAACGTGAATTTATTGCCATAAAAATGCGTAAAATAAAAATTATTCATAAATTGTATTAAATTTATATTTTTTGGGCGATCAAAAGAAAAAGAACTAATTTTTCAATATTTGTTCAAAAACCTCGCGGATAGGGTTTCGTCTATTTCCATTCAGTCACGCAATTTGTTTTGTTCGAACAAAATTTCTATTTAAAACTTGAAAAATTGTGAATTATGAAATATGTTTCGTTTTCTGATGATTTCACTTTTGTCAGTCGAATGATGTGAAGGCAGTGTACTTACCGGTTTTTTTTTTTGCAAGTTCAAGTTTCAATCGAGAGTGAGAGTGAAATTGGTAATTACGAAGACGACAGTTTGTTTCATAATTGGGCATATAAATTAATTGATTTGCAACATTATGTCTGGAGTAGCAGCCTTAACATTGAGAGAAATTGTAGCTTTTGACCTTATTATGTCTGGATGCTTATGGCTAGAGCATAACTTAGAATTGTTTATGATGAGTCAAGTATATTTAAAAACTATGACAATTCGATGCTCATTTAGACAATCCACACTCCTTCCACAGAAACAACTATTCTAGTTTCCACATCAATATTGCCACAAATTTAAGCTCACAACAAGCATTTCCAGCTTTCTTGTTTATTTCCCCCAACCAAAAATCAATGCTTCCAATAAAATGACAATGACAATGACCTATTTAATATTTTCCCATTCCCAAATCGACATATTTAAAGTGTCGTAGACCACAATCAAAAGTTTATTTATCGTTTGACATTTGACAAGTTCATAATGACAAAATGAAGTGTTATTTATTAAAAATCATCACATTTTTAACAATATCGAGTGCAATAGAAGCAACAAAAGAAATATGTCCTTGTGTACCACTCAATACATGTCCAGATACACAGCAATTCAAGAAAGATGATGCGAAATATTTTGCAACGATTTTAAAGTGTAACGATGATGGATTAGTGCGGTGCTGTAAGGACAATGAGTTACAAGTGACAGCATTGAGACGAATGGATGAGGATGAGAATCTAGTCATGACTGATGAGGCTGAAACTGAAGATTTTTTGACATCAACAACAACTGAAGTTTATGAAGAACCAGAAACCACAGAGAATTTTATGTTGGAACCAGAAGATGATGTAACAACATCGGAAACGCCAATCGCTACAACAGTGATAGAAAATATTTTCAGCATAGATTTAAACCTGCCTGATAATGACCGCAAGTCTAAATTTATTGATGAGCATGTCGATGTCGTATATCCGAATTTAAATGTCGATACATCAATCGATGCCAATAAAAAGCCAATTGAGGATTTATTTATAATTTTCCCAAACAATGATGTCGAAACAGTTTTAGAAGAAGAAAAAGTGACTGAGCCGGTAACCACAACAACAACAAATAAGCCATACAGACGTGTAGTTGTTCGTAAACGACTGAGAAAGAAGGAAAGAACAATCGAGAATCTAGAAGGTGCTGAAAGTCAGGTTTCAAAAACAGTTGTTGAACCACAACCGATTGATGTTGAAAAGTTAAAGAAGCGATTAGTAGAAATGCTTAATAGTCGTTACGAAACAACCACTCCAACGTCTGTGTCAACCGAAGGTATTGAAGATGTGGAAACGACAACAAAAAAGAAAAGAAAGAAGCTTAAAAAGTACCGAAAATCTACCACCACGGCTACAACAAAAAGTTCATTAAGAGGTATAACATCATCAGTCGTGACCTTGTCAACCGAGGCATCGTTGATTAATAAATTGCAGAAAGACAAAACAGAAGAAATTACAGAAGCAGCAACAACAACAAAAAGACCATCGTTCGGGACAACGATGAAACCAAAACGTAAACTGCTGTATGACACAAGCAGCAGAAAGAATTTCTTGAAGAAGCCACACATTCGACTAGCAAATAATCATGATGAGGAAGAAGAACCTGAGGAACATGAGGAAATACATGACCATGAAAATCCAATTTTCGAACCTACAACTCAATCTACTACGACGACAGAGGAACCAACTACCACAACACACGTTCCAGTCGTTTTAAAGTTGTCAGCATTAATTGACAGTGAACACAAGTCAATGATTGAGACGGTCCATAAATCCCTTAAGGCAATTCATGCTGGAGTTGACATGAAAATTGTTAAAGCAATGATTGATGAGCATCAAGAACGAGTAAATGAGTTGAGGAAAAATCCTCCTAAAATGACAGTTCCAACAAGTCGATTTACAACAGAAGCACATCATTCAAGATATCAACCTACACGCCCGTTTCGAGGAAATGTTAGATTTAATCGACCGATTTCAACTTTAAAGCCCAAAAGTTCCAATTCATATCCATCACAGCCGAGAACAAGAAATTTGTCAAGAACTCGAAGCACCACGTTGACTCCAAATAAATCTGTCAGAAAAACTCATCAAAGACAAACAATGCTACCTCATGCTGACAATATTAATTTAAATGAAGAACTCAACATGCCGTTAAAGCAAGAACCATTGAATGAATTTCATGGATCACCACTGTATGGCATAACTGTTGACAAGGAAAATTATTTTGATATTTACAAGATTGAACAACTGCACGAAACTTTTAAGCCATCAAAAGATATTCAGAACGGATTCTTTCCAGTCATTAGCAATGGAACGCCATCGACAGTTGTTTGAAAAGCTTGATTTGTTGACTTTTCTCTTGAGTTGATTGCTAGACAGACGCTATCTGATGATTAAGAGACTGAATATTTTTTATAAAGTAATTATGAGTAATATAAGTTATTTTGAATGTAAGTGATTAATTTTATTGTAATTTATGTCATTGTGAATGAGTTGATTAAAGACTGAAATAAAATATTAGAAATTGCAGTCGCCTGAGTAAATTTTATTCAAGAAATGTTTGAAGGTAGAGGTTGATTAATTTATTAATCGAAATTTCTCAGAATATGATGACTTTAAATGAGTTTTTAGTATTTATTGCTGGATGCTCACTAATTTTCTATAGAAAACATCATTTCATCCTTTAAATTGAAGTTTTGTGAGTGAGATATTGATACATGAAAACTCGAGGTGGAAATTCCACAAGAAAATGAAAATTTATTCCAATGTCAATGATTGTTGATTGTAAAAATAGAAAAAAACTTAATGACATTGGCTAAAACTAGAATCTGAACTAGAAATTGTTTTTTAAAAAAAATTAAACTTGATGTAGAACAACTTATTAGCATCATATCATATATATCCCAACTTTCATCTTTAAATTGAACTATGCCATTAAAAACTTTATCTCATCTAAAGTTTCCAATCATCCATCCATATAATAAACACCAACAATAAAGTCTACCTTTACCCTTTTAATGCAGGAATTGCGATAAAAAATTTCAAGTTTCTAGACGAAGTTCAATTGTGAGCTCTACATCGTCCACCCACGAGGAAACGAGGAAATTTATTCATAGAAAATTGAAACTGCAAAAAACAGTTTATTTTACAGTCATGCAAACAAATTGCAAACATATCGTACGTAAAGTTTTATTGAAAAATGTACAAATTCACTGACGCGAATGAAAATTCGAGCATTTAGGGAGCGGAAAACATTTCATTTTTGTATGTACAATGTTACTTCTGTAATTTTTGAAGCTATAAGTTTCATCTGAAATGAAAAATTCTCGATTCTGCAATTTCAGACAAGCGGAAATGCATTTTCAAAGTCTATATTGACTATCGCCATTTTACAAGCTCAATTAAAGCATCAAATGACGAAACTGCTATGCTTGTATCAATATCAAGCAGTAAAATTTATTTAAATAATTTTATTTTCAAATATTTACCGTACCCGAAACCATAATTGATGACTCATTTTATTTTTCATTGCAGATTCAGTTTCCAGTGACATTTTAGCCATCGAGCGTGTCGATTTATGCACTGCACGAAATGGCAAGACTCATCGTACAAATCGATTCGATGTAATGAAGCGAGAAATTCCAAAACTTGTCATACGTCGTGGTCAGGTCTTTAAATTATTACTCTATTGCAATCGTCCATATGATATTGAAAAGGATGCCATAAGCTTAATATTTAGTGTTGCTGATGTTGAAAAGCCATCGTTTGGACATGGAACGTTGATTGCTGTCTCATTGAATAATCGATCGACCGATTTGGGAAAATCGACTGAATGGGGTGCATCTGTGAATAGCATCAATGGAGACCTTTTAGAAATTTTAATAAAACCAGCAGCAAATGCATTGGTTACGCAATGGAAAATGGATATTGATACAAAAATAATAAATAATAGTATGTCGAAGAGCTATTCACTCCCACAGCCATTCTACGTTCTATTCAATCCGTGGTGTCGTGAGGATGAAGTCTATTTAGAAGGTAAAATCTCTTTTTTATTCCATTTTTATCCTTTTTGAATCCAATTTGCTTTGAACAGATGAACGTGCACGAAATGAATACGTATTGTCGGATACGACATTAATTTGGAAAGGAACTTACAATCGTTTGCGTCCATCACCATGGAAGCTTGGACAGTATGAACGCGATGTACTTGACTGTGCTTTGCATATTATCGCGTACGTTGGAAAAGTTAATCCGTCATCGCGAGGAAGTCCTACAAAAATATCAAGAGCTTTATCTGCTGCTGTCAATAGGTAAGAAGATTGCATATGCTTTATGAATTGAAATTCTAATCCCTTATGCCTATATAGTCCTGATGATGAAGGCCTTCTCTTAGGGAACTGGACAAATGATTTTTCTGGTGGTGTAGCACCGACTAAATGGGGTGGATCTGTTGAAATCATGCAACGCTTTTATCGCAAACGAAAGCCTGTAAAATTTGCACAATGTTGGGTATTTGCCGGATGCTTAACAACAATTGCACGATGCATTGGAATTCCATCGAGAATCGTGACAAATTATTCATCAGCACATGATACTCAGGCTAGTATGACGGTTGACTACTTTGTGGATGATGACGGAAAAGGTAGGAAGCGATTTGTTAAGCTTAATTAACATTTTAAAAATTAATGGAATTTTTTAAAACTAAAAATAATAGTCATGGAAGAGATGGGATCTGACTCAATATGGAATTATCATGTATGGAATGAGGTGTTTATGTCACGTCCGGATTTGAACAATAATGATGATGGAATGTATGATGGATGGCAGGCAATTGATGCAACGCCACAAGAGATGTCCGATGAAATGTATCGTTGTGGACCAGCTTCAGTTGCTGCAGTTAAACGAGGTGAAGTTCTCAAACCATACGATAATAAATTCCTATATGCAGAAGTTAATGCTGATAAAGTTTTCTGGCGATATGCTGGACCTGGAAATCCCTTGAAATTAATAAAGAAAGATGAATTTGGAATTGGACATTTCATTAGCACAAAAGCTATTGGTAGATGGGAACGAGATGATATAACAAGAACATATAAATTTGAAGAGAAAACTGATGAAGAAAGAGCGACGATGCTGAAAGCATTAAAGCAAGCTAACAGTGCATTTTCAAGATATTATCTCAATGAAGAATTTAATGATGTCCATTTCAACTTTGAACTTAAAGATGACATTAAAATTGGCGAAGACTTTAATGTTGTAAGTAAATTGACACTTTTTATGTGAAAAGTTCATTAATTTGAGATTTTTTTGTTGGTCGTGATGGACGAAGCTTTTAAGAAATGTCGTAAATTATGGGGAATGAAGGCTTGGTAAGCTAATGATGTCATTCTTTCAATATGATGAAGTGTTTAACAAGTCTAGCCTCTTACCAATTTTAAATTTTAAGCTGTACAGCTCAATTATACATTATGGTCTCTTCTTGATTAAGCCTGAAGCTGACTCCATCCTGAGCTCCTACTTTTCATTTCTTAATACCTAGTAAATATAGCTCGACTCTCTCTATAGGTCACTTAGCTTAATAGTTAATGTTAGCAGCTAGCTAGACAAATTTGACCTACGAAAAGATAATCTTTTGATTCCGCCACCCTTTTGTAACTTGGATATGACATTTTTCTTTCAAATCATTGTCAGACGTCACTACTGATAGACCCCTAATGTATTGAAACAATAAGGTTTTCTATCTCAACCACTGTTTTTCAAAGTTTCTCCTTTTAAATCACTTCATCTTCAGTAATTGAAGCTGTAGACCAGTGTTGTCCAGAACATTACAAACTTTTCATGATATAGATATTGTCAACCAAAGATAACAGTCCAAAAAGCTTCCAAAATCAACCCAACATTAAATGTCAATACCCAATCAATTAAATTCAATTTTTAATATCATTATCTACTTCCATTAGGAGCTACACATTAAAAACAGATCATCCGAGAAGAATTATACAGTAAATGGCAACCTCATTGTTGAATCCATTATGTATACTGGCAAGAACCGCAAAGAAATTAAATCAATGAAATTTTCCGAAGTCGTTGAACCAAGTAACGATAAGACCGTGTCACTTGAAGTCACATTTACTGATTACTTCCGTAAGCTTCTGGATCAGTCAGCGTTTAATATCGCTTGCATGTAAGTTTGCTTCTTATTTTTTATGAACAATGAAATTGACAATCTTAAAATTTATGTACGACATTTATTTAGGGCATCTGTTGAGAATACTGACTATGAATATTTCGCACAAGATGATTTTCGTGTACGTAAGCCGGATATTAAGTTCATATTTACAGGAAAGCCAATGCATGACGTTGCTCACGATATCCACATAAGATTGGAAAATCCACTGCCCATACCGATTACAAAAGGTATCTTTCAAATTGAGGGATCCGGCCTTAAAGAGCCTCTTATTCTAAAGGTATGTATTTTTTTCTACTCGGAATTCTTATTCTTATTATAAAAGGATTTTTATGTGGCTGTTAAAGGAGCATTAAAGATATTTATGGTAATCGAAATTTTATTTCTGTATTCGATTGCTTAAAGGTTTGGTTGTGAAGGAGATTTTTTTGTTGTTGTTGTTGAAAATTTTGCTATTTTGAGAGCTTGCCTTACAATTAAATTGAATTCATTAAGCTGAGGGTATGTTTGTGGATGACGGAATGTAAAAAAATCTTTATCCACGGCAATTTACATCACAATCTTGAAAATCTTTAACCTTCGTCTTGCCTTCCTCTATCAAAAGTTATGAGACGTCTTTAAGTGATAAATCACAAAGTCTTTAGAGTCATGACCTGACAGTCGGATGGTATTGTCGGGTATTGTCCTTATTTAATTGAATAGAGACCAAAAATCAAAAGATATTCAGCTTGATAGAATTAATCAACTTTTTATCGTGCTGGGTTGATGAATTTTAATTCGATTGTAAAGAAATAGAAGTGTTTGAGAGCTTCACACTGCTTCATACTTGATACTAAGAGGTTATTCACCTTTTACATTCAAATATTTCTGTAGTAAGGGATGACTTTAGTCTGTAATGCAATTTAAATTGCCATATTGCTAGTCGGCATAATTAAAAAATAAGCCTTTAGCGTAGCCATGATTTTTGAATATGGATTGTTTGACATCACATTCAAACTCCCCTTGGTTGAGTCTCTGATGAATCCCATTACATTTGTAGCTAGAGTATGGTCTAAGGGTGCTTAAACATCCTTAGAGCAACCTTTAAAAACTACATATCAATGACCCTGACCCCATTATAATATATAATTAATTCCAGGTCCCAGACATTCTACCAAAAACAGTAACAGAAACCCGCTTTGCTTACAAGCCATCATATGTTGGAAGTGCAAAGCTTGTCGCCAAGTTCACATCAAAGGAAATGGATGACGTTGATGGATTTAGAGTATTTGAAGTCGCACCAAAACCAGAAGATGTTCTTATGGACCCAATAGACAATGACACAATAATCTCCGAAAGTGATATTGTCGAGTGAAATTTACTAGCTTGCCATAGTTTTTAATTTTAATTATTTAATGAAATGGAACATTAAAAGTGCCTTCTAATCATTAGCAATTACAAATGTATTGTCCAAAAATATTAATTTAATAAAATTTAAACTTTTTTTTGTTAAACTTAATTTTCTTTTGTTTTAATTGATTTCTGGATTTTTAAGCTAATTTAGGTTCTTATTCCACATCTAAATTAACGGAAGCATCATCATCATTTAGAACATCATCACCTCTTTCAAAGCTTTCAGTCCACAAGTAATATTCACCGTTGAAGTTCCCAGGAGTAGCATCGCCCATTGGAATTTCTTGACCTTCAAAACATCTCTTCCTTTTAAAGTTTTTCCATGATTGACATTTCTTAGCCAAATATTTGTTAGGGTTGTTAATTGTCGCTGCAAAATATTTAAATGACTTATCGTGCGAGCAAGCACCAAAGTAGTCATTTAATAAGAGATCACATCCAGGCTGAACTTGCTCTCCACCATTTGGATAGAAGTCGATATGACCTAAATTTTTATCATGACCAAGAACACCCGCGCATGTATGAATGACATCTAATGATTCGTTAAAGATTTGTAAATTTGCTGAAAGTTTCAATAATTTTAAAAACTTACCCACAAAATCAGCATCAGATGAGTCTAACATTATTTCTGTGTTTGATGTATCCTCAAACTTTAAATTTTTAATGATTAATGAATGATTTTACAGAAGCTTAAAGTTCAACTTACATACGGCAAAGCTGGATCTATAAAGAGAACTTATATATCGGTTTAAATTAAAAATTGCAAATTTTATATTACTCGCCTAGACCAGTGATTCTGCCAACCTTTTTGCCTGACCAAAATTGAAGTTTAGATCCAGCAACACCAGCTCTAAAAATATTCAATTTTAAAATACCCAAAAATTTCAAATAACTTCAAAACTACACATGAGCTCCTAAACTGAATCCGATAATATGAACATCACTTAAATTTACTCCATGTTCAGCCTGCATATGGTTCATGAAGTGTGCCACAAATTTTCCAACATATTTTGTTAAAAACACAGATCGAATGTAAACTGTTTCTGATGCTGACTCTTTCCAATCAACAGCAATAATATTGTAATGTCTTCCTGACTTCCGAAAGTATGCATTCTTGACTCTCTGAACAAATTCACTCTTTATGCTACTTGTATATAGGAAAAGAAATCAAATTAATAAATATGGGTCGTTCATTTATGAAGGGCTTTAAAAATTTGGATTTTAAAGACTCTTCCTTCAAGCAAGGTTCATTCAAGTTCTACGAGACAGATTAAACTGATCCAAAATAGCCATTCCAAAAGACATCAACAAAGAGATACAGATGAGAAAAGACGGTTGGATTGGACTTAATTTTCGTGAGAAAATGCCAGCAACAAAGTCAGAAAATAGAAAGCCTTTTGTTGCAACCAAAAGCTCCACATAAGAACATGGTTACAGGAGGAGTAGTAATATTTGAGGAGTTATAATTGATCATAATACTTATCCAACCATCCATGAATTATGATTTTCGTTGGTTTATTTGCATCAAAATCCGAAGGAAACTGAAAACTTAACAGGTTGTCATCTTCTGATGATTTAATCTCAATTGAAACTTTCTTATTTTTTCTGAAAATGAATCAATTATTAAAGAGGCAATGTAAAAAGAAACTTGATTTGAATTAGCGTCATATCTTAATTAAAAACATTTTCATCCCTTAATCGAATTTCAAGCTACGCCACTGACTTTGATTTTACTTACTCCGTGAACAACCAAAATCGAGCTATGTGAATTGTATCTTCATATAGTTTTTTAACTGCTCTTAAATTGTCAAAAGTGTAGTTCAAACTTATTTCATGTAGTGCTCCTTCATCATCGGGCATATACATCCATGTTTTATGATAGTTTTGATCCGTTGAAGCTTTCATAATCTTATCCACATAGGAGCACTGAACTAAAGTAAGTTTCGATCAAGAGATATTTTCATGTTTTTTGAAATGAGGCTTACCATGATTAGGAAAGATGAAAATAATCAACATACTCATTAAGTACGTCCAGCCCATTGTTTTGTTCTCTAACTTCAAATGGATTTTAAGTAACAAAATAATGTTGAAATTTTAAATTTACGGAATTAGCGATGATGATCAATTATTACATTTTCGATATGGTTTACTAGAGCTCGACTGGGAAAGGAGGTTTTTGGAGGCAGTAACGTTGTTTCAAGAATTGAAAATCGGTAAGCCCTGTCAAAAAATGGGCTCAATTAAAATACAATTGGTTTTAACTTTTCTAAGGAGGTTAATAAGTTCTATACACGAGCAATTGATTTAGATTTTAAAATTCAAATTTATTCATCATAGCCATAATTATGCCATATCTATGTTCTTAATAGCCATAGCTCTCCTCACTTTCCTCACTTTCCTCACTTTCCTCACTTTCGTCATCATCATCATCATTGACATCCCAACCATCAGTTTTCAAGAAATATTCACCCCTAGCATTTTGAGGCACAGCATCGCCCATTGGAATTTTTGCTGCAGAACATCCATTTCTCTTAAAGTTTTTCCACGATGAACACTGTTGTGCCATGTACTTGTTCGGACTAGTTATAGTCGCTATAAAATATTTAAATGACTTTTCATGCGAACATGTTCCAATTAAATCATTTATTAAGAGATCACATCCAGGTTGAACTTGCTCTCCACCGTTTGGATAAAAGTCAGCATGACCTAAATTTTTTTTATGCCCAAGCAAACCTGCGCATGTATGAATGACATCTGGTGATGTTAAATGATTTATTAATATTGTGAATTAATTTTTAATGACTTGATAAGCTTGCCTACAAAGTCAGCATCAGATGAATCTAGTATTGAATTTTTATCTGATATATCCTCAAACTTAAAATTTGAAAATAATTTATTAAGCTCAAATGAAGCAGATTTTAACTTACAAGTGGATAAGCTGGATCTAAGAAATTAAAGTTATTACAATAAGTTTTGGGAATAGATCAAAAACTTACCAGTTCCAGTAATTCTTCCAACCTTCTTCCCTGACAACAATTGAAATACAGATCCAGCAACACCAGCTCTGAAAAATTAAAGTTTTTAACCTTAATACTTTTATTAAACTTGTAAATTACACATGAGCTCCCAAACTATGTCCGATGATGTGAACATCCTTCAAATTAACTCCGTGCTTAGCACTCATATGATTGATGACATTAGCGACATATTTACCAACAGTCTTGGTCGCATACGCAGCATTAAAATATAATATGTCTCTTGCTGATTCTTCCCAATCCACTGCAATAACATTGTAATCTTTTCCAGCTGTCTCTAAGTATGCACTCTTTACTTCCTGAACAGAATCACTATTGCGGTTACGTGGATATTGAAAAAGAGAGAAAATGAATTTTTAGGGAATATTTTGGTGGTTCTAATACTTATCTCTCCAGCCATGAATGATGATTTTAGTGGGTTTGTTGCCATCAAATTTATTGGTAAACTGAAAATTATTAATATTGTCTTTTCCTGATGTCTTAAGTTGAATAGGAGATCTCTTGCTGTTTCTGAAAATTAAAATGGGATTGTTATGTACATAAAGCGAAGCCTGGATCAATTTAAGTCCCTGCTGATACAGAACAAAACCCAAAACTAGACTTACTTTGTGTACAGCCAAAATGTCGCCTTGTCATTTGTAGAACTGAACAGTTTGTTGTGAATTAACATAAAGTCGTCATTTATAGGAGTCAAAATTATTTGGTGTGGAATTCCTTTATCATCAGGCATAAACATCCATGTCTTTTTATAATTTGGATCAAGCTTTGCTTTTATTATCTCTTGATTACTTACTTTGCTACTTTGAACTGGAACTGGAAATAAATCTAGTTACGAAAAAATCACGTGGTAAGGGAGGAGGGGGAGCACTTACCATAATAAATCATCATGTTCAAAAGAATAATCTTAATTAGCAATGGCAAATTCATTTTTGATCCCTAAAAGCTCTTTTCAAGTTATCTTAAAATTTCAAACTAATTTTAAAATTTCAGATTTCTTTAATATTCAAGTTCATACGCTGTAATTGAATTTTTACAGATTATTTAATAAGAACGGATTAAATTTTTGTGGTTTGATTAGATTTAACATAGTCGTAAGGTCATTAGCGTAGCAAAGTTTAGCTTTGCAAAAGTTGTTTTATTTTTCTCCAAAAAAATTCATTCAATTAAGATCGTAGTGCTTCTAGCTCGTCGTACCATGTTGGAATATGATTGAACTTTGATGCATCCCTTCTTCATTATTAAGCTAATGGAAGATTAAGCTCCCTGGCTTTACTCACGTAATCATTCTGAAAGTCAGTGCCAATTATATAATTCCAAAATCATTTAATTTGCTTCTTATAAAACTTTATTGCCTTCCATCTTCAACAAATATCACAAATTTCCTTAATAAAATATTTTCGTATATTTAGCAAATTCTGGACCAGATGCAGTTTCCAAAAAATAAGTACCATTGGCTGTTCGAGGAATAGAGTCGCCCATGGGAATTGGATCTTCGTTGCAAATCTTTCTGCTGTAATCATCCCACGATCCACATTCCATCGACATAAATCCATTTTTTGTAGTAATGCTCTCAGCAAAATATCGATAAGACCTTCCATGTGAACATGCACCAAACACGTCTGAGCGAATATCACATCCTGGCTGCATAGCTTTTCCTCCGTTTGGATAGAAATCAGCATGACCTAGATTTGCATTGTGACCGAGTATCCCCGAGCATGTGTGGATAACGTCTGTATTGAATATTGTGGAAGTAATAATAATGGATAATTTTGAGAACTGGTTGGAACTTACCGACGAAATCAGCATCACTAGGATCTAATACATCAGAAGTTTTTGAGGCGTCATGGAACTGAAATGTGACAGCTTCAAATCAAGTCACTTCCTAATAAAATGAAAAAAATATCCTTACTTACAGCTGGGTATGCTGGATCTGTAAAATATCAATAAATTTAGCTCAAAATTCACAGACAAAGCAACTGTCAGCTACCTAATCCAGTAATCCTATCGACTTTATCCTTCCTCAATGACTTAACAAATGATCCAGCATATCCAGCGCTGAAAATAATAATTTAAAATTCTCAAAAACATCAACTCCATAACAATTCTTACGTATGAGCTCCAAGGCTATGTCCAATGACATGAAAATTCTTCAAATCAGCACCATTGTTGACCACCATGTGATTAATGACACATGCAACATTTCGTCCAACATCCTTCGTAGCTGAAGCAGATCTAAGATAATTATTATCACCAGCCATTTCACTCCAGTCAACACCAACAATATTGTAGTCCAAATCCTCCTTCAAATAAGCATCCTTAATCACTTGTATGATGTCATTATTGAGACTACGTGGACATGGGATGAGAGAAAAAATTACATTTTTATGGTCAATTTAGGACCTAATTTAAGTTCTACTTATTTTTCCATCCATGGATAATGAATTTTGTTGGCTTGCTGCCATCGTAAGCTTTGTGCAGTGCGAAATCTTCCAAGTGTCCATTTCCTGTAACTTTTAGGAGAAGAGGCTCGGTTGGGTTGTCTCTGGAAGTTTAATATGTATTAAAGTTTTATGAGGTTCAAGTTCTAGGCTTAAGAGGCTCTTAAATCATGCATCAAAGCTTGTTGCTACATCAAGTAACTTGGAAATTTTAAATCTTCAAGAACCAAGGAATAAAACTTACTTATTATAAAGCCAAAATGAGATTTTCTCGTCTGGATCATCAAACATCACTTCCTGTCTTGTGCTTGATCTTGGTTTAACCAAATTCACGAAGTTTGGATTTCCACTTTCATCTGGAATAAACATCCACGTTCGTCCATAATTTGGATCAATGAATTGCATATCCGCAACATTGAAGCAATTTGCTGGAATTTACAGAGAACAGTAATGTGAATAAAAGGATGTGAATGCTCAAATGAATCTTTATGTTCTGGATGCACAAGTTCTAGTGATATTTTTTTGGATGCTCTGGTTTTAAAGCACTGCTCCTTAAATTATGCTCAGTGAAATGAACTGTAATCATGTTTATGAAAGTATAATACAAGAGCACATGAACAGTTGATGCAAAAATGACTTAATTTAGTCCACTGGTTTAGTGTGTCGCGCTCGAAAGTATTGAGAACCATTGGTTTGGAAAGTAAAATGATCTCCTTACAAACCAAACAGCAAATTAAAAATATTATTATGACAAGAAATTACAATAAAGTGCTGGCACTTTTCCAAGCACAGCCATCCGACACAAAAGATTAAAAGCAACCGAGCTCATTTCTGTTAGAACTTTAAAAATTCTTTGAAGCATTTTATTATGTTTTGACAACAATTATTAACATTTCACATGCCATAAAGCACCATCAAAAAATTATTAAAAATTCATCTAAATACTTGAAAATAAGAATTTCACGGTCGCATATTTATTTTCTGTTCAGTTCCAAAAATATATGTCAATGTCATGAACTTTATCATCGTCGCATGTGACAGTTTTCTCTTTTGTTCATTCATTCTTATCCGTGCTGGGAAATGTTTCTGATGCGCACATGAAAAAAAGCACATTAATTTTAGAATTAAGGAGGAGAAAGAAAACGTTGAATGAAATGTTAAAGTTGAGTGCTTGTAAGCTGTGACATTGCTTTTTTTATGGTTGAAGAATTGCTTAAAATTTATTGGAAAATTTAGATTGGGGGACCAATCCCTCGATGTCAACAGAAATTTCTGCTGAAATTTCTTGCTAGGAGTTTTATGAAAAAATAATAAAAATCCCCCCCCCCCCCTTTCTTCTTAATTTCCCACATATTTTTTTTTTGTCAACCCCCCCCCCCACCCACCCCTCTTCAAATTCAAGCTACGCCCCAGGATGACAGCAATGCAGAAATCTAAGGTTTTATTCCCAAAAAGGAAGTTTATGCTAAAGTAAATAAGCTTAGAAGCTAGTGACTGATTAACTAAAAGGATCAGCATCGCTGATGAAAGAAATCAGGCTTGTATTTTTGCTAGTGTGGGTTCAATTCTTAATATATACATCTCCTGCATTTCATAGCTCATCTAGCTGCTTGATACGGGTCCACAGCAATGATATCAAGAATATGCAACTAATGAATCAAGCTGTGACTAGCTACAAATCCTTGATTGATATTAATGTAGTTCAAAAGACACTAATCTAGTCAATAAAGAGTACCAATGTAGCAACTTACCATAAGTAATAAATATTTGTCCCAATAATATTCCCTCTAGACTGATGAACTCCATTACTCCAATTATTGTTCTATAACTGTTAACTTACGACTCTAAACTGTTTCATAAAATTCATTCAGTAAAAAATTTATATTTTCTTTCTAGTAAAAAATTGAACAATAGTTTTTAGTTTATCATAAATTTTGCGATAAAAATTTATTCTATGCACAAGAAAGCAAACATGTAAAAATAATTAAAAAACATTATTTTTTTTTTCACCTTTCAAGTTCTCTTTTTGCATTGAGGAATATAAAATGTTATTTCCGTATCGTAAGGCATGTTTTAATAAATAGGGTAAATGACTTTGAAATTTGCGCAACCTTGAAATTTGCGCACTCGTATGAAAACGAAAATTTAAAAATTATATCTCAAAATTGCACTTCTGTTCAGACGATCAATGGGAAATGTCTGCAGAACACAAGCACAGATTTTTTTTCATAATTTTTAGTGGTCTTAAGGCACCAGAAAGCTTAATATATTTAATTTTTAACTCCCATACAAAACTTAAAATTCTTTACATTTTGATTTTGAGATGCATGCATTGGTATAGATTAAATTTTGGTATCGGAAAATGTAGATCTGACATTGCTTAAAATTTTTCAAATGGTTCCAATTTAAAATGATACCTGGAACTGCTTTAAAATTCATTTTTAAAATGGCTTGTTTTTGAACCTTGAAATTTGCGCAAATTTTATGAAAAATTTTAAAATTTGCGCAGTGAAATATCATAGATACCGGCCAAAAAAGGCAATAAAATGAACATAGCTTTAAGACTTTATACTACTTTATGTGCTTAAATCAGAGTATTTTTAGATTGAATAAAAAATTTAAAATTGAATTACTATGGATACATCATTTTGCTTGTCCCTTTTTAAATTTATTATGTGCTTTTGAACTATTTTGAAACCATTTATCTAGTGTTTTTTTTCCACGCTGGATTTACTCCTAATACATCTAAGATCGTCATGTTGAACATTATTATTATTATTATTATTTATTTGTCGACGTTACCGTCCGGAAGAATTAGTATTTATACATGTTTTTACTTTTTACATTGATTAGTGATACATTTCATATCACTATGGGAATTACATTGAAGCTTTCACGGATTTTCACGAAACTAAATCTAATCATATAATCTCTAATATATAAAAGCCCAACTCACTGATTCACTGACTCTGGAACGGAAGCTATGTGAAGACGTTTGTGAAGCCGTGTGAAGATAAAAATTTAAGGATTGTTGACAAGGTGGTTATCAGGTGGGTGTGGGTGTCAGGTGTTGGGTGAGTGTCAGGTGGGGGATGGTGGCAAGGGGTACTCAGGTATATTTTGTGAAGCCGTGTGAAGCCAATGATTTGAGGAGTACTGACAAGGTGGGTGTCAGTTTGGGGGGGTGTTGACAAGGTGGGGGGGGGGGCAATGTGGGTGTCAGGTGGGTCCGAATTTGAGGGGGTTTGTGACGCCGTGTAGTGCTGAAAAGTTTGGTGTCAGGAATATTTTGTGAAGCCATATAACATTTTGTGAAGCCATTTATAAAATTTTTGTGGAATTAAGGGGGTCCGAGTTTGAAGGGGTTTGTGAAGCCATGTGAAGTTTTGTGAAGCCATTTATAAAGTTTTTGTGGGATTAAGGAAGTCCGAGTTCGAGGGGGGTTGTGAGGCCATGTAAAGTTCTGTGGTAGAATTGACCTTAAAAACATTATGGTTATTTGCGTCTTACAGATATTTACATAATAGTAATCAAATTTTAACCCTGATAAGAGGCGCCACGGGCGCCTCCGGATAGCCTAGTTTGGTAATAAACATCATCATTTCCCTTATATTTTGATTAATGTATATTAAAATTGGATATGTTTTCAACAATATTATTTCCAAGATTCAATGATTGCTGTCAAAAAAGTGCGCAAATTTCAAGGTTTTTTTGCGCAAATTTCAAAGTTTTCTGCGCAAATTTCAAAGTTCAAACTTGAAAGTCAAATTTCTTGGCATTGACACAGCAGAGCTTTCTATATCCATAGAAAAACAAAAATATCAACGATATCCTGCATTTCAAGATCGTTAGTAGGGCTCAATTTCAATCCTCCGAAGAGCTTGAAGCAAATGAAAATTTCATGTGTGACTTTGCGCAAATTTCAAGGTCATTTACCCTATTTAGAAAAAAAAATAATAAAACAATTTAAAATGTAAGTCGAAAAGGTCATTGACTGGATGACTGATTAGACGCATTTTATGCTTGAAGAAGTTTGAGTTTGCATGCATTTCAATATTTTACGGTTTTGTATAATTTGAATTTTAACAGTTTTGTAAAATTTGAAACTTAACGGTTTTGTGAAATTTGAATCTTAATGATTTTGTTAAATTTGAATTTATCATTTATAATACCTAGATATGTTTTAAAATGCAATTTAAAGCATTTTTGGTTTTGATCATAGTAGGCTACTTTCAAAAAAATATCGATTTTATATCTATATTTGCATTCTATATCATTTATAATACCTAGATATGTTTTAAAATGCAATTTAAAGCATTTTTGGTTTTGATCATAGTAGGCTATTTTCAAAAAAAATATCGATTTTATATCTATATTAGCATTCTTTATCATTTATAATACCTAGATATGTTTTAAAATGCAATTTAAAGCATTTTTGGTTTTGATCATAGTAGGCTATTTTCAAAAAAATATCTATTTTATGTCTATATTAGTATTCTTTATCATTTATAATACCTAGATATGTTTTAAAATGCAATTTAAAGCATTTTTGGTTTTGATCATAGTAGGCTATTTTCAAAAAAAATATCGATTTTATATCTATATTAGCATTCTTTATCATTTATAATACCTAGATATGTTTTAAAATGCAATTTAAAGCATTTTTGGTTTTGATCATAGTAGGCTATTTTCAAAAAAATATCGATTTTATGTCAATATTAGTATTCTTTATCATTTATAATACCTAGATATGTTTTAAAATGCAATATAAAGCATTTTTGGTTTTGATCATAGTAGGCTATTTTCAAAAAAAATATCGATTTTATATCAAATTAGCATTCTTTATCATTTATAATACCTAGATATGTTTTAAAATGCAATTTAAAGCATTTTTGGTTTTGATCATAGTAGGCCATTTTCAAAAAAAATATCGATTTTATATCTATATTAGCATTCTTTATCATTTATAATACCTAGATATGTTTTAAAATGCAATTTAAAGCATTTTTGGTTTTGATCATAGTAGGCTATTTTCAAAAAAATATCGATTTTATATCAAATTAGCATTCTTTATCATTTATAATACCTAGATATGTTTTAAAATGCAATTTAAAGTATTTTTGGTTTTGATCATAGTAGGCTATTTTCAAAAAAAATATCGATTTTATATCAAATTAGCATTCTTTATCATTTATAATACCTAGATATGTTTTAAAATGCAATTTAAAGCATTTTTGGTTTTGATCATAGTAGGCCATTTTCAAAAAAAATATCGATTTTATATCTATATTAGCATTCTTTATCATTTATAATACCTAGATATGTTTTAAAATGCAATTTAAAGCATTTTTGGTTTTGATCATAGTAGGCTATTTTCAAAAAAATATCGATTTTATATCTATATTAGCATTCTTTATCATTTATAATACCTAGATATGTTTTAAAATGCAATTTAAAGCATTTTTGGTTTTGATCATAGTAGGCCATTTTCAAAAAAAATATCGATTTTATATCTAAATTAGCATTCTTTATCATTAAATGGTTTTGTATAATTTGAAACTTAACGGTTTTGTAAAATATGAAACTTAACGGTATCGTAAAATTTGAAACGTAAAATGAACCTTGAACTTTTTCTATAAAAATAAAAATAAAATTTGGAAATTCAAGTAGTTTTTAAAGCCACAAAACAATAATCCAAGGTTATGTCATGACCAACATGAAAATTAAACATCATTCAATTCTGCTTGAAATTTTTCGCAGTCCTTGCCTGCGGATACATTTTTTAAAATCATTCAATTCGCGAAAAAAAAGATAAAAATAGCAACAAAATTTGACTTTTCAAAATGTGCTATAGACATTGTTCATGTCAATAACATAAATTTTCTTTATCTCTTCGCTTCCATTATTTGTTTACATTTTTCACGTTCATTATTTCAATTAAGCGCATTGTTTCTATTATAGTGACTACGGTTGAACACGCGAGACTTTTTGTCTGGCAATATTTGTTGTTTGTTAAACGTTTTAAAATAAATTGTCGTAATTGTGGGTATTATAATGAATTTAATTGCCAATATCCAGGGTATGTTTGCTTATGGTTAGGCTGTCCAACTGCGCACTTTTGAGTGGGACAGTCCCGATTTTTGGAACAAATTATCACTTAAAATCCTTAATATCCCGCTTTTTCAAACCTATTTTTGCTGAAAAATGCTTGAAAAATTAGTCTGTCCCGCTTTTTCAGAGCTGAAATCGGCAAAAACCTCAGTTCAAGCATCAATTCTTGATTACTAGTCATCAATTTTCAATTAAAACTTATGTAGGCAATTCTAAATTGAGTTCGATCCTAGAGACTTTGAAGTAAGTTTGAAATCACATTACATAGAAGTGCCTTCAGCCTGTTGTTTCCATGTCTTACATTTCCATCGTCATTACATCCAGAAAACAAAGTTAAAAGTACAACAAACATAAAAATAACAAAATCTATGCTCATGAAAAACAAAATTATCATCTTACTCCTTCAAATCTTCCCACTAATGCCATTTCCGTAATCTTATTTCCAAACCTTTTTAGTAAATCTCAAAATATTTACTTCCATTGCCTACCTTCTCCCATTATGTTTATCAATGAAAAACAAAAATTTTCTTTCTTAAAAAGTTTCATAAGCATCAAGACTTATTAATAATGGATGATTCAGGCATCATGTGCATTACAAATAAGAACTTTTTTGTTTATTTCAAAACTTACTAAGTGTTGTTGCGAATCCATTCAACTTAATTAGCTTTGTTGTTCATTATCTTTTGAAGAATAAACAGATTGTGACGCTGTAAATATTTAAATAATTTGAAGAATTAAGCATAAAAGTTTAGAACCAGGAAGTTGTGAATCTTTGGTAATTTTTCACGACTTTGTTAATTTTTTTTTTGTGGAAGTTAATTGATTGCTCGTTAGCTTTGTGTGCTTCATGATTAAGTGATTTGTGAATATTTTGGCCACAAAGTCATAATTTTTTGTTTAATGAACTTAAGGAACTATAATTAAGGACAGTTTACATGATTTAAGACTAGCTTCATTATTAATACTTTCATTGTATCTATTGGAGCTAGTGCTAGTGACTAGGTTTCTGTGATAAAGTTCTTAGTTTATTCCTAATATCAAATTCAGTTCCCTAAGTTTTCAATCTACATCATACTTCATCCGAAAATCAAACAATTGTGCTTCAAGTTCATTGACATCACAAAATACTTTAAATATTGACTTTTACTTTTCCATCATGCTTGTCTGCTCATCATTTAATACAGATTTAAAACCCTCTTTGTATGTTTATCTGATTGAGCTTTGTTTGTGCTTAATGGATTATAAAGAAGTTTTCCATTTGTACAGACGTGTGAGACAACAAACTTGCACATGATTTCTGTTCTTCAAACTGACAAAATTGAGAAATTAATTGATAATGTAATTAAAAATGATAAACACAGCTATATCTGAGAATTATAATTGCTTAATTATAGCGCCGTTGACTGTTTGATGGAAAGTATGGAAGGTTTGGTAGATGGAAACGCATTTGCTGTGGTTTCAAAGTGAGCATATCTCTTTTTTGTAGCTTATTGGAATGTCCAGCTATGATTTTTAAGGTTATTAAATTAGCTATAACTTTCCTTTTCATATTTTCAGCTTTTTTTCAAAGATGACATCATATCAGGTACTTCTTAGCTGTGTGATACCATTTTATATACTCGATTTGAGCAGGTGTTTGGTTCCAGAAAAATCCTATTCAAATCGAATCTACTCAAATCGAGGATCCATAGTATCTCTATGGATGCGTCTCGACTTATTGCATATATCGTTCCCATATCACATCTCTTAATTCTTCGATTTTGAGGGACATAATCCATGTTTTGTCTAGGGTGGACCATTTTTTGGAAAAAGTTTTGAAAATTATGCAAGTTTGTGCCTGATTTTGGTAACCTTTAGTACAAACTGCTGAGTTTTGGAAAGATTTGATTTTATTTCTGTTTTTTTGGAGTATTTTATAGGGATGAATCCTATTATAGCTATCACTATAGCTATCACAAAGTTAGAACCTAGCCAAACAATGCGTATGCAATGGATGGGTTTAGGTAGCTAGTTTTCTCTTTGCTAAGATCTGTTCTTTTGAGCTAGAGGCACTGCAATTTAAATAATAAGCACTTTTACAAAGACACCTACTCGATTATTATCATTCCTAAGACAGCAACCCTTATTGTGATTATAGCAACAAGATTTGAGAGTTCTCCGACTTAGACTTCAAAGATTAATAGCTTGACTTAAATTCAGACTAAGATTTCCAACATAAGAAATTTTGAAACCATCCTTTTGGTACTTATAAATATCAATATTCACAAAGCAATGATGCTACCTGCCAATAATACCTACAAATATCATAAAATCCAAATTTAATAAATTAAAGTAAAACTTTTATTCAAACTGAACACATAAAAAAATTCATTTGTCATATAAATTAATGCTAACATTGTTTGTAAAAACTAAGCAAATAAATGAAACGCACACATAAAGTTTGTAGCACAAGTGACGATTATTAAATATATATCTCCATTTAACATAGCAATGATTTATAGCATGCAATTTTCAGTTACAGCTAAAGAGCTCATAGTTTTAAAATGTTCATTCAACTGGCTGTCATTAAACTTTACATGCTATTAATAATGATGCTTTGTTAAGCATTCATTCAAAAAATTTTATGTCTCTCTGTCTTTCTTCTGTGCCGCTTATGTGCTATGAGGAATTTCATTATGACTGTCATCATTGCGTGACGATGTTGCATACCTTGAGTTAGGTCGTGGTTTTGATTGCTTTTTAATCTTTCTATTTATTCTGTCATTAAATGTTGATAAAATTTCACTGTCATCAACATTTTTGTGTCGAAGTCTATTGATGAAGTTGTGTGTCATAAGATTAGATCCATGATTGGTAAAGTAAACGTCATTAGAATCCTCGTCGTCTTGCGAATATAGAAGATTATTAAAATTCCCTTCTAATTTACCAAAAATATCAATTTCTCTTTGAAACGGATCAGCATGTAAAATTGGATTCACAGTAATTTGCTGTGGATTCTGTCGCTGTTGCTGATGAGCTTTGAAACTGTTCTCAGATTCTGTAAGTCTGCCTACGGCAAATGGTGATGCTGCATTGGTATTTATGAAATATAATCCTCTTGACGATGAACGGCAATCTTCACCGGCTTGTGTCTGTGATTCACTCTTTGGTGTGCACATGCCAAGGAGATAATAAAAATAACTTTGGCATTTCCATCCCCAGAAACCTTTATTTTATTTTTTGCAATGTTGTTTATGTAATGGAAAAGACTTCCTTCTTACTTTTTATTTAAATTAACATAAATTTATCCTCATACCTACCCACAACTGATTGTATCGATTCAGCAAAATAATCCGGTGCTCTATGACTAGAAATAAAAAATAAGAAAGATTGTGTTGGCAACAAATTACTTCCGCTTGACCGAGCATAATTGACTTACTGGCTACATTGAAATGGATTTGTTCCGTAACCTGAGCATCCAGGCTGAAGAACACCTCCGTTAAGGTAGAAATCAACATGACCGCAACGCTCTATTTGACCTTGAACTAGAGCATTTGTGTGAAGGACATCTGAAATTGTGGAAATGAGAAATGGGTTGGAAATTCAATGTGATTTAAGTTTTTTTGAGTGATATAAAGATTGGCATTAGATTGCGATGATGAACAGGGTTGATATCTATGACAGGCTCGAAAATATGTTTATGACAAGTCATATTTGCATCTAGATTCGCCACAGCTTCCTAAACACATCTACATTAACAACTCTGATACTGAACATTGATTTTATGACTCATGCTCTTGACCAATCACACAAAATAACCATAAATATCCATACGCAACCCGAAAAGCCATAATAAGCTCCAAAAACAAACTAATCAATCAAAAAAAACTTTGACCCTCCTGAATATTATTTACAGACACATCTGAGACATACCCACAAAATCAGCATCAGATGCGTCAAGTTTACTGTCAAGATCAGACGTAACAAATAATGGCATTGCGGGATCTAAGAAGGAAGAGAAAAACAATTTGATAAGCAAGAGGAATCCGGAAATTAAAGCTTATACCTAATCCGGTGATTCTTGGTATTGTATAATTGTCATTTCTTAGTGTCGTCGACGCATAATTGCAGACGTGTGCACCGAGTGAAAATCCAACAAGATGAATGTCTTCATTTCCAGTCTCTCTAATACGTGAGATTAATTGTGCAACACAAACACCGACATGACGTGTATTGTGAACTGCTGATGGATAGCCTGAAATGAGATGAAAAATTATTGAGCATTGAGAATCATGCTACGGGGAAGTTGATGATTAATTGATAGGAAATTCAATTAAATTGTAATTGTTTGCAGGAATGAATTGCAATATTTATTGCTGAATAATTTTACAGTCTGCACCTGATGCATTGTTAGCAGAGACGCAGAAGCAGGAAAATGAATTTGAATGAAATGTGCTCAATTATAGCATATAAATAGTTCTATAGATTCGACAATTTGATAGTAAACAACAAAGATTGATTATAGTTCTGGATTTATGCTCATTAATCTTCTTCCTACTGCAATTTGTTAGATAATGTCGCTAAATATACAGAAGGAAATTTTTTATTGGATGAGCAGGAAGGAGTTTAGTAAATGCTAAGCCATGTGAAGTAAGGAATAGATATTAATATGAATTTTGGTGCCAAAATCCAAAATTGTTAACAATTTCATAGGCTCAAGGATTTGTTTGTGCTTCATGTCAAAGCATCAGAGCTGCGAAACAGGCACCTGTGACAGGTGAGAACCCTACAATTAAAAGGTTCTCACCTGTCACAGGTGACCTGTTTCGCAACTCTGCATAGCATAATATTTTTTACCAGTCATTCAGCCGATAGCACTGCTTCCAATGTAATCTTTTTACAGGCAACTGACTTATTTTCTCTGTTTTTCTGCTGCTATACTTACAAGGCCCCGGAGCAAGAGTAGACCAATCAACAAAGAACAAGTTGTAATCACCTCGCTGTAAATATTCATTCTTTGCATCTATTAATGGAGCCAACATCATGTCGGAGTTGTAACCTAGTGAATCAGAACAAAGGAAAGGATTTGAATGTTGTTTCTACATTTTTTGCTGTTGGATGTTTTGTTTGTAAATGTTTATACAAGGAAAAATATAAGAACAAAGCATGAAAATTTGCCAACTCAGATGAAATCTGATGAACTTTTCCTCCAGTAGAACAAACTAAAATTGGATTAATTCCAAACTCACCATGAATAATGACCTTAACAGGATAACGTGGATTATAAAATGACGTCGAAATATTGGAATTGTCCCAGCAGTCTTCAACATGAATCAATTGTCTATCGTCAGCATTAGATCTTGTATATAAATAAAATTTGACATCAGCATCTGGACATTTTCTATTACTCAACACCCACGCACATGGTCCGATGAAAAAAGCGTCAGTTTCTTCCGTTGTTGGGATTTGTTGGGAGGAAATTGGTGTGAGATTGAAATTAAGAACTGGAATAAGATTTGAAAATGGATGTTATTAGCTTAATAAATGACAATTATAGTAAAGTTCATGAAAATTCGTTAAATTTCAAATATTTTTGACCGTTAGAAGATATTTTTGAAAGATTCTTAAGAGAAATTTCAAATAAAATTTGACGGTTTAAAACTTATTAGCACTCTTTTAATCCAAATGTACGAAAATTATTTTTTCAGCACCCAATTAATTCATAACTTCAATATTAATAATTTTCTGGCATGCAACAAATGCATTAGCACCAATTAGCACATAACAGTACCACGACTTAAATTATTTTGTGACACAAATTCGACGAAACTCTATAAAAATGGGAACAGCTTCGCTTACCGACAAATAAGAAAATTTCTATGCTTCTCTGTGGTATTTTCATGATTTATTTGATGACCAATCAACTAGAACGTGGAATTTATTATCAAAATAAATTTTTATAAAGCATCGACGGTCACTTCTTGGCTTTTAATTCGATACTGAAGTGAAATTTGAGAAATTTTTGAAATGTTTGGAGAAAGAGAAGTAATCGATATGCCAATAAATTGGCTAGTTTATGCTCAATCGACAGTTTTCAGACTCACTTTGATTGCCTCATTATCAATTCATGTCATGCGTTAGAATTCACACCATATAAATTAATATGTTATAAAATAAATTTGTTATGAGCATCAAAATGTCAATTATCTGGAGATATTGAATTTTATAGGATGTGAATTTTTGGGGTGGCAGAACGACAGGATTTTAATAATTTTATGGCACAATTGAATTGATTTTAAATTGTTTTGTCGTTAATTTTCATAACCGTAAAAGCTCATTTCCAGATCTTTTTTACGTAACCACAAAACGTAAGCAATTTTAAAGCTTTAAAGCTCATTAATCATGCGCATTAGCTTTCAAAACTTAGAAGCTTACATTCAAATTTCAAATTTCAGTTCCAACAAATAATTCAGCTGCAATATTGCGTGGGTTGATGTTGCAAATTGTTTGTTTGTGATTTCATCTCTTTTTTTTGTTGATTGAGAAAGTGAAAACGGGTGATAAGTACATTATAAAAGATCTGTGATCTCATTCAGTCAGTGAAAAAAGAAATTTTGTGATGACTTTATTTTGGGATGTTTAAATTTTTTAATTCAATAATAAATGCTGCAATTGTTAAGGTTTATTATTATTTATTTGTCGACGTTACCGTCCGGAAGAATTAGTATTTATACATGTTTTACTTTTTACATTGATTAGTGATACATTTCATATCACTATGGGTGACGTAGAATCAAGCTTCTAATCTCCAAATCTAGGTTTCGATTAAATTCAGGCTCTCGTTTCAATCTTCTGTGGGCGTGACGTGATACATTTCAGGTCCGTTCTGACAATATTCCATTATAAGGTAATCTTGTAGCTCTCATTCCTATTTCTCCCGCTACACTTCAAGTTCCTGACCCGTTCCTTAATTCAACGTTGCCCAAATGTCTAATTATGGCTTGATCTCGTACATTAAGCAGTCGAAGTATCTAAACTTCTGAAAAAGAACAAATTTGGAAATGGCTGGTTTCGAACCGACGACCTTCGAGTTACCATACCAAACATGAGCCAAGCGCCTTACCTATTCGACCAGCAAGGCACTTAACTGCTTTAGAGAACTGTTTGTGAGAAGAGGTGGACAGTTTTTTTGGAACTTGGTATAAATTGTGATATTTTATTAGGAAATTTTTGTGGGACTGTGGATTTTTAATTCACACAACTGTTTAGGCCAGCGATAGTTGATTCAGATTAAGCACAATCAATCCTTTGTGCAGAGTCAAAGGCAAAGTTGTCAGATAGATAGTGCTTAGGCATAGGTAAAAAATGTTGCCTTTTTCTTAGTAGTGCCTATTGATAGTTATGGCCTTTGGCTTTGCAAGCCTTGATAAAGGTAAATTTAATACCTTTCTAAAGACAATGCCTAAGATAGATTTTTGCTTTTGATAGGTAACAATTATGCTTCTAGGTCTACCTGGGACACCATGAACTCATGGATTCTAGAATAGAGTACCTTTGATGGTCTCAGAAACCAGAGCATGTACTGCAAGACGATCAATGCACTAATTATTAATAAAATGACTTAAAAGACTTTTGGAGGTTGGTTGGGAAGTTTGTATTATTTAAAACAGTTCAGTGATATTTGTAAGTATTTAGCTATAAACATATCGCCTAGCTTTTGAACCTGGATTGTTGTAATCTAATATGACTTTAGCTATGGATATGATTAATTAAATTCCCTCACACATACCCAATCGGCACACATTAAGATTCATTGAAATGTTTGCCATACGGCAGTCGGGTGATAGTATAATTAGAAGCCAAGCAACTGCCGCTGTAATGTATTTCGATTGGGATATCCCAAAAATCTGATTCCTCATCAGATATGTGCACTCATGAAGTTTGTTCGAAAACTACTATAATTCTGATGATGACGTTCAGTAGATTAGCAATGAAAGTACAGGAAAGTACTTTATCGACAGCTTGAGTTCTTAAAGTTCTTAAAGACGCAACTCATAAGTTACACATAGAAACAACTCTTGATTGCATAATTAAGAAAAAAAATATTTAATTCAAAAATATTATTCCAGTTTACATCATTTTGCCAAAAATAACAAATTTCAAACAAATGACTTGAGGCTTGATAATCATACCATCGAAATATTGAATCATAAATGTTGATTACAATAATGCTTGATTATTTTATTCCAATTTATGCTACAAAAATACACAATAACATACATCCTCATATCCATTATTCAACATCCAATTTTCGTTACATTTTATGCATAGAAATGAAACCATCAATATTGTTACAATTCGCAATTACAATTGAGCAAAGAACAATTTAAATTATATTTTTTTATAAATGATTGTAATTCATGTCAGCGAAGCTTTATTTTTCGATTATGACATTAAATAGCATAGAGCATGAACATTTAGTGTATAATTTTTTATGTAAACTCACGAGCATAATTTTCATGCCACAACAATGTAAAAAAATTCATAATCAATAAGTCACAATGGAGATTATGCACATGGAGAAAATTACAGAAAAAAATTGTGCAATTCTTCCTTGTCATTTTGGATCTTTCAGATGTATTGTGACTGCAAATTATTTATCCCGAATGGCACAAATCGGTTAATCGATTGGAAATCCAGTGCGAAGCCGGTGTGACTCTGGCATGGTGCTGGATTTAAATTTAAGCCGGCATTGTGCTAGATTCATTTCGGCTTGACGCTTGATTTCTATTCGATTAACCGACTTGTACTATTCGGGTATTTTTTTCGAATTATTGCTTGGATTCAGAGTTGCAACTTGATCTAGTCAAAACTTGGAGTCGACTTTGAATTGCATATAGGATGAGTCGCATGAGGAACTATCATATTTGGTATCCGAAGATAGATTTTAGAGTCTGATAAACACAAGTTTGAATAACGAACTCTCTGGGTCCAATATTTGGGGTCTACTTTTGTCTAAGGCAGTTTATAGTGAACTCTCCTCATTGTATCAAGTAAGGCTTCGATATCTCCGAAAAAAATGATATATGAAGAGAAAAGATTTTGTCAAGACTAAAGATGTGTCACTAATCAACTGACTTTTTGACATTTATGATAATTTTGATCAATTCTGCACCTTTGGTTACGACAAACATACTATTTATAACTAGATACTCGTTCGAAGGCAAGGAGACCAAATCTTGAACCCTCAGAGGTATCAGTGTCGTAGCTGTGAAGGAGGGGGTATCTGGTATCTCGTGTAAGTCTGAATTTCTTCCCTGTTTCTTCTCAAATCTAGCTATAACAGCTAGATCAATTCAAAATTTCAAAAAAAAATACAGCTATTTGCCATAAATATGCACGTTCTTGCCACCCCTGAATTTAAAATGTCCCCAACAATTTTGTTTTGCTCAGCAAATTTAGCAACAAAAAAAAGTGAAGAAAAAGTTTTAAATCACGCAACTGTCATGCATTTTATTAAATGTTATAAAATACATTTCATATCCGATAATCGTAAAGCGATACAAAAACACACACACACAATTACAATCCACATATTACTGCACAAATGAAATGGAATTAACGAGTTATCGTGAAAGTTTTTCTTTCTTTCTTTAAACTCATTATTTTTATTATTATTATTGCTATTAAATGAAGAAAAGAAGATTTATTGCGTAATATCGTAATGGCCAGCATACTCATAATAATCATTTAGCGTTCATTTAAACGAATGCAAAGAAAAAGTGTTAAATTTAATTCAAAATAATCAGATGATCGAAGCTTTTTTCTTGTTTACTCATTTCGATTGATTAAAGCGATTAAGTGCCGGAAGATGATGAGGGATTTGATTTTTGGGTATTAAGATGTTGATGGTAAGCTTTTCGTTATATATTAAGTTTGAAAAGTTTGTGGTCAATTTTGTTTTAATTAACAATAAAATTTGTGCTTTCGAATGATCTAGCAAGGGTGTGAATGGTCTGATAAAGCTATGACGGTTCTGACTTGAATCTGAAGGATCCGTTGAGGCACTGACTAATCTTACAAATCTCAGATGAGTCTTAAAAGATTTTGACGAGTCTGATAACGCTCTGATGATTCTAGCAAGGCTTAATTGAGTCTATTAAGTCTTTGATGCATCTGGCAGGACTCTGATGAGTCAGATGAAGGTCTGGCAAGACTCTGATGAGTCAGATGAAGGTCTGGCAAGACTCTGATGAGTCAGATAAAGGTCTGGCAAGTCCGTAAAAGCTATGATGAGTTTATCAATGCTTGATGGTGCCAAAAAAGAGCTCAAATAAGCAAAATGCATTACAAAAAAATTTTCGGCTATGAAATTTCTCTATGCAAATTTTGACAGTCATCTTAATCGGTGCCGAAATCCTCTCAGACAAATTTATCATAACTTTCCATAGAAACTCCAATTCCGGTCTGATTTCAATGCTAGAAAATTTTCTAAAACATCCGGCAATAATTTTTCATAAAACACAAAATTTGTGCCCGGATTTCTGCAGCCACGACTAAAATAGAAAATCCATTGTACATTTTTCTTCACAGTCATTCTTCTAGAAATTCTCCAAAAAAAAAACTTACAAATGCATGAATTTTCTTTCCATGCAAATCCAAAGACAAGTTACACTTCTCAACAATGAACAGCTAAAAAGAAGAAAATTCAGCCATTGAGATGTCTGCACATTCAAATGTTGTACTTTTTTTTTGACAAGTGAAATTAAGAAAGCATGACCGTAACTCTACAACCACAAAGTCGAATAAATTAAATCGCTTTTGTTTTTCAAGTTTAAGGTGCTGTTGATTTTTTTTTTATGTTTTTTGCACGAAAAAGATCAATTAGGCAATAAAGTAGAGAAAGAGATGGAAATGAAAATAAAAATTAAGTAACATTCGTTTTCTTTGGTTTTATTGTTGGTATTAGGCATATATCTCAAATTCATTGAACGCGAATTGATTTAAAGTATAATTAATTTCGTAATTGAAGTAAAACTTTTGAGTTATTAGCTACTGGAAGTGAGTGTTTAAGGAGTAGTATTAGAGTAAATATTTCAAAATTCCTGAGAGTTTTGATGGACTTCCTAGATCCTTGATAAACTTCCTAGATCCTAGATATACTCCCTCGATGTTCGAAAGACTCCTGAGAGCCTTTATAGATCTTTATAGCCTTTACAGACTCTTAGCCTTAAATGAATCTTCACATACTGAATTGACTCTTCAATGCCTTAGAAAACTCCTTATAACCTTGCTAGCAGCCTTTATAGATTCTTCGAAGCGTTACAAAACTCTTTATAGGTTTGATAAACTATCCACAGCCTTAATAGTTTCCTTTGAGCTATAACTATAATTGTCAAAGCCTTGATGGCATCGCCATAGAATTAATAGACTCTCCACAGCCTTAAAAAAATCGTTAAGTTCTTGATGGACTTTCCAAAACCTTAAGAAGCTTTCTAATGACTTATTAGAGGCCGTTTACTTACGACTTCCAGGGGGGGGGGGGGGGGTCTGCAAGAAAAGAACAATAGAAATTCCTGGAAATCCTTTGTTCTTTTTTGAAAAATGACCGTTAATTTTGGACGTCATAAGTGAACGACCCCTTAAATTTTTCGCTGGCTTGACAAACTTATCAGATTCTTTACAGCCTTAACAAGTTCTTCTTTGTATTCAAAGGCTTTCTCTCAACGACCATAACTGGTTCTTCCAATCTAGACAGACCCTTCAAAACCTAAAAAGATTTATAAAACTTTTCAAACCCATATAATCAACGCTGAAACTTTATACTGCATGCATTATGCTGATTGCATTTAAAAAAGTCTACGAATAATTGCGCAAATTTAGCAGCATTAAGTACATTAAACTTGTTCAAGCTCATTATCATTTCTTTACTTTTCAGTACTTTAGTGTTTAATTTATATTTTTTGGGGGAAGTTAAAAATTGGAGAAGGGAGATGGAAAGGTGTAAGGAAAGCAATATTTTTGCGTGATAACGATAACAATGGAGAAAATGAAAGAGAAATAATTTCCCTTTTTAAAATAACGATCAATGTCCTACACACATACTTTTATATTTAATTGCTTATTGCACTAATTGATATTTGTTTTGTTTTGAAGTTTATGATTTTTGATTGTGTTTTGATAACATGGAAGTTTGTTGATTTTAAATGTAATTAATTGGTATGAATCATTGGAAATTTTTTAGGATATTGACTGGGTTTTTGGAATTTTTTTTCTTGGTAGTTTCTGGTAATTTCCCGGATTTTTGACAGTTTTTGCTATAAGAATTTTAATAGTTTTTTGTAAGAGTTTATGCATCTATGTTTGCATCATAGCCAATTATCAGGGTTTGGATATTCTAAAATTTAAAATCATAATTTCCTTAATGATATCCAATTTGTTTAAAACAAAACAAAAGTCGGACATCCATTAATTCCACTTTTCAAGCCTTTAACAAACGACACTTAAGTCAGAATTAAAAATTCCGCGTGGTCATACTTTTAATCAAAATTCTTAATGCCATCAAGCAATTTTTCTTTGTTTCATTTATTTTGTGAGTAGACATGCTTAAGATAAAGACATCAAATCTCATAAAAGTTTGCCAAACTTTGTTATCATCAGGAGCGACTTAAAATAGAAAAAAAAACTTCGTCAATGGATTTTTTTTCTAAATTTATCAACAAAAGAGGATTTATGAACTTAATTTAGAACGTGGACTTAGTTTGACAATAATCGAGTATTATGTTCAATAATTTGGTTGCTAAAATTGCAGTTTCTACAATAATGTTTCACTTGCTCAAATACTTAATGTATATTTCGAAATCCAATAAATTTGGCATTGATTTTTTAAATCATTCCCGTAGCCTTATCTTAATGAATTCCCTGCAACTAAACAAACGAATCGATAATTTTTATCATCTTCAACACCACCAATAAATGACGTCCTAACCGAAATCTAATCATAAAGCTAAATCCTATTGATATGATAAGATAAGCTTCTTAAAGATTTGATAGCATTTGGTAATAAAAGCACCAATCTTAGAATGATTTCGAGACAGTTTTGTGATTCAGGTTGAAAAATGATTCGTCAATTATTCGTACTCTGTGCTTTGGTGGCTCTAGCTTTTGCTACACGTAAGGGAAATTTAGTTTAATGCTCCATTCAGCTACAAGTGTCATCAAACTTAAGGACTAAACATAAAATAAATATTTTACAGCACTGCGTGAAGATTTTGAGAGCAGAATTGTTGGAGGAACAAATGCTAACATTGCTGATATTCCATGGCAAGTTTCATTGAGAACATTAGCCAACTTCCACTTCTGCGGTGGTTCAATTATTAGCAACAGATGGATTGTTACAGCAGGTATGCAAAAATAAAATCAGAATGACCTAAAAAGTATTGCCTTAAGGGAAATTAATTAATGGAAGTTTACCATACCGAGCAGTTAATTAAAAATTCAATTAATTTTTCTCAGCTCATTGCACCGTTGGTAGAGCTGGAAACTCAATCAATGTTGTTGTTGGAACTGCAACTTTGAATGCTGGTGGTGTTACACACCGCAGTAACAGAATCATCAACCATCCAAGTTATAATGTAAGTAATCTGTTGCTTTAAGTATCAATCCAGTACCTAAACTAGTTCTTCCACTCATAATAGGCTAACACAATCGCCAATGACGTCTCAGTCGTTGAAACAGCAACTGCAATCGCATTCACAACTAATGCTCGTGCAATTCCAATGAACAGCGCAACAATCGGAGGTGGACAATCAGCAGTTGTTTCAGGCTGGGGTGGAACTACTGTCGATGGAGGTGCATCACCAAATACACTTCAGAGACTCACAAAGACAACATTGACAAATGCTGATTGCCGTTCTAGACATTCAACAGCCAATGCTGCTTTCGTTTTTGACCACAAAATTTGCACATTCACAAGAGCAGGACAAGGAATTTGCCAAGGAGACTCTGGTGGCCCATTGACTTTGAATGGACAGCTTATTGGTATTGTATCATGGAATATCCCATGCGCAAGAGGATTCCCAGATGCTTACGATCGTATCTCATCACATCGTAGCTGGATCTTACAAAATACTGGAGTTTAAATTGATTGTGGCTGGATTTTTGATAAAAAAATATATTTTAAGCCAAAATTTGATCCTGTGGCTTTGAAACTTAATAAATGAAATTTTTGTTATCTTGAAAATGAAATTGCAGCTTTTGGTAATTTGTTGGAATTAGTTTAGTGGTTTATCGAGCCTTGAATGTTGAGACTTTATGAGACCGAATATCCCTATGTGACATTATGGATTAATCATGGTCTACTGATTAGAGCAAAGGCTGTATAAATGTAAAGGATTGATTCCCATCGTCTGGTAATAAAAGTTTACAGCTATTAGTTACAGTGAATAGCAAGTCATACTTTCAAACATAAATAACTAGCAATCTAGAATACGTCCATACCTGGAATCAACAAAATCAACTTCCCATCCACATCACCGCAAGACATTTCCTCAACAAAGCAATTTCTTTAACTTCCTCAAATATCATCACGAACATGAAACACAAGCAAATTAATTTAATGACCACGATCAACATAACTGAAGAAGATACAGATTACATAATTCCATTGGCGAGAAGAAAACCTGCACATGATCATTAAAGGCAAAACGTAAACATTCATGCTTCATTTTTCAAATAATTTTCATACTCGCATCGAACATTGAACTTAAACTTTTCTTTTCTGCCGTCGACCAAAACAAAAACAAAATCACTTGCTTGGCATCGAGCCATTGCGAGAATGCTATGACGTTTATCTGAATCTTGTATGTTCGCATTGTGGCTTTTATTCCATGAGAAAAACTCGTTTCCATTCATTTCATATTTTTTCATGCTTTTTCTTTTGTGTTTTAGGGGGAAATTGAGAAAAATTGGAAGCGAGATGGAGACAGTCGAGAAAGGGAAGTCGAATGACCAGAAAAAGTAATCAGCGACATTGAAATCATAACTTTATTCATGGAAGTATTATTATGGTTCGAGAGCACTCTGCTGGTAAATGGCAATGGTTAGTGAATATAAAATACAGAGGTAAATGAGTAAGAGAGATTGCTGGAATGGAGGTGATAATTAGCGCAGTTTTGATTGTTTATTTTAACGAACACTTAAAATTTGAATTTTTTCTTCCACCTCGAAAAGTTTTTCTTGCCAAAAGCGGTCTAAACTTATGATTTCGAAGTGATTATATGAGCTAAATTAATCTATACGGTGGCAAGATGTTAATAAGTATTTTAAGAATTCTTTAGATTGCCTTAATTTTTGAATAAATTCAATTTTTAAAGTTTTAAATATTCGCCATTTTAAAATAAATTTCAAACAAAATGAAACTTTAAAATTCCGTTGAAAACATTCAAAATTAACTGAAATAACCATAAAATGCGAAACAAGTTAGATTTTATCCAATTGATTTCAAAAACAGAAACCAGAAATACCGACCAAACAACAACACAAACAACTTTTTCCCAAGCATCTCAGGAAAACCGCTAAAAAAGGAAAGAAAAGAAAGAAACGTGATTTGCAACGAAAGTGAAAACTACTTTGCAGAAACTCCTCAACTACTGCCGCCTTCTCCTTCTGAAAAAAAACATCATCTTGATGCTGATTCATATCAAACCAGCCTCTCTCAATATTGCTTTTTCTATTATTATTGCGTCTCCATTCAGTCACTGCAACTTTAGCTTTAATTTTTCTTGGTAATGCATATCAAAAAAGTTTCATTTCTTTTTCTTTATTTAATTTATAATTTATATCACAAATCGTACAAAATTGTGGAAGAAAAATTATTATAACGATGCCGAGCAGAGAAAATAATAAAATAAATAGAAATGAGAAATTGAGAAAAATTTATATAAAAAATGATTTAATTGAAATGAATGAATTTTTTTGAAGTTGAATTATGGATTTTTAAATGGTTTTGATTCTTTATTTTGTCTTTGTGGCTGAATTATTCAATTAGATTTGTTTGTTGAAGCTAGGTCGGTTGATCAGAGCAACAACAAATCGATTATCCGATGGGCTTTTACATATTTTTGAAAATTTCCGTAATTACTCACTCATATTTGCTTGTTTTCTTGTTCTAAAGTGCTCTTGCTACTTTTTTCTACAAGATATTTTTTAAATGAGATCAAAACACTCAATTAATTATATTAAAACAGCAAATTATAATTCAAACTGGGACAAAAAGGGAGTAAAACTACGCTTTTAAAATTCAAAAAACCGTTAAATTGACAACAAATCTTCATTATCGAATGCGCTTGCGATAAATATAAACTAAGCTCAATATAAAGAGCTATATTGCTGCGGCTACTGCTGTTGGCGTTTGCCATTGCATATAATCTGTATCTTCATGCCTTTTCTTTTTCAGGTAAAAAATACAAACTTGAACTAAACCTTGAAATAATATAGAAGCACTCAAAGCGATTGTACAATTTCACTTTCCATAGAAATGAAAGAAATGAGGAAAAATATATAAAATGAAATGAATTGTAGAAAAAAATAGCTATAAAAAATGTAGTAAGAGATGTAAATTATGTAGGCGATAGATAGATACGGTAAATTGTTATTTATCTTAAGAGTACGGCAATGAATGCAATGAATGTCAGCAACGATTTGAAGGGAAAATACAAGTTCAAGTTGTTGATCTGGTGATGCAAGTTTATAAATTTCAAAAATGTCAAACATCAGAAATGTTTTCACTTTTGCATTGAAGAATGACAAGAAGCAAGTAATTAAGTCATCGATGCGATAATGATGTTAGCTCACTTTTGACGTACATGATGATAATTTAATTAAGAGAGCTAGGCAGTCACTCGTAGATGATTTTGAATTTTTTTTATTAATCAGCAAAAAATCTGTGAAATAAAATGAAAGGATTGACGAAACACAAAATGAATGTGGAAATTGATTAAAATTCCATCAGCAAATACCAAATGGCATACATTTCCTGCCAAATGCAGCACACACCTTTATTCAATAGGGAACTAAAAATGTAATGTTTGGAATTTTAAAAATTGGAAAATATCAGGAAAGGGTTGGTTTATGTAACTAGCTAGCTGATGCACTGAATATGGCATATTTAATTAATTGGACATTGCTGTTGCTGCTGCGTGATTGTGAGCTTTTATGATTATTTTGTTGAACAATGTTTGATCTAAAATGGGCATGGTTTGATGTGGAGTGCAACTTATCAGTTTTAAATAAAATTCTTCTTAACTGGCGAAAACAAATGAGCCAATGATCTCAGATATAGATTTTTGTGGCTTCCAAACAGTTTGTCTGATAGATATTGCCTGCCACAGAGTGTGACTGTCTTAACACATACTCCTACTATGGTAAACTATAATTTCCTAAACGGCAGGATATGTTACTGTAGGGCTTGGTGCACTTCAAACTCACCAGCAACAAAGAGATCAGGTCTAGATCTCTAAGAGTCGCACATCATTGTAAAATCAACAACTCAGACCACACAGAGTAAGTAACCCACATCATTATATCGAATGCACTCAACATTCAATCATATTAGAGCAAATCTCATCAAAACCTTTTACTTAAATTCCTCAAAAAGACAGTTAAGTCCATTAAAGTAAACAAAACAAACCGTCTTACATGCCATTACCTAAACAAATCCCATTTCATGTTTATTTAATTAACTATGAACAATTTTTTTTACCTCATTAAATTGATCATTTTTTGTTAAAAATAGATAATCACTAGATTGCAATCGATCCAATTCATCAAATATCATGATTGGCAAAATTGAACAGCAACAAGGAGTACAGCATGATGAATATAAACAATCTACACAAAAAAAACTGATTATATAAGAAAGAAAGTAAACCAATTCAGCATATATACACACATTAAAGGCCGAAGAAATGTGAAAATATATCAATTGAATTTCGAGCCGAGCTGGCGCAAAAAAAAGCAAAAGCCGCAAGGTCAGAGCAAAACAAAGCCAATTATGAAATAACGCAATTTATGTACCTCACCCGCTGAAAGATACATTCATGCACTATCAATCATGGTAATTTTAGAGAAATTTTTTCGACTTTGTGTATGGTGTATAATGTAGTCTCTGTGTTTCGGTGTGTACGATGAGCGTACTTTCCATTTCACAATCAAAGCGAGGTAAAAAAAAAGAAAGAAAGAAAGAAATGAAAAGCGAAAAGAAAGAAAAAGAGGAGAAGCGAGAGCGGTTGAGTGAAGTTCAGGTTATTCGTTTGTCCAAAAATAACAAAATATCATCATCATCATTTTATGTGATTATGTATGAGGAAACAACCTTGAACATGAACAGCAAAACCACTTTTTTGGCATTGATGAGTGAATGTAAAAGAAATTTTTAGCAGAGTTTTAGGATAATGAGGCTTGCATTATGAGTATTACAAAATTTGTAACTGATTATTAAAATTTAATTTTTTTTTGCAAAATGGCGTCAAAGTTTTTCTCACTTGGAAATTTGTTTTGTTGATTTTGTCGATGTTAGACAGTTAAGTGGGGGAATTTTGGCACTGTTGCAAAGAAAAACATGGCAAAAACAATCTATAAGCAATTCTAATCATAAAAGCTGTCTAAAATACTTGAAAATTGAATTTTAAACAATTTTTCTCATCAAAAAGGAATGAAAATTTTGCTATATTTTAAGAGGCGATTTAAAATTTGAAAAATCGTTAAAATTGTCTGTTCAGCAGTTAAATTGAAATTTGCAAAAATGCGCTAAAATCTTCAATGTTTATTAACTTTCTTCCCAAAAAATATAAACTTTTTATCTTGTAATAAAGGCGTCCGAATGCCGGGACTATTTACGAGTGTATACATTTTTTTCCATATCAATTTTAATGCTCATTCGCACTTGCTTGCTTATTCACCTTAGTGGTTATGAAATTATTCGCCCGAATGTGTGTAATAAAGAAAATTTTTCATCATTGAATTTTTAAAGAAGCAAAAAATTTCTTTTTATTTTATTTCTTTAATTTCTTATACAATCGCCCGGTGAATTTTTTGTATATAATAATTTGTTTTACGATTATTATGCGATCCGTACGTTGTTATCATTCATTTTATATTTTTATTATCAAAATTTTCAAAGTGCTTTTTTATGACTTTCTTCACATCTGACTAAATTTTGCAGACATAAATTAACATCAAAATAAAAAATCAAAATAGAAATTGTTAAATGACATCTTAATGTTAACATGCGAATGAAATATGGCCAGATGTGCGAAAAGTTTTGGATGGTAAAAAATAAAGGAAAAGCGATCGACAGACTGATAAATGTTTATGTAAATTTTATAGATCTCCTGAGGTTAAAGCTGGAGATTATTTATATTAATGATTAAATTAGAATACAAAAGTAATTTGTTAAGTGGTGAAAGACGGTGGTCAAGCGCTTGAAATACAAATAAAATTAGTTGACTTTACCACTATATCAGTGACTTTTCAAGCATGCAAAAAGTTGGTCACGATACTGGTGATTTTGGTTGAAGAAAGTTTTGTAGATATTTAAGCAAACTTTAGATTTGTGGTGGAGATAACTTTTTAGATTTGACAATTGAAGTGAATTTCCATTGACTTCAATGACTATACAAAATAAAAAGCTTTAGATTATTGTGGATAAGGAATATTTGATTTGAATCCAGCACCATACCAAGGCCACACCGGCTTGATTCCGGATATCTGATTGATTAACCAACTTGTGCCATTAGGGGTTGTTAATGAAACTTGAATGATTAAGTAGACCCTCAAAGACATTAGCTAAAGATAGAACCAACAGCAAGGGTGTAGCCAGTCAAAGCTTCTTCTACAAATGCAAACATCACTCAACTCAGTCCATTAATAGTGTTGGAGTCACAGCCGACTTTAGAGTCCCCATAAATATTTTAATGTTAAAGAATATAAAAATCAGCCTCTTGCTTTCTTTTATACTGATTGAATAAAGCTGTTCTGTTGTACATATAAGCAGCCAGCACTTAGTCATATCTCTTTCAGGTTTCATAGTTATTTGGACCAAGGTATACTCGAAAATCCTAGATTCCAAACTTACTTTTCACTCTTCCATCAATTTCTTATTCAAAACCCTCTCTAAAATGCCCATAAACTGATTAAATCCACATTTTAACTCCATAGCAACCCACAAGCTACAAATTAAAAAAGAATAATATCCCAATCCATCACCATATTGCCTCGTTCCAAATAGAAATGATGCCAATAATTTTTTTTTTTTAATAAAAGCATTCAAAACATGCCACAGAGAACAAATACGAGAAGAAAGAAAGAAAAAAAAACTTTCAATTTCAGTTGAGATCATGATCAGATATTTCCATGTCTCACTGCTGCTGTTGGTTTACTCTACCGAATATATTTCACTCGACTCGTGTTTTTGCATCATTTTCTTCTTTCCCATTTCTTTTATTTTATTTCTTTCCGTCTTCCGTATGTGAAATATACATCCACGAATGGGGGGTCGTTCTCAAATGATGTTAAAGTTGTTCAGGATTGAAGTGAAGGGGCATTTTGATGTTTGACATTTCAATACACATGAAAACGTTTCGTGACTTAAGGAAAGCTGGTCTAATTTGAACCTCACTAATGAACAGTCCCCAAAGATTCGTTGTTCATTTAATAAGAGAAATATGGAGAGAAATTAAGAAGAAGTAGAGACTATACACATTTTACAATACATCATCAGGTATCACATTCGCTAAAAATGTCCGAGTCCAATATGCGATGTATGCGGATATTATAAAATAATATTGAAGTAAAGTGAATGTGTCGTGAGCTAAAGGCACTTAATTGCCAATTTATGTCTTAAAAAAATTCCTCGTCTCTCTCTCTTTTCACTTATGACATCATCGTCATCGTGTGTATGGACATGCTTGATATTTCGAATGCTGTTGAAGTCATTACTCATTCGCGTTTTTTTTTTGGAACCGAATGCGGACTTTCCTCGTCCATTGATGAAAAGAAAAAGAAGTTAAGTTACGGTAGCTAAATTGAAGATAAATTTCTTCTTTTTCTTTAATTTCATTCTCTACTCACCTACTTGGCAATGCTTATTTTTTTGCCATTGTTTATTTATGTAATAGATCGAGTGATTGTGATTGATTGATTTGGAATGATGAGTTACTTAAAACTATGTCTGCAACATAATGCGCTGCTCTTTTCATTAAGAAATAATTTCATTCCCATTTCTCCATTTGTAAATTGTTGAGCATTTACAGAGGAAATGAATTTCAACTCATTTTTGGTTAAATTGAAACTTCTTTTTTCAAAATTAGGTAATGGATATAAATCATTAAGAAGATTAAGATCGAATGGATGGAAATTAAACCTTTTTGGATTATGAAGTTTTTAAGATTTATGGCCCTTTTGTATCCGCTAGAGATATTAAGATTGATTGAAGATTACGTTTATAGTTTTTTGTTTAATCCATATAGAAATGAGAACAGCATTAAGATGCTTTCTTAGGCTGCTGTTAAAACTAGCATAAACGCATCCATTTCTTGCGCAGATACGTAAATTCAATTTCTCCTTGCCTCAAACATTTGAATATTCAATCCTCATTATCTCAAAAATTAAACAACTTTAAATCCTCTTGTCACATCCAACACATAAATCTCCAAACTCTCAAATCCGTTTCTATAACCTCAAATAAAAAGGAATCAAATCATTCATCTGCCATTCACATTTTCTTCAATTTTAATTTATAATAAAATCAGCAGCACCAATTAATGATCTTCAGATGAATCATTTTTCAGACTGTGCGCTTCCTGTTCCAGATACGATGACAAAAATTGACACCCGAGAGATGTTTTAAGACATTATTGAGATTTTTATACAACCTAGCCGAGCAGATGAAAGATGAGCGAAAATTTTGTTTATTCAGTACACAACTTTTGCCGCTTTGTTTAATTGCTTACATAAATGTGGATTAATGAAAGGCCATTACATTGACTTTTTCACACTTGTCGACGGGGAGTTAATGGTAAAAATTGTAAATTTCATTTTGAATGGCGCCATTGGAAATGTTTAAATGATTGAAAATCGTGATTATTAATGATTTTTAAAAGAGTAAGGGAAATTCCCTTTTTAAAAGTAAATAAATAAATGAAGGGAAATTTTAATTGATTGTTTCACAAATGAAGTTCATTAATAGATTCAATTTTTTGAACTTCTTTCATACTATATCAGGCTGGGATGCGATGTTATTATGCTTGAGGATATAGAATTAATTTCAAAATTTGTTCCTGATGGTGATCTACAGTTGCAGAGTTGCGATACAGGTCGCCTGTCACAGGAACAGGTGACAGATGTGTCACAGGCACAGATCTGTCATAGATTTGTTATATATGTGGACATATTTGACAGATCTGTGCCTGTGACAGGCAAAACAAATAAATGCTTGTCACAGGCACTGCTTGTTAACAGGTAAATGACAGGGATTGCCTGTGACAGATCGCAACTCTGCACAATTGTAGGTAAATCAAGAAATAATTTTTAGATTCTTGGTCTCAGAAAATTGTCTTTTTTAAGTGATGAACAATATTGATAATTGGATCAGCCAATAAATTTAAATTTCAAAAAAACCTGTTGAATCTTGAATTTTTTGTGTGTTTTGTAGCTTGTATGTGATGTTTATCCTGCGGGATCTTTGTTTTTGGTTTGAGACATGTCTTAAATACTACTCGATCTTAGATTTTGGTTGTGAATATGACCTAATGTGACTTGGACTTAAACATGACAATTTCTGATTTATGCGATGAAAATTAAGTCAAATCAAGTCAAGATTTTCGTTCAAATCTCATTATCATCAAAACTGTGCAATTTTAGTTCATGTTCGACACATAAACTTGAACACTAATTTGCAGTTTCAATAACCTTTCGATAAAATGCCTCAAAACAAAACAAAACAAAAAAAACACGATAATTTCCAATAACATTAAGTTAAGTATCGACAATCAGCTACACAAGAGTTTTCAAAACTTTTCCTATTGAAAACATGAATTAATTAAATCCAAAAACCTAAGAAAAAAATAAAATCCTCAATTACCTATCAATTATCACTTCAGTGACTATCAGTCAAAAGCAATAAATATAAATTTTATTCATGCAGCCATAAAAGAAATAAACTTTTAATGAAGAAAAGAAATGAATTATACAATCCGACAGTGAACATGCGAAGGGCCATTTCCTCAATCTCAATTGATTCGTGCGTATCATAATTACAAGTTTCGGACCGAAAAAAAGAGTCATTTCTCCAATCTCCACCTCAGCTACCTTGAAGAAGGTCGTATTAAATTATTAAGAGAGCACTTATTGATTATTATTAATTTTCAATTGTTGGGCGCCGAGCGAGAGAGACTTAAGTGGAAGTCCATAGCACACAACACGAGAAGAAAAAAATTAAGTGAAACTGATTTTTTTTGTGAAAGCGTCTCTCTCGCAACCGAGCAAGGTAAACAGGCGATATCTATGTATATAGATTTATTTTTTTTTTGGTATGATGTCATTTTGTTTAATGAGATTTATCCGTTATTTTGCAAGCATTCGAATTCACGATCTCCGGCTGTGATCAGATTTACGATGCCAAAATGAAGAGCGATCATGTAATTTGAGTCTGTTGTGATAATTGCATTTGATCTTTTTTTCTTGCATTTGGTTAAATTTGCACTGCAGCTAATTTTAGTCTTTTAAAGTCTTGCGCCGATCAACGATTGGGTTTTTGAAAGTTTTTTTTTCTTTCTTCAAATTATCGATTTTTTCATCAAAGCCATTTTGTGGGAAGAAATGAGAGACGAAGAAAAAGAAGAGAAATAAAATAATTTTTAATCGCTTCATTAAATAGTGAGAAATCGATCAATTTGCAGGGGAATGTAACATGTTGTGGTTGGTGGAATTGAGGAGCCTGTATACAAACTAGAAAAATACAAGCTAGAAGTACAAGCTTCTTTGAATCACTCCCTTGGTTGTGACTTCAAGGTTTTTAGAAACAGGTCTTGTTTCTTGATTCTTTATATCAAGTTACAATCCCTTGCCAACATACATTGTTGACCATGCTTTAGGGAGTACTGAACAGTCTTTTAAATGCTGAATTTAATTAGTCGAAGGAATTTTAAAGTTTAAAAAATTCAATCAAAATCAAATTAGGAACGTTCATTAAAATCGTCACTAGCTCGACGTCGACTCAAGATTTTAATCAATTTTGTATGGCGAAGTCGACTCTTTACAAAATTTCATCGACTTCAAGCTTTGGTTGTTCCTACGTGTAGTAATTTACTAGAGATCATGTCAAGTGTGTTACTCGGGAATGGTGAGACTTGAACCTGGGAGAGTAACAATTCATTATCAATTTTTATGACCCAAAACTAGCCAATTGATCTATCAAAACAATTAATCTTATCTCATAGTTTTCACATTTAAGTCACCACCCCTTGGAAAATCGCAACAAATTTTTCATTCACACTTTTATTGGCAAGAAAATTGTCTTGCCGCGGAAATTTCCTTCTATCCACAATATAAAACAATAATGATGTTTAACAAAAAAATAAAGTCGGTGTAATTAAAATGAATGAATTACGACAACAATAAATAATTTCATTATTTCAATTTCCATCCTTCATTTTTTCCACCTCATGCCTCATAACGAATATCCTCGTCGAAAGAAAAAGTGAAAATTTTTTAATACCTTTTTTTATACTGCACAGCATAAAATGCATTGAACTCGGGTTTTGAATGAAAAAGAAAAAAACATTTTTAATTCAATAACATTTTATTATGTTGAACAACGCCGCCAATATAATGCAGCATGAACGGTATTAATAAGAAGAAGAAATTGTGCATTAATGCACATAAATATGAAATTAATGTAAATGTGCAATAAGAAAAAAAATATAAGATACTTTAATGTAAAGCAGGCAGAATCTATCAAGGAAAAGAAAAGAAGGCAAGCCTTTCATTTGAATCTTTCGTTGCACACGAGAGAAGTGCACAGTTATTTGAGTGAGATTTTTTAAGCACTTAACTGAGAATGAGGAGCTAGATGATCAATAGTCAGTTTGTCTCTATTAAGTCTGAAAGTTCTGATTTTGAGGCATTTTATGGAATTCATTTAATTTTGAAGACTGAGAAAGAAAGATTTATGGATAACTTTAGTAAAGTCAAGATAATTCACGATCCAAACGGTCAGGTCATCAGGTCACAGATTAGATAGACTGCCCATATGACTGGTTGAGATATCACAATTATAAGTCCTTGACAATGATCCGACTTAGATCATCAGGCGCAGAAAGTAAAGACAGAAAGGTTTCAACTGTCTTTTTCGACTTACATATGACATTAAACCATAAAGTCGGATAACCTCCGATAGCTCAGTGGTAGGGACATGCGATCGAAATCGTTGGACGTGGGTTCGAGTCCCGTTCGTGATCTATTATTCGAACTTATTCTATTTTCTGTTTATGTGGAATTGCTCTGTTAATATTCAGACACAAACACAAACCAAGTTGGATGACAAGAATCTGATCAAAGATTCAAATCTGACCACAATCTATCCTTGGCCCGAATGGCGCAAGTCGGGTAATCGAATTGAAATCTTTCGCCCAACCAGCATGACTCTGGCATGATGCTAGCTTTGATTTAAATCCAGCACCATACTAGAATCACACCTCGAATTAAACCTTGGATTTTTTATGTAGATCTGAATAATCTAATGATGCAGCTAGTCTTCAAAGTAACAGAATCATAGTAAGAAACTTCTAGAGATGAAAGGGTGATAAGACATTAAGGTACGGATTTTAGTTTAAAAAGAACCTTGCCCTAGCTAGAATCTTACAAGCCTGCGACGCTCTAGAAGATAATAACATCCGATCGTCATTACTATCACATCCATTGGAAGTACTATCGAGTAAAGAGCACAAATGCAATTCAAAACTCACTTTACTTTACATTGTCGCTCTGCAGCTCCAATGTTGCATGTATTTGTGTTATGATTAACATTTGTATTGAGTATTTCTGTTATGTTATGCTGCGATATGGTAGAAGAAAAAAAAAGTGTGGAAAAAAAGCAATTCCTCCACAAAACTTTTATTTTTCATTTCTCTCTCTGCATTGAAACAGCAAAGAAAAGAAGAAGTGAAGAAAAAAAAGTTTTATTACTCGGCTTTCGTACAAAACAGTTGCTTTTCAGACTTCTTTGCGATCTTACGGCTTTGCGCGGTCGGTTTTATTGCCTTTATTTAATATTTTTTTGTACGTTATTGAGGTAAAAAAATAAGTTTTGTGGAGTTTTGAAATTTTTGGATGCAATTTTTTTGCAGTCTTGAAATTCAAGTTAAAAGTTTGTTAAAGTGAAAATCCAAAAGAAAGAAACAACTTTTTATCGGAAGCTTGAAAGGAAAAATTAGACTTGATACAAAAAAAAGGTGAAAAAGAAAATCATTTTTTAAAAAAATCATCAAATGAAACAAAAGAGAAGCAAAAGCAAAAAAAAATACAAAAAAAAGAAGAAAAAAAATTAAGAAGCTTGAAAAATATTAAGTGATTAAAATGAAGAAAGTAAAATTTAATTCAGTGGATTAATTTTCGTCAGTTAATGTAAACATTTGCCTTGCGGATATAAATCTGTTAATGCTGTAAAATTTAAGCCTCTAAAAAGGGATATTAGTGATCGAAATCTGTAGAAAATTAATGATCGTTTATCGATATATTGGCTTAAAGTTAAGCCTCAAACAAATGGATTAAGGGATAGAGTTTGTGTAACGTGGGGGGTGAAATGAAGTTAAAGAAGCTATGTTGCTTAGTTGGATAAGGTGTAGTTCACAAAAGTTGGTGTTTATTTGGACTATTGAGTTTAAATCCTAACAACTGCCAAGTGATTTTCATCAGAAGTTTAGAAACTGCTAAGATACTGCGACTTCTTAAGTTTAATAGTGGAATTAAGTACTAGAATTGGAAATTAATTTTTAATGATTTGAAAATTTCATTTGCAATCCACAGTAATCGTGATATAGAATTCAAAACGATGCCTAATCATTATGACTTGATCGTTTCGATCAGTTGCACACTCTTGTTAATAATTTGACCAAAATCAGATTTCTCAAATACTGACATGTCACTTTAATATGTAAAAGATATTCAATATTCTGCATTTTATCTCCAATGAAGCATCTAACATAGAAACTTGCAGATAAGTCACTAATGAAACCTGTTAGACTCAGCCTGATTGCATGTCTAATAGGTCTCAAGATTAAACTGTGGTTAAATACTAAGATTTTAAGTCTGTGATATTATATGAACATTTTCTGACTGTTGACCTTAAACTAATTGAAAGTAAAGCAAGAGAATCTAGATACTTTGATTTTCAGAACTCTTCAATTTGGTTCACAAAGTCTTCATTCTATTGCTATTCAAGAATTGCTAATCAAGATTGTGATTTCAGATATTTCAAAAGTTTGAAAACCTTAAGTTTAAAACCTCGAAAGAAGTTCAACTTTAATTTCAATTGAATTTTTGAAATCTTGGACATTTCATGATAAACACAAAAAAAATGTTTTTTTATTTAAAAAATCAATTTAATTGATTTTTTGCTTTAAAAGTCAAAATTATCAAAATTTAAAGATCCAAAAACTGAAGATTAAACTTAATGCTGTTAAATATCAAGAACTTAATCAAATAGAAACTCAATTTATAGATTAGATCAGCACTATTATCTCACAAAAACATAATAAATCCAGTTATTTATCGTTTAACAAATAACAACAAAAACCTTTTCAGCTCTGGAAATCATAAAGATCTAATTAAAGATTTATGTCAGAACAATTTATTGCATCTTCACACTGCATTTTATTATAATAACTGCATAAAAACTCTGTTTTAAAGATAAGAATCATCTCTGAGCAATAAAGCATAAGTTTTGCAACTTAAAAACAAGATATTGTGCTTGCTACTGCAAAACTTAAATGTCAAATTTTATTACGAAAATTCGCTTTCACTGACTGACCATAATTATTGCTGAAGATTATAAAATTTCTTTTCGACTCAATGTGTATGGAGTTACGTAAGAGTAATGATATGAAGTAATGGAAGTGAATTATAGTGACTTTAAAGCAGGATGTTGATGCGATTTGCATGCAGTTTTGGATAAAATTGTGGATGATTAAGTTGGAGAATTTTTTTGTGAATTTAAAAAGAAGATAATGTGATGTAAAGTTTAAGTGAATCAATTAGGGAAGCTTTGTGATTTATATGAAGAATAATTAAATGTTTAAGTTAAATTTTGTTAAATTTTTGGAGTTTCATGAGTGAAAAGTGATCACAAACTTACAATTTCTGGTATTTAAGTACAGTTCATATTATTTGTGTCAAAATGATTGAAATTTAAATTAAATTGTAATACAGCAACTGATATAAAGCAACTTACCTATCACAACAGATCTTCAAGTCCCAAAACTCTTGCAAAACCTTCAGTTCGGTGATTGTCCTAGAAAAAAAAATCAAATGAATTTAAAATATCAAAATCAATTCAATTTGAACCCACAATTTTCCTTCCTAAATCAACCACAATCTAATCTGATTTCAGTGAATCACAATAATAAGATGTGAATAAGTTAAAATGACAGCTACTTCTCATAAACTTTCTCATTATTGTCGCAATCAGATCATGCAAATCTATTCAATTAATTCCGTTAGACAAAAATTAAAATTGCGGTGAATTATTAATCCATTTGCTAAATACTTCATTTTCTGTCTCATTTATGAAATATTTAAAAACAGTTTAAAGACAAATTAAGCCATCATGAATTGAATTACAGCAATTTATAAATGTTCACGATTCTAACGCTAAATGTGTGTAAAATTATCAAATTATCACAAATTACCAAAAAAAATCTTCACTACATTTCAAACGTGTATTTCCGACCTATGACAACAGGAAATCGAGAGTGTGTGACTTCTTGGAAGAGACAATAGAGGTGGGATAGAGTCGATGGAGTTTCTAATGGAATTTTACATTGAGTTTCATTTTCAATTGTGTTTAATAAGATATATTGTGTTAAGACCTTTTGAGGTGCTTTATGACACTTGTAAGGAATTTTGTGATGTAAATTTGAGTTTTTAGAATTTAAATTAAAGTTTGACATTTTTTTTAGAGATTTTAAAATCAAGTTTTGAGTTCGAAATCAAATCTTCAAATATTTTAAAAATTATTCTGATAGGTTTTGAAATGTTTTTAATTTTTTTGACAATTTCTCGATTTTACCAAAATTACTTAAAGTTAAAGAAGCAAAAGAAAAAAATTTAAATTTTTAAAACAATTAAAATTATTTTTAAAATTATTTCATTATGTTTCGATTCAAAAATTGGGTAAAAACTCCTTTCAAAGTCATGAATTTTCCCATCGTTTTCTTCAAGGACATTCAATATTTTGGTTCATTTAATCTTTAAACATAATCTAGGAAAAACCCAAACCAAAACCTTCAAATCTCCCAACATCATAACATTAACAATTTATCGCTTAAAAATCCAATCATACAAGAAATTATGAAACTTTTCACACCTTCCCTTTCCAAACCTTTAACGTTGTTCTTCATTTCTGAACCTTCAACTGATTATCTCACATTAATTAGTGAAAAATACCACATAAAATCTTTCTAACTTACATTTCATCCACACAATTGGAATGAAAGTTAAAAAAGAACATTTTATTCATCATGTTCAACAAGTTATTGAAAAGAAATTTTTAAAATTCCAATTTTTTTAAGACTTAATTGTAAATTACAATTTGTGAGAACTTTTTGTATGTTCAATGCGAAGCTAAAGATTGAAAGACGTTGCGAGCATGTACTAAGTAGTGAAACAAGTAATGATCGAGAAAGTTATATTTGTAACCAAATTAACAAGCATAACTCCCACGAGTTGAGCGAAAAATGGCAAGAGAGAAAAAAATAATAAAATTTCACCCGCAAATCTCGTCTCGTAATTTGTATACAATCGGTTTTAAAAGACTTTCTGTGAATATCTCGACACTAAAAGTCTTAATTTATCCCACAAACATTTTTTTTTATCGTTGTCGGAGAAGCAGTTTGCAATGACATGCCCTAAAGTTACATTCCGGCTACATTGTTTCATTAATCTGTCATAATGTCACTTTTTGATCCACCAGAAAGCTCATTTTCTTTTCAATTTTTTACTTTTTTGTTGTTATTAAATTCGTTATGCTACTTTCATGTGTCTTTTCAGACTCTCAGTTTCCCTTTTTTTTTGTTAGATTTTGATTTAACTATGGCTTATTATGATGTTCTGATTGATGTGGGATTGTTTTAGATGTAATCATGTTTGTTTTGGTATGTTTGGTATTATCTTAAGTGTTCCAAGAGGAGAAGCAAGATTGCTGTTTATTGTTGAGGATTAGGGCTGAAATCCTTGCCATTGATCTCAATGCTGCTCTTTATTTACAAACTTAATATGATTCATTCCTTCTGAAGTGGTGTATTAGCTATGAATAATGCAGGAATCCAGTTTCAACTAGTTTGTAGAACTTAATGAGATTCCTTACCACAGTGTCTGCCGCTTTATGATATTATAAGCCAGGAACTTACAACTCACTTCATTCATAACTTCAATAAATCTTCCAAAAAAAATATTCATCAACAAAATCACCTCAAAACCCAATTTACAAAACTTCAGAAACATTTCTATGCATCTTACTAGAAAAATCCAATAAAGCATGATCTCGAAAAAAAGAATTCATCATTCAATACAAATGCGGTAAACCCAACATTTCTTTCCATTTCACTTTGCATGCAATGAATCAGAAAACGAAATGTAATTTTTTTTCTGTGGTTCGAACAGTTAAAGCACAATCGATTGAGTTTCTTTACTTGCGGTTACGCGACCTTGTATTCATTTCCCATTACTTTAAAATCAAAACAGAAACATCAAATTCGGGTGTAAAGGAAAGCGTCGAAATTTTTCCCAACACCAATTTTCATAGCTTGTAGAAAGTGTGTCGTTTTGTTTCTATAATTGTACGTTTTGTAAGCGTCATCGTCGATATTTCAATATTTAAATATTCTCATTATGACTCTCTCAATTGTCTTTGTTGTGACTTTTTTTTTCGGAAGCTAATTTAGTCATTGACTTGTTTTTTTGACTGTGCGAATCTTTCACTAAATGCTGGCATTTAAAATTCAGAAAAGTTTTCATTTCGCAAGATTATTTTTGTGGGGAATTTGAATTTTAAGATGAAAGATCCTGCTTAGTAGAAATTATAAATTTTAATTTGTGGCTTAAATGTTAAAAATGACGTGATAGTGAATTTAGTGAATTGTCAATCTAGCTCTTACGCTGAACTAATTTCAAGTCCATAGAGTTGTCAATTACTAAATAATAATAATAAAATCGAATAGCACAAATCGGTTAATCAATCAGAAATCCGACACCAAGCTAGCACAACTCTGGTATCGTGCTGGATTCAAATAAAATCTAGTATCATGCCAGAGTTGTGCTAGCTTGGTGCTGCAATTCTATTCGATTAACTGACTTGTGCTATTCAGGAAAGTCTATAACTGTGGATCAACCTAATTTGTAAACTATTTGATCGTTTGACTTCAAAATATTCAAACATATGATCAAAAAGCTTTAGCAAGACTATGTGAAGATATAAGAATCAAGAGAAGCTGAAAGCTCAAGCTAATGAGTCTTAATGAGTTCTCCCGAATGGCACAAGTCGGTTAATCGATCAGAAATCCGGCACCAAGCTAGTGTGAATCTGGCATGGTGCTAGATTTAAATCGAAGCCAGCACCATGCCAGAGTCATACCGACCGAGCGCCGGATCTCTATTCGATTAACCGACTTGTGCCATTCGGGTTTAATTGAAAGTATGCCTTAAAAAGTAGTAATAATCTTTTGAGAAGTGCCATAAAAAAGCATTGCATTAAGCAATTATCACAAAAAATGATCGTCATGCAAAAAAACTTCAAAATAATGAAATGCAGCTCAAGTTCCACTTCATTATCTCTATTTTTGGTAAAGTTAAATTCATTCATAAACTGATCAACTTTATTTCCCAAACCATCCAATTTCCAAAATCTCTTATTATCATTGCCCATACAGAATATTCAAGTAAGCCTCATTTTTCCTACCCAAGACTCAATTCTAGCGAAAGTTGACCAAAACAAAATAAGGAGCTAAAAAAAGATCACAAAAGGCAAATTTATGACACAGTTTTAAAGTAAAAGTTTAAAAATTGCATTTCTTATTCATATTATCGCTTCTTAGGATCATTAAATATTTTTTTAAACTAAAAGTCCAATATCAATATTGCTCAAAGAATACTGATTAACACTTTCTAAAGTTTCTCATGCCATGATGCCCAGTGTGCTACATAAGTTAAGAGTATTACGTTTCATGCAGAAGAGTCTTTTGCGACTATTTTGTTTTTGCAGTTTGTAAGGTTGGATTTTAAGATTTGGAAGTTGTGAAGTGCTACTGGAAGTTGGTGAAGCTGGATTATCATCCAAAGTAAAAGCAGAAATGAATGTCAAATTGGCTAAAGTTCTAGGCGTGATTTCTCAAATTAATGTCAATTCAAAGTTTATAGTTCACTTAAACCAACCTTAGCTAACCTCTGAACCTGAGTTTAGTCTAAAATTAAGACTTAAGACGATTCAGGCTCTGTTGATTGATTCAGAAACTCAAAAAGTGTCAAAGCATCAAAATAACTCAATTTAGCAATTCCTAAAGTCACTAAACCACAAATCAACAATGTATGCACATCATCTGCATTACAGCAGCACATAAAAAGCTGCATTGCATGACACCAACTAAGCTAAAGATTCCATCAATTTTCCTCTCCATCACCAACAATGATGAGTTTCAAGGTGGAATAAATTTCAAAATGTTTTTATTTTTATTATCACAATCATCATTATGACAATGCTTTGATGAGCCTCGCAAGCAGTTGTGAAAATCTCATTTACTTACCCCAAAACCGCAGACGTGTGTTGTTCATGAAACAAATGGTACTCAAGTATTGCAAAAAAAGAGTGTTTTGTGACTGAATTTTGATATTTACGATGCTGACCATGCTGGTAACGATTCAGTCTACATTTCACATTTGTAAGATCTTCAGTAATTTAAGTTAAAAGTTGTGCAAAAAAGTGGTTTGATGCCATTTTTATGGAAAACTTTTTTCCCATTTAAATCTCGTCAGTTCCAACCAACTTTCTGCTTTTTTAATTTTCTTTCTTCATGAAACCTGTAATGTCGACTTGAATCTTTCAACAGCAGCCCAGCACTTGTTAATGCATAAGCGATGTGTTAAGTAAACATAAATATTGCAAATTTACGTCTTTCTCTCTCACTCTAGTGCTGTTTGAAAAGTGAAACTTTACTTTGACTTTTAATTCTCTTACAAAAATATAATAAAATGTTTTAAAAAAATTAAACATGAATTATTTCGTGAAATTGAATAATATTAAGTTACTAAGATAAGAGTGCCTTGAAATATTTTGAAAAAACTAGTCATCGAGTGAAAATATTGTGTTTTGTGAGGTTCCAAAAAGGTAAAATTGTTCGATGAACAAGATTTTGAGCAAACCAAAGTGACTCTAGAGAGTGGAAATGGCAATTATGTGGTTGATAGTGACGACAGATACAAGATTGAGCTATAAAAAGCTTCAATTTTTTCAAATAATCATTAAAATTGACCCTTTAAGTATCTGTAGCCAACATATTTGCGTATCAAATTGCTCCTTATCTACATAAAGATTCTGTCTACATAAAGATTCGATGTAGATGTCTATAATTCTACATTCTTCTCTGATGTAGACCTGGAAAAAATGTAGAATTGTAGACATCTACATCGAATCTTTATGTAGACAGAATCTTTATGTAGAAATAATCTTTGTGTAGATTAGATTTTCTATCTTCATGTAGAATCGATCTTTATGAAGAAAGTTTCTCAGCTAGACGAAAACTATTGAAGAATCTACATTCTTCATCTAGTGTAGACATCTACATTTGCAACACTGATCAAAACTTAATGCTATCAAACTTCCAACACCTTTCATAAAAATCAGCAAATTGTATTTATAAATTCAAGTTCAAAGCCTTATCCACAAGCAAAAAACCTCTAAACGTCCATAAAATATTCAGCAACATAAAAAAAAGTTATGCATTCACATTAAATAAATGCATACATTAACCAATACAGAGTTAAATATTGAAAGTGAAATTGGTCTTACGGCTCGTTAACACAACGAGTAGCAGTACGATATAAAAAATTTATTTATGTTGTGTATGAGTAAGCACTAATTGCTGTATACAATATGTGAAGTTCATTGAAATTTTGTAATGCGAAAATTATTGATCTATGGAAATAATGGAAGGATAAATTTGTTTTGAAGATTTGGGGACTGACGTGGGTTAGGGTCCATCAATCGGTGAAATGGCATCAGTGACCTAAATGGTAGAGCGTTGGCCTTACATGCCAAAGGTCCTGGGTTCAATCCCAGGCCATGTCTAATTTTCGTAGCTCTTTTTCCATTTCACCGTTCTAGTTACGAAGCTTGGTTCGTGTGTTGGGTGTAGTATTGATGTCTTTGGCATAGAATATGCCTCCTTTGCAGGTATACAAGGATATACTAGCATCTGGATGACTTCCTTACGGCATCTTGCGCACACGGATTGTGACTAGGTACATTGCAGGGTACATCAGGTCTTATGACGTACTCGTGTCTTTGCAATGTACAGAGCTTGCAAGTGGTTCGGATCCCACTATAAACTGTAGGTCTAAAGGGTGTGCTACAATAGATTCTGTTCTAATTTGAATCGCAGTGCCTCCAGCTGAAAGGCTGGGCCCTTCACACATTATATAGGGTCCATCAAAAAAACGTTCCTAGTGACAATAATGACTGATTAGCTATGTTCATGCTGCTTTAAGCATCCAATTCATTTAAACCTACTTATATCCATTCATTGCTACATTTATGATGAGGAGGAAGGGGGCTGATCCTCAAAACCAAATTAAATACACTACAAGACACAACTTAATAGTTGAACCATACTACGGACATTTCAGAGTCCGAAAAAAGTCGAGATGTTCGAAATTAGTTGATCTAGCGTTTAAAAATTGTAAAACTGTTATAAATTTGTCAATTTTGGGATTTTAAGGATAAATATTTAAGTTCTAGTAATTTTCGTGGATGATTTTAATAAAACTCAGCAAAACAAGAAGCTAAGAAAAAGAATCGTTTGCAGAAACATTGTTTTTGCCAGTTTCTGCAAGAAATATTAACGAAAATTTAAAGGTTTTTTGATTTTCAAACCAAAAAAATAACTTTTTCCGACGTGTCCGTAGCATGAGTTGACCATTAAAAATTCATTAATGATAATTTTATACCCATGAATAAATTGATAAATCATAGCTTAAATATAGAAATTTTACGGATAAATTGGAACCACATATCAAAAGACTATCACTAATAATCCAAACATAATAAACTGTTGATAATCGAATTATAGATGGTGCCATTTATGCAATAGTCGCGGAAGTATATGGAAATCATATGATGATGATAATTCGATTTATTGCTGTTACTTAACTGAGAAATTTTTTGAAAAAATTCACGAATTTCCAATTAAGATTAATTATGAAATGATGATCCGTGATGATATGGCTTGTCTGCTGTTGGGTTGGGGGATAATATGAGTCATTGTGTTCGATTTTAGCGATTTTCTTGGAAGGACGATTCATTAAAAAAGTTTATGAAAAAGTATCGAATTTTCTGTCTGTTGTTAAGTTTGTTGGACCGATGGTAATAAACTAGTGGATTTTTAGTAAACTTTAAGTGATTTTGGATTTTCAATACTAAAGCACTTATGGCTTCCTATACAACCAATTACCTCAATACCAATTAAATTCTAAAGTTTTATGATTTCTAATTTAAAATTCACAAAATGATCTCATTCGCCGTCTTTTTGAGTCTGTTTAGATAACAAACTTTTAGACTTAAATTATTTCACCTCCTTTTTGCTTCTCAAAAGTAAATTTTTAAAATTATAATTTTTTTGGGCGTTTAAAACAAAAATAATAAATATTATTTTTGATGAAAATTCGCAAAATTTTTAAACAATAATTTACGTCAGCATGACATCAATGAATCTGGCCCACTGCTTTACATTTGCTGGAAATTTGTTATTGCTAAGTACTTTTTTGGTAAACAAAATTTGTTTATGATAGAATCAAGATAAACAAAGTTAATGAAATTTTTGAATATTTATGTTGAACCTTTGACCTGGTTTCTAGAAATAATCGTAAAGGCTCAATTTACAAAAGTTGATCTTTTGCTTTGAGGATTTTAAAATGAAGAATTTCGCTTTTCTTCCTTCAGATTAATTTCATCAGGACATGTAGAAAAGTTCCTAGTCGGATTTGAACTTTGAGATAAACTTTTTTAACCAAACTGAATCAAATTGAAGTTTGAAAGAAAATCTCGGAGATCTTACAATAATGATAACCAACTTTTTGGGAATGAAAGAAGTCTGACAATTTGCTACACTCAATAAAAAATTTATTTGGAGTTTTAAAAGAATTAAATTTAAACGATGAAATTTGAACTACACTAGCTATGTTATACTGAATACTATTAAAAAAGAACATTGTAAGTAAGAAATCAATTTATGAAAGGTTTTTTATGCGTACTGAAAAGTTTAAATACTTCTTTAGAGTGCTTTTTCCTTTATACATAATTGAAAGCAAAAAGAAAAGTAAATAATATAATTAATACGGACCATATCAAAAATAACCCTAGTAACCAAAAGGTAGATCAATGTATTCCATGAGAATCTTCTATGGATGATACATATGTATTATCCATGTATTATCCATCGGAAGATGATGTCCTATGAAAATGGAAGATAAATGGACAATGCAATAAGACATCAATGTAATACATCAAAGGAATACAAATGGAAAACAAATGGATTACTTTTTTTTGAATAAAACACGTGTTAAATTCCACGTGTTCTTTTGTATTTTTCATTTATTTGTGTAATTTTTTGTAAAAGTATTAGTGTGTACTTAATTAAAGTACACTAACACTACGAAAAAGAACAAAAGGACTTAATTTAATTAAGTCGCATACTGATGAACGACCAAGACTCGCACATAAACCTGAGGAAGATAAATAATTAATTGAAAGCCCCATACAAATTTAGAGAGAACTTATAATAGTGATTTCTTCGAGCAATTGTGAAGTATATGGCAAATGCCAAATTTAGAACAAATATTATTTTCCTGCAAAAAAATATTTTTTTGATGATATTTTATAGGATTTGATCCTAAGCAGGCTCGGGTAATACTTCGATGGAACACTTCTGTTACATATTTGTAAAACAAATATTTTCCATATAATAAATAATGATACATTTGATCTTCCATCGACGTCGAAGGAAGATTATATGGAACATTTTGGTTACTAGGGAATAATAATAATAATATTAATAATATAAAATTTATTTGAATATTTTAAGCAGTGATAAAATCTACAAAAATCACTATTTGACTCTTATTTAACAAATTTCACGTGTAATCAAGAAAAGATTAATTAAATCCTTAATTTTGTTGCTTTTGCTTCTTATATAAAATCACAGCTCGAAAATGACAAACATTAAGTTGACTCTACTCAAATGAAGTTGAATTTCATTCAGCTTAAGAAAGAAATGATTGAAAAAATCAAGTCGCCTTTAATCAAACTCCGAACTTTAATTGTAAAGCTTTCAACTGAATTTCAAAGAATGCATTCATCCAATAAACTCAAATTCTCAAAAATAACAAAAGTCAACCACAATCTAACCACAAAATTTCATTTTCATTTCTCCATAGGACACCAAAAAGACTGAAAAGAGAGAAAAGAAAAATACAAAAAGGAAGTAAAAACTTCAATTGTGTCAAGACAAAGGAAAACTTAAAGCCGGACATAAAAATCTATAGGATTCACATAAAGGAGATAAAAAATCGCAATAAAAAATATATAGATTGTGTTAAATTCAAAAAATAATAAAAAAGAGCACGGAGAGTTAGAAGAAGAGAAAGTGAAGTTTAAAGCTACAAGTTCAGTTTATGTGTACATAAAAAATTATTATTATTAGTACAATAATAGTTTAAAAAAAGATGCAATACAAAGTTTTGTGAATCGAAAGTCAATAGAAGATCAAAAAACCTGAAGGTAGTGAGAATTGTGAGGCATTTTAATTGCAGATTTAAGTGAAAAGATCAGCAAGCACTTCGTGTGAATTCAACAGCATTATTGAGCTTCCTCAACACAACAACAACAACAGAGAAATGTTAAGAAGCCGAAAGAAAATTCAATTTTTATGTTAAAAAAAGTCTTTGTGCTGTGAAAATAAAAGTTAAATATATAAAGGAACGGAAGCAAGATAAATATTCAGTTAAGAGACAAGACAGAAGTTTTGCAATGTTAGGTCGTAACAAATGGAAATTCTTTACATTTATAACATTCATTGGTGTCACAATCGGAGCTCATACAGAGGTGGCATTGGCTCAGACAAAGGCACTCATTAATCCCGAAGTTCCATCATTCACAAATGATAAGTTAGGTATAACAATAGAAAGTCTTAATAGTGTTAATCAGCTACAACAACAATTATCTAGTCGACGTCGTCAATTGCGTAATTTAGTGCCGCCGTACCAAGAATTCTCAAGTCGTGATGAGGTTCAATTTATAGACAGCAGGACACGAAATAGTCGGAATCTTCCTGGCACTTTTGGGTCATTCAGATACAATGGAAATAATTTGAGTCTTAAAACTTCATCGCCATCTCCATTCCGTCGCTCGGATGAGTATGATGACACAATTGGAACATATCCAGCATCACAAATTGCTTACGATTTAAATTACGATTTTGATGATGATTATGGCGAGAATGTCACACTTCCAACAACCACAACGTTACCGCCATTGGCCGTGACTGATAGCTACAATAGATTTCGTCATAAAATTATTCCAATTTCATTTAAACAAGAAAATATTGTATTAAAAGACTTAACAGACAATGAAAGTAATACGGAAGGTCATGAGCGTCACAATGCCACATCAAGTACAGTCAAATTTGAGGACGAATACGATAATGCTGATAATAATAATACTGAAAATGATAGTGACGAGAGAAAGGGCAAGAAGATTGACAATAATGATGACGAAAATTCCGATAAGATCAGATTTCCAGATGAATCGAAAGAGCAACAACCACAATCTGAAGCATTAACAGCTCGACGATCAGGAATTTATTTTTCTGAGAATGAAGGAGAAATTAATCGACATCGTCGACCTCAACCACAACTGTTTAATCCTTTCGTACCGCTTAGTTACAGCGAAGAGTCATTGAACTTTGGCGATGCAATTTCCAATCTTCAGAGACCGTATCATAGCGACGAAATCGATCGTGGATCAACAAGTAGTGGAATTGAAAATGAAAATGATCGTAGTGCAAATGGAAATCGATATTATTTGCCGTTTATGGCACCAGCACCATTCCGTGATGATCATGTGACGAAATTCGGTGATACTAATGGACCTGTTACAGCTTTTAATCGACAGGTTCGTGACTACACAGATCAAGTTGTCTTTTATCCTCGTACACAATATGAAAGTACAGCAAGTGGATCGAGTCAATTTTATGGTGAGCAGGACAGTCAACAACGTCCATCACGTGCTCACTTCTTTCCACCGAAAGTCTATACAGAATATCCAGATTATCCATTGCCGCAACAGCAGCAGCAATCAGGACAAATTAATTCAAAATATTATCAACAGCCAGCAGCAGCCGTTGCTACAACTGCGCAAACATATAATTGGAAGACACGACAACCTCGCGTTATATTTCCAGCACCTGATTTTGGCCCCGGAACAACATATGTCGGTAATGACAATGTTGTCTTTAGGTGAGCGCCCGTCGTGAAAGTATTTTTCATTTCTCTTCGGAGATGTGGAAGGCTGGCAAGAGTCTGTCTAGACATAACTGATACGATATCAATTGTTAATAATCTTATAGGGATCAAAATTTTGGAATTAATGATTTAGTCGCCATTAAAGATGTCCGTAATGAATTTGAAAACGATGATTCGACGCCTGTTGCAAAAGATAAAGGTAGGATTAAAAAACTTTTTACTTCCATACTTTTTATTTTGTGATTGACATTTTTTGATTTATCTGCTGTAGCTGTTATTATAAATGATGACAGTGTGAACGAAAATTTCCATAATTTATTAATCGATCAAACTCGTCTCATTTTTACATTTTTAATGCTTTATAAAATTTTACTTCCGTTTTAACAGACCTTGACCTTAATATGTTGCTTTCTTCCATCCTCATTTATATTTCTTTGTGTCTATTTTGTTTTTGTTATGGAATTCTGACATCTTTTTGTACTTGACAGTTTAGTTTTGTGTTTGATTATTGAATCTACTAGCTAGGTGCTTAGCCAGAAATTTTTTAAGGTTGGGGGGAGGTTTTGGAAATAATAATTCAGGGCAGGGGAATTTTTTTATCCAAAACTTGCTAGTTTTTTCCCAAATATGAAGGGCGTTTGACCCTGAAATCCTCCCTTGCTACATACCAGCTACTAGCTAGTCTAGGATATGTAAGGAACATGATATGGTCCAAAGAAACAATCAGCTTTGAGTTGGAACTCTATTAAAGTGAAAGAGAACTTACATTTGTGGCAATTCCATTTTCTGAGCCTTCAAGCAATAATTCCACTGCAAAAAGTTTTATGTATCAAGTTATATATATATAAAACAAGCTTCAAGAATGTACATGACAACTTCAAATGTCATGTATATCCAGAATTCAACCACAAGTTCCCAACTACAGCATAACCTTTTAATTCTACATTAAAAATTTTGCCTCAAAGGCTGAAAACTTCATAAAAATAATCATTTATTTTTTCTCTGTAAATGTCTTTGCTTTCTTTGTATGTCAAGGCACAACAAGACATTGTTAAAACATGAGTAAATCACCTGAAGCACATTCAAGATTTTTTTTTTTTGGAGAAATTTAAGAATGTCTTTTCATGATTTCTATTGATTCATGGTTTTGCATCAAAATGCCCTTTAAAAATTGCGAGCAAATGGAAAGAGTGGAAATTCCACAACTAGGACCATAAAATCGAATGATCTTGATTCCATACCATTGATTCAGATTAAACGTGCAGTTAATTAAACCTTTTAAAGCCCTGAGCACTAAGAGCTTCTGCTTAAAACACTAATGAAAGCACTGCCATCATTATAAACTTTAAAAATGATTCATTTTGGAAATTCCAATGACAACCTTCCCTCCAGTCCCAAAATCACGAAATGCAATTCCTTGAGCATGTTGTCATCACTTGTAAATTAATATTTCATAAAAAGCCAAAACTTCATTAAATCGATTATAAAATCGGTCGAAAGACGAGAAAAAGAAAAAGGCAAAATCAAAACAATGGACGCAAAAAAAAAGAGCCGAAAGAAGAAGAAGAAAGAAAAACAATAACATAACAGAGAAAGTGAAATTAACTCACCTTCAGTCACAGCTCATGTAATGTGGATAAATAAAACTCATTTTTTGTGTGTCTTGCCTGCTTTTTTTTCTAACACTTAACATACTTAAGTGTGTATGGTCATACGAAAGAGAAATGAAGAAATTGAGGCAAGAAGAAGGCTCGAAAAATAAATTATCACGTATGAGTCCGTTGTGTATGTTTTTGGAATACATAACAAGTGAAAAGACATGAATGATGAAGAAGAAGACGGCGACGAGAAGAAATAATCGATTTTCATTGAAAATTATCAAATATGTGTTGCGTAATAAATTTTTTTACGTCAATGATTTACTTTCCAAAAATAAGACGGCTGAATGAAATTAAGATAATATTATGAGAGGCGCAACTTGAGGCGAAATTTTATAGATTTTTGGATTCATTTATGCGGCAATTGGGAAATGCTAAAATAGGAACTTTTAGAAGATCTGTTTAATATTTGACTTTTATTGGGTACTCAGGAAGAATTTTCATGGGTCTAGACGACTCTGGGAGTCCGAACATCACTTTTTTGGAAGTTCGATTCCACTGGAGTCTGATGTTGACTTAAACTATAGTTTAGTCAGTAGCTCAGAACCTTAGAGGTTGATTTTAGAGTAAGTACAATAGAAGAGTGACTAGAGTTCAATTTGAATCTCTTATATAACCAATAGATGCCTCTGGATTTTCGGGCTACGGTTCATGACATCTTCTATTTGCTACGTCATTAAAGGATGGTTGAAAAGCAGGTCTTATCTCATGTTAACCAAACTAGTGTACTCTAGAATCAATCTATGACTAGACTAATCCTAGCTTATGTTGTAAAATAGCATAGTAATGACTTTCAATCGGGCTCGAAGTCGATAAAATTTGGTTTGGAGCTCTGCTTTTAATGCTAATTTTAAATAACTGTCATATGCTGGCTGCAAGTTCCCATCAAGTTAATCAACTTTTACTTAAATTTGGCTTCTGATAAGCAATTCTTAATCTTAAAACTGTCAAGGTACAAAAGATTTAACTTCCAATCAATAATAAATCTCCGTTGTTGACGAATGACTACTTTTATGCTGCTTTAATAAGTTGGATCTTTAATTTTCAATATCATCTGTGTATAAGATTCATAACTATTGATTTAGGTTAAAGTAAAGGACTCAAAGTTGACAAAATAAAACCAAAAATGACCTAGTTTGACCAAATGTGACCAGAGTTGGACATGACGAGACAAAAGAGCCAGGAACAGGCAATATACCAAATGTTCAGACGTACCAGAGAGTGAATATGGTAGACATTGCAAATTTCCTGCCAAAAAATATCCATTTGATAATTTTTAAAACATAATTCTCCAAAACCAGACATAATAGTGACTTTTTCCAAATATTACTCGTCCATAAAAACTTCCACCAAACTCATTAACAGTCCACAAACTAAATCAAATCCACTAATCAAATATTCCATCCGCATATTCGACCCATTAATTTTTTTATTTTTCATTTTTTTCAATTATTGTATTCAAAATATTCATTAAATTAAAAAACAAAAAAATAAAAAAATAAAGTCGGTTCCGATACTTTCGGTCGTACACCACGTTCAGAAATGGAATGTCAACATGAGGGTGGGACATGTGAATTTTTTGTATTATGTTGGATGACAGGAGGTTTATTGCAAGGTTCATGCAATGGCATGTTACAAGGTTGTTGTCATCGTACGGCAAAATCATCAAATTTAGGCCCGGAAGCAGGAAAAACATTTGACTTAACAGATCTTCCATCGACTGATTTTGGACCCGTTGTTAGTGACAATAGTGAGTGTATAAAAAAAATAATAATTTTATTCATTTATTTTTGTAAAGATTATTGTGAGTGCTTTTAACATAATTTTATTAATGCTTTATTTTTAATTGGAATCAGCTGTATTAATCCGTTGGACTTGTAAATGTGGAAATTATTGCCATCATTTTGGAATATCATTCTAATTATCTCTTCATTACCTCATTTCTTGGGAGCATGCGACATATTAAGGAATTATTTGTTTAATATTTTATTTGTGCCATAATATTAAGCAACTCAGCTGATAGGCAACTCCATAAGTTATATGTAATTTATTTAAAGAATTTGAATTGAAATTGACATCCCATCCGCATTTCAAATCATCATCTACTTCCAATACAATGTAGCACAGACGAAATAATAAGAATAAGAAAAATATCCCTATGGCACCAGACTTGACGTTCAATATTTGAATAGGATAATCAAGTTACTTACCTTTTATCCATTTCCATCATGAAGCAAAAGTTAAATTGTGCTGTGAAAAATTTCTCTTAAATTGAAGGAAGTAAAACATTAAAAGTTCTTGCATGTTAAAAGGGTCTTGACCCATCCACATGTTTTACAACTTTTTCATCTCATTCTCATTCAACATGAAACTTTTACAGAAATAAGTAACATTGTAATGCACTGATGGTGTGTAAATTAATGTTGTATGACACAGAAGCAGACGTGTTGGATAATTAATGTGTGGCAGAAACAATAGAGAGTAAAAGTTGTGACAAAGCTAATGAAACATTTTTGTTTATTTTAATAATAATGAAGATCTGAATGGATGATTGTCTGGGGAGACAAAAGTTTTGAGGTTTGGTTGTTCATTTTTGAGACTACTGCTTTATAATTGTGAAGAATTTCTGCTGCTATTTAAGTTATAAATTGCTTAAAAGGTACATTATCCTTCTGGAAGCAATTCTTGGTATTTATCCAGGCGGTTAAGCCCAAAACTCTAACTTGACTCTCATGGCTAAGCCACTTTAACTTAGAATAGTTGTTTTACACATTGAATAGGGTTGGGCAGAATCGTATTCGAATATATTTGAATATAATGTGCGCACATAAATGTGCGCATATATTCGAATATATATTCGAATATGCATAATTCAAAAAATAACCGTTATTAATCGTGATTTTTTTTTAATAAATGTTTAACAATTAATTAAATAACTTACAACTAAAATATCGATGTAGTTGGCTAAAGAAAGTACTTCCATTGCTTTTCCATTAAAATTAGATCTATTTTAGTAATTGTTTAACATGATTTTATCAATTGAAAAAATTTGATATCAAAGAATATTTGAAAACGCCTTTTAAAAAATTTTAACGGTCAATTAACATTTGAAAATTTTCCCGCTAAAAGTTGCACTACGAAAACATTAGTTATAGTATAATTACATAATTTGTTCCAATGAATTTCCATATAGAAAAAGTTTTTCATTTAACGGTCTTTTGAGATTCAAATTTTCTAACAGTCAGTAAGTTTTTGAAAGCTTTTCGCCAAAGGATACACAAAAAATCATTAATTATAGCATATTTAACAATTTAATATCTTTAATTCTCATATATGAATTGTTTATCATTTACAAATTACAGGCAAGTTGAAAAATGCTAATCAACAAATAACGTATTTTTTCATTTTTGAATTTCTAATATTCGAATATATATTCGAATATATTCGAATATTTTTTTGTTCATATTCGAATATATTCGAATATATTCGAATATTTGCCCAACCCTAACATTGAATCGCGTTGCATTCAAGTTTAAATGCTTGAGTCTTCATGATAAGTTGATAATACGATGGCCAGCAGATTTCTGCATGGCAAAGGGCAGCTATTAGGTTCTTACTATATTATTTGATCAGCTGCTGTAATGCAATCTTAAAAAAGAATAATCCATGAAAAAATAATGAAGCTCTTTCTTTCATATCTCATCCAAAAAAATCTCATTACCAAATTTTAATTGCTCATTTTTTTTGTACATATAAAATACAGGCATTTTGCTCGATATAAATCACATTCATTACAAAGGAAATGTTGAGTGCATTTTAATGTATATCATCACACCATTGTTCATATTCATAGTTACATCTGACGAATCAAATGAGTGCGTCAAGTATAAACAAAAGAACATTAACAATTGAACTAATAATTGTGAAATTATTTACACCATAACATTCATTAACAGGATACAAAAATTAACCAAAAAAAATATTTTATGGATATGCTCTGGATTTGGGAGCTATTCACTTTTGACGTCTCCCAGAAATCAGAAGTCGGATAATTAATCAGAAATTTGACGCCGAGCTAGTTTATGAGGACCCATGATATGAATTCGATATGCTGCGCACCAGTGGCAATTTGGAAACTTAACGGGATACTTAGGGGCCGTTCACTTATTACGTTACGCAAAAAAACTGACCCCCCCCCTTCCCCCCCCCCCTTGTTACAACATGTTACAACTCACAACCCCCCCCCCCCCCTGAACGTTCATAATTCAAATTTTTTTCGTGAACTTTTTTTTTTAAAAAAAAGAGAGACGACAGCTAGAACGTTACATTCTTCTTGACAGCCCCCCCCCCCCTATGTTACACCCCCCTATGTTACATTTTGTTACAATTTTTCAACCCCCCCCCCCTACTTATGTGCCGTGACACACAATTCGAGAACCACTGTATTAAAAGAAATTATAAAAAATGTGTGGGGTCTAAAAATATCATTTTCTATGAAACGTCATTTACTCACGAACCCCTCTTTGAATTCGAACAATAAATATGCTATTGGGATTCGCAACAATAGCCCAGAAAAAGCCATGCTGATGTAGTGAGAAAACAATATTAAATATTGCGTGATGTTGTTAAACACGCCAATTAAAAATTAAAAGCAGAAAACAATTTACCTTATGCATTTAACTGCCATTAGTGGATGTCGGAAAAAATTTCTTTCTTATTCTTTTATTTTTTTATATTGTTTCACGTGAGTCTCAGATCTTCTTTATTATATTTTTTTTTGACAATAGAAATTTTCTACATTTGAATAAAAATGAAAGTCTTATGGCGAAAAAAAAATGGATGTACATTGTATGATGTGATCTACGAGGTAGATAAGATAGATCTTTTGCAATGTCCATTTAACTTTTTCTTAGAAATACAAAAGATGATCAGTTGAAATGTCAGCAATGACTTTTGTCATTTTTATTTGCTTTTGTTTCGGTCTGTTTTTGATGATCAAAAGGCATTTCTCTTCTGAATTTGAATGAGCGCGTGCTTGCGATGGTTTTTAAAATTTTCTTGAAAAGTCGTGAAGTTTGAGTTTAAAGGGTTTGACTTTTTCTTGTTTTTTGTGATGGAATTGATTCTTTGACATTGCTTTAAAGTTTTTGATTAATACTTCACAGACATTAATACTCCAGAGTTATGATGAAACCACACTATTTTATTGACAGACATAAAGCAGTGCAACTTAAGCTTTACTCTTAGTATCCGCTAAATGAGGAGAAAGAGGAGTTCTCAAATAACTACAAATTTATGAATTTTGTCAACACCAAATTTAAAGTCCATCACTTAAGTAGGGAAGCATTTATTAACACTCAAAATAAAAAAATTGAAAAAAATTCGATTGACGTCATAACCGACTAGTGCCATTCGGAAAACATAAATTTCAACACTACACCCAACAATTCATGACAAATAACAGTCTATGAGCTTCTAAGCATTAATTTGTAAATGATACATAAACAAGATCCCATAGCTAGTTACAATATTGATGTTCATAATTTGGTCCTTCTTACAAATAATTTGTAATATTAATTATCATATTTTCATCACTTTATGTTTCATAGATTCTTTTAGACTTCATGTTGTTGATGTTTATTTTGGGATAATTAATTTGGTGGAATGAAAATGAGAAGAATGTTTTGAATAGCGGTCGTTATGTTTTAATTACAAAGAACCAAAAATCTGGTTTGCAAATTAAAAACCAGCTTAAAATCATAATAAAAAAGACATAATCCAGTTTAGAAGGTTTGCAATAAGGGGTCGTTCACTTATGACGTCCGATATTAACGGTCATTTTTCAAAAAAGAACAATGAAATTCCACGAGTGTCTATTCTTCTTTTCTTGTTGACCCCCCCCCCCCCCCCCCATCACCCTTGGACGTCGTAAATGAACGGCTCCTAAAAGTAATATAGATCTCCGCTCATTAGATTGCCCCAGTCCATACTAGGTTTTGAGGGCCGTTCACTTATTAAGTAACGCGAAAACATGACTTCTTAAACCCTCCCCCCCTCCCCCACTCGTAATAAAATTTGTATGAAAAAATATGTCTTTTGTTTGAACCGTAACAAAATCTTAGAGCCTCCTCCCCCCTTAAAGCGTTACGTAATAAGTGAACGGCCCCTTGAGTTTAAGGTCAAAATTTGAGATTTCCTTAGTTTTTAAAACTAATGTTAAAGTTCCGTTTAGAGACTGGTTTATAAGGGTACCCTTCCCAAATTACAATCAAGCTTTGACTATATCCCAACCCATCCCAACATATAATCAAGAATAAAAATGCATAGATTTTGAATTCAATGATTGTCATAGAAACATGCCTCTGAGTTCCAAATTGACATGAATCTTGTAAAAAGTTCAGTATCTACTCAACCTTTGTAAACAAAATCCCGTCAAATTTAAACCGACAAGCTCTAGTCTCGACCTTGATAATGATTGTCCTTACAAAATCATAAACAACCCTTAATATTAATGATGAAAATAAGTTACGAAACTCTTTTGAGTATTACAAAATCTTGAAATACAATATCACCATAGCTATAAATTTTAATTATTTCTCATAATTTGTAATTTAAATCCCCGAAAAAGAAAAATTTCTTATCCAAAAAAAAGACAATAAAACACGTGCGAAAAATAAGCTCAATTCTCATATTGTATAACAACAGACAGAAGAAAAAGATCAAAAAAAGATATAGACGGTAGCAATAAAAAAATCATTATTTCTCTTCTTATTAATGCAGACATAATACGGAAGTAACTATGCTCAAAAAAAATAATATTTTAATAAATTTCTTTCTTTTCATCTTCTTCTGTTATTGCTCAACCATAAATTAACTTTCATTTTCGCCAGATATTATTTTTTTTTACTTATTCATCATCTCAAACGCGTGCTCAATTGAATGATGGAGATCCGAAGAAAAATATTCAATTATTTTCGAGATGTTACATCGCAGAAAGTATTTCCGTTTATACATTAATAATTTTTTTTTTGCTAATTGGCTAATCGTCGGGCTTTATGATTGTGCTTTTATGCTGTTTATGGTCAAAGAAAATATAATTTGCGGAACAACAAGTGCCTCGTTTTTTTTTGTGTGTGCGAAATTAATGATGTTTTTATTAAAAATGAATAACAGCACGTGGTATTTATCATGTTTTGATGTAATAAGGCTGTTAAGAATTTGAATTTGGACAATAATCTTTGCTAAATGTTTTGAATCTTCAGCCTTGCCAAGAACGTCCTATAATGTCTCTGGATTAGACAGAACGAAATTGAAGCTTCAGCAAGCTTGTTATTTTTGCTTGTCACAGGCAGTCACCTATCACAGATTTGTCAAATCTATTGACAGGTATGACACCGTAAGACAGATCTGTAACAGGTAAAGGACCATTCATTTATGACGTCCAGGGAGGGGGGGGGGGGGGGTAGGTCAGCAAAGACAATAGAAATTTCTGGAAAGCATTTTGTTCTTTTTTGAAAAATGAACGTTAACTTTGAACCTTAAATGAATGAACGACCCCTTTGAGTGTCAAAAAATCCGCCTGTCACAGGCAATTTATGCGACAGATCTGTCATTTGTGTCTGTTGTCTCGCAACTCTTGCTACAAATAATGTTTTTACGACTGGCATTCCATTTAAAGCCTTATTAATTTGCTATTTTAAAACCACACAGCTTTTTGTTGCATGCTCTGTACATTAAATCATTTATTCCTTAATTATTCATTAGTCATTGTAAATTAAGTACTAATTTAATTATTTTAAAATTTCTATATCCTTAGATTAATCCTTAGGTTTAAATTTTTTGTAGGGTTCAGGATGATGGAAGATCTGTTAAGTCACTCTTGCTAAACCTTTATTTTTTTTTGTATTATTCGTAGTTCGTTTCTTTAATAATATCCAAATCCGTTGAGACGGAAAGAATGGAAAGTGAAAAGGAAAAAAAGGGAAGTGGAAATTCGGGTTCATTTTTAATTAAAATCCATTTGTATCAAATTTCATTTTATTTCTGCACAAAAATTATTTTTTTGATAGTCAAACAGCAACGAGCGTATCCGTGGGTACCAAAAAAAGTTTAATTTTTTGGACAGTTTGATTTTTATTAACTCATAAATATCATAATGTCACCTCCATTTCTCTTATGTATTTTTTTAATAAACAAATTACCAAAAAAATGTCATCGAGGGTCATCATGTCCTGACAAAATGTGGCATTCCATTTATTTTCAATAATAAATTGCACCTGCGAGGTCAATTTATTTTAAAATGAATAATTTTCAGCATCAGCCATTGTGAAACTCCTCCATAAATCACCAACTAATCTTACAGTACTTTCATTATTGGCTTGACATACAAACGGGAAATTAATTGAAGGTCAAGAAATTGATAACGTTGAACTTTATCTGATGAAGGGCAAAAAATATTTTCATTTCAGATTTTTTTTTTCCTTTTCCCTTTAACCATTTCTTCCTGAGTTGTGCATGAAGTGTTCGTTTTAAATTGTGACAATTTTATTGAATTTTATTTGAAATGTTTCGTATTGCTTGGATGCTGTGAAATGGTCTAGTTTGGTTCAATTCGGTTTTTATAGGTTCTTATAAGTTCTATAGGTTCAATTAAGTTCAATAAGTTCTATTACGATCTATTAAACTGTCAAGGAATTTAATATTTGATAAATTTTCTATGAATTTGTGTTTAAATCTTAACAAAAAAAGAAGATTAAGTTGAATATTGATTTTATTCTTTTAAGAAGATTTTTTTACTCAAAATTGAAGAATTTTGTATTCAAAGACACACTTAAAAACTTATACCGGAACCACAATAGAATATATAATAGCCAGAACATTTTCAAAGCATTCAAGCAATTTATTTGTGACTTAATTGATGAATAAAATTGCTCAACATATGCTTTTAAACCAAGGAACACCAAATAAAAAAGCACTACTGGAAAAAACTATTGGCTACACTACTGTATTGAACTCAGGCGCGTAGCAAGGGGGAAATTTGAGGGACAAATCCCCCAACGTAAACAGAAATTTCTTTATTTTGCTAGTGTTTTTAAGAAAAAATCACAAAAATTCCCCCCCCCCCCCCCCCCCCTCCTTCAATTTTTCCATGAAAAAAAATTTTGTCTCCCCTTCTTTAAATTCTTGGCTACGCCCCTGATTAAACTTAATAAGAAAAACACCAGCACACCAATTTCGAGTATGAATTCATCCTCCTTGATTCAGCTTTATCCAATCTTAATTTCTTCTAGTGATATTCATTTATTTTCAAGGATTTCAAAAGAAATTTTTTTTTAAAAAATCCCCAAAAATATTGTAAACAAATCCCTTAAGTTTCAAAATCATCAGCATATCAATAAGCACAATCATCATCAATTACGTCATAATCCTTTTACAAAATATATAAAAAAAAAAATATTTTTCTCACGTTTCATTGAATTTCATGAATTTTCTTCTTCTTTTCCTTTCTACATGCTCATCTCCTTACAGGCTGCGGTATATCACTAGCAAAGCAAGTTGCTCAACGACGCATTGTAGGTGGTGATGACGCAGGCTTCGGTAATTTTCCATGGCAAGCATACATTCGAATAGGATCATCGAGGTATGAAGTTATTCCTATTATAATTTTATGGAAATTTTTTTTTCTACACTCAAAAAAGATGTGCTCTAAATAATTTGTGATTTTGAATTCTCTAAAGAATTATATTTACAGTTCCAATTATTATTTTCATAATGCTTTGGAAAAGAACAAAGTATGAATTTGTATATTAAGTAAATATTGTCATAAAATTATAATGAGATCAAATTATTTTTGTGTACATAAGAACATTTACATAATCTCAACCTTGATAATATAACATGATGAATATATGAGAGACAAAATTTATGCATACAGGAGGAACTACATACATTCTATTTACTAATTTTTGACTAACTTTTCTAGCATGAAATGTGATTTAATTAACATTTTTTTATAATATTTTTTGGCAATTTTAAATTTTTCTTGTTCATAAATCTAATTAAAAGATTCTACTAATTTCCATAAATTGCAAAACTTTCAGTAATTAAAGATAGGTGATGTAATTAAGTTCAATGACAACCTTTTTTCTGGAAATGTCAAAACTTCTATATCTAAAGCTATAGAATTAGAACATTGATGCTGATTGAACTTTAGTCTAGGGAATTTTAATTGAATTTTATTTGCGTTGGTTGAATTTCAACAAGAAAGATTTCCGTTGTTTTTCAGAAATTTGATTTTCCCGCTTTTTTTCTGGAGTTTGACTTTTTGTTCGAAACAATTTCGAAATTTGAAATTTATAATTTCGAGCTATTTAATGCATTTTGAAGCACTTTTAGGCTTTTAAAAGAATAAATTGACATCCATAATTATGTTAAAATTATCAACAAAGTTCAAAAATATGCATTTAATCTGAAATTAATGAGTTCAAATTTCAAATAAAAATGTAAACAAATTATTTTCGAAAATAAGTCTCACGCTTTCGAAAAGTGAGTTACCAAATATCGAAACTAATGATCCGTTGTCGTATTTTAAGTTGAACTTAAGTTGAAATTTTTGCATTTTGGGCTTGACTGATACGAACAATTCAAGAGTTTCGACCGTTACAGTTTCCAAGAACACTTGTAAAAATTTCTTTTTTGTTGGTCTGCCATGCAAAATTCGAAGATTCATACCTTTCAGTTCGAAATTTTCGAAACAATCAAAATCTTGAAAAAAATGACCAAAACTTGTAACGGTTTTTCAAATTTAAATTTTTCGAACGTGCATATTAAAACACCGCTAGACTTTTGATAAGTCTGTCAAACATGAATTGAACGTATCAGGGGCTTGACATTTGAAAATAATTCATTTAAGTTTGTGTTTAACAATTGAGCAGTAAAAAAATCGATTTTGCTGTAATGTGCTTCTACTTGGTTAAATACAATATAATGAATCTTAAAATAATATCCTAACATAAAACTAATCATTACTAATGACTTTATTCCAGACTAACAGTAAATTACTTTAATTCTTTCTTTTTTCCTTTCTTTAACCAAATTTTTCATCTTTTTCTATCCAAAAACTTTACTAAAAACAATTTCGATGGTCAAAAAAATCTTTTATTTATTTTTGTGGGTACATGTTCTTTATATTTACATATTTATACTCATTACTACCATATTATTATTATCTCATCTGTGGTACGCAATCCCATCAACATCCTCAAACATAAATCCTCAAAAAAAAAATTAATAATTATTAATCAATTAAATAACAAAACTAATCGAATAATAATTTTTAACATAAAATTTCATCCTCATGCGCCTCTACGTCATCCTCGTCCTTATTAACAAAATATAAAAAAATTATCCATCATCCTAATTACCACATCATCATTATCATCACCATGCTTACCATCACTACCTCCCCCCCCAAAACCTGTCTCTTTGTATCTCATGCACTTAGATCGATGCTTTCCAGGTGCGGAGGATCTTTAGTCAGTCGACGACATGTTGTGACAGGTATTTTTAATGGATCTTGATCATTATTTTGATGTTTTTGAATTATTTTGGTTGGGAATTTGCGTAGTTTGGGGTTGTGGATGCTGAATTACGGCAATTTCCTAGCTGAAATTTTGTGGGAATTTTTTGGGATATGAATGATAACATAAAAGCTATAAAGAAGAATTTTTGGACCTATAAGCTAGTCCATCCCCAAAAAACTCTCACAAAATTTTTTCCCTACAATTAAAATCCGATAAAAATTACAAATCCAAAAACTTTCAATCTCAAATGACCGAAAAAACATTCAGCTGGTCATTGTGTAGCTCGTGCGATTCCACGTCAAGTTCATGTGACATTGGGTGAGTAGCCATAAAGCTAAAGATAAATTTTCATTACTTAAAATTAATTTCCATTCACATCCAGGCGATTATGTAATAAATTCAGCGGTCGAGCCACTGCCTGCTTACACATTTGGCGTGCGTCAAATAAATGTGCATCCATATTTCAAATTTACTCCGCAAGCGGATCGTTTTGATGTTGCGGTGCTGACGCTTGAACGGCCTGTTCATTACATGCCGCATATTGGTACGGATTTATGGCAGTTTTTAATGGACTTGATGCTCATGATATTTTTATTTTTAGCACCAATTTGCCTACCTGATAAGAATGAAGAATTCTTGGGCAAATATGGATGGGCTGCTGGATGGGGAGCACTAAGTCCAGGTTCAAGACTGAGACCAAAGACATTGCAAGCTGTTGATGTGCCAGTAATAGACAATCGTGTTTGTGAGAGATGGCATCGATCCAACGGAATCAATGTTGTATGTTGTGGATTTATTTTGATGTATTTTAAGGCAAGAGATTAATTTTTTTTTATTTTTCGTGATTTTAGGTGATCTATCCAGAGGTAAATGATAAGACTTTAATTTGAAAAATATTTCTAGATTCTGTAATGAATTTTAAATTTTATTATTTGATACAGATGTTGTGTGCTGGACACAGAAACGGTAATTTTGAGATTCTTTTAATTATTTGTTGATCTTTGCTGATATTTTTGTATTTTATTCTTAAACTCCAGGTCGAAAGGATTCATGTCAAGGTAAAAACATTCAATTCCTGTCAATCTTGAAAGAATCTAATATAAATCTTCTTATTTTTAGGCGATAGCGGGTCAGTTTCATAATTTTCATCAATAGTGACTTTTCTAGACATTCAGAGCCATTCATCATATCCAAATTTTCTTCTCATTCCTTTTTAAAAATTAACATTTTTCTTCTCTTCTTTTTGGAAATTTTCATTGTAAATTATGAAACCACAGAGGACCACTGATGCACGAAAAGAGCGGAAGATGGTATCTAATAGGTAAGAAAATGATGAAAAGCTAGTCATTAATAACTTCTTGAGAATGTAAAGCTATAAATACATTAAAAATGGATGGTTCCTGTTGAAAAGTGGAAGTAAGGGAGTTGATCGCGAATAAAAGTCTTAGCAAAGGTTAAGAGCAAAAATATTCAAAAATCACAAAACTATAGACGCTTTTCACCACCTCCCAGAGTATTAGACGTCATTTATGAATAGGGGAGTAACAAGCGCTTTTGTTCCTTAAACCAAGTCAGCCTCCTTTGAATCTTATTTTTAGTCTTTTTTGTAGCAACCTGATTTTTGCTACGGCCTTGCTTTTGAATCCCTAAATAGCAACCTTCTAGCAAAAAGCATGATAAAATAACAAAGTTGTTTCTGTCGCACAATTTTGTTTTTATGGGAGCAACTGAATGTGGGAGTTGAAGGATGAATGAAAATTAAGGAATCTTGTATCCGAAAGAGAAGCTTGTAGGATGAATAGATCTATCAAGTTTCATAGATTTTCAATTCAAGCAAAATTTACTTAAGGAAGTGCCCACGAGTATTGAGATGTTTGCTTCTGGACGCTATCCTTGAAATAATATTGACTATAAAAATGATAATTTTAGAAAATTATACTTAAACCTTAGCTTAAAAAATTCGACGATTTGTAGCGTGGTTTTAACAATTTAAATCGATTATCACTAGTTCGGCTCGGATTCAAGCTAATACTTACTTGCTTGCTTACGTCCTTGTTGGGGTGCACGTGGGCCTATTGCCGCGCTTAGAGATCGTCTCAATACAGGCCTATCCTTAGAAACCTTCTACCAGTTCGGAATAGTGAGGCCTTAGCGTCCTTTTCAACACATCCAATCTACTAGTTCTTCGGTCTTCCTCGAGATCTCTTGCCATCCATAAAGTCTGCTACTGTCACTTTACACTGTGGCATCTCGTGAATGTCTGAACACATGTCCAGCCCATCTAATAGTCAATCTAATAGCTGTTCTGAACTTATTTTCAAGTTCTCAGTTCCATTTCTAAAGCTATCCGTTGCAGCTTACTTAAGAATTGAAAATTGATATACCAAACTTTGGGGCAACACAAAATTTAACAGCTTCTAGAGTAGGGCACTACAAATATCCCTAGAAGCCATTCCCTGACCACCCCAAGCTTATCAATCTAATTTACACCCACCCAAAAGATGCTCATTCATTCATTAAATTTCCTGCTTCTATTAATACCCACAAAAATCACAACGACAGCACAAAAATAAATCCCCAAGATTGACATATTGCCATCATGTCACCAAAACAATCATGACAATGATAATGTGAAATAAGGAGAAAAGAAAGCAAAACGTCAACTAATAAAAATTTATTATCGTATAATTTAAGGTATCGTGTCAGCTGGATACTCGTGTGCATCGAAAGGTCAACCGGGTATTTATCATCGAGTGCCGCATACTGTTGACTGGATATCACACATCATAAAATCAGCAACATAATAAATAGCCAGCAATCTTTCCGCCTTCATCTTCCTATCAACTTTCGATTTTTTTTTTACTTCTTATTTCCAGTAGAAAATGCCTGACACAATTGAGAGTTGCTGATGGCTGCGTTAATTATTTTTCATTTTTTTATTACCTTAACTTTTTTTTTATTATTTTATTTTTTTGTTGTTGTTAATATAAATTTCAACACTTCTTTATGAACATACAAAGACGTTGTATAAGCTCCAAGCAAACTTTTGTAGAGATGGACTTATCTTAATACCTTATTTAATATTTATTAATTATTTTCTTTTTGTTTAATGAAAGTTTTCCAAAATGACAAAAAAACAAAGACAAAAAAAGAATTAGTTGAATAGATTATTCCCAAATGAAGACGATAACTACCTGAATTTTGTAAATTAAAAAGTTTTTAAGCCATAAAGATGGTTGCAAAAATGAGACAAAGTTTTTCCTTTTATGCTGTAAAATTTTTGAAAAGGGTTTTTTGGGACATTAAAAAGTTATATGAAGCTACAGTAATTTGGCGATGTTTATAGATAGTTTGATGATGAAGATATTATCTTGATTAAGTTTCTTGTTGGAAAACATTTAATGGATGTAATAGAATAGATTGTGATATTTCTAAAGAAAATGTATTTTAAGGACTCTACACTTTTTGGCACTAATTTACAGCTGGCACTAAAACGCAGCATTTAATAAAAATGCAGCTCATACAAAAATATACAGCTGTATGTTGCATTGAATTAAAAAAACAGCTGTAATTTACAGATGAAGTATAAAAGTAAAATTTGCAGCTGTAAATTACAGCTGTATTTTCAATGCAACATATAATTTAAAGATGAAGTGTAAAAATAAAATTTACAGCTGTAAATTATAGCTGTATTTTCAGTGCGACATACAGCTGTATATTTTTGTATGAGATGTCTTCTTATTAAATGTTGCGCTACATACATATGTTGCGTGTTTTAGTGCCAGCTGTAATTAGTGCTAACAAGTATAGAGTATTTTGAGGTTAAGTTTCGGAAGCTTTTTCATACTTTTTCTAGAGTAAGAGTCCAGTGTTGTCCAAACTTTTTTGTGCCACGGCACACCTTGGTATTAGTCCACGACTAAGACCGCACACAGTTTGGACAACACTGAGTAAGACTAAGATTAAGAAAACATCAACGACTCTCCTATTAATATAGCAATGTTCTGACAACAATGTTGTGCCTTTTGTGCATCTTATACTCCTTCTCACAGCTATTTGAATTCCATATCAATTCTAAATGATTGTCATCACCTTCTTTGTGCTCACAGAGCCTGAAAGATTAGAACCACATGATACTTATAGTCTGAAAAACCTCACCAATTTAATTTTTTTGCAGCATAGAAAGGCAAACAAAGCCAAAACCCGACAATAAAGACGAACATAAACCTTAATCAAGTCATAAAATCTCATGAGAAAGAGTCTCGAAGAATGAGGAAAGAAAATTAAACAAAATTTCCATAAATGAAAAAGAATAAATTTAAATAAAATCGTCATAATTCAAGAAATATAAAAAAAAATCACTTTTACATGATGTGAATGAATTATGAATTGATAATGACATATCGCTTATTGTATTGTGGATTTTCTTTTTGTGTCTCAACATGATACATTGCCTCATAAATATCTGTTTAAAAATTCACAAACGATTAGAAGACAAGAAGCAAAGAAAGAAACACAAAATGATGATTAAGATTAAATGGATGTGTCAAAAAAAAAGAACTGAAAAAAGTAAAAGAAATTTACATAAATTTAAAAAAATAATTTTGTTGCTTCTTTACATCCAAATTGTGCACATTGTAATTGAAAAAGAAACTTTTTGATTGTGATTTTTTTTGGAATTGAAAATTTTGATTTTGAAAGCGTGAAGTTTGATTTTTGGTCACAAAAAAGAAGTTATTTGCTATGATTCTGAACTTTATGAATGTTGTTTAAGGATTATCCATCTGGTTCAAGTGATTGACTTAAATATTCCTAATTGTAGGCTGACCATCTGCTTTGGTTATCAGAAAAAGTCACAAGCTAGATTCTGTAGTGTTAAATTTTTAAGTAATAATTTAATTCTGACTAGTTTTGACTTTTAAGCTCCCCAAATGACACAAGTCGGTTAATCGATCATAAATCCGGCAGAAAGCTCGATGTGACTCTAACATGGTACTGGCTGGTACTGGATTTTAATAGAAGCCAGCACAATGCTAGAGTCATGATGGCTTGGCACCGTATTCCTATTCGATTAACCGACTTGTGCTATTCGGGCTCCATTAAAAATAAAACTAAGGCAATTCAGCAAAATTGTATACCTTAGATCCACCATAGCTAATGCCATTAATATCTATAAAACCTGATATAAACTATCAAATTTTATTATAAGGTTTTAATATTCACAGAATGTATTTTATAAAATATTAATGTCGTTTCAATTTGCTCATAAATTTAGAAATAAAGTCCATATGAGGTCAGGTAGAATCGGGTTCTTCAAAGACTCAGACTAATTTCAGCGGTAAGCTTCTTAAAAAGTAAGAGATTGACATACAAATCTAATATTTTTATGGATTCATAAATAATTTGTTGAAGTTTTATTAGATATTATGAGGAGCTTTAGTCTCTGTTGACCAGTGGTACTTAATCCATGCTCTGTGACACATATAAGTACTGGAATAGAATTTTGAAAACAGAGCCAAGGATGTAGAACTTATCAAAATGATCGAAATTCGATTTAATAGTTAAACTTGAGCAGAGCTAGAAGTTGACTTGAATTTTATCGATTGAAAAGTCAAGACGTACACACTTAGAAAACTTCCCAAACTTCCGGAAGTCTTATACATTTTTGGGAAACTTCCGCAAGTTTAATTGGGAAAAGTCAACGCAAGTTTGGTTTTTACAGATTAATTGGAGACTGATGGGTCAACCGTAGTCTCAAAGATACATTTTTTGAGATTTTGTTTTTTGGAGCATTCCAAAAATCCAAAAAGAGATGATCTTAGCAATTTTCTGTTCTTATCATTAACAAAAAGTTTCAATTCAATTATGAAAAATCTATAAAATCAAAAATCTTGACTTTAGTTGTAAGATTTTTAATGAAAAAATCAATTAATGTTACCTAAATTATTAACCAAAATTTACAAAAGCATTTCCTAATAGACGAAATATTGTGTTCAATATTAAAATCCTTGAATATTCTAATCGAGACTTACTTAGGGTGACCATCTGCGTAGTTTTACAACGGACAGTCCTGTATTTCAAAACCCTGTCCTGTATAAATTTGAAAACTTTGTTCTAGGTCCTGTATTTTTTTCACGAAATTTTCCGTTAATTTTCAAATTTTACTCTATGTCCTGTATTTTTCGAAAAAATTTACCAAAAGTCCTGTATTTTCATGAAAATTAGATGGTAACCCTAGACTTACTTGATTCTAGTTTTCTAGCAGGAATTACCGATAATGACAAATAAATTATCAGAATTAAGAATTATTAAGCATTGAAAATGAGAATTGAATTCCAAAATTCAGATTGCTGGATAACAACTCAAAAGTAGCTTTATAAAGTAAATACTAAGATTCTACACCAATATAGATTCCATATAGCTGCATTTGAGTAATTATTTATAATTTTTAAACATCTGATCAAAATAATTAGATAGAAATAATATCAATGCATGGACCATCTTCCATCTGAATGTACAGAAAGTATAACCACAGATGTAAGAACGTCCATGACTTGAATTTTAAGAAAAATATTAGGAGATTTGTGATAAAAATGTTACTTACTGAGTAAAAACAAAAAATAAGAAAAAAATATATTAATTGTGAGCTTTTTAAAAAAGTTGACAGAATTTTCTTCCTGGAAGTCAAATGAGTACTTTAATTGGTTGCTAGCTACAATAAGCTTTTGACTAATCAATGGAGTCATTTACTTGCAATGGTCTTTTTGTATAAAATACGTTTCTTAACTTTTTATTGTTTAATTTTATGAAATCAAGATATGAAAAAAAAAAAACATAATAAAAGTTCAATTTTAGATTGTTTACTGAAAGTTTGGTTTTAGTTTATTTGTTTTTTGGAGTCTGGTAAGGTTGCTGTCTAAGATTCTTATACAAGTTAAGCTTTATCTAGCCTAAAGCAATCCAGAAACTCAAAACAAGGTAAGAATCTCATATAAATTAAGCATCAGCTGTTAAATGACACAATTTACACAAAAACGGAAAGCTTTCATCCCATTTAAGTGCTTTCATTAAGGGGCCATTCACTTTTGACATCCAGGGAGGGGGGGGGGGGGGGGGGTGGTCAGTAAAAAGAACATTAGAAATTCCTGGAAATCCATTGTTCTTTTTTAAAAAATGACCTTTAATTGTGGAGTCAAAAGTGAATGGTCCCTAACCTACCTTCCCAAAAAAGAACTCACTTTCGTTGCCTCCTTACCTTCGATAATCGTAAACAATTACAATAAAAATCTTTTTCATTTTGATCAGCCCATAAAAAAATTTATATAATGGCTCATAATCGCATGCTGGTGCAATAATTCCATTAAATCTTCTTTCTACTTTTTTTAACTCAATTACCTTATTTTCTTTCGTAAGATATCTCGCATCGATTGTACCTACTTATCTAGTTTAGATACTTATGTGTTTATATGCTGTTTTCTCACGAAAACTTTTTCTTCCAACGAGTAGGAAATTTTTTAAGGACATAAGGCGCATTTGTTGAATTACAAAAATTTAAAAAAATGTTAAAGATTTTCAGAACTTAGTTTTAGATTCTTATAAATTTCACTTTTAACCTCCCTAATTAGCTAAGCCACAACATTATTAATCCATCCATTAACTCAATTCAAACAACAAGAAAATAAAGAAATTTTCAAAACAATCGTCTCTAATCGATAATTAGTCAAATTATCCAATAATTTTCATATTCACTTGAAGCTACAACAACAAAAAATCCATTCAATTTTAAATCCAATAATCACAATGAATTTTAAATTCATAATAATCCATTCAACATGTCGATTCATGTGAAGATATTTTTTTTTTCGGATAAAAACAGCTAATACAGCACTCATCATTATCACTTAAACATCGCCATTAGCAAACGAAGCAGCAAAAAAAATATGAAATTATTCCATAAGTGTGACGACAAGTATTGCACATGGAAGCATACAAAAAACAACGCTGTGCTGATTTGAATATTTAATTTAGTGGTAAGATCGTGCCTTGGTATCAGACGAATAATTACTGTAAAAAATAATCAGCGAGAACTTTTTTCAGATTTTGTATAGAGAATAAAGCTAAGCATGACGATGGAACGTCGTGAAATGAATTATTCTTTTTTTTGCAGTATCAGAACTTCTGTGATTCTGGGAACTAATTTTAAAGCGATTTTGTTTTGCATAATTTTCTGTAAAAATGCATTCAGCATGAAGATTAGAGAATGAAATAATGGGTTTGTTAATAAATGATGTCTTTCGAAATATCGAATTTTAAGCACCTCGACTCATCTCTGTCACAACTAATGTATCGGATAGAAACCCAATGCGGATATATTCACACCGTACCATCAAAAGTCTTATGGATAGACCAAGATTTGCTCAGCATAAGTTTGAAGGGTGGGCATGAAGTACGGCCGAGACCCATATCGACACAGTTCAAAAATTATACCTAATTTATGTTATAATTATGTCAGCTACAAAAACACTTAATTTATTTGAACCACATTTTCTCGTAAATGTTAAAATATTATTAAAAAGTATTTAATCCTGAATTATGTCGCTATTGACCACTTGACAAGTGTTTTAAGATAAAGAATTTGTTTTTTGGTTTCCACAGTGAAGAGTATGAACAAAATTCAGATGGGGTAGTCGAAATTTTAGATTTCGATTTTTTTAAGCTATGCATTACAAAAAGTAATATTGGTATGTGATTTATGTCAGAATTACGTCAATTCAAAAAAATTTTAAGGATGTTTTATTTGTATTTGTTTTAAGCACTAGAATATTTATGCAAAGTTTCAATTCATTTGGATAAACCCTCGAAGAAAAAAGTGACAAAATTGATTTTGACTCTTTGGGTCGCCCCTAGTCCAAAATTGAAAATGTATTTCCTACTTGCTTCTTTGCTCAAAAAAATTTTAAGGATGTTTTATTTGTATTTGTTTTAAGCACTAGAATATTTATGCAAAGTTTCAATCCATTTGGATAAACCCTCAAAGAAAAAAGTGACAAAATTGATTTTGACTAGGGTCGCCCCTAGTCCAAAATTGAAAATGTATTTCCTACTTGCTTCTTTGCTCAAAAAATTTTTAAGGATGTTTTATTTGTATTTGTTTTAAGCACTAGAATATTTATGCAAAGTTTCAATTCATTTGGATAAACCCTCGAAGAAAAAAGTGACAAAATTGATTTTGACTAGGGTCGCCCCTAGTCCAAAATTGAAAATGTATTTCCTACTTGCTTCTTTGCTCAAAAAAATTTTAAGGATGTTTTATTTGTATTTGTTTTAAGCACTAGAATATTTATGCAAAGTTTCAATTCATTTGGATAAACCCTCGAAGAAAAAAGTGACAAAATTGATTTTGACTCTTTGGGTCGCCCCTAGTCCAAAATTGAAAATGTATTTCCTACTTGCTTCTTTGCTCAAAAAAATTTTAAGGATGTTTTATTTGTATTTGTTTTAAGCACTAGAATATTTATGCAAAGTTTAATTTAAAAAAAAATCGCAGTGAACTTTTAATTTGAAAAATTTGTAAGAAAGGAAAGTTTTTTGCTTTTTCTGAAGCAACGGCTGTTCCTACCTTGCCCAAGAACTATACAGCTCTTCTATAGAGCAGCACGGATCAAATGTAAAAAACTAGAAGTCTCTTCAATGTCTTGTTATTGAGATTTCTTGCTGATTAACTTGCTTGTTTGCTTGCTTACAGAAAGCATATTTGGCGATTTTCTCAGCAATGCCGCAACCAATTTGAAATCTGTTTTTTTGCAAAAGATGTGAAATTCAAGGCACAAACTTTAAATCTTTGAACATTTTAAGCTATCTTGCTCCATATCCTCACAAAATTCAAAAAACTGATTTTTCAATCTGAACAAAACCAATAGATTCACACGTGAAAACGGTGTGAATATAAAAATCAACTTAAGAACAATAGTTGCATTACCACTAGTCCCATTCCCAAGAGTTAAATATTAGTGATCCTAAATTTGAACAGAATGTTTTTCGAAAATAATACTTACTCAAATCGAAGAGGGGGGGGGGGGGGGGGGGGGAGGGTAGATTAAAAACTAAGGGTGCAAAACTGAGAAATTACATTTTATTCATTTTGGATAATTTTTGATCATTTCATCAGTACAACATTCTTGTAAAAAACCAAAAATAACCATTAGTAAACGACCACCAAGATTGTAGCAAAGAATGATTTTCTCAAATACTGCATAGAAATGTTAAGTTGTTAAATTAAGGATGAATTGGTGCTGGAAGCAATAATCTGCATATTAGTGATATTAGAAAATTGCACTAATTTTCTTGTCAAATGAAGATTGCTTCGACCACCTGTGCGAGGAACTCACATTTTGTTCTGATTTTGAGAGTATGAGCTGAACGGAACTAATTTCAATTTTTATATTATCATTTTCTAATTTAAGAGCTTTTTGTCTTATCTTGAACTGAAACTTACTTATCTGCAGATACAAACTTCAATCTACCTCAATATTGCCATCAAATGTAATATTGTCTAACCTACTTCATGTCTATCTTAAGAATTAAACGACTCTATTACATCCAGACACATCTAATAATCCAATTAAGACAAATCATAAAGCAATGACACATAATAAAGACATCTTAGTGACAGAATCACAAGAAATCTCTTAATCACATCCAATTAATTCCTAATCATATTTTATACACCTTGAGCGTCCATCATTAGCATTATCTTCACATAACAACAATCATCATCATCATAATAATCATAAAGCTAATTTAAAATGCACAATAATTATTCAATCAAAGCATTTAGAAATTCTGAATTACTATTCATAGCATATAAATTCGTTAGAAAAGATCTTCATCGTTGATTTTGATTGATACCTTTCAATTCGTCACGTCAAGTTCCATATCAAGAAACAAAAGAAATTCTCAGACATTGGAAGAGTAAAAAGTGTCATTAAGCGTAGATGATTCACTCAATTCGTAGAAAAATAAAACTATTTTTTTTTTTTGATGAATATTAGCATTAAGTAAGTATATGTATAGCGCATGCTAATGATGATGATTAACAGTTATAATTCTCTCTTTCTCAAGCCTGCTCTTCTCCTTTTTGATTTGTTATCTCTCGTCGTTGTTTATTTCATTTGCTACTTCTTCAAGAACGGGTAGCTAGACAAACTTGTGTACCGTTCCTTATATGCGCTGCTACTCATCTGCTGGTTACCATTTGTGATCTAGCACACATCTGCTTTACATCTTGTTTTCTCTCCGTGTCTTGTATGAAAGCATTCAACAAAGCATGGCACACTCCATTAAAAATGTGGTATGATGAGCAGGTTTGGGTGGGTTTTGGGACGCAGTTGGTGATTATTCGGGTGGTTTTGAAAGAAGCTAATAAAATAAAAATATTGAAGCAAGAGCGTCAGCAACAACTTTGAAAATTAATAGGATTTGAACTTATGCATCTTAATATAGATATTCTTATAATATAGGGGGGGGGAGTTATTGTATGGAAAAATTTAAGGGGGGGGGGGGGGGGGGGGGGGGTATTTTTGTGATTTTTTTATAAAAACCCTAGCAAAATAAATAAATTTCTATTTACGTGATTTCTCCCCCAAATCCCCCCCCCCCCCCCGCGTTTAATTTATCTTTTGCCAAAGATTAATATTTACAGTTTGTAATTTGAATTATTATATAAAGATCTATTTCAGACAATTAAGGTTAAGGATGAGGAATTATAACTCCACGTAATGAGCTAATTTATTTAATTTACTAAGGTTTTGAGAAATAGTCAGGATCCACTTCAATGCTGACATTTTGTTCTTAATTATTTTAGGTACCAAATTCCATAAAATATTCCCAAACTGCAAGTCAAACTGATCATCATCACCTAACGTCAAAAAATTCCGCTACAAAAACACAAGAAAGATTCAGCGAAAAAAAATGAAAATGTTCTTCATTTCAGTATCGTTTTGTTAGTCAACTTGTTCGGTTGTGAAGTTTCTTGAATCCAACAAGCAAATAATTTTTTGTTTAGTTTGGAAAGCGCACAGCTTAGCTTTCAATTCATATCTATTTTTTTTTTATTTATTTTCATTTCTCTACAAAAAAAAAATCATACGCGCATTACTTACGCTACTTCACATTATTATCATCATCATCATTCATTATTCAATTTTAACGATATTTTTACTTAGAAAAGAAAAGGAGAAATAGAGAAGTGGATCAGTCGGTGCTTGTTTTTCCATCCAAGACTGTGTGCTTCATAAAAAAAAATTTATCAGATTATGAAGAATAAAATGGAAAGGCGACAAATGACTATTTAAGCGTATTCAGTGACTTCGATCTAAAGGAAAGAAGCGACAACAAAAAAAGTCACAAAAAAATATTAATTTGGAATTAAAGAAGAGAAATGCTCTGTGGTGTATTGGATTCACAAGAAAGATGCTTTTATGGCATTTCTATAGTCTTTTTATTATTTTTTGTCTCCACAAATTCACATATTCACGTAAATATCTCCTCATTTAATTCCCAATCAATGAATTAAAATTCTTTCTATTGTCTTCGACTTAATCCTCGTCTTATAGAGTCGGCAATAGAGTGCCCACAACGACAATGTAGGTTAGCATTTATGTGCTGGCTTGAAGGAGGTAATGCGGTTCAAGGATGTGGATATAATTCATGGTTATATTCATGTTGTATGAAAGGAAGTGCCCAACAGCAGTCGTCAACGAAAATTTCACAATTATCAAAACGCAAGCGACAGAATGACGAAAGAAATGTACAGAAAAAATTATCAAAGCGACGTTATGATACGTCTGAAGCACACTTAGTGACACAACCAAATTGTGGGATTCCAAGAACGCCGAGTAATACACTTCAGAAGAGAATTATTGGAGGGCGTCCGGCGTATTTTGCAGGTGAGAAAATGTGATTGTAAATTAAGTGATTTATTTTTGTGTTGCGTGACATTTGGAAGTGATGAGAATTTTTTAAATAGTTAATGTTTTGCTTTGTTGAGTGTTATACGATGTACTAAGCTCATTCTCCTCGTATCGTTTGCTCGTTAAAAGCAGTTCAATAGCAATCTTATGGTTTTTTAATTAAGAAAACTAATTGATTCCTAAATTCTGCACTAGAATTGATTATTCTGTGGAAATTTTAGAATTTTCTTAGAGTCCAAAGAAAAGCATTTCGATAGCTTTTATGTCAAAAAGTCAGTTTACTATTAATTGTATGAAGTTGACTCGATATTTCGATACAAAATATGTTGAAGCTGTTAAGCAGATTAGTCAATCTTAATACTTATTAGTAATACTGCATTGTTGAAAATATATCAACTGTCGTTTAATATTCAAATTGTATTTGCAACTATATTGAGTTGTTTTCTCCGTTTATAGTTGTTAGCCCCTCCATAGATGGGGCATCAACTTATTAAAAATAAAGCATTGTGATTGTCGAATCAAGAAGCATTGTTATCATTATGCCAACAAAATCCGAGATGACTTTGGGGCCTTTCACTTATTACGTTCGTATTTTAGGGGGGAGGGGGGTTTGAAAAATTGGAACCAAATGTAACATAGGAGGGGAAAGGGGGGGTTGATTGAATTTTCCAAAATTCGATCGGGCATAATATTTTTCATGACATTTTTGAATTTTCTTCAAAAAAAAAATTGTTGCTTTATATCTCAATCCAAAAATTTATGAGAATACTAATAGTATCAATTAAAACATGACCTATTTAGCTGTACAGTATTTTGATGTTTAAGAAAAAAAATACAAAAGAAATGTAACCGTCCTTTTAGAATAAAAAATTATCAAAATAAAATAAATTATGAACGTTCAGGGGGGGGGGGGGGGTGTGAGTTGTAACATATTATAAAAAGGGGGGAGGAGGGTAGAAAACGTCGTTTTTTTGCGTAACGTTATAAGTGAACGGCCTCTTTAAGCTCTGCTAAAGAGTTTAAAAAACCTTATCACAGTTGTAGACACTTTTGTGTTCACTTTTCAGTATGTTAAGTGCATTTTTGAAACTTGAATTGACAAATGAACAACTAGACTACTTAATTTCTAGTAATAAAGATGTACTATGACACACAATTGCGACTAGTCTTCAAACAAATAACTATAAAAGCTAGTTTTTGAAATCATAAAGAATTTCAATCATTTGAATTCATTTTGGTACAAACTCAGCTTTATTTCCTTAAAGCTTCACTAACATATTTTCAGAACAAATGCATGTTTTCACATCATTGTCTATGCACTCATAAGCAAATGCATCAAATTTTCTCAAAAACCCCATAAAAATTCACATAAATTTGAATACTCAAAGCTCATATCTAGAACCAAGAAGCAAAATATGCACTAAAAATTCATCAAATCCATTTTCATAGCTTCAGAACATTCAGAAAATGAAAAATAACATCCCATAAGAACATTTTGCATTGCATTAAATTTCAATCATCATAAATTCTTCTTCTCATTCCATTAACATACAGAATTTCCATGGCAGACGCATATCAGAATTAAAGGTAAGTGTATCCATAAAATGTGACACATGATATTGCCAAAACTCATTTCAATTTCGATAATTAATTAAATTTAATAGAATTTCAGTGCGGTGGAGCTCTCGTCTCAAGACGATTTATCGTAACCGCAGGACATTGTATTTCGAGAGCAAAGTTACGAGACATTGTCGTATATCTTGGTGAGCTTGATACTCAAGATTCAGGCTTTGTCTTTGAACCACTGCCAGCAGAGAAGCACACGGTTATACAAAAGTTCATTCACCCAAAGTTCAGATTTCGTCTTACTCAGCCTGATAGATTTGATGTTGCTGTCATGAAGTTAAAGAAGGCTGCGGGGTACAAGTAAGTAACGAGAAAATGTTGATTTTTGTGAGTAATAAGAAAAGCAAGCAGATGATTCATTGCGGTGTGTTGACAGAATTTCTTGGGTAGATGATTTTGAAGACTGTAGACTTTAATTTGAGAGAAAGCTCATGTTTTGATGGTTTTTGAAAGTTTAGAGGTTCAAAGATGGAACGCAACAGAATTGTAGACAGTGGATGACTGTCAATTATCAGTGCTATGAGAAATTAGGTTCCACTGGAGCTTAGTGCACGCAAAAAGGAATTTTGATATCAACTGTGATACCAATTAAATTCGAGTAGCTTTAAAGAACGTCTGAGCCTTGCAGGCTTGACTATACATTAGCACCAGATATTGGCTTACACCAAGATCTGCCTTTCGAGTATTTTGTATACAGTTAAGCAGTTCTAATCATTCAATGCTCTCACCTTTACACTTAAACTACATAAAGCTAATCCAAATCCAACATAATTACTTTTTAGAACCCACATCCTTCCAATCTGCCTACCAACCGTACCATTTGACATTACCGGCAAGTGGGGAAACATCAGCGGATGGGGAAAGATATCACAAGAACATGGACATACAGGCACCAATATTTTAAGAACCGCTGCAGTTCCAATAATATGTAAGTATATCATCTCATGTGATTTAATGATTATTGTATTATATTCTTAAAGTACCGTATGCAACTTAATTCCATTTTATATCTCTTCTGTTGTTTTTTTTTCGTTCACATGCCTGTTCTACAGCAAAAAGTGAATGCATCAAATGGCATCAAAAGAAGAATATTGTTGTTGAATTATTTGATGAACAATTCTGTGCTGGTTACAAGAATAAGACGATTGATGCGTGTCTTGGGGATAGGTAGGTTAATAGACATAGAAATGAGGTAGAATTGAAATAATTAAGAAGAAAAAAAAAATTATGAATGAAATGAGAGTATAATGGATCTTTGAAAATACATCCAATAGCTTCTCGTGTCTCGAAAGAATTTGCTTCTGCATGGGAGTATGGAAGTTGAAATTCTACTTTTCATTTTTAATTGGAACTCTTTTTTAACGGAATTTCTTTACTTTTAATTGTATGTCGGTTGAGTCATGTTGAACAGTTTGAAAGATTGTCTTTAAATAATTCTAAGGAAATCAAAGAGTTACTTAACTGGATGAATAATTAAAATGCTGACATAATGAGATTCTGCTTCTGATTCTTCAAACCTTTGTTCAACATAAATTACCGGAATTTGCAGATTCTAGAATTTTAAAATTTAATTGGCACTAAAATTGTTTTTAAAGGAAGTATTTACCTGCCTTTCCGGCTTACTCAAAAACAGTTTGGAATAAACGAGTTAATATGCTGAATATAGATTGCAATGTGACCTCATATAAGCTGTACTGCAGTTAGCATGAACTGTTAAGATGCATTTTTGTAAAGAACAAGATTTTCTGTGTTGTTGACTATTGTGCTATTTATTTTATTTCTTACAATTACGGATTTGTTAAGCTGACTGTATGCACAAATGTTGAAGATTATCAATTCTAATTCTGGTCAATGTGAGCTAGATTGGTGTCAATAAACAACTAGTCTCCTCCCCACCATTTTTTTATGAGGCTGAAAATTTTTCTGTCAATTTAATCAAAAATTTCTGACCAATCAAATAGGCTGTCAAACTACGCACTTTTGAGCGGGACATTTTGAACAAAGTCCAGCATAAAATCCTTAAGGTCTCGCATTTTTGAACCTTTTTTTCTTAGAAAATGCTTCAAAATTTGCTCAGTCCCGCTTTTTCATTGCTGAAATTGAGACATTTCGCGATTATTCCAAAAATCGATGTAATTCTTATCTGAATTTCAAAACTATTCAGACTGAATTAAGTGCCGGTTATTATAGCTACTCGGGACAACCTACTCTAGAATTGAAAATTAAATTGTAAGTTAGGACGAAAGCTTAAGTGTGATACTTAGTTTTTAAATATAGACATAATTCTCAGCTATTATCTATTTCTATAGTGATGATAAACTCTTAATCTGATACAATTTATTGTCATGTTAGCAATAGAATATAATTTAAACCCTAATAAGTTAAAAAGCATGACAATTGGCACTGAAAAGTTATCATTGAACATGATAGGACGTTAAAACTCTTTATCTGTAAGATATGAAGAATCTGATCCATTCTGTTCCTAAATTACTAACGCTAGATTCAAAACTTTTCACTTATTTCAGTGGAGGTCCTTTAACAATTGTTCAGAACGGACGATACTATTTACTAGGAATAACAAGGTACATTCATATCTCCATAAAGTATAATTCATTGCCATAATGTCATAAAATTTCTTTACAGCGCTGGCTTCGACTGTGCAAGACCTCTCCAACCTGGCATCTATCACAATGTACAAAAAACCTATAAATGGATACAAAACATAATTTATAAGAATAACAATTAACACGGTTCAATAATCAAATAAACTTTCATCACTTACTATTAAACCATAATTATGAGCATTTACTGATTTACGGATTGAATAGAATTAAGTGTTATTATGTTGGAAAAAGTTTCAATAATTGTTTTTATCTTGTGGTTGTAAAAATTTCATGAGCTTCGAGTAGAAAAACAAATAATAACTGTTCATTTTGATGCAATTCACATGTCATAATCTTTCACAATCGAGGACTTGCTGACAGATGTTATGAAGATAGTATAAGAATAGACTAATTTCTTGATTCAAAAGTCATTTAATTGTTGAAAGTCTATCAAGTATAAGTAGGAGATTCTACCGATAAAATATTAGTTCTGATAAGCAAGGAATAGACTTGTTGTAATTTAAGATTAATTCCTATATGAAATAATATGTGGGTTCGATTTTTATCAAAATCTTCTGATATTATTATACGAAAGATATTATTTTTTTGCTGATTTGACACGTTCATGGTTCACTCGGAGAAATTGTGATCTGATCTAAGGGGTCGTTCACTTATGACGTCTGAGATTTAGGGAAGAGGGGGTCTAGAATGTCGTGATAGCTCAAACAAAGGAAACTTTTTCGATATAAATTTTGTGACTGGGGTAAAGGGGGCGTATAAAAATCATGTTTCTGCCGGACATCATAAGTAAATGATCCCCAGCTTAGTTCGGTTGCTTGGTTTGTTTTGAGGACTGGACTATCAATTATCCGATCTAAGTTGAAGCCATGGAGCATTAAATCATCTGTTCATCATCTCGCAACAAAAAAGCAGAGTTCGATTTTGTATGGCAGAGGATTGAGGATTTTCTTGTGAAACAGGAGTACGTTGTGCAAACCTTTAGAATCACTTCACCAAATGAATCCTGATCAAAAGTTCATCAAATTTTTGGCACCAATATGCGTCTATATCAACCACAAAGCACCATCCACACATTTCCATAAAATCACTTCATCATAATCACATAATTGCCAATCTAAGTTTTCTTTATTTGCTAATTCTATGTGATTACTTTACATCTCTCAAACAGCAACTTAGACATACCAATTGCATAAAAAACAAATCTCACATTTCTCTTTGCAGTCCATTCAACATTATTCATCATATGTAGTAATTCACATGAGTTGTGTGTCGTATGGATGTAATTAAAATTAAGTTGTCATGTGAATTGGATTTACACTTAATACATTTACAGTCAAATGGCTACTAAGTCGACTCATCATGCAAATAGACGCTGAGCGGAGGAGAAAAAAAAATTATTAAGTTTCACTTTCTTTTCAAGTTTTCATTACCATTTTAAATGTATTTAAATTTCCCTCCACCACAGTCCATTGTTAACCCGTTCCTGCATATGTGTGACTGTTCATTTGAGCAATTTATTAAATAGCCATGTTTGATGTTTGACTTTGAAATAAATAATAAACTAGTATAGGTAGTGCATGAATGAAAAATAAATTATTATGAAATCACTTCAATTGCGATAATTGAAAAGAAAGAAATTTGTTGACTTTCATTTGCATTTATCTTCGTACTTACTTCCTCACAATGCTTTGCTTTGTTTATTTAAATTTTGTTGATATTTCAATTTTGATTATCAGAGCGCGAAAGTTTTCTTTTCTGACTTTCTTGCTTCTTCTCTCACTTCTCTTTGTCTTCTTATTTGAGATAATGCTTGATGAAGCATCAAATTTAACCTAAAAGTTTCTAAATCCCCTGAATGAGCATGCTTAGTAGCCGTGCCGTGCTTATCGTAGTGAGCTGATGATCACTCTTAATTGCTGATCAGTCAGTTTTTAAATAATTAGCCCTAATCCACAAAAATCTAGATCTGATATTGATAATTGTTTCATTCTTGTCAATAGCTGAATAAATTCAAATGATTAGTATTAGAACAGCATCAGAACACGAATTTCTATTTCCAGCAATAAATTTCAGCTTGCCTTATTTCATATCCAATGAGTATGTTAACTTTACAGCCTTAATGTTGCAAATATGTCCACATATATATCCTGTCATAGGACTTCTTCGAATTTTCTTAGGTTTTTCATTCTTATCCTAATCTACAGGAATCTACAGGAGTGGATATGGATAGCTTTACTGTCGTTCAAGTCACTTGATCCTTATTCAAGCCTTATCGTAACCTCCAAACAACCCAGCACATGATAAATAAAACCATTTCCTGCTTAATCAACTTCCTATTTTAAAGCAATAAACCAACAAAATTCACAATGCAGGAATCAATCATATGCTGTTAATGTTTACGACACATGTTACGTCCACGCTGAAATATGCATAAATATCTATCCAATCATCATTATGTATCTCTCAATCGAGTGTCAAGTTCAATATCAACTTTATGTTTTCATGTTCTCTCATTTTATCTCTCGCTATACAGCTTCAAACTTTCTTCACCTGCCACTCACAATTTTTTTTCCTATGATTTGAAGTAATTTACTTCCACTATTTACCTATCCCTGCCTCTGTGTTGCTGCACTGCTATTTTTCATGGCCTGATGCTGTTGCTAATTGAATCATTTCGGAAGTAAATTGTAAGAAAGAAATGGGTTTTTATTTTTTTCCGCATCAAAACTACAGCAGCTACAGACATCAACACAACATTTTCATTTCATTATATTTTATTAGCGGAGCTGTTGATGAGAAATGAGATTGATGTGTGCGGATTGTCTTGGCTGGGCGGTGTCTGAAAATTATTGGAAGGTCTTGTTAGCAGGGAGTCCATGAACAATAGCAATAACCATGGGGGGGGGGAGGATTTGGGGAACAGAATTTTCTTCATTTTGCTAGGAGTTTTATGAAAAAATTATAAAAATCCCCCTCTTCCCTTTGAATTTTTCATATAAAATTTTTTTTGTCACCCCCCCCCCCCCCCCCCCCCCCTCTTCAAATTCCTAGGTTTGGTACTGATGAAATGATCAAAAATGATCAAAAACGGATTACAAAATGATCAAAAATGATCAAAATGTAATTCTTCTGTTCCACACCCTTGATTCTTGGCTACGCCCCTGGTCGTGAGCATTGAACGAATCCTTGTCATATCAGCAATACTATAATTATTGAAAGATCGGTCTTTTGAGAGAATTGAACTCACCTCCTTACAAAAGAAAGTTTAAGATATCCAGTCTGTTGTCTGATCACTCACGCTACAGACGCCTAATTCTTGTACTGGTTCCCAGGTACAACTGTTTAACAAGAACTGCTAGAACTATTTGTCTAATCTTGCATTGCCTGGAGCTTTACTAGGAGACGGGATGGAGACCAACCTGCCAATCTAATCATTATTTGATGCACATTCCTAAAACTCAATAAAACAACAAAATAAAACTTGTTATGCAGCACCTAATTAATAAATTTATAAAACAGCATCCGCATCATAAATTATGATAATGTTCATGTTATGGCATTCACACTTAAAGATATTAATATTTCAAGCAATTCATAGCTAGCTATAAATGCATCATTATCTTTTTTTTTTTAATTCCACAAATAAGAATCAATAGTGTTGCATGCCTTTCTTTAGATGACGCTTTTATCAGACTTGCTTATTTGGGTAATTGACAAACGGGAGCCAGCGATAGAGCCAGCTTCATACTTCCATGGATCAAAAGTGATACAAGCCCTTTTTAGGTTCTATTGGTGATTCCATCTTTAAATATTCACAACACAAGATGCAATATTCTCTCAATCAACATCCTCCTTCAAATTTTTTGGTCAGATTATCACCACAATCAATGCGTCTCATCCACCTCCTCCTGCATCGATCATGCTTTCATTTAAAATATCCATAACAGTATAAGTGAGCACGAGACATTTTACCTTAACATAACTCTTTATTTCTTAACCATACCAAAGAAATTTTTTACTTTCGAATTGTCGTCTTGCAAACCGGGTGAATAAAGATAATAAAATATATATACACAGAGAGCAAGCGAGCGGGAGAGACGGGCAGGCAAAAATAAAAACTACACAAAAAAAAATTATACAAATATATAAGAAAAAGTTTTGCTTGTGAATCACATGATGATATTATTATTTTTTTTTTTTGGTCGAGTTTGAGTCTCAGTTGTGAACAAGAAGTTTAATAATCAACAAACTTTTGCTTCATTGACTCGACGGACGACGAGAGAAGCACAAAAATAAAATTAAGATCGAGTTAAATAAATAAATAAAAAAAAATTAAGACACAAAAATGACTTTGTTCAATTGTCAGTGAGGAATGTGAGTCGGAGATGTTGCAAAACTTAATAATTTTTGCAGAGCACATGAAACTGTGAGCATCGGCGCCATCAAGTGAAAGTGAAATTTTGTTCCTATGAGCTTAATAATTGATAAATTGCTCTTTTTACTATCATTATCGTCTATTCATCATCAAAAGTGGCAATAGAGACGAAATAATATAATTTGTGGCACATTTTTTTTTGCGCACAAGGCACAGCAGCTGAACATATAAAAAAAAAGTGAAAAGAAGAAAGAGACATGAGAAGAATGTTCCATAAAGCGATAACAATTATCGCATGCTGCCTTACATGCTATCTATGTGATAATAGTTTTAATGATAGATATAATCAATTAGTCAGTAGTGGTAGCGGGAGCTTAAAGAGAGTCATCGACAATGAATTGCCAAAAGAATCAAAATTTTTTGACATGAATGACTTTGATTGTAAGTATCATCGGACAATTGTGGATTTACTTTATGTTTTTAAAAATCTCTTTTTTGTGTGTCAATTGAGCATAAAGTTTGTGGAGCAAGAAATGGGAAATATGAAAATATACAATTTTTTTTGTGAAAGGAAAGGCAAGAAGAAAATTGAAATTAATTCCATTTGATTCAATTCAAGTCAGATGAAAGAGATTATGAAACGTCAGCTGATTACTAGAGCTTTTAAAAAGCTTGAACTTGAAATAATTGAAAAAGCTTTGAAGCTTCTTTGTAGTTTGAATTTACTTGAAACATTTTGCGACTTTAAGCTCATTTCTGCTTTTAATGTGACAGACTTTTAACTGCTCTGTTATTTTTTGCTACCCAAGGGTGCAGACCTGATCAAAATTGATCAAAATCTAATTTATCAGTTCCGCATCTTTGCTGTTATCAGTTGAATTGTCAAGATTGAACGTCAATTAATAAAATTTTTAAAAAATGTCGACTCCTACATAGATTGTTATTTGACCTTTTATAAAGACATCTCATTTATTAATTTTCTGCTGAACCCGGACCTTTGGTACAGTAACATTGGAGTAAACCCCGATGACTGAGAAAAATTTACAGACATATTAATCTTTGGATTTATTGTCAATTTGATGATTAATGAAATTTTATTTGCGGTTGTACACTTTGTGGAGCAATTGATGTGCGTTTTGCAAGACTTGCACAATATGCATAATTGATTCATACCTTTGCTGCTTGCTTTATTATTCAGTTAAGCCTTTAGATTGCTGGTCCAAGTGACACAACCCCGACTGAAACACTTGACATGATGTCTATTAAATTACTAAATGTTCCCATAAAATTGTCATTAGTCGTCGATACTTCTAGTAATTTACTAGACATCATATTAAGTGTTCCTTTCTTTAAAAGCTCAGTATGTAGCAACAAACAATTCTTAACTCATAATCTAAGCCAGTGGTGTCCTACCTATTTTGTGCCACTGCACAACTTAGTGGGAAGCCATGATCAAAACCGCACACAGCAAACGGTTCATAGGATATATCATACTTTTTCATTGTACACTAATGTGACGCGGCACACGGGTTGGCCAATACTGATCTAAGCAGTGACTTATGAAAATAATCCTTAATCTTAAAAGTTGAGTTCTCTTTAGACTATGGAGCGCCCGGCCTTTCAGCTGGAGGCTGGACTGTACTACTGGACTTAGACTGTACTTATGGGGAAAACAACATGATGGGGAAAGGTTTAGATAGTAAATTCTACATCAATTTAAACTGGTGTTGTCTTAACAATGCGCTTTAGAATTTTTTTGAAAATACCACTGATCTAGATGATGATTGTGACATTTCAAAGTTCTGTCTCAATCTCATGATTCCATGGCTAAACTCTATATTCAAATTAAAAATACAAAATCTAAAATTTTCCAGATTTCTTTGCGGATTTTTCCTTTCACTTTCTATCAACGACGCTAATTTCAAAAGTAAATTGAGTGTTAATCCCCAAAATAAAGAAAACTTCAGCGACGGTGTTTCACATCGGTAAATATTACACCTACAATTTCGCAAGCAGTCGCGATGTCTACAAGAAAAAAAAGTGGAAATAACGCTTATCTAATTTACATATCGTATCGATTTGCAATATTTTTGTGAATTTAAAATAAATTGGATGGTAAAGCTTAGCTGGCACGTCACTGTGGATTTTCTGATGTTGCGAAATTTTTTGTGTCAAGCTACACGTGTGTAAAACTCATAAATCAATCAAATTTGAGTATATACACTTCCATTCATAAATTTCTCAGTATTATGTGTGACACATGTACAATTGTTCAAATATTAAGCATGCAGCATATGATAACATCTACGAAATGTGAGTTCATGTTGTGTGTCTTATAGAATTTAATAAAAAAATATTGTTTTGATGATAATTGACTTTGGATTTTGTTATCTGTCAAATTTTATAATGAATTGAACATTGTCATGAGTTGATGATTATGTAGGATCTGGATAGATTTCATTTGGTATTAAATCTGAGAATTAAAAGCTTAAACTAAGTTGATGAGAACTTGAGGAAATGGATTAGACGCACATACAAAGCACACATCTGATCTTCAGGTTCAAATAACTAAAGTTTAAATAGAATCACGAAGATCCAACACTTTAGTCCTGGACATAGTGCTTAATGAAAGTTTATAATTTCACTTTAACACTTACAAAGTCTCCAACCCATCAACTGAAATCCTTTCTTCTTTTAAATTCCCCCGTTTCCAACATCAGAGGTTAAGAAAACCATTGCACTATGGGGCAAAATTGAAAAAAAGGGGTAATTCACTTCGAAAATAGAACTCTTTCAATTTAGGTTTTCGGGGTATTTTTTTCTTGTAGAGGACATTAAATTAGACTTGCATGCCAAATTTCAGACCATTTGGTGCTGTTTTTGAGATTCTAGAGCTATTTGAAGTTGAAAATGAGCAAAAAAACTGGTTTTTTCATGACATATTTAAACTTAAAAATCTCTGCAATGTTTAAAGTTATTGAAAAATGGTTTTCAGTTTCTATAAGAACAATATAAGAGCTTTATTTTAATTTATTGTAAAATTTTTAACTTTCCAGTTTTGGTGCTGGTATGGTTGGAAATGTACGAAAATCCTATGAAAAATATCTTCAAACGTGCCGCAACTATCTTAGCAGGTCGATTTCCAGGTAACTGAATATACAGAAATATAGCTCTTGATATACAGTTTGTAAAACTGTATAAACATTAGAAATAACAAGGTACGTTTTTGAGAAAAATTGGTTTGTGTAAGTCGTGAAATATTAAGCCAAAAACTGATTTTTCTTTTAAAAACAACAAATCATTCATAGTAGAAAAGTTTTGTAATGTTTTCTAATTGCAAATAATATTTAAAGACAACCTGCAAAGATTTTTTTCCAAAAAACTCAAAATTTGACGAGATATCGGGTACATTTGATATCTGATGACTTGTATGTTTTTTGCACCACTCAAATGGCTCTAACTTTTGTTTTACTTAATATTTTTCAGTTCTGTTTCCTGTTTATTGTAGCTTAAGTCAATACCTTTCTAACAATATATAACACTTGATAGTGGGATATGACATTGATCTTGATTATTGGTATTGTTTGTGAATGACCCCAAACTAAGAAAAATCTTGAAAACGACATTTCTAGAAATACCACTTAGAAAGAAAATTGTGTATTGTTTTGAGGTTTTTTATGATGATTTATGATAATTATGACTGTTAAAACTCAAAAACATGGAATTCATAAACTTTTTGCGATCTCAGGTAGCCTGATTAGGTACGACCCTAGTAGTATCTATTGGACCAAAAAGTCTCTAGTATCAGACTATTTTAAAAACTCAAATTAATGAATTCATTATATTTAAGCATATGTATAGCAAAATATTTCATTTTTAGATACTTTCGGTTGATAAATTGTGAATTTTGGCTATTTTGTTTAAGTTCAGCTTGCGTCGGTCACATTCAATCCACTCTAGGTGCAACTATAATGAATTTTTATACCAGTATTATACATCTTCTTAAAGGTTCTGATTTAAACTAGCAATAAGTGAAAACAGAATGCAAAAATATGTATCCTGAAAAAGGTTGGGGCTCTTTATGTACATCAAAAAGCATACAGAAACGCAACCATCATAGGTAAAAATACAAAAATTGAAAATTTCAACGAAAATCTTACAAAAAAGTATTAAAAAACTGTTTATATGTGGTTATTATTACAAAAAAATCAAAGTTTGTCAAAAAAAAAACTGATAAATCCTGTTTATTGTAGCTTAAGTCAATACCTTTCTAACAATATATAACACTTGATAGTGGGATATGACATTGATCTTGATTATTGGTATTGTTTGTGAATGACCCCAAACTAAGAAAAATCTTGAAAACGACATTTCTAGAAATACCACTTAGAAAGAAAATTGTGTATTGTTTTGAGGTTTTTTATGATGATTTATGATAATTATGACTGTTAAAACTCAAAAACATGGAATTCATAAACTTTTTGCGATCTCAGGTAGCCTGATTAGGTACGACCCTAGTAGTATCTATTGGACCAAAAAGTCTCTAGTATCAGACTATTTTAAAAACTCAAATTAATGAATTCATTATATTTAAGCATATGTATAGCAAAATATTTCATTTTTAGATACTTTCGGTTGATAAATTGTGAATTTTGGCTATTTTGTTTAAGTTCAGCTTGCGTCGGTCACATTCAATCCACTCTAGGTGCAACTATAATGAATTTTTATACCAGTATTATACATCTTCTTAAAGGTTCTGATTTAAACTAGCAATAAGTGAAAACAGAATGCAAAAATATGTATCCTGAAAAAGGTTGGGGCTCTTTATGTACATCAAAAAGCATACAGAAACGCAACCATCATAGGTAAAAATACAAAAATTGAAAATTTCAACGAAAATCTTACAAAAAAGTATTAAAAAACTGTTTATATGTGGTTATTATTACAAAAAAATCAAAGTTTGTCAAAAAAAAAACTGATAAATTTTCAATTTTTGTATTTTTACCTATGATGGTTGCGTTTCTGTATGCTTTTTGATGTACATAAAGAGCCCCAACCTTTTTCAGGATACATATTTTTGCATTCTGTTTTCACTTATTGCTAGTTTAAATCAGAACCTTTAAGAAGATGTATAATACTGGTATAAAAATTCATTATAGTTGCACCTAGAGTGGATTGAATGTGACCGACGCAAGCTGAACTTAAACAAAATAGCCAAAATTCACAATTTATCAACCGAAAGTATCTAAAAATGAAATATTTTGCTATACATATGCTTAAATATAATGAATTCATTAATTTGAGTTTTTAAAATAGTCTGATACTAGAGACTTTTTGGTCCAATAGATACTACTAGGGTCGTACCTAATCAGGCTACCTGAGATCGCAAAAAGTTTATGAATTCCATGTTTTTGAGTTTTAACAGTCATAATTATCATAAATCATCATAAAAAACCTCAAAACAATACACAATTTTCTTTCTAAGTGGTATTTCTAGAAATGTCGTTTTCAAGATTTTTCTTAGTTTGGGGTCATTCACAAACAATACCAATAATCAAGATCAATGTCATATCCCACTATCAAGTGTTATATATTGTTAGAAAGGTATTGACTTAAGCTACAATAAACAGGAAACAGAACTGAAAAATATTAAGTAAAACAAAAGTTAGAGCCATTTGAGTGGTGCAAAAAACATACAAGTCATCAGATATCAAATGTACCCGATATCTCGTCAAATTTTGAGTTTTTTGGAAAAAAATCTTTGCAGGTTGTCTTTAAATATTATTTGCAATTAGAAAACATTACAAAACTTTTCTACTATGAATGATTTGTTGTTTTTAAAAGAAAAATCAGTTTTTGGCTTAATATTTCACGACTTACACAAACCAATTTTTCTCAAAAACGTACCTTGTTATTTCTAATGTTTATACAGTTTTACAAACTGTATATCAAGAGCTATATTTCTGTATATTCAGTTACCTGGAAATCGACCTGCTAAGATAGTTGCGGCACGTTTGAAGATATTTTTCATAGGATTTTCGTACATTTCCAACCATACCAGCACCAAAACTGGAAAGTTAAAAATTTTACAATAAATTAAAATAAAGCTCTTATATTGTTCTTATAGAAACTGAAAACCATTTTTCAATAACTTTAAACATTGCAGAGATTTTTAAGTTTAAATATGTCATGAAAAAACCAGTTTTTTTGCTCATTTTCAACTTCAAATAGCTCTAGAATCTCAAAAACAGCACCAAATGGTCTGAAATTTGGCATGCAAGTCTAATTTAATGTCCTCTACAAGAAAAAAATACCCCGAAAACCTAAATTGAAAGAGTCCTATTTTCGAAGTGAATTACCCCTTTTTTTCAATTTTGCCCCATAGTGCATTGAGCTTGCAATAAATTTCAATTACCAACTGTCAACTGCAAATATTGCAATCAGAAAATTAATTGACGCTTTTGATTGCAGCTAATAAAATTTAATTTACTGTTTTGATGCCTGCAATCTATGTGGGATGATGGATGGTTGTAATTTCCGGTATACGGTGTTATTTATTGAACATTAATCAATCTGCAGATGTTAATCAATCAGGAAGTGGGATGGGGAAGAGAATTTGTCTTAAACTGGGAAGGAGGGAAGTTGATTGAAGATGATTAGAATTTTTAAGAATTGATTTAAGCACTAAATTAGTGAAAGTTTATTTATTTTATTTAAGATTCTAAAGTAAAGCTGAATCAAAGTGTCTAAAGTTTTAAGTTGAAACTCTGCAATGCTTCTGAAGACCCCGTATCAGAATAGCAGAAGTTGGATAATCGAGACGAAATTCTACGTCTTGGGAGAATTTTTCATATGACGAGATATTTGCCCTCAAGTCGTAGAATTTCGTTACGATTATCCAATTTGTGCTTTTCGGGGTAGAAAGCTTTAAAGCAAGAAAATACGATTTGAACTCACAGGGCAATTCTTTGGATGACTTTCGGAAAATTTTCAGCAAAAAATCGAAATTTTATTGATTTTTCCCATTAGAGGCACTGATTTTATGATTCTTATCGATGTAAAAATATAAAATGTACACTCCTTTTGATATCATATACTTCTAATCGCTGTATTAATTAAGTTATTTGGATTTTTTTGTCAATAACTCGATGACAGAAATCGGAATTTTCAATTTTCCTCATCTGAAGAATCGAAAATTAGAGAAAACTATTAAAATTAACATTGAATAACTTTTACTGAGTTATAGAACAGACAAAAATCTTTAATTAGGTTGCTTTTCTGTGTGCTTTAAGTCAGTAATTAATGAAATATTTCAATTCTTTGAAAAATTTCCTTGTGTCATCGAGTTATAAAGAAGCTTTTTTTTGTCTTAATCCGTGAAAAAATACAAAATGTTCAAACATATTTTTTCAATTTTTCACTTAATTTGGGTGAGTTGTAACATTTCAATAGATCACTTGTAAAGAATTACTTATGCTTAATGATCTACGAAAGTTCTGGCTTAGTATTCTCTCACAGTAATATGAAATTAAAGAAAACATTTTATTGACACAAAACTCATTGACATTGGATTATGAAAGCTCATTTTTTTCAAATTCCACTCATCCAAAGAATTGCCCTACAAGAACGAAGGTTTTGAATTTAACTTCGGACAAGATATTAAGAAGTTCAGTTTTCTGCCAAATCTTCAATATTCAGTTGTTTAAACCCCAAAACCTTTTTTTCGCACAGATCAACATCAATTCCTAATAAAATCATTACTAAAACCAGAAATTACAATTTCCAATAAAAACTCAAATTCAATTGTTCAATTCCCAATTTATAGCACCGATTCGCGCATACGTAACATGATAACAATTTGTTAATTCCACTAAATTACCTCACAAAACAAAAGCAAAATGCAAATTCGATGTAACAACTCCAATTAGCTTGACTAATTAGCTAATCTAAATTCGATTAAATGCACACTAACAATGCAATCGAGAGAGTATAGATCCAACATTCATTGATCATTATCTGTCAATCATTAGAGTAAAGCAGTTCAATTTTCAATTTTTCTGTATCGCATAGAAACAAGAGAAAAAGAAACTTTGCAGAAGATCATTTAAAATACATAAGCATGCTTATTTCATGTTGTAATCTATGCTCATCTAACGCATACACATGCAGCGTGTAGTGTTGGAAATAAAATAAAGAAATTGAGAAAGAAAAAGTAAAAAAAAATAACAAAATAAAAGAAAATAAAATTAAAAGAGAAAGTATGGAAAGATTTGCAGTGGTTTTATGGCTTAAACGCATATTTTATGGGTTGATGCAGTTGATTGAGTTAGACTTGGTCAAGTTTTTAATGGTTTCACGGTAACTTTGGGGTTATGGGAAATAAGTTTTTGAATTGTTTTGGGATTAAAACTACTCTCCAAATAACACATGGAAAGAGGCTGTTGTTAAAGACAGTATTGAATTTGGTATAGGAAATTGGCAAGCGATAGATACCAATAGAGTGGAATCTGAGGGAGGCCATGGATCACGATTGATCTGTAAAGCAGGGCTGTAGCCAGGGGGAGGGTCCTTAAGTGCCCGGGCACATACCCCTTGAGATTAAGTTTCATACAACTAGAAAAGTGATTGGTGTGATTAATGTTCTAAATGGAACTAGTCAGAGAGCTTTTAACTGTTTTGAGTATTCAATAAGCTTACAATAAATTTGATTTGAAGCGCAAAAGAATTCAAAAATCTTTGTGACAATACCAAACCCAAATCCACATCTATATTGCACAGCACAGCATAAACCTTTCCCAAACAGCCAAAACCTTCTCCCTTAAACACATGCTAACATGCTAAAATTGCAGTAAGCTGTAAAAGAAGAGTTTCACCGTCACATACATAAATCCACACTCTTATTATTATTTCATTTTACTTCACTTCTTCTGAGAGAGCTTTTTTTTTCTTGCTGCCTTATTGTTAGCTGCTTCGATTTCTTTCCTCTATGCTCATATCACTTATTTTCAGTTTACATTCAGACGCTGACAATAAAAGTTTTAGTTTAATTCATCAGCGTTAAATTTGATATTTTTCTTTCTCAATTCTTTTACACATGCGACAACAACGCGTCGTACAGCACATCCAGTATTGTCGCCATAAAAAAATAAAAAGAAATTTTTGTCGTGAATTTATAAAATAAAAAATTCATAATGTAAATTATTTTCGGTGCGTTGATTGTGATCTGCATAAAAAATAATCGAATTAAAACCGCGCGATCCGTCCGTGTGTATTGTGCATCCAATAAGTTTATTATTCATGAGAAAGAAAAGTGAAAATTTTTGTTAGAAATTTCTTCAGAAACTGCATCATCTGCAGCTTAATAAATTAATAAGAAGTCAAAATGATTTGAAGAAGATAAAAAAAGTGAAGCAAGAAAAAATTTGAACTAGATACTCAAAAATATTATCAGGCAGTGTCATAGTTACAGTTTTTTTTTTAATTACCTATCGCATGTGTTTATGTCAATTTAGTGTAGCATAGAAAAAAAATTTCACAAAAAATAAAAGTGTACGAAGATGGTTGACAGAATACAGAACAAGACTTCAAGTCATCATCGTCGTCGACATTCTCAACCTCATTATTATAGCAATTACAATGTCATTATAGTTTTATTAGTGTTTATAGTTTCTAATTTTCACATTCATTGCGGACCATCTGCCCAACAAGAGCACGAGCTTTTACTACTCGATGCACTCAGTCGAAAGCAGCCGCTTACTAGCAATCTTAATGCAATTTCAAATAATAATTATGAGACGAACGCAATAATGGATATGTTGGGAAGAAGTATGTAATTACTTACAATGACTCTTTGCTTTTCTTTTCCTATATATGCAATTTAATCTTGTTAAACATATGTTGACTTGCGGTATTGTCAATGCCAATTTTATGTATGATATATGATTAATAAAGCCCCTTGTAGTGACTTTTATTGACTATTCGAGATTTTCGAGAGATGAGATGGGATGTGATGGTGGTTGAGGTGCCATGCCTTATTCTTTTTGATCCACAACTTTTGGTTCTGTGCTTTGCCCGAAAAAATAATTTCAGGATGAAGTCCTGTGACAAATTCATTGCATTTCTCGTCAATCTTGCACAATCTTATTCAAATGAAAGCTCTTCTTCATTCATCGTTCCTAAAAACATTCAAAAAAATCCTTAAAAAATTCCAATTCCTCAACCTGACTTAGCATCCTTTCACAAAGTGTTGACTGAATCAAGTCAAATAAATTTCTTAAAGTGATGGAACAACTCAATCCTACTCGTTTGTAAGCAGCATCAACATGATTTAAATAACACAATGTTTTCTACAACTGGTAAAGTGCCTAGAGTAAGGCTGAAAATAGCTCAATTCTGACGTCAATTTGTTTTAAAGGAAAATGTTTTTACTTTTGTGAATAAATTGAAGTTGATTTGAATTTTTTTGGCTGGAAATTGAGACAAAAAAAGAGTTTTGAATTTAATTTTGAAGCTGATTAGAATTTAGGCATTGTAAAAAGTATTAAAGCAATTTCTAGGTACTTAAAATGTGAGTTTAAGATTTAAACAAGAAGATCCTAGCATAATGAAAAGTTAAACAATTTAATAAAGTGTGATGGGCATCGTGGATTTGGAAAATCGAAAAACTCATTTTTTGTGACAAAGCAGAGTGGAATCTAAGGTATCAAGGCATATATAGGCGAATCTGCCAGTGCAAGAGTTAGGCCTCTGTGGCTCGAGTGGTTAGGCAATAGATCAGATCTGCAACCTCATTTGTGAAGATGTAGGTTCGATTCTCATTAGGAGTATGCTAATGCGAATCCGATTACTAGATTGCTAAAAGTTAAAACCATATAGAGTCCTTAGTAGTCGCTCTAAGGCCGCATGTTGTTTAGATCTCCTTAGATTCTAAGCACAGAACGATATGCTTATATGTTTGTCACATATCTGCACAGCAAAGAATTCATTAGTTTCTTTATGACGTAGCAATAAAGACCCTAATACTTCTTAAAAGAGTACAGAATATAATGCATAGCTTCAAGCTGATAAGTCATCAAAATCCATTAAGGCGAGAGATTAATCTAGTTTAAAGAATTTATTCATAAAAAAATCATTTCAACAGAAAATCTTCATAATTCCTGATTCTGTTACTCTTCAAGATCATTCAATTTCCACTTATAGAATCTTTTAATTTATTCAAAGTTGTATAAGAACAGATAATCCGAAAACTTTTTGTTGAACGACAACCATTGTTATCTCGATTGAGGAAATAAGAATAATCGTCGTTCCTAGTATTAAAAGTAGGAAATGTCAGCAAATTTGTCTGTCCTTAATCCTCTGACTGTCTTTTTGAACGTACTTAGATTTTCATATTCAGATAAATTCGAAAAAAGAATCTCTTTGGTCGAGAGCTGAATAATCTTAGATTCTACAAAAATACTCGACCGTGTATCAGCGAATGTCATCAAATTGTCAAACTAGCTGATAGACTTTCTTTCCATCAGCAAAGATTGTAAAAGGGAAAACTTAAAAATATTTTAAAAAACCTTTCCTAAAAAGCACTAAGCTTCAAATCACGTTCCATCAATAAAACATGCCTCCCAAAATTAAATATTCAATTAATTCAATTCCATTAAGTTTCCACCTTTTAAATTTCATAACACATTAAGACATTCCATAACTCTTGCATGACACTATTCACAAGGGAGGGAATTTACTGACAACCACAGCACAGCTCTTATTTCTTTTTCAATTACTGTGTCATTAAAATTAAAAGAATAAGAATTTTCCACTTTCGCTTTCTCTTAATGACTTTACAACAAATAATGTAAGAGTTTAGTGGTCATTCAGATATATCCGTTCCCACTGAGGAATTAAAAGAAATGTATGTGTATATCCACATTACCGCATAGCTGGTGCTGTATATATTATGACCATCAAAAACAATTGAAAAAAAAATCTTCTTTTTAAATTACTTTCGTTAATCGTTAAAAATTATGCGGTGACTTTTATGTCTGTACATACATCACATTGCTTGTCATGATCGTAACTCCCTCATGACGTGATTACGTTTTCATTTTCAATTTTAAATTGCCAAAAAAATAATTCCATTTATTCGCCTAAGAAATCTGCACAGGGGCGTAGCCAGGGGGGGCCATAGGGGGCTCGGGCCCCCCCTACGAAAATCTGATAATTGTTTTATTAAGTATTTATAGAGAAGAACCAATTAATGTAGAGGAAGTGATGAAAGAAATGTCAAAATCAGCACGAAAAATTAAATTTATTGTATGAATAATGAATTAAATATTTAAACTTATGAAGAATGAATATAGATTTAAGGATACAAAATAACGGTTTTTTAATTTTCGAAAATGGGCCCCCCCTTAAAAATTTTCTGGCTACGACCCTGAATCTGCAGCAAAGTGGAAAAAAATCTACAGCTTTTGCGCCCATCCAGGTGGAAAAAAGAGAGAAGTCTTTGTGTTTTACTTTTTTTTGCTATGTTGCAGGGAGTTTGCACATTTTTCAACTATTTGTTGCTTGCTGTTTATTTGCAAGAAGGTGTGAAATTGAATGAAATTGAGTTATTTAACTCATCGTGAAGATTGATTCTTATCCTGACTTAGAGTTTATGAAGATTGTTGGCTGGCTTTTGATTTAATTTGTTTGATTAAGAAGAGTTTTCTTTGTTAAGGTTTAGTGGATGTCTTTATGGTTTGTAAATGAATTATCAGCAACTTTTATGTTACGATTAGGAAATATGACATAGAAATTTATATCTGAAGCAGGAATTTACGCATTTAATGATTGATCACTTGACTTTGCGCCAAGTTGAAGATCTTGAAAACGATTTAAATATTAAACTTAAACCTGCTAAAACCATATTTAAATCAGTCGCATTTGAATGTTGTCTGAATGACAGTCAAGTTCATTGGAACAATTAGAACCAAATTGCGTCAGCTAAACTTCGTTTGTGGAAGCCTTGTGAACAACATATGAACATGTTTTGATCGGGTTTGAATGTTTATGCTCCTTATGATTCAAATTCCAATTGAGTAAGGACCGTCTTTGTATTAATAGTCGACATCATTAGATGTATAATATGTTGTACTTATTTTAAAATGAATGTAGATAAAACAAACTTACCAAATATATTTAAGATCTTCAAAAGTTCTTCATTCCAATCTTCTAAGATCATAACATCACTAGTAGTCAATACAATTTCATAAAAAACTAATCTAACGTAAACAATGTCAAACTTCATCTGTTTTGTACAAATTAATATTTCATTCTCTATTTCTCTACTCTACTCAATTCATCTCTTCATTCATCCGGTCCATCCATCCATCCAAAGTAAAAGTTTTAGAACAGTTTTTTTCAACAGAACTTGTAAAACATCACGTTAATTAAAACTTGATACTATTTACTCACACACAAAAAAACAACAAGAGCACAGAAGTGCAATTAAGTAAACTTTAAGCTGAAATAATTAAGTGTTTTTATTCGCACTTGAAGCTCAAGTGTTGTTTTTTTGTTGATTTAATTTACTCACGTTGAGCTTTGTTTGTTTACTTTGTATACATTTTGAGATGATTAATTGCTTACTGTGATGTATTGGGAAGTTGATGTATTTAAAATCAGAGTTGCGATACAGGCACTTGTGCACAGGTGAGAACCATACAATTCCTTAAAAATTTGTGAGGTTTTATTTGAATTTGTATGGTTTTTTTCTCGAAAAACCTTATAAATTATTAAGGAATTCTACGGTTCTCATCTGTGCTCAGGTGCTTGTATCGCAAACCTGGTTTAAATTGAGACATTTTGGAGGAGTTTTGTGATGATTAAAGCTCGGACAGATTTGAAAGTGTCAACTGTATTTGCTTAACATAGAATTTTCAGTATTGGTTTATTAAACAGGGGATGAATTAAGCTGACAATCTTATTATTGACTCAATTATAAATAAAAAATTGTCGAAAAAATTTCGAATTGAAGTTGCTGAACTTAGCAGAGAGTTTATTATTGATCAATCGATCAAATTCAGTACTTTTGACTGTCGTTTCCCTTGATATTGTCAATTTTAAAGTCTGCAAGTCAACAATACTCGACATTGTCATTCAAAAGTCAAACTTACTCTCTTTTGCTCAACATCTAGAAAATCACTGGAAGCTTCAATCCATCTCAATCTCTAAGAAGATCACCAAAGTCACTCTTAAACTTACCAATTTCTATTGAATTTTCAAATTCCTTTCCTCCTTCTTTTTTCTAATGAAATAACGAACAAACAAATTAGTTCACAGTGTCAAACTTGACATATTGTCAATTCATAACAGCATGTGCAATGGAATTTGTAATTTTATGCACGATTGAATCGAAAACTACTTTCATGATTACGCATTTCGACGTTTCTTTTATTGCGTAATTCTCCAATTGTAATCAAAGTCATTTGGCCTTTTTACTGTCTATATCATATCATATTACCTACTTCCTATAATACACAATCTATTTATTTTTTTTCGCATACTTAATACATCATTTTGTTTCACTTGTTATATTTTCAGTCATTCCACAGACATGCCGATATAAAAGTAAGAAGTACGAATGTGGATTATCGATAAGTTGCGTGCTGGGTGGCGGTAAGCCAATGGATTTATGTTCCGGTGGAATGATTTGGTCATGCTGTGTCGATATTGCACCGGCATCACAAGATCTTGACAGTGAGTCATCGCCGCAAACTGGATTATTGAATAATGCAAGTAAGTAGCTGAATTGAAGATTATATTTTGTTGATGGATGTTGTGATTAATATGTGGTGTGAATGAGGATTGTATGCTGTATGATGGTTAAGGATGAAGGCTTAGTTGAAGGTGTGAAGCTCTGTCAATGATTTAGTAATCGACAAAGTACGTTTTTTAACATTATCTTCTTCAAGGGGACTTCACAGTGTGGCATGTATCATAAATTTACATGTCGACAGCTTTGCTCAATATTGCATGATTATCCAGCAGAACCTACCCCAAATTTCAGTCCATAACACTCTAATTACAAAATTATTTCAATTTCTCACCCAAAATTGCTAATATCAAATTCATAAACGTCCACATAACTCAACAAAGCATTCATAAAAAAATCTTCATATAACAATTTCCATACACTTATCATAATTATCATCACATGCATAGAAAACAAAGCATAAAAGCGATAAATAGAGAGAGAGAGAACAAAAGAGCTATTTTGAATTCAGGTTACTGTATCAAAAGCAGCAACAATTAATTTTTCTTTCATTTTCTTCTTCTTTTTTTGATAAATATGCGATAAAAAGAAATGAATGTGTTTGACTGCTATTGTAGGTTTTTTAGCATGCAAAAAAAATAAAACTTTCTTTATCTAAGAGCATAAAAAATTAAATTTTTATAATATTCAACTGCAATAAACAGCTGCTTATAAATTATTGGCAATATATGCTCATAATAAAAACAAACATTGAGGCAAAACGAGGAGAAAATGCACTTAAAAGAAATTGATCTTGACATTGATATGGTTGAATTTATTGATGATTGTATAGCTTCGAGTATGGAATCGATATACGTATTAATAAAAAATGTTTATGGATTGGATTGGATTGTTGGATGAGGCTTTAAAGATATGTTTTATGAGTGCTGTAGGAATTATTTTATAATCAGGCTTTACTTGATGGATCTTAATAATTAAGCAAAATAAGGATTGACACCATTAGAAGCTTCAATAAAACTTCAACAGTCGTCAATTCAAAAAGTTCAATATTAAAACCAGTGTTGCAAATGTAGATGTCTACACTAGATGAAGAATGTAGATTCTTCAATAGTTTTTGTCTAGCTAAGAAACTTTCTTCATAAAGATCGATTCTATATGAAGATAGAAAATCTAATCTACACAAAGATTATTTCTACATAAAGATTCTGTCTACATAAAGATTCGATGTAGATGTCTACAATTCTACATTTTTTCCAGGTCTACATCAGAGAAGAATGTAGAATTGTAGACATCTACATCGAATCTTTATGTAGACAGATTCTTTGTGTAGATTAGATTTTCTATCTTCATATAGAATCGATCTTTATGAAGAAATTTCTGTCTCAGAATTTATCTGATCCAGACAAATGGCCAGAATGCAACACTGATTAAAACTTCCAATTCATAAAACTAGTATAGAAGCCACCGTTATAGATGTGAACGGACGAACTTAGTACATTTTCCTCGCATAGATTAGTGTAAATGAACTAAAAACCAACATCCAGTGACATTTAAGTTATTATTAGTCATGTCCAGATTTAAAAACGAACATCCAGTAGCGTTTAAGTCATGTCGGGAACTTAAAAACAAGATCTAGTTGGGCATAAGTAATGCCTGGAACTAAAAACTATGATTTTTTTGGATATAAAAATGTGATACGTTCAATTCATGTTCAACAGACTTATCAAAAGTCTAGCGGTGTTTTAATATGCACGTTCGAAAAATTTAAATTTGATAAACCGGTACAATTTTTGGTCATTTTATTCAAGTTTTGAAAACAGATTTAGCTATATTATGCTTATTATCAAATGATAAGATAATATTTTCATCTAAAATTCAAGAAAAAATTGCTTAATTTAAGTTTTTATTTTTCCTAATTTTCGAAAATTTCGAACTGCAGGGTATGAAACTTCGAATTTTGCATGGCAGACAGACAAATAAAACATTTTTCAAGTGTTCTTGGAAACTGTAACGGTCGAAACTCTTGAATTGTTCGTATCAGATAAAAACATTTAAGCTAGAAAACAAATAATCAAATTGAAAACTTAAAAAAAATATGTAACGGTTTTCTAAAATTTAAATTCATTGGCTAATCCATTGTTCGTTTTTGAAAAATGACCGTTAATTTCGGACGTCATAATTGAACGGCCCCTATGGAAAATGCGGTTAAAAAACATTCATTCTTGACCCACCATAATCTCATTATAATTAAGTCACCGTTATAATAAGCATGCAACTAAAATTCCATATCCAATATATGCAATAATCTTGAAAAGTCTTGTTAAAAATTTCACTAACAAGATCTCATTAAATTTAACTCAAGCAAGTCAATTCTAACGCTCATTTGAGCGCAATAATGACTGAATGGATCATTAGAACTAAGGTGCCACATACTCGACTCATTCGTGTCAGTAATAAAATTATATTAACAAATTGCCTCGTAAAATTAAACTGTTTGGCACAAATGTGAAACAGGATCTTTCCAAGACCTTCCACATTTTACAGATCAGCAAGTTCATTGGCCTGAATCTTTTGTGGGAATAATTCCCATCAAGAACTTATTGCGAATTGTTCAAGCCCTAAAAGTGAAAGTTAATTATCATTTTTAAAATATTACGAAACCAAAAAGAATGTCTGAGGAACTTCGCTTCTGTGACTTCTGTGTCTACAATTTTACAGACATTAAATGTCTCATAATTACACTACAGCAACCTTAATCTTTGAGACTTAAAATTTTCTTTCATTTTAACGACAAAATCAAGATCAGGAAATGATGGATGCACTTCTCAGTTTCACTTTCTCTGTGTCAATATAAAGAAAAGATCAGAGACATGAGACATTATCATTTAATAAGAAGAAGTAAGTCTCATTTTCTCGTGACTCTAGAGATTATCTGATGTTGATCTCTTGTATATCTACGAGTCATAAATGCACTGCATTGTTGTTGGTGTGAAAAGTAAAAGGTGAAGTTTTTTAAGTAGATTTGTATGCAGTGCTTGTATTTTCACACCTCAAATGGATCTTGAACTTGCTTTTTTTGTGTAATTTAGATGGATTACAAAGTTATGGATATATGAAAGTCTTGAACTTGGTGATTGAGAGGGGAAATTGATGTTATTAAAGATTTGAGAAGCTTAGTTGTTTAATTTAGTCTCTCCTACCCAAGTACTTACTCCACCTCCTCGTGGTACATTGCCTGGCTATGCCAAACTGCGTAAGTAGTGCGGTACTAACGGAGAAGGTTTGTTTAAGCATGAGGCCCAGCGAGCCCACCTTCGTTAATCAATCAATAGCTACGAAACGTGAAGAGAAGTGACTTTGAAAAATGGACGAACCATCTCAGACCTTTATTAAACTTAACTTCACAGGCTCATGTGAAAAATGCTGTAGAAATGTTATTTTAGTCTCATTAAAAGTTTAAAGTGCACTTTTAAAAGCGAGAACTTACTAATACGTTTTATTCAAACTGTTGTCCTCTGTTATCTTTTTCGAACTACAACCAATGGCTTAGATCAGTGAAATGGGACTTAGCTTGACTAGACTAGACCAAACTGGACTCGATAAGACTCAATCTCGATCGGCACATATTGAAATTCATTGAAATTCGTTGAAATGTTTTCCATCCTGCAGCCGGGTTGATAGTATAATTAGAGCCAAGTGACAACTTCCGCTTGGAAGCAACTTCCATTGCCAATTGGCTGTCGCTTGGTTCTAATTATACTAACAACCCTGCTGCCGGGTGGCAAACATTTCAATATGTGCCGATCTGGAATTAGACTAATCAAGAGTCGTATAAACTCGGTATGAATCAACTGGACCCTGTAAGACTCGTTTAAATTAATCTAGACTAATTAAGACTCAGATTGACTCAATATGATCCAACTGGAACTTACTTGACTCGGGCAGACTCTGTTAAACACGATAAGACTTGACAAGATCTATGTCAATCGATTAGACTAGGTTAGAATCGGTTTGACTTGGCTAGGACTATCTATTGAAGAATTCAGTTGATTTTCAGCTCTAAAATACAGAAATTGTCATCTGTTCCTTTATATAATAACTTAAATCTACGACATGACTAATATTATTTGAATTTACACAGAATCCATTTAACAAAGGGCTACAACTTAATATTATTGTATTAAAATACTTTAGAAATCTGTGAGAACCTTTCCATTATTATTGAAAATGTTGAAATAAATTTAAATCCAATAATAATTTCAACCTAAACCCTCTCAAGATGTCATCAAACTTTGTCCCACATTTCCCCATTAATCATCTAAAACAACAATCAATCCATTGGCAATTAAAGTCGCATCTTTTGATCTTTTTTTTTGTCTGAATGATTCAAAGCATTGCACAACGCTTTCTGATTAATTCAACAAGACAAAAAAAAAGCCCTTTGTGATGAAATTGAGGAATATCTTGAATGACAATTGTCAGACATCAAAAGTTACACAACATTGTCGTTGAATATTCTTGAAAATATCACGCAAAAATGCCGCGACTAAATGAAAAATAAATTAAATCAGTGAATTAAGTTTCATGTCAATTAATGCCTCATCTTACTATTGCCATGTTACACAATCGTGTTAAAAAGAAATTTATTTTGGATTCAGTTGAAGGTGAAAATTATTTAACAGCTGCTTTTTGTTATACATTATTAATTTTTAGAATACAGCAACAAATTTCACTTTCGCTTTCCATGTGAGCTGTACTTTCTGGATTCATGGGCTTGTGAATGGTTTTTTTTTTCGTTAGTCTCGTCTTCAATTTCATTTTGTGCTTCTTCTTTACATTTTTAAAATCAAACGAAAGTAAAAGTGTTAAGCGAATTTGTTGAATGTGTGTGACTTGAGGTGTGCATGACAATTGTAGTAATGATGTTCTTTATGTAGCTAGACATTTACACAGTCAAGTCTTTTATTTTGTAACTGGAAAATTGAGTTTAATTTGTTTGTCGCATTTTCGTGTTTTTTTTCACTTTATGATGATTTTATTATTGCTTAATATTAGCTTAATATGATGAAATGTTTTAATAGAAAGTTATGAAATTTTTGTTGATAATTTGATAGTCAGGAATGATTTTATTTGTGGGAAGAATTTGATATTAGTAACAAATTGTGTCTTAATGGCTGCAAATGATTTAATTCAAATAAATTCCATTTTTTAAAAGATACTCAAAAATAAATGTGTGTGATTTAGTAAATGTTAAGCATAGCCTAATTTCCTTAAAAATGTCACTTTTTTCCACTCAAAATAAAAAGTTTCTCCTGATAAAACTAAAGCTAAGTTTATAAAACTATCTTAATCACAATGATTAATAGGATTTTAGCTCCTTTCAAGAGCCCCCCCCCCCCCCGCGCGATGGGATTTTTTTATTAAAAGAACCTTGGCATGTTAAAGAAATAAACCTTCAACCTTTTTCCCTCACTACTATTTATGCCAGTGGTTTTCAAACAACATAACACGGAACCCTTTTACTGTAAAGCAACTTAAAATCTTAAATTGACTCAATGTTTTCATGTATTGTGACTTAAAAAAGTCTTTTATGTCCAAAATAGTGCCCCGAAATAAAAAAGGTTGAGAAACACTATTTTATAAGCACCAAGTGCGTCTTCCCTGAACTTATGGAAAGTTCTAGGAAAGAAACTTAGAATTCACAATCCTGAATGTTTCTAAAAAGCGACAAATGAGAAAACTTCTGATGCCGAATCTTCTATGAATTAGCTTCTATTGTCACGTCAGCTCTAATTGCACTAAATAAGAAGCTTTATATTGTCTATTTTTAGCACATTTTTGAAACTTATTTCGAAAAGGTAGCTTAACAATACGCTTTGTTTGGCTTCTCGGGGCAAGAAAAACTTTTTAACCAGACATCGTAGAGAGCTCGGGTTTGTTTTATAAACTCAGTTCTAAAGAGTTATTGGCAGGCCGAACAGTTAAAAGTCTTAAAACAGTGCATTTATACTTTCATTAATGATTTTTTATTTCATATGAAAAACACGTGATCGATGCGTTTAGAAACTTAAATAATTTTCTACCGTTGTAAAAATTGTAATCAGGGTGCGTTCAAAAATTCGAATTTTTTTTTAACCGGTAAATCTTTATGGAAATTCATTGTAATTATCTGTTAATTACACTAAAATTTATGATTTTCTAATCTTTTCATGATATGTAAGTGAACGCAAAATAATTCCATAATCAAATACTGATCGCTAGCACAAAAATGCGCTTAAGTGCCTCGATCCATAACACGAGGACTTCTGTAATTTTTTAACTTAATGGAAAATCTTGTCTAAGCACCAACATTTCCATACTCTTCTTACAATACTGTTAAGTATCCCACAAAAATTTCCAATCCATAACGTCTCAAAACGACACCACAATAATAATGATGAAATTATATTTTTTCTTCAAAAATTTCATTTTCACGCATAACACAATCATAATTAACATTACATGCTCATATGCTACAAATAATGAAAACTGAGTTATCAAAAAAAAAATAATAAAAACAATGAAATTTTCACAAATTACTTTCAAGTCAATGTCAACATTTGACAATCAAAAAAAAAATGCAAAAGTTTCTCTGAGAAATTTTCTAGCTGTGAAATGTTCAGCATGATGGAGCTTATTGGTTGCATATATGCAAGACTCTAAGCCATTACCTAATTCTTGAGGCATGATTTTCACCTGCAAGTCGTAATTCATTCCTCAATATTCACCCTAAAAGCAACGATAAAAAAAAGCAGGCAAAGCAGCTTGTCTATAAAGCTAAAGTGATAAAAAATTACTAGAGCATGCCATCAATTTCCATTATTTTACTAACACTGAATTTCCCAAACCCATCTTTTATGTAAAAGTCACTCGTTTTAGCGCTAGAGCATGTCCAACGTCGAAATCACTTTACATTACTTCCAAAATGATGAGATCTCTTTTTTTTTATTGTATAATAGCTAATTGATTTACATTTTTTGTAGTGACTTAAGGCATGAAGAATAAATGCAATAAAAATTTTTAAAAAAACCTTTTTTAAGTTCCTTAAATTTATTTTAAAAAAATCATCAATTTTTATAGGCGACATAATTCATTTAATCAGTTATGCATCCAATCGTCCACTTTCGACGACTACAACAACAACTAAACCGCCATTCCATAATTCAAATAAGCCTTATTATTATTATCCGGCACATAGTCAGAATGACTGGACGACCTACAACAGCTATGAAACAAATAACATTCCTGGATCAAGCTATCCATCATATATAAAGCCATCGATGTCATCACCATCGTCCAGTAGCGTATACAACTATAATACTAATAATAATAACAATCAGAATTATGGAGGCAGTCATAATCATAACAATAATGGTGGATTCCTTGACGACTCAGGATATTCAATAACCCCAAGTCCAGTCATCAATAATAATGACTATAATCGACCGCATTCAACGCCAGCAAGACCAAATACGAATAGTTATGATTATCAGAATGATGATCAAGGAAATGGATATAGCTACGGCAGCTACCAGGGTAAAGCAACAACAAATTGTGATGCACAAATTAAAGCACTTCAACTAGAAAAAAATCACCAAAAAAAATAATTCGCATGAAAAAATTCACAAAAACTCATCGAAATTTTTATTAATTTTCACATTTATTGCAACTTAATATTTTTTTAATCATTTTCATTTTCGTTGGATGTCATTTAACTATTAAGGATGTTGTTATTTTAATTTTACTTTTTTTGGGGATTAAAAATTGCTTTAAATTTCTGAAAAATTCTAAATCAAAATTTTCTTTCTTTTCCAGCATGTGGAGAACTGTATACAAGGTCGAATAGAATTGTAGGTGGACATCCGACAAATTTTGCATCACATCCATGGCAAGTGGCGTTGATAAAGACGGGATTTTTGACGAAGAAGCTTAGTTGTGGTGGGGCGTTGCTGAATAAGAGGTGAGTTAATTGGTAGATAAAGTTGACTGTTAGGTGACTGTGGCTATGTGTCGGGGTTTAGCCTGGTTGGGGGTCAGTTAACAATACCAAGCAAGTCATAAAGAAAAGCTAGTCATAAAGAAAAGCTAGTCACAAAGAAGAGCTGGTCATAAAAAGCTAGTCACACAACAAAGCTAGTACTATACAGCAGCCAGTGATTTAAAACATCTTGTCATATAGAATAGCTAATTATAGAACCTAGGTCAATAACCTAAAGATGGGCTTAGGAGACCTTAAGCTTTGTCTTCAAAAAAGTTTATATTCCAGAGACCACTGAACAATCGACTCATTGTTCATGTTCAACACATGCTTACCCTAGCGACACATATGAAGAACTCATCGACATGTATCAATCAAGATTGACATTTGAATGCCACATGAAGGCTCCTTTGAGGAGACTCTATATAGTGTTAATCAAAGCACGATGTTAGAGTCTTGACACATCCACGTTGAGCAATTTTTCATTCATGTCGCTCAAATTAGACTAGTTTAAAGCACTAAAACTGTATTTAATAAGCCTATTCAAAAAATCCAAATCAATTTCATAATTCTAACCTCAATTTCCTTTTATCTTCCATCCAGATGGGTAGTAACAGCAGGTAAGTCCACAAACTTCAAACCTTTCATCCCAAACCCTAAATGTAAAAATGTTTAAATCCTTTCTCTCAATGAACAGCTCACTGCGTCGCAACAACACCAAACACAAATCTCAAAGTAAGACTTGGCGAGCATAACGTGAAAGATCAAAATGAGCGATTACCACATGAAGAGTATCTGATTGAAAGGAAAGAAGTGCATCCAAGTTATTCGCCAACTGATTTCCAAAATGATATTGCATTAGTGAAGTTGAATAGAAATGTGAAATTCAAGCAACACATTTTGCCAGTTTGCTTACCAAACCCAGTTGCTAAAGTTATTGGAAAGAAGGCGACTGTCGCAGGTGAGAAGATGTTAAGGATTAGATTCAAGTCTCAAATTCACCTTAAATTGTACTGAATATTAAAAATTCATTTCCATATTCTTTTAGGTTGGGGTAGAATAAGACATGGAGCTTCTACTGTGCCAAATATTCTACATGAGGTTGATGTTGAGGTTATTCCAAATGATCGATGCCAAAGGTAAACTTGAAACTTCTTCAAAATTTCTCAAATTTACATCATGTTCTCTTTTAGATGGTTCAGAACTGCAGGACGTCGTGAGATCATCCATGATGTATTTTTATGTGCTGGTTATAAGGAAGGAATATACGATTCATGTCAAGGAGACTCGTAAGATAATTCCATTTATCATCATAATTCCTCATATCCACAAATATTCTAACCGTTCTTTTTAAATTGTTATTTTAGCGGTGGACCATTAACAATTACTATGGACGGTCGTAAGACATTGATTGGCTTAGTGTCGTGGGGTATTGGATGTGGACGAGAACATCTGCCTGGTGTCTATACAAACATTCAAAAGTTCGTTCCATGGATTGAGAAAGTGATGGGAAAGGATTTTTAAAATTTTTGACATTTTGTATCGTGCTATACACTTCCTGCAGGATTTTTTAATTAATTTATGAAGAAATTTCTATTGTTTTAAATTAAATAATTTATAAATAATGTTAAAGAAATTAGATTAAGAGGTTTAATATCGTCTCTGCAGATGACAGTGAGGGAACTTAATTTTTTTCTGGATGATGGATGAAGCTTTGACAAGCTTTATGTGTAATTTTGAGAATCATTAAGAGACTCGTTGTCTTAAAGAATCTTCTGAGTGTTGTTTACTTCAAAATTTGAGTATAGTCTTATAAGCATATCTGTAGATAATATGACAGAAAATCACAAGATTTGTATCAATTCCAATCTGATCTATGCTGTTTTATGACAAATTATCTTCAATTTAGAAATAATTCAGCTCCAGAGTCTATAAACTAAGTGCTATGAAGCTTTAAAGATGAACCCTATAGTTTTTAAGCAAAATCTCATAATCTTGATAATTATTATTTTTTCTGATGTTTTATCTTAATTTCCAATTTATATGGAAAGTTTGGATGCACATCTAAGTATTTTTAAAGTTAATTTCTAATTTTTAATCGCTTTAGAGCTTCATAGCATTCAGTTTTGAATAAAACAAAGAATTTATGAAAAGAAAATCAAAAAAGAGTTGACAAAACCCCAATGTCTGTAAACAGAATAAATATCAGTTGGCTTTCGAAAATTTTGAAAAAATTCGTAAATGATCAATTTTAAAAAACAAATATACGTTAGTAATTTTGTCATATTTGAAAATTAAAAATACGTTAGTAATTTTGGAAATCATTAAAATATTTATTAACTTTAAAATTTAATTATTTTTTGAGGCAAATTCATTTCTTTTATGCATAAAGCGACCCTGATACTGTAACTTCTTCCTGAATTCAACAAATGCTTTAATAAGCTTATCGATAGTTTCCTTGAAATAACATTTTTTGTATAAACTTACAAGAGATGGAAATGCATCCGCATTTAATCGTACTCTCTTTGCATTCCTATTTACCATAGAGTGACAAAAATGAAGAACGCACAAAAAATACTTTTTTGACTGAATATATTGAATTTCATGATATTTTAAATAGTCGATCCATTTTACTCGATGTATCGAACTCTCTGGAAGTTCAAATATGGGGATGTTGCTATTTCCTCTTCCTTTACAGCTTTGAATTGCACAAATTTTAACCATTTTAAAAAATTTCGAATTTTTGAATTGAAAATGTAAACAAATTTTCATAACGAACATTTTGAATTCAAATTTTTTTCCCGCGTTCGAAAAATAAGATCCTTCGAAATCGAAAAATAAGATCTTGTTTACAGACATTGGACAAAACCAAAACCACATAAAAAAGATCAAAACAAAAAGCATTTTTGACTGTAAATATTAGAAACAAGAAAATATTTTTAAAATAAATATTAATACTTTTATAAGTAAATAACCTAAAACATTCGTTTTTAATTTATAAATTAATATTTTTACATTTTACAGGAATTATTTTTCATTCCTTTATTTGCAATTCGTCAATAATAAGGTATAGATAGGATGTAGATGGTCATCATAAAAGGATCAAGCACAAGTTTTTAAAAATAAACACAGGACATCGATAAGGAAAATGAACTGTCCAAAGAATAAGGCACATACAATTCAACGCACATACTTTAATCTCAGTTGAATTGTGTTTATTCAGGATAAAGCAGAGATGGTCAACCCATGTGCTGCGGCTCGAAAAAACTCGACAAAACCCACTGATCGTGTGCCATATTTGGTTTCGGTCATGAGTTACCAACAAAAATTGCTGTCGCACAAAAAAGATTGCTTACCACTGCTTTAAAGTAAAGTTCTCCAATTCTTCGATCCTAGCTTGTTGCTCTAATCTTTTTTTCATCAGATATTTTTTCAAGGAACACCTAAGTATGTCTTACGGCACACAGTTTGGACAACACTTCTCTAAAGTCTGGCCATTGAAATTGATTTTTTATTAATACTCTAGAAAATTTTTGGCTAGTGCTTCTCAAATAATGCTTCGCTTAATACTTCAATGTTGGCACCAAATGTATGATGTCAAACCAAATGTACACCAGATTATAGATTAAGTGTACCGTCTTCTCTTAAATTTGAAAAATACTGACCTATATTCATCCTAGGATCCAGTCGTCTTGCATTTCAAAACACCGAATAAATCAAATGGAATACAAAAGAAAGTAAAATCCGTAAATGAAATCAAAATTAAGAGACAAAAGGCAAATTGAATGCCTGAAACCTTAAAACAAAAAGCAACAAAATGTATAAAAACTTTGTACATACTTAAATTTAAATGTAAATAAATAAAAAGTTTAATTTAAAAAAAAAAAAAATCATCCTAGGATCAAACCATAATCAAGCTACTTGTTATAATTAACATTATTAAGCAGTTAAGTGCCTTGCTGGTGGAATAGGTAAGGCGCTTGGCTCAGATTTGGTATGGTAACTCGAAGGTCGTCGGTTCGAATCCAGCCATTTCTAAATTTGTTCTTTTTCAGAAGTTTAGATACTTCGACTGCTTAATGTACGAGTCAAGCCATAATTGGGCATTTTGGGCAACGTTGGATTAAGGAACGGATCAGGAACTTGAAGTGTAGCGGGAGAAATAGGAACGAGAGCTACAAGATTACCTTATAATGGAATATTGTCAGAACGGACCTGAAATGTATCACGTCACGCCCACAGAAGATTGAAACGAGAGCCTGAATTTAATCGAAACCTAGATTTGGAGATTAGAAGCTTGATTCTACGTCACCCATAGTGATATGAAATGTATCACTAATCAATGTAAAAAGTAAAACATGTATAAATACTAATTCTTCCGGACGGTAACGTCGACAAATAACTAATAATAATAATCTCCATGATACATCCACTGAATCTATCACAACTATAACAACAAAAGCTTCATCGCAATACAAAACCAAACATTTTTCAACATATATCAAGCACTACAGGTTGCATACCCTTGCCCCTTTCCCTCTATGGCTATAGATCATTCAAAAGATTTCAATGCGCGAATTCAAAAGTTAATAAAGACTGCAAAAAATTTTAATTCCCGCTGTGATGTTTCTACCAAGATTTTTTTTTTTCATCATTTTATTTTACTTATTTTCTTCATTTGTATCTATTTACTCATCACAGTTTACGATTGGAATTGCTAGTGTTGGGTTTTGGGTTGGTAGGAAATGAGCGCATTATTTTAATTTTAAAACAAAAGTTTAAATTTTATTGCAAATTTTTAATGAAACTGGATTTTTTTAAAAAAATTAAAATTTCAAAAAAATGGGGTTTGATTGAAAATTACGTCACGTTTGGAAGTTTTTGTGACAGTTTAAACAATATTTTTCCCTTCATACAAATTTAGTGACAACAAAGGTTCGAAAAAGTCGTTTTTACATGAAATAATTTCCGAACGACCGGTCGCGACCCCTTAAAACATTCCTTATTTAATTTTACATATAAAACACTTTTATAAACAACCTATAATTTATTAAGGAGTCAAGATGTCTTCACAGTCATTTTATTTGCATTAAAAACTCAAGGTCACAGTCAAATTTTAAATTCTATCAAATATTCTCAACAAACAAGACCATAATAATGCAAATAAACCGGAGAAAAGTCCAAAAATAAATTTTATTAAAATTAATGGCTTGTTTATTTTTATTTGTGGTAGGTTTTTCGATATTAATGGGTCAAAGAACTTGCAGAACTAAGTGCACATTTGCATCTTTACTTTAAAAATTAATTTTTACAGATTTTTAATCTTTTTTTCCTTAAATTTTAAACTTCACTTTCCAGCTCTTCATACCCCACAATCATCCAGACAAAAGAACACTTAGCACACCTTTATTCAATAAAAATATAGCTTTTAAGACAAAAGAATCATTTATGATGATTTCGCGAATAAGAAAGTTCACATGAAAAAAGAAATGAAACACAAAAAAAAATTAATTCTAGGTCATTCAACTGATGAGAATAAATTTACTCATCACCTTTTTTTCTGTGTGCTCTTTTCCGTCCACCAATGTGAGCTATCCACTTATGAGGTCTGTAATTTTGGGGTCTGAGGCATCAATATGGTCTGAATGGGGTTCAGATCCTCCTCGCATTTTTGAAACTTGTTTCGAAAAGATAGCTTAATATCTCACTATGTCTGTTCGTTCGGGCGGAGAAAAACTTTTCAACTAGACATCGTAGAGAGTTCTAGTTTGTTTTATTAGCTCAGGTCCATTGTTTTATTTTCGGGAAACGCCTTTAAAAGTCTTGAAACAGTCTTTTTGTCCTAAAATTAATAATTTTTATATTTCATATGAAAAAACACGTGATGAGAGCGTGTAGAAATATTTGTCGCATGCTGTATGCGACTTTAGTAATGGCTTACCCCTAAAGTGTTTCGTGGCTCAAAAAAGTTTGGACAACACTGGTCTAAGACAGTACTTCTTTCTCCTTAAGATTGAATGACAAAAAAAAGAAAATGCTGTTCAAAAACAACTTTATTCACGAGACATCACTAATGAACGACCCTACAACGCTGATGATCATCCAAAAAAAAAATCATTATTTTTTGATAATAAATATTGAGTAACGTCCAGAAGCTACAGAAGAAAAAAAAACTCAAAATTTAGGTCACAAAGGAAATTATTGACTTGATTGAAGCTTAAAAATGATGAGATGTAATAATGATGCAAAATGTTGGACGTTGATTGATATTAATTAATGACAAGTATGAGATGGCAATAAAGGTAGGCTTAGAAGCTCAGGAAGCAGTTCCCTTTTATTCCAATTAACTGTTACAACGAGAAATTGCATAAACGGAATCGGTTAATGGCTGAATTATACACTCATAAATATGATTAATCATTGATGCTGCCTGGCATGAGTGGCTTGAAAGAACTAGGAAGATTCTTATTACAGAAAATTATTGTTGGATGTTTTGCATTGTGCAATTGACATCCAAACAATGAAGCAAGCAGCAAAAACAATAACAAGAAATGCAGTCGAATGATCAGAGGAACTGATCAAGTAAATCCAGTAGCGATTCCGGTCATTCATTTCATGATTCATCAAAAATACTTCAAATCAGTCAAATTTGCAATAAATCAACATGAAACTTTCATTCATGATTTTCAACTTATGCCTTATCTACTCATGATCATCAAGCTGCACAAAGCGATCTCTCACCTCAACATCAGCATGCAACAACAACAAAACATTGAAGCATCGATAGAGTTTATACAAACTGACGAACAGAGAAAAGTAACAAGTTCAGTGTGGTTTCAACGTCTTCAGTGTCAAGGTCTTGGAATTGTAAGAAGTAAAAATAATAAAAAAAAAGGTACAAAAAAAATATAAAAAAAATTGTGAAGCAAGAATTGTGAAACGAAAAAATTTTGTGGATTTATAAAAATAGCATTTTTTGAAAGAAATCTTTTTAATGCGATAAATCAACTTCTTTTTTTTTGCTTTGGATAGAATTGACATAAAGAAATTTAGATTGGGGATTTTTGTTAAAGACATAACTGAACTGTGCTATAAAAAAATATCTTCTGGTGAAATTTGAGATTTGTTCTATTTTTTGAAGGGGGAAAATTTGCATAAATTGGAATTAGATGTGACTTAGTCAATTTTAACTTGATGAAGGTATGAAAAAATATTTTTAATTTACTGTGAATTTGAAGAAAAGCTGCTGTTTTAATTAATGCAAAATTATTGCTGTAGATTAGAAACTAGAGCAAATTAGCTATTAAATAATTTTTTGGGGGTCCTAGGTTTTAATAATTGTTGAAAAAGTGAGAAGTTGTATTAAAATCAAATTATTTTAAAATCAAGAATCATCTTTGTCATCATAAGAAAATTGTAATTTACAATATGAAAATAGTAATGCCAATAGTGATTCAATTTTAATAGTTTTAGTCGAATGACAGATTTATAAGAGTTCACTTACCCCTTATCTCCTTAATGACTTGAGGGGTCTGAGATTTTATGGAAGTGAAACAAAAATAAATCTTTTTCTAGACAAGAAGGTTGGGAAATCTAAACCCCATTTTTTTTTTTTGGTTTATTAATAAGTGAATGTCTCCTTTGGGGCCGTTCACTTATTGTGTAACGCAATAAAGTGGATTTTCATACCTTTCCCCCTCTTTTTCACAAATTGGGTATGAAAAAAAAAAACCTTTGTTTGAACCGTCACAAAATCTCAAACCCACTCTCCCCCTAAAAGCGTTTCGTAATAAAAGATGAACAGCCCTTTTGAGGATATCCGACTATTATTTGCTGCCGACTATAATGTCGTGCGTTTGTGCTACTTTCTAGTCATATCAACAACATTATTTGTTGTAGCTCGATAAGATTGGTTTCTAGTGAGAATCGAACTCACGATTTCAAAGGAAGAGTTTCAAAATTGCAACTTGTTGCCTAATTACTCAACTATATTGAGGCCTTACACTCGTTTTGGCAGATTTTACTTGATATAATCGATACTTTAGACTTATCATTGCTCAGACCTTACACACTAAAGTATTAAAGATTATAAAATCAATAATATTCTTAAAAACCATCCAATTATCACTAAATCACCAACAAAACTCGTTTACAAAAATAATTTTTCCATCCACTTAGCCACTCTAAAAAGGGATCACTTCTTTCAAGCCATTTCTAACGGTATCTAATAGCCATGCTCATTGACTGTTAAAGGTAAATAATCCTTTTAAAAAGCCATAATTTAGAAGCATCTTCTGTATAATTTGACGTAAAAAATTCTCGAAATGCATACTTAACTCCACAAAGCATAAAATTTGTTGATTAAACAATTTTTTTTTGTCTGGATGAATTTCTTTATCCGAATTGAAATAAATTCTCACGAAATTTCTTGACAGAACAATGTGAAATGTATCTTTAGAATTATTTAAGAAGCTACTAAAAGTTCACACAAGAATGAGTTTTTTTTTGGCGATTATATGAATTTTAAAACTGATTTAGTGTTTTTATGGTTATGAGCATTAAAGTTCTTGGATTATGTGATGAAAAAAAATACATTAATTGTGACTAGTTTGGTGGAAGTTGAACTTTTTTGATGCTATCGATGGACGAATCTTTAAATAAATTGAATTGAGTTCTAGTGTGTTTAAAAATTGAACAAATGCTTCAAAAAGGCCATATTCCCTTGAAAATTAAACTTTTTAAGGTTGGGATTCGAACCCTCGACTTCCATAATTATGATACACAATTTCTGACCTAGTGCATGAGTCATTCGGTCACATGACTTTATTATTAGCTATAATATTTTATGCAAATCCATGTTTATATTAGAATAAGCAGCAGTTCTGACATGAGTCTATTCTATCCAATCATACACTCACTTACAAAACTGTCTAAAGCCATGACAATAAATTCTTCTTTGAATCTAATCACAAATTGTCAAAAAATAATCTCCACAACAACACTAAAAATTCCAATCAAATCAACTTCCCTCAACAAGAATCTCCGCACACAAAATAAATATCGCATCATCTTTCGCAAAAACAATCTTCTGCTGCATTTAACAATGAAATTGATAAATTTTAACCTTGACAAAGCCGACATGGAGAAAAAAAATTAAGATATAAATTTAAGAACAAGAAAATTGCTGGCTGATTTATGACCAGTAAATTATGAGACCACAAAATTTTGGTTGTAACAGAGATAAAAAATGTTGTGGACGTGATTCAGTTGAGAAAGTTCAAAGACTGGTGATTTTAATTACATTTTGGTGTATATGAATTATGAGCTCGCTGACTCATTTCTCCGATGTTCTTGAGGATAAAATTAAGAATCGATAGAATTATTGGAGATTATATGACTGCGAATTACAGCTTTGGATGTTACATATTCATGTTGAAAATTCGGCGAAAATTTTAGCTAAATCATTTTGATGATTCAAATAATTTATGTAATGTGAATTTGATTTTATGACCCTTGCTGTTTTTGTTAAATCTTTTACTCATATCCTTTGTGACATGCTTATGAAAGTGAGTAGCTGGTGAATAAACTTTAATGAGAAGAAGGGAGATTTGACATTGATCATCATGTTATGACCCAAGCGACACTAAATAAACATACCGAAATAGCATAAGTTTGATAATCAAGACGAAATCATGGCCATGTCCTGTCGGGCGGTTTCATCTCGATTATCTGACTTGTGCTATTCAAGAAAGGAATCAGGCTATAAAACCTGTACACCACCCATTGTATGCTTGGGCCAACCATTGCCGTGCTTAGAGAACGTCTGAAGACAGCTCTACCCTTCGACACCTTCTGCCACTTCAGGATATTCAGGACTCAAGCGTGCTTTTCAATACAACCAATCTAATAATCTTTTGGTCTTCCTATTGCTCTCTTTCCATCCACAAAGTCTGCTAGTGCATTAACAACACACTTGCTTCAAATTCTTTTCAAAATGACAAACATATTTCAACGTATCAGTCTCAATATGCATAAATATGTAACACACCGGAAGTTGTCTTTATTTCACTTGCAGCTGATATTACTTGTCCATTAACTTTCTTTATGAATCAACAAGTTCAAGTCACACTTCTTACGAATGGAAATGAGATTACCGTGATTAATATTAAAGATTAACATGAATGTGAAATTGAATACTAAAAAATTTATCACACATTAATCATCTTTGAGTCGAAGAAATTTTTTTGCAGTCTGAATTCTCCAACCAGAAACTTACATGACTCATAATCCTCATCTCATGATCTACAAAAGAAGCATCAAATTCTTGTAAGAATTTAAATGGATTCAGGCATGATTGTTGCTCAAATTATTTTTTTTTTCTATACCACAACCACTGCATGGGATGTGCACGAACATAGAAAAAAAATAGCATTCTCATGAACTCTCATAAGAAAGTCGTGTGTAATCGTCGCAGCATAAATGTATGATGAGGTGCAAGAACTGAATAATAACAACAACATTATGAACAATAAAAAAAACGTAAGCAAGAATAAGAACATGTAAGAAAGATTGCCTTACGGTGCTAAGCAACGTTCTTACCAAGAACGAGTTTAAGTCTTTTTCTCAAGCGCAAAAAATAAAGTTCTTCAAAATGTTCCCATTTCGCTTCATCTCTCGTTCTCTACAATCTTTTCTCAGTTTCTTCAATCAGTTTGGAAGGCTGGCTTGCTTGGTGTTTGGCTAGCTGGGTGAGCTGCAAGACAGAAGGAGACTAAGACGATCATGATTTTATTCTGTGTCTCATAAGGGTGGATTGTCTTTAGTAAACTGGCAGATCCGATTAAATATGTTTCAATCCAAATGTTTGATTGGTAGCCTCATTAGTGGTCAGTTGTGCAGTCGGGATGAAGGATTTAGGAACTTTGTAAGACTTTTTATTTTTCTTAAAATTCGTTGAAATTTTGAGTTTGAAAAGCTCGTTAAATTTTTGAATTTTTCTAACATCGTAAAGTTTTTGGATTTTAATTTCAAAAAACCATTAAATTACTCTTCCTGTTAAAAATGCGCCTAGAACCACCACAACATAATGTTCATAGACTGCCTTAATTCTTATTTTTTTTTTCGAAGAAAGAAGTCGCTCGCTCGACTTTATACGACGAAAAAAAAAGACTATCGATATGCTTCTCATTGAATTCAAAACAATCTCAAATCGAAATTGAAAAAAAAGTCGTCTCTTTTGTGCAAAAAAATAAGGCAAAACATATACAAAAGAATGTGAGACAAATTAAATGTGAGAGAAAGAGAAAAGAAGAGAATTGACCTGAAATTCAAATTGTTGTGTATTAATTTGCCTTATTTTATAGATCTATAAGTTTGAAACTCTTCATTTTGAGACTTAAAAGTTTGCTTCTTTTTGTTGTTGGGCTTGATTAAATTGCTGGTCTTTTTGTGACACAAAAGGAGATGAATTAATGGTGATTGTTGGAAGTAAATTGAGGTTAGGAGTCTTTCAAAGATCTGAATAGACCTCAAATCTTGATTTACAACACCAAAATGGATTAGAACTCCTGCCATTCATGGATAGTGTTAAAAATTATTTTAAGTTGTACTTGACTTTCTAAAAACAGGTTCATCTTATACACAAAGAAGGCTCTTAGTAATCAAGACGAGGTTTTAATAATTAAGGAGGGATCTAAAAATGAAAAAGGATTCCTAATAGCTAATGAAGAGTGATTTCAACTAAAGAAAGATCCTAATTCCTTAGGAGGGGTCCTAATACTCAACGAGGGATCTAAATACTCACGGAGGTGTCTTATAAGTAAGAAAGCAGTTGTAGTGCTCTAAAAGAAGTCCTTTAAATCCAAAACTAGGTCTTAATACCCAAACAATAATCAAAAGTTCTATTTTCCATATAAATTGAAAGTTTCAAGGGTTCCAGCCTCTACAAGACTTTTAAAAGACTTTCTTCATGCATATTTTGTCTCTATTTTGACTACTTGGCAGTTACTGGAACTTGCAGCTTCTTCCTTCATACCAATAATCATCAAAAATTGCCCATCAATTCTCTTCCACAAAACATCATGCCCTAAATACCCAAAACTCATTCCATTTACTTCCAAAACTATTCATTAATTATCAATAGCCATAGCAGTACCACCAATTACCGTCTAATTCAAGCAATCAAAAGATTCTCTTAGTAAAAATAATCACCACTTACTAGGACGAATGACTCAAAGTGATGGCAATATTTAAAGAGATTATGAGAAGATGAAAACAATTTAAGATTTCTGTGCAATTGAGCATAAAGCTAATGATTGTGTCGGAATCTTTAAGAGCAAAAAGAATTGAAAAGAAATTAAGCCGAATTAAAAGATATTTGAGGCAACTAATGAAATGGAATGGAACACTGAGAGAAAAGATTTTATATTTTTTTAAGGCCTTTAGTGGGATTTGAACTATTTAATGTCTAAGATTTCTTACTTAATTTTATATCTGTCTTGATCAAATGGGGGCTCGATCAAAAAGAGTTGGACGATCGAATTCAAAGTGTTACGGGTCGTTCACTTATTAAGTCCAACATTTAGGGAAGGAGGGGGGTTAAAAAAATTGAGACACATTGTGACAGGGGAGGGAGGGGTCAGGAAATTTGTGAAATCCAATTTTTTAAGGAAATTATAATTTTTTTTTTGTGTGAGGGGGGGGGGGGGGGGGGCAATGACATCTGTGGCAGTTTTGTGACAGGAGGGAGGGGGGTCTCTAAATTAGGTTTTTTGATGGTCGTCATAAGTGAACGGCCCTTTATGGATTTTTAATTATTTTCGTGAACCTCCTCTCCCCTCCCCCCCCCCCACCCCCCCCCCCTAAAGTTGAATTTCATAATGTCCAAAAAAAGTCTCACGGTGTAAAGTCTAAAATGCTACAAAAAAAGAATCATTTGATTTCATTCCCATTCCAACAATTTTCTCTGCCTGAATTCACGACAAAGACGTCGCGCAATTTTCTTGTAAAAAATAAATTTTTTTAACACCAGCAACAACAACTTGATAAAAAGCAGCAGCAAATAATAGATAAAGAAGAGCAGCGGCACTAGCATCAGCAGTCAAACTCAATACCTATAATTCATACAAATAAGATACAAGAGAGTCACAGCCATCGAAGAAAGACCTTTCTTTCTGAAAAATTCTTCATTTCGGTGTTAGTGTGCTTCTCATTCTTTCCTCTTTCGGACGGTCGGTTTTTTTTTTATTTTCGTGTTTCAATTTTTTATTTTATTACATATACATGCTCTATGGTGGCTCTTGTGTATTACTTTTTTTTATAATAAATACCGTTAACATTGAATAACAGTTTATGTGAAATAATTATAAAAGAAAGAGAGGAGAAGGAAGAGAAAAAAAATATGAAAAAAAAAATTTTAGTAGCTTCATTTCATTGAACGCAGCACAGAGGAAAGAATGAAAAGAAGATCGATGGAAGTAAGAATAAGAAATGTGTGTAATTGTGAAAACGAGAAATTCCAGATGATAATGTTTGTTCTTATCACTTAGCTATAGACAATTTCATTAGAATTGCTGGAATTTTTTTTTGTGAAAAAATTGTGAAATTAAAAATGAGAATCGAAGATGAAAGAACTAAGTGGGTCGTGTGATTTTTAATTTTGTGTCAAATAAAGATCGTACAAGATTGAACGTTCGATATTTCATACACAACTTAACACCCATAAAGTTTTAATAGGATTTGTTTGAAGTTTAATCAAAGTTTAATTTTAAAAAATTCATGCAGGTTTTATGAGAATTCGCACTATGATTAGCTCGTACTCAGTGGTCATGTTGAGGTGTTAACACTTAAATGACGTACATAAAATATTCAAATTGCATCATAGAATATGAAAATTATTGTTTGGTTTTATTAAAATCCTTATTAACATTCTGGTTGACTGTTTATGTGATTGATAAGCACAATTAACTGATGTCATGATGGAATAGAGTCAAGAACCATCAAAATTGCACGCTAGCTTAAGGGGAAACTAAACTGACGTCACAAAATGGGGAAGGGGGGAAAGAGTTCTCTAGAACAATAGAATTTATTTGAATTTCTTACTCAATAAGTTTTTTTTGGCTACCTTTTAATGTTAAAAAACCTTTACCTATTCAGATTAGTTCTGATCAACTAAAGTCAGTTTAACGAGTGAAGATGTGCCAAACCACGGCACTCATACCTAGACCCCACCTAGACCTATACCCGAATGACACAAGTCGGTAAATCGAATATATTTCATGACATTATTGTCTGTGGACTACAAAGAAATGCTGTGAACTTAATTTCTAGTGCGTATGGTTCGAAAAAGTACAACCGAAATATTTCCCATGCCGAGTCTCGAACCCATGATCGCTGTGTTAATATTGTAATAATTAGGTACCGAAGTACTAAACCATTCCACCACCAATCCACTTCAGCTCACATTTAAACGCTTATGATTAGTTATTAATCAACAAAGTATCTTAAAATTTTTGAATACCCACAAAACACACTCGTAGTCAATCCTCATAAAAATTTTCGTTTCACATTCTTAATCTTAAATAAAACCCTACAAGTCAATATCAAAATTTAACGCATATGAAATTTAATTTCTAGATTAACTAATTCATAAATCGACAATAAAACAAAGAATTCCATCAATTCAAGCCTTTGATGATGACATAAAGTTCAAGTGAAGTGAAAACAAAGAAAAAATAAAAATTTCCAAATTAAGCTTGAAAAAAATTAATCAATTGTGCAATTTTTGTGGTCTTTGAAAGTGAAAAGAATCAATTGAAGAAGCTTAAAAAAGGAATTGAAAGGAAATGTCCATAAAAAGATAGAAAAAAGGAAGCAAAGATTTTAAATTTGCAATAAAAGAAATTTGCTGCTGCATCAGTAAGAGAAGTGCTTGTCGCACGGAAAAAGGAGCATCATTAGTATACAGAACGGCGATTTCTGTAGGAATATCCATAATATATAAATAAATAAATAGTCTAATAAATTTAAAGGTACGTATTGCAATCATTATCCGCTTGTTACTATTTGCTAAAGCCGGTTTACAAGATCCTAATGGAGATAAAAATTATTTATCGTGAATAAATTAATGACATTGTGGATTGTTTTATGTGGATTGTAAAGTCATCTCCAGGAAATGAAAATGTTGCAAGGAAAAATCGTGGGAATTATTTTTCTAAAGTTAGAAATTCTTAGAAGGTGTAAAATAGTTGAGGAAATATTAAAATAATCTTGAATAGTCAGCCATAAAAAATACTGAAAGCATAGATTGATCTGCTAGTTTTAGAATTGAAATGATGATTAACAGGAATGTGGTGAGGTTGATTCAGTGGATTAAAGTAATTAATCGTTAATTGTGGGTTCAAATCCCACAAAAATTGAGACTTTCAAAAACATGATCAATTTTCCCAAAGCCTGAAAAACTTACAAAATTCATTTGTAAAACTAAAACTTGTCAAGTTTTCAAAATTAAACAAAACTAGCAATAAAGACTGAAATAATTTATATATCATCAGCAGGTAATGACAATAGACATAAACCTTGCGAATTTCCTCCATCAATAAATATTATTAAAATCTCAATTCATAAATTTCTAATGACAACTTACTTCATGTAAATTAAAATCTCTTCCGATTCGACAAATTGCATGACAAGTCATGTCACAATGAAGATTGACATATTGGTACTAACTGAGAGTAACGTTAATAGAGGTCAAGATTGTCCGTAAGAAACTTGTTACGATGTAATAAATTGAAAACCATTTTTTGCAGCAGCAACAACCGTAAAAAATATTGCATTTCATTCCTTTAATTTCGTTTCTTGTTTAAAAACCTGTCCGATTATTTACTTACTCCCTTCCTCCTTTCTTTTTTTCTTTATTTCTCACTCCGTTCTGTTGTTTAACACGAAACTCAAATAAAAATATATATTGGCAAAATTAGGTCAAGTCAAGCACTTTGGTGATGTGTGTAACGTGGGAATGTGCACATTTATGATAGATGCACATTACATTTAAAAGAAAGTAAATGAGGTGAAGTGAATAAGCATGTTTATTTCGCTAGCTTTTTGAAAAAAAAAACAATCGTAAAGAAAAGAAACAGATAAATTATGCTGAAATTTATAGCAACAATGAGAGGAAAAGATGATGGAACTTGTCAGAGAATCATTGACATTAGCATGTGATATGTATGTTGTTGCTGTAGGGGGTTTGGAGATTAAGATGCCGGTTGTGAGTTGAGTTTGTTAAAGCGCGTTCATAAATGATGTTCAACTTAAAAGGAATAAGGGGGTCTCGTGCTTGGGAGGTTTGGCACTATATTAATTTTAAGTCTGGAAAGGCAGTACACCCAAATAGAATGGTTTTTGTTGTTCAAAAGCAAAGGTAAAGCATGGTGAGGACCCAGTCTTTTGAGCTAAAGGCACTGCGATAGAAATTAGAACAGAATCTATTGTACGGCACTCTTAAGACCTACAGTTTATAGTGGTATCCGAACCACTTGCAAGCTCTGCACATTGCAAAGACACGAGTACCTGATGTACCCTGCAATGTAGATGCTGGCATACCCTAGTAAACCTAGCAAAGGAGACACGTTATGTGCCAAATACCCCAAAACTACACCCAACACACAAACCGAGCTTCGTAATAAGAACGATGAAATGTAAAAAGAGCTTCTAAAACTTGACTTTGCCTGGGATTGAACCCACAACCTTTAATCTTTTAAAGCCAACGCTCTACCACTTAGTCCACTGATGTCATTTTACCACTGTTCAAGTCTTTAGATTAGACTTGAATGGCAACAATGGCCATGTCACATGAATATGTCACATGCTCGAATCGTAAAGAAGCTCACGTCATCTGTCATGCTACGTCATGCTTTTAGGTATTCACCTTAAAAAATCGAGAATGGTTTAGCATCACGGTGAGCCATAGTACAAAAAATGTTGACCACAACTGTTCTTTTCAAAATCCAACATTTTTCCCGTGACTCCAAACCCCTCTAAATTGTTGTAAGAACAAAAAACACTTTAAGCGAGCATTGCCATCGCGAATAGAGAAGAAAAGTATGAAATGAAATGAAACAATTGTTTTGCCGTGACAATAATCGAGGTTAATAGTTAAAGAAGAGAAATTTTAATTGCTGCGGTTAACACATGTTTATGAACTTCTTCCTCATTGTTTAGTCTCTTTTTGCTCTCCAAAGCTTTGGTTTAGAAAATGAAAATTTCAGCAACAAAAAAAAAGAGAAAAAATTTTGTTAAAGCGATAAAAAATTTGTTCTTCTTCTTTTTAGTTCACTTCCGAAAAAAAAGTGAATGAAATTTGGGTGTAAGAGATTGATTATGTTGGTAGAAGAAATTGAAACTTTTTTTTGGGTTACATAAATTATTCAACAGCATTTTCAGCTTCTAATGTTCTTTTTGTTGAGGTTTTGATGAAAACTTTAAGATTGATGTTTAGATCTGTGCAAATTGGAAGTTGATGATGGATAGTAAAGCTTTTATTAGCTTTTGTTTGTGAAATGAAGTAGATTCTAAGTTGATTTGTCATAAAAGTTCAAGATCAACGATGAAATCTATGAAATGCAGTTCCAAATATCACTCATTCAATTAAATTTGATAGAACCTTGAAGCACTTCAAGAAGGGTCTCCAAAAACTTCTAAAAGCAACTTCATAACCAGAAAAACATTCAAATTCATGAATAATGTAATGATAAATTAAATTTTGTGGAACTGCTGTTGTGATATTGATGAGATTCATCTGTGCAAGTAAATGGCTATTAATGCTGTAAAATGCTATTTTCTTTTAATCTCAAATAACTGTCTGTGCCATCAAAAATTATTCATTTCTTCCAAGCCATTACTTCCATGACAAATTAATAATTGATAGTAAAATTTTTCAATAGTTTTTACAGTTAAATGCCCTTTCATTTGGTTATGGCTAGGCAAGGTATGGAAAGTGGAGATGAATTTTGATTAACTTTGCTAATTGAGTCTGACTGGCTGTTGTTTATGCTGATCAATATGTTTAAACAAACTTAATCAGGAGAATTTTATGACAATAATTAAGTCTGCGATGAATTTCATCTGCAACTGACCTCAATCATATTAATCAAGTGATGGAATTCCTAATCCTAAAAGTAAAACACTTCTAATTGCAATAAAGACTACAAAGGACCCGTTTACTTATGACGTCCAGAGAGGGGGTCAACAAGAAAAGTACAATAGAAATTCCAGAAAATTCAATGTTCTTTTTTGAAAGATGACCTTTAATTTCGGACGTCATAAGTGAACGGACCCCAATACAATCAAAGCTAAAATCAATTTTGCATGCAATGCTTTCTTAAAACACAAAAAAAATCACCGCTATCAATCAGTTTATGGCTTCTGCATAGCAAATTGGTAAAAAAACTGTCAAATTGAAAAACTTTTGACAGCTTCTGTGTATGTGATTTGCAAAATTAATAGCTTTAAAGCTAGGGATGGCGAACAGAGCTATTACCGTTAAATTCGGAAAAATTTGAATATATTTTTAAAACTCACCAACACTTACATAAAATATTCGAATGTAAACATTGAAAATGTTTCATTTAAATTTTACTTAATTTCAACTAATTTTGTGTACAGGACATGATAAGTTGCTTAATGCAGCTTAAGTAATGATTAATGGATGCTTTAAACTAGCTTTAAAGTTTGATTTAATGGATAAATTGCAAAAAAATTCAAAAGTAAAATTTTGTTTGTGTTAGTGTACCTTATGTTTCGAAATTCAAAATTTAAAAATTAACGTTAAAATAAGGTATCTTTCGAAATTCGTAATCGAAAAATAAGGACCGTTCGCCATCCCTGGCTTTAAAGGTTCTAAATTTAGATTTTTTGTGTATGAGGAATGGTTGAGCTGTTGCTGAAATTTTTTGGAGTGACGAATCAGAAAAAGGAATTTCTTGGTATTGCAAAACTGTGTAGCTTTGAATAAGGAAAATCAAATTCTTCAAAAACTTTCCACAATCAACCTCATTCAACCTAATGCTTCCCAACCTAGTTCCTCAATTCTCAACTTTTTTCCCATAAATCTTTCAAACTACTAAACAAACATCTAAATAATCTATTTACTAATTCCAACAAACAACAAACCAAAACCATTCGTTTCCAATGAAAAATAACATCCAAATGCCTTTAAGATATACACAATCTGTGCCTTGATCAATTCACAAGAATCCGTCCATAATATATTCCTGTTTTAATGTCTTAATCCTAAAATCCTACATTCACTGCTCGACTGTCCATCAACACAAAATAAAAATGAGAAAGTATGGCTTTATTAGTTCTAGGAATCCTTATTTGAATGTGAAACATGACTTTTATCGCCCAACAACATTGTAAGTTCTACTAATGAAGTTAATTTTGTTTATCTTTGAGGGAAGAAGTAGTTGGAACTTTAATATTTGATGAGTTAAGGGTTTGGTCTGAAAGGGTAAGAGTTTAATGCCTGTGCAGAGATGCAAATCTTTTTTCTTAAAGTCAGACATCTATTATCGCTTTATAAAATAATTTTGAACAGTATTGTCGCTTACCTGGAGCCGGGTTTTCAATATGTACTTGAGTTGAGCATCTTTCTATCCTTACACTATTTTATACACTGGTATCAAATACGTCTCTATTATATAAACTATGGGATTAGAACATGTCCCAGGCGCAAAAAAAGAAGCTATTAATGCTCTCCAGTTTAGAATTGACTACAATATCCTAAAATCTCAATGAACTTTGTGATCCAGAACTAAAATTAAACTCAACTCTCTAGTTAATAAGCATCCAATTTACTCTCATTACAGCCATAAACAACCAGAAAAAAACTGTTGAGAACTTTTCATGTTTGGAAATTCCACGAAATAAACAATTTTTCTGTGATTTTTTTTTCTCATTCTTTCTTCCGAAAAATAATAAAATTCGTAAGGTTACTGACACTGACCACCTGTTTCCATGTATCCATTCATTCATACAATATTCATTGCATTATACAACGTCTTTGTGAAGTTCTTTTCTTACAACCACATTGAGAATGTCTGTGGTAATAGTCGTAGATAAGAAGCATGAATTATTAAGTTCAACTTTTTTTCTATTTTGTGTCGTAGTTCTTCTATTTATCTCACAGTTCAACGATTCTCGTCTCAATTTTGATTTAAGAAAGGGGCCGTTCACTTATGACGTCCGACATTTAGGGGGGGAGGGGGGAGGGGGGTCTAGAATTTTGTGACAGTTCAAACAATGGACATTTTTTTCTATAGAATTTTTGAGACAGAGGGGGGGAGGGGGTATAAAAATTAGGTTTTTTGATTGACGTCATAAGTGAACGACCTCAAATGTAAATAATGGAAAATAATAATATGATTGACGTTTAACGACCGTCAATTGATGGCAATTTGTGGAATGAAGAAAGAAAGAAAAAGTGCTAATAAGAATGTTTGCCTTTGTCTCATTCTGGGTCGTGTTTCTTGTGCTCTTTATTCTTTCTCTCTCGTGTTAGAAAAGAACTAGTTCAGAATTTAATTAGCATTCATGTATTGTTTTGAGCTTTTTAAGTCATTCGCACATGATGGACTGATTAGCTTTTTTTTTTGTTTGATGAAAGAGAAATGAGAAACATACTAATGTGGTTGGGTATCTGGGTGTGAAGATAATTTTTATATGATTTAAATTCTTATGAGAAACTTTTTTTGTGTGAATTCTTGGTAAAGAGTTTTAAAATGGATTAGATAGCGATTAATTTGTATTCTAAGGTGTTAATGTAGCTTTTAAATATTTTTCTGTTGGGTAAGTTGCATACAATTTTGATTTTAAATTGTCCAACTGTCTAATCGTTCATCAGTCTGGCAAACATGCTTCTACTCTCTAGTTTTTTATTTTTTCGATAGAATAACATTAATGAACTCTTTAAATAGTGTGATAGCTACTTGAAGTAAGACTAGGGATGAAATATAGGTTATGCTTCCCAAGTAGCTTTAAAAACTGGTCATAATCTAGCTGAAATGATTGAGAGATTGATTTCTGTTGAGAATCGAACCCACCATCTTCATAAAAGCTGGTGTTGCAAGTTTTGGGTCTTTAGTCTAACCAATCGGCCTATAAAGCCCTTAGAAAAGCTATAACAGATTTGCCTACATAAAGTTCGATACTCCAAACTGCAATACGAAATTCAACAAAGTTCCAATCAACTCCTTATGACTAACCCTTATTCCAAGAATCCCAAGAGATTCAAAACAACATCAACTCGAACCAATAAATAGCTTACACTTGACTCATTCCTGCTTTCTCATGCAATTTTGCCCTCCCTCATCTTGACTAGAAATTAAAAATTCAAACGAGGCGGAATAACTGAGGAAGAAATGTATCCCATGTACAAAATTAATTTAATTTGAACAATGAGTAAACAAGATTGTTAAATAGCAGCACTAAACGTCGTACGCTCAATTTTCAATATAAAACAGAATCATCCTCATTAGTTCAACAACCAATCAATCAAATACCATTTCCATCTACAATTATTTCTCTTTATTACCTTTTTCAGCTCTCATTCAATGGAAGTTCTTTGAACTTGTTGAAGACATTCTTAACAAAAAGAGGAACTGACGGCAGTGGGAAATGACAAATTTCTTAATAAAAAATGTTTTGGACAAAAGACATTAAATTGTCATTAACGTCGAGTGTCCAAAAAAAATACTTAAATTTATTTATATCGAGCAAGTCAATGCATCGATGAAAGTGATGTAGCGAGATCACAAAAATTTCTGCCTGGCTTGATGAAAATGAAAATGATTCGAAAATTTTAAAATATGCAGAAAAACATCCACAATGTCCATTAACACGATTTTTTTCTTCTCCCCATTGACAAGATTTTATTTTAATTTTTTTTCTCATCTCTTCTTCTTTATTCTACTTTTTTACAGATGTACGCAAATAGTCGGACGCGGAGAAAATGGAATCAAGTATTACTGTTTCTAGTGTCATGTCATTTTGTTAAATATTCGATAAGTAGTCCAATATTATCATCACAATTTTCACAGTGTGAGTATTTTATACAGAAGATAATCTTATTACACGTTTATGGGACTTTTTATATATTTCGCGTTCGTTCTGGTTGTGCATGATGTGGAGAAATTTTTTTATTTGATTATACAACTGTCTTATTGTGTAAGTTGGAAGATGTTTGAAAGTTTTGTGATGCAACTTAAAGACAATTTGATGATGTTTAAGCAAAATGAGCAACTTTTGAGCAAAATGTTCTAAAATTGAGCTAGTTTTTGAGCAACAAGTTCTACAACTGAGCAATTTTTGACTAAAATGTTCTAAAACTGAGCAATTCTTGAGCAACAAGTTCTACAACTGAGCAACTTTTTGAGCAAACTGTTCTAAAACTGTAAAATTCTTGAGAAATAAGTTTTGAAACTGAGCAATTTTTGAGCAAAAATTTCTGCAGCTGTGCAATTTTGGAGAGTAATGTTCAAAAACTGAGCAATTTTTGAACAAGATATTCTAGAACTGAGCAAGTTTTTGAGAATAATGTTCTAAAACTGAGCAAAAAACGGTCGACAAATTATGAAGCTGTTTCAGCAACTAAATCCAATTAAAAGATCATAAAGCTAAAAGGCGTAAAAATTAAAATTTTGCATAAAATTCAAATAATAATTAATAACAATTAACAATTCATAATTAAAAATTCCGCATATATATCAACATGACAAGACTCATAACGTACGAAACAAAAATCTACAATCTCAAAATAAATTTATCGGTCTGAAGATCATGCTTTGATTCGTCTTTATAACATGAAATATAATAACAAGAATTATCATCAGAATAAAGTTTTAAAAAAACTAGAATTTAAAAAAAATATCGAAGACGATCAAACAATGAAACATAAACAACATGCAATGTAATTTCCTTTAGCCTTAAGAACGACTACATGACATTGGCATTAAACTCAATTTTTTTTCCTTCCATCTTGGCGCTTTGCATTTTTTTTTCATCTTTCTTTCTTACTTACATCTCCGCAAATACTATTGAGATTTTTTTTTATGCAAAGCTGATTATTATATAATTATATTACATTATACACATTTTTCATTTGAACGATATTCAAGTTCGCTGTGAGTAAGGTGAAAATTTATTTAAAGGTAAGAATGTAGCAGCGTGTTGGATGGTTGTGAAGATTCTTGTTAGCAACAAGTGTTGAGTATTAAATGAATATGTTTCTCAAGATGTTTTGAGTGGTAATTAATGAGCTAGCTGTGGTGTAGAACAATATTTTCTAGTTTTGCTCAGTTTTAGAACGTTTTGCTCAGTTTTAGATCATTTTGTTCAAAAGTTGCTCAATTTTAGAACATGTTGTTTAAAAATTGCAAAGTTTTAGAACATTTTGCTTAAAAGTTGCTCAATTTTAGAAAATTTTGCTCAAAAGTTGCTCAATTTTAGAACATTTTGGTTAAAATTTGCTCAATTCTACAAAATTATGAAAAAAATAGCTCTTCTTATAGAAATGAGATAGAATACATATTTTAAAATGTCTAGAGTCTCAAGGTGTCTAAAGCAACCAATAAAGGATTAGTCTGTGATGCTTTTTACTGTTTAAACCTTGTCCGTAACGGAGAATGTTGAAGAATGTGTTGAAATCAACACTTCTCCTTACTATAGTTAAATGTTTGATCTTCTGAACTGTTTAAATTTCTTCTCTAGACCAAACTCAATCAATAGGTCAGTAACACGAGTTTTTCAAAAGATAGCAGTCATGACTACATTATCATTTATCCAATATATGACAAACTATATCCATCACCATTTCAATTACATAACTCGAGTGATTCAACCAAAAACATTCTATGAATGATGTACTTCTCATCTCATGACAAAATTAAATCATTTCCATAACCCTTACATCAAAGCTTTTAAGCAAACAGATGTAACAATGCAGACTGAAATGAAAAATCATCATCCACAAGAGGATACTTAAGTACACACTCATTGCATTAGATGAATAAAATTAATATTATCATGAGTAATGCGGTAATTCCTTTACAACATAGTGCAAATATGCAGATTTAATCACAGCTGCTGTATACAGTGAAAGTCTTTTACCAAAAAAACATCTCTGAATCATGTGAGATTTGCCATGCGGATCCAACCAATTACGTATTTGCTAAAATATTTTTAATGTCCGCTTGCTCCCACAACATCTCTCCGTATGCCATGACATTAATTCTTCTCTTGTAAAGCACACAGCGAAATTCTTTCTCCTATTGTCGATGTATTGTTGTGTACACGAAACGGATTCTCTCGCCAAAAGCGCTTTGCTTTGCATATTTAAGCGAACAAATAGAAAGTAAAATATGAAATGAAATGTTAAAGCGAAATTGTGTCACTTGGTTGTTATTTTTTTACGATACCTTTTTTTTGATTTTCTAAGCATGATTCATCATCATTTGCATGATGAGACGTCGACTTACACTTTCGCATCTTTTAAATGATCATTATCTCACTCATCTGTATCTTATTGTTAGACACAAGAAAAAAATAATATTAATTCAGATTTGGGATTCGTTTTAAAATTACGTCGTTGTTCTGTAAGGTCTTTGCGTAATTTTACACTTGAATATTCTTTTTAATTTACTAGGATTTTTGAGAGAAAAATCCAAACCAGGAAAGTATCAATTCATAAAATTCCACCCTCAAAATTTTTCTTGGATTATACTTAATTTCTACATTTTCTATGTATACGCCCTACCTTTGTATACCCCAAGAGTGTTGTCCAAACTTTTTTGAGCACACCTGAATGGTAAGCCATGACCGAAGTCGCAAAAAATATGCAGTTCGCCTATCAAAAAGTTTCTACGGCACATTAGTGTGTTGTGGCACACAGTTTGGACAACACTGCCTTAAGAAATCCTAAGCTATCCATCCTCTAGTGCTGCATATTGTTTCATATTGTGACAATGGAACAACAAGAATTACGAATTTACATTCCTTTTCTTTGTGAGTCTTAAATTCTGAGATAAGGTGCCCCCTAATAGCTGGCTTCAGGCGCTAATTATACAGCACTTTACTAAAGGCCCACAACAATTTTTATTGGGATTCGAACTATTTCTTCATCGAATGTCTGAAAAGCTTAATTTTGGGAACCTATGAATTGAAACTTATACGTTGTGTGATAAGATTCGAACCTAAGATTGTTGGGTTTTGCACTGTCATATTTGACATATGTAAGCACTAGACCATAACATTTGCTAACCACTTAAGTTCACAATAAGCAAAAAGTAATATAAAAACTCAATAATTTTGATTCAAAAAACGTAATTTTCGAACCTCCCCAATTCTCTCACCGTCAACATTCTCGGAATCTAACCTACTTCTTGTCCTTAATCTGAAAACCAACTAACATTTATACTATTTGCTGAAGTAATTTGAATATGTTTGTAGAATTTATTATCACATTATTCGACTCTGTACACTGTGCCACAAGAAGAGAAATGAAGAAAAAGCAGAAAAGAAATTGAGAATGTGGAATGAAATGAGAGTTTAATTCAATTAGTGTCTTACTTTTCTTTCCTCTCCTCTATTTTAAGAATTTGGGTCAATTGTCTTTCAATATATTGAAATTGAATGCAGCTTACATAATTCCAATAGAATTTAATCTTTAAGAATCTTAATCTACATAGAAGCACCGATTAGTTATCGACACAGAAGTTGAACGCACTCGACAAGAATGTTCCAATTTCTTTTGTTATTTTTCATTTAACAATGGATATATGCGTGGGTCAGACAATAAGTAAATATCGAAGAATGGATTGAAAGAGTCAAGTGAGCACCAAAGCTGAATATGTGGACATAAAGAGAGCAATTGAAATATTTTATTGACAGACAATGGGATGATGATTTTGAATAACAGAAGGTGGTAATGCATTCAATTTGTCAGGCTTTTGTTACTGTTTGGGGAATATGAGTAGCTTATTAATGAAATGTAGAGCATTGACTCATGCTTCGGGGTATTAAGTTGTAAATTCATTGGATTCTTGGACGGATTTCAATGATTTTATGTTAAGTTGTTTGTTCTGTTGTTATTGACCCATCCTTAACAAATTTTTCATTGCTGTAGGCCACAAAGACTGTTTTAAGCTATGAGCTTGACATATTCTTGAAAAATTGCTTATTTCTAAGCTGTTCTTTTCTATGATAGACCTTCTTTTCGGGCAAAATCGATGATCAACTTACTTATGGCCATTTCAATATTTTGGCTAGCATGATATTGAAGATATTGAAGATATTTCTGCTGTAGGAATTGTGAATTTAATTTCTTTGGACTTTGTCAATTTGCGGTTATTCCAACTTTCCAATACTACAGCAATGACTAATGTCACATCAGCAAAACTCTATATAATGATTATAATGGGAATCTTTAAATGGAATCAAACCAAATTTGAAGGATTACAGAAATTCTAGTCTATTGACTCGATACCCAAGATTCCTTAGCTTAGACATTACAACATCGAGTCCAAACTAGAAACTACCAATAATGCGCTCTAGCTCATCTATCCCAACTCAAATGACATCACAACTTACATCTCAACTTATTCCCAGCCTTACAAACTATTTTATGATACTTATTCTCGTCTATGCTTAAACTGAACAATGTAAAAAGCTATAAGAAACGAGATTCATGCTCGTGAAGAATAGACAAACATGCACAACAAAAGAACGGGAGTGAGAGAGAAAGAAGGAAAGAAAAGAACCTTATAAAGAGGTCAAGGATGCATTCATACATCCAAGATCAAGTTTATTTATGCTTCATTACAAGAATTATTGCAATCAGATTATAGTTTATTCTCCTCACATTATTTAGTCGTCTTCTTTCTTGCCTTCTATTCCTTTACATCTCTTTTTTTTAATGCTGCTCGTCTTCTTTGTTTCTTATTTGTATCTTATTTCTCTCGTTTCAGTTCAATCAGCTAGAAATCTAAGAAATTTACCGTGTGTGGTGAGAAGGAGTGGAATGAAGGGAGTTTGTATGTTTGCAATTGACTGCATCAAATCAAATGGAACACATTTAGGAACGTGTATTGATAAGTTTTATTTTGGCTCGTGTTGCCAAATCAAGGTGAGTTTTGGGGAGTTTCTGTTTATTTGATATTTAGGTATTGTGTAAGTTTATAAGTAGTTTGAATATCGAACTTCAATGTAAAGTTATGTTGTTCTTAGCCTAAACCAGTCGACTATTTTAAAAGGGATGATAAATTTAAGAGGCCGTTTTCTTGTGTTGTCTAGAGGGGGGGGGGATCAGCTAGAAAAGAACAATAGAATTTCCTCGAAATCCATTGTTATTTTTTGAAAAATGCCCGTAATTTTGGACGTCATGAGTAAACGACCCCTAAGAGACTGGCAACTATTGGGAATCGAACCTTTACATTATTAGAAAACACTAAAGCATGCTCAATACTCATTAAAATTCTTTTGATTTACCTTCGAAATTGACGATTATTAACAAATTGATGGAATTAAGCTCCACTAAGATGTGAGCACCTGTAATTTTTTGAATTAAAGTTTTATCGACTTTCATTAACGGAAAAACATTTAAAGCTTATTTTAAAACCTTAACGGATTCTAAACATTTAAAATAAAGGCATTAAACAAATCTTTACGATTATTGTTACTTCCCGTTCTCTTACAACTATATCTCATATATCCAATGCTTTACGTAACCTACTTAATATTAATATATATGACATCTACAGTTAATTAATTAATTGCCATTTTCTTTCTGCTTCATTCTTTTTTATAAAAAAAAAATCAAATGATCGTCTATAGGAAGTAGATGCATTATATAACATAGATTTAGATGATAATAGAATAGATTCAAACTTTCCATCGCCATCATCGCAACAATCATTAAACAACAAAAATACTCGTCCAGTTCCAACAACCTCTCAAGCACCATCAACTGTGCATTTTTCATCAAGTAATTACAAAACGTCATCGAAGCCAGCAATTAATTACAATAATAAAACATTCGAACTAATTCCAACGACTACACTAGCATCATCCACATCCACATTATTGTCAAAGCGTCCAATTACAACAAAGAAGTCAACAACGGAAAAATATGCAATAAATGTTGGTGGCTTCTCAACGACACTCGGCAATATTATCGAACGTAATGTAACAAATAAAATTAACTTGAATGATGAGACAGCACAAAGTACAACGGAGAGCATAAAATTGACGACATTCCAAACGATCCAAGACTCAATTAAGAATGTCACAAAGAGCACAACAATGAGAGTTACGTCAAAGACAAAACCGCCGATTGTGACAAAAAGACCAGTTTTGAATCGAACATCGGATGCATCAACGACATCAATAAAACCAACGAAGCGACCAACAGGATCACCGGCATCAAAACCAACGAAAAATTCTACAACTGTGATAAAATTGCCTCCAACGACTGCGGCAACAAGAAAACCTGTTGTAACGACTGTAGCTGTAAATCGGAGAACAACATTAACATCGCGAAGAAATTCAACGACAACAAGAAAACCACTGCCGGTGACTTCATCAAAGCCAGCGAATGAACATTTGTTGACCACAATCTCGTATGTTGAAACGACAAAAGCACCGAGACCACGACCAAAACCAACAAATTCTGTTGTTAAAGTTGAACCCACGACACTTTATGACGAAGATGCATTTACGACAACATTTTCCGTTGTATCAGCTGGCGATGACAAGAAAGACACAACATCAAAGCCAGTGTCATCGCAAAAGCCAGCAACAACCGTTAAATCGACATCAGTCACGCGACGACCTGCAACTAAAACAACGAGTAGTTTCAGCACTACTCAGAGTACAAGTAAAAGACCAATAACGGATTCCGAAACATCAATGACTGGATCATCATCATCAATTATAACAACACATGCAGCAGCATCGACAATGAAAATTGAAGTAACACAAAAGCCATTAAATATGACAACGGAGAGAATTGTAGAGGAAATACATCAGACAACGCCAAGTTCAACATTAATGCAGCAGAGTAGCACTTTATCGAATACGGGATTAGTAACATGGACGCTTGGAAATGAAGTTACAGATAACGCGACGAAAGGTAAAGAAAATATTGCATGGAAACATTTATTTATTTTTTTGTATGAATGTGAATCATTTAATGCACGCTGCCTGTGGGTTTTATGTTACTAATATTTATGTGCGAATGAATCAGAGATGACTTTTTGTGCATGAATAACGTGTGATGATTAAGGTTTTTTGCGACAGCCGTGATATGATATAACTGTGAAATACGATAGCTGTGTTAAGGGATATATGTAAACGATTAACGGTTTCTGCTGTTGTCGTAGCTTTAAATGGATTAAAATCTTTTTAATTAAGATGAATCAGCGTAGAAAGTTGTCAAGTAACGGGTTTTTTTGTTGTAACAGTTTTTAAGAATTTGAATTTTTTAAGAGAATTTTTGATTTAAAGGAAGTTTTTGAAGTCAATTTAATTCCAACTGAAATTTTCAAAATTATTTTTAACGGGTATTGAAAAGCAATTTGTGAGCTACAAAAGTATCAATCATTCTATTCAAGCTGCATGTCTTGTCTCATCAATGAGAATATGCACATTCTTCCATGAAATAAAGCATGTGCAAATTATTATTATAATTATTGTTACTCACATCTTGCCCATCAATCTATCCAGCTGATCTCAATGGATTCATCACGTGCTTCACGATTATTTCCAATCCCTTAACATTACATCTAACTTTGTGTGCTAATAATAAACTTTTTTTTTGTCTTACTAATTACACACTTACTTACATAATAATGATCAAGATGATGCATGGATATTATTAACGAGTGTCACACCTAACGACTCAAATTCACCGTCAATTATTGATACAATGACAACTGAACGTAAAATCATAGAAACATCAACACAGTCACTAATAAACGAAAATTTAACAGAACCAATAACAGCACCGAATGAGTTGTTTAAGCTCGAAGAAACGACGATAGAAATTGGAAGCGATGAAAATTTAATTCACATTTCACAAGAAGAAGAAGAAGCTTCGTCAGAGACTTCATCTGTTGAAATTGAAGTTTCTGGGGAAGCTGAGGATGAGGAAAGTGGAGAAGAAACGACTGTTGAGACTAATACAGACTCGGATGAGGATATAACAACTATTCAAGATGGTAAAATTGCAAAACATTAAACTTTGGTGTCAGAAGCGCATTTTTAACTGGTTTAGGGACATTTTTGTGTATGAATGTAGTTTTTGTGGCTATTTTGCCATTGTCGATGTAATTTTTGGGGATTTCAGATCAAATGTCTACTATTGGTAGTCAATCAAGACGAAGCAAGCTGTATAATAGACGTAAGAATTATGTCAAATGTCTTGCAATTCTTAAAGCTTCTTATTGTATTCAAAATTATGAATCCTACATTTTGGAAGCATGAAACTTAGCAAAATTTTAAATTTTTACATGAAATTTTTTCAATTGTCAGCATGCAACATCTTCAAAATGGCTAATTATCTAGGGATCACAAAACTTTATTATTCGGGAACTACTTTGTGTCGCTCGAGTCAGTTATGACAGTTTAATGCAGTGATTCTCAAACTATGTGCCGCGACACAGCACATAGCGTGCTGAAAAAAATTGATTGCTAAAATTGGCCCTTTCAAAAAGGTCTTAAACATCAAAAAATGTGCCGTGGACCAAAAAAGATTGAGAAACACTGGCTTAATGCATAAACATCCTATAATAAACTACTCCTCTTGGACATCATAAGTGCTAAACTTCTAATTCTGTGGCGTTTGTCTAGATTCTAGGAATGACTAAAAAACCTGAAATAATTTTGGTCAACAATGATGTCTTCTAATGTCAAATATTAAGGCTTATGATTAACTTCTGTCATGTCTATTCTTATACGAGAAGCACAACGTAGTTGCTAGGGCAACATAACTTAATAGTGTCAATGATAAAACATCAATAGGCATGTTTCACTAAAGTGGATTATCCACCTTAGTGAAACAGGCCGAAAGAGACTTGATGTTGCCCTAATGATGATTGTCTGAACGCAAATAATGCGATTTGCTTTGTTGTGCTGCTTGAAATAGCTTCTTAAATAGGATTAGCTACATGAAACTTAATACTTAATAAGCTCTGGTTCATCTGTTGGCTTTCAACATTTAGTTATAATCTGAAACCAATCTGGGACACTTTAGACTATCAAACCGACTACAAATTCTCTATATTCCACCAAATCATCAAAAATTAAACCTTTCAACAGACTAGCAACCCAACAGACTAATAACATCCTCAAGTCATAAAACTTTAATGCCACAATTACTCTTTTAATCCCTTCTGATCCTCAAATGCATCAAAAAACCTTTTCATCTTAAACATAAAAGGTCCAAACAACCACAAAGTAAACTCAACTCATACAACAACTAATGAATAATTAATTTTCTAATTTCTGTACTTCATGCCATTCCACTGAACACTTTGCATTCCCAATTAATAATAAATCATTATAAAACTCACAATAGAACCCATAACAACAACAACAACCAGATCTGCATCAACAACATTATCATCCAGCACATCATCATCCACAATCACACAATTATCACCTAATGAAACATTGCCGGTATCAATTCCGGATGATACAACTGTTAATCCAGAGCTTTTAAACACGACTTACGATACAACGACTTTATCATCCACAGAGACTGATAGTGATGAAAGTATTCGTGGAAATGAGACTACAACAACAACACCATTTACAACTACAGCCATGAATCTTGAGGGAATTGACTATAAGCAGAGTAAGGCGGATTTTAATTTTAGTTTAAAATAATTTTCATCACGATTTAAAAAAATTCTTTTTAAAGTTTGCGGTCGTCGAATGTTCCCTGAAGCGAGAATTGTTGGAGGTGCAAAGGCCGCATTTGGACGCTGGCCATGGCAAATTTCACTGAGGCAATGGCGCACATCAACCTATTTACATAAATGTGGAAGTGCATTGTTGAATGAGAATTGGGCTATTTCAGCTGGTAAGGAATTGTTGATAGATTTGGGACTTAATCTGAGGATTTAAAAACTAATCTGAGGAATAAAAATTAATCCGAAGATTTAGAATTAATTTAAGGATTTAAAAATTAATCCACAGATCTTTAAGCACCTTCATAACTTATGCCAACCTTTAAAATTCCTCTATTTTTAGCACATTGCGTTGAAAACGTTCCACCATCCGATCTCCTTCTTCGTCTAGGCGAATACGATTTGTCAATCGAGGAAGAACCTTACGGCTATCAGGAAAGACGTGTCCAAATTGTCGCATCACATCCACAATTCGATCCACGTACATTCGAGTATGATTTGGCTTTATTGAGGTGAGAATAATAAATTTTTACGGTCCGCAAATTATGTTTTGAGGAAGCTGTGACCTTTAATGACTTTCGTTCTTAAAAAAATTTGTCATTTTAAATGTAAAAATAAACTTTTATTGCTGTTTAAGATTTTATGAGCCTGTAGTTTTCCAACCCAACATCATCCCCGTTTGTGTGCCTGAGAATGATGAAGATTTTATCGGACGAACGGCTTTCGTGACTGGTTGGGGTCGACTTTATGAAGGTATGGAATAATAAAATTTAAATATTAAATTTTGACTTATTCATTAAATTATTTTAGATGGTCCACTTCCGTCAGTATTGCAAGAAGTTTCAGTGCCAATCATTAAAAATGAAATTTGTGAGGCGATGTATCGAAGTGCTGGATATATTGAGCACATACCACATATATTTATTTGTGCTGGATGGCAGAAGGGTGGTCGTGATAGTTGTGAAGGTGAGAAGGAAAAAGTTTGAGCTTTTTTTGAGATTTTTAATGCCTTTTTTGTTTCGTTTTAGGGTAAGGATTGATTTTGGAATGATTATTTTAAGAAACTGTTGGATATTTCTACAAACCTAAGCGGTATAATACGAGCAAATTTATTTTGTCGCCAAGTGACTCTCATGATAACATCAGACGTTAATTGTAAAACCTAGCGATGTTATATGGCGACTTTGTATTGCGTCTCAAGATATATTCTATAAAACCTGAAAAATTAATGGATTTCAAATGAAACAAGCCATTGAAAAATCGCCAAATATGGAAAACATTCCTGAATAAGGCTAACGTGGATCAAAATTCAATGAAATCTGGTTCAACTCCAGCCTCACGCTGATCTGGTACCATTATTTTGCGACTTTTTCAAGTCATTTGCCATTCGGGATATGCTATTCTTAATCATACTTATTTGTCAAGTTCTAACTAAGTGTTTCTCAAACTATGTTCAGCGAAAAAATTTTTGAAGTGGAAAAAGTGATTCCCATCGTGGCACAAAAACAAAAACGAAAGATCTACTATTCCTTTACTGCTTCGCGACCTAAGAATTTGAGACACACCGTTTTACAACACCGTTTTAACTGATATAAACCTTTACCATATCGTTTTTAAGATTTTGGGATATAGACTAGACTTATAAAGTATTGATCAGTATGAGTCTTTTAAGAGAGCAAAAAAAATAACTGTTAACTTGGCTTTGTAACACACTCCCAAGGGTGTGGTACTGATGAAATGATCAAAAATGATCGAAAATGATCAAAAAATGATCAAAAATGATCAAAAAATGGTCAAAAATGATCAAAATGTAATTCTTCAGTTCCACTCCCTTGCACTCTCCTGGATCATTTTGTCTCAAGTTTTGTATATCACATTCAAAAAAGTTTAAGAACCATTCATCAGTTTGTTTCGCAACACATCCTTTATACATTATCTTTATGTCTAAGATTCCTTATTAGACAACCTTTAAGCAACATAATTCGATTCGAGTATGATATCTTTAAAATCTTTCGAGTCTAAGATCTTTAAAAGCAATCAAGTCTGAGACTAATCAACATTAATCAATATCATTGATTGATAAAAATTTTAAAAATCCAACAAAAACTCTTCCTCAATCTTTTAAAATCCATAAAGAAGTTGTCTCACTTTAAATCATTCTCATCCGAAAAAACAGTGACTCAGGTGGACCAATGGTGATCCAAAGGACAGACAAGCGCTTCCAACTTGCGGGAATAATTTCATGGGGAATCGGTAAGTATCAGTTTTATATCTTGAAAAATATCAAAAAGCCACAAAATTAAATTTAAAAATTTCATTCGAATCGTGCAGGATGTGCTGAGCCAAATCAACCGGGTGTATATACGAGAATATCAGAGTTTAGGGATTGGATAAATCAAATATTGATGTTCTAAAATGAGGCAAAGAAAGAATAAAAAAAATTGATTTTCAACCAACATGACAATGTGATTTATATTTGCTGTATGCTGCGCTTAACTACGATATGATATGGAGCTGATTCAATATTTGAGTGAATTTAATTTTTTTAGTAAAGACGGAATTGAATTAGTCGGATAAGGATGTGAATTATTTTAGCAAAAGTGGGTGGAAAATTTTATTCTTCTGCCTCAATCCTCGATGGTGCATGCAACTTACTTTAATAATTTTAAATGAAAATGTAAAAAAAGTAACAATTTTTTTAAACCATGAAGAATCTTTTTATTTATTCCAAGGTTGTGGAACTGATCAAAATCTATCATAACGTACCCGGATAGCACATGTCGTTTGATCGATTAGCAATCTTGGAGTCAGACGTGTTGGATTTCTATTCGATTAATCGACTTGTGCATTCCGGGGAAATTTATCAGTTCCACACCCTTGATTTATTCAACTTGAGGACGAAAGGAGCAGTAATGAATAATTTATATTGAGAATTTTGTCAGTATCTGACGAGATTTGTATTTTTACATAACTTGCAAGATTTAAATTAAGCTATAAAGTCAGCCAGCTGAGTGGCAAAAGCTACTAGCTTCGTATTGTCACTCTTGCAATATAATCCCGAATAGCACAAGTCGGTTATTAGAATAGCAATCCAGGACCCAACTGTCATGACTCTGGCTTTGATTGAGATCAGAGTCACACCAGTTTGGTGCTGGATTTCTGATCGGTTAACCAACTTGTGGCATTCGACATAATAGTGCTTCTTCGGCTGCTAAGGGGTCATTGCTGTTCAGGAATAAAAGATTTTTAATTCTTCAATTTCAAAATTGTTTAAATTCATCCAGTTTAGTTCATTTACATTTTTATTGTCAGCTTTGCAAATATTTTTAAAAATTAATAGAAAACTTATATTATTTGAATTTATGCAAAGCGTAGACCCCCCTTGAATTATTTACTGCTTTTTTGACTAAAGTTTATGATTGTAAAATTTAAAGAACTGAATTTGAACATTTTAAATTTAATCTTGCAGAAACAAAAACTCAAAACAATTTAAGATAATTTAATTAAAGTATTGTTGATTTTAGCAAACCTTTTGATATCCAGAAGTAACTTAATGCTACTTTTGGAATACAATTTAACACCTTTTTTTTAATAATCAACTCAAGACTTTTATCAAAATAAAAATGGTTTCAATTATTATTTTAATATTAAATTGAGACATGTTTTAATGAAACTTTAAACTTTCTCATTCAATAGAAAAATTAAAACTGCCATTATTAAATTATGTGCAAGAACATTGACTGACTATGTATCCATAACGATTTCGGGTCGATTTTTATCAATTCTAGAATGAGAAAGTTGTAAGCATTAAATCATGTTTAGTCTTAGATCTTAATAAATTCTTTCTGTTGAATGTTTTCAAGAAATCATGAAAACTTTTAACACAAGAAAAGAAAAATTTGTAAATTTTTTTATTTATTCCATTTAGCATTTTTAATTTAATTTATTTTAATTAAACTCGTACTTAAAGAAAAAATTGTTAAAAAAATCAAAAGGATACAAAACGAGCCTTTTTAAGAAAATTCTTTGTATTATTTGGAAACTATACATACAAAATTTTGTGTTCCAATAAATTCACAATTTAAAAATAAAAACTTTGTCTTTTTGTTTTGTTTAGATTTTCAGACATGAGACATCGAACAATTCATGTTCGTCAGACTCAGAGATCGAAGCCGATTTTTTCGGCTTAACTCAATTTTTGATTTTTTTGATAGAAAAAAGCTATTTAACTCACATTTCAAGTATTTAAATTGAACTTTACATGCTTTACTATGATTCTGTGTAATATTTTGTCAGTATGTAGCTATAGTGAGCTTAGAATTTCAATTTAGCCGATTTTAAGCCGATCGGCTTAAATTTCGGCTTAACATTCTTTAACTTGAAATTCTGAGCTTCCTATAGCTACATGCTGACAAAATATTACACAGAATCATAGTAAAGCATGTAAAGTTCAATTTAAATACTTGAAATGGGTGTGAAATGGCTTTTTTCTATCAAAAAAATCAAAAATTGAGTTAAGCCGAAAAAATCGGCTTCGATCTCTGGTCAGACTTATCGAAAATCTAGGGGTGTTAAAATATGCACATTCGAAATTTTCAAATTTTAAAAAACAGTTGAAATTTTTTTCCTGATTTACAAGAAATTTTCAAATTAAGCATTTAGCTTTGTTATGATCAAAAATCATTAATCAACAAACAGAATTAGTAAATTTACACGAAATCATGAATTATTTAAGATTTTGACTTTTCGAATTTTTCGAAAAAGGGGTTTTGAATTTCGAAATTGAATTTCATCTGTTAACTTTTATTTCAGATTTAATCAGGACGCAAAGCAATGCAATGCAATTTCTTACTAAATTTCCTCCTCTTCCTGCTCTTTTCTTTTAAGAGTCTTCGAAATGGAAAGAAAGAACTTTTCATTTTAATAAAAATAAAAAAATTATTCACGTAAATGAAAAGAACTGCAAATGCATTTTTATAGAGAATTTTTCATAGTTAATGGAAAAATATGAATATTGTGCTGAACAACTTTTTTTCTCATTTTCTTTCTTGTGCATATTCGCTTATAAATGCAAAGCTTTCAGCAGTGTTGGAAGTTTGAGTTGGTTTGGGAAATTTGAAGGTGTCATTTAAGAATGTTACAATGGATTCTATCTTCAACTCAGGACTTGATCAATTCATCCCAATATCATCTCAACCCACAATCCCATCTCTGCCTCCCTCATACATCAGAACATTCTTCCATATATGCAATTGCATCCTAAAGCTTCTTCATTCTAATTTGTTTTCCTTGCTCATATCTCACACAGAATATAGACTACTTTATGAATGGCTTTATTTTTATAACAGAATAATATAAAAAAATTCATTTCCATTCCTTTTCGGTAAGAGCAGCACTAAAACAAAGTAAACGAGAAATGTCATAAGCTCATCTCATGAATTTGATGAAGACAAGAAAAAAGTTAACGAGATGGAAGGGAAATTTAATATAAAAAAATTTTTCTCATAAGACTGAAGCTCTTGTTGGATTGTCGGAAGCAAATTTCCATTTTGTTTTTGCTTAATTTGCAATTTTTTTTTGCTGCTCATGTAAATCTCTGAAGTCATCCTTTTTGGTATACTTGGATGGATATGAGACTATCTGAGAATTATACATGACATTGTTCTTGAATGGCTTGATTATATGGATGTGGACTAGATTGACTGAAATTTGCTCAATCTTTTATTGATTTTCAGTTTCCAATTTTAGATATTTTTAACCTGAATCTATCAAAGTTTGATGATTGCTCCAGCAACAAGCTGTCAAATCATCTTAGCAGTTCCATCATCAAAAAGAATATTTCTGCAAAAAGCTATTAATGAGCTTCCGGTAGCTTTATTCACATCAGCAGCGGTTACCACAATGAAAGAAGTGTAATTTTTTCGCACAATATCCCACATACAGTGCGATATAATAAAGCAGCATTACTTCCTACTTTGGCTCATCCTGTTCCACATTTGTATTTCTTATGAACTTATCAAGCAAACTGGTTGTGAGAGATGCCATAACATTGACATTAGATAACGTATCTCGATAATGTCAAAAGTTTATGTGAAAGCAAATAAACTTACGAGAAACTTTCTTTATTTTTAACATTGGTTTTTTCGTGTTAATTGGCATGATCTCCGTACTTTGTGATTTTTTCCAAATGACTGCAAAAGCTAGCATTGTGTTCACGAGGTTGCTGTCCTATTCATGACTTCATTTCTTACATGTGCTGTGAGTCTATAAGAGTCTGACTCGCTTGGTATAAGAGTAGCCTCTAGGAAGCCATTTCCAACTGGACGCGAATTTGCTGCCGTTTGGTTCTATTTATACTATCAACCCGTCTATTGGGTGGCTAACATTTCAATGAATATCAATGTGTAAATCAATCCGTAAATTCACCATGAAGAGCTTTTACTGAAACGGACCTGGAGACATTATGACCTACTGAAGATTGGAACGAGAGCCGACATGAACACTAGTTCTAAGATCTAAAACAGTTTTTAATTGGCTGCTGGACACAACTGCTTAGTGAAGATTATGCGCTATACACTGAGCTAGCGTACATAATATAGATTTAAAAATTATTAATATTAAGAATAAAAATGCAGCACTTAAAGGTTTAGTAAACACTGTTGCACAATTTAAGATGAATAAATTGAAATAAATTGAAAAACAAATAAAATGTGTGCCGATCACGCGAGATAACACACGAGTATTTAGACTTGGAGCAGAGGATTCCTTTTGACAAACTTTATGATTTCTCGAAAGGCCAAAATCAAGAAAATCTTGATAAGCCACAATTACACCACAATCTCACATCACTCAAAAGTTTGAAGATCTTACTAGTTTGCATCTGTAGTGATCACATTTAGAGACAATAAAGACAAAGAAACTCTATATTTCATAAGTATACATAAATCTTTCACTTATTCAACTTCCAGATTCCTACTAGCCGTGCCCGCTATTCATCATTCATCTGACTGGTTCATTATTTTTCTTAAAACAGTGTTGCCCAAACTTTTTTCAGCCACGGCACACTTTGACTTTACTTTTTTTTCACGTCACACCTAAGGATGTCCTACGGCACACAGTTTGGACAACACTGCCTAAAATGATCTCTAATAAAACTTCATAGCTTAAAATTATGCAAAATACTGGTTTTTTGTTTAAATCTCTACGGGGCCGTTCACTTATGACGTCCGACATAGGGGGGAGGGGGGTCTAGGATTTTGTGACAGTTCAAACAATGGAAATTTTTTTCTATAGAATTTTTGTGACATAGGGCGGAGGGGGGTCTAAAAATCAGGTTTTTTGATGGACGACATAAGTGAACGACCCCTACACAGAACTCAGATTAACTTCATAAGAAAATTTTCTGACTGATTAGGAAAGAAATGCTTCAGAAGTGTTTAGAAGAGTAATCTTCAATAAACAGTGCATACTACCTTACACAACAGCATGATCAACTCAGAAAGAAAAAGTCATCATGAAAATCAGTATGATAGAAATTAGTTAAAAGTAGTAAGAAGCAAGTCTCATATCACGATGATCACGACTCTCACCATTCTTCAGCCACAAGAAAAATCATTCCAAAAGAGACCCACAAAATAAAAAATCATCAAAAAACATCATAGACTCTGTTGATGAGCAATAAATGCGTAAAGAGAACAAAATAAATTCTCAATTTTACTCAAACTTAATGCTTCACACAAAAAAAAGAAAGAAATAAGTTAGCAAGCAGGGAGAAGAGAAAATAGAAAAGAAGTGTGATAACTCTTCATCACTGGCAATTGGCATTGGAAAGAAATTCCTCTCACTCAACCACCGATCAGCAACTTCTCACTCGTAAATTTTTCTCTATAAAAATTTCTCCTAAACATGTTGTTGACTTCAGTATGAGATCAGTACGTAAAGTAGGCACAATTCGTCTTTGAATATTCAAGAAAATAAATATTAAAAAGTTGCGCTCAACTTCCACTCATCAATTTTTTATTTCATCATTTAAAGCTGTTGCAAAAGAAATTCTTTCACTACAAATTCAGTCGGTGGTTGGCAGTTGATCGCGACAGTCTAAAAATAATAATAATAATCAATAATAAAGTAAATAAGAAGAGAAGGTAGCATTGGCAAGTGACCAAGTATAGGAAAAAAAACAGCAAACATATCTCTTCATTCAGTCCGTCAGTGGTATGTTAACAAACGGTACATTGTGAAAGAAAAATAAGTAGTTTAAGTGACGAAAAAAAAAAATTATAAGAATTATATATATCTATGGATATACATGACACATATGATGGAGAATATATAAAATTAAAAATTATATAAAAATTGTGTCAATAAATTGTGCGAATCTCATCTCTTTTTTGGATATGAAATGTTAATTATTAGAAGATTACAGTCAAGAAAGAGAAATAACGTTATTCAATGAGTCAATAGACAGACCGTGCAGCATAATAAGACTTTCTTAACGAACTCAAACTTCGGATAGAAAAAAAAAATTAGAAAAAGAAATTTCAAAGTGTGAAAAATTCACAAAATGCTCATTAAATTAATTCAGAATAAATTGAGTGCCTCTTGTGCCTCAATATTGATCATTGTTACATTTATGGTCATTCTTGACACATCGAATGGATTAAGTTTAGCAAGTGATCGAGGTAAGTTGAGTCATTTATTATGTCTGAGTGACACATTGTGGTTGAGTGTTCGTTTTTTGGAGTCAGATGAGAGTTCCAGTGCTGGAAAGGCACTTCTAATGCTTAACATGGTCAGAATTGATAAGTTTGACAGCTGACATATGTTCTGTAGTTTTGGGAGAAATATGCTGAATCAGTCAAGTGCCTTTGCATTGTTGAGCTACCTTTGATGTCCCTATGAATTTTATGGTTATTCCAACAACTCTGTGCATTTAATACAGCTACAACACAACTCCCTATCAACCACATTGTGCCACTCGGTCTCATAACAATCTTTGTTGTGCACTTTTTCATCTCCATGACCATCAACATTGAAATTTGTGACTTTAGAAAGTGCTAAAAGTAAAAATTTTTTATGTGTGTGACTTTTTCATCGTCTCGCCTAGAATGGGTGAATTTATGACCCGGAAGAGATATTTGTGGATAGAAAATTGAAATTTTATAAACAATAATTTTTTTTATTGCTGATTGGCTGGCTTGAAGTCACTGATTTGCATCATAATAATATAAATTTCTTTGCGGAACTAAAGAGACAGTTTTGTGACTCAATTTTTGCATAATCCCTTGTTTACTCATTCAGAGCTGCTGAATTTATGAATGATGAATTTTACAAGATATTGGGCATGAATGAAGTTTCTAAATTGATGAAATGTTAATTTTTGAATTTTTGAAGGTTGAATCTAGACAATAAAGTCTTTAAAATGTGTCTAGTTTAAAATTTGACTTAAAAATTCTTTGGTTTTAAATCCAATAATTGCTACAAAATGTAATTACAGTAGATCTTTTAAAAACCATTGACGTAAAAGAGGAAAAAATGATGGTTTTATCTAGTTTCATATTAAATAACACCGGTATTTTTATATGGATTAATTCCTATGTATAAAAAAAATGTTGCCCTGATTTACATAAAAACTGCAAACAAGGTTCAATCAGCAACATTGTAACTGAACGTTTTTGAAGCAAATTAATCTTAGTTTATTTTAAACTTTAGACATTTTTTAAAAAACTTTGAAATTTTGGCGAAAAAATGTGTTTTAAAATAATCAGATGGTGGAAATTCAATTTTGACAGATATTCCGAAGTATAGGGGTATTAAAGTATGCACATTCAAAAATTTCAAATTTTCAAAAACCGTTGACATTTTTTTCCTGATTTACAAGGAATTTACGAATTCATTATTAAGCATTTTGCTTTGTTATGGTTCAAATTCATTAATCAACAAACAGAATTAGTAAATTTACACGAAATCATGAATTATTTAAGATTATGACTTTTCAAATTTTTCGAAAAAGGGGTTTTGAATTTCGAATTTTGCATGGCAGACAGACAAACAAGCAATTTTTGAAAGTTTAATAAGAAACTTTAACGCACACAATTCTTGAATTCAAAATTCAGAAACTCAATAATTCCGACTAATTAAGTCATCTTTAAAATTTCTTATGTCTATCCTCATTTCTCCCATTTCTAATCAAAAAATCCCCCCAAAAAATCTTTAAATTTTCTTTTAAAAAATTTCTATTATTTTTAATACTCTACAAATCTTCAAATCATCTTACAAATTACTCATCTGTTGTCTGAACTAAAATTTTACCATATTTTCAAGCGTATCAATGCTGATTATCTCTAACTAGATTAAACATTTGCTCATGAAAATTGATTATGAATGTTCATTGATTTAGAAATGTTGCCTCCTTTACTTTTCTTTTTCTCTTGTATGCATTTGAGGTAAAATCTTTTAATATTCTTGTAGCCAAAAAGATCTGAAATATAATTACCGGTCTACGGCTTACTTTCTAAGAAAACTTTTCAAAGCATGAAGCTAAATGTTTATCAAAAGTAGTCTCGAAAGTGAAATTTAAGATGAAGAATTTAAAAAGAGAGTAGATTGGAATAATGGAAATTATAGGTTAAGAATGTAGGCTTGTCTGGAAGTTGTATTTTTTGCTATGATTTATCTGGTTTCTGGTTCAATTGGATTTGATTAATGTTTGCTTATCTATGGGAATATGAAATGATACTTTGAAGTCACTACACTTCCTCAATCTTCAGCGTTCAGTAGCAAAAGGGTCACTAAGGTCAAGGCGATTGCCAACCTGACCTGGCATTAAAGACTATGTTAAACAATAGATTCTGACTTAGGTTACAACCAAGCTGATCACAACGTATGAAATATCAGTTCATAAGATCCGAATTGTTTATCCTGACTTGTTCTTTTATATTGCAGCCCTCGTTTAGCTCTAGTTTTAACTTGGTCTCATACATCAAGCAGTCTAAGTGTTTAAACATTTGCAAAACTACAAATTTGGCATTCTTAGGATTCGAACAAACTGTTTTTGAGTAGCTTTATCAAATTTGAGTCAATCACTATTCGAATTACTTTACGGATGTACGTAACTGATTTTTAAAGAGCTGACAGAACTCTTTATAATAATTTCATATAATCGTTGACTATTGATTCCTATTGAATCTTATTCCTACTGAGTAAAGTGGAATGTGGCTACTCAAATCAACTATATGCTTAGTTGCCCATCAACAGCTGCCAAGCTCAAGGAATTGCTGCATATTTTCAATCTTAATTTCTCCTCATCAACAATGTAAATCCATGACATCATCCACGTCATGACAAACATCCAGAGAAATTTCTTTTACCATCATCAGCCAACTTTTAAATATTTGCATGCCAAAATGCAAAAGAAAATGAAAATTTATCCATCTGCGAGTGCTCTTTTCGCCTCCATCTAACTATGTCACGACATGAAAAAAAAAATAAGCAAAGCAAAACAGTGCAAGCAACATAAATTCCTCACTACTGACTTGATGACGATTCTTTCTTTCTTCTTCATGCTTTGCTTACTTACTTTACCATTCCGCTCTTTTTTTCCCGTCGTCGTCTCGTGGTTACGAAAAAAAAAGTAAAACAGCAACAAATATGGGTCAATTTGATATAAATACGCTTTTTTATAATTTTATTTTAAAAACTTTTTTTTCCTCTCTTTTGTTCTGTTTCTCATTTTTTTTCGACTTCATTGTTGCTGCACCGCACGAATTTTCAAAGAGTGGAATGAATAAAATATTAAAGAGATGTTATTAAAAGCATTTACGCTTTAATCTTCTTCTTTTATGATTCATAGGCTCAATTAAAGTTGAAGAATCACCGACTGCCGAAATAAATAATAATGAAAATGTATGTAATGAGACTAAATTCATCATTTAATGTTCAAAATGTAATTTCATTGCTGCTTCTTTGTGATGATAAATTGAGAGGAAGTTAAGAAGAGAAATTTGAAGAATTTTAAATAATTGTTATGAAATATTTTGGACATTATCAAGCTAGAATTACAACTTAAGTCTAAATCTCAAAGATTCGTAAAGATTTTGTTCCAGGTTTGCTTGTAAAGTTCTTATTGGTGCTAATGTCTAATCTTATGCCTAATATCAGAGCTCGACTTGGAGCTCTGCCTCTGTAAAAGTATATTTATGCTTAGTTTGTTGTTATTCATTGCTCAAAACCGCCTTCCATGCTCCTACTGACAAACAATTTCAATAATGACGCAAGGCATTGAAAAGGTAGCTAGGGATACTAGCGCTTAAAGCAGAAAAGTCCCACATGAGTGAGTCAAACATCTGCGCAGTTTTTATATTCCTAAATACAGTGATGGTCAACCTGTGTGCAATTTTGGTAAGCTACGGCACCCAGCATACGATTCGAGATATCCCAAGTTTTTTTCACTTCACACTATTGTGCCACAGCCCACAAGTTTGCCATCACTGCCTTAGATAATTCTACAGAATTCCATTAAGGCAGTGGTGTCCAGCCTCTATTCTAGGCACACCCGTGTGAAGAGAAAGAATTGAGATATCCCATGAACCGAATGCTGTGCACGGTTTTGGTAAAAGCTTAGGAAAATGGCACAAAAAAGGTTGAACACCACTGGACGATATTTTTGTATCTATTCTTAAAACTGTTGTTTGTATTGCATCAACGCGGATTGATACTAGCTCAGTCTGGCTCTTGATCAGCTCCGCCTTAAAATTTGTCTTTTTGGGGATAACAAATAGAACCAATTAGTGTATCAAAAAATGTTTTGTCATGTAAAGCTCATTTTCTATGAAACTGAATTTAGAAGTATCAAAACTTAAACATTCTGCAAATTATTTCCGCAAACATTGACAGATAAAAATATTTACATCTTCGTGCCCCCAAAATTTATTTTCTAAACTCAACTTTTTATTGCTTCCATAAATGTTTGCACACATTTTCTTATCAGAATTGCCAAAAAACTTTTAAACAGCAATAAAAAATTCAAAACGGAAAGTATCATGACAATATTCTAATTAAAGAACTGTTGCTCTATTTATGGAGACATCACATGATGGTATATCCTGCAGCTTTTTCAGTTTGTGTTAAAAATAAACTTAATTGAGGCGAGGTGGTTTACAAATGACGTTTTTCATTTAAGGAGGCTCTAAGATTTTGAGACATAAGCAGTATGTAGCCTCAAAATCCAAAAACTATAATTTTTTAAAAGACGTCATTTATGAATGACGCCCAAAATAATTAGTATAATCAAAACAGTTTTAATTATAACTTAATCGATATCCAAAGTTTCAGTTCAAAGTTAAAAATAGTATGAAGCACCTAAAACCCTAGTGTCATTGCTTTCCTGTCACAAATCACTTTTGTGCTATATGCTATCATGTTTAAAGAATTCAAACATTTCATTCCTCCAATCTATTCAATAAACGTCACTAAAGCATCTCATCCTAGATTCACAAAAGAATTATTTGAAAAATTTATTTTAATAAAATTTCTCACGTCACCCAAAGCAATCTCAAAACTACTCGAAATCTACTTCAATCCATTACGGATATTGAGAGCTTCTTCAAAGTCGCTTGAAGATATATTTCACATGAAAATGCACTCAATATATCTTCAGTATCAGCTTTGAATTTCAAAATGTAGAAACTCAATATGTGAACATGAAAAAAATGTTTTCAATCCCAGAGTTGGGGGGTCCTTTAGTCCATGAGAAATTTCAAAATGACTAAAATAAAATTGCTGAATGATGAATTGAACATTTTTTTCGTGTCATCTGCACGACCGACATCTGACAAGCGAAAAATATTGGGTCAGTAAAAAGTGAAAATTCAAGTTAATTTTACGCAATTAAGGTTAAAAAGCTCAACTTGGTGTGACATATTTTAAGGCACGGCAAATTACTTCAGTAGAATTGAACTTAATTACTCATAGGTCACGAGATGAGCTTCCGAAGTTGATTATTATTGTGGATTTTAACAATCAAGTAGATCATAGAATTAGCACACTGTTGGTTTGGAAGGTGAATAACTTTAAGGAAGTGATGATGTCATGTAGAATGATTGTTGCTGGAAAGTAGAGAAGCTTTAATTGAATGTTAGACTTACTGAAAGCTGAAGCTCTGAGGTTTGACATTTCGATGAATTTTCGACTACAAACTTCAGTCAATTCCTTACGGATGAAATCAAGACCCAAATTCTATCTAATAGGGTCCTTTTAAATGATCTTACTAGTCACAGGAGATTCAAACAACCAGTGAGATTACATTACCTCAAATAGCACAAGTCAGTTAATCGAATCCAGCTAATCAGACGCTACTCTGGCAAGGTGCTAGCTTCGATTTAAATCCAGCACCATGCCAGATTCACACCAGATTTCTGATCGATTAACTGACTTGTGCCATTCGGTTAACTCAGCAAATGTTGGAACTCGATCTCATTTTTAATACCCAAAAGAATTTGAGGTTGAGTTTGTTTTTTGCTTCAACAAAAAGTCGAATCCATACGAAATTATTCGAAACTCAAGACAAATTTGACCTTATCTCATATTCAGACTTCAAATGAAGCTCTTTCTGGACTTAAAACTCCCAAAAAATACTAAACAACCACCTCTGTCACATCCAGCATAAACATCGATACAGGAACTTAGTCAAGTGAGATTTAAAACATTTTTTATGCAAATTTTGGAGGATATCTCTTTTCAATTTCATCTGAATCAGCGAAGATGGCAAAATACTCAATATCTCACATTATAATCCGATAAAAAAAAATAAAAAAATTTCACAAAAATAACACAAAAGAAATTTGAGCTTAAATAACAAAATATCATAAATGAATGCGAAACAAATATTGGCAAAATAGCCGAAAGGTAAATTTAAATTTTTTTGGCATCTGAAACTTATTCCCTATTGTGATTTTTTAATTAAATTTTGCTCACATTCTACGTATGTAAATGCACCGAGGAACATGAGATAGTCGTTTGGAACTGCAAGTTCAGGGTCATATCACATCCTCTCGATGAGCAAAATTTCTTTAATTTTCTGGTATATCCATGCACCCACCCTCCCCCCTCAAGTGTTGAAAAGTATGAAAATTTCCCCTGATGACACCATGACAGCTCCTTTCAACCCATTTGATAGCCAAATATAAGTTTTGCCTTAGCGTGCTACTCGGGTGCATGCCAAGTAGCTTCCCATATATCATGGTCTTCTTTACTTTTGTTTATTTATCTTATTATTCTCATTTTCTGTTTTCTGTTTCCGAAAGCAAGAACAAAAATTTTTTTTTGTGTACATTCTGTGAGTAATGCGCAATAAAAATGTTTGTACTGTAAGTAGGAGCAAGGAAAAAGAAAGCAAGAACAAAAACGAGAGAATGAGGAGATAAAAAAAAAATTGGAAAGTAAAAACTGCTTGAGGTCAATGATTATGAGACTCTTACTTCTCTCAGATGATTATTGTTATTATAATCTGTGTGTTTTTCGACGTTCTTTAAATAGCTACGTCATTCTGCACTATGGGCCAGAAATGGAAAATTTTTCCAAAAATTATTTCTACAGCTTATATGATAGTTCTTATTATGCCCTACATTTACGTCCTTAAAACTTTGCTCAAGTCGACAGCATGTCCGAGATATGGCACTTCAAAGTTGGTCAGACGACCATTTTCACGTTACATTGAAAATGCTCTCACCAGATACTGGATAGATGAATCTCCTTCAAATTTTTTTTGTTAATAGCTTTAAATAGTTACTTTGTTTTAAGATATAAACAATTGCAAATAACTTTGAAAAATTATGTGAAAAACTAGATTTTTCTCAAAAACCACGTGTTCGTCATACTTTCGTTTGTGTAGGTCTTCACAAGCACAACCAAAGTTACTAATTTCTTTTTTATATTAAAGATTACATCAAAAGCTATAACTTTTGCATTCATGTCGTATAATTTTAACAAAGTTTTGATAGTGAAAAAAAAATTTTTTATAAAAAAAACAACAATTTTTTGACAAAAATCGCTGTAGTGCTTCAGGGATACCCATGGTAGTGGAATTTTATTTCACATTTAGAAAGCTCTCTAGATATGCTATCAATTAATGCAATAAAATGAACAAGTGTTCTCTTGGCAAAGAGCACTTTTTTGACTCTGAAAGTCGTATGTCGAGCAAGGTCAAAAAAGAAAAATAATCATAAAAATTTCAGTTTTAAATAAAATTTAATTTTTTTAATTTAGATTGATAGATCTTTTTAAAACGCGTCTTTTGAGTATAAATATGTTATAGTTTTGTCAAGTTTCGTGATCATTTTTTTAAAAAAATAGTTTTTTTCAAAAAAAAAATTGAAAAATAAAGTATTTGACTTTAGAATTTTATAAAATGCATCTTTTTGTCATTTTTTTCACTACTTTGTCTAGTTTTGCTCCTAGTTTTTTTCCTAAACATAAATCAATAAGAACTTAGCATAATTGAAGCCATTTGGAGGTTAAATTGAGTTAAAAATCGTTTAAAATTTTTGTATTTCTCAAATAGTTCTTTACACAAGTATCTAAGATATAAAGTGTTGCATAGTTTTGAAAAGGTATTGAAATTTCCAATATGTTAACATGAAAAGTTTAGGAAAATTTTCAAGTAATATAGTCAATTTGGGTAAAAAACGCATTTTATATATGCTAGTTTTTAATGTTTTTCGTTTTTCTCAGCAAAGACTTTATGAAAAACTCTCAAAGTTTGCACTTTTATTTGTTATATAAATGTTAATGACTCGTAAAAGTTTTGGAATTTTCCATTGAGTTTTTCATTAGTTCTCCTAATCTGAAATTTTCACTATTAAATTTTCGTTTTTCTCAACAATTGCGATTTTTTATTTATAAATAAATATCTTATTTTGTTTCATTTTTCAATATCTTTTCATTGATATGTAACAATCTACAAAAAAATTAAGACTAAAGAGAAATGAATAAAAAAGTGTCAAAAATGTATGAAAATTCTACGCTATTTTAATTTTTTAAGCCTTTTATGGTTAATTTTACTAAGTTTTATAAGAGTGTTATACCTTTTTTTGCAAATGTATAGCTTAAGACGTTCATCCACCAAAATTCGTATGAGTCTACGCTAAGCACAACTGAAGTCAAATAAGCTTCAAGTTGGCGACAACCAAAAATTTTGAATTTATTAAAATTAAATTATTTAAAAGCTTTAAATTATATCTTCAGGCTGCTATTAATTACATGAAACATTTATAACAAAAGTAAATGAAAAAGCTTAATATTATAGCTTAAATAGCATTAAAACTAATATCTGGTTTTCTTCATATGGAACTGTCTTTTGTCTCGCTATACATTTGCAAAAAAAGGTATAACACTCTTATAAAACTTAGTAAAATTAACCATAAAAGGCTTAAAAAATTAAAATAGCGTAGAATTTTCATACATTTTTGACACTTTTTTATTCATTTCTCTTTAGTCTTAATTTTTTTGTAGATTGTTACATATCAATGAAAAGATATTGAAAAATGAAACAAAATAAGATATTTATTTATAAATAAAAAATCGCAATTGTTGAGAAAAACGAAAATTTAATAGTGAAAATTTCAGATTAGGAGAACTAATGAAAAACTCAATGGAAAATTCCAAAACTTTTACGAGTCATTAACATTTATATAACAAATAAAAGTGCAAACTTTGAGAGTTTTTCATAAAGTCTTTGCTGAGAAAAACGAAAAACATTAAAAACTAGCATATATAAAATGCGTTTTTTACCCAAATTGACTATATTACTTGAAAATTTTCCTAAACTTTTCATGTTAACATATTGGAAATTTCAATACCTTTTCAAAACTATGCAACACTTTATATCTTAGATACTTGTGTAAAGAACTATTTGAGAAATACAAAAATTTTAAACGATTTTTAACTCAATTTAACCTCCAAATGGCTTCAATTATGCTAAGTTCTTATTGATTTATGTTTAGGAAAAAAACTAGGAGCAAAACTAGACAAAGTAGTGAAAAAAATGACAAAAAGATGCATTTTATAAAATTCTAAAGTCAAATACTTTATTTTTCAATTTTTTTTTTGAAAAAAACTATTTTTTTAAAAAAATGATCACGAAACTTGACAAAACTATAACATATTTATACTCAAAAGACGCGTTTTAAAAAGATCTATCAATCTAAATTAAAAAAATTAAATTTTATTTAAAACTGAAATTTTTATGATTATTTTTCTTTTTTGACCTTGCTCGACATACGACTTTCAGAGTCAAAAAAGTGCTCTTTGCCAAGAGAACACTTGTTCATTTTATTGCATTAATTGATAGCATATCTAGAGAGCTTTCTAAATGTGAAATAAAATTCCACTACCATGGGTATCCCTGAAGCACTACAGCGATTTTTGTCAAAAAATTGTTGTTTTTTTTATAAAAAATTTTTTTTTCACTATCAAAACTTTGTTAAAATTATACGACATGAATGCAAAAGTTATAGCTTTTGATGTAATCTTTAATATAAAAAAGAAATTAGTAACTTTGGTTGTGCTTGTGAAGACCTACACAAACGAAAGTATGACGAACACGTGGTTTTTGAGAAAAATCTAGTTTTTCACAAAATTTTTCAAAGTTATTTGCAATTGTTTATATCTTAAAACAAAGTAACTATTTAAAGCTATTAACAAAAAAAATTTGAAGGAGATTCATCTATCCAGTATCTGGTGAGAGCATTTTCAATGTAACGTGAAAATGGTCGTCTGACCAACTTTGAAGTGCCATATCTCGGACATGCTGTCGACTTGAGCAAAGTTTTAAGGACGTAAATGTAGGGCATAATAAGAACTATCATATAAGCTGTAGAAATAATTTTTGGAAAAATTTTCCATTTCTGGCCCATAGTGTTCTGCTCTCTCTCCTCATTACTCACTTTCAATTCTTGATTTGCTAGTAAAAGTGGATTCTGAAATGTCGAGGAAGCTGGTTTCTGGGAATGAGATGTAATTGAGTGGAAATCGAATAGCATTTGCTGTTCATTAAATTAATGCCTTGTGGTTTAAAGAAATTGATTAAGTTAAGTTACAGCTATGTGAGTAAGGAAAATGTCATTAAAGCTCAGAAGGAGTGTCTCACAACCCAGTTACTTTAATAAGTAAATTAAAAAATTAATAATAATAAGCTTATCAATTTTAATCATTAAAACAATGACCATGCAAATATGCATCCTCGTCTATAGACTGTATAAGTTATTTGGATAATAGTTTTGTGATTGGTGATATAAACTAACCTACAGGTTCATATTGATGCATTTATGTATGATTAATGTTCATACCTGACTTAAGCATCTAAGTGATCGAATCATCTAATTTTCTTCCTTTAGAAGCTTAAGGTTCGAATCTTGCATTCAAGTAATTATCCTAAATGACCCAAAGGCATAAAAAAATTAGCATAAGATTGTCATAGATTTAATGCAGCACGAGTTTAGTGGATGGTTCGATGCCATTCCAGCAACATGCCGGTGCCATGCCTTTTGAGCTTGTCTGTCATCTCTATCTGCAACTTTCTTATACCATAACTTGAATCTAATGAACCTCATGATGACAAATTAAGTTTGATAAATGCCTCACGGCAGGCGCGTAGCCAGGAGGGTTTTTACCCCCCCCCCCCCTTAAACGTTTTGAACCGCAGCAAGAGCACGGTCTAAAACACTTAAGAGTGCCTCACTGTCCCTGCCTTCTCAGTGTTACTTCAGATTCCATAAACTTCTTTAATTTACCTCAGTAAATACAAAACTCTGTTCTGTTATACGTAAAGAGTAGTTGCAAATTTTCGGTTTACCCGGATGCTAGTCTATCCCAACGTTGACATCCAATTCCATAATTTTGTCAATTAAATTTATTTCCCTCATTTCCCCTAGTCAACGACAATCGACTATATTTTACACTTATAGTTTCAAATTTTTCCCACCGCTTCCAGCAGCATTCAGACTTTATTCAAATTATTTACAAGATTCTTCCATAATCAAGTAGCTTGACCCAGATTCAAATTCAACACTTTTTTCCTAAATCCACAGAAGACACAAAAATTAGATGACAATGCAAAGCCATAAATTTCATTAAATAGAAGCAAAAAGCCACAAGACACAAAGCTCTATCCACAATCGATTTCCAATAAAATCTAATTTTTTTTATCATGTTCCTTAAAAATAGAAGCAAAGAAAAGAAAACAAAATAAAATGCATTCGACATCTTTTCTTCTCTTGTTTCAAGAAAAATTTCAATTCACCTGCAATGCAAAGCAATTTCTAACTCATGTCGTGTACAGAATAATCCAATCTATTTATCGGCTGTCCATTAGAGAATAAGAAGAGGAAGAAGTAGGCGAAAAAAGAAAAAGAAATGAAACATAAAATAAAATAAAAATAAAGAAATTCAGTTTGGTTTTGAATGGAGTTGTTCATAAATGACGTCGGTCTTTTTCATAGATTAACGGTGAATCAAAAGAGCAGCGAGGGGCTTGAGACTTATCAAGAAGCTTGAGACTCAGTGAATGTCTTGAGACTAAGTGAGGGGGGCTTGAGACCAAGTGAGAGGGACTTGAGCCTAAGTGAGGGGGACTTGAGACTAAGTGAGGGGGACTTGAGACTAAGTGAGAGGGGCTTGAGACTTATCAAGAGGCTTGAGACTCAGTGAATGTCTTGAGACCAAGTGAGGGGGACTTGAGCCTAAGTAAGAGTGACTTGAGCCTAAGTGAGAGGGGCTTGAGACTTATCAAGAGGCTTCAGACTCAGTGAATGTCTTGAGACTAAGTGAGGGGGCTTGAGACCAAGTGAGAGGGCTTGATACTAAGTGAGGGAGATTGAGACTAAGTAAAGGGGACTTGAGAGTCAGTGAGAGGGGCTTGAGACTTAGCAAGAGGTTTGGTACTAAGTGAGGGGGCTTGAAACTTAGCTGGGACTTTTTATCTTCCCCCAAACAACCCTTAAATATTGTTTTGGCTACATCATCACTGCACGTCATTTCCAAATGTCTCCCGAACCAACAGGAATACTTTAAATAAGTTGATTTACTTTTAACAAGGCATAGCAGCAGTTTTTTATAGTAAAAATTGTGCCAATTTAAACGCTTTTTTGTTTACATAACTTAGCGGAAATTTTTCTTTGTCCATCATCTCATTCAGCTGCTTTACTAATGAGAATTTACCCGAAAAAAATTGACATTTTAAGTCCATCAACAACACCACACAGTTTACAATTTACTACGTCTTTTTATGCTCCCCATTCTATTGCTCTATTGTCATTTCCACACAAATTAAAACGGTCACTTAATCATCTCAATTATCTTCACTTACTTTACTATAATATGAAATCCAAGAAGAATAAGAAGTGGACATTAGAATGGAACAGCTACTGTTGATGGGAATTTTTTTCTTTCTTCAAATAAGCACATTGAATTAAGAAGAAATTCTTCTACATTCTCTATCTACTCATTCCACAATTCAATGTCATTTTGTTCTCTTTAAGTGATTACGAAAGTGAAACATTAAGCACTGGTGCAACTGTTATTGCTTGTGTGTAGATTGATGATGGCGATAGAGTTAGAGTTATTAAGTTGACTTGGATGATGAGTTCTGGGAAAAATTGAAAATTAATGGTATTTGGATTTGTTGTGGATATTGAAAATGGTTCTATCAAAAATTAAGGTGTCTGTGGACAGAGGATGTAGTTGTTGCGTTGCAAAGGCTTGTGATGTTCAGGCACTATAACCTCTCATTTAATATCATCCCAACCTCCTGCAAAAGTTCCGTTCCAAAGCACCAGTTCATAAATAATTCCACTTAAATCGACCATCAAGTCTAAACAATTTGTTCCTTAATTCATTTCTTAAAATTACCTCAAAATGCCAATAACAGCGGTTAATGGAAACAATAAAAGACACTTTCTAGCCGCCGTTTTAACTGTGCTAAAAATAATTGCCAATAATTTCTTGCCATTCTTGTCCATAATGCTGCATAATTATAAATACTAATGAATGTCATTAGGAAAGCTTTTTATCTAAGCAGCGAAAAAAAAATTAAGTTATTCAACGAACGATAACGTATGTGAGGTTTTTTGACCTTTTTGCTGCTCATAATGCTGCTGGTGAAAAATTAAAGCGTAAAATATGAAATAAAAAAATTTTGAGCTTGGAAAAACTTTTTTTTATGGCTGTGGTTAGTGGATGGTGGGAGGTTAGATCAACAAGAAGAAGAACCGAGAAAAGCTTTTATCACAAATTGGTATTATGGCATGTACTTTTCCAGACATTTTCTCACAAACACGTATGGGGATTTTCGAGCATACTGATATTGATAATGCATGAAATGAGATTTTTACAAACAGTTGCTGGATAATTGAAAAAAAAAATATCATGAAAAATTAATTTTTGATCTCTTTGGTCGGGGAAAAAAACTGGAGATGATGGAAATTTTAAGAGCTTTTGGGAATCTTTTGATTCATGGAAAATTGATAAAATTTTTCTATTATTTAAGGAACTTACGAATGTAAATTTAAGAAGATTCCCAGGCTCGGAATCTAGTTGGTTCACCGCCAATTACAACCAACTTCCATAAAAATACCTACAAATACCCTCAAATACCCCTAAATACCGCTTTTAAAATACCGTCTAGTTTCCGATCCTGGGAAAATTCTTAAAATTCACATGTCAAAGTTTATAGGATCAAGTTCCTGTACGTAGGAGTTCCTAGAACATTTAAATCAATCTATAAAATAAATGAACTCAATCGGTTTTAAAGCATTTAGTGTGCAACTTGAAAGAATTTAATATATCAGGTAGACAGAATTTTTGGTTGAGGTTTTAGCGGGGGGGGGGGGGGGTGACAGAACAAAAATTGCTAGAAAAAAAAAACCCAAAAATGTTTACTCTGATGAAATTTCCAAGTACTCCACAAACGAAATTGAAAAAGTCAAAATTTAAAGGAACTGAAGCATCCAAGTAAAAAATTTTTAGATGTCAAAAGGTCTTAAATCATGATTCTCATCAGTTCCAATCAAAATTTGATCATTAACTGCATCGGAAGGAAGTATTGCGAAAATTTCATTTTTCGACAATTTTTTTATGACCCATCCCCCCCCCCCTCCTCTGTCACAAAAATTCTATATAAAAAAATTTTCATTGTTTGAACTGTCACAAAATCCTAGACCCCTCTCCTCCCCTAAATGTCGGACGGCATAAGTGAACGGCCCCTTATGTGTCTGCTTTTTTAGATGCATTGAGTACATCATGTACTTTTCATCATGTCAACATTAAAAAATTGCCATTTCCATCCCCAGCATCTCATAACATTAAATATCTCAAAATTAAGAATCATCACATCCTCTTCACATCGTTATCACAATTCAAATCATATCCCACACCATAATTCGGTCAATTACCTTACATTACCCAAAGATAAACTTTTCCTTCTTTTTTCCACTCTTGAAAAATTCTTGAATTTATTATTCTTGTCAAATTGCTTGTGGTAAAGAACAATAAGAACCCAATATTCTCCAAAAAAAAAACTCAAGTTAGATGAAAGCAGACGCAATAAGGACATTTTCCATTTTCTTAAAAAAATTCTTTTGTGTCTGCTTGATTTTTGCGAATCCTTAATTTTTCATCACGATAATGACCAACGTCAAGTTGTTGCTAGCGTACTCATTTCCTCATTATTATCTAAAGTTTAATGAATTTTTCACCAAAAGAATCTTCAAACTTTATTAAAAAGCAAAGTCGAGTCACGTAGCTGTGAACTTTTGCAGTCACAATTTTCATCATTCACAAATTGCTATGACGAGGCGCAATTTCGTTCCTTTTCATTTTCATACCTAGAAATTTTATTTTTTTTTTATTCCATTTTATTGTGCTGTAAAGAATCATTATCATCATCACCATCGTAGTCTGAATAGGTTAACTTGAAAAATCCTTCATAGAACATTATGTACAGCTTGCTGTATGAATGCGGAGGTGAAAAAATTATTTTTTTATGAAAGAAAATGGGAGCAGAAAAAGGTTTGAAATATCAAAAGGATGTATCTCGATTTACGTTGTAAAAAAAAATGTTGAAGGATATTTTGAGTAAGAGGAAGTAGTGACGCTTAAGTTTGTTTTATAGATTATGAGATTCTATGTTTTTGACAGCAATTTAGCTAGAACTTCAAGCTTTGACCGAGAAATGTTATTAATTGTAAAACTCTGAAAATTGCAACTTTATTAACAGATGTATGCTGTTTAGTCTCAATAATCTACAGCTATAAGCTATCAAGGCTCAATAATCTACAGTTGCTATCTAGGCTAAATAATCTACAGCTGTAGACTATCTAGGCTCAATAATCTACAGCTGTAGACTATCTAGGCTCAATAATCTACAGCTGTATGCTGTTTAGGCTCAATAATCTACAGCTGTAGACTATCTAGGCTCAATAATCTACAGCTGTAGACTATCTAGGCTCAATAATTTTTTTTTTGTTTAGTCTCAATAATCTACAGCTATAAGCTGTTAAGGCTCAATAATCTACAGTTGCTATCTACGCTCAATAATCAACAGCTGACAGCTGTAGACTATCTAGGCTCAATAATCTACAGCTATAAGCTATTAAGGCTCAACAATCTACAGTTGCTATCTAGGCTCAATAATCTACAGCTGTAGACTATCTAGGCTCAATAATCCACAACTGTAGAATATCTAGGCTCAATAATCTATAGCTGTATGCTGTTTAGGCTCAATAATCTACAGCTGTATGCTGTTTAGGCTCAATAATCTACTGATGGAAGTTACAGCTATAAATTATTTCTTAAAGTTTGAAAGCTCATGTGTAATTTACAGCTGTAAATTTATAAGCTGTAAGAAAGTGCTAAATAGCATAGAGTTTACACTGGACACTTTTGGGAAGCCTTAGAATATTGCAACTAACATCTGATATACTAATTGCGTCCATTCAAATGCTGCTGCAATTGTCTCTTAACATAATGATCGAGAATCCAAGTGCTATGCCCATGTCCAATTCAAAATACTAATAAACTCCCTTACCTATCTTAAAAGAACCAAATTTAAAAGCTCATTATAAGTCTGCTTAAATTTTTCAACATAAGTTTCTATCCAGCTTCACTTATTCGTCAGAAACAGTTTATCTCAAAATTCATAGTCCACCCACATCCTTCATCCAGTCACCCATGCAATATGAAAGTTTATCCCATGAAAAGTTCCCACATTAAATCCTTTTTTTCTTCCTAGTAATAAGAATAGACATAGACTAAAAGCATCAACACCAGCATAGAATCATATTCAGGCATGAAAAGCACGTAAACTGAAAATCATCTCTCAACATCCAAAAAAAAGTATCATTTTACATCTGAAGCCCATTAGAAAGTTCAAAGTCAGATTCGGATAACAATTTGATGCTATTTATAAAGACATTAAGCAATTGATTGAGTTGGAGTTTTAGAAAGTTTTTCTTTTCCTCAATTTTTTTTGGATATTTTTTTTCCGTCCAATAAATCATGTTAAAAATCACGTATGGCTAAGAATAAAAGAAAACTTTTTCATTTCTGTAATTGAATCTTTGACGGTTCAATCATCAATGCGTAACCTTTGTGTACGCTGAGAGGTCAAATCGCTACATCTCATCGAAACTTTCCATCTGATGACTGTGAGTGCATTCAGATGAGAATCATGAATAGGAACATAAATTTTTTTGTCGAGGAATATTTTTGACATACAAATCAGTCGGAATCAGATACTCAATATTCAGATGTAGAAAGGGTTAACGTGAATCTTCATTGAATACATTTCTTGATTTGTCACCTGATGTGAATGAGAAAATAATTTTTCATGGCATGAATAAAAAAATTGTCGAATCATCCTTTCGTGTATCGACACTGAAAAAAGTCTCAATCGATGCTTGATTGTGGATTGAAGTGGTTTAACGTGGATTAAAGTGCTTTCTTTTGTGAAATACCTTTTAAAAGGGAAACTGCGTTACAAATTGCTGTGTGGGTGGCTGGAAGGCTGATAAATTGCAAAAAGGGACAGTTTTTAAAGTAATTATGAAGTATGCCTTTAAGATTTTTTTAGCTGGTTGATCCAAAAATTGATTTTAGATGTACTTGGGTTCAAAAGACTAGTTCTTGATGAACGGAGTGTTTCTAAAACTTTAAATATTAAGTTTGTATCGCTAGAGCTCAAAGTCAATACAAATTTGATGAAAAATCAAATAAACTTGAGACTTATAGATCATGCGAGTAGAGATCGAAGACATATTCCAAATCTCGCTCAGAAACTCTATGGACCCTACTAAGTTAATCAAGCTGGTCCTAAAAGCACCTCGTTTTTAATATTTTACCAAATTTTTTGTCATTCACGACTATAAAAACTGCATCTTTAATATCATGCAAGCTTAAAACCCTCAAAAGAAAGGAAACATTTTTGACATCATGACTATCAATATTCCATAAATATAAATATGCCCACAGGAAGTCATTAATTTAATTAGTTGATGCTGTAAGCTCAATTTTATGAGTCTCATTTGCGCATTTTCATCCAAGAATGAACAGAAAAAGGTTCCAAAAAATTAACTTTTTCAAAGTTGAATTTTATTTTATTTTAAATTAAAAATGACACGGGCTGTAATTTGAGTTTTAAATGTTCATTTGACGTCATACTAATTGCTAAAAATGGAAGCTCATTAGGATTAAATAAATAATTGTAGGGAAATTTAGAAAATTTGAGGTTATTGATATAGCTTGGAGGAAACATTGGATACCAGGAAAATGTAATCAATTAAATGCGTTTATTTGAGTTTGAAAAACTTTAAGTCATGAGACTCTTTGTTAATGGGAACTTAAGGCTTGAAGCAGCTCGAGGTTTGAACTGAAAATCGATTTTATGTCAATTTCGAACGATTGCTGCATTTTCAATGGTTATATAAGTACAAAAGTTGGAAGAACTTCCTTGAAAAATATTAAGGTGGTTGGGAGAGTTGGGAGTCTTTAGAAAATTGATAACATTTTGTATAATCTAAACCTTTACAAACCCAGCGAAAGCTAATATCCTTGACACATTTTCCTCTCACACAGGATGCAAAAACTTATTTTATCTTTCAAAAAGTTTCATGACTTTCTCTTCATAGTTTTATCTGTCGATGAAATATCAATAATTGTCGGAAATTTGAAAATCAATGCGGTTTGAATTGATTATGGATTCATTTTTTGTTGTTGAGGTTTTTCAAGGAAATTAAATTTTTAATAACTTATTGATTGAGCATGAAATTTTATGTAATAAAAGTCTAATAAAAAAATCAATAAAAATAACCAATAAAATGAAATACAAAGTGATTTCATTTGCTACTGTTTGCTGGTGAACAGCTAGAGCTATAGCGAGGAACGGGGTCCTTTCTTCCTCAGCATTAGAGTAAGAACAATCAAACTATCTCTTAAAAATCATAAAAAAAAAGTTTTAATTCATTTCTGAAAAAAATTAAGCAAACCGCATCACTCCCCTCCCAACCCACCTCTCTAATTTCAAAAATCTTGAGTCAAAACTTCTCTGTCTTGGATCTTCAGTTTTAAATATTGTTAAGGGGCTTAAGACGTCCAAGGGGGAGGGGGTGTCAGCAAGAAAAGAACAATAGAAATTCCTGGAAATCCATTGTTCTTTTATGAAAAAATACCGTTTATTTTAGACGTCATTAGTGAAAGACTCCAAAGGGGCCGTTCACTTATGACGTCCAGGGGGGGGGGGGGGTTAGCAAGAAAAGAACAATAGACATTTCTGGAAATCTATTGTTCTTTTTTGAGAAATGGCCGTTAATTTTGGACATCATAAGTGAACGGCCCCAAACCAATTTATTGATTTTAATAAAACTATTCTCATACCTTCAATAATATTTTCATTAACAATCATCTCATTATTCCGACATTTACGCAATCAAGGTCAGATCCAATTTTCGCAATGAACTATAAATTTTGTGCATAAATTTTAATAATCCCCATTCGAATATGAAAGAGTTTATTATCATTTAATTAATTATTGTTTATAATTCCATTAAAATATTTTGAAAATCGATCGATAAAATAGGATGCTCCAAGCTGTAAATGCTTTTTGAATATAAACTTTCATTTAGTTTAAATTATTTCTATAGAAAAAACATGTGAAATTCACTGTCATTATCTGCTTACTAGTTCGGTCGTTAATTCTACTGAATAAAGCTATAATTTACCAATTTAACTGGCAAAAACACTGTTTTAATGTGAAGTTTTTTTTTATTATTGGCACAGCAAAAAAGCCACTTTCATATTGTTAATAAATCAATTATTGAATTGAAAGAGCAACAAGATACTATTGGCATTTCCCTATTCAAGAATTATTGTGGGAATTGTATTGGTTGACAGAGGGGAAGCAACTAAGTTCAAAAAATATAAAATCTTTCAGCTTTCTTTTAATTGGTGACTAGAAGTTTAAAAAAAATTGAAAAATTTAAAGCAGTTTTAGATATTAAAAAATTTAAAGTAGGTATTCAAAAAATGTAAAAATTTTAAAGATTTAAAAAAAATTAAAAAATTTACAAATTTAAAAATTCAGAAATTTTTAAAATTTCAAAATTTTAAAATTAAGAAAAATTAAAATTGTAAACAAATTTAAAAAAGTTTAAAAACATAAAAATCTTAAAATTTTAAAAACATCAAAAAACATCTCAAAAAAATAAATTTCTTAAAAAATCTTTAAAATCCGCTTCCCATCCCCTGAATTTAATCACCTTAATTCACCTGCATATAATAAAGTCACAAAATTATACACATTCATGCGACTTTTTACTTCACTTTCTCATTTCTCAATAATCTCGTCGCTTTTATCAAACTATAAAGGAGCAGTAAATTACAAATTGTAAAGTAAAACTGCAAAATTGAACAAGATTAAAAATTTCCCAATAAAGATTAATTGAAATGGAATGAGTCAATTCATATCAGTAAATGAAGCTCTCACTTATAAGCTTGCTTTTTTTTTTTTGATAAAGATCATCGGCATCACATGTGAGTAAGCGAAATATCTATGTCAAAACGGTATTATTGCAGAAAAAAAGACTGAGTAGAGTTATATACATGCTCAAAATGTGTGTTTGAAGAGAAGAGAAATGAAGAAGAAGTAAATTGTGAGTGAATGAAGACTTTACATTACCAGAGCATAAAAAATTGTCTGACATACTTTTATTCTTATAACTCTTGGCGCTTCTCCTTTTATAAACAAAAATTACTTTATTTTTTACTCTGTTTTAAGCAGAACTACAAAAAAAAACATAAAATTTAATAATAAAACTATAAAAGTGAAATGTGAATGCTCTAGAATTATGTGGTAACAAGCATGTTTGTGGAAAATGAGTGTATAATGGATAGGTTAGTATTTTGTGGTATGACTTTCAGTTGATTCAGGAACATTACACAGTCTGTTGATTGCTTGAGGAACTAGTTAACATTTACTAATGCAAATATGCTTAGAGGTTGAGCTGGAATCTGGTTTGGATTTTTGTGGTCGATAAAACAGATAATATAGAGGAAAGTTTTCAGAATTATTGCTTTTTTGCATTTAACATGACTTTAAAGACTAAAAGGAAAGATTTTGAGAACAATTGAAGAAATAAACGATAAAAAATATTTGAATTTTCCCGCACTTTTTTAAAAAATTGTTTACAAAACTTCTTTAAGAACGGAAAAGATTAAAACATAAATTTAAAGCAATCAAGTGCTTTAATATTGTTGAATTCTATGTTAAGAGCTTTGCTCACTCCTTATAGTTAACAGAATATGATTTAAACAACATATAAACCTTCAAATAAATCAAAATTGAAGCACAAATTCTTCAAGTGACAGAAATTATTTTTGATTGGTGAAAATAAAATTGCTGCTCCCAATTTATCCTCAATAATCAATGAAAAAAGCTTTTAAATGCTGTGTGGCCAACTTTATCGAACCAATCACCAATTTAAAATTACAATCATTTTCTTAAACCCAAAAAAACATCCAAACTAGATCAAATCTAATCAAAATCGCGAAAATAACAACATTTAAATTTCCCAAAAAATTTTGCACTGTCAGTACTCAAATACCGAGCTATGCACGATAGCAATCAAAATAACAACCCCAATTCCACACAATTTATAAAAAGCAGCATAAAAATAGATTGAAAACAATTAAATTATCACAATAATGTAGCATTCAAAGAATGATTTGATAAATTATATCAACTGTGTGCATCAAATGAATCGAGAATATGTATATCGAGGCACAGCTGAGCAACTAATCGATTTTGCAAAACTCCCCGGCTGAGATGAGAAAGAAATTACAAATTATTTTCATTTCTTTTTCATTCCCGGTTATTCTACAATACAAACAGCTATTTGCGTTTAACAACAACGGCATTTTAACAATTGTTGAAAGAGAAATTTCATTTAGATGCCGAAAAAAGCTGAAATTTATAGCATGTTACGCAATTCTCATGGGATGATAGAAAAATTAAGTGAGAATTAGGTTCATTTGTATGTTATGTTCAGCAAAAGACTCTTTTCTTTTGTCAATCAACTAAAAGAGACTCTAACCTCTCCTGGATGTAGCAAAAATAGCTCTAAAGCTGTAAGGACTAGTCCCAATCCTTTTTAAACATCATTTATCAACGACCCCCAGCATCCACTTTCATCTCCATACAGCCAATATTGAAATTGTATTATCTTCAAAATGTTCGACTCAAACTCTCAAGCGGGACATGATCAATTTGCAAAGCTAACTTCATAGCACTTAAATAAAGGCTTTCAACACGCTCAATATTTTGTTCCTCAACTCTTGCACACTGTTGTTCCTTTTAATGGTCATCGACACGAGGAAATAACAAAAAAAATAGAAACATAAAAAAAGTCACTTCCATCATGATAAACATCACAACTGAACAAATGACCATAAATTTTGATAACGTCATGTCATAACAGCCTACAAATGGCGAAATAATATGCGTGGTACACATGCCGGTGATAATAAAAAGGGAAAAAAACGATTTAGTCTGAAGATAAAGTGGATTTTTGTGGAACGAAAAATGAGGCGAAAATGTGTTGATTTTCATTCATTTGGAATATTTTTAGAACGTTTTTTTGACTCAACAGATAAATTTATTGTATTTTCATCAAAGGGGGGAACAACCTTATGAGGAAATGTTTTATGGGAAACTCAAACATATCCCTCTAAAGTTCTGATTCTGAAAAACTGTAGGATGTGGGCTGGAAATTTCTCAATTGAAGTTTTTTCTGTCGTGTTGTTTTCTCCTTGATTTCCACCAGTTTTCTTGGTATTTATAGAAGATGAGAATTCTTAAAATTGAATTATAGAATTAAAGAGTTATTGCTGTGAGGGTTTTTGTAGCTTAGTGATTGAAGTTTAGTCAATTTAATAAGAAATCAGTTGCTAGCCAACATTATTCAACTTGGTTTTATTTACTAACTGAGAATTTTGTTGTTAAGAAACTTTTGGCGGGAAATTTTGGTCTGAAGATGTAAAGTCAATGCCATAAATATTTTATTAATCACATTAGTAGCTGTCAAACCACAAATCAATAGAATAGTAACAAAAAAATTGATTATTTCATCACATCCAGCATAATGATCACCAATTAAGCTCTAAAAGACCTCAAACCATCTTAAATCAAAATCCTTCCCAACTGTCACACTTAAAAATCGCAGACTTGATACTAAAAACCTTTTCATCACATCTGATTTATTGTTTGTTAAAATTACTAGTTCGATGTATCATCAATCAATTTTTATATGCTCGTCAATCTTTATTAACATCATAATTTAGTCTGAACTTTTCTTTGTTCCGCTGACTAGACACAAACAAGAGTAAAGTTTAGTGAAGAATTAATGGTTATGCTTTTATGTGCTTAGTCAGAAATTAATTTTAATTATTGCTCAATAAAATTAGTGTAATATGAGATAAGCAAGTTTTTATTTGGAATGGGATTATGGAATGCTTACAAACTGTTTTGGGAGAAATTTAGGTCGTGGGCAGACTGGAACTAATTTTTTTAAGAAGATCTTTAACTTTGATAAAACGTGATGAGTTAATTTAGAATTGTGTTGGAAGCTAGTTGTAAGCTTTTGATTTACAGATGTTTTTAGCACAATATTGCCTATTTTAAAGAGATTAATTAATTCAAAAAATGCCTAATTTGATGACTAGCTGTTGAAGCTAATGAGAATGATTTTGTGATTTAAATCTGATCTACTCCAATGTGCGAATTACTGTTTTCTTAAGCTGTAATTGTATGAGCATTGTTAAGGTCAAACATCCATGATTTAGAGTAGGTTCTTTGGCATTAAGACCAGTGGTTCACAAACTGTGTGGTACGGCACATCAGCTGGCCTTGAATCGCGAAACTTTTTCAAGCACACTTATTGCTGAATAGTAAAAATGGCAGCTATTGTGACGCGGACCAAAAAAAGCTTGAGAAACACTGCTTTAATTGAAAAATATTTTAAAAAGTCAAATGCAAAGCTACAAAATATTTCAAACCATTCTATAAACTAGCTCCATTCCATAAAAATTTATTAATAATTCTCACATAACTCTCAAGAACCATTGACGTCATCAACACGTTCTCATCATTCGCAATAAGCGCATCATACTGTATAAAAAGATATAATTTAAACTGGTTCGTCACATTCAATTTAAAGGATTTTTATAAAAATTAAATTAACGCTTCCTACATACTCCTATTCCAGAATGTATGTTTAATAATCCTCAGAAAATTATCATGCTAATTAAAATTCGCAGGCAATCTAAATACAAGACAAATTTTCACGCCAGTAAATTTCCACGTTTTTCACGTCCTATTTTTGGTTCCCACAGAAAAAAAGTTATTTTCACGTACATCCAATGTTAAAAATAATTCACACGAGTCTAACTTGAATTCATGACTTAAAGCGATAATTTTATATCTTGCGATTGTTATCTTTAAACTTGACATGCTGTTCAAAGACTTAATGAAATAAATTTTAGACACTCAAATTTCCTTGGTGACTAAATTGCAATTTCTACTTCCTCAACTTCATAAATTCATAAATGAGAATGTTTTTAATTATTTATATTTGAGATCCCATCCCTTGTCAACATTTCGTTTCACATTCTCTGCGCGATTTACGTCATCATACGTACGAAAAAGGAAAAAGAACAAAGAAGTGGAAAACCTGAAAAGCATAAAATGTACCACGTACTATGAAGATAAAGTAAACATGTCACTTTTTTCTGTTATTTGATAAACACCTTCATGCATTACATGCTGTCCGCAATGCTTTCTTTCGGAAGTAATTCTTTTAACGATTATTTTTTCTAGACTTGGTTGAAAAAGAAGCAATAGAAAAACAACAAAATGGAAAACCCACAATTATTTCACTTGGAAGTCCACAAGGCAGACAAGCATTGAGGGGAGAAAAAAATCAATAATATGATTTTAAATGGTTATACACTAAAATTATTGCAATTGCAGCCTCAATTTCATTGGCATGTATTTATTTCTTGCTATCTATTTATCTATTGATGCGCATATAAAAATATTTGCATGAAATGATGATTTGCATTTGGGAGGGTGATCAAAGCGAAGCTTATTAATATGCTGATTTGTTGGGAAAATTGACTGAATCTTTCAGATTGGATTGGTATGAATGTAATGAAGAATCTTTTTTGTGACTTCTTAGTTCAAAGGCAATCATTGAACTGATAAATTCTTTAATTGTATATTTTAATCTTTTAAAAAGCTTAAAAATATGAAATTAGTCGTTAAAAAATATGAATTTATTCAATTTAAAATTTTAACGTATTTTCAAAATTTGAAAAACACGTTTCGAATCATTTTTCTCGCTTCAAAATTTATTTTCCAAATTTCTCCTTTATTATGTCAAACTTAATGCTTCTTAAAGCTCTATCATAGAGAAAAAGATGGCAAGCAGTCAAAAGATTAATCTTCATAATCAAATAAAGCACATTTGACACAAAATTTCTAATATTTTCACCAAATTTATCAATCCTCAAAGTCAATTTCCAATAATTCATTAATCAACCGTCTACAGCACATCTTTTAAAGAGAAAACCACAACTTTCAGTCGGGAAGACGTTATTTTAGAAATTCACGGTCAATGCCACTTAATCACGAGTTTTAAAACAAAAAAAAAAGTATTATTGCAAAAGGAAGGAAGAGATAAGTATACTTAAATATTGAAAAGCAGGCAAACAATAAACTTTCATTTTAAGTAATCAATTTCTATGGTCTACATCGTGCGCGCACATCGCCAAAACAATTTTTCTTCATTATTTTGATTTTCCATTGCGTTTTTTGGAACACATGAATGTGTCTACATCCATACTCAATTATCTGAATACCAATTGTCATATGCCATTAAACTGCTTTTCAATTTGGCACACTAAAAAACGTCGTCATGATATCTCTTCTGTCTGTGGTGCTTTAATTTTATTTTCCTTCCTTTCCATTTCTATTAAACTTTTATGTTGCTATGTTTATTGTGCTAAGTTTAAAAGTTTCTGTCTCTTAATTGCCGTCATTATTTCTTATTATTTGTTAGAATTAATAGCCCGAAATGTACATCGTTAGATTATTGTGATATGTTTCATATTAGGTCAGTTTCGTTGCTTCTTGGGTGGTTTCTAAAAATACCCTACCAATTGAGTTATTTATTATGAATCCTCAAATGCATAAATGATTTGCAATAAATTCAGGTTCTCCCTAAAGAGCCACTCGACAAAAATATTGAATGAAGCTGCATAGAATTAGCACATCTAGATTCAAAATCCCAGACCTCGAGAAATCCAATATGCTATCATTTACAAACTACAAGCAGTTCCAATAAAATTGCATAGTGTCACTCGGGAAAAGTAAAATTGAAATTGCAAAAACAAGCAATTTAAAGCCATAAAGACAATCCCAAATGAAGATTAGAAATGAAAATAAAAACAAGCGAGAAATTGTGCCAGCCAAAGAGCACCAGCATGTATTTAGCATACAATAAGCGATGAAAGTAAGCGTGTTGACATTGTCACACGAAAGAAAAAATGACGACAGCACAAGAAACAACAGTAAAATCGCGCAAAGAAATTGAAATTTCTTCATTTGCTGTTTATAAAGAAATGTGAGAAGCACAAAAAACTGAACAAACATTTGCTTAATCTTTTTTCACTTTTATTCTCAGAATGTACCATTTCATATGTACATCCCAAAGCACACATAAAACTTAGTTCAAAAAGAAATAAGTGAAAAGACCTTTCTTTGGAAAGGAAAAAAGAATGAAAACTTGTAAGAATTTAATGCACAAGAGCACATGGAGCTAACAAGAGTCGAATTGAATGAGCATGAAATCTTTGCGATGTGGAAAACATGATTTTATGCCCATTTTATTATTCGAGCGAGTGAATAGTGCAAGTAAGGAAATTTCTTTTGTTTCTTGAGGTTGTGACAGAGTCTCAAGGAAGAGGTTGGTACTGTGATGTTGCGTTAATTAAGCGAAATTAGGTTCAGGCAGAATTATAGGCTCAAAAGTAAAGCTTTCGACTGTAAAAAGAAATAATCTGCTATTGCAGGTGATCCGTTTGTTATAGATTCACAGATAAGCTCAGATTCTGAGCAAGATTTAACTTTTAATCAGTCTGTGACTGAGCTTTATCCTGTATCTCACGACTTGGTATCAGATTTGCTGCCTGCCTACAAAGACCTCTGATTGAAGACTCAAATTATCGTAGGCTGCTTTAAATCTCTACAATTACCCAAGCACAGCAACTGCTTAACAACACTAAACAAGACGAACCCCAAAATTCATATGTAAAACAAAAAGACTTAGCTCAAATCACATCCATACCTTCATACAATCCAAATTTTCCCCCTTCAATCAGAATCAATCCGAAATTAATTAATTAAAAAGTTATGATTCATAATTCAATTTCCAGCAAACATAACTACGTGCCTATCTGATCCGGAAAAAATGTAATTGACAGCCTCTTTACGTGACTATTTTACCTGTTTGTTCCCTTCTTTCTATTCTTTATTAATTTCGTATAATTTCTATTCTGTGTGAGGTCTTGAATTTTTTTTTTTTTGGGTGGAAATTCTGAAAAGCTGCTAGAAATGAAGACTTTTTCTTTCCAAGAAATTCCTTACTTATGAATTCATAAAATATTCTTCTTTTACAAATCTAAATTCATGAATTCACAGAATTTATGCCTCGTTAGAACATGTGCTGAAATCAAAAAAATGTTCACAGCATTTTATGATTTTCGGGTAGCAAGCAATTTTTTTTTATCTAAGCTTGTGTTTTAGACAGCTGTTGATTCTGTTATCGGTGCTTTCTGGGAATAAAGGGATACTTTTTAGAATGAAAATTATTTTGGGGATATTTAAAATAGGATATACTGGATATGAGACTACTGAAGCATTTATATCGGAAATAGAATATTAACGAACGTGATCTGGCTGTTCATGACTATCTCGTCTGGATGTCTGTTGGTCCCAAAGTGTTCTTGTCGCTATATCGAATCTGATTGTGGGCTAGCATTTTCAGGAGATGAAGTGTAACTTCAAGTTTTAGTCTTGATCTGCTGAACCTTAAAACCTGCTCAAAAAAACCTTTATTTACCATATTCAACTAATCAGTCATTTTTGTGGTTAGGCACCTGCTTCTACATATGCAATGACTAGGAGATCTTTAATGAGAATCGAACCCAAGTCTTCACAAAATGTTGAAATTAATTTAAAGACTCAGCCAAAGAACCCGTAATATTGCACTGACAGATTTGCTTACATTAACTGGATACCCATACTCCTACTCAGTTAAACCAAAACATATAAAATATTCTCTTCCTCTCAAAGTCAAAATGTAACTCAAAACTCATTATTACACGTAGAAAGCTGCACTTTAAGGCAAGAAGTAAGTGCAGTTTGGTGTGGAAAAAGATAAATATATATTTGAATAAATTCATTTTACAACCATCTTTGATTGCTCGTTTTTACTGTTGCTGTTACTATCGGTTTATTCGAACAAGTGAAAGCGTTCTTTTTTATAACGGAAGGTGTAGTTAAATACTTTTGCTGCCCGTTTACTTTTTTTCTTTATTTTCTATTTCGACTGACCAGTGATATAAAAAATAATAATAATAAGCTCATAGCAAGTCAGGCTGAGGAAGTACCACCCAGGACTGACTGATGAAGATAAATGTATCAATCGTTAGCTGATGAATACAGTCAGAACTGTACCAGACATTTCTTTTTATGAAAATGAAACAAACGGAATTAAAGTTAATGAAATGAGTAAAAGCAACATCATTATTATTGAGTATGTACATACAAAAATGTAGGTTACATAAACGCACATTAGGCTAACTTAAACTTAACCATTATTCTCATTCCGTTTTCGCTTGTAATGAATTGAGTTGCTAATTTATTGTTGTCTATTTAAAGAAGTCTTTACTCAATGAATGTAGAATTATATAGACACAACATCGTATTAAAGTTTTAATGAAAATTAGACGGTAATTCACTGCTATTCTCTTCTTTTCTCTTATTTCATCTTTATTTATAACCTTTCATGGTATGTTATTAGATGATTTAGACAATTTAGTTGATAATTAATGAGAATGTTGGAGATTCTTGTTTAAAATTGTTGGGAATTGATTGAATTTAGTATTTTAGATTCAACATTTGATTGAAAAAATAGATTTTTGAGTTAATCCATTCTGAAGATGATTAATAATCTGCAATTTTATGTGATGTTTAAGCTTTTGATATTTTCTGCATAAATCACATTTTGAAGTCCACATCTCATATGTGTTGATATGGCTCGAAGAGCATATCTGTAGTAGAAAGGCCTGAGCATAGGACTCGCGCTGAAACTGGTTATATGTGTATGACGGATATCCGAAGTGAGATTAGTACCTTGGTGGTCGATTAGCAAGGATCTTTGATCGAGTAGTCAGAGATCGCCTCTTTTGAGGTTTTGGGTTCGATTCCCATCAAACTCGATTTGTTTTACATTAGTATACACATCCAGCAGTTATAAGGAGATCAACATTATGATTACTTAATGTACTCTTATTATCAGCAAAAATGATGGACATTTTTCACATTTGATTGGATTTATCATTGTTAAAGCTTTATGATCCGACTGTTCGTATGTGTGTTGATGCAATTTAAAGTGGCAAATGTTATCAGTCGAGTAGTTAAATCATTGACACTTGAATGATTTTGAATCGAAAAGAACAAAGAATCAAGACATTAAATCTTATTGTGACAAAATCTCAAACACATAATCAAGGAAAGCCAGAAAGGATTTTTAACATTTACATTTTTTTAGTCTCAGATACATCATATGTTACATTCTATTATGGAAATTATGTAAGCATTTCATAGATCAGATTCTGGTTTATTCCATCTCAAAAAAGTTATCTTTCCACACATGCTCATAAAAATTTTATGAATAATTCATGGACCATAAATTTACTTTCCAATTTATCACAATATTTACATTATTCTTCTTCCTTTTCTCATTCATTTACGTAGATGGAAGGAAACTATTTGGCGGATATAAAATTACACCCAAATTCTGTACAGATGCGAAAATCTCAAAAGCCGATGCAAAAGTTTCGGGACCAGCCATATGTATGTTTAATCATGAATGTGTGGAGCGGAAAGGAAAAGTCATTGGCGCGTGTATGGATGGGTAAGTATTTACTTAATAAATAGTTTGATGGAATGTCAAAATCCGACAGAATGTGTATATCCAACTGAGTATCACGTACGCAGACCAATAACAAAAATTTATATGACTAATTTAGTGCCTTTCTCTATCCGCAAACAAAACAGTTTCCTCTTTGGTACATGCTGCCTATTATCAGGCGTTGTAGAAACATCGCTAGCTAATGTTAAGGCAAACATGACGTCATACCAACAAGCAGCAGCCGTGATGGAAGAACTTGCAACACGTGGACCATTAGCAGCAAGTAGCAAGCCACAAATAATTAATAATCAATTTTATGGAACGAATGATGATGACTCATCAATTCAAGTTGATGAAAATATTAAGCAAGAATTATTAAATGATGCTGTCATGGTCTCATCACCCTCATATGCTGACAGAATCAGTTCTCCATTATATTATCCAACAAAATCAACTAGTCAACAAAGTTTTGTAACAGAATTGCCAACATTCATTCAATCCTCATCAACATATTTCACGTCAGACGACGAATTAAACGACCATAACGATTTAGTTTCATTTAGTAAAGTTCCATATGATCACAGCGGTATATCACATACATCAGCTGAGGCTGACGTTTATTCGACAGAAGATGGTGATGATAATAATATAATTAATCCGTATCCAATTCCAACATCGTCAAATCACCTCATAACTGAAACGAGAACAACAGAAACATCCACACAGACACCGAAAACCACAAGTAAATTTTCAAAACCAATTTTCAAGCCAAAACCCACACAATCATCTTCAACAACAGAAAAGTACGTGCTTGTGCATACGATTACTAATGATAAGCCTCAGTTGAATGATAATGCCAATGAAAATGTATCAACGAAGAAGCCATCGACAACGAACGACTCAATCCAATCAATAATCTTAATGTTAAACGGTACAAATAGTTCCGGACCTGAATATGATGTTGATTCTAGTAATGTAAATAACGAAAATACACAAGCAACGTCAACTTATGGAAGTACGAGTATGATTGACTATGATAAATATGGAAGCTCAAGTTTCTATGTTACGACAAAAATGCCAGAACGAATTACATCAGTCAAAGTACCGTCAACAAGCTACATCTATTCGCCAAATCCAACACGTCGTCCAACAACCAGCACAACAAGAAAGTCAACAGAGAAATCAAAAACGACAACGACGAGAAGTGTAAGTAAGAAGACATCAACAAAGAAACCGCCAACAACAATAAATGTTCCATCGACTAGCTACATTTATTCACCGAATCCAATTACAAAACGACCAGCTGCATCATCGACAGCTCAACCAATTAGCGATGATCCAATTGCATCAACTACAGCTAATAAGAAAAAGACATCACCAAAACCGATTCTTGTAGTCAGCACTCAGCAACACGAACAAATTCAACAACATCATCAACAAGAAGATATTCAGACAAATTATGTGGTGATATCAGGTGGAGGAATTACGAAACATCCATCACCAACAGTTCACATTACACCAAAACCTATAACTAATATATTAACGTCAAGTACAGCAACTCAATTAAAACAAACAAAACCACCAAATGAATTGACAGGTGAACAGTCATCAAGTGAACGTCCACAATCACCATTTTATGGAAGTACTACACCAACAACATTTGTATCGTCATCAATTTATGTACCTGGAATTGAAGATTTCCATAATGAAGGATATTATGCAGTTGTAACACAACGTCCAGGTGTCTTATCAACAGCAATTTATGCTGTCAGTCCGGGTCTTATAAATACATCAGGTGGAGAGCCTGAAAATGATACGCCTATAATGAACAATGATGATTTCAGTAATTTCCCACCGGTTCGTAATCCAAACTTGAATATGACAGCTACAAATAATGTACAGGAAAGTGATATATCGACTCCATCATTTATTGAAGATTCACAGCTTAACAATAAGATTGATTTGCTTGTCAATAAATTAATTGAATCTATGCAAGGCAACTTGGATAATCTAGTAGATATTGTCTATGATAAGAAGAATGTCTCATCAGTCAATCTCGATAATAAGAAGAAGAATACGACACTTGCAGATGCGCCACCAACAAAAGTGCCTAAAACGACTGTTAAACAAACAGCTCCAACCAAACCACCTGCGAAGACAACGACAGCCCCTCCGGGGAGGCCTAGTTCACAGCAACAAACATCGAAGAAACCCCCAGCAAAGACATCCACAGCAGCAACCACAAAAAAGCCAATCACAACAAAAAAGCCCGCAACGCAAAAACCAAACGCACAGACCACGTCCAAAAAGCCACCAAATCGAGTAACTTCAGCAAGTACGACGAAAAAACCAACGAAAAAAGCTACAACGACTACAACGACTACAGAAGCGCCACTAGCACAAGATGAATATTTAGAAGGTGAAGAAGCGCCAGTTGAGGAAGAAGGAGGACAAGAGGAAACTGTAGAGGAAGGTGATGAAACCAATGTTGTTGATGAAACAGATGTAGAACAGCCAGCAGCTACCCCAAGTGGAAAAATTCGTGAGTATTAAAAGCAGTTGAATTTTTAAAAATTTAACGGCATTACAAAATTTGAATTTTTAAGCCTTGAATTTTAAAAATGAAACATTTGCATAAATTTTGGTAACATGTTCCACTGTGTATCCTAAAATTTGTCCAAATGTCTCTATTGTCGCCCTCATTTACGTGAGGAGCATAAGTAAAAATTAATTAAAAACGCATGCATACAAAATTTAATTTAGAATGCGGAGTAAGGCCACAATATAAGAAAGGAAGAATCGTGGGTGGCACAGCAGCAGCATTCGGTGAATTCCCCTGGCAAGTTCTCGTACGTGAGAGCACATGGTTGGGTCTTTTTACAAAAAATAAGTGCGGTGGTGTTCTAATTTCCAACTCCTATGTTCTCACAGCAGGTATGAACTGAAAATGCTTGTTACATTTTCATAGGAAAAACTTTTCATTTTTTTCTTCTATTTTTATATCTCCATAGCTCATTGTCAACCCGGTTTTCTTGCGTCCTTGGTAGCTGTGTTTGGTGAACACGATATCTCCGGTGAATTAGAGACAAAACGCTCGGTGACGAAAAATGTTAAAAGGTCAGTTTTGATCGATTGATTGCGGTGGCATTGAAACTCAATCCTTTTTCTGATTTTTTGATTGCATGACTTTAACATTCTTCTTCATTGAATTGATTTCTTTTTAATTCATATGAATGAATTGATGACAAGAAGTAGAACATAATATTAATCAGATGATTTACGTAAATCTGATCTGAACTTTTTGTCATCGATACACAGATTGTCACTGGAATGGAGGCTATGAAACATTATATGTAGATTTCATTACATTCTCAATTGAATTTTGAGATCTATGGAATCTAATGATATATATTTTTGGTTCTTAAGCATTGATTTGTTATTGCTTAGATGACATGATTTCATAAATATTATAGTGATTTTAATTCAGTTAACCTTGTCAGTCAATCCTAAAATACACAGAAAATATTGATTCCTTACATTTCTCACGAAGTCATCATATCCTTAACATCGCAAAAAGCTCAACCCAACAAAAAATCAGAAAATAGCCTTGCATCCTTAAGATATAGATAGCTCCTCATTTTAACACATTTCTTTTTACTTCTTGCTCTATTTGCTACCCAACAGAGTCATCGTTCACCGTCAATATGATGCGGCAACTTTTGAGAATGATTTAGCAATTTTGGAGCTGGAATCGCCAGTGCGATATGATTCACATATAGGTATGAAATTGAATGATTGATGATGATAAGAAAATTTTTTATTTTTATACGCAAATTTTTTGGTAAGTCTTCTTTTGTGTGGATATTGCATCATTGTATGCAAAAAATACTCGATACTTAGTATGATCCAAAAATACACAATTTATGTACACACGTTTGGATATTTAAGATTCACATTTACAAGAGCTACAAAAAGGTTTCAATCTATATTAAACATACTTTTAATATTGAATCGATTCCAACATATACAGTCATCAATTCCCTCAAATGTTCACGTACGAGCATGTAGGTGTATGATGTGAGGATTAAATTTAATATCGCACTTCATTCAATCTACATATCCGAGTGAAATGCATAGCATATAAACATTTTACGATGAATGGAATTATTTAATTCTGCTCTGCGTTTTCATTTCCGCTTTAGAAAGGGATGGAATTTAAGGTCTCGGAAGGAATGTAATATGTTGCTTAATATTTTTTTATAGACATTGAGGTTAAGTTTTAAGCTTGATTTAGACTTTTTTTTGAAATTTGAGATTTAATCAAAAAGATTCACTTTTGTATACTAGCATCTTTAAAGCTTTAATTTGCTAAGTCTTACAATACTAAATCCAACAATCAAGTCTATTTAGATAAACCCTTAAAATCTCCCAAAACCAACTTCAAGTCATGAAAACTCTTTTCTTAAATTTTATCACATCCTAAATTCATATTCACATGACGTCATACAATTTTCTACAGTAACAATACCTGAGCTCAACCGTAGACAAACTTTTTTGTTCACAAATCGACCCGATAAATCCACTGAAGTTTACTAAAACAAAATTTTTAGATGAGAAAATTTTAACAAATTTTCTCTTAACCATAAAAGTTGCTTTAAGCTCGTTTATTAAACTTTTCATAAGTTCTTCTTATTGGAAACAAGAAACAGGTGGAATATAGAATGTTTGAAAGATATTGATGAAGTTTAGGGATAGACACTAGTGGGTCGTTCACTTATGACGTCCATCAAAAAACCTGATTTTTCTAAAATCCTAGACCCCCTCCCCCCTAAATGTCGGACGTCATAAGTAAACGGCCCCTAGTTAAGTTTGAAGAAGAAATGAATTTTGGCACCAAAATTTTGAATTTAGATTGTTTTGTTAACAAAAGTTGAATAATCCTTTTAAAAAATAAATCTAGTGTCTAAAACTCGATTATAATCTTCCCTAAACTTATTTTCCCACCTTCTCTATTTCCAACATCAACCAACATCATAAATATCCTTAAATGAACAATAAACATTTCATCTGGTGCAGTAAACATAAGAACAAAAATAACTTTTATAATCATTGACTCTATTACGATATTATCATCATACATAAATATATAAACTAAAGTTCAACACAATTTTCATTACTCCACTATCTACGTCGTCTATAAACAGCAGAAACAACGATGATATTAAATTGTTGTGTTTTCAAGTTATGATTTTCAATTTAAAACGTAAATTTTCCTTCCTTGTCGTTCGTGTTTCAATTTTCTTTCCTCGTACTGTACGTATTTTACGGTTTTGTTCATTCATATGTTGAATTATTGCTCTTGTTTTATGCATACAAATAAAAATACAATAATCGTGGTTGTCTATTTGGAATGGATTGTGATCAAAGCGCATGTTATGGGGATGGTGTCAAGGAAATAGTAGCTTTGGCCCAGAATCGAGTGCAATTCAAATGCTTTGTGGACGCCATACGCTTCATAGTGAAGCAATAGGAACCCATCATCATCAGATGAATACTGTTCAGAATAGATATATGGTTTAAGATGTTATTCTGTCAAACTTTTCAATATCCAGCGATAGGCTAACTAGTAAGAGCATTAGACAAGATTCCACAAGCGACAAGAGTTCGATTCCCACTGAAAATAAGCTACCATAAGACAGATCTTGCTTTATCGAACCTTTACTTTAAACTTCTACTGTCTCATTCTGAAGATCAATCCCGAATAGCACAAGTCGGTTAATTGAATAATTAATTGATCGATTAACCGATTTGTGCCATTCGGAAATGCATCTCCGGAACAAAGAATCAATCCCTGTTACCGATGATGCAGTCTCTGAGTCCAAAGATTACCCAAATTAATCTATTTTGATTGTAAAACTTGTCAATTTTTCGACAGCAACACACTCCCACAAAATAAAAGTGTTGCATATCAACGAAGATAATGCCAAGTCTTATGGTATTCAAAATAGAACAGAAACAGAAACGACACGCTTTGAATATGAAAATGCTTCTCATTTCATTTCATTCCATTTTCTCCTTTCGTTTTACGTCATAAAAATTGGGGATTTAAGTTTCTTTTATTTTTTCTAAATATTTCAGTACCCGTTTGTATGCCACCTGATGGAACTGACTATACTGGTAAAGTTGCAACGGGTAAGTTTGGAGAAATTTATAGTAAAAAAAAGTTCTCATTATAAAAAAAATTCAATGAAAAATTGCAGTTAGTGGATGGGGGCGTTTAAAGTATGGCGGAGGTGTACCTAGCGTACTACAGGAAGTTCAAGTAAGTAGGATTGCACATGATACAACGAGATAAAACAATATTTTTATTTTTCTACATAACAACAAGACGAGAAAAATAATTTTTATAGTCATGGCAAGATCATAAAGAGAAACAAAAACTGCAGTTAAACAGACATAAAGTCTCACTTGTGTATGCTCTAGGATAATGTAGATGTGTACGAGCATTAAAAACTTTAAGTTTTTTTTTTTTTATAAAACTTGTATAAAGCCTTTCTTAAAGCAAGAAACGTGTAAGGGCTATTTTTGTAGGAAGCAATTTTTATTCTTCTTTCTTCATTCTTTCTTATGTGAGTTGATTACGTCACAGTTTTGTGCTTCCTTCTTTTTCTGTGTGGTACGTTTTTAATGTGTGAAGCTTATTTTATTCGGAAAGCATAAAATTTTAGCTTCTGTGTTTCTATGTCCTCTGGGAGGTATTTTTTACTAAGCTTTACAGTTTTACTTGTGAACATGTAGTCAGGGAGACATTAAGGATCAATTAAAAATCACTTTTTGCGATATACAAGCTTACAATCGAATCGACAATTGATTATTAATTTAAATGTCAACTGCGCTTAGTCCAAAACTTACATCAGAACCTCGCACATACCTCTAAGAATTTAACCCAACCTTGTTATTCTATCCAGATAGAAAAGAAAAAGCTTTTTGCGTCATATTTTAACACATCTCTAGCTTCATTTTATATACAATATTTTCTCATTCGTGTCTTCCTTATAAAAAAAGGTTCCCATAATTGAGAATACAGTATGCCAAGATATGTTTGAGCATGCAGGCCATAAGAAGAAAATTTTGTCATCATTTTTATGTGCGGGATATGCAAATGGACAAAAGGACAGTTGTGAAGTGAGTAAAACTTATTTTTTACAGCGATTCCTTTAATTTAATGTTAATTATATTACTAATTTATTCTTTTTTGTTCTCTATTGTCCACAGGGGTAACTTTGCTTTCTTCTCTACACAATTTTTTGCAACTATGGTAAAATCGAATTGCTTAACAAAAAAAAATATTCTTCTTCCTCCACAGTGATTCCGGCGGTCCACTTGTAATGACACGCCCTGATGGACGTTATCAACTCATTGGAACAGTGTCGCATGGTATTAAGTGTGCAGCACCATTCCTTCCTGGTGTCTATATGAGAACGAACTTCTATAAGCCATGGATTAAGAGCATAACGGGTTTAAAATAGAAGGCAAAAAAATTATAGATTAGCATAGAATCTCATTAAGGAACGGGGTTTGAATTTCAATCACAATGTACAAGCTCAATTTCATTCACAATTTTATGGTTCGTCAAATGATATTGAATGAATGAGCTCTGCTAATGGCAAAAAAAGAAGTCTTTTTTGCGTAGCAGAAAAAAAATCATATTTTAGCGTTAATGTATCACGATCAGGGGTACTTACTTAACTTTCTTTTTTATACTTTTATTTCTTATGCTCATTCTTGTGAGGATACTCGAGCATTTCATAATTGAAATTAGAGATATAATTTATTGTTAAACCGCTATTTATATAATCCCCTCGTAATCTATTAGAATAATAATCTCTCATGCTGACGCTTTCGATGCTGATGCAGCTTTTTCTACAATTCCCTTTCATTTTACATTCGGTATGAGCTGTGATTTTTGCAAAATGTTATTTACACAAATCCCTCTTTTAATATTATTTATTTATTTTTATTTATTTATTCAATAACTTTTTCATGTGTTATGAGAGAAGATTATTTATTATATAGCTTGGATAGATTATCTAGTATGACCGATGTTCACACATGTTTGCTCATTTTTGATGTTCTGTGGATGTAAAATTGATTGAGTTGGTGGATTGATATGAGTTTTAAGTTTATTGGAGAGGTTCCGAGTACTTAATGCTTCTTCTGACTATGGTTCTGACGTTTACATTCATTATGGCACGTAAGACTTCCTTTGAATGACAAAATTTAAAGAAGGTTGCATTTAAGGACATAATATAGGAAGTTAAGAGTAGTCATGGGCTACAAGCGCTAGCTTGATTCTCAATAGATCAGAATAATTTTACATTAAGTCAGACCAGCCAGGAGTAATCGGAGGACAAATTTTTAAAAACGTTCTTGCATGATTTTTGACTTCCTGACTATGATTCATCAAATTTAAATTTTTATGGAGTTCTAAAATTGTTTTTTTACCATTGAATGATTGAGAGATCGGCCTCTGATGGGAATCGAACTCACGTTCTCACAAAAGAGGGTTTCATATATTCGTTATGTTACCTAATCACTCGCACTACAGAGCCTAATTCTTTAACTCACAGTTTTGCCTATATATGGCTAGAAACCCCAGATTCTACTATGCTTGAACACCATATTACTTAACTGCAGCTTCCAGATCATAAATTTAATAATTAAAATTTACAACGGATCATAAATTTATTAAAATCTCATAAACCAGTTTCAAAATTCAATTTCCCATCAATGCATCCAATTGCACATCCATAAATGCATTTTATTGTTCAAATCTGAGCGACTATGTGTGATAAAAACCATAAAAAAAACTTCCTATGCATCATATGAAATATAGAGAATATACAAAAAGATATATTGAATATTAGACAAATTTATCAATGTTGTTGTTATTTCTTGTTATATTGAAAAATGAATGAAGACAGTTTTATTTATTTAATATTATATTTTGTTGCTAGCATAAAGAGAAATCATAAAGGAATGCTCAATTTTATTTAAATAATAATCATAATATTATCATGAATGAATGGTGCTAAGATATGCTGAATGTTTGTGCGGAGGGTGTCAGAGGTGTAGCAAGGGATTGATGCTTGGCATAATTTGTAGCTCAATTACATCGATTGCCATGGCAGGAGCCTAGCATTTCTTTTGGATGTTCTAACTCTTATGTGAAATTAAAGGCTACTTCGTGTGAGGCATACATGGCTGCATCCCCATCCATCACTCTTTAACTACATACTACCCGTTTATACACCATTAGTAGCTACAAAAGGTAGTCAGCATGAACATTTTGTTATAGAATATGACTAGAATTACAAACAGAAAAGCTTCCAAAAGGCGAGCTTTTCTCCTTTTTCAAATTCTCTTTTCTTTTGTGCTATGTATATATTCACAACATAATTTATTTTTCACACATAGGAAAATTCTTTCTTCGTTATACATGAAAAACGAAACAATTTTTATTTAGAAAAAAAAAGAGAGGAACGAATTATAAAATTAATTGAAAATAATTTATTTATTTAATTAAATTAATTTATTTTTATGTCATGATGATGATGAAGATTTATTTAGTTGTAAAACAAATAAAAATAGAAAAATTTGCAAAAAAAATCCTATTTTTTTTTTTTAATTTAATATGTGAATCATTTTTATGTTTTCCTTTCAGTTTTAATTATTATTGAGTTTAATTGAAATTGAAATATGCTGAAGCTCAACATGTGTACGTAGGATGGATGTTTGATATGATTGCGTACCTAAATATGTTGAATGAAATCAAGAGCAATAAAGCCCGAATGGCACAAGTCGGTTAATCGATCAGAAATCCGGCAAAAAGCTGGTGCGACTCTGGGATCGTGCTGGATTTAAATTGAAGCCAGCACCATTCAGAGTCATGCTAGCTTGGATTTCTATTCAATTAACCGACTTGTGTTTTTCAGGAAAATTCATTCATCAAAAATTGGCTTAAGGTATCAAGGCATGTAAAGACAAATCTGCCAGTGTGAGAGCTAGGCATCTGTGTCGCGATTAATTAGGAAACCGAAAAGATACCTGTAGCCTTCTTTTGTGAGGACGTGGGTTCGATTCCCATCAGATACCGACCTCTTAATTATTATACAGAGTATTTTCGATATGTCTAGGATTCGCACAATGCTAACGACATAACCCTGATGAGTTAAAGGGAATTCCGTCGCATAATTGCAAACAATATTCTGGAATTACCACAAAAATAAAACAATTTTCATTTTGCTGCATTGCTGAATTAAATTTTCCATTAGAATTTCCCACCATTAATTTAAAACAAAACTAAAATATGAAAATTTTCTGGAAACCACAATGACATCATCAGCAGCCTGCAAAATTTCCAAATCGCATGAATTTTTTAAGTTCGAAAAAGATTGGTTATCAAGTAAATTTCAAGTGAATGTTACACTATATTCATTGTAATTAACACTTTTGTGTGGGCTTGACACGAACTTTATGATTTATGCCATTGGGAATTTCCACGAAAAATTAAATGACAGTTAAATACAACTTCGTGCATTAAAAGTTGTTAATGAGCGTACGATGTGGTTCGCCAATGATGTTTGAGTTGAAAATTTTAGGATTTAAATGATGAAGAGTCACAGTTCGCGACTTGGATGCTTCTTAACATTGAAGTTATAATTTATGCAAGCCTACACGACGTGTTGAGTGTCTTACGGCTCATCGGATCTCCTTCAACATCTGCACGAGATTAAAATATTTTATTTTATTTTGCAAAGTAATTTTAAAATCCAAAGAGGATTTCATCTATTTGCAGTAAAGATGAATTACAACCCAAAAGCTCCACAACATTTCTAAAAATAAAAGCTTTTTTTTGCCTCGCTCAAATTTTGCATCGCATATAAACATCATCACTGAATGTCATGGAGCATAAGGATTTAAATATTGTAAATGAAATCTTTCTCGTTTTATTAATATTTGCATAAAATCTTTTTTACAGCTTTATCTTCACTTTATTTGCTTTCAAGTTTTCTTATTTTTCTTAATTTGGTATGCCTTTCTGTGACTTGAAAATCTTGTTGGCATTTATTCACGCAAGGAAGTTTAATGTGCTTGAGAAAATTTATCTGCTTTATTAAATCTTTTCGCTAATTTTTTATGAACTTTGGATAAATATTTTGAAAAGATCTTTTGGTGAATTTTAAAAGTTTGGAATGCATTAATTGAGTTCTTGGAAAAATTCAAATCTTTCTTAAAAAGTCTTATTTAAATTGATCTTGTTTTAGTAAGTGGATTTTGTATCATTTTATTGAAATAATTTTCAACATTGTCTAGAAGAATTTTTTTTCGGTTTTAGAATGCAAATTGATTATTTGAACAATCTAATCTTGTTAAAACTTGACTGTAATACTTGAAAAGTTTTAAATTTGATATTTACTAGATTAAAGCAAAGTTTTTTACAAATTATTCTGTGTGACAAACAAAATTTAATCTTTACAATTTCTGGTTGAAAATTTTTCAACTTAACATTTGAAATTCTATATAATGCTTGGTTTGATTCTAGCTGAAACTATCGATCGGTTCTGTTCTTTAATGTAATCGATCCATAATCGATAATGCAGATCATTTTTATTCATTTTTGAATAATTTTTGTGCTTTTACATTACTTCTGTTCATTTTGAATCAATTATAAATCATTTTTGAATCGTTTTCGATAGTTTCGTTAATCAGTTTTGTTTATTGTGAATCGTTTTTTATTTATTTTGAATCATTTCTGAATCATTTTTAATTACTTTCAATTATTTTCGATTTGAATAAAGTTCTATTTTAGAGTAATTGCTTTGAATTGTTTTATATTTCAAAAAAACCTGTTTCAATAATCGCTTAACTGTCAAATGACTTTTCAAGATCAATCAATCTCTTCACTAAGATTATAAGAAGTGTTCTGAACTAAAGGCAAACAATCCAACTTTAAATTTATAATTTATAACCTTCAAAAAAACTATTCAATTCACTCTCATTCATTTTCTATCTCATTACAAAGCCTAATTATTTTTCATACTTAATAAATTCCCCTTGAAAAAAATTAGCATAAAAACAGTTCATACAAAGATAGTTACGATCCATTATGAATCTATTAGAAACGTTCAACACGTAGCATAAAAAAACTTGAACTTTTTCTACTTATTCATACAAGCGAAAAAGAAAATCACAAAAACTTTATATATGATTTCGACGCTGCTGTTCTCTTTCCTAACCAAAGCCAATTTGTGTTTGGGCAAAGAGAATAAAAAATAAAATACAATTGGGAAGAAAAAATCCGTTCAGATTTCTTTCTTAATTCCCATTTGTTGTTATCATATATTGGTCATCAGACATTATTAAAGTAAAATTCTTATACAAAAGGGTTCCGATGTCAAGAATAAGCTTTCGTAACTTGTTGTTGGTCGATGAATTAAACTTTATGAATAAAAATTTCGCGCCTGCGCACTCAAAATATTCTCATTTTTCTCGATTCTCGAATGTCTTGCTCGTATCTGTCGAAAATTTCCGCAGTACACATCGTACTTTCGATCAAAAAGCTCCTAAAAATCTGTGAGCAGCGCGAATAATCAAGAAATTTAGGAAAATATTTGTTTTTTCCTGAATAAAAATTAACTTTATCCCCTTTTTGGTTTCGTAAAAGTGTTTCATAAAAAAAGGAGCTGAGTTATTTCCTCATATCTGTGAAAAATTTCTAAATCTAAAAAGAAAGAAGAAGGAAGTGCAAAATAAATAAAAAGAGAATCCAAAATAAAGCTCAATTCATATTTTCTTGTGTGAATCATATTCAATAGTCGAAAAAAAAGTGAGAGCGGATAAAAAAAAGGAAGTAAAGTTTTTATTTTCTTTTTCATACATTGACTGTGTGAAGCGTCGTTGAACGGAATAAAAATAAGGTATTTTATGTTTGTATGTTTTTATATTTTTTCTGGCGTATATTTTTGTTACTAAATATAGAATTTTTTGAGAGATGAGGAGGGGGAGAAGATGAAGAAAAATTATCATCGCTTTTTAAACTTTTAATGGTTCTTAAGCTGTTCTTTTTTTGGTAAAATGGAATCAATTTGTAGGCAATTTACATAAATTGATCATGTTTTGTAAATTATGTTACATTGTTCTATCATATTTTGAGCCAATCTTCATTCTGGATTTTTTTGAAATCAAATAACTTAGATTTAATTCTTATATTTAATAATCTGACTTGTATTAAAATGATATAAAAGAAATGAGTTTGAATATAAAATTGAATATTCAATCCGAATTAATTTTTTAAATTTTTCGGAACATATAAAAAAAGATTTTTAAGCTTTAAACTCGAGTCGACTTGAATAATTCCAGAAATAATTTATTTATCTAAAAGTATAGGAAAACGAGAAAAACTACAAAAAGAGTTCGACAAAAATAATAACCAAGGACATCTATCCTGAGGATATCCTTGACACTGTCCCAATTAAGTAACTTATAAGTTTGCAAAGAAAATTGGAAAAGTAACAAGAGATTAAGTAGCAGATCTGAATTTAAAGAAGAATTTTTGACTTTCTGAGTTTATAAAAACCATTTAAAATTGTTGTGAATTTTTAATTTTCTTCTAGTCGCTACAAAACCTAACATAACTGAGAAGCATTTAATCAATCCTGTTTTAAAATTATAAAATGAAAATATTTATGAGAAAATGTTATTTATAGGCATCCTTCCTTTGGAATTGAAATTTATTATTCATGATTCGTTTATAAAACATTGTTAAAAGCTGTGCAGTTTTTTGAAATCAAAACTTTTTGTATTCGATGATAAATTTGCCTGAAAACTTCAAATATTAAGCCTTCATAAACCCTACTCAATTATTGAAAATATTTTGCAGCATTTAAATATTTTCATACCTTTCAATATTCACAATTTTCCACGTCGTAATTTCCTCAATCAGTGCTTAAAATTCGATTTTCTCTTGCAATAATCATAAACTCTTGCAATTCACAGTTCATGATTTGAATTCACACAATTGCTGATGTAAACCAAAGCAACACAATTGATGGCATTTTCCGTTGAATTAAATATGAGCATTAATTTATTTGCACAAACAAAAATGAAAAAAAGAAAGCTAGTTTTAAATTATTCGTAATGGAGCTGAATGTTGCTTGGACAGATTCGGTGTGTAGAACAAACTATTATTAATTATGGATGGTGATTCGGTTTTGTTACTTGTCAACGTCTATACTACATACAAGTGCAAATGAGGAGTCTGTGGAATTAGGATGAATGAAAATTTAAAAGTAAGGCACTTTTAGTCAACTTTTAGTGGAACAGAATAATTTTTTTTCGACACTAAAATTCGTGACAACTGGAAGGGAGGCTTCAAAAATGATCAATCAGCTTTTGATATTTTTTGGACGTTTTCAACTCTTTTGAGTTTTGTTATCCTTCTATATTGTCAAACAACCTCATTATTGTCATATTTTAAGCAGTGTTATCAAAACTGTGTGCCGCGGCACACTGGTGTGCCGTAGAAATTTTTTTGAAATGACGTGAGTCGAATGCTGTGTGTGACTTTGGTCATAGCTTACTCCTAAGATGTGCTGTGGCCTTAAAATCTTTGAACAACACTGATATAAAGAATGAAGTCACGCAGAAACGTTTTCTAAGAAACAATTCAATTTCTTGACCATAAACTGCATACATATAGAAAAACTTCCTAAGTTTACAAGACTAGTGACAAATTTCTAGGAAATATTTTAAAAATATACATTTTTGGACAGAACAGAAATAGAAAAATTTATACCTTTTTGGAACAATTATCCTAGCATGACAAACTCATTTAAAAGACTTCCAAATAAATTTCCAACTCCATACATTCAAGTACTAAACAAACATTATTAAAAAGTCATAACAAAATTCTGCTGAACGCTCATCCTTAGTAAATAATAAGCTTTCCTCCGGATTCTTTAAATAGAATAGAATTCAAAACATCGCAAATATAAACTAAGTATGATGAAGGCTCCTTCATTTATTATTAAAAGTATACTTTTTTCTCCTGATAAAAGGTCAATAAATCAGATATGATGAAAAAATATGATTCTCCAAGAAGCAAACAAATATTTGGATTATTTAGTTCATAAAATATGGATTTATGTTTTTTCTAAAAATATTTAAAGAGATTTCAATGTTTTCGGGCAAAGAATAAATTATGGAAGTATTTATTTCATGGTAAATGAGTTTTCTGTAAGAGCAAATAAAAATGGAAAATTATTATTAATTCATAAGGTTGTCTGAAGTTGTTGTTCAAAAGCCTTTCAACTCAACTACAAAATTCTCAAAAATCTTATTAAATTTAATATTAATTTATTGTCAATAATTTTTTTACTTTAATAAACCAAAACTCCTTTCTTCAATTCCCAGAAAGGTTCATTTGATTAAAGCTTCCGATTTTCCACTCAATCTCATCCCAAAATTCATAAAAGCAACAATGTAGCACTTACAATATAAAGTATAAAACAAGAAGCCCATTTGTTTAATCAATTCAGCCTCAAAGTTTACTTTTCAGTTTTTACATTCCACAGTCCCTTTTATTCTTTAGAAAAATTTAATAAAGCACCGAGTGTTAAATTCCTTTTCAACAGCAGAAAATAAATTCCTGTGTTCATAAAAAATCATGAATAAGTGAAAAGGTAAACTTAGTCGAATATTTTGATAAGTGAAAATTTTCCAGACGAGGTTCATGAAATGATGGATCAAAGTTAAAAAAGTTTTTTAGTGCCTTAAAAGAATTTGAGTAATGAGAAATATTTGCTTTGAAAGTTTTGATATTGCAAAAGCTTAAATTTTGGTTAAATTTAATCTTTTTATGAAAATAAAAATTTAAATCGATTCAAAAAGAATAATGAACATTTGTTCTATTTTCTGTCCACATTTATCACATACGTCATAGATCATTAAACATAAATTAAACCATTTTATTGTCATTTATCAATGACAAGAGATAATTCTATCGAAACTTTAATAATTCATTCACCAATGAATATTTTTCTAAAATAAACTTTATTTTTATTTGCATGCTCGAAGGCAAAAATAAACAAACAAACAAACAAACAAGAATAATGTCGTAGCGTTTAAATAAATTATTCAAAAGTTTCATGCAACACCCATTAAATTTATTATCACCATAAACCATTCTAACGTATTGACTACAATTGTTCTAGTTTGAAAATGCTAAAAGGCAAACTTTGCGTCATCAATTCTGATGACATGGCTATTTTATAATGCTTATCAGAAGCAGATGTGTGCAAGGATTTCTGGTGGACTGTTTAAATTTTTTTTATTGGTGGCTTTTATCGATTTTTTGATGACAGAATGATGAAATCAGCAATTTTCTAACGAAATGTTTTAAAATTTTAAATATGTAAACTGATTTGTACTTTAGGGTGGGTCAAAATTACCAGTTATGCTGGCAGCTATGCATCTGTGTGTCTTCCAGCAATGTCAGAAGGATTTTAAGATGTTCAAGCTTCCTTAAAAGTCTATCTACAGAACAGCAACTCATTCTACATTTTCACAGCTTTTCAATTTTTTTACAAATTCATTTGACATCTCCAAAAAAATAATTAAGAGGAATTATGAAGCACAAAACATTTATTTAGCGCCCCAAGAGTGATTAATTATCACGGATCTTTAATTACACATAAAAAAATTAATTAATTTTCCTGAATCAACAAATTTTCATTCAAAAGTTTTCTTGTTTTTTAAGCACAAAACCTTGGAAACTTAATTTAATCAACAATCTAATAAAATAAACAAAAATAGCTGTCAAAAAACATGTGACGTACTCTTTTAACAGATGACTAATTGACATCAATAATGATACGTCATGTGTTTTTTTTTTTAATTTTTTGGAAGAAGAATAATGCCTTTTCGTGCTGGTATACAACTTGATTGAAACTGATTCGGATGCAAAAATAAATATTACAAAAGAAAACTTTCATTGTGGACAGAATGTGAATTTAGTGAAAGTGCTGAACAGTCATTAATAATTTAAAGAGTAAGAAGTAACAAAAGCTTTATGGCCGATCACGAAATTTAATCAAAAATACTTTATTTATTTTAAGTCTGTAAATTCTTCAGCTTGCCTTAAAACGTGTCATTGTGAAAAATCTTCAAGATTATAAAAAATGAAAATTGCTTTATAATCTATTAAATCTTCATTCAAGGTTTTTCGATAAAAGTTTTCTTCTTTATTTTGACGTGGAAAATTGTAATTTCATTTTAAGACTGCCTAAAATTGAGATTTTCATGCTAGGTTCTTGGAAAATGTAATTAAATTTAATATACTTTAAAAAAAATTTTTGATTCAAAGCTACTCTAGAGCGATTTGCAGCTAATGAGGGTTTAACAAGTTGGGATTCTATACTCAAACCTAGACCTAAAGTTTAATTAAAACCACTTGTTTGATGATATTCCAGTCATTTCCAGTCCAATATAACAATTAGGTCCAATAGGACTAAAGTTTTTCGTAACCTAGCTTCTTCTTGTCACTTAATTAAACGTTTAATTTAAACAAAAAGTAGTGAAGTTATTGTTTAAGCAAATCCTTCAATAATTTATACAAAATATGTTTAGATGGAAAGTTAACCAAAAGTGCAATTGGGTGCTGTAATCAGGGTGGGGAGAATTTCATGAGTTTACTCACAATTCAAAATTAAAAAATGAATTTGAGTAAAAATTCCGTTACAAAATGAATTTGAATTTAACCAGAGTTTGAAAATAAAATGAAAATTGCTCTATTTTGAAAATAAATCAAAATGAAAATAATGAAAATTGCCAATTTTGATCAAAGCAATTTTGCAATTTTGTCAATTTCAGAAAATTGTTATTTTGGAAATTGTTTATTTTCGAAAATTGCAATTTTGGAAATTATCAATTTTCAATTTTGTGACGTCACAAAATTTCTTCGGGAATTTTGTATGAAAATTTTCATATGAATTGATGACTTTATGCTTGAGACTTTCCTTGATTTTTAATCAAAACCATTATCAGCAATCATAGCAGCAAATGATGAAAATTAATAACGAATCATAAGTACTATGCTATATGAGATATCCCATATGGAACTGGTTATGTCCAACTGACTGGAACTGCCAAAAAAAATTTTATTTGTTTTCTATACTTTTTAGACACTTTCAGGCATGGGGTGGAACCAGGCTTTTCCTCTACTTCCAGATCTGATTTTAGGTGCTAACTATACCAGGGAGGTTAAAAAAAATCAGGTTAGCAAAAAAGTTCGGAAAATTCAGCAGTTCCTCTCCCCTAATAAAATTTACATCGAACATGTTTTTCATACATTTTCAGAAATGAATTTTTTTTTTGATAATCATGTCTGTATGGTGATGCAGCATTATGAGTACCTTTAATTTAAAATAAACTTAAAGGAACAACGCATCAAACACGCAGGAATTAGCAAGTATTAAGTTAAAAACGAATATCAACATCCAGGAAATAAACTGTATCTTTTGTTTTTCTGAAGAAAAAATTCATTTAAAAAGAAGAAAATTTTCATACAAAATTATTCATCAAATATTTATGACGTCACAAAAATAAAAATTGATAATTTCCAAAATTGCAATTTTGGAAAATAAGCAATTTCCAAAATTGCAATTTTCTGAAATTGACAAAATTGCAAAATTGCTTTGATCAGAATTGGCAATTTTCATAATTTTCATTTTGATTTATTTTCAAAATAGAGCAATTTTCATTTTATTTTCAAACTCTGAATTTAACTCATTTTTGAAAATGAGTTAAATTCAAATTCATTTTCAAACTCATTTTGTAACGGAATTTTAACTCAAATTCATTTCAAAACTCATCGGAAAATGAGTTTGAATTTGAGTTTTGAGTTAACTCCCCACCCTGGATTCAATATTCTAGATACACCTCCGCTTCTTATTTATACCAGTAATTTTCAAAAAGCAAAAAAAAATTAATCAACAATTCATGGAAATAAGTTACAGAATTAAGATCAAAAGGTACGAAAATTAATGAGTTAATCGACTTTTTAATTATTCAGTATAACGTCACATCCAACCACCTACAAACCCACAAAATAGACATTTAAAAACCTCTATTTTAAATGCTGTAAAAAGCTTCACAAGTTCTCATTTAAAAAGTATATACAGCAATAAACAGCTTGTACAAGTATCATAAAATAATCCGATACATTACCAGCAACTATAAATCAACTATTCTTGAAGTTTTCCTATCAAATTACCCCCATTGTTAATTATTTCCTGTAATAGCTCATAATGCAATATACAGAACTAAACCATAAAGTTTTCTGCAAATTCATTAAATTTCTTCTTATTATATTAATGCCCCAATTACCTCCTCAGCTCTGACGTCACAGTCACGACAATGAATATTTTTGTCGTTAAGACCTTGAGGATATTTTTATGCAATCCATACTCACATATACATGCACAGAACTGAATGATATCACGCAGTAAGGAAAAACAAGTCAACAGAATAAAAAAAGACCGCCGGATTAAAGTATTTTGCATTAATGCATTAAAAAATCTTCTCATTTCCATTTATTTGGATTATCTTATTTATCCTCTTTGTTTTGTTTATCTTTTGTCTGTCAAAAGAGGATTATACAAAGTTGAAGGAGAGGAAACACAAAAAATTTAATGAAAGGTCTTTCATGCTTCTGCAGCATTAAATTGATATAATAGCTTACCTTCATCACCCAAAATTTCTTTTCAATTTTTGTGAGCTTTAAGCTTCGCCTTTGTGCTACATTTTTATGCTCCGATGGAACCTTAATTTTGTGTTTTTTTTTCAGACGGATATTTTTGGATAGGCATTTAAAAGCAAATTAGATAATCCTACTGTAAAATTGGATGCTGAAAATTTTTTTTTTGTTTTGTTTTACTTTTCAAGTTTTATGTTAGAATTTTTGTAGCTCAACCTTTCAATATTATCTTTATTCATGAGACTTTATTATGTTTTGAATTTTTTTTTTTTGGGAAAATATGTTCAAGTTACTTTTATTGTTCTTTTGCTTCTTAATTTGCATGTTGCATAAGGGCAAATCTATGAATAAGCGGTACTGTAGAAATCGACTTGAAATTTTTCTCAACTTGATAAATTCTAAAAAACCGTTAAGTTTTAAATAAAATTGGGTTTAATTTCCATTCTACATTAATTCATCTTTTAAAAAAATCAACAAATTGCAAAGTAAAGACTTAAAAATTGTATTAAGTTTAAATGTAGGTTTGTCTTTCGTAGATTTGCCCATAAAGTTTCTTTCTTTGTTTATTAATAAGTTGAAGACACACGCAGGTAAGGAAAGATTTTCTAAAAATAATCTAGAATCTAATGTCTAGATAGCTACTAAATAGTCGGTCAGCTAATATCAAAGTTTACGGATCATTCATTAGAATTATGTTGTTAGGTTTTACTCAGGAATGATCTTATGTGCTAATATGAACAAGGCTGAGCTTTTGTGTTAATGTGAACAAGGTTGAGCTATAAAAGACTAGATACTAAAACTTTCGAGTTTTTAAAAAGTTAACTTGTGTATTGCTGAGTATGGGACACTAGTTTACTGTATTGTGCACTCAAAAATTTATGAAAAGCTGAATAAAATGATTCAGAAATGAAAAATGGCTCCCATCTCTCAAAACTAATAAATGTTTTGGTTTCTAGGGCTACTCAGTATCTATTTTTGCCATATAGCTGGAAAAAGAGTTTCACATCGCTCTGTAGCGATTAAAAATGTCAAAATTAGTTTTTTTTAAGTTCCTTATCATTACGAAAAATTCGACAAAATAATGGAAAATATTCAAAAAGGAGTGTTTTTTTGCTTTTGATAAAACTGCAGTCACTCTTACCTTCATCTTTTTCTAAAGTCTTAAACTTCACAGAAACAAAAAAAAAACTTTAAAATTTATTTATCCTAGGTACTTGAAAAACTCATCAACTTCTCTCTAATTTCAATTAAATTTTATTTCCTTAACTGAATCTTCAGAAAATAATTCAACAACTTACTTCAGTTGCTAAGATATATCCACAATAAAGAAGACAAGCTGAAAAAACTTTCAATTAATAAACCTTTTCATAAAGTGTAGATCTACAGACACTTCAATTAAATTTTGTAATAACAATATTTTCAAAAGATAAAAGTTAATTTCAAATGAGCATTTTTCATGATAATCCTAGATAATTAATGAAAATCGCAGAGGTTTAGTTCCATTCCAATCAAGACTGCAATTATTTCAGATAGAAAAAAAGAAGAAGTAGAGATGAAAAAAAGATACGAAACCAGAAGCTGCAAAAATTTCATTAAAAGCTCTCAGTAAACTATCATAACAACAACTGAATTGAAAGTTTTATGAACATTATCCTCATCTTCAGTTCTATCCTAAATAATGTCTGAAGGAGTTAAAACCAGAACAAGAAGAGTGCTGTGAACGTAAAGAATTATAAGTTATATCTATGATGCTTTTATGAAGACATAAGAAAGCTATATAAGTAATATGAAGTGGGAAGTAGCACATACAATGGGAGACTTCATAAAAATAAATAATTTTAAAATGTCTTTAGGGAGAATTTCGTCAGATTTTCGTTATTTTTAATATTCGAGTGGGGATTAATTTATGTTTTTGAGCTCACTGATCTTTATGTGCTGTTTTATTGTGTAGCAATGACTAAACCTTTCAATTTGTTCAAAAGCACAAGGATCAGTTGTACTGTAAGTCTTACAGTTTAAAGTATTTTAATAAAAATAAATGTGTCTATATCCTTATTGGAGGTTTCTGGTGATGCTTTCAAAGCAGCTGCATTGCGTCCCCACTTCTATTTGCTAGTGTTTTTTGGAACTTATATTTACCAATCATCTTCATGTTACAAGTAGTTCGGATTCCACTGTAACTGTAAGTCTAAAGGGTGTGGTTCTAATTTAAATCGCAGTGTCTCTAGCTCAAAAAGTTGGGCCCTGTCCATGCTTTACCGTCTTCATCTTCTAACATTCAATAGATTCATATGGGAATCGAACCTTGCTTTGAATATTTGTATTTTTAAGAAATTATCATTATAGCTTGTGAAAATGTGACAGAAAATGTAATAAAAAATTCTTAATTTTTATCATTTCTTGGACTGTATATGACTCTTTGAGGTCTTTTTATGACATTTTTCTTAATATTAACTTCTTTATTTTATAAACATTTAATAAATCAAAAGTTCTTCCAATTGTTAAAAGAATGATTTAATAAAATTTTTACAGCACCACCTTAACCATCTCCTACCAAGCATTCGGCACCCATGTAGAGTTATAAATTCTTATTTTACATACTTGCACATAAATAATGTTTTAATTTGCATATCTTTTCATTTTAAGATTTTCATAAAATTTCCTCCTTTTCAGATTCTGATCTTCCTACTTTTTGCTTCCGTTCTTTCAATTCTCCTTGAATGTTAAAGAAGGAAAACTTTTTATCACAATTCTATTGAATTTTCGGTTCTTTTATTTGCGTGACGCAATCATTAAAAATTCATATTCATCTCCAAAAAGTTATTTTTTTCTTCTCCTTAATTCATTAATTTTAATCTAACAAATGATATTCTAAATGTAATTCGGTGTGCCTTTCACATTTCTCATTCATGCGCACATTCAAAGGAATATGAGAAAATGAGAGGAAAACAAGAATTTATCTAAATGAAATGAATTTTTATCAGTGTGAATCGCATTTCATTTAATGAGTTTTATATGTGCTTTGCAAAAGGCATCAAAAGCTTTTTGAATATTCATCATCTGATGTGTCGATAGATTTGTGAGATGAAATTCTATTTATGAATTATTGAAATTTTATTCAATTCAATTTAGAATTGATGATATCAATGAATTTGAAATGATTGTTGGTGTTTCATTATGAATATTGATTGAGCTACAGAGGTGTTATGACGGTCGTTTACTTCTAATGAGAGTGCGGGGATGAAGCTGTGTCACGCTTTATATATGTAAACACACGTTCAGATCAATTGTGATCCATGGCCCAAAATAGACAATTCTGATAAAATCAGAAAATTTCAAATAAAATGAAGCATGAATTATTCATCACTCCTGCCCACTTGTATGATACTAAATTCAACACGCATTTTGGAGCAAATTTATTGATTTCATAATTTTTCACGCACGTTCTTAACACGTGTTCTTTTCCTGACTTATTCATTCCACAAAAAAAAAATAATGTTTTTATCGATTGTTCCATGAATAAATGCACAACCTCACACACTCGATGTAATCCCCAAACGGAGCATTGAACTAAAAATGTCAATTTTCTTTTATTGATCGACAGCACATGTTGAATGAACATTTTTCTCTTATTCAGTTTTTTTGGGCAATAAAATAGCAAGTTGATTAGACAAACTTGTGACTTTTGCTTGTTTATTTGAAAACATTTTTATGACTTTATGATTTATTTGTTTTATTTTTTATGTTTAGCATTTTTGTGTTGTTGATGGAAAACTTACATAGATGTTGTTCTGTTGGGAATTTAATAGTACTTGACAGACCTATAAAGACCATTTTAACAGTAAATTGTTTTACAAAAGAGTAGTTTTTGTCTATGGATCATTGTTGGATTCTAAAATACGATGTCCTGGATACCGATACTAACTTTGGCTAATATTCAAACATAATTTAAGTCTCAAAAGTGCAAAAATAATCAATCTTGAATCTTAATTACAGCAATTTCCTAGTATTGGTAATTATCTCTCACTATTTTCAAACAAAATTAATAACCTTAAAATCGAATGCTATAACCAAACTTAAAGACACAGTCTTCTTTTCATAACACACTTCTATGAAACATAAATAAGCATAGCTATAAATAACAACATACCAATATTTATTTTGTAAATTTGTCATAACTTTACCAAAAAAAAATATGTTTGGCAAGCGTAAATAAAGCATTTCACGAGGCAAATGATAGACAATAAAATCTATTTTTACTACTTTTTATATCAATTATCTTAATTGTCAGCACACAGAATGACATAAAATATTTCATGAGCTTTACATTCCCAAATCCAATTAAACTTCTCGTTCGTTTGATGATTTCAGAAAAATAAAAAATCTTTTTTTCCGCATTTAGCTTTTAAAAGCTGTTCATTTCTGTTCATATTCTGGCTTTCTCACTAATTCAATTTAGAATGCTTACGTAGGATAAGAAAAGTTTTCTTTTTGTTCTTCCCCATTTTCGCAATTTTATTCTCATTTGAGACTTCAAGAAAAGTGTGTCTTATGAAATTAAATTGCGGTGTGCTGTTCATACATTTGAGTGCGACTTATTCAGAATGAGAAAATTATTTATGTAATTGATGCAAGATTTTTGGTTCAGGAAATAAAATAAGTTGAGTTGAATAGCTTACGGTATGAAAAACTCTCAACATATTGGAACCAGGCTGACGTAATGTTCGCGTGGAGCTAAATTCAATGATATTTTCTACTCAGTAAGCAATTTGGAAATAGAATTCCACTCAATATTGATAATTTAAAAACAATAATCATCCCCCTTACCCCTTTGAGCATCAAATTACTCACATTTTTTTTTATATTCTTCACATCAATCAAATCGACACAGTTTCTATCAAACTTTTCAGTTGCTACAACACACAATTACAAACCTTCAACAATTTTAAAGCAGAATTCACCGTCATAAATGAAATTTACCTCAATTTTTAACAGCTTTAAGAATAGAACAAGAGTAAACGACACGAATTGTATAAAATTACTTCCTCATACCAACATGTACTGGTTCCGATTTTAAATTGTTACTATTTCATTTTTCAGTCAATCAAATGTTTAGATGTGCCAGTTTTACTATTTTAGCTTGTAAGCCCAACAAATATTAGAATAAAAAATCGTTAATTCCTCATTTTACAGCCAAATGTATATCACACGAAAAAGGCATTATTTAACGGGGTGATTTGCAAGTGATGTTTATCAACAATAGATTATTTTACCCCCCCCCTTCCCCACTTTCTCTATCACACAATTATTTCTACATTCGTCAAACTTCCATATCAAATTTCAAAAAAGTTTAACATCATTAATTAACGACCCCAATCCTCATTTATTTACACAAACATAAGTTCTCCGTTTTAGTTGATTTCCAGAGGGCGAAGTCAACTCGGATTTTGTATGGAAAAGTCGACTTGAGTTCACTCGACTTCATACAAATTTCGAGTCGACTTCGCCCTCTGTTAATTTCCATAAAACATCCTTTCATTTCCATAGTTCATAGTTCACCGTCATTCAAGCACATTTTCATGTCATTTCATTAAACAATCTAATGCATAAATATAGACGGAACAATCCCTGGTGATTTTATAATTGGGACATTATTGCGAGCACTCATGCATTAAATAGGAAAAGCAGCTACATTTAATGATGCAATTATGCTAATTGAAGTGCTGTATTGAAATGATATGTAAACAATTGCTTGAAACACCAAAGTTCATAATGCAAATAATTATTATTGTGGCTGTAATCTGTCCGGGTAATAAGGACATAAACTTTCAATTATGATAATTTAATTATTTGAATTATTGATTAGTTTCACAAGAGTTTGTGGAATAATTAATTGATATGTTTTGCTTCTTATCTGGTTTAATTGGTAGGAAGCTGTTTGTAATAGTGATAATTTAAAAAGCTAAGCTTATAGCTAAGTGGCTGTGTCCTTTGAATTAACGTGGGATTCAAACCAATCTATTAATGATATTGCTGGTTTCAACCGAAAAATTGTATCAGCAAGTCTTTATTAAGAGCACTGGACCATAGACACGAGCGACTTAAAATAGGCAAAGGCAGCAATTTATACGTTATTTCAGGTTATTTCAAATGAATTTCAAATGGTTCATAATTAAAACTCTTAAGTACCTTAAAGTATTGAAAAATCCCTGACTCATCATTTAAATCAACAAACAACTTAACTTTGTATCTCATAAGGCACAAAACATCTCTAATTGCTCTAAGGAATAATGTTAATCATTCTGAATGAGCAAGCCCACACAGAAACATCGAAGTTTATTGCAATTGATGAAAATAACTCGCAATTACAGACTTACAATCTCATTCATTATTTGTCATGTCTTCTTCCAACAAAACCTTTCAACTCCTTCTTATTTTATATTTTAATGAATGAACAATCACCATTCATAGACATTTTCATTGACTGCTTTAACGCATTACATGCTGATATGTCTTTGCAGCATGTAATATGATAATTTGATTATTTTTAGCTCATTTATGAATAGAAAACTGAATCTTTGTTTCATGAATATTTTACTAGCTTCCATTGAATGTTTTAACACGACGTGAACCGTACAGATTATGATAACATAAAAAATACATAAAACAAACCCACATAAAATAAGTAAGGATGGTTAAAAATACATTAATATAGGGTTGGACTTACCTTAAAGATAAATTATGATAATAATGCTTTTACTTGTCCTGTGTCATATATTTATTGCTCCGTCATAAATTCTGACATTTCGTTGATGTTACAAAAATAAATTAAACGTAGAAACAGGTGAAAAACTCACAATACGCGCAACAAAAGTGTTCGGTTTTACGCGTTACAAATTTACTCGCCTTATTAAAGTCATTAACAGTAGATTTTAAGTGATTTATAATTCGGTCACTAGCTTTGTTCACTCTATAAGCTTTATTAAGTGTTTATTTGTTTTCTCACAATTTAACTTGTTGACTTTACATTAGTTCTGTTGAAAATTGTCAATATTTTATAAGAATGCTGAGATAAAGTTGAGATTTCAAGAGAAATTTAAATATTTACTAAGTTTAAAGCGTCTTTTGCGCTCACAGTAGCTGATACCCGTCATACTAGCTATAATTGCATCTTGATCCTATAAACTCGTCAATCGATCAACCATTTTCACATGAAAATCCGTAAAAAAGCACGAGATTCTTTTTATTTCGACACAAAATTCTATTTCTAGAAAATCTTATTAAAAATCTGACAAAAATACACGCCAGATGGATATAAATCTACTCGAATGATATCTATAACCATTTTTCTTTTCTTATTTATATATTTTCAGACATAAATCAATAAACAACATTTGTCAATCGTCATGAAGTTTCCAGTATTATGGATTTGTGGATTGATATTATGGATTGGCAGTGCTCGTGTTCACGCTTGGGGTGGTCTCTTCAATCGTTTCTCACCGGAGATGTTAAGTAATATGGGCTATGGAAGCAGTCATGGAGGCAGTTCATATCGCCCTCAACCATTGTTTCAGGTAAATCATACAGCCACACGTGTACTTCCATTTATGCTCCAATGATGCGAACCAATTGTTCTCATTGTTTTCTCCTGTATACAATGACATAAAGTTCAAGTGAATGATGTAAGGATGTAAGGATGATTCGATGATATATAAAATAAATTTAATACAACTCGCATTCCTAATCATTCAGGTTAAATTGCTGTTATCGAGTTATATGGGGGTATTAATGCTCTCTAAAGTCTCATGAAGCTCTCGACTTGCTTTTAATCTAAATGTGTGTTCGAGTCACAAGAGAATAACTCCCTTGTCTTTTTATAATGAATTCCTATCTTCACATGAAACCTTCCTTTTCCTGAAATTCAATATGAATCATATAAAGTACATGAGCATAGCGAAGTTAACATAAATTGCGTGGGGAAAAACTCAACCTGAATTTTGATAGCGGAAGTATTCATTGATAAGGAATAATTTTGAATAATGTGTTTGGGGTAGTTGATGTTCTGTTGCATTCGACCCAAACAAACTTTTAGTACCACAATTGCAATGACACAATCCAGAAAGTTTATCACAGATCATAATTTTATTAACAATGATTTAAAGTAAGATTAGGGGTCGGTTTGAAGAGCTTCAAGAAACAAGTACTGTGACTAGGTAAGGTGCCTAAGGTAGCTCAAGCAATAAAGATTTAGAGTACATTTTGTGGAAAATCTTTGCCTGTCAGTAAACAAAGTCTCTTTGATCATTAAGACATGTAGCCAACATGATATTTATCCAAAAAGCAAACTTGATCAAGCAGAATTCATTTGAATTTAATATGTCCAACAATCTCAGGATATTCTCTAACATTCTCAACTGCCCATGAACTTTCAATACATAAATAATCTAAGTAGAAACATGACTAGACGTAAAACAATAATTTTCATCATAACTATCTTCATATCAAGGCTATAAAGTAATCATAGGAATTTTCCTATGTCCTTTGTAAATTATGTCATATTTATTGATTTCAGTGTTGCAAATGTAGATGTCTACACTAGATGAAGAATGTAGATTCTTCAATAGTTTTTGTCTAGCTAAGAAACTTTCTTCGTAAAGATCGATTCTACATGTAGAAAGAAAAAAACCATCTACATGTAGATTGTGTCTACATGTAGAATCTGTCTTCATGTAGATTCGATGTAGATGTCTATAATTCTACATTTTTTCCAGGTCTACATCAGAGAAGAATGTAGAATCGTAGACATCTACATTAAATCTACATGTAGACAGATTCTACATGTAGACACAATCTACATGTAGATGGTTTTTTTCTTTCTACATGTAGAATCGATTTTATGAAGAAATTTCTGTCTCAGAATTTATCTGATCCAGACAAATAGCCAGAATGCAACACTGATTGATTTATAGTAAGCTCCTCGAGCAACAAGATCATTTTATGGCCATTTTGTAAGGCTGTAATTTAATGATATTTTCTCATTTCCGATCGTACAGGAAAACTTCTATTATTGTTGAACAAATACTGAAGGTAGCCGATAAAAGCTTTTATTAAGGAACATCATCTTGTTCTATTTACCTTCATTTACTGGATAAAAGCAACAATATTTAACCCAATGGCAATAACAATTTAAGGATATTTTCTGCTATATTTCAATTGGATATCCATAAAATCTTGACTTTGAAAGCTTTTTATATCCTTTTATCATCAAATTCCATTATCTAGTCACGTGGCATTTATTCTCATTTGATTTTATCTCCTATGCTGGGTCATAAAAGTCATTTAAAATGATTTACAATCGACAAAAAAAAAAGCTCTTCTTCTCATTCTCCTTTCTGGAAATCCCAATTCAATTCAAATGAAAGATGAAAGCTTTTTTAGAATTATTGATCGATTTTTCTCGGTTGAATGAATTCATTTGACATGGATGTATGGTCTGCTTAGCTATTCAGTTTGTCTTGTAGATTGCAATCATCTGAATAATGACAGAGATTAATCAAAATTGAAATGGAATGGAATTTCGCAATAGATAGAGCAATGTGGTTGGGAATGATAGCTATTAAGGTTGTGTCTATGTATAGTTTAAAGCAGTGATGGTCAACCCGTGAGCTGCGATTTTTTTTGATATCCAACAAACTGTATACTGTATGCGGTTTTGGTCATGGCTTACCATCAAGTGTGTCATGATACAAAAAAAGGTTGGTTACCACTGGTTAATTGATTTAAAGTAGCAGTGCTATGTAGGCAGTTCAATAATATGATTAGATTGTATTTTAATTGATATGACTATTATAGGTCATACGAATAGGTTATGACAATCGATAATCAGATCTTTTAAAGAAAACCCAACTGGGGTCGTTGGCAAATGATGTCACATAGTAAAATTACCCCCATCCTTCTCTCTGTCACAACTCTTTAATCAAATTTGATTTCTTTTGCATAAAAGTGACACATCGAGATAAATTTTTTCCACAAAAGTGTTACATTATTTATCAATGAACCCCAATAATCACTACATTAGTCTCTTAATGTACGAACGGCCTTAACTCATTGGAAATTCTTTCGTCATTCAATATTTTTTCTCCTTGAACTTTGGTCTTTTACTCTTCAATCATATCATGTCTTCAATTTAAAATACATGCATTCATGCTCTAGAAAACGAAAAAGGAATAGCATAAAAAAATCAATAACCTCCGCAAATAAATGAATTAAACTGTTAGAATTTAATGAACAATTCATTCCCGAGTGGACAAAGTACTAGTTAAAAGCTTGCCATTGACTTGCCTTTTCACGGCGAGTAAGTAACCATTGACGTGCCTTTGCAACTAGACTTAGGGACGACTAATGACATATTTTGCGCTTTCCATTTAACTGGACATAGGAATTGCAAATATGTCTAGTTAATGTCCAGTTACAAAAAAATCGAAATAAAATAAATAACACGTGTCTTTTTCTCCATATTTTTTTCTTTTGTAAAATTTTATTATTGTATTAGTGTAATTAATTAATTAAAGTACACTATCACTTATGAAAAATCTCTAGTAAAAATTGAGTCTCGAACACTTGCGCGTGAAACATTTATATTTACTTAAAAGTTTCATACAAATTTTGGTGGACCTTATATAAGTGATTTCTGTAAGCGCTTGTGAAGTATATGGTCAAAAAAGTAAGGAAAATTATTTTTGAGTTTCGAACACTTGATTGATTAGCATGAATGTCCAGTTAAAGTCTAGTTAACGTATAGTTCTCTATATCGTATATATTTCGACAAGTTAAAAGACTATTAAATGATTGTCCAATAATGGACTTTAACTGGCTGTGTCCACCCGGGATTCATTAGGGCGAGACAAATTTTATTGATGAGGAGCCAGCCATAATTGAAGAGGAAATTTGCTATGGAAAGCGCTGCACAGCCAATGAGCATTGCTGTCCAGGGAGCGTCTGTGTTGATGTTGATGGAGGTAAGTTACTAAATTATGTGAAAGTTGTATAATTGTATTGTGGAGATGAAAAGTTAAAGGATTGACGAAGGTCGTGATTTTTTTTTGTTCATTTCCTCGAATTCTGGTATTGATTGTATAAAAATTCACGATCAAGTGGAATATAAAGGAAGCATTCAACCTTTTCGATTAAAAATGTGTAAACGATTTAGAATTGAGCATTGAGAATGTTCAAAAGTTCAGCAAATTTTAATTTTTTACCTACGTGAAAAGCAACAAAAAAGTATTTTTAAGGATGTGGAATTAATTGTTTAATTAAAGGTTGACTGCTTCAAGTGAGTATCAAATTTAAAAGAAAAATTTAAAGTGTCTGTTATTTGTCAAAAACATTATATGAGTTGAAAAGTCTTTTTTAGGATTTGAACCTATGAATTGTAGATAATTGCTAAAAGAGGTCGTTCACTTAGTTTTCATTAATATTGAAAGTTCTTCCCCACTTTTTCTTCATCCTATTTATTAACAGCAGTAATCACAAGAGACTGCTCTATGTTATTTCCTTTTACTATTAAAGAAAACCTAATAATATGCTATGGCATAAGTTTTCATTTTCCTTCCATTTCCTTGCGTATATGAAGTAAAAATAGAATAAAAGAAAATCTTTTGAAATGGCAATAAGGATCAAATCTTTATATTGCTCGCTAACTCGCTCCAATAAGAAAGTGTAATTTTCATAAATTTAAATTAAAATTTAAGCTTCATTGGATTTCCCTATTTGCCTTGCCATTCGCTTCACTGATTTCTCATTTTCTTGGTACTGAAAATTACTTTATTTTCTTCACATTCCTTTTATATTGTCTGTTATTCCTTGCGTCTATAATAAGAAAATAAAAAAGTTTAAATGTCAATGAAGACATACGCGAAACATACAAGCATAAGTGCTATATCAAATTGACTTAGTATGTAATAAAAGAAGAGTTTTCAATAAAATTTATACTTTAAAGCAGAAAGCTTGTCTTCTTTCTAGCTCTTCATGCTTGAAGATTTTTTTGTGTCTTTTTCACACCACTGATCCTTCTTATTTTTATTGCCAGTCTTTTTGACATGCACACATATGCTACATTCGTGTGTGTTTTAAGTACCAATTTAGGGGTTCTTGACGAGAATTATTTTTGATTATTTTAATAATCTGAATGGCAGCAGAAGTGCAGCTAGGAAGCGCCATTGAGAACTGATTCGATCAAAGAAACTTGAATCTAAGAAGGAATCAAAACCTTTAACCTCAGAACCACCAAAATACACTCCAATCTTGAAAATAATATACTCACAACAAAAAGGATAAAAATAACTGAAAACTTGTCATGGAAATGAACTTTTTTTGACCACAATGGTAGCTACAGTGATGATAAAGAGATGTTGTGTTATGCCATAAAATTCTTATATCCATACACTTTAGACTAAAAAATTTTGTGAATGAAAAACATTTTTTGATATCTTTTTTCAGTAACGACTGTAAGAAGGGTAATAAGAACAACATTCAGTGTTAAAGGATAAACTTTTTATCTTTCATTTCCCATTCCCATTGCTACTCTCTACATTATTTGATTTCATATCCTTTTCGAAAATTTCAAAATTGCGTTCATCTTTTGACTAGCAACTGAGCAATATTTTCATTAATTCTCCCACTTGCTACCGAAGAAATAAAGAAGTACATTTGACAAAATTGAATTGAGAAGGCGAGCAATCAATTTCGAAAAAAAAGGAGCAAGCATTCTAAATGTCAAGGAGATGTGTACTTAAGATAGCGATTCAAAGGCGGAATTTAATACAAAAGCTTTTCGAGTTCTGACTCAAATTAAGGTTTCAAATGCAGCAATTTATGAAGAATTGTGGACTGTAAATTGATATTTGTATTTTTTTGCGAAGGCTAAGTGGAACTTTGTTGGATTTGGAAGGTTAAACTGTGACCATGACCAAAATTGGATTGATAGTTGAAGCATGCACAGTAAAGTTGTGGATAGAATTAATTTTTATGGAATTTATGTTGTTTTTGTCGTTGTCTAATTAAAATGAATCTGGTTTAGATAAAATTCAAGTCCAGAAAAAACAGTCGTAGCTTAACCACAGACAAGTTTCCAGTTTGATCCAGACAAATTTAAGGTCAAGATTTCTATTTCAAGATTCACAAAGATTCACTCCACAAACTATCATTTGTTAACAGTCACGGAAGTGAAACAAAACAAATATTCATCATGCTTCAGAACCAGCTATTATTTGCATTTTACAAAACAATCTCGTCGTTAGAGAATTCAATTTATTTTTAAAATTTCATTCTGAAAGTTTATCCTTCAAACTTTGAGTTTATAAAAGTTATTTTTTTTCAACAATTTCCCTTGAGTTTAAATGTCAATCCTTAAACTTTATATTAAATTATTTCCATCCACAAATCACGTGAACAATTTTTTTTTTTTTATAAATTTCAAGCAGCATTTGGGAACTGTCTTTTTGCGTACGGTCGCAAAATGGGTGAATTATGTCGACGTGATGCAGATTGTGAATCTGGATTAGTATGTGACGTTTCAGCAGCTGGAGGTGCTAATGTTTGTCGAGCACCAATGGCAGTAGCGAAACAATACGCAGAAGACTGTTCCACATCATCTGATTGTGACATAACTAGGTAAGTGGAAGTAGAAAAGTTTCTATCGTTGTTATTTTTGAGTTTACGGAATAAAAATAGTCATTTCTATAATTGGTGTCTGAAGAAGTTGAAATTGTTCGATTACTAGTTGTGACATTTGTGGCACAGAATTGAACAAAATTAGAGAGAAAGTTTGTAGATCTAAATTAAGTTTGTATAATCTGCGATTTTCTTAATCCAAATTTGAATTTCTTTGTGTTGCCGATGTTAATTAACTGTACATGTACAATTCTTGTCGACTGTTTTCTTTTCGGCACTGAAAATTCGGTAATTAATTGAGACAACGAAAAAAATGTAAAAAAGCCACTTCTTCCGCGAATGCAGACTTATTTCCATGTCATTAATATTTCGTCAAGATAATTTGTAACTTTTTTTTTTACTTTTCTTTTCAATTTAATTCTATTATACCCGCACATAATTACAGAGGTTTATGTTGTCAATTGCAACGAAGACATCGTCAAGCTCCAAGAAAGGTATGAGAAATGTATTCAAACTTTTTGTTATTTTAATGATGAGCGTAATTGAATTTGTCAGAACAAAATTTATAATTTTTTTCTCTTTTTCTATTCCTGCATTCTCATCTCAATAGGTCTGCTCGTATTTCAAGGATCCACTTGTATGCATCGGAACAGTAGCAATGGATAAAATTGTAAGTCAACATGCCGCAGCATATTTAATTTGTTCGTTGTGTTTCATTTTACTCGAGCACTTTTTTGTCATTCAACTTGTGAACGTGAACGTTGAAACTAGATAATTTTAAGTGATAAACTTGGAATAGAAAAGTTTCTGTCATTCGAATTGAAACGTGATCAAGATTCGATCTGATTTCAAAAGAATTCTTATTTTTTCTCTGCTGTCTGGATTTTCTAAGTTTATGTCGAGCTAGAAAATTTAAACTGTACTATTTACTTTAGCGAAGATTAAAATGGATGGCATTAGAAAGACAATTAGGAGGGAACTAGCTTATCGAACTTCGACGTCAAAGGAAACTTCGTTTAAAAGGAATGAATGATTAATGGTTTAGGAACTTAGTTTAAGTGTAAACCTAGCTTTAATTCTAGCTTTGGAGTTTCTTTGTTCTAAGAATTCATGAGCTACAGACTTGATCCCTTACTTTCCATTAAATTTAACTGGATTTTATTAGAGCTCGAAGTCGACTCGTGTGGACTCGAATTTTATCGACTTCGAGCTCTAGATTTTATTAAATATTGTTAAGTTAAATATATTAGAAGCTGCTTATTGTAATGTTGATAATAAAAAGCAGCTCAGAGAACTATCCGTTTAATTACATCCGTTTAAATTAAAAATTGAATGGTCGCTGAGTTAAGTATTTGCTTTGATCAAACTTTGTCATTAAAATGATTTACGTCTCACATTGATTAATTATTTCAAAACATTTTGATCAGTTTAACATACTCGGAGCATCCCCTTCTTAATGACAATACAGGACAACAATCCTTAATATTTCAAACTAGTGTATCGGGTAAAAACCCAATGCGGATATATTCACACAGTACCATCAAAAGTCTTATGGATAGACCAAGATTTGCTCAGCATAAGTTTGAAGGGTGGGCGTGAAGTACGGCCGAGACCCATATCGACACAGTTCAAAAGATATACCTAATTTATGTCATAATTATGTCAGCTACAAAAACACTTAGTTTGAATTTTGTCACCCTCGGGAACACTATGAACCAGTATAGCTGATTTTGGTCCAAATCTCGGCTATACTTCACACTTATTTGAACCACATTTTCTCGTAAATGTTAAAATATTATTAAAAAGTAATTAATCCTGAATTATGTCGCTGTTTTGTCAATGGTTTTAAGATAAAGAATTTGTTTTTTGGTTTCCACAGTGAAGAGTATGAACAAAATTCAGATTGGGTAGTCGAAATTTTGGATTTCGATTTTTTTTAAGAAAAATTATGTCAATTCAAATAAAACATCCAAAAAATTTTTTTGATTAAAGTACACCATAGAAAATCAAGTTTCAATTTTGGACTAAAGGCGACCCTAGTCAAAATCAATTTTGTCACTTTTTTCTTTGAGGGTTTATCCAAATGGATTGAAACTTTGCATAAATATTCTAGTGCTTAAAACAAATACAAATAAAACATCCTAAAATTTTTTTGAGCAAAGAACTAAGTAGGAAATACATTTTCATTTTTGGACTAGGGGCGACCCTAGTCAAAATCAATTTTGTCACTTTTTTCTTGGAGGGTTTATCCAAATGGATTGAAACTTTGCATAAATATTCTAGTGCTTAAAACAAATACAAATAAAACATCCTAAAATTTTTTTGAGCAAAGAACTAAGTAGGAAATACATTTTCATTTTTGGACTAGGGGCGACCCTAATCATAATCAATTTTGTCACTTTTTTCTTCGAGGGTTTATCCAAATGGATTGAAACTTTGCATAAATATTCTAGTGCTTCAAACAAATACAAATAAAACATTCTAAAATTTTTTTGAGCAAAGAACCAAGTAGGAAATACATTTTCAATTTTAGACTAGGGCGACCCTAGTCAAAATCAATTTTGTCACTTTTTTCTTCGAGGGTTTATCCAAATAGATTGAAACTTTTCATAAATATTCTAGTGCTTAAAACAAATACAAATAAAACATCCTAAAATTTTTTTGAGCAAAGAACCAAGTAGGAAATATATTTTCAATTTTGAACTATGGGCGACCCTAGTCAAAATCAATTTTGTCACTTTTTTTCTTCGAGGGTTTATCCAAATGGATTGAAACTTTGCATAAATATTTGAATGCTTAAAACAAATACAAATAAAACATCCTAAAAATTTTTTGAGCAAAGAACCAAGTAGGAAATATATTTTCAATTTTGGACTAGGGGCGACCCTAGTCAAAATCAATTTTGTCACTTTTATCTTCGAGGATTTATCCAAATGGGTTGAAACTTTGCATAAATATTTTATTGCCTAAATAAAATACAAATAAAACATTCTAATTTTTTTTGAGCAAAGATCCAAGTAGGAAATACATTTTCAATTTTGGACTAGGGGCGACCCTAGTCAAAATCAATTTTGTCACTTTTTTCTTCGAGGGTTTATCCAAATGGATTGAAACTTTGCATAAATATTCTAGTGCTTAAAACAAATACAAATAAAACATCGTTAAAATTTTTTTGAGCAAAGAACCAAGTAGGAAATACATTTTCAATTTTGGACTAGGGCCGACCCTAGTCAAAATCAATTTTGTCACTTTTTTTCTTCGAAGGTTTATCCAAATGGATTGAAACTTTACATAAATATTTTGGTGCTTAAAAAAAATACAAATAAAACATCCTAAAAATTTTTTGAGCAAAGAACCAAGTAGGAAATACATTTTCAATTTTGGACTAGGGGCGACCCTAGTCAAAATCAATTTTGTCACTTTTTTTCTTCGAAGGTTTATCCAAATGGATTGAAACTTTGCATAAATATTCTAGTGCTTAAAACAAATACAAATAAAACATCCTAAAATTTTTTTGAGCAAAGAACCAAGTAGGAAATACATTTTCAATTTTGGACTAGGGGCGACCCTAGTCAAAATCAATTTTGTCACTTTTTTTCTTCGAGGGTTTATCCAAATGGATTGAAACTTTGCATAAATATTCTAGTGCTTAAAACAAATACAAATAAAACATCCTATAATTTTTTTGAGCAAAGAACCAAGTAGGAAATACATTTTCAATTTTAGACTAGGGGCGACCCTAGTCAAAATCAATTTCGTCACTTTTTTCTTCGAGGGTTTATCCAAATGGATTGAAACTTTTCATAAATATTCTAGTGCTTAAAACAAATACAAATAAAACATCCTAAAATTTTTTTGAGCAAAGAACCAAGTAGGAAATACAATTTCAATTATGAACTTGGGACAGGTCCAGTCAAAATCTAGTTTTTCACTTTTTTCTTCGAGGAAAAATCCAAATACAGTAAAACTTTGTATGAGCATTCTAAATCACAGTGAACTTTTAATTTGAAAAATTGATAAGAAAGGAAAGTTTTTTGCTTTTTCTGAAGCAACGGCTGTTCCTACCTTGCCCAAAAACAATACAGCTCTTCTATAGAGCAGCACGGATCAAATGTAAAAAACTAGAAGTCTCTAGAATGTCTCGTTATTGAGATTTCTTGCTGATTAACTTGCTTGCTTGCTTGCTTGCTTGCTTGCTTGCTTGCTTGCTTGCTTGTTTGCTTACAGAAAGCGTATTTTGCGATTTTCTCAGCAATGCCACAACCAATTTGAAATCTGTTTTTTTGAAAATGATGTAAAATTTCAGGCACAAACTTTTTTTCTAGGACCTTTTTTAACCAATTTTGCTTTGTTTTCTCACAAAATGCGAAAAACTGATTTTTCAATCTGAACAAAACCAATAGATTCACACGTGAAAACGGTGTGAACATAAAAAATTAAGTCCATAACTTAAGAATTTGACAAGAATACAAAAAGTGGATTTCAGGAATCATCAAAAGATTTAGTAATGCGCCTAAATATTTATTCTCTACATACTGCTTACTTACTTGTTCCTCCTTTCAATACTCAAATATACACGTTTCACATATCCGTTCTTTTATATTTACAGCTCAATCAGGACATTGAACATACAGCAGGTGAAAAGCGTTTAACATCATGGAAGAGAAATGTAAAATAGAAAAATTAACCCATCAATGACTACAAATGCTGAACGTGAGAATGAATATTGAATATTAATATGATATTATACATAGAATTAGATTATAAATTTTAAATGAGTAAAAATCTGCATAAATGCAAAATGCGCTTATAAAGTTCTACATTTTAAAGTGAAATCACACAAAATGATTATAGCGGCCATTAAGTTCTACATAGTGGTTCTATTTTATCTCCCATTTTTACTTTTCTTTTTTTTTTCATATAAAATGGATTTTAAAAAATTTTCACAAAAAATGCTGCAGTTTTGTTCAAACAAGGAAATAAATGGGGAAGCAATTCCTGCAGTCGTTTCATGTGAATGCAAAAAAAAATATATAAATTTATAAACATAAAGAAAAAAAAAATCAAATGGCACTTATATTGAAAAAAAAAGTAAACTCTTATACATATCATTAGGTTATAATTGTGAAAGAGAGAAAAAAAAGTAAAATTATGAGAAATTTGACTTTGAAACATGCAATCGTTATTTTAAAGTATATTATAAAAAAATCTAAAACTTAATAGACATACACATGGGAGAAATGAGGAAAAAAAATCACATAAAGATTTTAACATTAAAGTTATTATGATTAAGTAAATGTTGAGAGCATGTCGGCTGGATTCATGAATCTTGCATGTTGCGACGGCAATGAAAATTATATGTGACGCGATTAACACATGCGGAGCTGCAGGGTTGTTGGGGGTATATGGCAGTTGAATGGAAATATCGCATTATTTCTATGCTTGAGGCTGTACAAGGAACTTCCAAGATGAAATTAGTTTAGGAAACATCAGATTGTAGATATTTTGGGTATTGATCCCTAAAATAACTCTCGTTCAACCCTGTAGCGACTCCACATAAGAAATTTAACGATTCCATCAACACATGAGCAAGAGCAAGAACAATTCATATTAACGACTAAAAAAAAGTTTATTAACGACACCTTCAACATGCAATCTGAATCCTCCTCGGTTAGATGATGAGAGAAGGTACTAAAATTTAACTACATACACATATACACAAAAGATGAGACATATCAAATTTTACTGTATTATAAGTATTAAGGCAACTCTTACATATCACATGTCCATGTCCTGGAGAAAATTTTTATCTCTTAATATTTCTTATTTTAAAGATTATAAAAAAAAGAAAGATTTTTAAAGTGAATTAAATTTAAATTGAATAAAAAAGGAAATAAATTTTTAAAGCATCTACATGATTGAAAATAGCTAGCTTCTTCGAGCAGACATGTTTACGACTAGAGAGAATAAGGTTTATGTCTGTAAGGAGTTATTACGTTTAAAAAGCTTTGGTTTGAAAGTTTTGGCTTGGATATTTGAAAGTTGTAGCAGTTTTGATAAACATCACTAAAATCAGCATTTAGTAAGCTTTGAGCTGGACAGAAGCTGTCTTTTTGATGTTGAAATTGACATGGGATGGATTTTAAATGGTCTTTGGGATGTAATTGTGGCTGTTAAGTGATTAGTAGGGGTACGGAACTGATCAGTAACTTTACGATCAATTCCAAACTCTTTGTAATTAGATAATGAGGAGTTGTTAAATTTGAATTTTGTAAGCCTCATTAGCATCACGAAGATTACATAAATTCCATAATATGTCAATTGGTTTTGACCAAGATTACTAACAAGAGCTTCAATCTGATCTTTGAAAGTAATCTGAACCGTGACATTAACAATGATTAATCTTATTCTTACTTAATTGTCACCTAGTAGGTTGCTACTTTCTAAAATTCCAAGTCACAACACAAATCATTCCAAAATTCTTTCATTGCTGGAAACTTTTTTAACTCTTGATAATATCAATGAACTTACAACCATCAATTCTTATATAAATATTTCAGTTGCTGTTACATTCAATGGATTAGAGAATTTAAGGAAAAGTTGAAAAGAAAAGCGAACGAAATAAATTTTTTTCTTCATGCTTTCTTCGCTTTTCATTCCTCCTGCCCCTAAACCCTCATCAGACGATAAAGAGAATGAGTGTGTCGGAAGGAAGGATGTGAAAGGAAGAAGATGAAGCAGAAAAGCATTTCTTTCGATGATGAATGTTAAATGTTTGTTATCATGAACAAAAAATTTTATAAAAATAGAGTTTTTTTTATTGCATGTTACAAGCTCTTCTTCCTTAATTGATATTTGAAATGAAATTAAAGCTTTATGAATGTCCTTAACTTTAAATGCATTTCATTCGAAAAACGACAAAAGAGAAATAAAGTATTTATTTATGTTTATGCCCATGTGAGTAATAAATTTAAGGAATGAAAAATGATATTTTTATTAAAATGTATTTACTTTCTGTTTATTTTATTCTTCAAAAATTGTAAGACGTGAAATTTTCGTTTCGTATAATACAACAACAACAAGAATAATATGTTGAAGAGAGTACATGTATACCTTAACAGAAAAAAAAATATAATGTTCAATTTATACGAGAAAAAATTAATATCTTTGGGGAATTTTTGCCTAAGCAGAAGTCAGTGCTTAATGTAGAATGTGAAACTTTCCATGCATTTATTATGCGTACAATAACAATAAGCATGTTGTAATCTGATAAGAGCTAAAGCTTGAAGTTGGAAAAAAAGAAGCAATGGCATATGTTGATGCATTTATGGTTAAATTAATGTCGATGTAGGAAATGAAAAGCTGTTCGGTGCAGTTTTCATCATCTTCAATTGAGAATGCTTTTGAACATCCAGTAAGAAGATATCAGAACACTTAAAAAGTCATCTCGAATGAGAATATCATATAGAGCACTCAATTCAAGGATGTCTGATTTCAATTTGATTTATGTTCAAGATTAAAATCATATTAAATCTAAATAAGAATCCAAGCATCATATGAGAGTGAAATAATTAAATTGAATTTTTGTCGAACATATCACGAAAGTTAGTTCATCGATTTCAGGAGCACACTTGGCAACAATAAGCGCAATTATAATAATATGCAATCTCTGATGGCTCAATGGAAAGAGTTTTCAACGCAAAATTGTGAGATTCTAGTTCGATTCCCACTTAGGATAAGTTGCTAGGAAGTTTACTTTTTTATATTTATGCCAATGATTTAATATTTAAGTTCCTGGATTCAATATCAAATTTTACAGTTTTAATAGTTAAAATATTCAGTCAGGCATTTTTCTAGATTAAAGTCAGGATTATAGCATCAACATCAAGTAGTTTACTGGTAGAAAGTAAATTGAGTTGCTTTTATCAGCCATTGAACAGCTTATGACCAAATTAATACCTGATAAAGTAGATTAACAATTTAAATGTTCTAACGTTACAAAATCAGCATCACAACTTTACTAATTTATCGAAAAATTGCAAGAGTTGTTTCCATTACCAACCTCGATTCCCCATCTCACCAAAATTTACAATCCCAGCTATAAATTGCCATTCATAAATTATTTTCAAAATGACGCCTACAATAAGAATCTTTTTATTTTCCACAAAGTAAAGCTTTATGCTTTAAAAAATGCTTCCAAAAAAATTATTTATGACAATTTCCATTTTCTTTTTGTCGCAATTTCAATTTCTTTCCTTCACAAAAGCGAGAAAGCAGACGGAAAAGTTGCAATAAAAAACAAAATGAAGCACAACATGAAAGTTAAATGATTCTAAATTAAAAGTTAACTTCCACACAATTTTTATCATTTTTTCTTTAACAAAAAGAAGTATAAAGTTCAACATAAGTCTTTAATGACATTTAATGTCTGAAATTAATTTTCCAAAGAAATGTCATGAGCAGAAATAAAGCGATTCTGACAAAAGAACGAGGAAACTTTCAGGAGCACATTTAATGTTTTCATTCTGTGCATTCATCTCGTTTGATATGTTTAATTAACTGTAATTAACTAGTCGACGAAAAAAATTAATTTTTTCATGCCCTCCTCACAAAAAAACAACAACAACAACGTAAACATCATCGTCCAACATCATCATCGGCAATGAGACTAAATATAGAGACCACACACACACACGCACACATTGATAGGAAAAAAAGCCATTGCATGGGTGGCATAAAGAATAGAATTGATATAGATTCGACTAGAATTAATTACGGAAGTTCCATTAAACATGACAAACTTAATCAATTCATTGAAAGCTTCCTCGTCCTTTTTTTGCTGTCTACGAGATGGTTGACATTTAGATCATGATAATGTAATTGCATATTGTTCAACAGCATCATCATCATCATGTTAATGACATTATGCTTCTACCAATGATACTTAATTGGAATTGCCAATCTCCTTATTTCCCATACAATTTGTCTAATGAAGCAAAAAATAAAATAATTTAATCATAATAATTTATGGCATGGATTTTAAATGGAGACGATGAATTAAAATTAAAAAGATATTGGAAACAAGTAGAACTGGCAATTCAGGACGTCAAGTCATCCGTTGTTAAATGTAATTTCATGGTAAAGTACACAGAAGTTGACATTGCAATATCAAATTTTAATTAACTGCAAGTCAACTGATGTCAACTTTGTGACATGAATTTATGAGACGAAGAATCAACGGAAAGGATGAGATGATACAAAAAAAAGGGTAGAGCTGAATGAATAAGGAAGAAAAAAATAAACACAGATGATGATGATGACTTACATTGAACTTTATATATCCTTTTTTTCATGCACATACCGTAACTTTAATGCTTTAATGTCACACGACAATGTTGCTGTAATAAAAGAAGTAAATTTAACAGCAATTTCACTTCACTCTTTTGTATACACTTCCATTCATGCTGTTTTGTCAGCATTCATTGTGGAAAATTGTCCTCTGACATTAAAGCTGTAATGCTGAATGCAGATTTAAATGAGATTTTCATGATACTTCATTTAATTTTGTATTGTTTCGTTTCGTCTGGATTTAACACTGGAAGTTTAGAAAGGAAATTGAAATTTTGAGCTTTGCTTAATGAATATTAATTACAATTTTGATTTGTTGAGCGTAGTGATTTAAAATATTCTGTACAAGATGTAATTCTTTAGAGATGGGAATAAGTAAATGTCAATATAGCAAATGATGGAATTTATTCTTTCATAAAAAGAAATTGCAATTACAGAATTGATTGGAAAACCTTAAGGGTTGAAAGAATTATTTGACTTTTAATGAGAAATGGTAACAACTAGTTAGTTGTAGTTGATTGAAGTTTACAATTGAATATTTAATCGATTTATTCATGAATAATTTTTTTAATTGGATAAAATCTTAAATATGTTAATTCTAATTGAGTCAAGTAGTAATTCAACTTGGAACGGTTAGGAACATCTAGTTCGATGACTCTCAATGTGTTAAAGCGAAGGAGTCTTACTTGAGCATTAAAATTCGCTTATATGAACCAAAACAACATCATAGATTCAATATTGCTCCCTGCAGTCTTAACCTTGCAACTTAATTGTTTTTGAATCATATTCAAATTAATGCAACTGACAACAATCTAATAGGATTGGTATTCTAGTAAGTTGTATCTAAAGCTTATGAAATCATCGAAGCAGATCCTAGTCGACCTTATAAGCTCGTTCCTAGATGTGCTAATGCTATTTCCAGCACGAAATTCAAATGAAAATGTCACTTCAAACGTAATTTAGAAAAATTAAAAACAAATGTTGAGCATTTTAATATCAAAGTAATTTACAGCAATAGAAGTACTTCGCAGTGGGTATTAAAATGTAATTAAATTTCACAAAGCTTTTCTAAATTTTACACATTTAAAAAAGACACAAAATTGCAATGTAAGAATTATAAAAGCGCAAATTTTCGTGGAAATTTACAAACATTTCAGTATTCAGCACATCCAGTCAGACATTAAAATTGCTTACATTATCTAATTATGTTGTTTTTAAAAAGGATGAAAAGCTTTTTCCATGCAAAAAAGAGCGTCAAGTATAAAATGGGATGCATTCATAATTTCTGGTTATTAAATTTCTCGCTCACAGCTATAAAATGCATGGAATAATAAATGAAATATTAAAACCGCCATTGAGAATTAATGAAAACCATAAATGCAGCATATAATAAGCCATTAAAATGTCAATGGATGAACATGGAAAGCTCGCAACATCAACAAATTAATGAAATTTACAATAAGAATATTTTTTCATAAAGTTCAGCTTTGCTTGAATTTTTCATTTCAACAATCGCATCCTCCCATGCATTTATACACGCGCAAGTATTGTCATGTGATAACTTTTATTTTCATGAAACATATCAAAAAAAAAATAAATAAAGTCCCAGAATACATATCAAAAAAAAGGTAATTAAAGACATATCAAATGGCTATAAAAGCTCTTATTTTGTGGTGCACGGAAAATCACATAAAAAAATTATACTATTAATGAGCATGACATATATGGAATATATAAAAATGAGAAAAAAGTAATAACAATTTTTATTAAAATAAAATTCTTTTATGAATGTAAAATTATTGAGCAGGCCTATACATAGCGGCATCAGATTGTTCCCTTTTCACTTTCGAATTTTCAAAAATAAGAAAGAAAAAAATGTGAAAAAAAATTTAAATAAAATATATTAAAAATAACAAAAGATGAGTTTTAATTGTAATTTATTGAATATTCAATTAAGCAGAGTTGTTGGATGAACTTTCGAAGTTTAGGTTCAATACATTAGGTTAGTATGAAATCTTAGAAATCAAATTAAGGTTACTAATTCTAAATATACTAAGCATTTAGTAGTTTTAAATCTTAATCTCCTATTTAGAGACTATATTGCAAAGCAAAGATATTTTGGCGATTGTTAAATTGCAAAGCATAGACATTTTGGCGATAGTTAATCTCAAGATAAAATTGTTTTCAGAATCATACATGAGTATTTGACTATGTTCCTTGAATTCAGTCTAATGATTTACAAAACATCACTTATAGTATTCCACAGGATAGATTTCAAAAGTTTGATTTGAAAGAAAGGTTCCCGCAAATTACAATCTTTTAAAAACGAAAATTATGAACATTGTATGAAATTGAAATCTTCATAATCTTTCCAAAATCTTTCATACAAAGATTTTTAAAGATTTTAATCTTTGTATTGGATTATTTGAAAATTATAATCTGTGGAAACCTTATTTGAAAGGAGTCTTTCAAACCTTTCTGATTTCTCTGAAATATACTTGAATTCCGATCGACATAATTGTAGTCAAAGACAAGGGTTAGTGTAGCAACAGGTATCAAGAACCAGGAGCTCAAGTGCTGGTTTCGTATATTCAGCAAGTTTATAACTGAAAATTTACTTTTCATAATATTTGATCAGTGCTACACTTAAACATAAGACAATCAAATGGACTCTATTGCCAGATTAAGTCTAATCTTCGAGAGAAAGCTCTTAACAGAGTCTTAGTCAGCTCCAAAATCCAAATCTAAAGTTTATTCTTGAAAAAAAAATATGATCATGATGCAAAACAAGTCGCAGCTCAACAACTCTGCATTACAATTCACTTTACAAAAAAAGATCATGAAGTTCATGAAAAGGGAAAAACGAATGAAAAATGGACGAAGCTATAAATGAAGAAAATATTCATAATACAACTTATTAATTAATTATATTGATAGATTACTTACATACAGAAAAAACAGACGAAAGAAAGAGAAAATTGAAAGAAGAATAAGTCAAGACCCATTTGTGGTTTACAGTAAATGAGCAAGAAGAAAAGAAAAATTGAAATTTCTTGTATAGTCACATATCAAATGCTGAAACATATCATTAAATTAAATGAAAATAAAAAAAAGTTTCTTTTAAGTAATACAAAGCAAGTCTCTTTAAAAAGAAAGAAAAATTTTATGTTCTTAATGTTGACAAAAAATAATAATAATATTAACAATAATGATAATGAAAAATTACCAAAAACGATGATGCGGCATGAAGAGAAGACACATAAAAAATAGAAAGAAAGTAAAATGTGATGCTTCACGTTTATGATTGACCTATTGATGAGGATTGACTCAAAAAAAGCACTTTTTTGTAAAAGAATAATGAATCTTCGTGCTGAAAAAATAGGTAAAGAAAGTGTGGAACATCTTTAATTTATTATTAACTAAATGACAAGTGAAAATACTGTATGACAATTATGTATTACATCCATGAGAGACAGAAGAACAAATTAAATAAAAATAAAAACAATAAAGAACATCAAAAGGTGATGAAACGATCAAAAAGGGATAAATTGACTTTATTTGAATCTTTAAGCTTTAGCTGTTTGGTCAGAATTCTTTATATTTTAGGTACTAGGTAACTTAGCTTTGAAAGGTTTGATTTTATTCAAAAATGTGAGTTTTACAAATTTTTGTTCAAAAACCTTTGAAGGTTCATCAAAAATCTTCAATTTTATTCAAAATCTAAAACTTCAATCTTAAAAACCTTGTTTTCTTCAATTAATCAACCACTCCTTTAACACGGTTGAATTTCCTGAAAAGCTCATTAAATTTCTACTTCAAAATTTAAACTCAAAAATTATCAAATAACCTCAAAAGTTCTTTTCCTTAAGGACTTAAAAACAACAGTAAGTTTGGCAAGAAACTTTTCTATCGACAGTTTTATGTCTGAAATTCCCACACATTGCACACCTCACTCAACAGAAAATTACAATTTATTGAACAATTGAACATTCTTCCATTTTGACATCTATTATCATGCCTTGATACTCCCTCATTTTGTATCCAACTCTTCCTAGCATTCTTCAAGCTTTAACTTAACCCATGTCAAATGTTTTGAAGCTTTTATGCATATTTTAATTTTTTTTGCTTCCTTTTCCTTTTTTTACTGTGCCTGTTTCCTCTTTTCGGTTATTTTTGGAACTGTGAGTCTATCAACATGAAAATTAGAACGCAATAAAGACGAGAAAATTACGAGTTTTATGTTAATTATTGTATCACAAAATCTCTGCTAATGTTTCACTTTAATTATATGCTTGCTAGCTATTGTCTTCTATTTTTAGAAGTAGGAAGGGTTTCTGTTATCATATAATGTTCTGTGATTCTTTACTTCATATGATCAAATGGATAAAAGGATTATATGCGAGACATTTAATTACATGGTAAGGTTTGATATGTTCATTATTAAAATATGTTAATTTAATTCAAATAAATTTATTTTATCATTTTATGGAATGCCTAGCTCCTTCCTCCCACCTTCATTCAGAGAATTAGCAAGAATTATGTTGAAAATGTATTAAATTAAGCTTTTTTTTATAGTCTAATCTAATCTTATTATTATTCTATAATAAGCAACAATAAGAACTCCAAAATAAACTCATCTAAATTCATCATTTCAGTCAAATGCTGATACAATGAAAAGCTCAAATCATGTAAAAGTCTGGATTCAAAATAAAGCTTTCTCAAAAAGCATTTATCAGCTTTCAAAGAGAAGTTCGTTAAAAGCACAATCAATCAAATTTGAATTTTCCCGGGAAAAATACTCGAGAAAGTCAGCAGCAATTTGATTCTAGTTGTGGATCATGATTAGTCAGCTGTATTACAAGTATTCTTAGTATTGTAAATCAAAGTTCACTGAGTATTTTCACTTAATATTAAAAGCATTTTTAAAAAAAAGCTTAGGAGCACAAATCTACAGCCAATTATCAATGCAAGAATGTCAAGCTTGCTCCACACAAGTTCCATAAATCCTCATATTCACATTCCCCTCGTTAAATTCATTCAAAACAAACTCAAGAAATTGAAATGATGTGAAAGAAAAGAGCTAAAATCGAGTTAATAAATCAAATTTTATAGTTTTTAATTATTATGTTGAGTGTCGTCTCAAGAATTGGCACACGTAACTATCTGAAAAGCTTTAATATATACTTGCATCACAACCAGATAGCTAAAAATTCATTAAGACATACAGCAGTACAAAATTTTGATAAAAATATTTCAAGGTAAGTCCACAAAATGCACTTTTTTTATTACGCAATTAAATAAAAAGCTACAATCGAGGAATAAGGAAAAGTCATTGAGTGCAAGTCAGTCATCAAAATCTGGTTATTAATTTTCAATGACTTTTTTTTTTGTTTACTCGAATGTGAATTCACGTCAAACGTAGGAATTTGTTATCATTCACTGCTTACAAACTGCTGTTGATATTTTTGTTGTTGTAAAGATCAAATATAATAATAAGAAGAACAAATGAATGTGTCAAGGGGAGCATAACTGGATCTTAAGCTTAACTGGCAAAAGCTTTGTCCTTGGACATACAAATAATCCATAATTGAGGCAGAATCAACAATTGGGATCAAATCATTTAAGTTTCCAACCCCACAAAAAATCCACTTGATGCCTATTCCTTACTTCTGTTTGTATTTATTATTACTATACGAGAATGAAAAGTGAGAAAAATGAAAACAAAACCGGCTTCCTTGAAAAGAGTTCTCACATAAAGCAGCCTTCTTCTTATTCTTTGGATTTGCACTTACTCTCAAAAAACAATAATATATGTGATAATCTCGCATATTCATACATGTTCAATGGAATGAAATCACATTTTGTTTACGTGCGCCTCGTACAGTTTCAGATTATTTACACAATAACATCATTCGTTGTTGTGTAGCCTTTATTATTGCTATTTTATTTGCGGATAGGTTTTACTAGAAAGGGTTGAGTTACTTGAATTTTAGGGATTAATTCTGAATCTTTGGTATTTTATGGTTACTGGATCTTTATGGATTAAACTTCAGCACGTAACATGAAAGGTATCCAGCAAAGATCATCCACATCCAAGGATTATCCGAAGCATCAAAACCTCTCCCATACATTATCACTATCATTATTACTTTTTAATTACAGATTTCTGTCTTACACAATGGCCCATGCATGTTCAGCCAGAGAAGATCACCGCAAACATAAAGGCGTGAACCGACTGATTGATGAAAAGTCACCATATCTATTACAGCATGCTCATAATCCAGTAAATTGGTTCCCTTGGTGCGATGAGGCATTAGAGCTTGCAAAGAAAGAAAATAAATTAATTTTTCTATCAATTGGATATTCTACATGTCATTGGTGTCATGTTATGGAGAAAGAATCATTTGAAGATATAGAAACGGCAAAAATAATGAATGAAAAGTTTATAAACATAAAAGTTGATCGAGAAGAAAGGCCAGAGATTGATAAGTTGTATATGACATTCATATTGTTGATTAATGGAACTGGAGGTTGGCCTTTATCAATTTTCCTAACGCCTGATCTATCGCCAATTACTGGCGGCACTTATTTCCCAAATACAGATCGTTGGGGAATGCCAGGCTTTAAGACAATTCTTACAAAAGTAGCAAATAAATGGGAAACGTCACGTGAAGATTTAACTGAAACAGGCTTATCAGTCATTGAAGCAATTAGGAAAAGTACAATGCAAAAACGAGCAGATGGTGATCATGATGATCACACAATGTCAGTCGAAGATAAATTCTATCAAGCAATAAAAATTTACAAGAAAGCATTCGATCATGAGTATGGAGGAACGAGTGGATCTCCAAAGTTTCCAGAAGTATCGAAAATAAACTTCCTATTCCATGCATTTGTGCAAACAAAAGACAATGAGTTGCTTGAACTTGCATTAAATACTCTCGATAAGATCGCTAATGGTGGAATTCATGATCATGTATTTGGTGGATTTTCAAGGTATAGCGTCGATGTGAAATGGCATGTTCCACATTTCGAAAAAATGCTCTATGATCAAGCTCAGCTGTTGATGGCATATTCTAATGCATATAAAATTACAAAGAAACAGAAATACTTGGATATTATACATAAGACTTTTAGGTGAGTCACTATCTTGCTGTGCTAAATCTCAACAAGCTGATTGGTGCTTCTTTGAGTGGCAGTTTAACAGCTTTCATAAATTCAAATTTTTTGCTCTTTAAAATTCAAATTTATTTTGACAGTTACAAATTCAAAATATTTTTGTCTGATAAAATTCAACTTATATTTTCAGGTATCTGCTCAAAGACTTATCTCACTCGTCTGGTGGATTTTTCTCGGGCGAAGACGCTGACTCATATCCAACGAGCGACTCAAAAGAAAAACTTGAAGGTGCTTTTTATGTCTGGTCATACGACGAGATTGAAAATCTATTCAAAGAGAATCATGACAAATTTAAAGAGTTTGAAAGTCTCAAGCCATTCGATATTTATTGTTATCATTATGACATTAAAGAGCATGGAAACGTTGAGCCTGTATCTGATCCACACGGCAATTTAATAGACAAAAATGTGCTGTTTGTGAATGGCTCGCTACGTGACACTGCAGAAAAGTTTGGAACAAATCCCGATACAATCGCTGCTTTATTAGAGGCAGGAAATGATATATTGCATGCTGAGCGCAACAAACGTCCACGACCTCATCTTGATCGTAAAATATTAACATCATGGAATGGATTATTGTTGATTGGTCTAAGTAAAATTGCATGTATTAGCGAGAATACCAGACGAGATGAATATTTAGAAGTAGGAAAGAAATTGATTAATTTTATCAAGACATACTTATACGATAATGATAAGAAGAAGTTACTTCGAGTGTGCTATGGCGAGAATGGTGAAACTGAACCAACGATAGGATCAAAACCAATTTATGGATATCTTGATGATTATGCGTTCCTTATAAAAGGCTTAATCTACTTTTATGTTGCAACTTTGGATGTCTCTTACTTAAGATGGGCTAAAGAATTGCAGGATTTACAAGATGAATACTTTTGGGATAGTCAAAATGGTGGATACTTTTATTCGGAAGCATCACAATCGGACGTGGTCGTGAGAATGAAGGAAGGTAATGCAATCATTGTATATTTTTGCTCTCAATGTACTTTCGTTTGCGGTAGATCAGTTCATGTATGTTTTATTATCTCTTTAACACTTTAATATTTATTTATTGCGAGTAAATCTTTTTGACATGTGATACTTTATTTACTTTATTCATTCTCCAACTGTATTACACGGAGATGTTGGTTCATTATTTAATGATCATTGACGCAAATTCTAATGTATTTTCTAAATTTGAAACTTAGCTGTTTCTTTGAGATTTTTTCATTTTGAATCAGAAAAGTTCGTTAAATTTTTAATACAATTCTTTAATTAACGTATTTGTATTTAGATCATGACGGAGCAGAGCCAGCAGGCAACAGTGTCAGCATTAGCAACTTAGTCTTACTAGGTGCTTATTTTGAGGATCAAAATTTGAAAGAAAGGACAACAGCAATTTGTAATTATTTCTCAAATGTCTCAAATATGGGATATTCATTGCCAGAAATGTTAAGTTCATTGCTATTGATTGAAATTGGGCTACACATGCTTGTTGTTGTTGGTAAGCGATTAATTTAAAAACTATTTTGACCTCTTTTGTAATCTTAATGAGCTGTCAATTAGTCACACAGCAGCATGTACAAATTTGACGAGATTAATTATATGTTTTAGGTCCAGATGGTGAAAAAACTCGTGAACTAGTCGATGTAGCAAGCGATTATTATGTTCCTGGGCTCCTCTGCATCTTGCTTCCAATCGATCGTCCACATGACGTAACAAGAAAGTCAGCTGCTTCATTCAAAATGATAAGGAATCTTCCAACAGCTTATTGCTGTCATAATAAAAGGTGCACGCTTCCAATGACTGATGCTAAATTAATTCACGAAGAATTTGCGTCAAAATATTTGTACATAGATGAATCTAACGTTGATAAGAAAGATTAATGCTCTAATTTTTTTGTTTACTTCCTCTTATTAAGTCTAATATGTGATACGTTACGAAAAATGAAGAAAATTAGTGACTTGTAGAAAATACTGGGGGTCCTCGATTTGAGTAGTTGTTTTGTTCCAAAAAATTTCTACTCAAATCGAATCTATTCAAATCGAGGCAAAGAATCCATACAAAATCACATGTTTTGTTCCAGAGTCCAAAAAATGTATCAAAACAATGAAAATTTTGATAATTTTTTGCACATTTTACCTATTTTCTTAATTTTACCTATGTTTTTTAGATAACTTAATTTATTTCAACGCATATTCATATTGTTTTTAAACAGAAATTCACAAAAAATATGTTTTTGAAGCAAAACAAAAATATGAGAACCTTGCAAATGTTATTTAACCGAACAATTTGTAGGGTTTTTGAATTTGAACTTTTTAAAACCGTTAATTTTATATCGATTTTTTAAATTTTTACTTTAATTTTGTAACTTTAGTATTGATTTTTCGATCAATATGATAAGTTCACACTTATGGCAGAAAAATTTATGTTTAAAAATATTTTCTGAAATGTTTTTATCAAAAATATTTGTTTTGTAAACAATTCAAATCGAAGAAAACAGGAAGAAATCCACTCAAATCGAATATTTTGGTGGGTAAAAAATTTTCTGTTCAAATCAGAGTTGCGATCTGTCACAGGTCAACAAAAACAGCCCACCTGTCACAGGCCGTTACCTGTTCACAGGTCAAATTTTTTCGCCTATCACAGGTCTGACCTGTCAAAGGTTCTACCTGTCACAGGCCGTTACCTGTTCACAGGTCAATTTTTTTCGCCTGTCACAGGTCTGACCTGTCAAAGGTTCTGCCTGTCACAGGCCGTTACCTGTTCACAGGTCAATTTTTTTTGACTGTCGCAGGTCTGACCTGTCAAAGGTTCTGCCTGTCACAGGTCGTTACCTGTTCACAGGTCAATTTTTTTCGCCTGTCACAGGTCTGACCTGTCAAAGGTTCTACCTGTCACAGGTCGTTACCTGTTCACAGGTCAATTTTTTCCACCTGTCACAGCTCTGACCTGTCGCAGGCCTCACCTGTGACAGGTCGTCACCTGTTGACAGGTAGAAAAAAATCTACCTGTCACAGGTTGATCTGTCACCTGTCACCTTTGACTATCGAAATTTTTTTCTTCTAGTGAAGTATAAAGATTTCATACAAAATTCATCAATTTTTTTGCTTCCTCAAGTCACGAGTTCAAATCTCACCGCAAGCAACTTTGTTTTTTTGCATTTTTATGATTTGTTTTTAAACTTTTTTGATAAAATATTAAGTTTTATGACAAAGTTTTCCATTTTCATATTTTATTTCTTCACTTTCTATATTTTAACATGTATTTTAAATTTTTTCCATATATTTTCGTACAAATTCAACTTTTTTTGTCATATTTTAGTTTACCAAGCTGAAATCTGACACAAAGGCACTTTTCCTAGATCTGGATGTTCTTAAATTGTAATTTTGGATTATAATTTATTATATATTTCGACTTTTTGCGGTCTCGAATGACAAAGTCTATACTAGTTTTAATATTTTATGCCATTTTATTATCCATGATTACGATTTAAGAAAGTGAAGAAATAAAATATGAAAATGGAAAACTTTGTCATAAAACTTAATATTTTATCAAAAAAGTTTAAAAACAAATCATAAAAATGCAAAAAAACAAAGTTGCTTGCGGTGAGATTTGAACTCGTGACTTGAGGAAGCAAAAAAATTGATGAATTTTGTATGAAATCTTTATACTTCACTAGAAGAAAAAAATTTCGATAGTCAAAGGTGACAGGTGACAGGTGACAGATCAACCTGTGACAGGTAGATTTTTTCTACCTGTCAACAGGTGACGACCTGTCACAGGTGAGGCCTGCGACAGGTCAGAGCTGTGACAGGTGGAAAAAATTGACCTGTGAACAGGTAACGACCTGTGACAGGTAGAACCTTTGACAGGTCAGACCTGTGACAGGCGAAAAAAATTGACCTGTGAACAGGTAACGACCTGTGACAGGCAGAACCTTTGACAGGTCAGACCTGTGACAGGCGAAAAAAATTGACCTGTGAACAGGTAACGGCCTGTGACAGGCAGAACCTTTGACAGGTTAGACCTGTGACAGGTGGAAAAAATTGACCTGTGAACAGGTAACGACCTGTGACAGGTAGAACCTTTGACAGGTCAGACCTGTGATAGGCAAAAAAATTTGACCTGTGAACAGGTAACGGCCTGTGACAGGTGATCTTTTGACAGAAACTGTCACCTTTACCTGTGACAGGTACCTGTCGTCGCAACTCTGGTTCAAATCGAATCTACTCAAATAGAATCTACTCAAATCGAGGACCCCCAGTATATGGTTATCAAGTAATTCGAGCTCATATCGATATTTTCTGTCGATTTTATATCAAGAAAGAATTTAAAATCCTTTTTTAAAGCTTACAAATGTTTTTAAACTTGAAATTTGTCGTAATTTTTCTAGTTGTAAAGTTTTTATTTCTAAAATTTGATAAAACTTTACAAATGATTTAATAATTTAAATTTTTGACGGTTATTTTGGAATTGTATGGTTTTGAAATTCAAACTTTTGCCAGTTTTTGGAATTGTGGTGTTTTTAACATTCGTAAAACCTCACAAATGTTTTGAAATTTTAAACTGTCACATTCTTTTTGAATATTATTCCCGCCAAAAATTTATCAAAACCATACAACAAGGAATTTCAATTTAAAAAGTCCGTTATTTCACTAAAGAAAATTAGATTGTAAACTTGAAATCCTTAAATCCACTTGGAAGATTCTCGTTCAGTAGCTTATTAGGCATGCAGTGCAAGATAGAAAAATAACAATTTAAAATGTGTTCTCAATAATCTGTTTTTATTAAGTTTTTATATTAATTAATTTAAAAAAATGTGTTGAGTTTATTCTTTATTCTTTGTTCATCATACTAAGTCTAGAAATCATGAAAAACAGATGTTCAATTTTAAATTTTGTTAATAATTTTTTTTATTATTGAAAGACATTTTAAAGTTTCCATTAAATTATGCGCGTTGAAGCAATAAATGTGTTAAAATAATTAATTATGGATGTATAATGATATTAAGAAGGAAGGATACAAGCTGATTCTCACAAAAAAAGTTCTGTATTTTGCTGTGGTGAATTCTCTTCATCAATAAAAAGCCGTAATTTAATGAATCGCAGTGCAATAATTAAAAGAAAAAGTTAATACAATTAAATGTTCAAACTCGAATTTATTCGCTAGCTTGTGATCGAACATCATCAATTTTGAGAATCATCTTGACGAGTTGAGTAGCAAGGATGATTTGTTGTGTCTTTGAGTGAAGTGCTTCAATGACATGATGTGTCTTCATATTTGAGTGACCTGACAACATACAATCGACACCAAGAACAGCTGAATTTTCTTGAACTTGACGTGATTTAAGTTCTGCCAAAGTTTCCATCGGTGCTAATCCACTATTGTCAGCTAATGCCAATGGAATTGCTTCCAATGCAATACTGAATGAACGGAAAGCATATTGTTCCAATGTTGACAATTTATCAGCTTCCTTAGCGACAGCCAATGCACAGCTAATCTCAGCAGCACCACCACCATAAACAACACGAGAATCCTTAACAAGTGAACGAATAATGCACAATGCATCATGAATTGATCGCTTAGCTTCAGCAATAACCATTTGATTGCCACCACGAACAAGAATTGTTACAGCTTTCGAGTTCTTGCATTCTTCAATGACCAACATTTTATCCTTTGTCGTACCGAATGTAAGTTCACGTACAACACCAGCATGTCCTAATTTCTCAGCAGAAATCTCTTCAAATCTTGGAATAATTCGTCCACCAGTTGCAATAGCAATTAATTCAATTTCAGGACCGCCGACCCAACGAACTGCTGGAAGTCCTTGTTGAAGCAACAAATGATTAGCTTCGTCATCAAAGCCCCATTGACAAATGGCTAAAGTTGCACCTGCATCCTTAATTTGCTTAACCATTTCAATGAATTTCTCTTGTTCATATTCACGAAGTGCTTTATAGTCTTCAGCTGATGTAACATCCAACTTATGCTTTGTCTTTGGCTTTGGTGGTTCGAATGGGCATGTGAGGATAGCAAGTTTAGCATTTTTGAGTGTCTTGGGCATTTGAGGATGTGACATTGTCTTGTCAATAATCACACCTTTAACTAAACACGAATCTTCCATACGTCCACCAACTTTTCCTTCAACCTTAATCAACTCAAAGTTAACATCCTTCTTCTCGAGATCAGCAACAGTAAGAATTGCATCGACAGCAATCTCAGCCATTTGGCGATGACATTTATTAATAATTTTACTTCCTAATGTTGTCATTGCGACTTTAATAAGAGGTTCCTTATCATCACTTGAGATGGGAAATGGTTCAGCAATTGATTCGAGATTTTTGACAGCACATTGAGCAGCAAGTTCAAAACCATCAGCAATACGAATTGGATGAATTCCACGATCAATCAATGACTCAGCTTGTTCCAATAAAGCTCCAGCTAAAACTACAACGCCTGTTGTTCCATCACCAATCTCATCATCTTGCGATTGACTTAATTGTACCATTAATTTTGCAATTTCATGATCAACATCCATCAATTTTAAAATTGTAGCTCCATCATTAGTCACAGTAACTTCACCATCTTGACTTACCATCATTTTATCCAAGCCTTTTGGGCCCAATGATGTCTTAACAGTGTGTGCAACTTGACGTGCAGCCATTATATGACTCTAAAATTAAACATTTGTTTTTGGACATAAAGTATTAGTCATCAGGTCATGAGAACAGTAAGTTTGTAAGGTTATATTGCCGATTTTCCAAAATTTTCACCCGAAAATTCACAATTTAATGAAACTAGTAATTGGATCTACTCTTTTATTGATGTAACATGACTTTCCATTAATGACAAGGCTAATTTATTGGCTATTAGCAAGGATTATTGAGAAACAAAAAACATTTGTTGTGAAACATTCTAGAAGTCCACAAAATTGTGAATCATGTGAATGTCATGTTTTTGGAAATTAAACAGCCATTATTCAAGTGATTAACTTACTTTGATTGCCTCTGTTCCTGTCAATCTTTGCTGTCTGTCCTGATCTCGAAGAATAATGAATGGTCTGCCATATTCATCAAAAGCTATTGATCCTGAAAGATTTACGTGATTTATGAGATTAGATATGTTATACTAGAGTGTATTACGATGTAGTTATGCTATATTTACCTGGAAACATCGACATTTTGATGGATTAATTAATTAAACAAGATTTTAATGAAAAATGCTGGTTCCAACTTCGTACTAATAATAAATCAGTACTAAAAGCTCTAGAACAAATTTGAATTTAAATAGACCGTTATTTTTCGATTCAAAATTTTGAAGTCATAAGAAACAAAATTGTCATTCGGAACAGACTCATTTCCTTGAATGTACAACTCTCAAGTTCAAATATTGCTCATATAGTTCCCATTATAGTGAAGTGGAAGCGATTAATACTATTAAGCACGTAAAATTGATAATAATCAGTTGACATCCAGGAATACTGAATTATAGAAGTGATTGAACCTTGGCTGTTCCTGTAAAGACAATGAAATACCAGATTTTTCTATTTCTATCGTATTCAATCATAAAGCTAAGTGATGCATCGAATATAAGGCTGAACAGAAGACTGATAAGCAACATTAGTCAAGTGCGAAAAAATGAACCAGAGGCAGGAACTACGCAAAATGTAGAAGATTATAAAGACAGTAAGTAATTTCTATGCCTTGTTATCAAAATTAAATTAATGTTTTTTTTTTGTCATATCAATCAGAAAAAATAACATGCCGATGTAATATATGTACAGATGCCTATTATTGTATGACTGAAGGTGCTTGCTTTATTTCCTCTAAACATAATCAGAATGACGAGAAAATCTACACACAAGGGTAAGCGAACTCATTGAGAATTTAGAGGCGATTTTTGCCATTTATTTTTGTAAACATCGCAATAATTTGTTTGTGCATTACTATTGCAATTTGACGTGCAAGCAAATTGAAGTCTTATCATTTTTGATGCTGCATCTGGAAATGTAGACAAATCCGTTAAAATTTGAATTTTTAAAACAATATAAATGCTTTCATATCTTAAAACTGTTGTACGGTTTTGAAATGTTTGAATGATTTTTAAAGTGTCCCAAAACACTACAAATGCAATAACGATTCATTAAGTGTTGTAAGGTTCCATAACACAAATTCTTACTATTTTAGATGTATAGACAAAGTAGAGGACGATGAGAGCATGATATCGCATTTCTGCAGGACTGAAGGCTTCTTTCCGAAAAAATATGAGAGAAGATGTTGCTACAAAAATCTTTGTAATGGAAATGCAACAATACCGTACACATTTGATGAATCTTACAGCACAGAAAACATCTATTTACTAACGTCGGTATGTGCTGTGATTTTTCTTACGCTTATAGCTTTTATTCTGTTCTTTAGCTGTCGACTAGATATGAGATGATTTTATGAGTCATTAATTTAAGGTTTATCTGTAATGTTTTAATTGTTTTTTAATGATAATTAAGTGTAAAATTTTGTCAACGTAAAGTGAAGGTTGGTGTTAAAGTATAGAGCCATACGAATGGAATTGCGCATCTTAAAACCGAACAAATTCAAAATTTTGAAAATGTTCAAATCTATTGTTGAAAACCATTCAAATTCTCATTGAGAACCATACAAATTATTAAATTTTTCTTCGAATTTATACGGTTTTAAGACACATTTTAAATTTATTGTGATTTTTTATCGTCAAACGATCCTATTAATTTTAAGATTAGTAATTGGTCAATTTTATAAACCTAAATATAATTTTTTAAATTTATAAAAATTGTACATCAGTTCCGTCGTTTTTATGATCATCGTCAGTGACCCTTGAATTTTTGTATCTATGATATTGTGAATGCCATACATGTATGGATCCAAGAATTCCAATAATTGTACCGACTACAACATCAATAACATGATGATGATGATCAACTATTCGGGATATACCGCCAAAGAAAGCCACACATAAAATTATTGTTTGAATAAAAGGCAACCAAAAAGATGTAAATTTTGAGTGTTTAGAATGGAATCTGAATTGCAGATAAAGAACTACAAAAGCACCAGCAAATGATGTCAATAAAGCATGTCCACTAAAGAAGCTCGTGCTCATTCCATAATATCGATGATAAATCGTTTGATTTGTGCATGTATAGTCTGTGATCCACGTGTTGGCTGTACAATTTTCTAATTTATCTGGCATGCATAGCTCAAAGAATATTGGACGATAAGATCCTACAAGTACTTTCGCAGCTGTCATTATAACATGGAGACATGCAAAGTCAGCAAAATAGTAATACATTAGTGATAACATGCTGCATAAAGCTCCAGTAAATCTTGTTTTGAGTTTCATCTTATGTCCATAGCTGAAGATCAGTTCCCCGACATAAACCTAAAATTAATCAGTATTTACCGGTTTTGTGAATTCAAATTTTAACGGTTTTGTAAAATTCAATTTTAAAAGTCTAAAATCATGTCTTTTGATTGATTTTAAAGTAAACGATCCCTCAGCAACATGTGACTTACTGCAATTGGCGGTAAAAATAGAGCCCATCCATAAACTGCCTTCGTCCCGATTATACTAGGTTTGATAGGCAATGACAGAGCTGGATCATTACACAGGAATGCTCGTTTAATTGGAGTAATAAAACCCATTGCAAAGAGTGATAAGAACATGACTATATAAGGAAACAGAAAGAGTTAATCACTTAATTGCCAATAACAGTTGATATTGACTCACCAATGAACCATACTGCAACCGTAACTACATGCACCAACCACTTCATGTCTATAGAATTTATTTCTATTAAAAATAACTAGTCAGTTCCTCACGAGAAATGTTGATAGAATGGACTAAACGTGATTGATAAAACAATAATACTGATCAAATCATTATCGATACTTATTCCTTATCGCTGTTTATTTAAAAATATTAATCTACTTTGAAAATGAAACACCGTACGAAAAACAAAGAAAGTTCAAAAAATGATTAGATATGAGAATCAATTAATAAAATAGCTTATTAGTTGAAGTTAATGTGTTCGCAATGGGAGTTGGGGAAGTGAATTATAGTTTTGGTAGAATGTAAAAATTTAACTGATTTTTTGAATTTGAAATTTAACGCTTTGAAGGATTTGAAATTTGAGAATTTGTAGTCTTTAAAAATTACCGTTAAATTTTTTAAACAAATCCAGAAGTTGCATAAATCAAGACCTAGCTTAGACCCTAGCTTAAAACCAAATAACAATACAGCACATTTTATGCAAAAACCTTATTTACTCTTTTTTATTTCTCCAAAAAAAAAAACACGAACTTTTCCCTCTCATCGACACAAAAACATCAATTGGAAGTAGAGAAGGAAAAGTACAGTAACAACAAGTGTTTGACTTAATTTAATTGATTTAAAACTTATAAGTAACACATTGGGATGTTATGCCATCGTAAATGATAGTGTTGTCAAAAGGCTTATACTGACGCGTTACAAGCTTAATGACTTCGTGAGCAATGCAGCCGCCAAGATATGCGGATATTGTATGAATTTCAGCACCTCCATAACGACAAATTTCGTGGAATAAATCATCATTAAGCTGTGCATTGATTCCCCAATCATTTAATAATCGACTTGCTTGACTTTTAATCCTTGCCACGTCAATATCAACTTGAATTTCGCCAGGCATGCAGCCATGTTCAGTCACGAATCGATCTTGACTTCTTAGTGCTACATAATGTCCCATTAATGATTCAATATTCTCCAATTCGCTGGATACTAGTGCTGAATTTGATCCTTTTTCATATTCGTCTGCAATCTTACTTCCGCGAGTTACAGACAAATAAGCAGCTTCACGACAAAAGAGACGAACTTCTTTCTCCGTAATTGAATCACATGACTTGTTAAGCTCTTCGAGTAGTTCTTGAACACGACGGAAAATCACATCAGCATCTTGTAATGCCTTTGCACGATAAACATTTTGTAGATTAATGTATAAGGCTGTTTCTGCTGTCATGTCAGGGATATTTCCTGGAAGCGGCAAATATCCAGTTCCTTCTTTATTAATAAAGTCTTTTAATGCATGAGCCATGATCCAAAATGATGAACTACATTTACTTAATTTTGTACAGCTCTCGTCGTTGAGAATGTGTTGAATTGTTGAGTTTGGCTTACCGCCTCCAAAACTGCTATTAACAGACCTAATTGCTTCTTCGAAATTCTCTTCGTCTGCTGTCATGCTGCTACGTATCATGTCCTTTAATTCTATCTTTTCCTTATACGTTTCAGGTAAGTTTCCATCGTGAGTCTTTTTATATTCTTGGATGTGCTTAAACAGGATAACAAGCCAAGGAACTTTTGATCCATATTCAATTTTCTCACAATACTCGAGCATTGCTTCAAATGGTTCTTCTAATCTTAAATCATGATGCTTATTGTCTGGATGTGTCTCAACTACACAATATTCCTTCATTTGTACACGAGCGATGCCAAAGAATCCAAGTGACTTACATGCTATTAATGGAATATTGAAATCCCATAAAAGATTCGACAACTTTATCAAGGATTTCTCAGTCAATGAGCATGCAACAACTACCGAAAAGTTCTTAAAGAAGTCAGAATTATTGGCAATTATGTTATCGACGTTCTCATCAATTGATTCGCCATTTACGTCTGGATTTAGTTCCTGCAGATATTGCGTACAACATTTTGCTCTATTTTGTCCTAATGACGATGATTCGAGAAAGAAATTGGACCCAATATCTTCTTCCGTGACGAGATTATGGTCTAAAAACATATGTTAATTTATGAATCAGTGCTTGTTATGTATTGGATGTGTCCTATTTACCAATTATTGTGAAACTTCCGATTCCTGGCAACACGAGTCCTTTGAGAATCTCAGTACCTAATGCGTTTGCATTAATTAAGCAGATTTGTGAGTTTTCAAGCAAGCTCTGTCCATGATCTCCCCACAATCTAGAAGAATAGTAATAAAGATCCGGCAAAATTGAAATTCACAGAATTGACTCAGTTCCTTGATTCCTCACCTTATTTGGCGATCATATTTACGGCTTTTGTCACTTTCCGGTGATGACATTATCAAATTAGCTCGAGAATTATGAGTGAATTAAATTTAATCATAAAATTTTCTGTAAATAATGAATTTTTGCTACTGATTCTTTTTCGAGGCAGGCAGCTGTACTAAAATGTTATTGGTGCTGTACTAAAACAAATTAGGATATTGCTGAGGTTAAGAAGAGATTAAAGCGCATTCTTATCTATAATATATCTGTAAATGCATTGTAAAGATCCAACAATATCTGGACTCACAAAAGACAAATCCAATGAGATCCAGTAATATTGAAATTCAATTGTATATCCTCCAGCTAAGCTTTGAGACATCTAATAATCAGTCAGCCAATTAAAGTGAACATTCAAAAAGTTCATTCCTTAAAAATAAGCCTTTCACTACCCAAAATATTACATAAAATTTTCATTTTTGTGTGGCTTTTTCTTATTAATTGAAATAATGGGAATTATCAAATTTGCTGTGAAATCTGGTATCTGCATTTATGCTATAAAGTACACAGTCGATGAAGGCGCTTGGTCATCGTCAGATGATGCCATTAAGTTTAAGGAAAATTGCTGTAATGCAATCAATGGAAATGAATATTATCAGACTGGCAAAAGTCACTTCTTAACTTATGTACCGGTTCCAGAAGTAAGTACATTGATTATTAATTTAATGTAGATGATATTTGAGTATGTTATGTAGACTTTTGGAATATTCTTTACTGGATGTTATTGTTGCTGCTGGAATTGCCATTTTTAGATTCCTCCTGTCGACTTTAGCTTTTAATTGAGAAATAAAATGATCAAAACAGTAACAATCACTTTAGACATCCAGTAAAGTCAAACTTGACCAAAATCTCATAACATTCCAAAAACAGCATGTACCACTTTCTAAATCGTTTTAGCTCCCACAACTTCCCGAGCAATCTGAATTATGCTATTTGACAAAGTATTACTGGAATCAAGGTGTAAAAGGATCAATTTATTACATCCGAAAGACACCATGCTACATTGGTCAGGGAGTCAAGAAAGCAAGTGACGGAATAACACAATTAATGAATCAACCACAGCCATCAGAAGTGAAGAAATAAATAAATTAAAATAGTCTTGTTTTCAAATAATTGGATTTTATTTTTTACAAAATTAATTCAAAAAAAATCAATTTAAAAAAAAGGAAAAGTTGAGTTGAATGTGAAAAAAACTAGGACATAAAACCTTGATTTGTGGATTTTATTATCTCTTACTGGGACTTAAAGGAACGATCGATTTATTTTTTTAATAATTTTTTAGTTGTTCAATTTTTTAATGAATCACATACGAAATTCGTGATTCAATCACATCCATAATTATCAAAAAGTTTTATTTTTTAATTCTTAATTCGCAACAATTGTTTTTGTTGTTGTAATTTTAAAAATGTGATCCGGAAAAAAATCATTATTTTCTTTCAAATAACAAAACTTTTCATCTTTCTTTTATACAAAAATTTATGATATTTCATTATTCATCAGCTTTATCGGCAACTTCCTTTTCAGCACCTGATGATGCCTTCTTTTTCTTCTTTTTGTTCTTTGACGACGATGGAAGGATAACTTTTGGATTTTCTGCCAATATTTTCTTCAATTCTTCATCTTCTATTTTATATTCACTTTCGTATAGATTGACATCAATTGGGATTCCAGTAGCAATGACAGTTCCATTCGGAAGTAGAAGGAGAGTACTCTTGAATTGTGCAACAAATTCAGCTGTAAAGATGTTTAAGATTATTATTAGCATTATATTTACACTATAAGCTGTGTTAGAATGTGTGAAAATATTCCATTTGGAAATGCTTTAAGATTTCAGCACTTCCTTGAGTTAAAGTTTATGATTTAATTAAAAACCATAAAATCTTTTCACGAATTTCTATTGCAAAGTGTCTGGTCATAATTTTCCATTGAGAAGAATACTATGAAATTAAGCTCTGCGTAAGTCAGGAGTTTAATAATGCATTTTGAATATTTAAAGGTTTTTGGGATTTAAAAAGTTTGCTTTTAGAAACATTTGCATTGTTTTCATAGAAACTTGCAAAACCATACAACAGCTAATTTAAAATATTTTAAATTTCTACAAATGTTTATTTTAAAACCATACAAATCCCAACATGAAACATTTGTTTGGTTTCAAATTCTGCATGTTTCATACAAAATTAAAATTGAAATTAACCGTTAAACTTCTGACTTTTTGCTAATAAAAAATCGGTTTTAAATACTTACTATGCTTCTCATAGAGAACTTGGAAAGGTTCAATCAGTTTATGTGCTACACATTCAACAACACCCATCTTAGCCTTTGCTTCCTCTTCAAAATTTCTCAAATTAAATGGCATATTTCCGTACTTTCTCTTCACCTGTAAATGCAGTAAAAAGAATCATTAGTAAAGCATCAAATAACAGCCAAAAAATATCAATTAGAGTTTAAGTATGCCCTCATATCTCATAATCTATACTACTCATTGGAACTATCCTTCATCGGTTTTTTTCTAGCAGACATGTGAAGACAAAATATATCATTTAAATGCCATAGACTTTACTACCGAACGAAATTCAGCACTAAAGATCATTGCACACTTCAAATGCGACATTAAGTAGTGACAAAATTCTACCAAAATCCAACTTTAGGGACGGTCCCTCAAGCGAGCAAATTTAATCATTGGGCAGTTGCTTATTTAATAAGAATCGGGAACAATATTTACCTCAGCATAAAAGGCTTTTGAAGCTTTCAATTTCAACAAATAATTTACATCAGTTTTCTTATAAATTGAAACTTTTGTATCGAGTTCCTTGCCATTTCCTTCGCCGCTTGAAATAAGTACATCCATTGCGTATACCTCATAATTCTCAAAATCAACCTTTTCATGTTCCTTCTTTTGAGCTGCTGTTGGATTTTGTATTATGGTCTTTTCTCCATCAATCTTGAATTGCTTTAATTGATGGCTAAGCATTCCTTCGATTGGCTTGCATTTGTATGAATCTGCAATCTTTTGTACTGCTTCTGTGACACCGTAGTTCTGTCAACACAAAGAATAAACATAAATTAAGAGTTTAAGGTTTTAAAAAAAGTTAAACTCACTCCTTTGCCTTCCTTTACTAATCTTAAAGTGGCTTGCGCCGCATTATAAGCAGCCAAAATCACATCAGCTTTCCTTCCTTTTACTTTCTTTTCAAGAGATGCACCGACAACGAGTGTATAAGCTGTAACAGCAATGAAACCATCAATATGTGCTCCAAGATCAATTTTAACAATATCATCTTCTTTCATTAACAAGTCTGGATCATTTTTTGATGGCGAAAAGTGGCAAATACAATTGTTTATTGACAAGCATGTTGGAAATGCGATTCCCTTCTTCATCTCCTTATCAGCTGGATATTTCTACAATGAGTGTAGATTGTAAATAAATAAAATAATTAATGTCTGTTTCCAAAAATGTGTTTACTGGATGACAATAAAAATAAAGGCATGTCCTCATATATCATTGTGAAGATCATCGACTATTATTTTAATAATCTCAGTTACTATCTAACGTTATGGCTCTTCATGAAGGTTTTAATCATAGGATATGCGAAAAAATGTTATTAACAAAAATATTTTGTATGAGACATAGTCTGGATTCGATCCAACGACCTTTACAGCATACAAAATTTTTTTTCATAACTATACGGACGAAACTCAACACTCATACACATTGAGCTATTGAGGCAAAACTATTCATAAACATAATGTGACTAAAACTGATACATTACATTTCCTGTTTCTGTCGTCATAAGGCGATCTCCTTTCTCGCAAATGGCTTTGACTGATGCGCCTGGTTTGCATGATTCAATCAGCTGCTTCAAGACTCCTGTAGAAAGTAAATTAAATGAAATTGTTAATGTTGATGATAATGGAAGGAAAAGGCGTGTGATCAAGCATGTATGACGAGTTAAAATAGCCGATAAGTAGGAACAGAGCGAAAATATTAGTGTAAAGCATAAAATGCGATAATTTGAATTTTTATTTTCTACTGGATTTGAGGTTAAGGCTGTTGTTGCACTTTACTGGATCTATGTTATTAAATGAAAGATTCAGAAAATTGAGTTGATCATGATGATCAAAAGTTATCAGCTAATACATGAGTTGATGACTAATTAATTAGAGTAGATTAGACATAAGTCCTTGACAAGAAAGCCGTGATTTTTTGAGAAAATAAATTCCACGCGTCAAGAAAAAATTCATGCTTTATATTTTCGAACTTATTTCACTTTTAATTCACTTAACTGTTTACAATTTCACCAGCTTCCTTGTATTTCTTAACAACTTGCTCGTCCGCAATTGTTTGTTCCTGAATTTCCTTGTCATCTGCCATGATTTTAAAAACAATTTAAAACTTAAATCAACTTTTTCTTTTTTTCTTCTATTAGGAAAGAAAATATGCTATTGTCCTTACTTTGTCTGTCTGTCTCTCGTAATGCTTCAACAGCTTTTAAAAATTTAAATTCTTGTAGAGTTGACAAGTTAAGGGAAACATGCTTGAATAAAGCGCCTTTGTTTAAAATCTCGTAGAATTCAGACAGATCGACAAGTTTTGAACAAAAACATTCAATTCATTTAAAAATGCACTAAAAGATATAAAAGTCCGTAATAAGTAAAATAATCTAAATATTGATGTTAAAATTTGTTAAATCTTAGATATCTGTGTATATTGAGATGTAATCAATGCTGTATAATAGTGATATTCTGTAAATTTCAAAGAAAAGTAAGGATCAAAGTGACAATAAGTGAAAATATAAATTTTTTTATTTTTTTTTTGTTTTTGTTTTTTTGAAGGCAAAATAAAAATGGAAAATTCGAATGAAATCTCAATTCTGGATATCCTCGAGCTGGCACACAGCTTAAGGCAGGAGAAATTATCCATCGAAACAGAAATGAATGACTATTTTCGACTGCAAATGAAATTAAGTGAAAATTCATTCGAGGCTATAAAGAATGCCTGGATCCTGCAAAATCATCGGGAAAATTTAAATAGTCTCATTGTCTCAAAACCTGAAAATCGACCATCTCTTTGTAGTCAACGTGCTATACAACTTGAGAATATCGAATTTATTGACGCATATAAAGATCCAGTAGTAAAATCTCAACATTTGGCACTTTATGTAGACTTTCTACGTTACATCCATCAGTCTCCACAATTGATAGCATCTTGTTTGACTGCCGCTGATGAATTACCAACATTGGGTATCACATCCTTCGGAAATGCTACAAAGGCAGAACAAATGAGTCAAATTGCTCAAATCATATCAGCTGGCTTATATGGAAATTCAATTCACGGAAGGGATGTAGAAATGATGTTAAAATTGTTAGATAAATTATTAGAAGTGAAAATAGCTACAACTGATGATCCACGACGATTATTACGTCAAAATTCGTCATCATTTGCACGACTTTATCACAAATTTCATGAATCTTCCTTATCTTCTAAATTATTCCTTACTGCTACGCTACACGAGCCTGTTATGTCCGTATTAATTAATGATACAGTTATGTTAAATGTTGAACAAGTATCGGGAATGGAGGAAATTAATAGAATCAATCGAATTGAAATGATTGACGCACTTTATACTTTATCAAGTAGATTCGTTGAGTCGTTAAGTGCAAACTGGATTATATTTCCATCAACAATTCGATGGCTCGTTCAAACAATGTCAAAATATTTGCACAGTAAAGGTTGTGACTCGAATGTTATTCTCGAGATTTTGACTGATATGGTTTTTGGACATTTTATATGTCCAGCATGTACAAATCCGAATCTCTATGGCATCACAGATGCTCCAATTTCGGAAAATGCTCGCTTTAATCTGATACAAATTGGTCAAATCCTACAGACAATGGCACTGGCCAAGCATCAAAATGTCGATAAGAAATTTATGGATTTATTTGATAAATTCGATAAAAATATAATCTCAAATATGATGGATAGACTCTTAGAGAATACATATGACATCAGTGAAATGGGATTGTCACATCAATTGCCTACACTCTATAATATTGGTAGAAGTAGCATTTTAATCACACATTCGGAATTGACTTTATTCTTACAATTTTTACGTGCATCTGTTGAACATTTGGAACCGTCTGAAAAGAAGAAATTAAAGTCTATGCTTGATAATCTTCCAGCATTATTTGATCAAGCTATTGCTCGCGTACAGAATGGAATAATTGAGACATCACCAAGTAAGAAGTCTAAATTAATGGGAAAAATTAATTCAAAGAAAATTGTCAAGAACACTAGTGCATCGTCATTAAATTCCGAGGATATGAATGATCAAGGCTCATTTGATGACTCATCCGATCGCGTTCTTATCATTCCATTATCAATTTATGAGAATTCAAACAAAATGCGTCCACTGTCAGAAGATGAGGTATTAAATATGAATCAAGTGTCAAGTGAGCGATCTGACACGAATTCATTGACCGAGAAGAATATTGAGGAATTAAGTCGACATAATAATACGAATAACGATAAGGTTGACATTAATAATGATGAAACGAGTAAGGAGAAGCCAGTTAAATTCATATTAAATCCAGATGATGTTTCAATTGGAAATACATCAGATAATTTGGAACTAGAAGCAGTAAGTGAGGCACCGAGTAATCATTCTGTTGCAAGTTCACTTGATTTAGAAGAGAATAATGATAATTTATCAGACATGGTTTCGGCAAATGTTTCTGGGCGTGGAACGCCCAATATTTCAGGCCGTGACACGCCATCTTCACAAGTTATTGATGTCCTTGAAGTTCAGCAAATTCCAACGCCACAAATGGCTAAAATTATCAATAAAGCACGCAACGATATTGACGATAAATTCTGTAAATTTGAAATCAAAAAGTTAATTGGGGGTGATGAAACTATATCGATAATAAGTGATACATGGAGCACAGACGTTCTAGCTAGTGATTCGGAAACAATTGAGGCAAATGAGAGAAACTTTTCTACTCCATTAATTCCATCGATTATTCCTGATTCCTTTCAATTGCGTACGAATAATTTCGACATTTCTGAAACTCAATCGGAATCTGCATGGTCCACAGATGTCTTAATTGCTAGCGATTCGGAAAAGAATGGTGAAATTGATAATGAGGATACACAAAGTATAACAACGAGATCTGATATTACAGATTCAATAACGCCTAGGGATCAAGAAGTTCCAAATGCTAATCACACTCCAGATTCTCCATTTTATACTCCAAATAGAGTTCCAAATATTAATTTCCGACCAATTGATCCATCAAATATTACGCCACGTACGCCAGACAGTCCTTTCTCTTTCCGCAGCACTGAAGATTCACCACGACCAATGGAACCAATTCCGTTTCCTAGAAATCGCAATATTAATCGAGACATGTCTGGATCAGCAAGAAATAATCAAAATGGAATTTTTGGATCCAATTTTAATTATTTATCCACAACATCATCAACCATAACTTCAGTACATCGACCATTAAGACAGCATTCAAATGAGAGTCAAACGAGTGAGCAGGAACCGAAACAGCATAAATCACCGTCACGCGAGAAGAAAAATAAGAAAGAATTTATTGATCAGCAACAGCCATTGAGTGTTTTTCGTGTATCTGATCCAAATCTTGAGAATTTCACTTCCGATAATGATCCAGCAGCTGGAAATAGAGTCATAAAGACGAGTATTAATTTAATTAATCCTTTTATGTCATCAACAAGTAACAGCAATTCACAAGATCAAGTTAAATCACTGACAGTAGATGAACCAGTTGAGCATCGTAGATTATCGGATGAACAAAGGTCAATGAGTTATGATTCGCGACGTAATGGAATGATTGATTTGCCTTCATCACCAATTATCTTATCAAGATCAGATAATCCATTTGATATACAGCTGAATGCCCCAAAATCACAACAATCTGTTCAAAAGGCTAATTCCATTGACATTGATGGAGATTTATGTGCTAAAGCTGAGAATTTAAAATTAACTGATAGTGGACCGACATCTAGTGGAACTGTCTCTAAAATATCTAATGGAAGTGTCAAAAATCATAAAGTGACTGGTGCTATTCCTAAAAGTATCAGTTTTGATTCGACAGCAGATAAAGTCGAAAAGAATCATCACCGACGATCTGACGTAAACAGGCACAGCAGTCAACATACATCAACTGGAATTTTCAATAAAATTAAGCAAGGCTTTAGAAGTAAGCGTGGAAAGGGAAGGAATAGTATTGATGAAGCTTTAAATAATGATCTTGTTCAAAATGGAAATGCGTCTGGAAATGGATTTATTGAAGCTATTCAAACTGAAACATCAGATGATATTCTCGCTAAATATAGACGCAAGCCTTCATCATCGTCTGACGCAGCAACATCAGATTCTGCTGGAAGTAATAATTCGAGTTCCTTAAAAAGCAAAAGTTCTGATAACGAAAATCGGTGAGTAACGAGCATTATATATTTTGATTTATTGCTGAAATTTAAATCCTAAAAGTCGTTAAAAATTCAAATATTAAAAAGTCGCTTACAAATTATTTTTTTAAAGCAAGTTTAATTAATTTCTCGCATGCTTATCGCTTCTATTTATCACACACAGTTTAAGTAGCATTTCAAACAACACTCGAGAAACTGATTATTTCAACAATGCGAAACGAAAATTGCGTTTAGTGCTCTCAACTAGCGATTGTCATGCTTGCGATGTACGAAATAATAACGTAAGAAGAAGATAACAAAGTAAATAGCAAAATGTATTTGAATTAATGAGAAATGATTATTTTTAGGCATCAACTGAATCGCCATTATTAAGCTATCTTCAAATGCAATTAGCACAAGCAATGAATCAACAAAATTTCCAACAACTATCATATGTGCATGAAGTGCTTCGAAGTTTGAATTCTTTGGACGCTAATGCACATTATAAATTGATTGAGGAACTACAAAAGGATCTTGTACAAAGGCAGAGCTACTTACAGTATCTCATAAGATTAAGACAAGATCTTTTATCAACGATTGCAACAATTGACAATTTCCAGAAGCGCCTTCAAGTTGATCGGGAAATGACCAATAGACATCTCGTCATGGTCTGTGTTAGGATGTTTATGGAAAAGCGAGAACCATTTTTGATCGAATTTCAAGAAGAATTTAATTTAAAGCCAGCTGCTGATGAAAAATTGGAATTTATGGAAGAATTTATTGCTAGACTTATGGAAGGCTTAAAAATTGACAATATATCGCAAGGAATGAATGAATGGCAACTGATAGAAGCAAGGAACTGTATTGAAAAAATTCTACTTCAACGACTTTATCAGCAAGTCATGTTTCCGAATGATGATGTTGATATTTCTAACGATCAGTGAGTCTGGCATATTTTGTTGTACTTTTTGAATAGATTGATAATTATTCTATTTTATAGGCTTTTGCACAACTGCATCAAGAAGCTTGGAAGAGTGATTTCACCGTCACATCCAGGATTGAAAATACCACATCGATATTTGAATGAGTCCCCATGGCCTTTTGCACAAAAGCAAATTTCCTACATTTCTGCTTATAAAACTCCACAAGAAAAAGTTCAATGTGTTGTTAGGTAAATTAAGTAAATTTAATTTCTTGATCGTTATTTTTCAAATATTTTATGACCTATAATAATCCTTTTTTCAGATGCATCCAATCAATAATGTATTTGTTGAAAATGGCATCAAATCAAGAGCCAGCAGCTGACGATCTTGTTCCAGTTTTAATTTATGTCATAATAAAAGTATGTTAATATTTATTGCCCACATTCAATTTGCATAACAAAGTAATTTCTCTTTTAATAGGCTAATCCACCTTATTTACAAAGCACGATAAATTATGTTGAATGCTTCATGGGAAATAACTTGGAAGGCGAGGATCTCTATTGGTGGACACAATTTTCTACTGCAATATTATTTATAAAGACGATGATTGAGAGAATGGAGAAAACAGGTCGCAATGAACATTGTGAATAATTATTTGAGCTATAACTTTATTTTTTCTGTTACTTCTTTAACTACTTTTGAAAATTTTTGCGCGAGATGTCAAAAGGTGATAACTGTTTTTATTACTGACACATAATATATATATTATTAACCAGATTTTGCATATACTATAGGAAAAATTATTTCTTTTTCTTCGTCAGTGTCTCTCAAAATTGAGCTGTAATGTTGAGAGTCTGAAAATTGAAAAATGCTTATTTTTGTATTATACGAAAAAGTGAAAAAAAAATATTAATTATTTTTATAATCTTCTTCAAGTTATATTCGCGAAAATTGTATAAACTAATAAATTATATATTTAACAATGTATATAGGACTATCATAAGATCAAAAATATTTTTTGTAATTATAGAAAATTACAAATTCGCAAACAATAAATTATTAATCTCTTAAATAACGGTCTTTTTGTGATTTGAATTCGACTTTTGTTGGCAGTATTTTTGAAAACTTTCTCTTTTGTGATACTTTGTCTGTCTGTCTGTGCAATTTGCTTTAACTGATATTTTCATTTTGAATTTTCAGCTAATTTGAATAAGTTTGTACTAAAATTTCAAATTTTTCATAGCTGTTTAAATTTTTGAACTCTGAAAAGCCGATAAAATTTAACATTCATGTCAATTACACTAATCTCAAAACCTAAATAAATAGAAGCATCATGTTGAATATGGAACATGCTACAAAGCGCTTAGTGCCCAGACATTTAAAAAGGTTTTTATTTCTCGTCTTTATCTTGAATTTCTTTTGTTTTCATTTTTCTTTCTGTTGATTTAATTCATTATAAATCATTTAATCGAACGATAAGCAACAAACTAGCATAAAGTATGAATTTAAAGTTAATTGTACTATTGAATTTACTGTCCTTTTATGGAGTTTACTGTGATAATGATGAAAATACAAGGAATCTAAAAGGTAAAGTTGCTGACTAATATTTAAGCCACAAAAAGGAATCAAATTTCGTTAATACCAGCATATCTATTATTACAGTTGAATCAAATCCAGATTGTCTTAATCAACTTAATAATGAAACGCTATGTGAAAAGTACATTCTAGTGCATGTTACAGCAGATTCAAATACAGGCGGAAGTACTTTGCATTATCTGTTTGATTTGATTGGAAAGCCATCCGTTTTGATAGCTAAAACGCCGAAAGACGCATCGCTTAATGTTAATTGGACTCAGCTTAGTGGCAATTCTAATTGTATCAAATTTTCAAAAGATCCGGAATATGTATTTTCGACAGTTATTGATAATATAGTCCTATTCAATGACACAGATGGAACTAGCAACTATTCAGACCCAAATAATACGAATGTTGAAAAATACGATCCTCTTCACATTAAATGGGATCTTGTGAATCTCACAGAATCAAATGGGAAGAAAGTGATGCTTGAAGTTAATGCCACTCATGTTAACAATGGATCATTCAGCCTAAGGGTAAGTATTTGTGCTCTCAATATTCACATTTTCTTTGTTCACATGATCCATTTTTAATCATATGCTGTATTATTGTTTCATTTCTTTAGTTCACTGCATTTGGCTTCCAAGATCATAATGAAGACCTTCCAAAACTCCTCCACACACCCGATTCAATGCAAATTGATATAATTGCTAGTAATATTAGATCAAATTATTCCAGTCCACGTATTGCGATGGAGCTTTTGATGGTATCAAGTGAAGATAAATCAGAAGGAGCGTATAAATTGAACCGGATAAGAAATTTGGACGATGAATTTACGCCTGGTATTTTTGATGTCTATAATATCTTATCACCAAGATCTAACAACGACACAAGAGGTGCTTTTGTCCAATTCAGACCAGTTTGCTATACTTCACATTATAGATCAGTTTCTTATTCAACGGAATCAAGGCATGGCGAAGTTCAAACTGCTGATTCTAAGGATTTCACTTATTCTTTGCCATCAAATTTCTTCAGTTCAGTATCACTGGACAATGCCTTAAAACAAGCCATTAATATCACTTTTGGACAACCAGATGATGGCTTTTATTCCCACACAAATTACATTTCTTTTTCGTTCTTAATTGGACTTGAAAGTCCAGCAACAGAAGGCTTATCGATGTTTGTTAAAATATTTAGTGCTGTAGGTCTAGGAGTTCCACTATTAGTTCTAATTGTCGGTGGAATTTACGTAGCTGTTAAGAAATACAGGAGTTAAAACAATTTGTGTCATTACAACTGAGCAAGCACATGCAGCACTGAGCATCTCATCACAAAAGACTTGAGTCATTTCGAAAATGATGATCCAATTAGATATGAAAATCAAAGTTATAGCATAATATTTAGCATTAATCAATATTTTTTTTGTATAATCAGTATTTGCGTGCGTTATATTGTTTGGTCATTAATGACGTCAGATATTTAGGTCAGAAGAGGGTCACAAAATTGTGACAAATTATTTTTGTTAAGTTTTTGTGATCCATGAGCTAATAATTAAATTTATTTGATGGACGTCATTTGTAAATGATCCCCAAAAAGTTATTTCAATTCTATGTTCTGGAAAAAGTTGTGAATATTGATAATAATAATAAATGTGAATGCCTTTTAATCAATTTATGATTCATGATTTTTAAAGTCAATTATAATCACAGCTTGTTATTCAAATTTCAGTCAGACATGCGGATATTCTATACTGGTTGTCGTCACAATGATTGACATTGTGAGCCAAAAATGTACTTTCATGAAAATCTATTATTATCTGGTAAAATGAACCAAATTCTGTAATTTCCGTCAGCATATTCATGCCTTAAGAATTTTGGTATAAAGGAACTGATGTCCAAGGCATTCTTCACAGTTTTGTGATTACTTTTGAATATTCAACATGAAGACATTTACAGCAGTTATTTTCTTGGCATCAGTCAGTGCGATGACTGTTCAAGAGCAAAGGCAAATGATGATTGTGAGGATGGGATTTAAATTTTGTTGCTGAAGGATTAAATACTCAGATTAATTCTTAATCGTCGGATTAAACCTAAATCTTGAGATTTGATTTAAATCCAATAATGATGTTTGCTGAATGCATTCAGCTGGTGATATCAGATTTAATAATTCAATTAAAGTAGTAACATTCAAATACTGAGCAGCTTATCAGCAATAATTAATTATAAAATAGCAAATATTTGAAAAAAAAAATATTAATTAATTAATGTTCTATAGGGAGTTGCGACCGACTGCAAATCAAAAACAGGAGCAAATGATAACGATTTGAGTTTGCTGATCCTCAAAAAGCCTATGACAACACACGAGGGAAAATGTCTGATGTTCTGCATAATGGAAGGAATGGGTGTTATGGATGCAGCAACAAGAACTTTAAAGAAGGACGAATTTATTGAATATATTTCGATTCCAGCCAAAGGAGATCAAGCATTGATTGGAAAGTTATCAGCTATTGCAGAAAAGTGTGCCTTAATCACAGATGATGACAGTTGTGAAATGGCATTTAAAAGTGCTGCATGTATTAAAACTGCTATGGCAGCTCAAAAGATCAAAACTGATATTGGCATTTAAATTCTGATGTTGAGATTTTTTCATTGCGATTTTTAAAAATAAATTTCATTTGTATCTTTCTTTAAAGTTTTGTTTTGATGATGCATCCTTGTTTTTATTTCATCAAATTCGATGAGATGCTCTCACTTACCTCTCATATTTAAAATTCAAACAATCACAATCAAAACAGCTGAGTTTACAAAACACAATGCTAATGAACTCCGTAAAAAGCCAACTGAGCATTAAAACAACAAACAATTAAGAACGATTAAGGTTTTGTTAAACAATTTTCTTTTGTGATAAGATAAAATGAAATAAACAATGAAGATAAGATATCCATTATCTCATCATTTTCGTTCTTTTATCTTGTTTTTCGAAAAAGCATAGCTCAAACGCGTTTGAGACTTTAAACTAGAAGCATTCAATTGTTGAATAGGTTACTTTTAATATGGATAAATTTGAAGTCGCAGATACAGAATATGGAAAAGTTCAAGGAATTAGAAAGATTTCAGCATTAAATACTGAATATATAAGTTTTCAAGGCATTCCTTATATGAAGGCACCGTTAGGAAAATTAAGATTTCATGATCCACAAATCCCTGACAAGTGGACGAATGTTTTTGATGCTGCCGAAGACATTCCAAGCTATTACACTCGAAATCTTGTCACATTTGAGTTTGAAGGTCAAGAGAATGCAGGAATTATCAATGTTTTCACAAAAAACTTAAAACCCAATAAGCTTTATCCGGTCATGGTTTGGGTAAATTTACTAGCAATTTTTCAAAATATTCAGTATATTAAGCTAGTGTATTTATAGATTCATGGAGGTGGTTTTAGATTTGGAAGCTCAAAAACTGACATATATGGACCAGATTATTTACTCGAAAAAGATGTAATTGTTGTTTCATTCAACTATAGACTTGGAGTTTTTGGATTTCTAAGTCTTGAAGATGAGTCCCTTAATATTCCTGGAAATGCAGGCTTAAGAGATCAAATACTAGCTTTGCAATGGGTGAAAAATAATATCGAATATTTTGGCGGTGATCCTAAAAATATCACTTTGTTTGGGGAAAGTGCTGGAGCAGGTAGTGTCCACTACTTATCATTATTTGAACAAACGAAGGGGTTATTTCATCGAGCTATTCTTATGTCTGGAACATCCTTTTCTAAACGTTGGGCTATTGTTCCAAGAGAACTGTCAAGAAGATTTACAGATGATTTAGCCAGAAAACTTGGCTGGACTGGTCAGTTTGGAGATGAAAAAGATTTATTAGAGTACCTTGAAGGTTGTTCAACTCATGAAATTATGGAAGCTACAGAAACTGTTGTAAGCAACGACGATGATTTTGCTAAAGGAAGCTGTAACGCTTTCATACCAATTATTGAGCCTTACAAATCTTCAAACAGTCTTATTGAAAGAAATCCCATTGATATGGCAAAAGATGCTTGGACTAAGGATATTGATATGATTTTCTCTATAACAGCATTAGAAGGTTCAGTCCGAGCAGTCGCAAAAGAAGAGGTTGCGTATTATTATCTAGAAGATTCAGCATATTTCGCACCTTTGGTAGATCTAGGCATAGATCACACTGATCCAATTGCTAAAGAGTATGGTGAAAGAATCAAGCACATTTACTATAAGGAAAACGAGAAGCCATGTACTGAAAATCAATATCCATACCTACTTTATCAATCTGATTCTATGCTTTTACACCCAATTTATTGTACAATACAATCAAGGCTTACATATTCCAATGAGAAAACATTTTTATTGCGTTTTGATGCCAATGGAACTCACAACTTGTTTAAACGAGTATTCAAATGCTCAAAATATAATGTTGCAGTTCACGGCGATGACATTTTCTACCTATTCAAATCAGAATTTCTAGGCGTTCCACCAGAGGACTCTAAAGAGATCACTGTCATCCAAAAAATGGTTGGAATATTCACAAGCTTCGCTACAACTGGAGATCCGAATTGTGAAGAAATTGATCCAGTGAAATTCAATTTCCAAACGAATGCTGATGAATTGAAATGTCTACAAATAACTGAAGATGATGTGTCAGAAATTGACTTGCCAGAATTGTCTAGGTTAAAAGTTTGGAGCTCAGTTTATAACGATCATGATGTGCCATTATACTAAAATTATGTATTTTGTAATAAATTATAGCCTTTCGAAATAACAGACAAGCTAAAATTTCCATATCGTCATTTCCTATCTCAAATGCTTAATAGTTTGGAATTATCTGACAATTGTTTCAGTTTGTTGTCCACATTTGCTTCATCATGAGAGTTTTAGAATATTTCCTGCTTTTATGGATCATTGCAGCTGTTAAATCTGAAATTAATGTAGATGTTGACGAATTGAAAGCTAATGAGTTTGTTGAGCAAATCATGGAAATTCAAGCATATTGTGAAGAAAAGGAAAATGTGACAGAAGATTTTGATTTTTCATCTGACGATGCTTTTCCTGAAACTTATGAATGGAAGTGCATGTTAGAGTGTGTTGCAGCAAATATTGGAGTCGTAAGGCTTAATTTTACTTTTTAATCCTTTTTAATCTTCAAAGCTTAATCCATAGTTTCGGAACCATAAATTCTACCCGAAAGGATTCACGATGATGGTTATGAAGCTCTTCCCAGATCAAGACATAACGCTTCAACCTGTTGTAAAATTGATTTCATCGCAGTGTAGAACAAAGAACTTAAACGACCGATGTGAAGCTGCATATGAGTTTTTGACCTGTCTTGAGAAGGCTGTTGATGTCTCAATTTCTAATTTGATAGAATGACAACTTTAGTAAGGTTGAATAAATAATAATTTTTGTGAAAATAAAAAGATTTTAAGACACTTTAATAACAACTCATCAAGGCACAAATCCGGCATATAATGATGACACATGAGAATTTTACAATACTTCCTACTTTTGTGTTTTGGCATTTAAATATCTACCTAAATATGATTCAAGTGAAAGGAAATACTAAAATGCGAAATTCTGGCAATTAAATCTAGCAAAAAAATAGAAGTTGAATACAAAAAGAAAGAGATAATGTTAATTAGAGAAAGGTTTCTCAAAGGTCATAAATGGAATGAAGCAGAAGCAGCAGAAGTAAAAGCAAATATTTTTCAAGTGCATAACAATAAACAAATTATTTGCATCCAATGAGATGCACTGAGAAGAAGTTCATTAACCATAGCCAACAAATTATGCTAAATTTATGCAACGGATTTACTGCATCAATAAGAGAATCTCATCGAGCTAGCTTTATTCACATCAATTTCAATCGCACATCATTTTTTATGCTCACCATCATCATCATTATAATCATGATCAGCAGTTATTATGAATACATTTCTAAGCCATCATCGAAATTGTTCGCTCTTTCTCTCACCGATCTTCTTTCTGTCAGAAAATTTTCATGTTTTGAGTCGAGTGCAGCCAACCGCTGTTTTCATTTTCAGTTCAGTTTACTTCCATCACTCGATCCATCAACATCGGAACTTTTAAAGCAGCAACAAACTTAATAAATTTTGTGGTTTTTGTTCATGAAGAATTTTCTGTGAGAATTAAAATTTGAGGAAATTGATATAAAGAAGGAAGTCATGAAAGTGCTTGATATAAGCCAGAAAGATTGTGTAATTATCCACCAGATTATCATTTCTATCTATTATCACTACAATAAGTAACAATAAGCAATAAGCTTAATTATCAGACAAAAACAATGGGACACAAATATTCCACAATTAACAGCTCAATTTCTTCAATTGCTATTGACTGTGACTTGTTATTGCTGTGGCGATTTTCACTTGAAAGTTTCTTAAACTTTTTTTTTTGTCAAATTTCACATGCGACAAATTGAAAATTCACGCAACGATAAATGACATGTGATTTTATTGCCGAGACTAAGTTTTTAAAAAAGTTAATTACACAGTCACTTACCGAGACTTCCTGGACAACAAAAAAGTCATTAAAAATGTTTCCAATTGCAATTTTCTAATTTTTTATAGCTTTTCTTGCAGCTCATTGAAATGAAAACACACTTAACAGACCTATAGAATTTCACTGGATATAATGCTTCCATTTTTACAATTGATCCGTAAGATAAATCACAATTTAATGATCATTTCACTTTTATTTAATTCAAGTCTGGTATTTTATATCCAATTAAGTATTACTATTTTTAATAAATTAACAATTACATGAAGTTAATTGAAATGAAGCGTTGATCGAGTGACTTAATGAGAGATTAATGCCTTAACGATTTTCAATTCATACTTTTTCAACTCTAAAATGTTACTTTTGAGTTCAAAACTTCTGCAATAGCGTAAAATATAATTTAATTTTATACAACTGTAAGCTTTAACTGCAGGCATAGAACTTTCTTTTTTCTGGTATCAAATTATGAGGAAGAAGTGCTGAAATACTTTGACAGTTTTGAACTCAAGAAGATTTAAAGTAATTTAATGAGATTGGATTTGATTTCTCATCGTTTACCACCTGTTAATTCAGCCATAATATGTACTGGATTATATGAAATTATGAGATTTGTTATCTTCAGCAATCAATCAATGATTCAGAGTCGAAGACCGCTACTATTCGGTTTTTTGTAGCTTTTTAAAAAACAAATTGCAAATAATTCATAAAAGATTTGTATTTTATTAAGCAAAATCGCAAACAATATGGTCAATAATGTCAGGAATAAAGTCAACGTTGACATGTTCACAGTTGTGATGAGAATTCAAATGGATATGTCTGGAGGTTGATAGTAGTTGTTAAAGATTCATATTATATCGACAATCTTCTTTGGAATGACTTTGAGATTGTACCCGACGAAAATCGAACCCTCTGCAACCGAAGCACTCTGCAACTTGGTTCTTATTCTCGTAAAAGTTCTTTGACATCTTAAAATCAGGTGTTCTCAAACTATGAGTCATGACTGCTTACATATTTTCCATCTCTCTCTCTCTCTAAAACATTCATGCTTAAAAGCTCTTAGAATGGGAAAGAAAAATATTTGACCAATTTTTAAATGCATGAAAACAGCAGCAGTGTGAAATTATGGAAGCATGACTTTACAACGTTGATTTTAAGTATCATAACCCATTTAAATATTTCTATTTTTTTTTCACAGGTAAATAACTAATGCTTCAAAGTGCTCACGGTTCTGTTAATTTTCATATTTCTCTTTTCATTGCAAAAATTGCCTCAATTTTCATTTACATCCAATTTGAATTTGCAGTGTAATTTCGCACAATAGCTGCTAACCCTGCTGCTAACTGATTGATGAGAAGCGGCATTTTATGCAAATTTTGCAGTCTCACTAATGAGTTTTATTTGACTTTGCAGATTGGAGTGAAAGTAATGAATTTCTAGGGTAACAAGTAAGCAGATGGCTTGCAGACAGACTGTAATCAATAATTTGAATAAAAATTTAGAAAATTGCAAAAATTGTGTTTTGTTACTCGTCAATCGTGAATCATGTCGAGTTACTGGAGCATTAAAAAATTAAGAAGTGGCTTTAATGTTGTGTGTCATAAATGCTTTATTTAATAATAAAATATCATCGTATGGAATTAGTAAAAAATAATATTCAAAAACTGCTATGTGAAAGAGCTACTGGACAGAGCGGATATGATGAGTGGTATGTGCTGTGCTATCTAAAATAATTTATATTGCTTTTTAAGCTCGACTTGCTTCCACTTCGGTAACTCAGCAAATTGCGTATACTCCATATTAAAAACAGATACAAAGTCATCGTGGGTCAAATGGATCTAAAGATAATAATGATCATGATTAAGATCAGCATGTACTTACTAATTTTACGCGTCTAATTTACCTCTTTCTGACTTGGATTGATGTACGTTGGCAGATTTAATGGATCACCACGTAGCATTTCCATTGGATACTTTTGATGCTTATCAAACTCATTTACGTAAATTACATCTGTGATGCTGTTTGAAATTGACCGCGGCGATGGAATTGGATGTGTGCCTGATAAATTCATCTGAATGCGAAGCTTTTCAAATGTCTTGAAATTCTGAAAATTTGGTGTTAGTAATTCTTGATTTGCAGCATCAAAAATTAAACTTACATCCAATAACTTTGGATCCCATTTATCAAAAAATCCAATGAAGCTTATTGGCTCGTAGCCCTGCTTAGTAATACATACTGGTACTTTTAAACTTCTTGGAATTGGATGAATGGAAATTAGATGTAACGCCATTATCCATACTGCATTTCTTTGTTCTACATCTGACAAACTACCCAGCCATATGTAAATTATACTTCCTGCGTCCAGTAAATAAATATTATCTGGTGTTAAATCTTTTTGTTCGAATGCAAAAATTTGCTCTAATTGGATTTGGCCTTGAATTAATGTGGCAAGATACAGGCTGACTTTTGATTTTTCCCATGTGCTGTAAAGCGATGGTTCCATATAATTATTAGAAATTACTTTAACTTGTGCCACAAATTTATCTCCAACAGATTCATAAAATTCCTCATTTTCAGCACCTTCCATCACAATGTGTGGTTCACCAATCATTCCGGCAATTCCTTTTGCCATCTCACGTGTATCTCCAGTAGATGATTGTGAGCACCAGACATAAATTGTGCCATCTGTTGTCTTGATGATGTAGCAATCTGTTGACTGATGTGAACTTTTATTTGTCATTTGAATGGCTTTTGTTGTGTACGTGGAATTGCCAATAACTTTAAGAATGAATGTTGGTGGAAATTTACGTTTTGCACCGCATGGATCATATCCATGGAGTATGATTAATCTTCCTCTAAATAATTGTAGAAAATGTGGCGGTTCCATGCCTTCATGAACTCGAATTTGGACTACGTTTGTGTTAAAGTGATCAAACATTTCAGCAAGGAACAATTCACCTGTTGTCTTATCCATTTGCTTTGCCTGACTTCCAATCCATAGATAAATAACATTTTTGACTGAGTGGCTTGTTGATGCTGCATGTGTCTGATAATGAATAATGTAACAATTGTTTGAGTAGAAAACCTGTCCATATTTCTTGGGAATGTCCGTGATGTCATCGCTATCGATTCTAAAAACTTTAATTTCTCCACAACCATCGTCAATTAATTGCATTTGTGCAGCAACTTGTGGACGTTGGATTAATGTTAAGGCATCAAATTTCTCGAGCACATGGCGTGCAATAGATGTGCTATGATCATTGTCTATCCATTGTGGAAACATTGCAATAAACTCAATTGGTTCATGACCGTCAATTATTCGAATTACTGGATGTGTTGATGGATGATTTCTTTTAATCATATATCCACGAACATGCCGCATGCCTTCTGCTTTATCGCCTTTCGGTACATTTCTTCCAATCCATATCCAAATGCCATAAACATCTCCATCAATTATAAATGTTGAATTTTTATCATTCAAATCAATTTGTTCAATACCATCAGTTTTAATATGTTCAGCTCTAAATAATCCATTCAAATTAGCACATTTATATAATTTTAATGGATTATGCTCGGTCACTGGCTTTATAACAAGTGGATGAACTAATCTTTCACTTAAATTTAAATATTTATTCCATTCAGTTTTGCATTCACTGCTCATTGATTGTTCATAGCCATCGTCAACCACAGCAATTTCCGTCGAGGGTCGACAATCCCTGAACTTGCTCGCTATCTTCAATGAATTGACACGCTCGATTGAACTACTTGATCGCCCAACCCATACAAAAACGAAACACTGTGTCTGCAGAATCATCACATTTCCGCTATTGAAATTATCTATCCAATTGATTGATTTCATTTGAATACAAATTGGACAGGTTTTGCCATAAATTTGATAAAGTCGTGGAAGATCTGGTGTTGACTTATGGCTTGTGCCAGTCAATATACTGTGGAATAAATTAGATTTTGCATTATTTAAAACTTAATCGCCTGAAACGGATTAACGTTCTATTGTGCATTATTGGATATAATGTGTGTCACTGGATGTGATATAAATTATTTCAGTGCGCTTTAAACACACGACTTTAATTACTTTCAAACTTGTCACAACAAACGTTCCCGTTTGGAAATAAAATTATTCCAGCAATAAAGTTCAAAAAATAAATCTACTCACTGCATTCCATTTTCTTTGAAGTATGACAAAAAACGTTTTGTCTCATGACCTTGTGATTCCCGATATTGTACGACAGAATGATTAAAATGAACATCTAATTCAATTATTTTCAATGCGGCATTTTTGGACTTGACAGTTGAGGCAGATGAACCGATCCAAATGTGTACAAATCTCTCAATCGTGACAGGCGTTTTAATTTCGCGTGACTGCAAGAAAATAAGTGTGAAATTGACATTTGGAAAATTTTAGTGCCGCACTTTTTTTGTACTTACTATTGTATTCTGATCTGTAAAAGTGCCCTTAATTGCCGCAGCGTAAATAATGTAAACATTTTCATCGTAAAACACACCGTGCTGGTCTTTTCCAACTGATTCTATGTGATCATTTTCGACTTTAAAGATGTGAAAGCCGATAGAATGCTTGCTAATTTTGCGAAACAATGGATCGACGCGTATTTCCTCATAGATTGGACGCTTCAAGTCCTGGTCAGAAGAAAATAAAGTCAGTATTAACTTTTGACTTTAAGACCCCAACTCTCAAGTCGATTTTCAAATATTAAACAGCCAAAAACACCATATGCTACCCATCATCTGAGAACGACCCCAAAAGTATTATAAGAAATGTAGATAAATAATTTGTGAAGATACTGAAGCGGTAAATTGGTTAAAGTTGTAAAATAAACGAAGAATATCCGAACAGTTTTTTACTGATGCTGAATGCTTTATATGAATGAACCAAACACTATTTTTCTCATTATTATTTTAGATAACAATCAGATGTTGTAGATAAACATCTGACACTTCCAAAAGGTGATGAAAGAAAAAGCTTTAAAAATTAGAAAATTGCAATTGGAAATATTTTTAATGACTTTTTTGCTGTCCAGGAAGTCTCGGTAAGTGACTGTGTAATTAACTTTTTTAAAAACTTAGTCTCGGCAATAAAATCACATGTCATTTTTCGTTGCGTGAATTTTCAATTTGTCGCATGTGAAATTTTACAAAAAAAAAGTTTGAGAAACTTTCAAGTGAAAATCGCCACAGCAATAACAAGTCACAGTCAATAGCAATTGAAGAAATTGAGCTGTTAATTGTGGAACATTTGTGTCCCATTGTTTTTGGCTGATAATTAAGCTTATTGCTTATTGTTACTTATTGTAGTGATAATAGAAATGATAATCTGGTGGATAATTACACAATCTTTCTGGCTTATATCAAGCACTTTCATGACTTCCTTCTTTATATCAATTTCCTCAAATTTTAATTCTCACAGAAAATTCTTCATTAAAACTTTTCATGCACAAAAACCACAAAATTTATTAAGTTTGTTGCTGCTTTAAAAGTTTCGATGTTGATGGATCGAGTGATGGAAGTAAACTGAACTGAAAATGAAAACAGCGGTTGGCTGCACTCGACTCAAAACATGAAAATTTTCTGACAGAAAGAAGATCGGTGAGAGAAAGAGCGAAAAATTTCGATGACGGCTTAGAAATGTAGTCATAATAACTGCTGATCATGATTATAATGATGATGATGGTGAGCATAAGAAATGATGTGCGATAGAAATTGATGTGAATGAAGCTAGCTCGATGAGATTCTCTTATTGATGCAGTAAATCCGTTGCATAAATTTAGCATAATTTGTTGGCTATGGTTAATGAACTTCTTCTCAGTGCATCTCATTGGATGCAAATAATTTGTTTATTGTTATGCACTTGAAAAATATTTGCTTTTACTCCTGCTGCTTCTACTTCATTCCATTTATGACCTTTGAGAAACCTTTCTCTAATTAACATTCTCTTTTTGTACCTACCAATTTCGTTGTGCCTAACTGTCAAAACATAATGAATAGCTTGGAAAATTAATTTTCCTTTCTCTTGCTTCTATTCTTTTTTTTAGCAACAAAAAACTCCAAAACACGCATTTTGAGTTCACAGACCTGCACCATTATTATTTCGACTACCCACATTTTCTATTATCAATAACAAAATGACAATTCTTTTTCCGTTGACAACTTTATGAAAACGTTTTGCGTGATTTATACTTTTCAGTGGGTATGCGTTCTTTTATGATGGTTACTTTTAAACGTTTGATCTATAGAACATAAGTAAATCATATAAAGAATAGCTTTCAATCACGAAGTTTTTATAAATTTACTGTATTAAATTGTAAGAAAATATTTCAAATACTTTCATGACTTAAAGACTTAATAAAAACTATTTGATTGTTGCGTAACCTAAAAAACTGTATTATATTCTCTAAAGAGATCGTCCTTGCTAAATCAGCCTTAATAACTTATTTCTCTGATAATATAAGTTTTTGCTTTAAAGCCACTTCATATCTTTTCAAGAAAGAAGAAACTATTTTTAAAAGAGATCAAATAAAACTTAAACCAGAGATTGTAAGGTTAGGTATTTTAACCAAATCCCTCCCAAAAAGACTAAGTTCTTCTCAAAAATTTTCCTGATCATGTTTGAAAATCTATAATAAGCACCTAAAAATGTTTAAGAGCTTTTAGACATAAAGCTTTGTTTCACTTTTAATTTGATTCAGTTCCATTTTCAGCTCCAGCCATTTACTCTCCATTGTATTGTAGAGTCGAACAAAGCTTTATACAATTTTTAATCATTTTAAGCAGCACGTGCATGATATTTTCAACGGTTTATCAACAAATTATTTATGTGTAGTTTACAAGTCATTAAAATCAATTAAATAGAATCAAAATGTTTCAATTCTGTCTCGCTTGTTTTCTTCGTACTTAATTTGCATTTTTAAAATAAATACACAGAATTATTATTCATCAAATATGCAATCTGATTCCACAAAATTCAAGTCTTTTGATGTAAATTTAAAGTATTACTGATTAATTTCCGATTAATTAAAACAATTTAGTTCAGGTTTAAAATTATAAAACATCAAAAAGAATTGATCCTTATGACAGGCATAAAAAATTCAAATTCAAATGAAAAAGTATAAATTTCACTAAATTTAAATCAATTTGTTTAGTTGACTTTAAATTTCAGATCTTGGAAGCTAGTACTAATCAGTAAGGTCAATAATGCATCGTTTACTAGCTGTTTTATTTTTTGCAGCATTCGTTAAAGGAAATAATTTCAACCAGCAAGTACGTTCGCAAAACCGCATCAAAAGCAATAAAGTAATTAATCTTAGTGTCTCTTATATAGGAAAAGATACAACAAATTTCAAATAGTCATGGAGGTATGAGCGCTTTTGATGCTTTTGGAGCTTCACCTCTTGGAACTTCAAGCTTTGGACCTGTTGGAAGTTCAAACTTCGGACCTGTTGGAACTTCAAGCTTTGGACCTGTTGGGACTTCAAGTCTTGGATCGTCACCCCTTGGGACTCCTAGCTTTATTCCTTCACCTATTGGGACCTCAAACTTTGGTCCTTCATCTATTGGGACTTCAAGCTTCATTCCTTCACCTATTGGAACATCCAGCTTCGGCCCTTCATCTATTGGGACCTCAAACTTTGGTCCTTCATCTATTGGGGCTTCAAGCTTTGGTCCTTCAACTCTTGGAACTTCATCCTTCGCACCTCTTGGCGTTCCATCTTTTGGTAATGTTCAAGGTATGAGTGGAAACTATCAAGGTTTTGGAGGCGCCCCAGGTTTTGGAAATGTTCAAAGTTTCGGAAGCTCTCCATTGTCAAGTTATGAGCATCGTCGGACAATTATTATGCCCTCATGTAAGTTCATAAATTTATTAGCCATTCGAGTTCTTATTTAATTCCTTAGCTTACGGATTTGGGCATCCCTTTACTTCTTTACCTATGAACTATGCAGCACATATGATGCCTTATGAGCCACAAGTTTATGCTGAACCAATGATTGGCTCTTCATTTTTGGGTTCCTCAATGTACTCTCCTCAACCGATGTTTGGATCGTCAATGATGGGATCACCAATGATGAGTTCGCCAGTCACTTATACACCACCAATTGTAGCCGAACCAATTTATTCAGGGATGATGGGTTCTTCATATATGGAACCTTCGTATGTTAGTGCTCCGTATGTTGAATCAACTTTTATTGGACCGCCATTACAAAGATCGCCAATGGTAACACCACTTGCTCCACCAATGATGAGATCTCCTGTTGTAGGAACTGCTGTTTACACGCAACCCGTTCTCTTTGCAGATGAAGATGAACATCATGATGATGATCATAAATAAAAATGCATTTCAGAAAAGGAATTCCCACTTTAAACAATGATCACAAAACAAGTGGTTTCTTTTGTCAATCTGTAAAGTTTATAATAATAAAAGTCTTGACACCTCATGGCACTCAATTTTCTCACTTGAAGAGCTCAAGTTTTTTGTTAAGATGATTTATGAATGGCTAATTACATAGATGTGAAGTGTTTATGGTTTCATTTCTGGATGAATGAATGGAAAGAAATAACATGTGCTACTGACCTTGAAAGGATCATTTTAAAAAACTCCATTTCCAATCTTAATGAAGGTCAAGATTTTAAAGAGTAATATACAAATAAAAATCAAAACAAAAATGATAAATTGACATACGCAACTAATCCATGCGTTGTTAATCAGTTTTATACATGCTGTAAAATTACGAACAGCATGATTTAATTTAGAATGTTGTAAACCACAATATCTGTTACGTCTTAAGACTCTGGTGTTGATTGCTTTACTCATGAGTTCCTCAATAATATAAAAATGCTTTGTTTATGTCTAATATTGCAATCAATTATTCTTATTATGGCTATAATTAGGAACTGACATGTTTTGATAGGCTTTTGCGCTAAGTTTGTATTTAAATTTTTGTATTAAATTTGTAATGCTGAAGTTTAAAAATCAACAAATTAAAAATATCACTTCCTCCTTTTCTCTTCAATCATTTAATTCTCTTAGTATATATTATTCATTGAAATATAAAGGATTTAAACTCTCGCAAGAAAAAAATCATTTGATTTTAATTGACATTTCTGATCTCATGTTCGTTGCATAATATTTGCAGATTCTATATTAAACTTAAGTGTGGTAATTAAGTGCTCTTCGATTATTTGCATTCAAATTAAATTAAATCTTTAATATTTGTTCTTCAAAGTAAAACATGAGAATTCAATTATCATGATTTAATGTTCAAAAATTAAGGGGTTTGGGAAGAATTCTGTGTTGAACAATTTTGAATCAAATATTTCACAAAATACCTTCTTTTAAATCAACAAAAGAATTTTAGAGTCAACCTTTTGATTTATTAATTAATATGTTTTCACAATAAAGACTTGAATTTATGACATATCCTACTGGTTTTTTAAATTTATTAAATTTATTTACTCATTCACTTTTGTAACTGCATGATTGATTGGAAAGAATTGGATAATTAAGTGTAAATTTTTGGTTGGTTTAGCCATTGAAAAATGTTCAATGCAATCCACAAAATCGTCAAGCTTATTGTGGTTATTTCAGCTTTTCTTGATATTTATTTTAAAAAACTTTGAATGACAATTTATGTTTAAAAGAATTTTTTAAAAAAAAATCATCAATTATTAAGAGTTTTAAAAATTCGTGTATTCATTTGAATAAATTAATTTCAAGTTCAGAACAAACAATTCATAAAGCCTTTTATTACACACTAAAAGTGATGGATTGGTGATTTTCTTAACTTTTAGTTTTGTAATTACTTTTCAAATGATTCAGCTTTAAATTAAAGTTTCTGAAATCGAACCCCTTGGCTATGCCAAATTATGATAATTTGCGACTACTGTTTAAATACTTATATTGTCATCGACACTGAGATTGGAAATTATTGTGCTTATTTTCTGATTGTGGTGATGGCACGTTAAAGACATAAATTAATTTCTTACTTTAATATTTATTTAAACGAATGTTTCTATTCTCAATTGTTGATTGATTTTGGGGAATTCGAAAAATTCAAATCAAATATTTCTTGAAGCTTCAGGAGGATTATTGTTTAAGTTTGTCACATGAAGAATGGCAATCAAATATTCAAATAAACAATTTAAAAAATTAATAAATTTCAATTGAAGATCGAACCTCTAACCATTATTTTTCAATTTTATATTTAATAATAGAATCGTGTCAAATGATTTAGGATTAGTTCTTAAAAATCTCTTTAAATAAGTTTTCAACTAAAGAATCAATCTTATTTAGATTTTAAGTTGATTCTAATCTAGGTAACAAGCTACGCTACCAACTGAAAAAGGAAGTAAACACTGCCAAAATATTGATTATCTGTAAATCATTCTTGATTAATTGTGAAAAATGCAATAACAATGAAAATTATTTAGATTTGTGTTCTAATATTAAGATGTTTTGAGTAAGTCATTAATCTTAGAACTTAAGTCTAGTGCAAAAAATGTAGATGATGCATCTTAATTTGAATAATTTCTCACAATAATAATTTTATAAACGTGAGAAAAAGCTAATTGCGAAATTAAAAATTCTATCAAATTAATAGTAAAATTTGCATATTTATCGACTTATAATCAGACAAGTATCCATCACAGTTGAAGCATTCCGAAACATTGAATAGCTTGAGCAAACTTTAAGGTTCATTTGTTCGATTTATTTGTTTAGTTTTTATTTTTGTTTTAATTAACACACGACATTGTCTTATTGACCTGATCATTATCACCTCACATTGATTGCTGAAGCAGTACGCAGCCATGATATACACGTTTGAGAATGCCGGTTCATTTATTTGATCCCGTCACTTTGCATTTACTCAACCTTTACGTGACATTAATGTATTCCACTTAACAATCTATTTGTATTGTTCTGCAATTATTATTTTATGCAAATTATTTACACACTAAATCATCTCTTTTATGTCATTTTGTGATTTAATGAATGTGAAAAAAATATGAAACTTTTTAGCGAGATGAAAAGTTCCGCTGATTGCACTTTTTGTTTCGTGAAGAAATTTGTCTATTTTACTTAAAATAAGAAGCATCAAAAAAATAATATGAATCACATTATACGAAATTTCCTATTCAATTAGAAACACATAAAGTAAGTAAAGTGAAAAAAGAAAGTCGATGAGAGGAAAAGTTTTTGGAAAATTAATTTATTTCTTTTTAATTTGTGTGCTTTATAGTTTGATATTGAGACGGAAAGTTGTGAGCAAATTTTAAAGCAATCACATTGTTTTTAACATCAACCTAGTCTTGGCAGGTTTCTTAGCCGGAAGTGGATTCATCAATAAAACATTTTAGTTTTAAGTTTTGATTGATTTTTAAGAACTGTTAACTTTTGAAGTGATCTTAACACATCTTATTTACTAAGAGCCACACTATGGGGCAAAATGAAAAAAAAAGGGACTTTCACTTTGAAAAATGGACTTTTCCGATTTACACTTTTTGGGTGATTTTTTCTTGTAGAGGACATAAAAGTAGATAGAAATGCCAAATTTCAGGTCATTTGGTGCTGATTTCGCGATTCTAGAGCTGTTTGAAGTTGAAAACTAGTGAAAATTCTGGTTTTTTCATACCATGTTTGAACCGGGAAATATCTTAACTGGTTTAAGATATTGCAAAACGGTTTTCAGTTCCTATTAGTAGTATATAAGAGCTTTATTTTGACATATAACAAAGTTTAGGTTCTGAATGTTTTCGTGCCATTATGGTAGAACATATGTGAAAATTTCAGGAAAATTATCTTCAAACAAGCCGCAACTATCATAAATGAAGAGTTTCCAGGCAAGTAAAAACGCAGTTTTGTAGCCCCATATATCTAGTTTTCAAAACTGTATAAACTTTGAAAAAGTAAGCTAACGTAATTGAGTTATGTTGATTTTAGTAGGTCGTTGAGTATTTGGCCAAAAACTAATAATTCTTTTGAAAATACGAAAACATAGTTTTAAAAATAGTTTTTTGGTGTTTTCTTATGAAAAATAACAATTTAAATGATTTTGTGAAGAAAATTTTTCAAAAACTTCAAAATCTTTCGAGATATAGGGGGTATGTGCTCTCCATCGATTTGGCCATTTGTCACCCTACTTAAACCACTATAACTTTTTTTTGAAAAAATATTTTTTAATTCTGTTTTCGGATTATTGTAGCCTAATGTAATACCTATCCAACGATATATAATACTTGCTAGTTAACTTAGTCCTGGTTATTTATAGGGCTGTTGATTGTGACATACGCAGTTTTTGAAAAATTCCCAAAAATTGCATTTTCAAAAATACCACTTTTAAGCAATCTCGAGTATTTTTTGGACTTTTTTAAGAAATGTTAAGTCTGAAAAAAGCTATTATCATTAGAGTAATAAAAAAAATACTCTGATACGCAACTATAATAGGTAAAATTAATAAAGTTTAATTTTTAGTTTAATGAAATTTTGTTTATTTGTCAAGAAATTTAATTTACATTTTTTTATCATATTTAATGAAATTTATTTATTCATTCGTTGTTTGCTTCTTCAGAATATTCATGGTCTTGTCCTTCGGAATAATCATAGTTTTCTGCTTGGGAAAAGTCATAACCTTCTCCTTCTGGCTCAATCAATTCAATTTCTTCCTCATCTTTTTCCTCATTTTCTGTTTGTTGCTCAGGTGTTTCACCTTCTTCTTGGACATTTTTTCTCATTAACCTTTTATTTATTACATCCATATATTTTTTTATTATTACTGGATCAGAACTGTAGAGTCTTCTATGTATAACATCCGTAAAACTGTGTATTCTTGAAGTTTTTCTGGCACGTAGTTCTCTATCTTGTCTGAGATATTTGTTTTGTGACTCCCCGGCTTCTTCACTCATTCTTCCTAGAGGTAATGGTAAGGCTTCCATGTAGTGTTTTGCATGAGCAAGTGCTCTGTGAAGTGTTACTGGTATTTTGAACCAACTATATGTTGTCAAAAACATTCTGTATGTTTCTTTACAGTACCTATCAAATTCATCTAGATCATCAACTGGTTCTAAACTTCGAATTTGGTTTAGCACATAGCATATACGTTTAATTATTTCTTCATTAAGATATAGAGTTTTAGCTAGAAGCTCTGGATTTTCAAGAACTTTTCTTGCAACGTTTCCTGTATCTGATGATCCAGCTCCCCCTTGTCTTGGTTCGAGTACACGAACATTAAATGCATCCCACATTGCTTGCTTTATTCTAGCCTTTTCAACATCTAAAACAATCTGTTCCTCTTCAGTTATCTCCAGCCAGTGTTTTTGAACATATTGTTTATATGACAAATCATATAGAGTCGTGAGTACGTTCATTGATGTATGAAGTGGCTGAGTGTTGAAATACAAGTGTTCTTTAACAAATTTTCTGTGTGTTTTTTCGAATCTTCCATTATCAAGATTATTTATGTCACTCATCTCGTTTGGTCCAGATCTACAAAGCTGACATCTGCAATATCCTGATGTTTCTGTAAGGTCTGTGTAAACTTTTCCATCTAACATTGTGGGGTAGAATTTGTACGTAATTTCCAAAAGCATGTCTTCACATATGAATCTCTGTGGTTCAAGTTTTGATATTTGATTTTTTATATCTTCATATATCCTTCTAACATTTACTCTGGTTTCTTTGGCATGTTCAAGTTGTATTGGTCGTACTGAGTATACAGATTGACTGTTTTCGTTGTCCCATAAGCAGATATAATTTCCGTTTTCGTCTTCATGTCGTAGTTGCTGAACACTCATACTAACTGTCAATAGTGATTTGTCTTCTATAATTTCATTATTAGTCGTTTGATTCGGTTGTGTTCTATCTCGTTCTTGATTTCTTGAATTTGTTTTTCCTTGGTTATACTGTGACTGTCCTGTTGTTCCGTCCATCCCCCATGTGACGATCATTTCTGCATGAATAACTTTTGGAGTTGATTCTGAAGGTAATATTTTGATTTTGTCGTATATTTCTGAATTGTGTGCTTCAATAACTCTTTTTGTGGTGAGTTGTGTCAAATTTTTTAGTGGAATAACGGCTCTTGTATCGGTGACCGTTATGTCATCAGGATAGCATTGTTTCTCTAACCTCAACAATTTTTTAGCTGTCGGTAAAACGTTTTCGCATTCCAGTTTCAGGACTTGTCGAATATTGTTGTACTGATTTCGAGATAAATTGTTAAAGGCTTTTACACCTAGAGCTACATGTATATCTAGTTGTTTAGGTTTTGATGTAGTTTTTTCTGGAAGATCCTCTCCTTTTTGGCACGCCTTAATAAATTCTTTTAACATTTTAGCTCCTTCTACTTTTCCTTCTTCTTTAGAAAGGCGAAGTGCCAAGTGAAGAACTGATAACAATGATCCTTTTGCTTCTTTTAAACTGATATCTAATTCGTCCACTCTTCTACGTCGATGCTTATCGCTTGTTAGTTGTTCAAATGATTTCCTCTTGATGCCCTTGCTGGATGAAGGCTCTATGTCATGGACGATGTATTCAATCTCATCCATATCTTCATCTGTGTCAGTAACATTTTCTGCTTCATATATAGATTCTTCCTCAAAAAGAATCCCTCCACTAGATTCGCTGAAGTATCGTGAGTCAACTTCAAATTCCTCTTCATAGAAATCTGCATGATCTCTTAATGCATTATTCCAATTTGACTGATTACAAAACATTTTTGACTTTGACTTCAGCTTGTTTAATTTATTAATTAAACTTGGTTTCTGTGATTCCGCTAATTCTCTCCCATGAATTTCTTCTATTACTGCCAAACAGTACGTGTGCTGTGTTGCAAGATTTAACGTTTTGTCGCGAAGAATTTCACAGAGTGTTTTCTTCGTAAGTGTTGAATTTTGGTTCATTTTTGAAAGTGACTTGTTCAATGAAGTTCAAAACTGATATGATGTGTAGAGAGAATTTCACGAGTATATATATAAAATAGTTTCAAAACTGAGATTTTCACACCTGATAGTGACTACCAAGGGTACTTTACAAAGTTGTTAACTAGGGAAGTAAAAAGTTTCTAAATTTAATTTTTTGGCTTTATAATCTCATAAATGTCATAAATAAACATAAAAAAGTTCTAAAAAAATACTCGAGATTGCTTAAAAGTGGTATTTTTGAAAATGCAATTTTTGGGAATTTTTCAAAAACTGCGTATGTCACAATCAACAGCCCTATAAATAACCAGGACTAAGTTAACTAGCAAGTATTATATATCGTTGGATAGGTATTACATTAGGCTACAATAATCCGAAAACAGAATTAAAAAATATTTTTTCAAAAAAAAGTTATAGTGGTTTAAGTAGGGTGACAAATGGCCAAATCGATGGAGAGCACATACCCCCTATATCTCGAAAGATTTTGAAGTTTTTGAAAAATTTTCTTCACAAAATCATTTAAATTGTTATTTTTCATAAGAAAACACCAAAAAACTATTTTTAAAACTATGTTTTCGTATTTTCAAAAGAATTATTAGTTTTTGGCCAAATACTCAACGACCTACTAAAATCAACATAACTCAATTACGTTAGCTTACTTTTTCAAAGTTTATACAGTTTTGAAAACTAGATATATGGGGCTACAAAACTGCGTTTTTACTTGCCTGGAAACTCTTCATTTATGATAGTTGCGGCTTGTTTGAAGATAATTTTCCTGAAATTTTCACATATGTTCTACCATAATGGCACGAAAACATTCAGAACCTAAACTTTGTTATATGTCAAAATAAAGCTCTTATATACTACTAATAGGAACTGAAAACCGTTTTGCAATATCTTAAACCAGTTAAGATATTTCCCGGTTCAAACATGGTATGAAAAAACCAGAATTTTCACTAGTTTTCAACTTCAAACAGCTCTAGAATCGCGAAATCAGCACCAAATGACCTGAAATTTGGCATTTCTATCTACTTTTATGTCCTCTACAAGAAAAAATCACCCAAAAAGTGTAAATCGGAAAAGTCCATTTTTCAAAGTGAAAGTCCCTTTTTTTTTCATTTTGCCCCATAGTGTGGCTAGCCATTAATTCTCAAAATGGTATCTTTCGGTTACTCTATATTGATGATTTTCCCTTGAAAACATGATAGTAAATTTATTTTTACATTTATGTCCAGATATTTCTAATTATTCATGGGTTCAATAAGGTTCTTGGTCACGGAAATCTGAGACAAAAAGATGAAAGCTTAGCAATCCAAATTTGTCTTAGGATACTTAATTTTTGTTGCGAGAAAGAACCGGGTCATTTCACCCTTGAACTGAAAACCAAAAGATTAAACAATGTTGAAAAATAGCCCTTTAAACAGCCTCAGACCACAAGATCAATAAAATATGAATGAGACAAAAAGCTATCATGGAACTTTACTTCACGAAAAGCGCACTAATTAATTAACAGTAATTTTACTTAAAAATCTTACATTTTCCCCAAAATAAATCATGAGTTTTACAATTGCCACATGATGATGTTTAATTGTTATTTTCTTCAATTTGACGAGCAATTAACAAAAATGAGAGCCTCGTTGATATTTGATAGCTTACATTTCAGTGTTAAAATATACAACTTTTAAACTCCATTCATTAACTTGTCTATTCGACCTTGCAATATATAAATAGTCTTGCTTTGTATCGAACGGTATAGTAATCATGAACTTTGAGTATTTTTCAATACTCATTTTTATGTGTAACATCTTAAGTAAAGTAATGTAAGATATTTGCTTGTCTGTATAAAAAATAGCAAGTCAATGACATCAACTTACACCATTAGTGGTGGTCTAAGAGACATCAAGCTCTTTTTAATCAAGTTTAGATTTGCTAGCTGCACCACTACAAAAGTAAAGTATAAACAACATGAATGAAAGCACAGTAAATCGCAATTAAATTTGTCGATGTAGAAAATTGAGAGAAAATGAGAGAACTTTGGGCGAGTTGTAGGTGGACAGTTTAAAAATTCAAGAACTGCATATCCAGCTATTCTTCATTCTTTGCCTTGAAAAATTCTTACTACTTTTCACTTTTTTTTTCAGCGCATCGACTCTTTCATCGCTCACCGTTTCTCATGCACAATATTCTCTCTTCATCATCTTCTCGGTGCCTCGACTCGAGCGTTTGTTTGAAATAAAAAAAAAATGTATGTTGTGTGTTTTTTTCTTGTGAATTCAGACCTGCTCTAGACTTCAAATTGTTCGCATTCAATTTACATTGTGGTAACGTGCGCGATAGAAGAAAAAAAATTAAATGATTTTAAATTCAATATCAATTTTAATTTGTAAGTTGATGTAAAGAAAACTTGAAAAGTGACAATTAATAGGAAAAAAAAATATTCGCATGAGATTCCCGAGTGCCCGTGATTCAAGTAATGTGATGTTTACATAAGAAATGCAAAGATTGTGAGAAAGAGAGGAAAAAAGTGCAATCCTAGCTTAAGCCATAGAGCGATGTCCACTTAGAGTGTGAAATAATAAAGAAGAAAAAAAAGTTTTAATTTAAAATAAGTTTTTCAAGTCCATGAATTGAAATTTAAGGTTCGATACGCCTAGCAAACTTTGCCAAGGTTAATTTAGGCATATTTCTTGTGTGAAATAGATTTTTAAAATTATAATAATACCAAAAATAAAATGATGAAAAGCAGTGATGAGAAGGTAATTAATAGTTCGAAAACAGTAGTTTCTATTTTTAACCAAATTTTATTTCTGGTGAGTCACAGCAGAGTGGGAAATTATTGAAGATGTTGTCGGAAGTTTTGAACTTTAACTATCCAGTTATAAAGTCATTTAATTTGACTTACAATTTTTGTTTCTAATAAGATTTTTTATAATAAATTTGAATTGCATTTATTCATTCAAACCAATTTTAATCTTCAATTAAATTTTGCGAATAGATTAAATAAATATTACAATTTTTTGCAATAGTTCATGTCGCTAATTTCACAAAGTCTACGGATGTAAAACTTTAAAAAATAATCATAGCATTTAATATTAATTATCAGAAGCTAGCCAAAATATGCAATATTGCGAAGGAATATTTTTTAGGAGCGTCAAAATTCAAAATTCTCCAGAATTCCACTGTGATCTCTAGTGAATAAGGTGATAAACTTTTTAAAGCATTCAACAGCTCTCAAGTCTTTGTTTTTAATTAAAGAAGAATTTTATTTTTTTAATTTAGATGTTTGTTTTAATCTTTTAATTGAAAGGTGTCTTGCTTTAGATTCTTAATAGAATTGCAACTTTGTAGTTAATTATTATTCAAATGTTATTTGTTTGATATTTCATTCAAATTAGATAACCATTGTGAATAGTTCTCATAGAAAATTAATAACATTACACAGCAAATTTTTTACACTAAAATCCAAAATATGTCAATTGAAAGACAATTTAAAAATAAAACATCCTATTGTGAATTCGTTTGAAATATTCGACAAAGTCAAATGTTCTAAAGTTTTAAAAACAAATTTTGTGCTAAATGAAAATGAGTTTTACACTACAAACTAGCTTTTATTGCCCTCAGACAACGTCAAAAACTTAAAAAATTCATCCACTGACCTCACTTTATCTACTCTACTATAAAAAATGATGTCTTGAGAGTTTTGAAAACAAATAATTCTTGTTTTAAAAACTTTGAAAAATAAATTATAGACACCAAAAAAAAATGGTTAAAGGAAATCCATTGAGAAACTTGTCATTATAAAAATAAAATGTGAGTTTTCAGCATAAACTAGATTTTCAAATCTGTGAAAACGTGAATTTATATTTTAGTTTTTTTTTTTATTCTCATTTTATTAAAAATGCAAGGTCATCTGCCGATGATAATTTTTTTGATATTAGATGGAATTGGAACAAAGTGAAAGGAGAATTTAGTGCAAGTTTATAGTTTTAATTAATTTGATTTCGATTCGCAAAGATTATCGCTTCTCATTGACCCAAACATTAATTCAATAATCTAAATATAAATTCAAAACAGAAGTGAAATCAGAATTAAGCAACTTTTAACTGTCTATACGGAGGAAATGAAGCTCATATGCGTGATAATTGATATGTATGAATATTATTGTTTATTTTTAAATAACAAAAAAAAGAGAGTCAAAGTCAAAGTCATGCTGTGGATTCACTTGTAGTTGAAACAACACCATTTATTACCTTATTTATGTCAAGACAAATCAAGATTTTTGCATTTTCAATGTCATTTTGCGATGTGATAATCTGCCAATGTGAATCGATCGTATGTTTGTGGCAAATTAAATAAAATTACTGTGGAAGATTGCGTAAAATTTTAAACTGCATGTTCAGTTAGAAGTGACGAAAAGTTGTGTACTTTAGAGTTTCGCATGACAAAATCTTTATTATTAATGACTCATTGAGGTTCATTTGTATTCATTTACTGTCAGTGAGATCAGAGATGTAGCTGAGAAAATTCCTTAAAGAGATAATTAAGACTTCTTTTCCTAGCTACGCCTCTGAGTGAATTAAAATGCATTTTCTGCTTTGATTAAATTTTTAATGTAGCGGCGTTTTTAAATTGTAAGATTGAGCTACTCTTCATGACTTTTGACATGGCAGGCTCATAAGCATGACATGAAACATAATGTTGATTAGATTTATTGAGAACAACCAAGTTGGAAGTGAATATGTGATAATGATTACAATTTAAAGCTTGAATTGATATATCCCGGTAAAGGCAATTTATACAGCAACGGAAATTAGCTTAGTTTTATGAGAGAATCAAAACTAGTTATTCCTTACCATACGTTTGTATATGATTATATCTTTCTTAAATATCAAGCCCTTCACGTTTTCCTTAATTCAAAAATCTGAATTAGCATAAAAAACAAATTGATTTTCCAACCTACCTTAAAATTTTTCACGTCAACTTTAGTAATTTTAAAAAATTATTGTCATGCTTAAACTAGGTTCACGATCATCTTTGCTTATTATAAAGCATGAAGATTTAAAAAAAATATAAAATTTTGATAAACCACAGAATTATGTCTTTGATTGCTTAGTCTTGAAGAATTTAAACAAAACCTGATAATCATGATCTATTTAATTCATAATTGGTCAGCGTACAGACTTAGCAATAGTGGAAAAATACAGAATGTCAATAATGAATTATTCTCTTCGTACTCTGCAAATATGCCACAACCGCTATGCAGATTCAGTAATATTGAGGACAATGAATTCTTTGTCTTTGTCTTAATCTCACAAGAATTACAGGAACAGGTTCTTTATAAATTCATTAACCTCTGTGAATGTCAATGAATGCGATAACTTGAACAGAGATTAATAAGAATTGAAGCTTTAAGTAGAAAACAAATTAAAAATCGCTATCAAAATGTCTGTAATATTTTAAGTATTGCCATTTCTTAATTATTATAGAATCGATAAGGAGATTTATTGACTTCATCAGTTCAATGGCCCTAATCTTTTGATAAATTATATTCTTAAATTTCTCTTGAGCAATAATAAAAATCACGAAGTTATTAATTAAATAGCAAATGTACTCCTAGAGCTAACAACAGCTATGAGAATAATAAGAAAAAAAATCCCCGCTTATTCCATTTACTGTTAATCACAAAATATTCTTTGAATTAAGGGAATGACAATAGATTTCTGAAGAATTAAAATGTAATTTTACAGTATGCATCATAATTATATAATTTTGAACTCTGTCCTCCATGATAATCCTAATTCTACTTTTCGCAATTTCATAATCCTCGATTAATGTAAACTGAAGGCAATTCTCAAGTTCTCGTGACCTATTCACATTTACATAGGTTTTTAAAATTACTAGTTGCAAAATGTGTGATTAAAAAACTTATTAAGAATTTCTGAGTATATTACTTCCACACATTAAAGCTAAAAATAAATAATGAAAAAAATCAGTTTCGTAGCATAAAGTTATCTGCAACAATTTATGTTGCACAACAATAAACTTCATCTATTTATAAAGAAAATATTTCCACATTCAATTAAAAACTTCGTCAAGTTTTCCTCATAAATTTTGTAGAGAAATTTTCATCTTCTTCTTTTTTGCTCATGCAAGTTGTGAGTTTCGAAACTCTCGCACGTGAAATTGAGGTTCATAATATCTGTACAAATTTGCTTCTGTTTTTCTTTCAACCAACTTAAAATGAGTGATATTATATACCAGTATGATATTTTATTTGCGAAGTAAATTTGCACAATGTATTTATTTACCTTCATTACTAAATATTCGGCGACCTTGAATAGTCAATATTTAAGTTGCATTCTTCTTATTGCATGAAAGTGACGACAAAATTTTAAAGTACGCAAAATTGTTTTTAAAAAATGAGACCAGATGAGAATCTTCAGAAAGTTTGAAAATAAATGTACATAGGAAGGAACTTATAAGTTTTTTGAAGACTTGTCTAATTAAACATTTGATTGCTTAATAGAATCAGATCTACTCTTTTTCAATTAAAATCTGACGTCAAAAGGTAAATAAACCATTTATCTCCTGTAAAATAAATAAAGAAATCCAAATAAATCAGCAAATTGACTTGTAAACGAAGTGGAAATCCCAAAAAGTCTGAAGAAACTGATTAATCATCATGATGTCATTGTAGAGAATTATTTATGCATTAAGAAATTCTTCTTTTTAATTTTACGACTGACCTTTGAAGCAATCGAAAAATAAATTCAATTTATTATCAAATCCTTGGATCCAAATCGACCTCGCTTTTGAGAGTAACTTTAGGCAAAATTTCTAAAAAGTGTTTGTAAAGAAACCTCATGAGCACGAATGAACAAATTGCCACTTTTTCCAAAAATTAATTTTTGAGACTAAGGATTTTAACTTTTAAAAGGTAGCTAAAGACATGCATTGTCAATTCCAATTAATAATCAATTTTTGGCTTGAAAAACTTACTTTATTTAAAGAATTGAAAAATTGGTAAAAGAAGCTATGTTAATTTGCAAATTAAGGATGATTTCATAAGTCTGACATTAAAAGATGACAACAATTAGCATTTAAAAACTAGATGTGATGAAAAGTTTATCAGTTGATAAAAGTCAAGTTTAAAGTCAAAAATACGATATATTTAAAATCAACAAACAATCGGATTTCAATGTTTAAAACAATAATCTTCGAAAAATAAAGAAGCCGGTTATTTCAAAGATCTTTGATCTTATTAAGAAAATTTACAGCTTAAGACACTTTTTTGCTTCTGTTTCAAGCAGTTTTCAATATTGTTTCAACTGACTGATTGCTGATAAACTGGCAAAACTTTCAATCTTAACTAATTCCTATGAATGTTGAGCATCTTCATGCCCCGTAGAGTTCAAATAATCGTTCTTGTTTAGCTTACAATAGATTAATAATAAGAGATCAAAGAATCAAAATATTTACAATAAATAATAATTTTGCTATGAAAAATGTTTGAATCTGCTTTATTCCAATTGATTTGGGTTCGATATTCTTATTTCAACTTTTATCAGAATATTTTATTAAGTTTGGAAAGCTTATTTTGTATTTTCAAATTTTAATTTTCTAGTAACATCAATTTGATGACATATTTTTGACTTAAGTCAACAACATTGTATTTACTGACTTAAAAATCAGTTTACGAAGGAAATTCACACCTTCTTTAAAAAGATAAGTAACAGATGTTCAGTTTGCGGTCGAACAGATTAACAACAAAAGCCTTTGTGTTACATTGGCAGATTTACCTGCATATGGGTCATTAAAAAGATTTTAGGTTATGACGCCACCCTTGTTCCACTTTTAATCTAAAATCCATTGAAATAAGAGACAAAACTGAAGAATTGATCAAACAAAAATCATAAAATTATTTTAACAACCACCCATATTTATCTTTTCTAAAATTTCTAAAGCTGTATCATTGGTCTGATTTTATAAATGCTTGCTTCTTGATGTTAAACTCATTTACGTAAGAGCTATTCAGCAAAAAAAATAATTTAACATTTAGACTTTTTCTTGTCGAACTAAAGCTTTGCCTGTAAGACGTGTGATTCTTAATCTTTAAGATTCTATTCCTTTTTGCAATCAAACGAGTTTCACAAAGCGAGACAGGGTTTTTTCTTTATTGTCACTTCTATTTTCGTTGCAAAGATTAATAAATTTTATAAATTTGCACAAACAAAGAGAGAACTAATAATGCTAATAGATTATAAATTGGCAGGAACTTAAATGAACGATGAAGGATTTTATTTGAATATTTTCTTGGATTTCCTGCAACAATCGTCTTTAAACAAAAAATATATAATAATCCAGCTATGCAAATTAACTGGTTTTTTGGAGATAAAATGTGACATCGATATTTTTTGAATGCCAAGTTCCATCGGTATCATGAACTTGAAAATGTTTAAAAACAAAGTATTATTTAATATCCGTTTAAAAATTAGCATACGAATAAACAAAATATCACGTCTAGCTAGAACAAACTGATTGTTTTTAGAAGAATTTTTAGTGTACGTGCAAAAACACCCGTTAACGGTTCATTTATAAACGCATTATTAATTGCACATACTCAAAGTTCGTCACATTTTCACAAACTCATTAATAAATTATCTCAATTTAGAATACATTAATATATGCAAAGAATGTTTAATCCGTTAACATAATTGTGCTTATCGACCATAAACAGTAAGTTTAATTAAATGCTTTTAAGTATTAATATTCTTTAAACGATGAGGAATTAAAATGAGTTACGAGCAAATTTATTTGGATGTATAAAAAATATTGAAGCTTTAATTAATAATGAAATAATGATGAGATTTAAGAGAGCGGTAAATTGATCTTTAGACATTTTAGAGGATTAACTTTGAAAATTACTTTTTGAATTGCTGTTTTAAATTAACTTTCATGTGGAAAGGCTTCAATTTTTGTTATTTAAGTACTTATTCTAGAAAGCTAAGCTCCAATTCTAATGTTACATTAATTATAATTGAAGAATCATCAAAATCCTTATTTAAGTCCTGAATCTAAGTTCTTGAAAAAAGACTTTCCAGAAAAGTAGCTTAAAAACAATATCAATGAAATTCTTAAAGCTAAGACTTGAAAATATTCAAAAGAAATTTATTCAAAAATATTATCTCATTATTATTCCATAAAATCTACAGTTAATGACTTAATGAAATTTCTTTTAAAATAAACTTTAACTTTAAGCTGTTGCCAAATTTGAAATTTTTTTGCAAATTAAAACTTTGTTCTTTTGTGTAGATTCAATCAGTTTTAATAGCTCTTTAATGGCTTTTATGAAAAATTTGAGGTCATTACGTCTATTTTATGACGTCAATACCTAATAGAATTTTTAAATTCCTTCATTTTGCTACCAATGATAGACTTTAAACTCTCTTTTTGATCCTAAATTGAAAAATTAAGTTATTTACTTCATATAGAAATGAAATTGGCTTTGATCTTATTGACTATAGTGAATATTAAAGATTGACCCTATAGCTTTTGTTACAAATTATCTTGGAAATCTCCAAAATTATTTGATTAATTTCTCATTTCAATGTGATCAAAAAAACTGACTTGAAGTTTAGTTCAAAATAATCAAAATTTTAATTTTAAACCTTCATGAAAAGAAACAATTGAAATTATATAACGATTCAATTCTATTTCAAATATTTTTCACATGCGCATATGCGACATCTTCCAGACTTCCAAACAGCTGATCAGACAGAAAAAGAAGAAAATTTCTCTTCAACTTAATTTTTCGAATTTCTTTAAATTATTATTTTCGATTTAATTGTGTGTGGAAAGTTTAAATAATTCAAATTCAATTCAAAGCGATAAAGTGCCTCATTTGGATCCATAAATTAACTTAATTAGGCGGCTCGTCAATTGATGAGGAAGTAAAAAAAAAACTTCAAAAAGAAATTCAATTACAAAATATTTTTCTCACTCTTTGGTTGAATTTAAGTAAATTAAATACTCAGTAAAATTGTAAAGAGAGTGAGAGAGCGACTTTTGTGTGTTGACTGACAAGTGCATAAAATTACCAAAAACAGAAAAAATAATATTCCGACAACATGTTTCTCAAAAATTTCCTTCTCATTTCGAATGCTTCAAAAGTCTCGAGATGATCTTCACTCGCCTATAGTATTAAGAAGTATAGTCGACGATTTAATAGTAAATCTTATTATTTTAAGTGTGATGATGTTGAGAGAGGAATAAAGCAACAATACATACATAGTAAAACATACAACAACAATGAGAATGAAATAAAAACAAACAGCAAAAACGAGTTAATAAACGTTGACAGCAGCAGTGAACAGAAATTGTTTTCAGTTAACTTTAGTCTTGGCTTAAAGATAGTTGGCTCGCTCATCGTTTTAGCGTTGGCCTCATTATTCGCAATATACATGGATAACTACAATATTGGATTACTTACTGCATTTGTTGCACTTTTGATAATCATATTCATCACTGGATTAAACAAATGGTTCTACATTGCAGGAGTCACAGCTCCAAGAGATATTCTGTAAGTATTATTATTAATTGAAAGTTACATGAAAGTGGTACAATCGCCGTTACGCGCATATATCGTAATCTATATTAATTTAAATTCCATTAATTCTTCTTTCTCTTCATGAGCTTGTATTAGTGCATTTAAATATGCACTATGCACCTAATTTATTACATTTCAATCCATAAATGTGTCGAATGCATATTTTTTATGAATGACGGTAAACAAAGCGACACTCGAATATGAAATCGTTGTCGTCCGTCTGTTCCGTGACAAGCGCGCATTTTTGTTGAGACTCTTTCGAGTTAATTTGAATTCAGAACAAGTTTTTAATCATTATTTGCTGATAGCGTGCCAAATATTTTCTTTGAACCGGTTGTATGAAGCGCAAATGACCTGATCCATGCATGGCATTAAATTGTTGTGACCAAAATTATTTGGAGCTTAAAAATCAGCGTCAGAAAGATTTGTTATCAAGGTCTTATCTAAAGAATAACAAGTAAGACAATGATAAGGGGTCATTTGCTTATGTTGTGCTATATTAGGATTGGATTGGAACACTCCATGAGGGACATAGGGCCAAGAGATAATTCTAATGACAAACGTCATAAACAATCGATCCTCAAGTCTCTAGCAGCAAATGAAAAACCACAAAAATTACTTTATACAGCTGCTCAAGCAAACTGCTTCATAAGTAGTCACCTAACAATAGTGCAAAGCTGCTAAAAGTGTGTATATAACACATATAAAATTTCCCATTGCGGTTGAATGACGATATATGATTACGCAAAAATTATCACAACTTACATTTAAGATGTTGTGTTTTTTACGGCCGAAGTTGTTGAATAACAAACGATTCGTTTCATGTTTGGTGAATGTTAGACAGAGAGAAAAGGCACACTACATGTGGCATGTCTAAAGAGAAAGTAAGCGGGTTTCAAAGTGTGAAGTGAAGGAGTTACATGCAAATTCTATTAATAATTAATTTATGCCTGAAATATTGTGCATTAGACATTCAGAACTTCAATATTTATGCACGATTTTATAATTTTTAAATAGAATTTTAATTAGACATAAATTGACATAAACTATGAAATAACTATCTGCACATCAAAAAGATATTTTTTTTGTGCTTGTCGAAGATGAATGTAATTAACAGAAGAGAAAAAAAAGAGTCAATGTTTGCCTAAGATACTTGACCTTGCGGGATCAAACTTCAATTCAACATTTTTTTTTCCACAACTCCTTGGAAGATGAAGGTTTAACGTTAAAGAAGTATAATTGAAGCTTGATATTCTCGAATAGCTTAGCAAAAAAACTTATTAAATGACTATAAATCTGGTTTTGAGCGCTTAATTATTTCATGCGAAGTTTCTTTTTTTAAAACTCAATGTTTAATTTGTCATGGAAACATTTATTGTGATAATTTGATGAAATTACGTAGATAATGTTCAAGCAGATCCAAGAAAAGTCGCATCAATGACAAAACTGCAGCTACTAACTTTCGTATTTCTTAAGAGCTATCGACATAACATTTGATATTACAAAAATTTAATTTTTTACTGCTTCTTGCCAATGAAATGTTTTTGAAGAATTTGTGCTAAGCACAGATTGAGCACCAAAAGATCTAAACCGACGATTAAGGGTCTGAAAAATCACATACTCATCATTTTTGATTTAGATCAGTTAAACCTTTGCAGATAAATCTGTTAAGCTGCAATCTTATCAAAATCTTCAGCCAACCCACAAATCTTAGTTGGAATCAGGCGGTATAGCAATTATAAGACGAGTCCCGACCAACAAGTGTTTAAGCAGCAAATGCTTTAAACATCTTCTGACATTTTTAAAAATAATATTCAAATCCAAAAATGTCTTTTTCTTCAACTAAAAGTCAATAATATGCAATCAATAGCTCTTCTAATTCACATATTATTAGCTTTTTAAGCCACTATTTTTCAAGTTTCTACCCGTTTCTATATATTCTTGCGAAGTCATTCCCAATTCCGGTTCACAAAAACGACAAAGTTCTTTATTTGCGCTTGCAAGATCAAGGTTACGCATACATAATAATTAGAGCTTCTTTATCACTACTTTTACAAGCTATTTATATCTTCTGTCATTTTTATTATCACAATCCGCTGACTCAATGACTGATTTATTTATCTTTTCTTTGTTATCAATCTTTTTAGAGCTGTGACGAGATTCATAAAACTTTTACTTTTCATAAGAAAGCTTGCAAGTAAAAACTATTCAGCAGCTGATTTATTTGAGACGCAAGTTGAGAAACATCCGAATAAAATATGTCTGATGATGGAAGATCGTCAGTTTACCTTTAAGGAGGTATGTCAAACAACACATATTGACATGAACTGAATAATTATTGAAGCTTTTAAATTTCTTTCTAGATCAATGACTTGAAGAATCGAGTATCGAATCTTTTCATACAGAATGGCTTTAAACATGGAGATAAAGTAGCTTTATTAATGGAAAATAGACCGGAATTTGTAGCAATATGGTTGGGATTATCAAAAATTGGTGTCGTAATTCCTTTAATAAATCACAATTTAAGAAAGCAATCGCTGCTTCATTCCCTAACGATCGCAAATTGTACAGCGGTCATATTTGGAGAATCGCTGACAGAATGTAAGCATATAATCTTGACCTTGAAACTCTTTTGCGTCAGCAACTAATACAAATGTTTTATTCTTATAGCCATCACAGAAATCAAAGACCAAATCCCGTCTACAATGGTTCTATATCAATTCAATGATGATATCAACTTGCCAACTTATGGAAATGCTAAAGACTTGCACACTCTTTTGAGTCAAGTTCCACGAGATCCTCCAGCACAATCAACATTCAAGAAACCTGATCAACATGATCAATTGATGTATATTTACACAAGTGGAACCACTGGATTGCCAAAGGCTGCAATTATTTCCCATAACAGATACTTTTATCTGGCAGCTGCTATACACATTGTTGCTGGTTTTACACCACGTGATATTTATTATAGTCCACTACCGCTATATCATACTGCTAGTGGATGTATGAGTGTTGGACAAATGATAATATTTGGATCGACCGTTGCACTTCGTAAAAAGTTCTCAGCTTCAGCCTATTTTGCCGATTGTGCAAAATTCAAAGCTACTGTAAGTTTTTCGTGACGAAATTAACATAGCAATTTATTTTGCAATTGCGTGACTACATTTTCTCATGTCTGACTCTTTTCTTTCATTTTTAGATCGCACAATATATTGGAGAAATGTGTCGTTATTGTCTCTCAACTCCCGGACAGTCAACTGATAGTAATCACAACATAAGATTAATGTTTGGCAATGGTTTGAGACCACAGATTTGGCCTCAATTCGTTAAGCGCTTTAATATTAAGCGTGTTGCTGAATTTTATGGAGCAACAGAAGGAAATGCTAGCATAGTTAATATTGACAATACAGTCGGTGCAATTGGCTTTGTCTCACGAATTCTTCCATTCGTCTATCCAATATCTATTATTAAAGCGGATCCAGATACAGGAGATCCAATCCGCGATAAAAATGGTTTGTGCCAAGTATGCAATCCAAATGAGCCCGGTGTATTCATTGGGAAAATTACGTCTAATCCATCAAGAGCATTCCTCGGTTACGTCGACAAAAGAGCATCAGAAAAGAAAGTTATACATGATGTCTTTAGAAAGGGTGATTCAGCTTTTCTCTCCGGTGATCTTTTAATTGCTGATGATAGAGGAAACTTATTCTTTGTTGATCGGACAGGAGATACCTTCCGATGGAAGGGCGAAAATTGTAGCACAAGTGAAATTGAAGCACAAGTTAGTAATGAAGCTGATTATAGAGATTGTGTTGTGTATGGTGTTGAGATTCCAAATGTAGAAGGTCGAGCTGGCATGGCAGCTATTGTAGATCCAGAAAGATCTTTAGAAATTAGAACATTAAATGCAAACTTGAGGAAATCCTTGCCAAATTATGCTCGTCCACAATTTATTAGAATTTTGGAGAAAATAGACATGACTGGAACATGTAAGCTTAAGAAATTAGATCTACAAAAGGATGGATTTAATCCTAGTATCATAACTGATAAAGTTTACTTCCTTAACACAAGAACTAACGAATATGAGCTTTTAACACCTGAAGTCTATGACAAAATAAACAACAATGAGATTCGATTTTAAGGAATATGAAAATCAAAAGACATATTTCAGCTTTCATATAAAGTTAGGCAATGTAATTAATAAATTTTTAAATTCAAATTTCTACGTAAGTTAGTGGATAGATTTATAGCTTGTGCGGGTAGCTTTGTTGAAGTCAATTATTATTATTTATGTTAATCTTATTGGTTGAAGATATTAAAAAAATAGTGATATTCCTCTAATGAAACAATAAAAATTTCAGTTTTAATGGAATTGAGCGAGAATTTTTGACGGATTTTTAAAATTTGAATTTTTAACAGACTTTTCAAATTTAAATTTTGTAGAATAAGGCTTTGTGCTAAAAAATTTGAATAAAAAACCGTTAAAAATTTTAATCTTCTGAAAAAGCTCTTTTTTAAAAAAACCTTTTAAGAGTAACTGAATTAGATTAAGATCTATTATGATTAATTTTTTGAATAAAGTGTTTTTTATTATTTAAATATTAAATACTGTATTTTTCTTTGGAAATTCCTTTAAATAAATGTTTTTAAATTTTTCTTTATAGCAAAAAAATGCAAATTATAATATTATGAAGGAAAATTTACCTAGTAAATGTGCATTTTAGAAATGCTTGATACTTTCAATGAACGACATGTGACTTTTATGCTAAAGAATGTAAATCAATTATAACTGCTTTGTTATATTTAGTCAGCCTTTATGTATAAAATTTCTATTGTGTATAATTTATAGAGCTCTCTACCTTATTATAGAAATGACATCGCTGGCGGTTTACCGAACCAACTTTTTCGATATTCTAACACTTCCTCAAGAAGCTTTTCCTCAGAATCGGTTAAATACAAAAGTGTGCTCACCGGTCGTATAAGATGTTTTGATTCCGTCGTCAAGAACTTAAAAATTACGTGTTTTAAATACGAAAATTTGACTTCGTCCAATACAATTGGCCCAGATATGTTAGACTTCTTTAAATTGAACGGTAACGTATGATTATTAGAATTATTGTCGACATTTACAGGTATCAAAATCGCAGGCTGATTGCTTGTCATTGATCCTGTACTTCCACTATTATTGTTCTTAATCTCTTCTTGCAGAGTCTTCTTTACGTCAAATAATCGCTGATTTAAAATCTTTATCGCCTAAAAGATTGATTTAAATTATTTTATCACAAAATTCTTAGAATTTAAAATCTTACTTTGTTTTTATCAGTAACTTCAGCCTCATATCTATCAAGTTGCACCTGAAGATCATTAATTGCTAAATTATCTTGCTCCATTTCAGATATTTTCTGATTCATTTCAATAATTTTGTTCTCTGAATCACGGAGCTTCTCGTGAGCCTCATTATATTCCTTTTGAAGTGCTAATATTTGTGCCTCATACTCGTCACTCGTTTCTGAATATTTCAATACGTTTTCCTTCGTTGAAATCAATTCACTCTCTTGGAAAGCCTAATTACAGACAAAATATAAATCAATTATTTATGTGACAAAACATGACAAAATTGAGTAGGAAAAAAAGAATGTAAATCAAATAAAACTAAACCATTGGTGCTACCTTTTTACAACTTTAAATGAGAATAGCAAAAAAGAAAAACAGCAAAATGATAAAAAATTTAAATATTTTTAAATATACTTTATTGTTTTAATAGAACACAATGACACACAACATAAGTGAAAGAAAAGAATACTCATTCTTATTTTTTATAGTCAAATCGCATGCTTGAAGTAAGAATAAAAAATTAAAAAAAAATTGATAAAAGCACTTTATATCACAATTCTTTTTCATGCTATAATAAATAAATTCTGTTATTAAACATAAAATCACCAATTTTTTTGGTCATGTTAATAAAATGTTTGTGTTAATTCCTTGACGAACAAGGAAAACTAGACAATCAATGTGGTTGATGTACTCACGACTTTGCTGCGAAGAAATTCAATTTCTTCTTCGTTTTCCAAACGTATTTCACGCAATGATGAATTAAGCTCGTCGATTTCCTCGTTCATTAATTTGATCTGAAATAAATTAATAAATTTCATTGATTTTCAACTGTCATTAATTATTCAAAATTTAACGATCAAATTTGATTTGAACTTTCACTTAAAACTCTACAAATGTTTATAAAATTTGATCTAAACTGTACAAGTGTTTGTTAAGACAGATAAAAACCCTACAAATGTTTGAAAATTCTTCATAACCTTACAACAGCACCCAAAAACTTTTGTATGGTTCACAAACACTAGCTTACCTTATTGTCTCGAACTTTCAGTTCCTCGCTAGCTTTTGACATCTCAAATTCAAGCTGTTTAACTTTCTCAGTCAGCATTTCTTTAGCCTCAATAATTTTCCTTTTTTCGCCTGTTTCCTCAGCAACTTGTCTTGACAACCTTGCCAATTGATTCTCTAAAGTTAAATTCTGACTAGTCCAATTGCTCTTAATTTCATGAAGATGAATGTGTGCTTCTTCTAATCTTGATTCGAGCATTTTTCTCTCTTGTAATAGCAACTTAATTTTATCATTATCTGAATCTGAAGCTGTTATATATGCACGTTGTTCTGATATTTCGAGTTTTGCTGTCAAATGACGAATTTCTTCTTCCTTTGCTGAGAGCTTTGTAATTAAATGATTTTTTTCTAGCTGTGATGCACGGCGTAGATTTTCATGCTCATCCTAAAAGGATATTAAACAATCATGTCAATCAATATTCATTAATTAAGGACTTTAATTTCCGAGCCTACACCAAAAACAAGCAAGCGTGAATAACAAAAAATAATATAAAATGATTAATGAGAGCAAACAAAGCTTTAACTCACCTATTGATAAGAAAGTTTCTCACGTGCTTAACAGCATATAAGTTATAATATATAAATAATAATAAGCATAAAACTCACAATAACACATATGACTGGATTTCAAGGGAGAATGAATAATGGAAACAAAGTTGTTTGATAAGGAAATAATGTAATGTAAGTAAGCACCAACTTAAAAATTCTTATTTCGTGTGCAAAGAAAGTACAGGAACAAATTTGTAATACCCGAATGAACACATTTTGATAAGAGGTGTAAAAAAAAGAAGGTATTTTACCTGGAGTTCTTCAAACATTTCCTCAATATTCTTTATTCTAGTTATTTCACCTCTGAGGTTCTCAATTTGACTCTCGTCATTCTTGGATTTGTTCAATTGATCTAGCGATTCCTGTAAATCATATGTTACTTGCTTACTGGATGTCCATAAAATGCACTAATTATTTACCTGCTCGCGAAATAGTAATAAGCTTTTTAATTTCTCAATTTCATGGTGCTGTGCATTATGGATCTTGTCAGTTTCCTCAAACATTAAGTCCTTAGACACTTGATTGACTCTCAGTGATTCCTTGAATTTCTCCAATTCAACTTCTAATGTCTTAATTCTATTTTGTGCGACTAGAAGCTCCTGTCTTAATATATTAATTTCCGCTTCTTTCTCATCGTATGGCGATAAGTCATCCTTAGATGAGTTGTCTAGTGACTGATTGCTACAAATTGAGTCTCTTGACGATAAAATTTTACTATTTGTTGACGATGTCGATCTGTTAAAATTAATTCTTGTTATGTCCTGTCCAGTCTCTTTAGCAATCTTCTGTTTCAGTGATTGAAACATTCTGTTGGGCTTATTTTCTACACAAAATTATTATCTGACTCTGCCTGTATGCTTTTTAAAAGTGAATTTAGTTTACTGTACGAATTTTTTCATGACTAGTTACACAATAAAGCTCTAAACTTGATATTTGAATTTATAATTGCCGTTAATATTATTAAAGTTTTGATATTGGAAATAAAAGATTTTCATGATTATGGATGAAAGTTGATTGTAAAATTTGACAGGAAATTATTTAAAAAGCTGTGTTATAACAGTTTTCCAGGAATTTTCAATTAATTTTCTTTGTTTTCTCGCACTTTTCTGTTCATAATCCAGCGTCAGTGAAGCAAGTTCATGGAAAAACTCATTTTAGAAGCTATAATTTCCTTAATTTGTCTATCATTGTGCAATTTTAAGCTCATCAAGCAGTTTCTGTCGATGTATTCAGAATGTATAGAAGGATTTATGCAGAACATTACCGAGAATCTTCATTTAAAACATTAAAATTCAGAATTTAAAACTTTCTTGCAGAATTTTTGTGATGGTGTTAGTAAAAATTTGAAAATTCAACTGACATTAAAACACGTGACTCCTTAAATCAACAAAAATAAAAAGTAAACATTGCAATTTAAAACAACAAATTTCAAGAGACTAGTGTCATAATATAATACACAACACAGTTGACATGCTGAACAGTCCACAAAGTGCTAGTCGTACAAATAAAAATTGAAGAAAAAAGAGTTGAAGTGAGAGACACGGAGAAATTTTTATTGAATTACAGTAGAATGGCTTAATTGGAATCAATAATTTGTGTGAAAATAAAGGCATAAGTTCATAGTGTTAAGATATCAAAATTTGTCAAAAGACATCAAGGAGTACAGTGTAAATTATGAAGAAGTAACTGTTTTTCTGCAATGATCCAAAATCAATCAATAAGTGAAAAATGATGAAAAGATGCGCTTAATTAATTTGTTTTTCAAGTGAAATCTAGTATAATTAAGATCATTTTTGGGGCTACGAGTCCATTGTTTGCAAATCATCTAATAATTAATTTAAAGTAGTGAAAAATTAGATCCCACAAATGAAAATGGACTCGCAAGACTTAATCGAACGAAGTAATGATGAAAGGAAGAAAATATTTGAACGCTATGAATTAGGCAGGCAGGGAGTAATTGATCCGTGGGAAGATCCAGAATATAATGTCTATTCAATGATTGATCGGTAAGTAAAATTGTATAAGTTTTTTATTTCCCAATCCATCGCATTTGCAACAAGTTACACGCACAGCAGCAGCAGCATAAATGAGATGAAAATTCACCACCTCTCATTTTTACGCCTACATTATTATTTATATCAAGTTCCTGCTAGCTTGCAACCTTTGACATTTAGTGCGCCTCAATTCGAGTGCTTTATGAATAATTTTTGTTCTTCTTATTCTTTCCCTTCAATTCCTTAAAAGTTTTGGATTCATTCACGACCAGAAAATAAAATCACCCGAAGATGATAAAAAGACATTAGAAAAGAAACTCGAAGTGCTCGCACAACGTGAGAAAAAATGGGTTAAAATGCTGTCAAAGTGGGACTCGAAATCAACGAAAGAGAAATTACAGAAGAGAATTTATAAAGGAATTCCAGACAAAGTCCGCGCATTTGTATGGACGAAATTACTTAATCTCGCTGAAGTCATGAGCGATAAGGGTAACAAATATCAGGAAATGTTGGAACTGGCTAAACATCATAGCACCGAGGCTAGACAAATTGATTCCGATGTTAATCGACAATTTCGTGAAAATATTTTCTTTCGTGAACGTTATAACCAGCGACAGAGGAGCTTATTTAATGTTCTCGTTGCATATTCAATGTATAATATGGAGGTAATGTTGCTAAAGATAGTCATAGAATATTTGCATAATGTCATTACTGCCTTTGTATTGTATGTGGCTAGCTACAAATGTAAATTCTCTAATGAGTAATATATTTACATCACTTTGCTACAACTAGCTGACTGATACTCAGTTATAGGCAAATTAAATGCGTTTATCAGCTACTTTAATGACGCATCTCTCATTTCATATATTTTATTACATTTTATTTTCCATTCTACAAACACACGATCATCATCATCATCATCTTTATTGATGTCGACGAAATATGTAGGTCTCATACTGTCAAGGAATGAGTACATTGGCGGGCATGCTGCTTATGTATTTGGGCGAAGAGGAGACATTTTGGGCTTTGAATATTCTACTGACCGAGAAAAAATTCGCAATGCATGG